>CAVLJG010000008.1:56178741-57462151 GCA_963669975.1 Acanthoscelides obtectus | reverse complement strand
TAACTGAAAGAGGGTATGTTCCAGTGACGAATCCAAGTTCAATATGTTTGGATCAGATGGTGTTCATTACGTTAGACGTCCTAGTGGACAAAGATTGAACCCAAGTACACTTTGCGCACTGTCAAACATGGAGGCGTGTCTGTTATGGTTTGGGGGTGCTTTTCTGGGTTTGGGTTGGGACCTTTACATAGAATAGATGGCATTATGGATAAGTTTGTATACACAGACTACTAAAGCATGTCATGTTACCCTATATGGAAGACAATATGCCCTTAACATCAATCTTCCAGCAAGATAATGACCCCAAGCACACTTCAAATCTCGCAAAGAAATTCTTTCTGGATGAAAAAATACCAGTTCTCAGATGGCCTTCACAGTCTCCCGATATAAACCCCATTGAAAATATATGGGAATGCTTAGATACGCAAATACGAGAGAAAAATTATTTAAACAAGGATGAACTTTTTGTCGCTTTCGAGCAAAAGCGGAGACAGATTGATGAATCTTATATCAAGAAACTTCTACAATCTATGCCGAGACGATGCCAGGCGGTGATTGATAATAATGGTTATGCTACAAAATATTAACACAAACATGGTTGGTTTCTATAATTCAATGAACTTTGCTTCTTTTTTCTATAATTGTTTTGCTTTGTCTATACAGGGTGACTTCGAAGTTGAGTCATTTATTTTAACAGTGAGTAGATCTGATCAAAGAAATGTTTTTTTCCTTTAACATTTTTCTGGTAAATTAAAGTAACAAAGTTATAGCCCTTTAGAAGTTTGAGTACCGCCCTGTCTCAATAATAATATTATGTGTTTGGCAACAACGGATATCGGTTCATCGCATCGGAAACAAAAAAGCGAATGAATTTGAAACGTTTATCACGTTCTTTTTCGTCAGTCGGTAACGCGTGGATGAATAGTGATGTTGTTACGTGACTCAAACGAAATGAAAAATGGCACATGGGGGGGGGGGGGGGTGCGGGCAGTCTTTACAAAATGTTGCCGGATGCATCACGGATTTATGCGAATCGGTTTCCCAATCGAGTGCAACCAACCCCTCGTGCCTTTGTTAATGTAGTACAAAGGGCTCGTGAATCAGGTGACTTAAGACCTCACAGGTGAGAGCATGCAGGTGCTCCAAGACCGCACGATCAAATACAGGTCCGCACTGAAATACTTGTCGGGATGATACTTTATTAAACAAGGTAACATTTTTTTTTTATTTTTTTTTTATTTTTACATTTTACAATCATTATCTGGAAATTAATGACTCAACTTCAAAGTCACCCTGTATATTTTTGTCCTTAGTCCATAGTTTTTTCAATTAATTTTTTATTGAAGGGAGTCTAATGAATTTATTTATGTATAAGAGAGTATTATGCTATAACGAATTATGTATACAGGTTGGTGTATTAATAAAACAAGTTAAAAAAGAAATACAACACAATATTAATTTGTCTATATACTTTTGTCCACTACTGTATGTTGTATATATTTTTTCCAGATTCTCCTTGCACAGAACTACTGACTGCAGCATCTTCAGCTTTATGCAATTTGCTTCTAGAATTCTCTCCTGCCAAAGAGCCTATGTTACAGCAAGGTGTTGTACAGTTACTGGCTAACTTAGCATCAAGGTATTTATTTTTATCCGTCCCCAAAACAGAAAAAATGTGCGTTATAATGGAATTTTGTAAATATTATCTGGTATATTAATAATTTTTAGTTATTTTACTTATAGATTGTTTTTATTGATGTGTCAGGTTCTCTGGTACGACTGCAAAGTTTTGCATGCTGAAATGCCAAATTTGGGCTCATTGTTATTCAATTCAAACTAATGGTGTCAATATAAATATGTACTCAAAGATCTGAAAGTAAATGTGACTTAAATGTGAAATAAAAATAACAGTAGGAACTATTAAAACATCAAACAACAAAATAAAAGTTTAAAATGTTTGCTGGAGAAATAATCAATACTATAGAAAGCACCAGATATTAAGACGTTTTCCACATTTTCTTTAAATTTGTTAACAGGCATGTCTTATCTCTTGCCAGATTATTAAAACATTGTATGACCTGGTACTCTGGAGACTTGTTTTACCTTGTTAACCGGAAGTACTCTGGCATTAGATTACTCTTGAACCTGTCTTTTTTTCTCGTGAAAATCACTGCGCATTCTGAACATAGCAAAGTTATTCTTTATATAGAGAAAGCAGCTCATGATGTATTGGGAGGGCAAAGTTAAAATTCCTAGGTCTCTAAAAACCTGCCCACTATCAGCCTTAAAATCCAATCCCTTAATTATTCTGATGGCCTTCCCATGAGGCCGAAGACACGATGTGACTGCACCACGCATCCTCAGATTAGTAAAGCTTATGACATTATGGAATAAAATAATGCATAATAAGGTATTTTTAACACAGATGTACCCACGCATTCCACTAGGCGTCATAACACATACAGTCCAGACTCAAGTTTTTATGTGTCCTGGTTCATGTGGACATTCCATTTAAGATGCCGGTCAACACGCACCCCCGGGAATTTTGCAGTTGATGTATTCATATTTACATCGCCTAGCTTTCGTAGTGAGAACAGCATCTGTTGGATTTGCTTTGATTTAGCAGAAGTCTACTAGCATCGAACCATGCCTTATTATCCATACTGTACAGCTTCCATTCCCAATATTGCTTCAACCAGAGAGCCTGCTGTGGGGGAGAGTTGTGTCGTGTACGAAAAGGGTCAAAACAGCATCTGTACTTGCCAAAGTCAAGTCATTAATGTACATCAGAAATAATATAGGACCCAATACTGAGCCCTGTGGAACTTTGATGGACAGTTCCCTGTCCTAAGACACCACTTCTTCCACCCTGACTGCCTGGATTCTATTTGCTAAATGTGATGTAAGGAAACAAATGATAATATCGCTAAAATTATAGTATTTAAGTTTGTGGATTAGGAGCTTGTGGTCACACAATCAAAAGCTTTACTGAGATCGCAAAAAGTATGACAGCATGTTTATAATCATTATCAAACTTTTATATCACAATTTATTCTTGTCTCTAGATCGGAGCCTGATCTTCGGCTGAATGGGGTATGGGCATTAATGAACCTGGCATTTAGGGCAGAGCAAAGGGTCAAATCACAGATAATAACTGCACTAGGTACAGATCAAGTATTCAGGTTGCTGGCAGATAGTGACACTAAGGTATATTTCAGTCTCTATTCAGATAACAGTCAGTATAATCGTTATGAAAAAGAAGGCAGTTTGCACATAAAAAAAATTGATATTTGTAAAAGTTTTTCATCACTATAGTGGTTTTTGAAATCTTTCACCTTTCTACATCACTATGTATTCTCCTTTGTGTATCATTCCTTGCAGAGTAAATCCGAGGGCTGCCAGATATTATTTTTTTTTTGAAAGACAAAACGTCGTGCATTGAATAGCGTTGATATGTATGTCTGGCCAGTCGCGGAGCTAGACCATGTATAGATGTCGGCGGCATCACCTTTGAGGGACCCCTTTCATCTCCCAGTCAAAAGGAAATCGTTAAATTGAATGAGCTGAAATATATGCTTATATTGTAATGAAAACATCAGTCATACTGTCTAAAGTCGAATTTATTACATAGAGTCGAGGTTTTTTGAAAAAAAATATTTATTTATTCATCTACATTAATGTTGTCTCCAAACTAGTCCCCATTAGATATTATTCACTTGTATCAACTCTTCTTCAAATCCTCGAAACACTTCTCAAACTCGATCTTTGGGGTAGAGTTTACATCTTTCAGGGAAGCGCTTTTAATGTCATCTATGCTTGTCAAACGACGGCCCTTTAAGGTTCTCTTTATTTTTGGAAATAGTCAATACGGAGCTATGTCTGGCGTTACAGTATTGTTTTGGCCAAACATTTAAGAACAAGCAATGAAGTGTGAGCAGTTGCATTATCTTGGTGCAAAAGCTATGAATTGTTTTTCATAACCAAAACATTCGAAAAAATTTCATGGCATGAGCCAGTCGATATGCCAACATCATTGGCAACTTCTCTTATTGTAATTCGTCCAACGCGCACAATCATTTCTTTCACTTTTTCCACGTTTTCATGGGTAGTTGGGGCGTTCGTTGTATTGAACGTATTCACGGCGATCTTAGAAATTCTCCCACCATTCGTAAACTCTTGTTTTACTCATAGCAAACTCACCGTAGGCCTTTGTTAACATTTCACACACTTTGTTGTACCATATTTTCCACGCAAAATTTGATACAGATTCTTTGATCCATTTCTTTTAACAAACGAAATTCGCCAAGCTCATAGAAATACGTCTAACCTTAGCGGCTGCCACAGACAAAGTAAGCAATGATTACAGATAAAAATGCTATCACACCTCGCATAAATGCTGTTCAATGCCTCATGTATTGTTTTTCAGAAAATTAAATAATGTCCCTAATCAGCCCTGAGATCTTGGACTGTTGCTTTGTTTGATAAAGATGTATTTGTGCAGGTCCTCATGAAGACTCTAGGTCTGTTACGCAACTTAGTATCTCCTAGAGCCCACACAGATACAATGATGGCTTTACATGGCCCACAAGTGATGCAAGGAGTGGTATTAGTATTAGAAGGAGCTCATCCACCCGATGTTAAGGAGCAGGCACTCTGTATACTGGGAAATATAGCGGATGGAGAAAGAGCAAGAGAGCATATCATGTCCAATGAAGATGTTCTGAAGAAGCTCGTAGGATACATGACACATCCCTCAGTTTGCTTACAGGTAAAACATCATTAGAACAGAACTTAATGTAACTTCTAAGAATCCTGTAATAGTCTCAGTGATCATATACCATGTTTTATTCGCCTCTAAATAAACCTACAAATGTTGAAAGATTTCCTGTGGTTTCGGCCACCACGGTGGTTTTTTTTTCGGAGTACAAATTGGTGACAAGTCGTTTGTTTTTGCCTCTACTAGTACTGCATCTGCACTGTTCATGGAGTCGAAATTCGAGAAATAATACGCTGTCACCTCTGATGCAGCAATTGTGGTCAAAGGTTGCATACAGCCTATTTCATGCGTAACCATTACATTTTGTGGCGACTGAAGTGAACAGCTAATCAGCAAGTCACATCTTTGTATTAGTCTGTAACGTTGGCAATAATGAATCAGGTGTAAATCTGGTACAACTCAGAAGAGTATTCAGAGCTGTTGTTCACATATCTAGATATTTTTAGTGACTGGGAATATTTACAATAAAATATACGACGCACACAGAAAAATGTTTATTAGAAAATTATTATAGTACATCCTGGATTTATTGATTATGAGGTAAGTCAATAGAACAGATTGTGTTGTCCTTTCTAGTAGCTGTAATTTAACCTGTAAATTAGACACTTGGTTCAGGTTAATTGTCAATTATCAGTGTAATGTAATGATTCAAATACAGGTAAATATGCGCTACACTTCTTATTTCCCTCCCAAAAGCGCTATCATGCGTTTCCCCTGGCTTGTTGCGGTGTTCTTAACAGTTGGTTCATGCCTGTATTTACGAACGCTATTTTCCCAGTCGAGTACATTTCATGTCTTCCTGCAATAGTTGTACAGTTCACTTACATTTTTCTTATTTGTAACATGTTCATGTCGATAATCTCCTATGTTTGTATGGCCAATGAAACCACATATATCTGGAATTCGTCTTTGAAATAATATCAGTGTCTCACTGTTGCTGTACAAAGTTCTGCTTGATACATTCTTTCATCTTCGAGAACATGAATAAAATTACAGAATGCCTCCCTGTTAAGGGCAAGTAATTAAATCCATTATTTACTCGATGTATATTTGTGGCGGGTGCGACAATGTCCCAAATTAAGGACCTTAAGCGGCCAAGGAAAGAACCAAAAAAAAAGAAGGTGCTTACCTTGATCCTGTGGTGTGGACGTCGGCATGGGCTCCTGGTCTCTTCTGGAACTGCTTAACACCCACAGTAATTAGAGTTTATAAAAATAGCGGTTTCACAAAACAGCGTTAGCAAAAGTGCGTGATTCTAACAGCGGTTCTAGCGATTCTACGGCTGGCCTTGTTCTGCTTGCGGTTAGAGTGCACTCTTCCTCTTTTTTCGAAAAAACTATAGTGCCAAGAAAAAACAGCGGTGGAGCAAATAGAAATTAAGGTACAATTGGCATTGCGGTCGCAACGATGTTAAAGAATAAGCTCTTTATAATTTTATTTATGTCCTCAAATAATTTCTCAAGCAGAATTTTCAATAAAATGCTCGGCAATGGTGTCATGTCAATCTATTGTATCATGTTTGATCCATGGTTCGTTTAGGACACTATTAAAAATATAGGTTTTTGTATCTAAACCAGGTGAATATGTAGCATTTTTGTTTTAATATGGGAATTTGGTGCCCGTCTTGCACAAGTCGAATAATTTTTTCCTAGTTTTGATAATTGATAAAAAATACAGTTGATGTTCTTCAGACACAGATATCAGTGTCATTAAAAAAATCAGTTCACAAAAAAATCATTGAAAATTATATTCATATAAAATATATACTCCTATGATGAAATAATGATGTATTTGGAATATCTTCTGCTGTTGATCAAGCATTCAAATATCAGATCTTCAGTTTTCCGTCATATCTGAGATTATGTTTTTTGACAAAGTAATTAAAATAATTGTTTCTTTTCATTTTACTTTAATTGGTAATTGAAAACAAACCACAGTTAGCATCTGTCGGAAATGAACCTGTCAAACTTAAGACTTCGAAAATAAGAGTGCGTCATCTATGGGTGAAAGGACGCCATAATTGTTTGGCCACTAAATGTGTTACAATAAGATACTATAGAACCTTAGTTACCATGAGTGAATTTTGCTAGTTTAACATCACACCGTTGCGGAGAATGTTGGAATTCTTCTTCCATCTAAGAGTATGAATCCCAGGAACAACTACGGATGTAGGTGGGTTGATATTTCTTTCGCAGGTTAGTGTCGTGTAGTAAGAATCCCTTGTTTAACGATAAATGTAGTATACTTTTATTATTTCTAAGCAAATTACGCTGATCCTATTTGGCAACATCGCTGTCAGAGGCCAAATTGTATGTATAAGTCAGTTTGCCGAACAAGGTTGGTTATATTCAGATGGAACATGTTAATCAATGGCTTAGGCCAGACTTCGCCGTTTATAACTGTATTTTTGTATATGTTGTGAAATATAAATAAAATCTCATGGATGATATTTTTTTGTAGGAATCAGCAGTTTTCTGTATAAACAACCTTACTAGGAGAGGGGAGCCTGGTTCAATTGACCGACAAGCAAAATTAAAAGAGATGGGAGTGGTCCAGATTTTACAGCAACTGTTGAGTACGGCGGATCCTGTATTGTTTAACAGGTATCAAAAGATTGAAATACCCCAACAAACTCAGATCTTAGTACAACATATCTTATTCCGAGAACACAATTTAGAGAAATATTATATTAAAGAATGTATATATAGATAGGAATTATCGGGATATAAGTAAAAAGAACTGTACCATGTGCGGAGCTTAACTTCCCTAATAGTCCGGCCATTATCTCCGCATCCGATGGGAAACTATTCTGATTTTGTGCATAATTTTATTCAGAAAGGACCCCATTTAACGAATCTGCATGTTATTAGAACCAAGCTTGAGTCAAAAAATGTAATTTATTCAAACAAATTCCAAAAATTGTTTTTTTTTTCACTCAGGTCAAAGTGCGTTTAGGTGTTTTGGGAGATTCTGTACAAAAAGATGCTTTAGAACTTTTCTATAAAGTTGTTAGTTTTCAAGTTATAAACAATATAATATTTGAAAAGGTGCGAAATATGTCATATTCGACTCCAAAAAACAATATGAAAAACAAAAAATTTGAATGTTACCAAAATCCTAAAGCATTTCAGGACGTATTGTTATTATAAACCTTTGTTTTTTTATTGCTAATCGAGCAGGCGCCCAATCGCTCTCCACCGTTGCGTCTCTCTCGCACTCACTTGAAAAACAAAGGTTTACAATAACAATTCGTCCTGAAATGCTTTGGGGAATTTTAATAGATGTTTGAAGAATATTTAGGATTACTGGCAACATTGAAATTTTCATTTTTCAAATTTTTTCAGTGTCGAAAATGACATATTTCGCACTTTTTTAATTATTGTATCGCCTATATCTCAAAATAAAAAAAACTATAGAGAAAATGTCAAAAGCACTTTGACCGGAGTGAAACAAGTTTCGAAATTTGTAAAAAAAAAATGTTTAAACATTCTGACGCAGACTTGGTCCTGGCAACATACAGGTTCATTAAAAGGAGCCCTTTTTGAATAAGATTATGCAAAAAATCCGAATCAGAATATCTTTCCCATCTGATGTGAAGATATTTGCCGGACTATAAGGGGAATTGTACACTACACAAGCCGCTCCTTAACGCAGCTGCTACTTGCACTTGTACACATGGAAAGGATAAAAAACGTTTTTTGTATCATTCACCAAATAAGTTTTGCACAAGCTGTCGACAGTATATCCATTGATTATGTTTTAAGTATTGCTATGTTTTTGATGTCCAAGATCACCAGAGGTTAATTCAAATTCTACGCTCATTTCAATTTGGTTATCAATGTTTGGGTCTGCGATATTGAACTAAAAAAAACGACGTGAACGTCTGTACATAGGGGTAGATTACATGCCTATGTGTTAGGAAGGTGGAGCTGTGAAAGTGATGCTGATAGTTTTACAGTGATCCGCCAAAAGCACTGAAAAGACCTATACAGGATGTCCCACATAAAACTGCAAAGATCGATTACGAAAACTTAACGTTAGATAATTATGAAAACATGGGATTATGGTATAACTGATATGACGAATTCCTCTAAAATATTTTCAAAATGGTGGCACTTCAGGTTGAACCGAAACTTATATATTCTTCAGTTTTTGAAATCTTCGCAAGACGATATGTTTATTTCGTGTGACTCGAAAGTTTTGTCGTTCTACAACTATGCTTGACACTGTCAGTGTGACAATTCTCTTGTCATCCGCGTGCGATTTGAATTTACTTGCTTCGTTATAAATATAAATATAGCAATACCTGAAAATTCAATAAGTAAACAATGTCAACAGTTCGTGGAGTATTTGGAGTATTACTAAAAAATCATTGATGTGTGCAAGAGTTAAGGTTGGCAGATTTAAATCAACCTGGTTTAAATCATGGTCTAAACCAACTATCTATTTTTCAGGAAAAAAAACATGTTTTTTGTAACAAACAAACTTGAAATGAAATTTTTCTTTGACAAGAACACATTACAATAAATGCAACCCTTTTTCACCAGATTTAGTGACCTTATTTTGATATACTGTACTGCCAGGAATCGAAAAAAAAAATGATATTCATGAAGGGAAAATGAGTATTGATAAAATTAAAATTTATGATTATAACTACACACCGCACGAGCATCTTCAGCAGGTGCAGATAGAATTTTCTTCTTTGGACTTAATACAAAGTATGCTGTGTAATAGACTGGGTACTGAAAAGGCCTCGAATTCAGTTTTTTAAATATGTTTTATATGTAAATAAAATGTGTTGCCTTCAGACATATTCTTTTCTGGCCACTTCACAGAACTCACTTTCTACCTATTAAATAATGCTATCCACCTGCTACCTAATATTGTTTAGCAGGTGGAAAGCTGGTTCTTTGACAGTGACCAAAAGAAAATATGTCTAAAAGGAACTATACAATTATGTGTTTTTTCAATTTCTATTAGTTTCAGTGGCTATTTAAACGCAAATTGCTTAAACCCAATAAATCTGGTTTAAACATAAAACCTGTTTTTTTCATAGAAACTGGGTTTTGATCAACCCTGTCAAGAACGAGTATCAGCTGTGTTAAAGATATGTTTGTGAAATGTACATTTCCCTTAGGAAAAATACAGTTACAACCATGGCACAGTCAATCTGTATTTTTTTATTTTTGCCATATATATTTTATTGCTAATGGAATGCAACTCTTGTGTACGTCCCTAAAATATCTACGAAATATGAACTTCGCTAATGTAATATTGTAATTCTTTCAAGTTAGTGACCATTTTTCATTCGATGCATATTCGCGTATTTATTGACCTTAACTTACCTTATTGTAACTGTTTTGTCAAATATTACATGTCCTTTGAACGTTTTTTCCAAAAATTTCTACTCATTGCCCCCTGCCTGCTGATAGAAGTTAGTTTATTTATTCTAATATAACAGTATACAAAATTATTTTAAAAATATTCTAAATCAATTTAAAATAATTTTGTTCCAGTACCCAATTAGAAGCTGTAGAACAGATTTCAAGAAGTAATGCTGTTAAAATGCAATAAAAACATTCGAAATATTTTTATTTGAAGTTTATCACGCTTCTTCATGTTTTCACGATATTAGAATTATATATTGTGCGAATGAAAATCGGAAATGCAATAACTAAATTGCTCCATTTTTACCGTTCTTTTTTAAATAACGTGAAGATTTTTTGATCGTTTTAATTGTTCCAATATTTATATTGCATTTTAGCACCGAAAAATGAGCTGCATTCTATTAGTAACAATAAATATAAAATAATTTTAATATTTTATTTTAGCTGGAAAAATGTATGATTTTTTTGACACGTTTTCATTAAAGTCTCCTTATAATTTCCCTTGGATCTTATCTATAATTTTCGACAGATTACCTGGATAATTTTAGCAGGTTTATTCGACTGATATATAAGTTTTCTGTAGTACCTTTTAGTTCCTAGATTAGAATTCAAAGAATTATTTCTTTCTCAAGGTGTTTTCTCATTATACAGCATCATACTTAAATCGTCTCCGGCTCGTCGGTATCCATTGCATGTAATCATGTAGTCAATGCCCACTAATACCGTACATCAATGAGAGTATTTTGCTGGTGCGAATACTATGTGCTGGTTGGGCAACATCAGTACTAAACTGTGGCAGGTCACAAAGATCATTAATTGAAATTATTTTTGATTCCGTGATTATCGTGGATGAAAAAATGGCGACAAGTGGGCTGACTCTGCACTTCGTAAGCAACGTCGTCATCAGTTCATAAAGGATTATCAGCACAAGTTAAACCCTCCGAGAGAAAAACTAGCTATGAATACAGGGTGTCCCAGAAATAACACGCCAGAGTGACACGGGAGATATATTGGCTTCAGATCAATCAGGTAAAATCAACATGACCTTAGTAAAAGTTTTCTAGTTTGAGATATTGCCACATTTAAGTTTTTTCAAAAAATCCCTACTTTTTGCTCATTTTTTGCCTGTTATGGCCATAAAGAACTTCTAACTTATGATTTTTTTCCCTAGGCTACAATTGAGACAACCAACATTGAAAACTATGGCATGCTAAAAAAATATTATGTTTGGTTTCAATGCGAAAATCTTCACCAAAGTTTGATTAATTACTGTGAAAAAAAATTTACCAGACTGAATCAGCAAATGACCTCAAAAACTTACTATTTAATGCTCTCTCAAAATTCGAGTAGTATAACATTTGTAGGCTCTTTTCACTAAAAACTGAATAATTCCAACTTTTGTCATTGAAGTAATACTTACGAAAAACTACAAAGGAGAAATAATAAGTGCAGCAGTCTTTTGTGTCCAAATTTTAACTTTGTAGTTGGTGTGATAGCTTTTTATTTTAGCAAATGTCTAAAACAGTTATCATTATCCTTTTTTCCATTCATCAAATGATGAACAGATTAGGTTGTATTTTTTTTAATTTCCGTTGACTTTTACAACATTCAAATCAAATAAAGAATTAGCAATCATTATTAACATCTCAAATTATCTAAATGAAAATTAAATTAACATCTTGTAATGTAAATATTACCTGACATAAATCATTATTATTATTATTATTATTATTATTTTCATAACAGATTCTCAAAGTCCACCGACTCTTATTACACAACCTGCATCTTAAAAATTGTCATTTTAAATGTCTCAAACTTAAATCGGATATTTCTCGTGCTGCTTGATTTGATAACGCAGCTCAGCGGCTGATCGAACTGGTTTTCTAAACACCTTGTCTTCTAAATATCCCCAGTAAAAAAATCCAAAGGGTTCAGGTCTGGGGAGCGCGGGGGCCACCAAATTGGTCCTAGCCAACCAATCCATCTTCTAGAGAATGTTTCATCAAGATACCCCCTTACTGCACTAGCATAGTGTGCAGTTCACCTATCATTCTGTAACCACATCCTTCTTATTGTCTCAAGGGGCACATCTTCCAAAATAATGGGTAGATGATGTTGCATAAAATCTAAGTAAATTTTTAAGATCATTTGCTGATTCAGTCTGGTACATTTTATTCACAGTAATTAGTCAAACTTTAGTAAATGTTTTCACATTGAAACAAAATGTAATAATTTTTTTTAGCATACCATGCTAGTTTTCAATGAAATGAATACTCGGTTGTCTCAACCAACTATTAATGGTAGCCCAGGAAAAAAATAAGTTAGAAGTTCTTTATAGCCGTAACAGGCAACAAAGAAACAAAAAGTAGGGTTAAAG
Organism: Acanthoscelides obtectus; assembly: GCA_963669975.1. Taxonomy (NCBI): domain Eukaryota; kingdom Metazoa; phylum Arthropoda; class Insecta; order Coleoptera; family Chrysomelidae; genus Acanthoscelides; species Acanthoscelides obtectus. The sequence continues at coordinate 57,449,610 of CAVLJG010000008.1, read as the reverse complement.
CTTAAAATTGGCAATATGTATCTCGAAAACTTGAAAACATTTGCTAAGGTCATGTTGATTTTATCAGATTGATCTGCAGCCAATCTACTTCCCGTGTCACTCTGGCGTGTTACTTCTGGAACACCCTGTATGTACAATATAAAAATTAAACCGATCAAGTCAGTCCAACAGTCCAAGCAGATAACGATCTGCTGCGTAACGACGCCGGACGCTGAACCCAGATAGCAGAAGGAGACGCATATCGAAAACATTTCTGTATCGTTCTAAGCTTTAACGACCAATGTATGGGGAAAACTATGTGTGAAATAATGGGTGCGTAGAATTATCGCGGTTGGAAGCGTATAAATATACTAACGTAAAAAAATGGAATACACTCACCCATACCATCGCCACCCAATTTTTTACTCCTAAAATGTTTTTCAAAAACCATCAGGAAACGTCAAAAAACGAAGTTTGAGCTTTTTTTTTCTCCGCCACCACTGAACCGATTTTCAAAAACTACAAAGCTTTTCGTCCTTGGTATAGTAATGACCTTGTGGACAAGTTTCATCCAAATCGGAGTAGTACTTTCCAAGTTATAGACAGACCAAAGATTGGCGGGCAGGCAGACCGACGGAAATGAGTGACATGGTTTTCCGTGATGCACATGTCACATTACACATATCATATTCGAATTTTTTCGCGATGACAATACTTGCTCGCCTAGTGGCGAAGACAGTAAAATTGATTGAATATTAACGTCATCAATACAATTGAAAAGAAATGTTTACCATACATAATGAGCTGGATATAATCAGCATGATGCAGTATAATGAGCTAAGACTTTTAATGCTCTAGTTTTATTTTGTTGTAATTCTTGTTTTTACGTGAAATAATAAATATCCTTATCACATGGTTATTTCTACTCACTTTATTTTTATCCCAAAGGGAGATGAATAGTGATTCAATTTCCAGAGTGAAGGCAGCCCTCACGCAGTTTGCTGACGTCTGAAGTGCTCTCGAAGATTTCTAATGTACCTTAATCCAACTACCATCCTACGTTTCTTTATAACCGATACAGTTTGCTGGATTTTTAACATTGTAACTTTGTATGGTAACCAGTGTTGCCGAACCGAGAAAGACGTAGTCGGTAGTTAGTGTCATTGGAATTCGGTAGATTCAAGGGCAAAATTGGTAGGATGAAAAAATCAGGCCCAATGCCGGATCAAGGGGCTTTGTATCATTTAACACCGTGTATGAAAAAATGAGCATATTTTGTATTGCGCGCGAACATATAACCACACAACACGGATTTTTTAAGAGGATTTTTTCCTGAAAAAATATCAACTCGTTTATTAAGACTTGTACAATAAAACTCATTTGCAATCATCTTTGTTTGTTTGTTTGTTTCAGATTTATTTAGCATTAATGCTACAATGTCCGTAATATCCATACTACACGGTATATAAATATATTATGACTTCATGACTACATATTTTTATATAAAATTTCACTATGAATTCTGGTTTCCCATGAGATATTTTATCAATTTCCCTTTGAAGATTTTCAAACTGGCACACATCTTGATATCATTACTCAATTTATTAAATTCGTACAATCCCTTTTGAAATACTGACTTGCTCGTTATATTGCTACTGCAGTTTTGTAAATGAAAGTCTATACTTCCTCTAGTAGAATAATTGTGGCACTCATTGTTCAATACAATAAAATTTTCTAAGTGATTTAGTAGATGATTTTTAACTTGAATATTATAATGAAAACCAAGTAGACTATGACATTTTTGATAATTAACCATTGTAGTTCTTTCAGCATAGAATTTATTCTAGTATATTTATTTAAGATGATTCTCGTAGCTTTATTTTGTAATATTTGTAATTTTGAAAATACAGTTTCATTTGCAGTGTACAAAATAGTCGAACAATATAACAAATGAGGAAGAATGATAGTGTTGCACACAATTTTTTTAGAATAAACGGTTAGTCTATGCGAAATTCTATAAAAGTAACTTATTTTCTTGGATATTTTTGAAATAATATATTCATAGTGCCCTTCAAATTTTAATTTACTGTCTACGTATATGCGCAAATATTTAAATGATTCGATTGACACAATTTTTTCATGATTGATTGTAAGATTTATCGTATTTTGATCAAAAGATTTTTCTATTAGCATATATTTTGTTTTCTTTGTGTTTAGTTTAAGTTTATTTACATTTAACCAATTTATTACGTTTGTCATATCATTATTTAACAGCTCTATTGAAGTTTCAATGTCTTTATTTTATATAGGTATATTAATGTATCATCAGCAGTTGCATTTTGCAGTGTTGTAAAATATCAGGAATATCGTTAATATATAAAATAAATAGTAATGGACCTTTTGCTACCCTGCGGCACACCTACCGAAATGTTTTCAATGTTTGATAATGTATTGCCGATTTTAGTTCTTTGACTTCTATTGATTACATAATGTTGTAATAAGTTTAATACTGAACCTTGAAATCCATAGCAATGCAATTTCATTAACAATTTCTCCCTGTCAAATGCTCTCTTGAAATCTAAGAATAATGTTACTGTAAACTTTTTTTCATCCATATTTCGCCTCCATTCTTCTACTACCATTTGAATTGCTGTTTCAGTAGAATACTTTTTTCTGAATCTTGCTTGAAATTTTGTCAATATTTTATTTTCTTCAATATATTCAATGTCTTGTTCATATATGATTCCTTCTAAGAGCTTCTCGACATTTGGCAGTACATTAATTGGCCGCATGTTTGTATATAACTCAGAATTCTGCACTTTTGGAACAGGAGTAATTATAAAACATTTTAACTTTGAAGGAAATTCGCCATACACTAAACAGTGATTCACTAACAATAATAACTTATCTCCAATAATGTTGAAACATTCATTCATAACCATTTTTGAAAGATGTTCATTAGGATTTCTATTCGATTTAAATCTTGTAATAGCTTTTGAAAGATGGCTTATATTTATTGTTTGGAATTGTCTTGGACACACCTTTTTCTATTCTTGTTTATAAGATGTGAATATTTTTCGGTTTTATTCCTGAAGTTGAAACCTTATCATCTAGCATTTTAATTTAATATTTGATTATTGAAAACAGATGAGCTTTGCTTTCCTTATTGCTTCTCCGGTAATGAGGTAATGACGCTTGATGTATCAGTCTGTACCTCTTGTACGCACAAAAACCAATACAGGGAATGCGGATTAAATGATGTGCGTATATAATTATAGACAACCCAAATCTTTGTCCTTCGTGTGCCCGACTGCTTAAGTGTATAAGATAGGTATGGGACATGAAACCACATAGACTACGACTAATAATTCATTTTTTCAGCATTATTTTTGGTTGTATCTCTTTTTCGAAAAAATGAAAATATCCGAATTATTTAAAAAAAAATCGTTTTCAATATTTCTGTAAACAAGGTCTCATTTCGGTAGAAATACCGAAAAATCGGTAGGTTCGGCAACACTGATAGTAACTTAGTATGTATATATGATTTATATAGTATTGTCATTCGGTGAGTTTACATGGATCTCCAAACCGGCTTAACTCAAATCGAGTTAAACGAATCTGTATGATTAATATCAGTTTAACAGCTAACCTCAAAGTAATGTATAGCCTAAGGTACGATTCCACCAAAGTCGTCTTCAAGCTATGGTGAAAGCATACTTTTTAAGTGTTAATCGGGCAAAAAATTGCCTTTCAGAGTAAAAAGGTTATACCCTATGATCAAAAAGTATCGGGAATTTATGAATAAAACAAAAACGGCTTAATTTTCAATCAAATTTAGTTTATCGTCTTCAAAATAACATCCACCTGAAGCAACACACATGTACTAGCGTTTCATCCACTGCTCCATGCACCGCTGGTAGGCCGCCTAAGGTATGGCCTTTAGCTTTCTCGTCGCGTTCTGCTTGATGTCATCTATGGACTGAAATATCTTTCGCCGAAGTAGTAATTTGAGTTTTGAGAAGAGAAAAAAGTCGCACGGGGAGATATCAGGTGAATACGGTGCTTGTTCAATGGCATTTACTTGAGATGTTTGGTCAAATAATCAAGCACAACTCTGGCCCGATGCGACGGCGCGTTATCATCGTGCAAAATCCACGAATTATCTTCCCACAATTCTGGCCATTTACGACATATAGTATCCCTGAAATGCTTCAGAATGGACAAGTAATATTCTATTCACTGTCTGGTCCGGTGGTAGATACTCCTTGTTAATCAAAGAAAATAGTCAATACAGCCTTCACTATTGAGCGGCTTTCGCATCACCAGTAATTAGGCGTCTCATGAAGGTCGGATCATTATTCGCTTCATAAATATTGACGCAAAAATATTGACACGAATGTCAGTTCTGGTGGTACCAACAAAAAAAATCATAAATCACCGGTTCTTCCATGCGCAGTTTACTGAAATTAAAAATTCCGGGTACTTTTTGATCATGAAATAGGTGTTACAATTGCACCTCATATAGGAACGTTCTTTCATGCGGGAAAAAGGAATCATCATGGATGTAATTGTTAATTAATAATTCCAGACGTATTAATCGAAAAGACTCTTGGCACGTGTAAATTCGAACGAAAATCAAATATTCAGGAAAAAAAACTAAAGGAGCTCACTATTTTGACAGGAAACGTCCGTGTATGGGCTGTGGATGTCCATATTTACGCTGTAACCATAGTCAAGACACAAAGCATCAATAATTCATGTTTTTCGTGTGATCTATGTGGCAAAAATGGAATAAAAATCGATAGCTTCAACCTTGTCAGTGTTGCTGATTATTGGTTTATAATAATCTATCGATGCTTACCCAGATTTTATGATCGCGCTTTTTGTTCAAATTTACTTTTGCCCAGATTTACGTGTTTTCATCGTGGGGATATTTCTCATTTGCAGTCTACCAAACATGTTATTCACAAAGTTTGTTGAATATTTTCTAATGTGCAACATGTTGTGGAAAAATAAATGAGTATGCAACATTAATAAAACTTTGTTTTGTCAATCAGCTCATTATAAATATAGCAGTTTCTGAATATCTTCAGGCAGTTTTTGGCATTTCCACTTTTAGAAGCTTTATTGAACTGATAGATAAGTTTACTTTATTAAATAACGTGGTTTTTAGCTATATTCTAATTCAAAGGGTAAAACACCAATTTTATAAACAATAATTAAATGGGAACAGTACTTATGCAATGTACATTCGTAATATTAAAAAGTACGCCTGCCAACAATCACGACCTTTTGCTATCACATTTACGCACAAATTTCAACAGAGGTGTGGACACATTAGATTTTTGTGCTCAGTGTATGCTGATGGATCTGTCCAATATCCTTGAGTGTAATATGTACACATATGAAAAGACTCCTTAGCCTGTTCCGGACATCATAAGGCTTTTAGTTTTTCAAATCTACTCATTTTTGCAAAAAAATAGTCAATTAGGGTCAACATATCAATAGAATAAAACTACTGAACATCATGAAATTCTAGTTTCACAAAAAAGTTCCACAAGGTGATTTACAATTTTCATGACGACCGAATTTCTTCCTTGTACACATACCGCTTACAATCTACTGATTATTTACTAAAGATACCATTGAAGTGTTGTCAAATGCACTATTCATTAAATCACAAGACACCAACGGCCATGTTTAGAGTTAGCCAAGCGCGCTGTAGACAGGCACAGAACGACATAAACGCACGAAACAGCATGGCAATTGGAGCAAATTGATAATTTTTATGCTAGAGAAAATACGAGAGTGAAATCTCAGCCAACCAGACAAATGTAGGAAGTAAAATATGATTGGATCTAGCTGCTATCATCATATTCCAACTATTACCTAAGATGCATATGTGACGGACACAAATATTTACACCAATACCGAACACAGTTGGGGTTTCTAGCAGTTTTCTGGAATTATTAAAAATATATTCAGAATATCAGTACCATCGCAACATGCGGTAACGCTGGAACGAATAAAAACAGCGTTATTTGAGAGTGGCGTAGAATAGCACCTCCTCGTTCCACGACGATTCATGGGGGGCCAGTTAAGCCATAGCTAACGAAGTGCTTGTATAGCGCATAGTACACGGTATAACTGGGCACAGAGCAGCATGAACGCAGGAAACATCAACAACAAGATTTATTGGTGCTTTGTGGCTTACAAATAATGATCATAGCTTGAGAAATTCACTTCACTTCCTGTACCAAGTAAATATACCCTATTTCACGAGTATCCATCACGGTAGAATGACAGCTGATTATCTAGTAATATCTCAAAATTCCCCATTTCGGCACAGGGCACATAACTCTGACGATCAGTCATTTCAATCCGTATTTTGTTTTTTTTTTCGTCGCTATAGATTCATTTTGTACTTGTTAACAGTTCTTTTAGTTAGAAAAGTTGATTTGCATACAAAAAACAAAACGCTAAAAACAAGTTTTACTAGATTTACACCCTATTATTTATTGCCAACGTCGCAGACTAACACAAAAATGTCACTTCCTGTCAGCTGTTCACCTCAGTAGTCGTCAATGCGTAATGGATACTCCTGAAATAGGGTATACGTATACAGCTACATAAAATGCACCAAATCATTTTCTCTTCCTATGACGTATCTTTGTTAAAGATCTACGATGTAAACATGGCCGCTGTTATTCTATGATTATGTGTATATTTGGTTTTGTTAAACCGATTTGCAGTAAACCTGGTTAAGAAAAACGTGTAAACTCACTGTTCAAGAAAAACATATGGTGATGTTTGATCACCCCACAAAGCAACTAGAACCCAGAAAACTGGTTCAGTTTACCCTGTGATGTATAGACTGAGAGATAAGCCGGTATCTGTCTCTATAATATTATCTGATAGTGTTAAATCTCATTTACAGATTTTAAAACATGTGTACAGTACGTTTTGTTTTATGTTTGTTTAGGTTTTTATTTGTAATGATTTAAAACTGTCCTTATACTAAATAAATATGTTTATTTATTTTATATAGTGTTGTTAATTAATTCGGAACCATTTGAAACTAGAAACCGTTTTACAGCCCGTAAGACCATTGCATGCAAGCTCTTGCTGTCGCAAGTTGACATTGTTTTGTCTGCAAAACAATTGCATCCAACCACTTGCAGTTGCAAAACTGTCCATTTATTACTCTATTCAAACGAGCAAGGTAAGCCAACTTAAATGAATGAAATATTGACATCCCTAACCCATAATTGTTTTTTTACTTTTCAGAATACGCGGTTTTAATATCCAAGAACTAGTTTCAATCGCCGACCATCCGACATCTGTAAACAAATATAATTACACACCCTACTGGACCGGCCTAGGAACATTTGTATGCATTGATAACTTGTAGTAGTTACTAACTGTTCCACCAGAATTGCAGGCAAACTTGCATAAAAAATCTAACTTATTGATTCTCATGCAAGACCCCGGCAGTTGCAAAAAAAATTTCAGGGATAATGAGCTGTCTCTGATCAACATTTCTCTTGTGTACTGTAAAACGAGTATATAGAATTTTTAATAACACATGATATCAACAGTCAGTGCCAGTGATAGTACCAGAAGTGATTTAACACCACTTAACTATATCATGCTGGTAGTGTTGCAATGTAATGATGTTCACTAAGACCGAGTGGTGCCTTTCAACATGGCAGAAATTTCAAAGGCTACTAACATTGTCATATACATACAGAATCCGACAGCAAAACTTATTTTTTTTAAATGTGCTCCATTTAGCCTTCGATGTCGTAACGGAGCGCGAGTGATCTGTGATCCTAAACCAGCGCGCCTTTCGAAATCGCATGAATATAGCCTCGTTGGTTTCTGTCCCGGACCGGAAATCAATTGTTACGTGGGCCATTAAGTTCAGACAAGCTGGAAGTGCGACAAGACGAAGGAGGCCTGGAGTCCCTCGGCCCGTTAGATCACCTGAAAACATCGAGGCAAGGAGAGCTTCAATGTTGCGATCACCAGGGTGTTCTGTGCGCAAACAGGCGTCCGCCCTGTGAGAAGAATAATTTTTCATTATGAGCTTCCTTTCTATCCTTACAAGATGGCAATTGTGCAGGAACGTAACGTCAATTTTTGGACGAACGCGTGTAAGCGTCTTCTTGAAGTCGTTCCTGAAGACGCAATTTCCTCAGATGTGATTATTGGTCCCTAGTTCTGCGCGCAAAATGAAGTTGTAGTAACGGTGAATTCGGATCGCTATGTAAACATGTTACATGACTTTTTTCTACGGCTAGGTGAGTTGGTCTTAGGGGTCATTTGGTTTCAACAAGATAGTGCATCGGCACACTCTTCAAGGGCATCGGTGGCTGTTATGAGGAAACACTTCCCAGAGCGGCTCATCTCAATTGGGGGTGATTCGGAATGGCCGTCACGCTTTCCAGATTTGTACCTTGTGTTTTTTGAAATCACGTGGTTTATGTGAACCGTCCAAGGACCCTACGAGATTTAAAGACCAACATCCTAGAACAAATGACCAACATATGCTGGCACGTCATAACAAACGCCAGAAATCGATTTCCTCGGTGTATGGAGGTCGTCATTTATCTGATTTGATCTTCAAAACTATGTAAGCAAAACTTTAGACATAATCCTAAATTATAAAAAATGGCCTCAACTAAGTTGAATCTGTACTTCCCAGGTTACGCTGTCATCAGTTCGTAAAGGATCATGTTTGCACAAGTTAGCCCTTCTGAGAATGTATAACAAAAGATGAAATGACCATCCTCTTCCCCCAGAGAGGAATTGGTGTGCACATGGTCGTTCCGATAACCAATCCCGCATTAATGACGATATTGGCCCACAGTACTGTTGAAGCGATTGGCGACTGTGAGGTACGATCACCGACGACGACGCTTGTCGATCAGGGGATGACGTCGCACGTATATGATTTGTGGTACCGTCAACAACTCTAGGAGATATTTGCAAGTTTAAAGAGCAAATGTACGGGGACATCTATGATGAGTGAAATATGCCTAATATGTGCGTAGAATTACTGGGGTAGGAGGCGTAAAAAAATTGAGATATACACTCCCTCACCTCCAATTTTCAACCCTTACAAAAAAAATTCCGCAAATGATTAGAATCGCCTGAAACGTGGAAAACCGAAATTAAGTGATTTTCATTTTTTTGCTCCGCCTCCACTGGATCAATTTTCAAAGCTTTTGTATCCTTGGAACAGTAGTAACATTATGTAAACATTTCGTCGACATCCGAGCAGTACTTCTCAAGTTATAGATGGTCATAAGATAAGCATATGGACCGACGGAAATGAGTGGTTTTTCGTGTTGTACTTGTCATATAACATCCAAGAAACATATCTCATTTCCGAAAATTTCAGAGATTACAATAGGCGGGGGAAGTAAAACAAATAAAAATCTGATTCATGGCTTCCTTAAACTTTTGAAAAAAGGAAATTATGGTGCCACACCCTGTACTTATCTTCTATATAGCTTATTGAGGAGTTTAGGCATAATAAAATACAGAGTGTAGGTATAGTCAGTCTGTTCCAAAATATATTCAGACATGTTACAAAAAAATCTAAAATAATGTGTTCAACTAGTTTAGTAGTAGTAGTTCAAATAAAACTATCCAGATCAGTTGTACATACTAATTCAGCCCAAGTTTTGTCTTCCAAGCCAGCAGCAAGTATGAAATGATATTAGACACAATACAAAGGTGTTATACTAAATGTATAAAATATGTCCATGTGATCTCAATCCTATGTAGATATGTTTTTGTTGTAATAAATTTATCAGAAAATAGATTCTTTTTAAATTTTAATATCAATTAAGAACTGAATAGCTCACACTCTCTAGAACTAAACAAAACAAATATGTTTGTTTCACAGAAAATAAGATTACATTGACCAAATATTTCTCAAAAGCTTGATTAATACTTTATAACATAGAATATAAGAGAAGGTAAAGTAGTATATACATGTCCTATAAAATAAATCCATTTTATCCTCAAACCAAAACATAGTTTAGACTCTATAAAACACATTGGGAGCATCCAGCTAAGATAAAGTTGCTGCTGAACAGCAGTAGCATGGGATAGCTTTATCAATTTGACAGCAGTCTCCACTTGGCTGTCAAATTTAATAGTATGTTGGTCAATGTTGCAAACTGTCAAACTTATTCCATGGCTACTGCTATTCAGCATAAAGTGCTGCACCACTGGATTGCTTCACATTGGCTGAATGCTCCCATTGTCGATTGAAATTACTAGACTGGAAGAACAAATATATATTCACCAACATTTTAACTCACAGAAAAAACAATATAGTCAAATATACATCATCTCAGCCATAGAGCTCATTTTTTTAGGTATATGCACAAAAGTCTCAAAGTAACTAGCTAATTCATCAATCGTCACATCACAGGGAGGATTTATATTTAAGCGTGCCTGATGAGAACAACTTCCCATATTTGTATTAGTATTTTCATGTCTAACTACTCTCGCATCATCTTGCTGTTGGGCAGTCAAAAAGCTGGGTGACCTAAACTTATTCAGGTCCATATAACTATTTTCTATGCTTAACTGCTCACAAGCATTTATAATAGACCTAAAATTTTGCTCCAGGTGGCTGGCACACTGTCCAAACTGCTTATCCCTTTCTTTGTGAATTTTTTTCAGCTGTGCCTTAGTACCACACATTTTTTGTGTACATTTCAGGAATTTCAGTACTGGCTCTCGAAGTATTTTCTTAGTAGGTCGTTTGAAGGATATTGTATGCTTGATATTTTGGTTTTTCTTGGGATGATCACATACAGTTGAAAGATTTATTGAAGATAGAGATTTTGAACGTCGTCTACCCAAGAACGGGTTACGACATTGTGGCTCCTTGCTTGCAACTTTCGTTGCGCATTCCACATCCAGTTCCAGCTTTTCCAGGCAATTTAATAAATTTGCGTCTTCTCGGGTTATTGCGGCCTAAAAATAAAACGTGGGTAAATGTCTGCTACTGACGTTATTTGTCAAAACAGAAACGTGATTGTGCACTATTTCTAGAATGTTCACATACCATCGCAAAAAGTTGTAATCATTATATTATTGCGATAAAAAAGTGCAGAGGCAGTAGCAAGTTGCCTCTTAACGGTTTCTTTATACTTTCTTCACTTTTCACAATTGTTTACAAACACAAATGCATGATGTTTTTACAGACACCACAAATAAAATGACTGACGACTTATATGAAAAAATTAAAGACGAAAGCCAGCGTTGCCAGACGTCCTTTCTAATTTCCATAAGGGTATGTACACCTTTATTCATAAGTTTTTCGTACAACAAAGATAACGAATAGTTAAGCCTCCCGTTACGTTAATTTAGACAGCGACAGCCAATAACAAATGTCCACGAAAAAAGTATTTATGACTTCTAAAGTGAACCGTGGCAATATGAGTATAATGACTACTGACAGTCATGTCAGATTGCTTATTATTTTCGCTTAAACGATGTGAAGCTAACCCCAAATTTCCGAAACCATGTTGATTTTTTTCACATGAAAGTTAAAAATACATGTTTAAAATCATAGAACCACAGAGGGACAAGCGACCACAAAACTAGAATGAAAGGCTACCATTACACATTACGGATATAACAAAATGCACTTATTTTTATCTGTAATGTAAACATGATATGTCTACAATATGTCAACCAATATTTTTACATAAGATGAAATGATTTAATCAAGTTTATCCGGCCGTACAAATCCGGCAACAGCATTGCTTAAAGAAAATCTAATCTTACGAAATAAGCCTTCCCTGGGTAGGAAGTCAATTCTGTGCTAATGGATACTGGAGCTTTCTTATTTCGATAACGGATGATTGTTTCGCTGATACGCAAAATCGATCGAAATAAGGAGGATCATAACTCATAACGAAGGCAGCAAAATAAATAAATACATACCCTGCAATCTCTTCCTGTTTGCCCGCTAAACTATTCGTTTCGCTATTTGTGCGATGGCAGCGCCGCCTAGTGACCATAATTATTCGGGGCTCGGAACCTGTCAATTCCTAGCAATTAGATGTTGTGTGTGTTGTGCATATGGGACAAAGTAATTTGCACACTTGCACAAAACACTAATGTGACAGTATGTGCGGGATTTGAATCAATAAAACCAGGCAAAGCTCCAACCTCAAACAGCATGAAAGCAGGGGGGTTGTTTAAGATTCAGCTCCCAGGGTTACATCGCCATCTATAAGACACTGAGCCTTTTCAAAGAATATGTTGTAGCAAAGGTATAGAAACAGCTGTAGCAAATTCTTATAGATAACGATACGATAACTCACCACGGATAATTTTTTGGACGCGGGAATATATAGCATTAGGTTGGCTATTTTCAGGTAGAATTCGTTATTCAATGGTATAACACCACCAAGAGAGGGAGAGACAGAGAGATCAATACTTTCCTAAATGTTTGCTGTATATCTCAAGCCGTAATAAAGCCCATATAACCTTTTTCATGTACTCATCCAGTATATGGAGTCTGCTCGTTGTAATAAAATGATCTATACAAATTTTTCAAAATGCAATTGCCTTTTCTAAACGGTTGGTTAGTTCTCCAAAATTTGCCGGTAAAATATCAATTTCTACGACCTGGAGAAATGATATTGAACTAGGCAACGCTGATATATTAAAAGCAGCTACTTGTCAATTTGTATTTGTTGCCCAGCATGATTGGCACATGACCAAAAGCGACCTCTATCTTAAATATGGCGGTATTTTTGAATTTTTCATATCCCATATATTTTTTATTTATCTACAATAGATTATTTTCTAAATACAAACAAAATATTTTGGCTACAAAAATGTGTGGATTTATGATATATGGTTGTCGTCCAAATGTATAACAAAAAAGAAGTGAGATCACGTGATATTACAGAACCAAGGAACAAACGAACCGACCACATCAACAAACGAAATTTTCTAATGGCAATTCTCTCACGGCTTTTGTCACATATTGTGAAAAAGAATTCAGTCGCTCTGTTAACGCAGGGAATTTTAAGCAAAAATTCGAGTGGCAGCAAAGTTCCGTTAGCCGCATATTACGATCCCACTCCACGCAGAACCGTTGTTCGCCGCTTACTTCAGTCGGTTGCAGTGTCAGTAGGGCGACGTGCTGTATATAGATCGATAAGCGAGGGCGGAAAGCGCTTTTATTCTCAACTTCCAGAAAGAATTGTGAAAATGCCCGAAGAAAAGTCTTTCCAGAGACTACCTGAAAATGTAAAACCAAAACACTACCAGCTATCGCTAGTGCCGGATTTAAAATCCTTCACTTTCCAAGGATCGGTGTCTATTCAAATTGAGGTAGGTAGGCCCTAAATTTTACGATTCACCATATGCCTCCATTTCTGTATGGCAAGGTTTAGGAGAGAAATGCATTCCGTATTTCTGCAATAATCCATAAATTACCATTGTAGGTTAGCAATCAAATCTTGATGTTGGTTTTGATGATGAAAATTGTAAACTGTTCATCATTGAATGATTTATAAATCTTATAACCCCAATTTTCTTGTGCATGAAACTACGGCATAATTTTGTTTTATTGAAATGCAGATTATTATAATTTTAATGCGTAATACCTTAATTTGTAGTCAACACTACTATAATAACCAATGATAAACTGGACTTGTATGTGAAGGAAATAGACTGTTTAAAACGTGAGAAGCAGTTGCTGGAAAAATTATTAAATGAGTTCGAGTTTTCAAATAATCTCTTAAAATCCAAATATAATATCGGAGAGAAATCCTCTGACACAAAAACAGTGGGAACTCCCACCGTAAAAACGTCAGTGTTTTCGTACAGCAGTGCTCTGAAAAAAGAAAAAGAAGCAGCTGTTTTGCTAATTAAATCTAATGAAAACAAAGATGATATTGACGTTATTAAATCGATTAAGGACAGCATCAATCCAGCTGAAATAAAGGTATGTGTTAATGGTACACGGAAAACAAAGCAGGGTGCAGCCGTTTATTGCAGAAACAATGACGACCTGCAAAAATTGAAAATTGCGCTGAGGTCTAAATTAGGGGCGAAGTATCACATTAGTGAACCCGTAAAGTATAACCCTCGCATCCTTGTAAAAAACTTTGTGAGTGATGAAGAGCTGGACACGGATGCTAAACTAGTTGATAATATTGTTAAGCAGAATGGCATTGATGTAAATGATGCCAGCATGAAAGTTGTTACTATGCTGAAGATAAGTAGTGCCCATCATCTAATTTTGGAGCTTTCTCCACACGCCAGAAAGCAAATTATTGATAAAGGCTTCATATACGTTGGTTGGAGAAGATACAAGGTTGTTGATCATATCAACATAATTCAGTGCCATAAGTGTTGTGGTTTCGGTCACAGTGCAAAAAATTGTAGGGCTAATTCCGTGATTTGTCTAAAATGTTCAGGTAGTCATGTAGTGAAGGATTGTAAAGGTGATATGGAAAAATGTATAAATTGCCATAAACATAACGAAAAATTTCATACCAAGCATGGTACTACTCACAAAGCAAATGACAAAGAATGTCCAATGTATGCAACATATTTTCAAAATCTTAAAAGTAGAGTAAACTATGGCAGCTAGAGAATGTGTTTTGAAATTTGGCCACCTCAATGTACGATCTCTTATGTCGGACTTTGATGCAGCTGTCAACTTGGTAAATACTGATGACTTGGATATATTTGCAGTGACAGAGACGTGGCTCAACACTGACGTCACTGATAATTCTGTAAGTATCAATGGCTATGATCTCTTTCGTCGTGATAGGGAAGCGCGCGGAGGTGGTGTGGCAATTTACTTTAAGTCTGACTTGCGTGTTGAATTTTTAGACCTAGATGCGCAAGCAAGCAATTGTTTGGAATGCTTGTGGGTAAAGATGACCATCAATAGGCGAATAATTGTTATAGGGGTGATGTATAGGCCGCCAGGGCAAAATATCAATGAATGTGTCAGGTTGTTGGATGCCCTTTTACCTGGGGTTTCGGGTAAGTTTGATAATGTAGTTGTAATGGGTGATCTAAATGTTGATTTTTTGAAACAAAATAACATAATCTCTCCTTGTTTCAATTCAACTGGATTTGTCCAATTGGTTACCTCCCCAACCCGTGTAACGCAGCACGCAGCAACATTACTTGACCCTATATTTACCACCAACCCAGATATTTTTGGTGACTGTGTTGTACTTGATGCAGGTTCGGTATCTGATCATAAACTTGTCATGTGTCAGCTTAGGTTAAATAAATTCAAGAGAAAGCAAAATATTGTAACTTTCAGGGATTTTAAATGTTTTGATGATGCAGCATTCCTTAATGATCTCGCTAATTCCTCCGTCGATGATCTGTTTTTTATCCCAAACATTGACAGTAAAGTTGACCATTTAACAAATACCCTAGTCGAATTATTCAATAAACATGCTCCACTCAGATCTGTACGTGTTTCTAAGCCACCTGCGCCATGGCTGACTGATGAAATAAAAAAAGGTATGCACGCTAAAGTTACTGCGTTAGCAAGATATAAGCAAGATAAGACTGCAATTAATTATGAAAACTATCGTCGCATTAGGAATAAAGTCCTTATTGATATTCGAAAGGCAAAAAAAGAATATCTGGCAGTACTTTCTGAGCAAAATGAATCGAGGAAGATTTGGTCAGGCATAAATAAACTTAATATAAAGTCTTGTAACAAATATACTTTGCCTGATAACATCAGTGATGTTAATCTGATAAACAGGTATTTCATGTCAGTTTATAATGTTGATAGTGTGCCGGAAAATGTGTGCGAGTTTTATAGAAGCAATAAACTAAATCCATCTAATTCTTTTTCTTTGAGAATCTTAAGTCCTCAAGAGATCTTTGATATAGTAAAAGGTCTAAAATCAGACGCTAAAGGCCTTGATACGCTGTCAATTACAATGATCAAAGTTAGTTTACCAATAATATTTTATCATATTGTACACATAGTTAACACTTGCATTGAAAGAGGCTTGTTTCCCAAAGCCTGGAAGAATGCATTGATCTTACCAACGCCAAAAAACAATAAACCTACTGATGTTACTCATCTAAGACCCATAAGTTTGTTGCCTGTGTTGTCAAAAATACTGGAAAAAGCAGTTCAGTTTCAAGTAGAGTCTTTTATTGAATATAATGGCATCATTCCTTTAAATCAATCTGGATTTAGGAAATATCACAGCACAACCTCTGCATTATTAAATCTGTGCGACAACGTTATAAGAGCTATGGACAAAAAAATGGCAGTTTCCCTAGTTTCAATTGACTACTCCAAAGCATTCGACAAAATTAACCATGTGCTTTTACTTTCTAAGTTAAAGTACATTGGATTTGACAATATAGCTATCCAATTCTTCAAAAACTACCTCTCACACCGTATGCAGTGCGTTTCTGTAGGCAGCAGGCTATCAGAAGTCAGTATGATACCATCAGGAATCCCTCAGGGCTCCATACTAGGCCCTGCGTTATTTCTCATATACACTTTTGATTTGCACAAATCTGTCGCACATTCCGATTTACTAAGCTTTGCTGATGACACTCAACTCATTCATTATTTTGACGCCTCTTGTTCGCAGGATGCTGCTGCCTTATTAGAGCAGGATCTGAGCAAAGTGCAAAAATATTCAAGTGACCATAATCTAAACATTAATCCAGATAAGACTCAAATATTACTATTTTGTTCCGACGCAAGGAGAAGTGTCGTGGAGAATACATTTAAAGTTAACCTTGATGGCTCGCTGCTGCAGATTGCTAATTCAGCTACAATTTTAGGTGTTGAAGTAGATAGCAAATTGAGATTTAGGGAGCATGTTATGTCCTTAGCTAAAAAAACGTATGGTCGAATGAGAGCGTTATATGCCAATCGCCACCTTCTGAACTTTAAACTGAGGAAAAAACTTTGTGAGTCTCTTGTGTTGCCAATTCTCAGTTATTGTGATATTTTATATTACCCATGTCTTGATGAACGGATGAAAAGCAGGCTTCAAATAATTCAAAACAATTGCATTCGCTTTATTCATGGATTGAGGAGATTTGACCATGTTAGTGACAAATACAGCCAAATGAAATGGCTAAGAATTGATAAACATGTGCGGTGCAAATACTTAGTGTTTTTGCACAAGTTGATAGCTGCGTCAAGACCTGCATACCTGAGAGAAAAGATCATATTTAATCAAGAAATTCATGACAGGATTACCAGGGACCGTATTATGATCAGGATACCTCCATACTCTATGACACTCTTCAAGCGTTGTTTCTCGTATAATGCTGCCGTATTTTACAATGCTTTGCCCAGAAAGTACAGGGAAATGTCTTTTGCTCGTTTTCGAAAGCAAATCAAGCAATTTATGCTCACTCTTCCCTGATATTTATATAACTGATTTTCTGAGCCGTTTAGGCATACGTGTACATAGTGTATATAGTTGTAGTGTTCTTTAGTTTAGTTGATTAGTTATTTAACCTTTCTGTACTCCTTAGTTTTTCTTATATATTTTTTTTTCTCTTTTTTTTTTTTTGGAATTGCACACAACATCGTGCTTAAAGTACAGACAAAGGTAGTTAAGTGTAAGAGTAGCTCAAGCTAAACTTCGCTATCTTTGTCCCTCACATGTACAAAATATGAATAAAGGCGTTATTATTATTATTATTATTATTATTATTATATAAAAATTTATTTTTTTAGAATAATTTTCAGAGATGTTGTTTGCTTGATTTCATTTCAAAGGTACAACAAATATCAAAATAGAATTGTCACATCCAGATAGCTGCATACTCAGTTTGAGTTCATGGTTTTGTATCAACAAAAAACATCATACAGCTGAAATAGTAAGCTAGGAAACAATGAACATCTCAAAGATCTATGCTTGACCACCATTAATGATGCCTGAAATCGATGAATGAAATATGCTTAATAGGTGTGTAGAATTACTGGGGTAGGAGGTGTATTAATATACCAACATCCAAAAATTAAGATATACCCACCCGTATGTTAACCCCTAATCCCCAAAATGATCAGGATCCTTTGAAACATCAAAACCTTAAGTTTCAGCAATTTTTATTTATTTTTCTAATTTGTTCTGTTTCTCTGCTGCTAGTGGACATATTTACAAAAACTACAAAGCTTCTTCAGCCTTGGCAGTAGTAACATTCTATAAAAAATTCAGTAAAACCATAGACAGTTGTAATATTAGTGGACCTGCAGACAGACCAGCAGAAATGAGTGACTTGGTTTTTTGTGATGTACATTTCAGATAATATCCAAAAACCATAATAGTACACTTTCAATTTTTTTGGGACTACAATACTTCCTTGCCAGTCGCTTGGAAAGTAAAAAGGTGAAGTTTTGCCAAAACCTAGGCAAAATTTGCCATTACACATTAAAAATGATATGTTGCTCATCTTTAAGTTGCTCTAGTTCACAGACTACCATTTGATTATATTTAAAGAAACCCAGCAAATAGCTTTGCTCTTGTTCTCTTTGCTTCCCTTTCCTCAGAGGGATTGCTGCTTTGTACTTTATACTATTAATTTGCCAATTTGATAATTTTGAATATCCACTTGTATTTAATTAGATTTGGGATCCAAAGAAACACAGCTTCCAGTTACAAAGTTGCCAAAATTTCGAAATAATGTATTTCCTGCTTTACAGTTCTGTAAAAAATAAATTGAAACACTAACTTCTGCTATACATTAATTAACATTTTGAACAATAAAATCGATGTAAAATATACTTGTTTTAGTTAAGACATATTATATAAAATCAACTATTAAAGCACATATCTAAATTTTATTAATAACAACACCCAAAATATATGTTTATTCTTTATGTGTTTATACAAGTTCTGTAGATTGAGTGATGAGACTGGCAACGTGGCGTGCGATCTCTCAACATTGGAGGCATCAGGCTTGTAGGAGAATACGTGATCGGCCTTCACTAGAAGTTTGAAATCGCCCAAGACATTTCGTTGAACGAAGCGATTTTTTTTGTTAATGAGTTTTCTCTATTGTGTCCTAAACTTGATTGACATCAATTTTGAGCAACAGGTTTTGCTTCAGATTTGGACACAGTGCAACAGAAACTCTTGGTAACCAGGCATTTTCAGAAGAAAAAGAGTTGAATGTAGATGAACCACTAAGTGGGAGGCCTGTTTCTCAAATAATGATGAAAATATAGACATAATCCGGGATCTTATGCGTTCAAATCGACAGTTGACTGTCAGAATGATCAGGAAAGAGCTAAATTTGACTCACACCACAAATTAAAGAGATCAAGACCGACTGAGTGTTACATCACAGTAATGCTTCTTGTCACACAGCAATGTCAAGAAACAAGTTTTTGGCCAGTAAAAGCATTCCTGTGGTTCTTCAGCTTTCTTATTCGCCTAACTTGAGTCTTTGTGCCTTTTTTCTCTTCTCAAAGTTGGAAATCTCCTCAACGATCTCATTTTGGGTCAGTCAAAAATATTGAAATGGTTGTAACTGTCCAGCTGAAGGCTATTCCAATATCAGAGTTGCAAAACTGCTATGAGGAGTTGAAGAACCATCTGTAGCACTGTGTGGCTTCAGAAGGAAGTTATTTTGAGGATGGCAATATAGAATTGTAATTATTTTTTAATAAAAAAATTAATAAAAGTCACTATCATTATTTAAGTTAATATCAGGAGATGAAGTATTTATACACAATACAATATGGCAATGCTTTTATCAATCTAACAGTTGATATGTGGAATAGTGATGGAATGTAAACTTTTTAGGAATACTGGATCTCTATAATGTTATTGATGTTGGTTGTAAATGAACGGATTATTTAGCAGCAGATTAGCATTGTTTTTTATGTAGCTCCTGTAGCTACTTTTAAACCTGTAGTTGTAACAGCGACTACAGCATGAACACTTTTTTTGCACTTAACATCAATAGTAAAAATTATTGATGCACCTAGTACTAATTTTTTTTAAAAGTCGAATACCGTTACCGAGTACCGGGTACTAAGAAATCAACTCAGCACAATAAAAACTGTTGTGCAGTTAAGACAACTTTTTGTGTACAAAGCGTCGTAATTTAGTGTATTAACAATGTTACATTGAAATTGAAACAATATTTAGACAGTACATTTTTGCAACATTTCTGTCTCGTGATCAAGAAGGCAGCTTCTATATTGGTTTAATCCCATTTGGTTTTAAGTGCAATTATATCTGCCATACAAGAGGGTCAACCTCAGTATGAGAGATAATAAGTTGAAAACTTGTAGAAACTTTATTTTGCCATTCTAAGGAGTCTCAAAAGACTCATAAAAACCCGTGACCGCGTCTTAAGATATCATATTTCACAAAAACCGGTTTCCCTACAACTTTTGTATTAAACATTTTCTTATACAAAACCGTTTTTGAGATAGATGGCGGATAATGCAAGGGCAACCCACTTTGTAGAGTCTTCAACACCCTGTATCTTGATAGTTGGATGTCTGGAGTCAAATTTATATGAACCTTTCGAGTTATTTTTAGACTTATTTTCTGCTCTAGATATAGTGATATTGTCTTTGAATCAGCCTGTATAAACCACTTATCTCTTGGGATAACGAATCACCGGTTTGACCGTGTAAAGTACAGGCGATTACAAGAAGAACCTTTTTACACAATGTTTCCTCTCGCGTTTAGCCTCTACAAATTACGCTCATTCTAACACCTTGGTGCTCTTTTTTAGAACTCAGCCATCCATCGAAACGGGATGAGCGCTGGTGCGCTTCTTGTTAGTCAAAGAGAAGTATTGTGTTTTGGAAGCATTAAACTGTACCAAATTGTTGCGTCCGCCAACAGTGATAACCTCCAGGTCTCTTGCCTGAGGGGAAGTTGCTGCTAGTCTTTTCTCCAGCTCACCGGCACATATCGGCTTGACACTGAATTCATGCATGTAGAGTGTTGTCATCAGCAAAGCTGTTGATCGGATTGATGATACAGGAAAGGAGGACGTCGACATGTAAGGGGAACAATGTCGGAGACAAGACCGATCCCTGAAGAACACCCGCGTTGACGATGTGGGATGAAGAGGAGAACTTTTCAATTATGACGGATATTTTGCGGCCAGAGAAGTCACCCACCCATCTGCAAAGCTTCTCTGGGAGGCCATAGGATGGAAGCTTGCATAAGAACATGCCACAGCTGATCGAACGCTTTCGTGATATATGGATGAGTATACTCCACGGTTGCGTGACGTAAGCTATGAGGTGTTCCGTGGATCGCTGGTGCCGGAAACCATACTGCCTGCCGCTAATCAAGCCTTAACGTTCAAGATATTCCAGAAGCCCCCGATCGATGCATCTCTCCAAGGCTTTTCTTATAACAGAAGGCAGAGCTATAGGTCTGTGGTTGCATAACTCTTTAATAAAACGGCTGGAATCAAGTTCGGACTAGAAGCTTTGTTGATGTCGAGCGACACCCTGGCAATGTTAATCTGGAGTTTATTTTAGAATCCCACTACAAAGTCAGGAGAAAATTAGAACGAAAATATTTGTTGAAAATTCGGTTTATTTCGTTTATCTCCGGAAGTACTTCAAAGCGGTATTCTGTTAACTACCTACATACGCAATTTTGTGCTTGTTTAAGCGACTTCGTATCTCGTACCGTTTCCAAGATCCCAGTGGTGAGGGTTGAATTTGAAATACCCTGTATATGTAAGTTTATATTGTTTAACCAGAACCATGAGAAAAGCAACAGTGTTATGGACCGACTTTAATCATTGATGAATAGACGTGGAACGCTAGATCTTCATGTGAAATCAAGTACCTGGAAGCCATGCATAGTTAGTTAATTTATGTAAAGTGCATCTCAATTTGCCGTATTAACGACACTGCCTTTTAAAAGGTGTTTAGAGTATAGCAACCCTTCCATTATCGTTTTAAAATACTATTGGGTCTAGAGTAATCGAATACATTAAGCACATAATAATTGTTATAGACCATTAACTAGCTAACTCTGACCAACCTTTATCTAAATTACCAATTTGTCCCTATATTGGAGAGCTATGAAAATTGCCGCCCCTGATACCACCTATTTCAGTTATTTCAGTTCTAATATTCGATGAGTGGCTTAAGCAATGTCACTGGTATTTATTGTATTGGTGTTGTCTTAGTGGACTGAGTGGCTAGCATTTTATCCTGTAAATAGTCAAAAATACAGTCGGATAGTAGCATTAAAAGCATAGAAGTGAATAGAAAATGTTATTTGAGGCTATCTAAAGCTTGATTCGGGAATCTCAAAAGTAGGTTCATAGTACTATTTATTATTTTTTGTTCCTTTGCAATTACAATACTTTCCTTATTCACGAGTGGGCAGTTGGATTGTTAATATTTTTTGCCTGCTTACAAATATTTTGAATTTTGAAAGTAAAAAAGAGTACGAAGACGCCGTTTATAGGTCTTTTTGAAATACTTTTCGAGATAAGACGGGTCTCAATCTTTAGGGGTGGTGTAAAATGTTTTACTGTATTGATTTATTCATCTTCTTGAATCGCGTTTAGTTTTTTTCAAAACTACAGTGATATTCACTATCGCTCCAAAGCACATTGCTCCCCAAATTTTATCAAAATCGGTCTATCGCAGTCGGTTATTGATATTTTATGTATAATTTTACATCGTAGCATTCATTTAATTAACAATTATATTTGCGAAAAAATACTGCTACTTGTATTTGTTATATGCTAAAAAAATTTTAGCAATTTTATCGTGTCTTTATGATTATAAATGTTTGCTATAGTTGCAGTTTATAAACCATATAAGTTACATAAATAATGTTTTAACGCATTTTTCCCACTATTAATTTTCCGTAATTTCAATTTTCTTAACTATTTAGGCATACGTAACTACGCTCAATACTCTGTACACAACATTATTAGGTTCTCCAAAGTCCCTAATAAGTGCGGCCACACACCAAAGCATTACGCTACATGCATACAACATTTACTTCGCCACAATTTCTATGCCTCGTCGGTGATTGGAACAATTATGTCTTAAAACCGATCACCGGACACACCATTTGTCGTGTAGC
The DNA here is from genome assembly GCA_963669975.1 of Acanthoscelides obtectus. NCBI lineage: Eukaryota > Metazoa > Arthropoda > Insecta > Coleoptera > Chrysomelidae > Acanthoscelides > Acanthoscelides obtectus. The sequence goes on along the minus strand of CAVLJG010000008.1, from coordinate 57,426,523 downwards.
TTTGAAGTTGGTTTAAATGTCGGACGATGACGTTTTTTTAATGTGGCAATTAACGAGAAAAAAATACGTTTTTGGATTCAGAATATTGTTCCATCCATCTTTGGCATGTGCCGATGCAAATGGATTATTTACAACTGTCCACGTAGGGGATTATGGTAGGAATAATGATTCAGGATTTAGGAGTATTTAGAAATTCAGGCTTGGGCCAAGCACTATGTAATAACACTTTAAATACGTCTCTCTTCTGGCTGCAAATGTGTGCGTCTTGACTGGTTTTTGTGCTGGCGGAAAAAACAGCTTTCGAATAATTCGCGAATTATTTCTAGCAGGCTGTGACTCTTTTGCAGGTTCGCGAGTTCGACATTTCCGCTTTCCGGTACGAAATGCATTTTTGGTTCGAGATTACGCGTAAACAAGGGATAGTGTTGATTTTGGTGAAATTTTCGATGGCAATTTTGGATTTTTGTATGTCCAATATCTATGTTTTCTTTCTGAATATTTTTGAGTGGTAATTTTTTTATAGGTTTGAAAGTGTGCTATGATTTTGTTTACTGTGAGATAATTATCTAGATCAACGACATGTGTTTGTTTGATCCAAAGTTATTCGGCAGTCTTAAAAAGGTTAAATATTCTACTCTTCGTGAAAGGAAACGTGTGTCTTGTATCGCCTTTTCATAAGACTATCAGTTAGGAATTCACGACTTTATCTGATTTTACTCGACTTGAAATTAAATCAAACTCATCTCAAGTATTAGATAAGTAGTTTTTTCGTTAAGTACTTGAAAATTCAAATATCCTCGATATTGGTTGATAATTTTTGTAATATAAATATGAGTAGACTATAAATACACAACGGAAAGACTTTGTCATAAGTAACAGAGAAAATAATACATCTTGATCAAAATAATTTGTTCATCATAGAAAAAATAATAGAACGATATAACTGTAAAGTCAAATAGCAAAAGCATTTCTTCATCAACAGATACAAAAAATGAAAAATTTCAGATAAGCTTTTCATTTGCTAACCACGAGCTAAGACATATGAGGGTCCTAAGGGATTTATCGCTTAATCTGTTGCGGGATTCCGTAATGGTCAGTGCAGCCCTAGAAAATTCCCTTTCAATGGCAGCTGGCGTCGATAGAAAATTTCTTGCTATTGAAACTAGATTTGGAAATACATTTTCATGCCTTTTCCACTACTCGTGACTATTTGCATGAACATACAAAATACGGCTCATCGGTTGTACAAATAAATATCACTGAAGGTCTCTGGTAGAACAAAAATATAATTTGCCATCGAGTATCAAGTTGTTTGAAAATGCTTGACTTCAGGCCAAGTAAAACAAAAATGAAATCGAGTCAAGCATTAACATTTGAAGTAATTTTATTCTCAAGTAGTTTATGAAAATATCATGATTCATGACTTGATGAATCCATACTTTCAGTCGCCTTATTTTATTTATAATCTCTAAAAATGTACCCAAAAGCATATTAAGTATACAAAGTCTTCTCATATTGTAGAAAATTTTTGTTTCGACGGCATCACTTACATCATCGGTCTTGCACTTTTTGAGTTTGCCCAGGTGTTACTATGCTCAAACCTTTCTTATTTTCTGATTTTATTAGCTGAACACTGCGCAGAATAATCTTCAGCGCATCTGCTACTCTCTCCAGTACGCATGAAGTGGGTGATAGGAGATCACTGTTTTCATTCTCTTCCTAGAAATACTCTAATAAATTTTGCACGAGCTGTCGGCTTTTTCCATTGATGATCGTATTTCCGGACATTGTACAATTTTATATTGAAGATTGATAACAAGACAACTTAAATTGCACGCCGATGTCAAGTAAGTTGTCATTCTGACAAATATAATTGAAGAGCACTCATACGTAACGACAATTTTTTCGAGACTGAGACACACAACTAAAAAACGTATCACACAGAGGGGTAGGTTGCATGTGTATGTATGAGGGAGATGAAGATATAGGTATTATGGGATACTGGTAGTCTTAGCTTGACCCGCCAAGAATGGTGACTACAACTATACACGTATTCGTATGAATCCTGTCGTCAAGGATGGTGTAGCTCTCGCAAATCTAGTGGGCGTAGAACATGGCATAGAGCGTCTGCGCAGTGAAAAATGGCAAAAAATTCAACATAACCTGCCGCAATCCTTGAGTGCATTTTACTCACGTTTTGCCTTTCTTTGTAGGTTTATTATTTCGTGGTTTACTAATATTGTCCAAAATGTATGCTTGCAACTCGTCTGAACTGTCAAAATTGGAATTATTTATAGTAATGGTGACAGGAACAGAGAGAGATGCCACATGCGCAGAACCTGAAATATTTTTTTTGCGCAGTGTACTAACTTACTTTAGGAGGGCCTCACCCCCCACTCTTATCACGTCTTCGTGGCTCAGGCATTCCAAACGAATCATGGTTCATCCATTATTAAACAGGCTGTGAAAAATTAACGATATTGAGTTTGTGGACACCATTATGTGAACCCTTGATTTATTTCTAAAGAACGTTTATACTGACGTCATTTAGGACCGTATCGTCAGTCGTTCCTACAATTAGGAAGTTTCCTATAGTCGAAAATACTGCCTGTGTTACTTGCATCTGATAGTATAGTATCTTTGACAAATCTGAAAGAATTATTCCAATAAATTTAAATTTAAGGAAGTTATGGAATTTTCTGCTGTAGCCGATCGGCCTCGCGCGTCGAGGTTCGGTAGTGACGTCACATGACGGAACGTCGCGCGTCGGTAGTGAAGCGGTCGGGCGACGGCATATCGCATACATCCTTAGCGCTCAAGCCGACCAGAAGTTTTTTTACGAGCCCCTTCCACAAATCTTTTGAAGGTGGACATAATAATAGTAATGAATTTGTTCATAAACAATCCACTTTATGTCAGTACGGAAGTACGTAAGTAAATAGTATAATTTATTCTTTACAACCCTGATAACGTGAACCCATTTTTTCAACCCATTGCCTGCGACTGTACCATATACTGTGGACTTATAAAAGTGTTTTGAGTCATCAACTCTACGTAGGAGGCGTGGTGTCAGTGGCGGCATATTATGAATGATCTTATTTCTCTTTATTAATTTTATAAATAGACGAAAATGAAAACATGCTTTGCATGCATCAAATAATTTAGGATGACCCAAACTCCAGCGGATACGTTTGATATATAATAAATTCAGTATCACGCAGTGACCAGAAAATCAACTGTTTGAACTGAAATTTAATCCAACGCCAATATGACTTGATGGCCGTCCGGTGTTGACACACAGTAATTTAATAATTCTTTCGTAACAATTCACGATGTCCATTTGTTAACCAGGAGTAGAGTCAATGATTCGTCATTCATTTTTGGGTATTGTTATTTGGGTGTTGTCATTATAGGTATGGAAGAGATTGGTTATGTGCAGTTAAAAAGATCTATGTATTGTAAAAGCCAGTATTACGCCCGAACATAGAGTTAAAAGCAATCCGTATCATTGCAGTTTTGAATGCGACGAAAAGGAGGAAACAGTAATCAAGCTAGAATGCAGTGGTTGTGCTGAACAAGAGGGTGGCTGTAAGCATGCTGTAGCGCTATTAATGTGGCTGCACAGAAGAAGCGAAGAACCACCATGCACTTCCATAAAGTGCTACTGGACAAATGCCAGACTATCTACTATTAGCAGTAATCTAAAATTGATAGAAGCCTCTCAGATGATTACACATTAAGCCCACACTTGACCGACGCCTATACATCGCAGCGTCGGCACAAACATGGTTTGAACAGTGTTCTCCTACAGCCACAAGATGCTCACTATACAAAAATATACTCGCATCATCTCGAAATGAAAGCAATAAGAAAATCTATTTCTGTTCTCCTTTAAACAATTTAGATTCTTTACGTTATCATGCGAGGCATACAGACTAAGACTAATAATAATTATTATTGCTACCATTTATATCATAGGTATTAGCTAAATAGCTGCTTACATCAAAATGGGATTCACAGCAAAACAACGTTGATTTTTCCGACAGCGGCAATTTATCGTCCCTATTCATTACCTTGCACCACTTCTTTCTAATTCTACTGATATGCTAGTATTTGTACACCTAGGTACAATAAAATATTTATGGGTTGAAGGTTTGACCCATTTTTTACTCATTGTTAATAATAGGGGGAAGCGTGTGTGGCGCGGCGCGGCGGGCGCGTCTCCTTGCAGTGGTGCTGGGCTGATAAGCTTCCGTCATGTGAAGTCATCACTCACTTGCACGGCCCACCCCAAGATTCTCCAAATAATAAACTTCTGACTAGCGTAACTTTTTTATTTTTCAAGATATTAAAAAAAATTCAGCGCTGTTCTTCATTTTACTTAGACTATCATTTTGAGTATCTTTTGAAAAATATGAAACTTCCTTATTGTAGGATGCCTCCTTGATTGTCATAGTATTTTCTCTCCTTCAAAAATTTCTAGATTGCACCTGTTCCATGTCAGCGTCAACGCTCCCCTGAATTGAATTTTGTCGACTCAGCGTTAAGTAAGCATGTTTTTGTTTCAGGTTGTTGAACCGACTGATGAAATCGTGCTTAATGCCTTAGATTTAACATTCGACAAGGCCGAGCTGAAGGGTGACAAGGTACTAACCTCCAGCGAAGTACAGTTGTCTTCAAAATGCGAGACAGCGACCATAAAATTCGCATCCATGTTGGCTCCAGGACCTTACGAACTCAATATTGATTTCCAGGGAGAACTCAACGACAAAATGAAGGGATTGTACAGGTATGCTGGTGGGCTGTTAATAAAAGACTCTCTATCTCGACAACGACTCAACCTAGAGCTCCCATTTAAAAAAATTATAAGAAAAATGTCCAAGCGAAATGCCGTTATTTCGAAAACATTCATAGTTAACAAGTTTTTTGAAGATCAAGGATATTAGCCTGGGATATAGCACGACTAGCGTATTTAAACGATATTGAAGTTTTACAGATAACTGTTTTGGAAACTATGTTCGGATAATCAAAATTATGTTCAACAAATGATTTACACAACTTTATTTCCTACATAGTATCAGCCATTATGGCAAAGTCGTCAGTGAGCGCGATAAAATCACACATTGCCATGAATACGTGCGTTCGAAAGAGACAGAAGCACACGTTGCCTAGCAACCCGAGTGACGAGGCCACGGATGCAGCTGCGCCTTGCCGCTCTCGTGCACAATACGACGTCACATCTTTAATATAAATTTTTCTTTGTTTAGTTCATTGTTTGTTTTGTTTTTGGAATGTCACACGGTCCAGCATTCGAATGATCCATATAATGTGTATGTATAAAAACATATTTATTTACCCATCCTATATTCTTATTATTGCTGGTATATTATGGAGTAAATAAATATCTACTACTACAGTATATTCAGATAAGAGATAGACCGGACATAAACAAGACCACGTGATCATCGAACGCTGTAACATTCGGCAGGGACGTATTAAGAGTCACGCAGTACATATTTTAGATAGTATATAGATGCTGCTTTGCGTAACTTTGTAGTAAATTAGCACAATTCGATGTGTATACGATTGGTGATGGATATAGGATCATGTGGGGGTGGGGTAAGAAATATATAATATTGATGTAAATATACATAAGGGTTTCAAAATTTTCGCTTCGATTTCCAGCTTCGGATGCCGCCTGATGTTTGGTGAAATACAGTCGAATATAATCTCAAAATGGCGTTTAAATTAGCCTAAATTAAAAATAATCGTATATCTCTTAAAATTGCTTTTAGAATATTGATTAGTATATTTTTTGATTTCTAGGTAAATATGTAACCAAATTAAAACGTTCAAAACGTAAAAAAATGTGCATGGTTGAACATTGTCAGAAAGTAGATTCTTGAATAGGTTTTGCCAAAATGGGTTCAAAAATGTCAATAATTAATTAAAAAATACAGTAGCTTTATAATTACTTATAACTTACCGAATTTGATGAACGACATCTTTTATTGGAAAGATGAGCTTGATGAGCTTTCATCATCGCTACTGCCTGAAGCACCAACGTCAATAATGAATGGCTCGACTTGTTCCTCTAAAATATTGTCCAGTTCCCACATTCTCTTTTCAACTTTGTCTTTCACGTGCTTAATACAGTTTTCCCATTTTTGCGCTGTTATTAATTCTAGTGCTTCTTTGAAAAGTCCGTTGAGGTCACAAAATTTAAAAGTTGTATTGTGCTTAGCTATATAATTTTTAACCTCTGCCCATATGAGCTCAATGGGATTGAGCTCGCAATGGTATGGAGGTAAACGGAGCACAGTTTTATTTTGACTTGCTGCCATTTCGTCAATGGCGTTTTTTGATATTCCGCCTTTTGATCCTTGACAATTCTTAATAATTGTACTTTCAGCATTGCTTCTTCAAAGTTGATATTTTTCGAGCGGAGCCAATTTTGAACATCAACTTTCCTTGAAGCCGTTGTTGGGACCTTCTCCATTCTTGGAGAATGCATTATCCAACACAATTACTGCGTTTTCCTCTAAGTTCGGTAAAATTTTTGAAAACCACTGTTCAAACGATTCGCCATTCATTTCCTCGTGGTAATCTCCAGTTTTCTTAGACTCAAAGCACCACAGACCGTCAACAACAAATCCATCCTCACTGCCAATATGGCAGATAATGAGCCTTTTCCCTTTACCTGGAAATCGAAGTACTAACTGGTGTAGATTTATTTCAATAAGCGAACCTTTTTCAAATGTTTTCATCACATTCAGCGAAAAAACATTGAGACATGAGTATCAGATTGCTATAATTGGGATTATTTAGTCATATTGAAAGAAAGAATATTGAACGTCGTATGATTACTCAGCGCTTCACAATTTAATTTAAAGTTATAAACCTTTAAAAAATGAATGATCAGGAACCTGAAATACGCGCAAATATTAATATTAACAAATTAGAACTTTATAAAGCTTAAAGTATGAATTAAAATGATTAGAAATATTAGGAACGGTACACAATATAAAACTTAGTAACTTTTTTTAAGTTTATAATATTCGACATATTTTAAGATTATATTAAAAAATTATTGAAATATCGAAAACACATAAAAACATGGCTTAAAAAAGTTCTAACAAATGAAAATGACAATAAAACATCCACGCATTTTATCGAAAGTTATAAAAGTTTTGTTACTTGTAATATGTTTTATCTGCCCCCTGGAATTAATGTTTAGAACCTTGTTCCCAAGGTTTGAAAAACATCCGATTGTTGTCTATTACTCGTATTTACCTGCTGGATTTTTTAATCCGGTGGAAAGTCCATCTAGAAAGGCCCTCCTGGATGAAGTTACAGAATCATCAACCCATACTTTACTTGTAGTGTGTCCTGCGTTTACCCACGTTTCATCAAGGTAATAAATCTTCCTGTTTTGATTTCTATATTTCCCAATTTTTGTTAAATAATCCCTCCTCCATAGCACAATTTCTTCTCTATCCAGTAGTAAACTATTACGACCCCGTTTTTTCCATTTGAAATTTAAATGCTTCAGTAACGCATGGAAAGTTGATCGTTTGAAATTTGGCAACGTTGTATCTCCATTTACCTCCTGCAGAACTTTATCTATAGTAGGTATTTCATTCCTAAAGAAGAATTCATGCACTTTCCTCCTAATCGCATGCTTACCAGCCTCATCCAATGATTTAACAATACTTTTGCGATGTTTACTGGTCATTGGCTCAGAAAAGGTGTGATTTTTTTTGTATTGTCTTAACACATTAAACACTGATGCGCGACACACCCCAACTTTGTGAGAAACCTTCACAACAATTTCTTTGATGGTTGATGCCTCGTTCTCCTCGCGCTCGATCTTATATATATTCAAAATGACCTCTTTCATTTCTGCACTCAGGTGTCTTTTTTTAGAGCGTTTCCTAGGTGGACTACAGGAGTTTACAACTTCATCGGCAGTATCTGTACTACTGGGCATTTTGCGCAAGCAGTTGATAACAATAACAATCAATAACAAGGTATAACAATAACAACGACAAACTCAACAACTTAATAAGATAACAAACGAAAACGTCCAAAGAAATATCAAATTGCAATGATGCACACGACATACGTAACACGTCTGAACCTGAATGTGACTCTGCCTTGATACGACTGCTCTGCCGCTCGACATAGGCATTTAATTGCGAATTGACCAATGAGGGCTCCTGTTTTACGTCGAGACGGCGGCGTTAGCGTGAAAATCACCCGAACCTTTTGTTTACATCCGGTCTATCTCTTATCTGAATATACTGTAGAATCCCATGGCCTAACGAAGAAAGCTGTTTTACTAACACTGACTGATTGGCATATGACATTTTTTTGATTACATGTTTTTGTTTATTTTGTAGGAGCAAGTACACGATCGGAGACGATCAAGAGGCTTACGCGGCGGTAACACAGTTCGAAGCAACAGATGCGAGACGTTGCTTCCCTTGTTGGGATGAACCGGCACTCAAAGCAACATTCGATATCAGCCTCACTGTGCCTAAACATCTGGTTGCACTTTCCAATATGCCTATCAAAAGCAGCACACCTCTAGGAGACCTTGTCAAGTAGGTTGATTAATTTCATTTTCAGTCTCTTTTATAATTGCCTTATACTGAGCGAACATTATTTTATAAAATAGCATATTGCATACATAGTTTGAGAGGTAAGCCATTATTGGATGGGTACTTTTATATATCTTGAGACACATAGCGCCGAGGGATATGATGTGCGATATCTTCGCAAAAGAGATATAGAGGGTGACCCAGAAGTCGATATCAAACGGGGGATATGCCAACTCGTAATAGAAAATATAAAAAATCTAAGTCGTGTACTTTTCAAAGTGTAGGCTTTAAAAAAATCGGGAAAATCTACACCCTGTGATGCTCTTTTAGTTCCCATTACTATAAATTTCAATTTTTATTTGCACTGAATGACGGAGAGTGTCATTGTACGTTGTGATAGCAAGACAGATAGTAATGCCACTTTTATTAGTTCATGAATGTATTTATTAAATTCACAATAAATACAAGATTGATATCTCCTTAAAAATGATCGGGACATCAGTCGGGCGAATCTTCCGTTATTAGCAAATTCATCTAAATTTTCGATATTTTTCTTTTACCGCTCCTCAATGAGAGAGATATACTTTTATTGAAGAACACGAAACTGAATAGAGATCTGGAGCCGAACTATTCCATGTCACATATTTACAAATTTTGCTTTTTATATTCTATATGGCCTATTGAAGGTCGTCTCGCGCGCTCCAGAAGTATCCCAGATATACGCTCACAGAGAATACCTAAAACTACCGATTAAAAATTTAGTCTATGTCGTACGTTTCTATCTTGGTTGCGCAGGACGCAGTTCTGCTCTAATGGGACGAATGTTTTTATTTTTTATCCATATTTTATCCCGGAACACATTACTTTCTTTCGTAAATAAAACAATTAGATTCTCATCGAAACAAATAGTTCAATAAATTTTCTTTTCAGATATGACTTCGAGAAAACCCCCATAATGTCAACGTACCTGGTAGCTGCCGTAATCGGGGAGTACGATTACGTAGAGGAAACGTCCAATGATGGGGTTGTGGTACGAGTGTATACGCCCAAAGGTAAGAAGGAGCAAGGCCTTTTTGCACTTGAAGTAGCCACCAAGGTATTGCCGTACTACAAGGAGTACTTCGACATCGCATATCCATTGCCCAAGATCGACTTAATAACTGTTGCGGATTTCAGCGCTGGCGCTATGGAGAACTGGGGTCTTGTTACTTATAGGTATGTCAAAGCTTTATTTACATAATGGTAGCCCCTCCTCTGAAATGTCGTATGTAAATACTTTAATTCGAAACAATGTGTATAACGGAATCTTTCGACATAATGTTCACCAATTTCAAAAAGTTGAAAATTTTCACATGGGTCAAGGGCCGATTGTAAATTGAAAGTTAAAAAAAAATTGAATTTTGAAATTTGGAAAAAAATTCGGAAACTTGTAAAATAATTTTAATATTTGGAAGTTCATATTAAAGTTGGTAAATTTTGAAAAAAAATTGAAAATCTCGGAATCAGAAAAACTTGAACATTTTGTAAAAAAATGAAAATTTTGAAAGTTGGAACGAAATTTGGATTTAAAAATTTGGAAAAAATTTGGGAATTTTGGAAAGAAATTGAACATGAAATGGAAAGGTTATGTAAATAGGAATAAAGTAAATTTAGATTTATGGTCAAGTATAAAACATACCAAAAATCTAAACTCTTGATTATAAGTACCTTTGTTGTCGTTTTAGAATAACAATTCAGAAAATAAATTATAGCTTAAGAAACTGAAAGCGCGCTGTAATAGCAGATCAAACTAAAAAGTAGAAAATAATTTCCAAGTATAGGAGAGTTTGCCATACTGCAATAGAAAGTCGAACAATCAATTATGACTAAGTAAATTTGGATAAAATCAATATATGTAAAAGTTAAGATATTAGCAAAACGTTCAATTGTAGTAAAAAATATTCTCTCGTCAATTAGTATGGGAGCAGAAGCCTAAATGCTAGGGCACCGCGGCTGCTAGGAGGAACTTAAAGAAACTTTGTTAATCCGTTTTTTTAACTGCCTGAGGTTAGTAGAACTGGGACGAGCCTCATCATGTAGATTGTTCCGTAATCTCGATACCTACCAGTTCTGGATGTGCGAGGTTCGACACGGTTAATATGAGAGTCCGAAGTTAGGCAGGCACATCGCGCGACTGCATCCTGGAGGAGAGCTCCGAGGAGTAAAGCCCTTTGCTGTAGGGTAGAAGAGAGGTAGATCGCCAGCCGGTGTGAAAGGGTCCCGAGACTGTCAGTTAGAGAAGAGTCATCGATCAGTCGGACATCCATCATCTGAACAATATCGAACATGGATAATATAGTCGGGGCGGCAGCACCCCAAACATGTGAGCAATACTCGAGGCTAGGTCTTACCTTAGCGTAGCCTTAGCCCTAAACAAATGGCCTAGCTTTTTCCCAGCTGCTGCCGCTATTGACGAGATGTGTTCGTACCAGACTAAGTCCTCGGTGATCTGGACCGAAATAAACGGCTCTTTGGCAGAACTCCGCCATCTATCGAAACCGGATGACCGCTAGGACGCTTTTTGTTCGCCAGGGTGCGCACAAGATAATTGCGCCCCCAGTCAGTGATTACCTCCTGGTCTCTCGTCAGAGAGAAAGTCGCTGCTAGTCTTCTTTTCTTCAGTTCTTGGAGAGATCGTCTTGTCACTGAATTCCTTTATGTAGAGTGCTTTCATCAGCAAACCTGTGGGTTTGATTGATCGTACAGGGAAAGAGGTCGTTGATATGTAAGAACGACAGTGTCGGAGCAAAGACTGATCCCTGAAGAACACCAGCGATTACGTTGTGGGATTAAGAAGAGAAGCCGTCAGTTACGACGGTTATCTTGCAGCTATAATAATAAAGCATTTATTGCCCAACAGTACAGGTACCATTTAGAAAACAATACATAGTACAATGGTTTAATTTACAAAGTCTGTGTGCCATAAAGTGACACAAAAAAACACACACACAGAAAGGAGGAAGGTGCTTTAAGTAGAGAGAAAAGAAACTATAAATATGATTAATAGATATTAGGATACCAGAATATACTCGTATATACATACATATCCATATACACATACATACACATATATACATATACATATATAGACATATCATGTAATGTTCACACATAAATATATAACAAATGAAAACCTCTAGAGAAAGGCGTAAAAATAGTCAAAGATGATAAAGTTTATTGATGTTTTCGATAGAAGATTTGTCTGCGCGATCTTGCAGAAAAAGGAAACTATATTTAGATGTCAATCTAGGTACCAGGAAATTAATTTGCGATAGCTAAACAGGACAGTTGATGTTACCCTGCAGTAATTTGTATGAAAATATGACGGACGCCTGCTCTCTATGTGCTTCTTCAAAGAAGGGACGCCAAATCTATCCAATAATAGTGAGTAGTCATATTCTCTTGGACGATAGACACCATCACTCCTATAGCATAGATATTTTAGAAATTTCTTTTGCACTTTTTCAACATTATTTTTGTACAGTTCATAGGTAGGACTCCAAATAATTACACCGTATTCTAATTTACTTATAACAGGCACTTAATAAGCGTTGTGTTATTGAAATTTCTACAATGTCTGATAATAAAGCCATATTTGCGATAAGCATTACTTATAATTTCACTGTTGTGGTAGTTAAAAGTGAGCTGACAATCGAGATAGATACTTGGTGACCTCAATGATTATAATTTTTAACTGAGTTTTTAAGCTTTTAATATACCGCACGCTACTACCCAGATCAAATTCATTTAAACAATTATTTCAATAAATTAAAATTTTTGGGCCTGGACAAAACTTGAATCATCTTTCTTGAATGTTCATCTGAATTTCCGAACTATAAGTGATTTAAGGTCTCAAATACCCTAAAAAATGCTTAAAAACTCAGATAAAAACTACATTTTTTGAAGTTGTCAAGGAACTAAATTAAAGTCAAATCTTGGTCTATAAGACCGCAAAGAGTATTTTGGAATTAGTTTATTTTAAAATGATTTTAACCTTATCTGTTAAGCCAAAACTTTCGAATTTCGCAGGCTGTACATTGTTTTTAGCATAACTGCAAAAGTACTAATACTATACACATTTTTTATATATTTTGTACCACAATTAAGGCTAAATTATCTGCAGTAGGTCATATTTTTTTAAGAATTTATGAAAATGCATTATCTGGGTGGATAATAGCTCATTTATATTACCACCTGTAACTGTTTATGCTTGCAGTATGGCAAATTACATTTGATTGATAAATTACTACGAAAGAGACTACATGGATAAATGAATAAATTTCAGCCTGCTCACACCTAGAAAACGGAGGTGTTTTAATCAACGGTAGTTGAAGCATGTTGAGCAATCATGATAAATTGACTGCATATAATATTTATGTAAACAGTAATGATGAACGCATTAGTAATAATAACTCCGTGGAATTGGTTGTGAAAACTGCGTTATTGCAACATTTTCATTAAGCTGAAACGAGTTTGACGTTGAAAGATGTAAAGTTAATGTAGATATTCAAAACCTCAGAAACAACTAAAGTTTGTAAATTGCTATAACGGATAAGCTGATTCTGCCATAATAGATAATTTAGGCAATCGCATATTTCCTGTACATAAACGTTAAGCTTAGTCGTCATCTAGGACCTGAACATGGATTTCGTACAAAAAAATCGTGTGGGTAGGTCTTGACCTCCCAACTCATGCCTTAACAGGATTTAGTCCAATGTACTTTAGTGAGAGAGATTGGCCAATTAAGAGCATCATAGTGATTGGTTTACATTCAAAAAAATTAGTTTTTAGATTGAAGAATGAAGGCTTTCACGGCTAATTCTACTGTAATTTAGGTTTTTCGGGCTGTTGGACCTTGGTCGTGTTGGATTTGGTCCAGAGCTTTCGGCTACATCTGCGGTAGCCATCTTCAGTGGCGCTGTCGGCGAGAGCGAAGTGCTCGGCTTGGCGGGTCGACTGAAACTGATCCTTTAACTTAATGAGCGTGCGGTTTTATAGGCGATCGGCGGACTGAGGACTGAGTTGTCTGGTTGGGGTACTCTGGGCCTCTTGAGTGACGTGGCTTTTGCGCTGCGTTTTTTAGAAGTGGGAACCACGTTTTGTTTAAAGCAAGGCCTTCTTCTTTTCTATTGAAATTATTATTGTGTGTGTGGATTTCAAAAGGCTTCTCAGTACAATAGGGCTGAGTAGTGGGTGGATGTTGATAGGACTTCAGTTTGGTCGAACAGAACATTGTGGCCGTCTTGGAGTGCGTGTTCGGCACCGCTGATTTATCAGTTTGTCCTAGTCGACTGTTTCTTTCATGCTCCTTGATGCGTGTTTGGAAGCTACGTTTAGTGGTGCCTATGTATACTTTACCACAGGAACACGGTATTCTGTATACGCCGGCACCGCTCAGGGTGTCCCTAGGGTCCTTTACTGATGTTAGGAGTTGCTGGATTTTATTTGTCGGATTGTAGATGGTCTTGACGTGTTTCTGCAGCAACCTTCCTATTCTATCCGTGATGCCTTTAATGTATGGTGGGGAGGAGACTCCCGCAGGTGGTTCCTTGTTTCCTGCCGGCGGTCTGCTTTTTTCTCGTGAAACCTGTTCTATTTGTTCCCTACGATAGCCGTTTGCTTGTAAAACCATGTTAACATGATCCAGTTCCCCCTGCAGGTATTGAGGTTCACAAATTCGATGTGCCCTGTATATCATATTTTTAATGACACCTCTTGCCCAGGATGATGGTTGGAGTCCTTGTGTAGATATTTGTCAGTGTTTGTTGTTTTTCGGTAAACCCTGTGACCCATCTTCTGTTCTAGTCTGACCACCAATAAGTCTAGGAAGGGCCAGGTGATTGTCCTCTTCTATCTCCATTGTGAATTTGATTTTGGGGTGAATGCTGTTTAGGCGATTTAGGAACACTGCTAGTTCTGTTCTTCCGTGGCTCCATACCACGAAGGTATCATCCACATACCGTAGCCAACAACTGGGACGATTGGGAGCGGTGTTCAGTGCTGCTTTCTCGAATCTTTCCATGTAGAAATTGACTATTACCGGACTTAGCGGACTTCCCATTGCTACGCCGTCAGTTTGTTCATAAAATTGATTGTTCCACTGGAAATATGTAGTTGTTAGGGTGTGTCGAAACAAGGTCAGAATATCCTCTGGAAAAATTTGCTTCAGGTAATCCAGTGATAGGTCTAGTGGGACATTTGTGAAAAGTGACACTACATCAAAACTGACCAAAATGTCGTCTGGCGTGAGCCGGATGTTCTGTATCTTTCTTATGAAATCGGTGGAGTCCTTGACATACGACTGGCTGTGACCTATTTGAGGCTGGAGCATGTTCGTTAGATGTTTCGCTAGTGGATAAGTAGGTGACTCGATCGCACAGACAATAGGTCTAAGGGGGACAGATGTCTTGTGAATTTTTGGTAGACCATACAATCTGGGTGGAATGGCTACTGACAAATAGTTTTTGGAGCTCATGACGCGGCGTATCTGCTTTACTTTAAAGACTCTTAACTTAAAAATGACGGTTAAAATTTGAGTTGCCTGTTACAAAGTGTACTAAACTAAGGACCGACTGGGAAATATATAAGCTGAAATACGCTTTGTCCACCGCCACGAATATCGAAGCAATCAGTCCTGCTGAGCGAGTCTTGATATAACGGACCTCAGCACAGGATGTAGATGTGAAAACAGAAATCTTTTACAGAAATGACGTTATCAGTGCTAACTGTCGTTGATAATAAAGGACAAAAGGATTGAAAACCCAAGCTTTCCAAGATTGCCTTTAAATCGGGAAATAAAAGGGAAAACGTCGAAAAGTTTGCATAACTTTTAATCAAGAAGTCCACTTTGAATCTAGAATAGCTTATATAAAATCTACAAATACATACATAAGTTTTTCATATAGACTAGCCCCCTGTCAGTGCCTATTCATATCTATTAAATATGGGAAACCTTGGATATGTACCGTTTAAACCAAAATTTTGTGCCTGAAAAATTTTTTTTGTATCCGAATACTGATTATATGCGATGTTATAAAAATGCCAGGTAACTCATATTTTGCATCCTAATTGATTTTTTTTCTTGTAAATTAACAGGTTTTCTTAAAATTGATTTTTTATACTACACATAAAATATTTTTTGTGTTGTATATCACTTACATAATCTGTAATTATAAACAGTTATCTCGGGAGAACTATTCAAATGAAATTTATGAGACATTATAATTAATGACATGTGCATTGTGCATAAGGTGATGAATGTTGTTCTAACAGAGAACATAAAGAGACGCATTTTGTTGAATGAATATCGTTGTTTGTTACTGTCATTATGTATTCAAAGAAATATACTTAACCATCGCTTTATTTTGTACTTTTGTTTGCACGTGGTAATTATTCATTCACGAATTCACACGTATGGGAATATGTTAGCATGGAGTATATCCTAGGAGTGGCTGAATATGCAAAAGAATTGCACCGAATGCTACCAGCTAAGCTTGAGCTAAATATTGTATAAATAATTCGGATTTTTTAGCCCATTTTTGTCATGTTATCTTTCAATCTTCTTCTACCGAGCTGCACATAAAAAATTACAAGTCAGTTTGACAACAACCGTATGAAATGAAAAATTTGTACTACATATCAGCAACACAATTCTCTACCAACTAAATACAATTTGTAATAAGTGTAGTGTAAGAGTTGGTTAACAACTATTGCTATGCAACTGCATTTTTTATTTAAGCTTGCAGTTATGTTTTTAACCAGAGGGACAAAAAAAGGTGTAAAAATTTCAACCATATGTCTTTTCAGGTGTATCTTAAGGCTCCTACATCGGTCCAGTCTAATTCAGTTTTTGATTTTTGTAGATGGTCTTAAATTATTCATAGCAGCGAGAAATATACACGATGCGGAAATCTTACAGAATTAAACACACATTAGAGAATTTACTTGACGAATTTTATATTGCTCTTTGGTGCGGAGTATTTTAGAGTACAACACAGTGGTATGGTCTCCAAATTTAATTGGACGAAATTACTTTTATTAATCTAACTGATCTAGCATTTAGTTTTCTAGGCCGACCACTTCTGTTAGAAGCTTCCAAGATACCTTTTTGTTGATATTTGTTCAATATTGCCCAAATTGCTTTACGCTTCAGCCTCAAATTTTTGGCAATGTCGACTTGACGTTGACCATCTTTGTATAACTCAATGATCTTAGTTTTCACATCGAAGACATTTCTGGACCACGCGGTATGGTCTTGAAATCACTTAACTTATTCCACAATACTTGATGAACACAAGCTAATCCTCTTCTGACACGAAACTGTACTAAACTAATCTTGAAAAGAATTTGTCTACATATTTTTGTCCCTCATAAAAAAGTGCTTATATTCAGACTTGTATTGTGTTCATTGCAGATGATGTAAAAACAAGGAATTTAGTTTTTCTGCTAATAACGCATTTGTTTATGGAGCAATGAAGTATGAATTCGTTTTCTAAAGGTATTTAGGTAAATATTCATATTTTTCTATATACTTTTGTCCATTACTGTATATCTACATCGGATGAAGCGATTTCTGATTTCTTCAAAAACCATCTGTTCAGCCGCTTTTTATAGAGTGCACAATGCACATCTCTCCATATCCAGCAAATCAATTGACAAGAGCCGTGCCACCACCAGCAGTGCGTCGGTCGACATGGTTCTGTAAGCGCAGACCACGCGCAGCACTAATTTTCCCTGACACCTGAGTATCAGTTCCCTATATTTCTTTTTCCTCAATGCCTTGTTATAGATAGGGGCTACGTACAGCTTAATCGGGTTAGCTGCGCTTGCCAAAATACTAGGCATCTGTCTATTCGGGCCTCTAGGAAACGTATTTTTCGAGACATTTTGATCTATCCATACTTTTCGAAATCCCTGTATATTTTCGCGGATGAAACCTTGCCTATAACCTTTCAATCAGTAAGCTTACAAATGTTTTAAGTCTCCCCGTATTTTGGTTCAGACGTGATGTTAACAGACTGGAAAGATATTTACGTTTATATTTACATAGATGGATATTTTGTTTTACATATATGAGACTACCAAGGTGGTCCTTATTTGACATTTTATCTGATGTTCCATAAGACATATTGAATAACGTTGGTTTCCGACATTTTACAATTCATTCTTAGTCCGATCGAGGAAGTTATAAAAATCTAAATCTACAGCATTTATGATTCATTTTACAGAGAAAGTTGCCTGCTAGTAGACCCTGAAAACACATCCGCAGTCACCAAGCAATGCATAGCGTTGGTAGTGGGCCACGAATTAGCCCATCAATGGTTTGGCAACCTGGTGACAATGGAGTGGTGGACGCACTTGTGGTTGAATGAAGGTTACGCCTCTTTTCTTGAGTTCCTGTGCATCAACCACTTGTTCCCCGAGTATGACCTATGGACGCAGTTTGTAAACGAGTCTTACATAAAGGTGAGTAATAATCCCTAGCTCCCTACTACATATTATAAATGTGAAAGTGTGAATGTATGTTCCGTTTTGACGCCAAAACGACTGGATCGAATTTGATGAGTTTTAACATTTTAGCATATAAAGGGAGTCCTCAAAGTTGAGACTTTCCTTTACACGGCATATAGATCTTGGAAACATGAACAGTTTTTTCTAGTAACATATACACCAAATTCCTGAGATTACCGTGATGTTAGGCACCGCAAAATAAATCACATCTAAAAAAAAACCCAATCCGGTCGTGCACCTCGATCAGATCAAATGTAAACACGTACGATGTACACCAGTAAAGTTAATCGAGGCATTGGCCACGTTTGTAAACAAAACCTTTACTCATCGGTTCAAAAAAAATCGGAGTTATTCATATTATTTCAATTTACGGTGAGTATCTTTGAAAGGCTACCCAGGCTTCGCGAGTGCATGCAGAACGTTTTTCAAGTTCCTTTGTGATTTTTTGTTTTGTTTTGGGGCGAAATGAAATGTTAAGGGCCGATTTCACCAACAATAGTATTATGGACCAATGGGAAAATACCTTATCGAAATGCAATTTGACAGAAGCTGTCAAAGGTCTCTGAATATCAGTGATTTCTATTAAAATATTGAATAAAATCGTGAAAATTCGAGTGTATTATAAACAAGACCACCTCTTGATTCCAACATGATGCTTTTGTACAGAGAAAACAGGTCAACTTTCATTTATTTTGATTTGTGTTTAAATTTACATTTAACAATCAGTTATCCCAAAAGCCAATGGGAATGCGGCAAATAATAGGTCGATTTTCTAGCTGTTAATTTGGCAGCAGATTTGGACGTTTGTTAATGCATGGCAATCTCGAATTTAAGTTCAATATACCGTTATCATTACATACCTGTTGAATAGTGTGGATTTGTCTGTATTTTGCAAGAAAATAGAATATAAAATACATTCCATCCAATTCCTCATCTTCCTTTACATCATAATACTAATATTTATTAATTTACGGTTTAATGAATTTCTTCAAAGCTTTAAAAACATTGTCCTCTCCATCCTAAAACACGGATAATATGTGTGAGACGTGTCGATCCCTACATCTCCGTGATGCATATTGCAATTACTATGGACATAGACAAAAAATTATGAAAAATGTCTCACAAATAATGCCTTTTAAGTCCAAAAATCAAAAAACTATTAATGTTTATTGTTTGAATGCTTTGTCACTAGTGGGGTTATCTATCTGTTACTCGCAGGGTTGCCAAGTCTAACGACGATCACGTCCCGTGATGAAGGCTGCGACATGAATCTTTTACATTTGCTGGTTTTGAATTTAAAGTAGGAATACAAACATAGTACTTATGATAGTTGGAGCTAGACTGATAACACTTCTTGAAGAATATTTGAAAAATGTGAACACCGTCATGGTTTGTTGTCAAATTGCAAATGAAGAGTCTGAAAATTCATAGTTTACTATCCTGATTATGATCATTTTTAGCAGACGTGTTGTATCATCAAATTGATGAACAAATATAAGAAAGCTCTTATATACCTACATGCAGAGGTTTTTTCATGTAAATTTACTAGGTATCATGATCATAAGCATCTTTGGTGGATTGTTCGATCCGGAATGGGAAAGATCTCCTATTTATGGAAATATTTTTGGTATCATTTAACCGTTGCAATCAGTGCACAAATACTGTGACATATGATTTATAGCATCACCCGCTGCCCTATCAATACAAATTTAACATACAGTTCGCCTAGCCGTGGGGATGCAGTGGTCGGGATGAATATCACGGCAGCAACTGATGATTTGGGCATGTCTGGTAAGATCGTATGAAGTGAAACTCGCTAACTTCACAAATTTGAAGATTTTGTACAATTTCTTTAAAAATGATGAAATTTATGTCTGATTTGGCAGGGTAATGTCGCAGCCAAATGGCACAGTCCGGATCGAAAGACGACGATATTCGTGAAATGTATTGATACTTCTAAATATAGGATCGTATCGTATCGTATTTTTTCAAGTGTTGTGCAACGATTTTGGGAAAAATTCCACGAATAGTCTTATAAAGCATAGTAGAGTATATTTCAACAATTGGCGGAACTTACTCCCCTAGGACCAGGGGGGTGAAACGGGATATTAATGCACAATGTGGCAACCATGTCGCACCCTCAAAAAATGACCGCTGACAACCACACAAGTCACCCTGTTGTCATGGAATAGCATGGAATTAAACCTTCTCCAGAGTATAAATCTTTTGTGACTGTGACCAAGGGTTGACAGATATCACACATGTGAATCAGCTGTATTCAAATAATGCCTAATATAAATATAACCTAGAATGTGTGGATGTGGATGTTTGTTTAGTTCCTGAACAACGAAAAATATTCAACTTTATGGATGTATGGATATCAAAAGACCTGAATGGTTTTGTGGGAATATCAATCTCAGGTGCCATAATGGTTCTGATGAACGGCAAGTAAATGAATGAATCTTTGGAAACGAGCAATATCCATGAACTTTTTGGTAGAGCCTGTCATCAAGTAGGTGCTTAATGGCTATCTGCAAGAGGTTTATAGGAAAAGAACACACGGTATGTATGTTGAATCAGTAAAATGGCATATCAATTGAAGAAAATAATGATGAATAATGAATAAAAAATCAACAACAGTAATTAAAACATGAATTTAATTCAAAAATCAAACATTTCTTTAAATTATGACTGAATTATATGTAATTTCTTCATATTCAATAAGCTGGAGATGTTTCAATGACAAGATGTCATCTCATACTTTGACAATATTTTGTTTTCAACATTTCATAGCTATTGGTTGCTAAAATTTGTTGATTGGAACTTGAAGCTCATTCGCTGTATCTGACGGTCAGTTACCCTATTGGTTGAGAATAACGGACTGTTGTTGGTGAAATTGGCCCTTAGTGTTTAAAACCAAGGCGAACACGGTCGACGAACTATGTGTGCGAATTTAGTAATTTGCTGCATTCATTCTGGAAACGCAGTCCGTTTGAATCTATCGCAGACAACTCTGAACAATACTTGAAAGTGACCGAGCTGTACTTGAAATTTCTTTTCGATGGACCATGAGTACTTATTCATTTATTTTTTAGGGCTCGCGCAGACAGACAATCTTTCAGCGTTCAAGCCGCGTTCGTCCGGTCAATTCCTCTTAAGAGTTCTAACACAGAAAGGAGGCAGTCAGGAATACTGCGTTCGATTTCACGAAGATTACTTGTAGGTGAAACATGTATTTTGATAGTCCGTCTTCAGAAGATGAAGCATTGCTTTTGTGGGGTTTCGAAGAGTCTAATAAGAAAAAAAGATACTGGGTGCATCCGATTAATTGTGAGAGAGATGAAAAAGGATAGTTCAGTCTTATTTTTCCTGTATTGCTTGAAGAACTCGGAATGCTTGAACGCTTTCTGTCTGCGTGAGCCCTTAAGTATACAGATATGTGATTCATATTAGGTTCTTTGATATAGTGTAAATGGACACTTACAAAGACATTTTTCCACCTCTGAGGAAAATATGTCAGCATATGGCCAATCGTCATCACAGAATGTAACAGCCATCCTAGAGATTCATATCTTCAGATGCTGGGTTAATGCAATAATTGGAAAACGGTTTTTTAAAGTTGCTTATGGATTAAACCAAAGCAACGTGAAGGAATGAATGAACGAATGAAATATATTAATTTAGAGGCATACCGGCCACCACGAGGAGCCGACGCATAGGTCACATGACGGGCCCTTATGCACCACTATATTCCCTAAGCCTCAGACTCCGCCCTTCTACCAAAGTTGAGTATAGCCCCAGTTCCAGCGCCTTAACATTCTGGGGATTTAAAGTGTTGGACTCAACCATCCCCATCACATTTAGGTGGCGCCTGGTCCTGTTATGACCAGACAACATTCCCACCAATAATCCTAGGTTGGCTTTATCCAAAGATAAGCAAAAACGTCCATCC
Source organism: Acanthoscelides obtectus (assembly GCA_963669975.1). Classification (NCBI taxonomy): domain Eukaryota; kingdom Metazoa; phylum Arthropoda; class Insecta; order Coleoptera; family Chrysomelidae; genus Acanthoscelides; species Acanthoscelides obtectus. The sequence goes on along the minus strand of CAVLJG010000008.1, from coordinate 57,404,419 downwards.
TTTGCACTAAGCCTTAAGATGTGCTCCTGTGCCTTACGGAGATGTCTAGAGATATTTCTTCATTCCAGAGTGTTGTCTAGATAATCCATTTGACCGTTATTGTCCTGACTTTTTTCGAGGGCACCTCTAGGGCTGGCCCAGGTCCAAAATCCTTGCTCGCTGACCGTTATTTCGCGAGAGCGTCCGACATATCATTAAACTTTGTCCGTGCGTGCCGTGGTACCCACACTAACGATACCAGATACCTCGCTGCTAACTCCAGAGCCTCCCTGCATTGTAATACAAGGCTCGAAGTAATCTTGCAGGCGCTTAGTGCTTTCATTGAAGCCTGGCTGTCGAAGGAGATTGTTATTCTTCTCCTAGGCTTCGCGCCGCTGTAGTACGCGGGCTTCTCTTTATTTCAATAGGCGTGCACCTTTAGTGTCAACTTCCAATTATTATTAAGGTCGCTGTTATCTTGCAATTACATTAGCGGTTCCTAATAATTTCTATTAAGGCACACTAATCTAATATGATCAATGATTTACTTCTACAGGCCCTGGAGCTGGATAGTTTGAAAAGCTCTCACCCGATCGAAGTGCCTGTAGACAATCCATCCGAGATCGACGAGATTTTCGACGAAATCAGCTACAACAAGGGCGCTTCGGTGCTCAGAATGTTGCACCACTACATCGGCGATGCGGATTTCAGAAAGGGGATGCACTTGTACCTGACCCGGCACCAGTATGGCAACACTTTTACTGAGGACCTGTGGGCTGCGCTAGAAGAGGTCAGCAACAAGCCGGTCAAGCAAGTCATGTCAACCTGGACCAAACAGATGGGCTTTCCTGTTGTTAAAGTTACCAGTCAACCTACAGGTGAGTGCCAAATAGACCAGGCGGTGGATGAAATTGTAATAATTGTTGGCTTTTACTCCCATAGTGAAACCACTTAATTCGTTTATGGTTAATTAACATTATTCTATGTTATTTGCCCCACCTTTGATATCTACGTCCTCATAGATATCAGATTTAATGCCGACTCCATTAACTGATACTCTGATCTCTTCTTTCACATGTACGTCACGCGCTTGAGACATCTTGAGACGAATGTTCAACAGCGTCTTTCGAGGCAAAGCTTATACCCTGTATATGGTTTTCATTTAGGAACTACCATCTCCATTACGATGAGTTGTCCTTTCACGTCTACCTGAGAGTAGAGAAGTTGGAATTCCTTCTCATTTTCAGACATTGTTTGGAAAAGGGATGAAAATTGTAGGTTGAAAGCTGCATCCGGTAAATGGTTTTAAAGAGCTGCGTATTTGGTGTCAGTGAAGGAGCTTCGATTATTAAGAAGCTGCTGATCTCAGTGATACTATGCACCTGTTAGACATAATAAGTCACACATGTTTTTCCTACGTCAGTAATGGAAACAAACATGATAGGTTTGCTTTATATAGTTTGATATGCAGAAGTCGAAGATTTATCGTACCTAATCGAACCTAGCTAGTCACGATTCGATTTCGCTTATTGAAACAATTTTACTCATCTCTTTTGTTTGAAATGTCCAACGAAGGCGTAGGAAGTATAGAGTCAATCTATTTGATGGCATTTTTTGCTTTTGGACGTCATGCTAGATTTTTGCTTTGCACAGGTAGCTGTCTAAACGGCACAAAATTTAAATGACTGAATTTAAGAAAATAAAAACAAAACGTTCAAGAAGATTGAATAGATAGACATTTATTGATCACATTTCGTAAATTAATACAAATGACAAGTCTAAGAACAAAAAAATAATTGATACATAAGACATATTAAAAATTACAATAAAAACAGTAGACCTACATATGATAATGGCAACTTAAAATTTATAAGATAAAAACTCTTCTACAGTACAAAGCAGCTTTGGCATAGACATTTCTTTACTTTTTGCTTAAACTCATTACAATTTGTGATATCTCCAGCGCTCTGTAACATATAATACTGTAAAGCTTTTAAATATGTCAATTCCCTCAGTGGAAGATGATTTCAGCAAAAAGGCGCTAAAGAATATTTATTTCTCATAGTTTAAAATTAGGTTAGGTTAGTTTTTAGGACCAGGTTAAGCATGAATGACCTTAGGTCAGTCCTTGCCATTTGTACATTGTACAATAAGGAAATTATTATTATATTTTGGTAAATTGTTGTTTTTTGGAATCTTGAGAATATTCACATTTTCATTCGTGTTTGTACTGATTTTAGAAGACGGCAACGGCGTGTCGTTAACCTTAACTCAGTCCAAGTTTACCGCAGACGGTTCCAAACCTGCAGAAGACTACCTCTGGATGGTCCCCATCGGAATATCTACCTCAAAAGACCTTCCTGAGGAAGTGGTGAATACGATGCTGAAAACAAAATCAGCTGATGTTGTGGTACCGAACGTTGGTCCAGATGACTTTATTAAAGTGAACCCCGGTACCATCGGCTTCTATAGAACACAGTATACACCAGAGCTGCTGGAGAAGTTTATCCCCGCCATCAAGAATAAAACGTTACCGCCGTTAGATAGGTAGGAATTTTTTGCTTTTTGAATGAAAAATAAACCTACTGATCATTTCACTTCCCACGCCGACTGGCGAGGAAGCGATGTAATCGTGAAAAATTTCGAAAATATTTTCTTTTTTGGATGTCATTTTCGTCGGTCTGTCTGTCTGTCTGTCCACGAATGGCCCGCCTATAATTTGGAAAGTACAGGTCGGATTTTGATGAAATGTTCACACAAGATTACTGATATGCCAAGGACGAGAAAGCGTTGTAGTTTTTGAAAGTCGGTCCAGCGGCGGTAGAGAAAAATGCCAAAAACGAAGGGAGGGGACGAGTAATTTAGAGTCATATTTATAAAGGACCCTTGAGGATTGAGTGCCGTTTGAGGGTTGGTTTCCTATTGGAAACAATGCAACGATAACGCTTTCTTGAGGGACGTTCGAGGGAGGATTTAAAATTTGCATTTCGCAGTAGGCTCTTACAGATGTCATCGATGTCAGAAAGATTTTTCTTTGCTGTGGCACCAACCTCTGTGCTTTTTGTAGACACTCTAAAATTCAAAATCGCAAACATGCAGACATTGCGCTATTTTCACAAAACAATTAAGCCTTTTCTTGAACACTTCCCATAAGAAAAAGGCAGCTTTATAAACATGAAATCATAGTCGATATGGTTATTTCCCCAGCAGTTATAAAATTATTATACTTACCTTTGTTTGGTTTTCCACAATTTTTTCGGTTGTTTACCGGTTCTTTTGGATGTACTATTTTCGTTAAGGTTTGTGCAATTTGCTCTTAAGCATTGTTCTCCGAATTGATTGAGCATCTATCAGTTTTTATTTTTTATTTTCAATGATTCCTTTAAATTTGCCCAGTATCTAGGTTATTTTTCTATGCCTCACTAAATGTCTTTTTAGTATTTGTGTTACTCATTATGAATGATGTGAATGTTTTTTAAATACTGTGCCCAGCTATCAAGTTGTGTAGCTAATAATCTGTGGTAGCAAGTTCGGTGCAGTACTTTTTGCCTATACCCATAATTTACTAGTTTCGATTCCGCTATAAATTCAACAATTCACTTACATTACTATTTTGCAATATTTTGCCCAAAAATAAACTGTTCAGTCTCAAATTTATTATCAAAATGCTAAATAGATATGGCTAGCAAAGAAAAATCTCTATCAATTTGAATCCCTTATTTTATAAAGATTATGTTACATATGATGCCTTTGGCTTATATATTATAAACAATCGAAAAAATACATTGCTTCTGTATATATTCAAAATAAGTACTTCTTAGAAAAGTGGGAAAATATGAGGAGGATAGAGGACGTCGGATAGAACCTTTTTACAAAGTATTATTATCATTATGTGATACTGAGCACAGGCCGCTTGAATTTTGGAGGCCTGATCTGACATCGCTGCTTTGGCTGGCTGATTGGATGATCTATTTTGATTAAAATCGGCTTCACTGATTTGTTTTCATCAGTGTGTTTAAGAAATTTCTTATGCGCCTGATCCAGGCGTGTTGCCTCACTGTCCTTTTGTAGCATCTCCCAAGGTATGTCATCTGGAATGCAGTAGGGAAACTGACCAGCTATTTTATATATCTTCTTAAGGCACCTCTCTAATTCAAATGCCACTTTTACACATGCGTGGGAACACAGAAGTAAGGCCGTATGGTAGAACCGGGTAGGTGCATGCTTCAATTATCTTCAATTTCACTTCTTTGGAAAAATTCGAGCTGAAGCCTGATGACGGGGGTTACAACTGTTCGCTCCCCATTCCCGTCAAACTTGATCTGTTTAGGGTACGTACGAATTTGTCCAACTACAATACACTAGGTTTTCTGCTTATTACAAGACCCCACCGATCATAGTAGTCAATTGTTTCTTCCATTGGCCACTATGCTCTCATGATGGCTGTGTTTTGCTGTTTGGATTCATTTAACGTGCACAAATCATCTGACTATTGTGACATCGTTTGTCCCGCAATGTTTTTTACTGGCAGATCAGCAACGTGCAGGTATCACAGGTAGGGTCCACCATGCATGCGCCACTCCTAAGAAAAATGCTCCTGACATCAATGACAGCCTGTGATGGCATCTGTTGCAGCATACTGCTGAATGTGAATCTTAAATCCTCCCTTTAACGTCACTAAAGAAAATGTTATTGTTACCATGGTTACATTATTTCCAAGGGTAGATTAACCCTCAAACAGCACTCAGCCCTCAAGGGACGTCTATCAAACAGACTTAATTTTTTGTTGAACATGTTATCAGAAAGGCGCAACATAATCCTTTACGAACTGATGACAGCGTTGCGTGGGAAGTACAAAATCAACTTACTTGGCGATACTTTTTAAATGAAAAACAATAATAAACCTATTCTCCTTTTTTTAGGTTAGGATTAGTAGACGACTTATTTGCAATGGTTAAAGCGGGTCATACAAATACGGTAGAAGTACTTAAACTGTTGGAGGCTTATAAAGATGAAAGGGACTACAACGTTTGGTCGTCAATAGGAAATGTGTTAGGCAGATTATCACAACTTCTGGGACACACTGATTTCTTAAAAGACTACAATAAGGTAAGCCACTCTTTTAATTTCTCCATCTTGTGGTGAAAAAATTCATTGGTACTTTTCGAAGCATCTATTTCGTATAATAGTCCTATTGTTTAATGACTAATTGCTGCTGTGTTCTGCTGAACTTAGATAAAAGGTAGCAAAGTATAATTAACTGGCGAGGAAGTATTGTAATAAAGTTTTCGAAAATGAGATATGCTTTTTCCGTCTGCCCGTAGTCCGGCGTGTCTGTCTGTCCGCTAATCCTATAACCGCCTATAACTTGCGAGGAACCGCTCGGATATTGATGAAATTTTTACGCAATGTTACTACTACGCAAAAGACGAAAAAGCTTTGTAGTTTTTGAAAATTGGTCCACTGGGGCAGAGAAAGAAGCCAAAAACAAAAATAATAAAAATCACTCAAACTTTGTTTTTTGACGTTTTCGACGATCCTGGAAATTTTTTAAGAGGTAAAAAAGTTGGGAGTGGAGGTTGTCGGGGTTGGGGAGGATATAATTCAATTTTTTTATGTTAATATATTTAGACACTTTCAACCTTGGTAATTCTGCGCACCTATTAGACATATTTCACATATGATATATATTCTCTCTATATTCTCAACAGACTGATCGCGCACCCACCGGCCGCGTCTGAGTCTGCTCCTGGCGGCGTGCCACCGATCTTGTTGAATGTTGTGGTATAAACACATATTACTACGGCGCCATAGCATAGTGTTTCCTAGTTTTCAAAATTACCGATTTGGCGCAAAATCGATGGTATATAAATCCAATAACCAATAATTGAATCTCAGTTATCGTAAAATAATGAATACAAAAAATGGAGGCAAGTAGACGGACTTAGTGCTTCTCACTCCATTCTTCTATAATTCTCAAATTATTGAGACATATAGTTTATTCCCTGAAACAAAGCAGTTACATCATATTTAGTAAATTTGAATGTCAACCTAAATGCAAAATAGATCCTAAATTGGTACGTATAGTTTGAATTACCCGGGTACATTTATGTTGGTAACAGTCTTCTGTGTTGTCAGATAATTACGCCAACGGCTGTTGTTTATTTGTGGTTTATTTTCGTTCTTTTTGCCCCAATATTTGCATTGTTATTTTATATGAAACGTTTATTTTCAAAACTTGGAGGTATCCTTTTAAGCATTTTGCTAAAATGAAGAAACCCCTGGGTCGACAAGCACGTCATTTTTTGACGAAATATTTTGAGACCGAACGAGATCATGGAGCTCCATTGTTGCCTTTACAGTAAGAGAGTTATTAGGTAGTAAATAGAATTTATACGGTAAAGCATTGAAGACATAAAGTAGATTTTGTAAGACGTCCTAGGATCTAGTAGTTTTAATTAATGTGGCAACCACGTGCGTAACTGTCATCATTTGACGTTGTGATGTAACTGCTTTGATTCAGTGAATAAACTATAGATTTGTGTTTTAGAAGGGTTTTGTTAACATCACAGTGGATAAATACATCAAAGTCAAAAAGATATAATCTGTCAAATTTCAATGTAGATAATAATTATACAAAATTGACATGTAGCATTAATGCTAAATAAATCTTCAACAAACAAATTAACAGAAGAGAAATTCATTTTGAAATATTGTGCTCTTCATAAATCTGTATCGAATAAATATTAATCGCTATTCCTCGTGACTCTGTGACGCTGTTCTGGGCTGAACGAAAAATAAATATTGTGGGTACGAAATTTAGTATTTGAGAGAGCACACTTGCTGTGTCGAAGGCATGTCTTTGATAACGCCTTCTGCACATCGTGACGTAGAGTGAAGTGCCTGCCTACCTGGACCTAGACCGGGCAAGGGGAAGTATGCATCTCTGATACTCCTTGCGACTAGAAAGGATCCTCAGTTGCGTTTGCTGAGCATATTAGCAGTAAATCAATTTATCGAAGTAAAAACAGTATTTTTACAAGATACAAGTAAATTCTGCATTACTGTGTTTTTCCTTTGAAATAATAATATAAATAGATTATCACAGCAGCGATAAAAGTCAGTTTACTTGTTTTTCCATACACCTAGTATAATAGTAGTAAATCACATGTTACTGCTTTTTGACTTACGAAGATTGAAGATGGAATGGTTGCCTATGGTGGTGTTCGCCTACATCTAGTTCGCGTGGATCATTGAGATCCTGTGAACCAATTGTTCTTGGTGAACGAGTAAACGAGTTTTTCGAGGAATGATGAACTAGTTCACTTAGTTCAGTTGTAAGAATCGTTTGTTTGAAGTAGTTCGTTCGCGAACTACATACACTTCACTAATATAAATCAGAGCTACTTCGGAAAATATCCACCCACGGGACTTTTTAGTCGTAATCCGCCTGGAACACATTCATACAAACAATTTTCTCATACCGTCATTTAATTTTTTAGTATCAGAAAGTATTGCTGGAAAAAATATACATTCGGTTGGGCTGGAAGGTAAGGAATGGCGAGACTCACCTAAACACTATGCTGCGCGGTCTGGTACTAGGACGTCTTGCATGGATCGACGATGAAAAAATAATGAAAGAAGCAAAACAAAGGCAAGCACAAAATTACATAATGTGTTTATAAATTATGAGAATCTTAAAATTTACAGACATGGATCTTTATATTGTGTATTCTGCACTTGTATTTGCATCATGAGTAGTAGTCTATGCGCAGTTTTCATTATTCAGGAAATCGATCCCTCTAAGCGGGTCATATCTCAAGCATCAGGCTCCATAATATATCACTATTGCGGACTAAAATAGCACAAGGAAGTCAAAAATGTCCTTCAATTTCCGATTTGATAATTCGTTGGGCAGACAATTCAGTCAAAAGTAGTTTTTTTTGTAGTTTTTTTACTGGGTTATTAAGGCTGACAACTCGAATGCTTTTCGGACAAAAAATGCACAAAATTAATATTTTTTTGTAAACGAGATGGACTAAACTAACCTTCTATATAACTGGAATTTTGTACTGGGGGCTTTACAAAAAAAAAAATTGCATTTTTCGTTTCGGAAGGCATTCGCTTGTCAGACAAATCAACCAATGAACATTTTGGATAACATCAACTTTGACTGAAGTCTCTGCTGAACAAATTCACATATCGGAGTTTGGATCCGGTCATTTCTGACTTCCTTGGACAAATTTACTTTGGATTATGGAGCCTAATGCTTTCCAATGACAGGCGTAGCGAGAAAATGGAAAAGTTGGCAAAACGATAAAATTCACATTTTTGCCGAATCTTCATACTGTGGGCGCGTCCCCAGACCTAACCGTTCGACTTAGGACCCTGAAATTTCACAAAGCTTCATGCCTCCAGAAAAAATTGAACCCGATCTGAGATATGACCCGCCCATCCAGGTCGTCGAATTTTAGTTTTGTCCCAGATACGAGGGATGTCTTTTAAGTTTTGCATATGGAAATAAATCAACACTGTAGGTTGTTTTAAATGACTTTATGGTTTTTCGAAGTATTCTCCACGAAGATTAATACACATTTGCATGCGCTCGAACCAATTTTCGAAGCACTTATTCCACTCGTTTGCTGGCAGATCCAAAACGGCATTTTTGAATGCGTCCACTGCTTCTTCTGATGACTGGAACCTTTGACCACGCACGTCTGTTTTTAATTTTTGGGGAAGTAAATAAATCGATAGGACTTAGATCGGGACTATATGGAGGATGGTCCAATCATTCCACGTTTTCTTCCGTTAAATACTGCCTTGTTTTTTGGGCTGTGTGCGAGCTTGCATTGTCTTGGTGGAGGATGATTCTTCTTTCGAGGTTGATTTTTCGAAGCTCGGTGATGACTTTTGGCAAACAAATGGTGGTATATCAATCCGCAGTAACAGTTCTGTGCTCATTAAGATGAATTGTTGCAATATGACCCGCTTTTGACACAAATGTCGGGACCATCTTCTTCGAAACACTTTGAGAACGGATGAATTTTGTTGGCTTTTCTTCACCTTGGAACACCCAAACAGTCGACTGTCGTTCATTTTCTGTTTCATAACAGTAAATCCACGATTCATCACCACTAACAATGCTGTACACATTTCTTGAGTTTCCGGAATTGAAACGGTCAAGCGTTTTTTGACACCAATTAACCCTGGCTGCTTTCTGCTCTTCAGTCAACAGGTGGAATATCCAACGAGAAACTAATTTTCTTACTCCTAATTCTTCATGTAAAATTTTCTGAATTGAGGTCTTTGAGATCTTCAAGGATGCCTTAATCTCGCGATATGTCACATGTCTATCTTCAATGATGAGTTTGCGCACAGCATCGCGATATGTCACATGTCTATCTTCAATGATGAGTTTGCGCACAGCATTGACGTTTTCCTGGGTGACTGCCGTTTTTGGTGCACTCACCCTGGGATCGTCGCTAAGACTCACCCGTCCACGTTTCAATTCTTCATACCAACGGGAAATTGTCGACTGATGTGGCGCTTCGTTGACGAAAACAGACAGTAACTCAGCAAGGCATTCTTGTTGCGATAATTGTCTCTGAAAGTTGTAATAAATTATGGCGTGAAAATGCTCTCGGTCGAGTTCCATTTTTCTAATGACTTGGTGACACTTAAAAATTCACTGTAGTGAGAACACTGCACGTATTGTTGTGAAACTTTGAATTTAAGTTTACTAAAGAGTGAGGTTAAGATTCAGTACTGACGTTCGATCTGCGCGGCCTACTATGTTTCTATATGCAAAACTTAAAAGACATCTCTCGTACAAGATTAAGAGTCAGGTTTATAGACTTTCTTGAAGCTTGAGGCTTCCTTGGAAACAACGGATCACTCCTTGGAAATAGTGAAACAATGACGCTTCCTTGAGGTGAACGTTCGTCAAGGAAGCGTCAGTGTGGATTTAAATTTTCATTTTGCAGTAGGCTGAAACAGCTGTCATCAATGTCAAAAAGATTTTTCTTTGATGATCGTATCTATTTAGCATTTTTATGATAAACTTGCAAATATTTGGTTTATTTGTGTCAAATATCAGTAAAAAATGCAAAATAGCAATGCATTTGCTTCCTCGAATTACAGGACAATCACAGAGAAGTAAAAGACTGAATATTGGCAACTAGTTGTCCCAAACTGCTCTGCAGCTCCTTTCTGTTTTTATTTTCAATGATAATATCACCATCAAAAGTATCTTCTCACAAAACTTCTTTTTTTTTTCATTGTCACTCATTCTAACAGACATAATCCACAATCTGCAACCAGCAGAGCAGTTCGATGCAACTGTCTAAATCCTCCCTGGAACGTTTCTCAAGGAAGCGTCATTGTTTTATGACAAGGTCATTGCCATTAAAAATTTGTTATTTTATACATAGGTTTCGCAATCATGTGACGTGTGAAGAAGTGCTTCCCGCCGATATACGCAGTGCCTGTTACAAGACAGCACTTAGGGCTGGAGGCAGTACCGACTTTGAAACACTTTTGTTTTTATACAGAGTAACAGATTTGAATGAAGAAAAGGAAAGGATCAGCAGGGCACTGGGAGCTGCCAAAGATCCTTATCTTTTGGAAAAGGCATTGATGTTTGCCATGTCGGTAAGTGGATATTATAGCCGCGCATTATAAGCGACAATTTCACCGACTATTTTTAAAATGACGGTAGCATACCTTGTGGTTTTAAACCAATTACATATCTGTTAAACTCCTGTATTGAAATGGGCCAATTTCCTGACTGCTTAAAGATCTCGAAAACAATACTAATCTTCAAATCTGGCAATCCATGTGATATTAACACTCACTCACTGGTGAGTCAGTTTGCGAATATAGTTGAAAAATACCTAGCAGTCTGTTCAGTGGAATACTTTGTGAAAAACACCTTCTTTATCACTATCTATCACTACATTTCTTAGCATGAGTGTAGAAGAACTGTAGGCATGTTTATTGATTTAAGCAAAGCTTTCGATCTTGTTGCTCACTGTTTGGTGAACGGTAAAAAGTACAAAGATCATAACGTTTCCCAAATAATTTGAACTGTATATGTGCATACCAGTATGCATAGTCTAAAGTGGTACAATCGAATAATGTGATCTGTATTTTGTGGTAAACATAAATCACTACACCTCCAGTATGTCTGGAGTTGGAGTTGCATCCGTAGGTTTTATAATTAGTAATTTGTAATTCACCATCAGTGATGTCTTCTGTAGCATGTGTTTCGGTCTGATGAACTCTATTTGTGATCTGTGTGATATTTATAACAAGAGCTGTAAATCGATCATAAATTGCTATAAGTCATCGATTGTTCTCTGAGCTTACTTAGGCCAATTGATGCTAAGTTTGTTTTCAATGTGTTTCTATATTTTCTTTTTGGTAATGTATTTGAGCTTTTCCTGTAATTTGGTTTTACCTGTAGGAAATATGAAATATAAATAAATAAATAAATGTATGCTGATGATACGTCAATTCTGGGAAATGCAGATAATACATTAAATTTAGCTAGATCAGCTTCACTGGAGTCAATCAGTGGTCCCTCAATAATGGCTTGGTACTCAATCAAAATGTCACGTTTTTTATCCTTTCTATATACCTCTGATCAGGATTATAGTCTCGTTTGTAAAAAACTGACCCCTATCGCATATTGCATCAATAGACTCGTGTTTGAGAAGAACATTGTAATTATATAGCATATTATTTTGCGTATTTTCAATTAATAATCTCATGTGGTATAATTGTCTGGGGTACTTCTCGGATGTTTGTCTTACACGATAAGGTGTTAAGACTGATCGCTGGGTTACATTACAGAGCTAACTGTAGGGAATTACTTGAGAATCTAAAGGTTCTCACCCGGGCGTGAGGTATTGGTGTATGTTAAAGTAAATTACAACAGCTTTCTTAAGCTCAATCGTCATGGAAAATATTCCACAAGGAATTCCCTGATACTGGAGATTGTTGTCCACAACGGAATGTAGTGGTGCTATGTACATGGGCATAAAACTATTAAGTTGTCAAACAGGATCAAACGGGCCAACACATACAATCTTAAAAAGGCACTCTTGATAAAGAAAGCATATTACTCCGTGTCTGAGTATCTCGATGATAACTTATATTCCTTTTTTATTTATTGATATGTACATTTGACATTTCGCTCCGCGAATTCTCATGATTTTAGTCTGTTTTTGGTTGCCGCTATTTATATATATATATAAATATATATACATATATATATATATGTATTAAGCAGCACCATGTAATATTGTAAAATTTTATCAATCGCTCCTCAAGTTTTTAATCCATTGTGATGTGTTGTGTGTGTTTAATTTGATTTTACCTTATTATTTTTCAAGTTCCTACTTTTGGACGTTATTTTTTTTAGTATGTACGTGCACTCCTACACTAATTTCATTTTTTTAATTATTTGTTATCAAAACATTCATTTAGTTCCTATTTTAAGTTATATGTATGTGTCGATCTTTATATATGTATTTATTCCTTATTAATTTAGTTTTTGTTCCTGGTTTATCCTTTTCGCTTCTTGCCTTTTCCTAATTCAATAGGCAGAATGAATTAAGAATTTGAGTGATGTGTTTATGAATAATATTTTTATTCCAGGACGAAGTAAGATCACAAGATACAGTGTTCGTCATTGCTGCAGTGGCGATATCGACCAAAGGCAGCGAAATGGCATGGCAGTTCTTCAAAGACCACTGGGATGAAATATCAGAAAGATTCAGTGGTTATCTGCTCAACAGGCTAATAAAGTACCTCACGGAGAATTTCGCATCGGAAGCAATGGCTAAAGACGTCGAGGAGTTCTTTACTCATCACAAGGCACCTGGATGTGAGAGAATAGTGCAACAGTCCGTCGAAACCATACTTTTGAATGCTGCCTGGCTCAAACGGGATTCGGAAGATATCAGAAAATACCTCAGTTCAATTTAAACGTAACCGTCGGTTATTACAATGTTCGATGAGACGTTTGTTGACCCACCTTAAAATTGAACAATGTAAAATGTTGAAGGTCCGCTCAAATTTGAAAGCAGAAAATTTAAATATAAAAATGCCATGTATCACAAAACTTTGTTCATAATATGTCAAATTTTATGAGAACTTGCGTTACTGAATTAGTTTCCAATTTTTTACCAATTACAATCCTGTCACGTAAAGGAATTTTTGTACCCAATTTCATACGAAAACTGAGTTTTGTTAAGTCATAGTCATTCTAGCCACACTTTTCGTTGCAGCTTGCTAATTTATTCCTTTATTACTTCAGACGAATAGAAAATGGAGCAATCCAGTAATTCGCATATAACGAAGTAAACGAAACCTTGAAGGAATTTGGTGTCGAAAATGGATCAGGGGGAGGGGTGTTACAATGCAACTGGACCTGGTGGGTTGAAATAGGTATCACTTGCCTATTCCATACGGCTATTCCCAATTATCAGTTATACCTATTCCGCCTATTCTCTCGAATCAACTAGGTTTTGCAGCGTTGCCGATAATACGATGATCTTGATCCTAAGATTTTTATAGCGGAATATAGAAAAACTTTCCCTGTTTTGATTATCTCTTGCATTTTTTCTCTTTTTGACTTGGCAACCATGCTTGTTGGTCCGGTCCCCCGTCGCCGGTGAGAAATCTACTTTTCCGTCCAAAGTTCATCCATTTTTATTAAAATTGTGTTATAATAACAGTAATATGATCTCTAACATGCAACATAAACGAGGTGCTATATACCCTTGTAATGTTGGAACTTACATGTATAAAGCAAACAAAAAGTTGGGTTTATCCCCCCTTGGATCAATTTTATTTAGCGGTTGCTTATTTCATATAATGAAAAAAAAATCCACACAGAACTATAACAAATCTTCAGATACCAATAAGAACAAGAACAACTTGTTTTCGGACTTGGCTGACCAGATACTGGGTCGCCAAATGAATGATGCGCAAACGTTTGCAGTAATGTCAGTAGCCTATACGTAACGAGCATTAGAGGTTCCCAATCTGCATTCGGAATAAGCTGGAACTGTAATAGGTTGTTGGAATAGGTGTATCTAGTTGGAACTGGAATTAGTAATTTCAGGTACGCGTAAAAGCTATTCTGTAACACCTCTAAGAAGGGAGAAGGGGCCGGCAGGGGTATTATGTAACTTGAAAAATGACATGAAGGTTTTTTATGACATGTATAATTTCCTACAAGACGTCAACTTAGAACTAGCAGTCGTTCACTTCAAGCTCACTTGTGTCAAGTGCGGAATGAACTCTTTGCACACTAGCCACTTTCAACAAGTTGACATTTTATCTTTTTTTTTCGATGTAGGTTTTTCACATAATAACTCTGCCGGGCATGGATGTACTCCATATGCTGAATAAAGAACTTTCAGTGAATAATCGACGGGTTTATATTCTCGATTGGTTCCAGTCTTTCGGAGTTTATCCAACGCAGCTTGTCTGGCGTTTCTATTTTTATAGGCTCTGCTTTTTACAGCATATAAACAATCATATTTCTCGTACTCATTTAGTAGTATGTTACACTGCTCTATTGACCATGACATCTTTGTCAACAACAACTGATGAAAGTGTTTGACGTTGGGCGTGTTTTTGTCAATCAATTATCCTCTCATCTAATTATCACAAAACATCAAGGAAATATCAAGGAGTTAATGCAAAAATTCCTTGTCATTATCCAAATGGGCAGTAGGCGTCTGCGCACTTTTAGCATGATATTTTTTAGAACAGGTTCTGAAAATTTAGCACTCAATTCGTTCATACGAAATTCTGTCTGATACTATCCTTAATATTGTACGAAATTTAGCGTACTGAATTCAGCACCAAATTTCGTATCGTGACAGACGGTCTTTAATTTTGATACTGGAAAAAATTTGTTGCAGATTGATCTGCAATAACAGCTCTTACAAAAGATAATTTCATTGCAAAAGCATCGGCATGTTTGCATTTCTTATTGGACAACATAAGCATTAACCAACTTATGTTTAAGATGAGACTGCATGAATTCACCATAAGTTTCGTCATTTTAATGCTTCCATGTTCATTTTAAACGAAATGGTTTGACTTGAGTGCACTATAAGAGTCAACCATTTACGGATTTGAATTTGCGTCAAATGCTACGATATTCGGAAGACGTTCGTTTCAGGTTTCTCAATATAATGTGTTTCAAAGCATGGGACACAAAAATTCGATGTTATAAAAAAGTAAGTAGTTTACTTGGACATTTATCCGATTTTAAAATGTCCTTAAAGGTCATGGTAGGGTTGACTGACAAGGATGAACTTGAAGTTATCCGCAATTGGCGTTTCAAGAGTTAAAAATATCATTTGAAGCGTATTCCAGTTAAACAAGAACATATTCACACACATTGACAGTTTACCAGTATTTTCTGTCCTGTTATTTCGGTGGCGTAACGGCGATTCTCAGCATTTTCAGGCGTATTTTTTATATATTGATAAATTTATGCCAGTGACTGTACCTATAATCTACATTAGTATTGGTGTGTTTTAATGTACGATAAATATAAATACATACATTGGATTTATGAAACGTGTATTTTTCTGTGAAAAGTCATATCTCACAGCAGACCATTTCTTCTAGGACAACAAGTAATGTTTTTACTAGCTCGTAACAAAAGTAGTGTTCGTGTGAAATTTTGAATAAAGTAGTACAAGATATTATTTTTATTAAGTGACATACACGAAGGGTATAGCGCCACCCGGCCAAATTGACTTAAATTTGAATATGCTATACCATTGCGATCACCACACGGAGCGGTTCTTGTTCTCCGAACCTACCGCCGGACATTGGTCTAGAACACCCAAAAAGCTGGCAAAAAGTTAAAAATTGAAGTAATGGAAATAGATGAAATTCAGCATTTGAAAGTTGGTACTTGGACTAATTAGTTGTCCATGAAAACAAAACCTTGTTTACACTACCACAAACTAATCAGCTTTGAAACTCTCCTCTCACTGTCAAAAACGGCCGCCATTTCGGCGGAGAAAATCGCATGAAGGAGGTTTTATACCCTATTCGTAGTCCATTTACGCCCCGGTACAACAAAGATCCAGCGCGGCCATAAAACTAGGATTCGACAAGATAGAACTCAGGCTCGGGGTATCGCCGGCAGTTGCCGTTCATATTCGGTGCATACATAGCGTGTGATTATACGTTAGCATGGCGTCTGCGGATACAGCAGATGAAATTGAGAATATTTATCCCAATTCTTCCTTCAGCCATGCTTTCTTTTTAGTAATGTCTCCTCCCCGAAAACGTGACAAGAAGGGATATTTGAATATTCAGGCAAAATAAATTGTCCCTAACGTTTATAAGAGTGAAATTTTAGAGCATCCTGAAATGAAAATTCATGATATTGAAAGACCTGTGGCCAACAAAACAGGCTTATGTCCTAAGACAATTTTCAACATTGTTAAAGAATATAAAACAAAAAACCGTCTCCACTACACAAGAGGCTGCATTACACGAAGCTGTTGGATACAGTTGATAACTTTGATCGGACTGCCATCAGACGCAAAGTCCATACATTTTTTGAAAGGCAGGAACTTCCCACCATAGACAAAGTATTACAGGAAGTTAATAGTGATGAAGACTAGCCTACTTTCAAAAGGACCATTCTATAGTTTACTCAAAGAACTTCATTTTGAGTATAGAAAACGGTACAGAAATAGTATTTTGATGGACAGCCACGAGATTATTTTATGGAGAAGAAATTATTTAAAATCAATAAAGAAATACCGCGACCAGGGCAGGAAGGTTTATTACTTGATGAAACCTGGATAAATGCAGGACATACAAAACCTAAAGTATGGTCTGACTCGACAATTAAATCAGCAAGACAAGCCTTCTTAGATGGACTAACCACTGGCCTAAAGAATCCATCAGATACCTGTATCTAACCAGTTCGTCATTTGTGTTGTAAAAATGGTGTCAAGTAGACTGAATCTATGAGCCTACGCTGAAAACTTAGCTACACTAAACTTAGCTATATCCGCTTGTATTATTATTAGTTTACTTAATACTATATAATTATTTCCACGAAAAGGAAAGCGATTTGTTATCTGTCACATTGACAGTGAAGATGGCATTGTGCCACTGCCCTATGACATATGAGTCAAAGAAAACGATCGACTACCATGAAGAAATGGACGGGAGTTCATTTGAACGACGGTTTGAAGAAACGCTACCAAAGCTTGACGACAACGCCGTCATTCTACTTGATAATGCTGCATACCGCACTAGAAAAGCAAAAAAAAATCCCCGCAATGTCCACAAGAAAGGCAGAAATTCAACAATGGCTCTTATCAATGAAAATAGCAGAAGTTATCCATCTAGTCAGGCAGCACAAATATAAATATAATCTTAATGTTATTGATGAAATGGCTAAAAACCAAAATAAGACCCTTTCAAGGCTACCCCCTTATAACTGCGAATTAAATCCCACTGAAATGATTTGGGCAAATATAAAAGACTATGTGGCTTCAAACAATGAAATATTAAAATTATCTGACGTGAAAAATTTGTTTTATTACGCTATCAACAGAGGTACAGCAAACCATTGGAAATATTGCATCCGCCATGTTCAAGAGAATCGAAACAAAGATGTGGGATCTGGACAATATGATCGATATCCAAATTGAACCTGTAATAATTAATATTAACCATTCGGATGATGATTCAAGTACTTCCAGCGAATAAGAATTGTGAAAGGTATGTGCACTTCTTCCTATAAAAATAATCATTCATATTATTAGATTATTCCAAGACCATTGAGGAAAATACGAACCTGTACAATCTCACTGTTGGGTATGTTGTGTTTTGTCTGGGCGTAAATGGACTACCAATAGGGTATAGTGCTCAGCAGCAACCGGTGTTGCCACGTACCCAGCCAGCAGCCGCAGCTATTCTGTGCAATCGTAAAAATTATAATATTCCGATATGATCTAGTGCAATTTATGTGAACCAATAAAATTAACGGAATAGTTAAGTGCAAGTTTGTTCGGCAAAATCTACTTTATAAGACTGTTCGGTAAATAGAACGTGAGAAGTCGATGCCGTCAGATGAAT
The DNA here is from genome assembly GCA_963669975.1 of Acanthoscelides obtectus. Lineage (NCBI taxonomy): Eukaryota > Metazoa > Arthropoda > Insecta > Coleoptera > Chrysomelidae > Acanthoscelides > Acanthoscelides obtectus. The sequence continues at coordinate 57,386,299 of CAVLJG010000008.1, read as the reverse complement.
TAACGTAGTGAAATTAACTTGACAATCATTGTCAATGGGAAACGCTGGTACGGCGAATTTAATCGTGGCCCCATTCTCTTGCTGACGAAAGTCGTGAAGGTCGTCCAAAATCAGTTGTGTCAAAAATGTTGATGCTGTGCAAAAACTAATAATGCAAGATCGTCATTGTGACATATTGTGAGATTGAGGCAGCCTTAGGCTTTGTTCTCGTTCGATCCCACGTAATTTGATAAAAGCGCAAAAAGCGACTCGTGTCGATTGGTGTAGATGATCGAAAAATACAACGGCGGTGCTTGAAAAGACGTGTATAAAATTAATTCAACAGGTGATGACCAGCCAAATCCGACAAAAGTTCGTCGTGTACGAACCACTTCGGAAAAACTGGTCAACTGACAACAGTACCTTTAGAGGAATGCAGAATTGTTAATTCTGAATTGAAAACAAACCATTTGTTTGCAGAAACTCTTTGGTGAAATAAGGAAAACCAACAAGCGACGTCTGATCATTTTGCATCAAGACAATGCGAGCTCTTATGCCCTCTATGGAAACAATGGACTATATGAGGACTCAAAACATTGATTTTTTCATCCCCCATACAGTCTTGATTTGGCATCCAGTGGATTTTCGTCGGCAGAAGGTGATGCGTTCATAAATCATGTTTTGGAGATATCTGAAGCGGAGTGGAATATGTATTATGAAAAATGATGCCATCGCATGAAAAAGTGTATAGATATTAATGGAGCATATTTTGAAAGACAGTAATAGAAAAAACTAAGTTGTCATTCAAAATTATATTACTAGACTCAAAATTTAAATAGAGTCCCTTGCATTCCGTGTATTCGTAGGATGATATCGAGTAGTCCCGTTCGCCTCTTACCAAATTGCAACGTTGTTTTCACGAAAATAGTTCCGTTAATCTGTTAGGCTAGACTATAAACGTGCGAGCTGTTTGTACAATAAACTTGCGAAGCTAATTTCTCTGGAGCAATCCCGTCAATCTGCTCGATTGCATCAACTACTCGCAAGTCGTGCTGTTTGCCGAACAAACTCAATCCCACTGGATTATTTCCGTCAGCAGCTGCTACTTTCCTTCGAGCTGTTTGCTAAATAAACTTGATAAACTAATTTTACCAGACTATATTCATAAAATTTGTTGTATAGCTACTACAGAAAAGAGCTACTTGCAGTAGGAAATGTGCATATATAGATATGTCACTGTCGACATCCACGGGATGGTTAATACAATGGATTTGTAATAAAACAGTATTCATACAAAGACATTTATTATTAATATTCTCGATATACTTATAAACAACTATTCATTACTATGTACAATGCAACATGGTACAATAATTATTACGTACACAATTTTTTCAATAATAATTGTAAAATATATTTTAGATACAATGTGTTAAAAGACTAATTTTTGCAATTGATGTATGAACAGAAGAGGTTAAATTCCGTGTTCACTACCCTGTATTATTTCTTTAAATATCTTTTCAAAACACAAGAAAACTATCAATCGCTCCAATAACATAATTCAATCACATTGCAACCTAAATTAAACAATTTCAAACAGTTCGTGTAGCTCGTTATCAACACTGAAAAATTTTTATGTGTGGATCATTAATTTTTTTTGTCAAAATGTCTGAAATTTTTATCTTTTGAAGCGCAGACACACCTATGCTCATGTGATGTTGGTATTGAACCAAAGCTGCAAAACATTTTCACATGTTCACAGATACAAGAATTATGAGTTAGCTCTAAGAAACCGCTTTTTTTAACGTCCAGGTTGTTCATATCGAACATGGTAGTTTATTCGTAAACTATTTCCTTCAGGTTGCGGAAAACTAACCGTAACCCTGTTGCATCTTTCTAGTGTTCCAAGTCTTATTAGAGGCAAAATAGCTTCAACTGGTCAAGCTAATGCCTCTTCCCTAGTGGTATATGAAAAGAAGCATAGCTAGTAATCACTTTTCAGTTCGATACAACAACCTCAATAGTGCTATGCGAACTACTTGAATTATTACGAATGCCAGTAATACTAAAGAATAAGATTTTTGATTCACAATGCTTTTGAGAGTTGTACATTAAAAGACACACTTCATGGTTTTTCATACAACTTAGTATCACTGAGCAACCTCTTGCTGAAGAAGTTTCACAACTAAGCTTGCAACTTTAAATGCCCAAGGCACACGATTCACTAATGTGAATTGATCTTTTGAAGTATTTTTGGGTCACAAATTTTCCAGAACACATTTTGGTAGATGCCGTGATGCAATATGTCTTGCAGGAATTATTTTAGAGGAATTTTTTGAATCAACATTTCTTTGTTCATCAAATTTTGGACATCGGCCCAGTTTTTCAGTTGCAACTGGATTTCAGGTTTACTAATCCGTAAATTTGTTTTTCCAGTTCGGTTGTTGATGTGGAATCGCTTCTTTTACATACCGAGTATTATGTCTACATTTTTGTGACGGTCGGCACTTGTCTTATTTCTTTTGTGTGTTTAACTACAAAGATCTTGTTGATCTAATGGTCAAAGTGAACTATCGTTTAGGACAAAAAAAACATAAAAAACGCTTTCCGAGAGTTAACTTTCGGTTAATATCAATAGTTCTTGTTGCTACTGGAAAATTGGGGGTGCTGTATTGGAAAAATGAAAATAGGTTTTGTACTTAAATGTGACAATGGTGTGAAAGTATTGCAACCGACATCTTGCCTTCTCTATAAACGAGATTTTTGAACAAATGTTTTTATCACAAGAGCAAAAACACCAGGTATCATAACGGAATAACTATGTGCATTTAGATGATTTTCACCACATAAAACTTTGCCATAGATGACGTATTTCCAAAAACTACATTACTGATGCTGTTAATGCTGCGGAATATTTGCGCCCTGACACATACCGAAAATGCTTCTTAACATACCTAAATTGCCACGCAAAACTGATTTTCGTATGAATACGTAACATTTTTTGTAGGGATGATCATATTAAGATGGGACTTATTAGCTTTTAAGTAGTCTTATTCCATCAAAGAACTACACGTCATCTAGGCAAACGATTTTGATTTGTGATGTGCTTGAAGCGTGCATTGATTGTGAATGGGTCTCTAATGCTAATAGTTCGCCACATACAAAATGATGGCATATTTATTGGACGTAAACTGGAGGGGTGCATTGCAGCAGATTTAGTGCCATTTTCACTAGCTAATAAACTCCCACTAGGACAACAAGAATGTCTGGCATATTCTTATATTCTACATGCATGGAAATATGAAGTTATTCGCTTTCCTGTCTTGCCATTTGACAAGGTGTACAGGGTGCATTTAGTAAGTAATGGGACTAGCCGCCGTGGGGCACCTCAATCGCTTACAACGCAGTGCCCGGTAGTTAAAATTGTGTTGGTGGATGTAAGCTACCAATATAACCCATATGTAGTATTGAAAATATCATAATCATGAAAGTCAAAGATACCACCGCAATGATTTTTTACACCCACCGTTTCCAACGAGTGAACAGGGCAAACTTGCGTCAGGAAATTTTTCCAGGCGAACAATATTAACGTGGAACTCCAATCCTTATTACCTGGCAGCTCCAAAGTGTCACTACAGCCGGGTTCTGTTGTTAGTTTAGACCTTTCAACACAATTCTAACCACCGGAGATCACGATGCAAGTCTGAGGACTTATCGAACGTACTATGTGTTAACGTAGTAATGACAATTTCATCTGAACAAATAGTTAGTAGATTGATCACACGTACACCTCAAAACAGTTTACATATTCACGCTGAACCATTTTGAGGCATAGGTATAAACGTAGCAGAGCATTGACATTGTTTGCGATCACTCGAGTTGCGACATGTTTTTACGAAGGCAAGCAATCCTGAAGTAACGAGTGGCTATAAAAGCCTTAAATGAGAATGTCGTTGACCAAAAATGTAGAATATGTGAATATTGTATTGCCGTCGACAAACCGGTTGTAAATTTGCACTAAATTTTAGGCCTCTATCTAACTCTATTTTGATATAAGCTATAGGATGTTACAAGGATCATTCTTGCGCATCAAAGAAAATAAATCGACATAAAATTTGAGCAAAATAGTAGAATATTTGTATCTCCTAAATTCCAATATACAAGTAACAAGTTAAAAAAGAACAAAACTGAAAGCAATGTGGACGTCTTTGTTCTGAGCTGTTGCTATCTAACTTTTATATAAGTACCGAGTGAGCCATTAATAAAGAACGCAAGCTGTATCTTGGCAACCAGTCAAAGATTGCGGCCTATGGTTTTCACTAATCTGTAGAGTTTTTCATCCACTTTCCTAATAATGAAAAATGATATCATTGAAATTTTTGAAAAATAACAGTGATGTTGTCTTTGATGAAAAAAGACTTAAAGTTGGTTGACCATGCACCTCTTATTCAATGTCGTTAACAGCTAATAAAGGATTAAGTTTAGCGTAATTTGAAACCTCTCAGAAACGAACGTACAACGGCGATTAAACGGATTAAGTTAGTCAAACAGGCCCATAGCCAGTATATCTCTCTGCTCTATTTGTAGTTACCTTCCATGTGGCAACGTTGTCCCTTTCCACGCCAGCGAACCGTCGCTGCAGCGAGTTTCATTTCGAGCATGTTTTTTTGTCACCCGCACCGGTTCGCTGGGCGGTGAGCCTAGATAGGCGTACGCGGATCGAAAACATTACTTTATCATTCAGGTTTTAAAGGCAAATGGGAAAAGCAATGATGTATGAATTATGGCTAATGTGTGCATAGAACTGAGGCTTGGAACATATAAATATACTATAAAAAAAAATGTTCGTACAACCTCCCCCACCGTCTACAACCTCCACATTTCAACCCCTGCACAAATTTCCCTGAAAATGATCAGGACTCTAAAACGTCAAAAAACGATATTTTTATTTTTTCCTTTCCACTGGATCGATTATCAAAAACTACGAAGGTTTTTCGTCCTTGGCATAGTAGCAAGTGTGAAAATTCCATAAAAATCCAAGCCGTACTACTCAAGGTATAGATCGGCCATCAAGGATTAGCGGACAGAGAGAACGACAGACGGACAGACGGAAATGAGCGACATAATTTTTCGTGATTTTCATATAACACCCAAAAACACAATATCTCAATTTTTCGTGATTACAATACTTCTCGCTCAGAGACGTGAAAAGTAAAACGGACTGACACGTTAGGTTTAAGCTCCATTGTGAGCGCACTTTAAAGCCCTTTTAAATGAGACCAAGACTGTGAAAGTCGATAAAGCACAATCAGATGTCCCTACTTTTCCTGAAATGACCTATAACTCGTTTTTGTCTGTTGTAGTTTTTAACCGAGAGCTCTAGACTGACTAGTTGCCAAGATACAGCCGACGTCCCCATCCGGTATATTTTTGAGTTGAGCTATCGTCACATTTGTACAATTAAGAGACACTCATCAGTTATAAATAACATATCTCTTTATTGTCTAAAATGCTATAGAGTACAAAAAACAAAATAGAAAAATTATAACTTCTGCAAATGTTTCTACCAAGTATGTGACTATTATTAATCAGATGCGGTAATGTTCAATCAAATCACATACAGGGTGAGTTACTTGTGTGGCCTCGGTCGATAGTTCTGTTATTGCGCCCAGTATAAAAGTTAATTACAAAAATTGTAGCTAACATGTATGCTCCTTACCTGGAACACATTTTTATCTCTACAGGGTTGATTCATAAGTATTCGGGTACACAAACATGCATTTTTCAAAGATTACATTTTATTGCAGATTTGGATAAGCCTTTTCAAACAGAGATATTATATAACAAATATACATTTTCAGATTGTTGAGATATTGGACAACCGATCGAACAAAACACTCAATTTTGACAACTTGTACCTCCGCAACTGTTATAGCTAGAATACTGAATTTTCCGTTTGTTTGTCTTGCACTTTTTTGTTCCTATCCACTTATTTTTGAACAGTTTATACAGGGAGGCCAATGATCCAAAATGAAACATTTCTGAAATATTTTGAACACCCTGTGCATTTTCACATTCCTTGATTGCCCTTTTCACAAGCTTTTTTTTGATATGAGGCTTTTGGGGTTTTGTATACCCGGTTTTTTTATTACGGCTAAATGAGATATTAAGCAAATGAATAATATGCAATACCTTCCCAGCGAAAAAATAGCATTTAGTTGGTAACGGCAGACCGTGTTAGATAAAATCTACCTGGCCTTATGCAATAAAGTTGAAGAGACAGAAGGTGTCCCTATGTTTTAGCAACTAAAAAACCAGTCATACATACCCTCATAAACCTTATTTCAGAAACAAGCTTATGAAAAGGGTAATAAAAAATTATGAAGATACATTTCAAAATTTTGAGAAACAGTTCAATTTGGCTTCTTGACTACCCTAAATTAACAAAAAAGCTGAACAAACAAGGTAAGGACAAAACATGGGATCATAAACGTTTTTTAACGAAAAATTCGATACCCCATATATAACAGTTGCGGAGGTGAGAGTGTCTGTTTTTGATAGATTGTCGAATATCAAATTGCTTCGTTTGAAAGGGCCTATTCAAATATGCAAAGGAATGTATGGCTTTCCGTTCGAAAAAATGTATTGTTGAGTCACCACGTTAAGCATCGCCCTGTAGAAATAAAAGTATTTTCCATGTTGAGAGGATACTGTTGGCTGCAATTTTTATGTTAAACTTTTTTTACTGAAGACTCACCATGTATATCCAACAATTTTTTATTTGACTGAATGGTAAGTCAACAACTTACATCAATGATCCTTGTATAAAAAACAAACCATTAAAAGTAAATTCTTTCTATTACGTCTAAACTAATGTTTACACTGCGCCGTTGCCCTTTTGGCACTTTTTATAATATCCTACATTTTTACCTTCAGATTTTGAATATTTAATTCTTCATAATCACTGCTGTAAACTAATAGGGACAATACATTTTTACATGAACTATATGTCTATTATTTTGACTAAAAAATGGTAAATATAAAATGTGAAAATAAATTATTACGCCCTATAAAAAAGCAAAAGTTTTCACAGGACTATGAGGAGAGCCCTAAGGCTAACCGATATCAATATTGGTAATTATGCAGTATAAGCGTAGAAACAACGCTCGAGCGAAAATTTATTTTACCCGATAGCTTTTTACAATAGAACATATTTGCCATATTTGTATGTTTTACAAATTATTACAATAAAATATTTATGAATTACAAATTTTATTTGACGGAAAACCAAATTACTCCAATGAAAAAAATTACATGAATCTACTGACCTCATACTGCGAAATCACCAAAAGTAAATTAAGCATATTTTTATTAAGTCTTTCTATATAGCTTCTATCTATAAAACTACATATCCTGTCCTAAATATACAATTTCTTAACTAAAAATATATCCAAATGCAAAAAAATAACAAGGTGTAAATGGTAAACTTTAACAATAAAAACTTTTTACATTATATACAAGAATAAGATATTAAATCTGAGAGTAAACACCGAAAAAAAAATCAGTTTCGCTAGTATGATAAAATAACTAATGTTTGATCTCACTTTGTATGTTGGTAATTAACTTAAGTGAAAAATATTATACTTGATATATATAGTACGAGTATACGTAGGAAATCTGTTGGAAATTGTTGCTGTTTGTGAAGAACTGTTGAAAAGCCTCCCTTTGTGCGGCGATGAATTGTTTAACGAGGGGCACAGTAATATGTTCATTATTGAGAATTCCTGCTATTCTACAAAACCCTGGTGAAAAACTCAACCTTTTGTCCAAAGACCGACCAGTTTAATGGATTGAGTCACTGAAGGATAACCAAACCCGCGAAAACTGATTAACTATGAAAAGAGAAGTTATCCGTGAAACCTGTAAATTTGCACTTAGCTGATCAAGCTTTTAGGGCCTTCTTGGTATCTTTTATTTTGATGTCTACAACTGCCGGAGGCTCAAGGCAAAGACTTCTTAGTGAAGTTTGAAAAAAAAGTTCAAAATGGATAACACGCAGAACGGTATTACATGTTAACCTACATGCCTATCAAATCTGAAAATATTGGTAGGTATATTTCAGTATGCAAACCGTCAATTACCAACATAAAAAACAACACACATGTAAGTTGTGCCAGGCAAGGCAATTGTACGATTTCCCAGCCTTTCAAATATCAGTTCCACTGCTTTGGCAGTGTTTTTACCTTTGTTCTTCAGTCAAAAAACGTTTCATAAAATAATAGATGCTACACTACTAATAATTGAGCACCATGGAAGGAATGGATTGGTGTCAACACCGTCATCGTCTGATTTTAAGAGATTGTGTAATTCTGTGTACATTAATAACATCCTTACGTTTACTGAAATTGGATTGACAATAAAGAAAAACCCAATTGATTAGTTCAACAATTTGAAATCAAATTTGTTTTTTATTCTGAAGAATATACATATTATGGCCTCTCTGGAATTAGTGTCAGAATTTTTGTAGTTGAGGCACACATTTGATTGCAAGTATGCTTTTGCCTATTTTTCCAAATATAAGTATAAAATTGAAACTTTTCTAGAATCATAATTAAAGAAATGGTGTTGCTTGGCATTTTTCAAAATTACCAATGAAATGTAATTTTTAATTTTCATGAATTATTATTCCAGGTACAATATGGAGCATTAAACTGTATCAGCTTTGTAATCATCCGTCAGAGAACTTCCAACCCATTTTGGTGTAGTTATTTAAAACGTTTGAATAACATTTGTCAAATTAAAAGTCATTATATAAATACAAAATTAGAAAAAGATTAGAATTCAACTAAAATTTAGCCTAAAGGGGTGTTACTTAACGATATGCCTTAATTGAAAAGGCGCAATCCTGAACCAAGTTTGAGTACAAAAGATCGTAATGTGTCCTAAAAAGTTATTTTTTGTTAATACGATTTTTTTAAATTGTGTTCTTCATTGCAATAAGACGCTAAATTAGCACGAATTAGAAAATAATTATCAATTCCAGTGGTGTCTCGAGGGGCAGCCTAACGCATAACACGTTGAAGGACAGTAACGCCGATTGACGTCCTCCATGGCGTGGTAAATTCTGCCAGAACGCCGTGTGACGTCTGAACTTATTCTGGCAGTAAAAGGCAGGACGTTTATTGGTGTCCCATTTGCCATACCGAATGTTAAACATGGTAGCCTACTGCCACATTTGGCACTAACGATATCAGAATACTGCCGCTTTTGTTATGCTAAAAATGCTTTACACTGATGTGTGTCCCCCACTCCTTATGGAACTACCCTTTCTCTCCAAATTTACACAGATCGCCGATAGACGTCCAGCGATCCATGCAAATCTAGTTAGTCATTCTTCTGGTGCCAAGGTGGACGTATGATTCTTCCGATACCATCCTATTTTTACGCGGGACCGACCACGTGTTTTCTATTTTTCGAGATTTATTTGTGTAGTGCAGTTTTTACGGCCATGTAAGTAGTAACTCTATTTATGATACGTTTTGTACTAAGTCTTTCTAAATACTTCATTCCTTTCCAACGTTATTGTTTTGTAATAACTATGTAAGGTTATGTGGTGTCATTATAGTTAGTATCTAATAATTCTACAAAAATAAAACATTCTTGTCGTTTTCATACATCTGATAAAAAAGTATTTCATATTGTTTTATTTATTTTAGATGAGTGGTGCCAATGATCCTTACGAACGGGAACAGCGAAGGTTGCAACAACTATTCGACGAGCTCTCTAGCGACGATGAGGAAATCGACCCATTTCATGACAGCGATGGTAGTTCAGATCCAGATTACGAGCCAAATGAATCTTCAGATACCGATGCAGAAGAAGCAGGTCCAAGTCGATACCAGCAACAGGAATTATTATTCAACCATACATCATCAGAAGAAGATAACGATGAGGAAAGCATCCATTTATCTGATCCTGAAAGGCAGAGTGATGATGGCGACGAATCCGAATCATCATGGGAAACCACATCAGCGCCAATTTCCGTTTTTGACTTTGATGAGAACAGTGTAGGTGTCAAAATGAATATTGATGAAACTTCTACACCCCTTGAAGTTTTTGAATTTCTCTTCACGCCGCAAATATTAGAATACATAGTACAGTGCTCAAACGATTACGGAGAGTTACTATCGAAAGCAAATAGGCCAAAAACTAGGCACAGCAGGTCAGCAAATTACCGAGCAATAACCATTGATGAAATGAAAGCCTTTCTTGGCCTTTGCTGCAAGGACAAGTTTCGACCACCAACGTTCGACGATTTTTTTCCTACAAAGACATACTTTATTATCACCCGATATTCCCTTTCGTTATGTCCGCAAGAAGGTTTGAGCATATACTTAGGGTTTTATGCTGTTCAGCGCCAAAATCAAAAGGAAAAGCAAAAAATCAGATGCTTTTAGACATGCTTATAGATCAGTATCAAAAACCTTATGGACCCACCAGAGAATTGTCTCTAGATGAATCGTTGCTACATTTTCGAGGCAGGCTCGGATTTAGGGTCTACATCAAGAACAAGAAAGACCGCTACGGAATAAAATTTTATGAGTTGACGACATCTGATGGATACGTGTTGAATATGGAAATGTATAGTGGACACAGCAGTGACCATACTAACGATAACGGCAAAACAGAAAAAGAAAACGATGGCCATTTTACTTTAACAGAAAAGTTAGTTCTGCGGCTAATGAAACCTTACCTACTGAAAGGGCACGAATTATTCATGGATAATTACTATAACAGTGTTTCGTTGTCCGAAAAACTATTGAGACTAAAAACGCATACTAATGGTACCCTCAGGTCTAATCGTCGAGGTAATCCAAAGGCTCTAGTAAAGAAAAAATTGAAGCGCGGTGAACATTTTTGGATGAGAAAAAAGCAAGTGTATGTGGCCAAATGGAAAGATAAACGAGATGTTCTAGTGATAACCACCAGAAATCATCCACGCATGATCACAGTAAGGAATAGGTATGGGAAAGAAAAAAATAAGCTCGAAGAAGTAGCAACATATAACGAACACATGTCAGGTATTGATCGATGCGATCAGATGATAGCAACCTATACCACTACAAGGAAAACCATTAGATGGTATAAAAAGACAATGTTGTATCTGTTTGACTTGACTACGTGGAATTCTTTTTTTCTGTATAGAAAATTTTGCAAAGGCGATTCACGTAAATACCGTTTCGTGCAATTTAAAGATAACCTAATCAAATCTCTAATCAAGCTACCTGTTGATATAGAAGGACGAAATATCATTCGTATACAAAAACATGACAGCCGCCGTTTTGAACAATCAGATCAAGTTCAACATATTGCGCAGGGAATGCAAGGACATTGGCCGGAAAAAAATCCGGGAACCCCTGGAGTCAAGTCTCTGAAAAAATCCGTATTTTTGAAGTGTAGAATGTGCACTAAAAAAAATATACGACGGGAAACCAGTTTTAGATGTAAAGGCTGTAAAGAAAAACCGCCTCTTTGCCCAGCTTGTTTTGAAGAATGGCACGACCAGTGAACGACCGATAATACTTCTATCATATGTAATGAATATTTGTTTTATTTTCTTTAGACTTTGTTGAAGACAGGTTACTATAGAATAAAATATTTCCTTTTTATGGTTGTTGTTTCATTATAATACCTATATTACCCTTTTTAAACTATTGACGTCTATCGGCGTCCTGGCGAAATATAGAAAAAATTTCACCTAAGAATTGACAGGACGTATATAGACGTCAAAATCAAAAAGCTCTTAGAACAACATTGTCAATTTTTTTTCGGAATTGTAAGATATTTTCTAGACTAATCATGACATTCCGATTTGTAATTCATTGAAAAACACAAGTGCCATTTTTAGCACCAACCCGGTATCGCCTACTGTCCTTCAACGTGATAATATTAACAAAAAATGTGTACGCCACTGAATGTTTAAAGAATATATATTTTTTTCGGATTCGGATGTATTTAAATTTTGTTTAGGAATGTGCCCTTGTAGTAGCAGACTATCATTAAGTATATACTTTTCAAAAAGGTAACTGAATATACATAATAATTCAACTAAAATAATCATTTCAACGTTCCTAGAACAATTTGGTGACATAGACCTGTCGAAAATGTTTGCAATCAAATCATATATGAGAATCATGCCAATACCACCAAAGTGTAGTGATTCAACGTTTCAATCATACATCATAATCAGTGGAATAATCTCATTTTCTTTCGTTGCAGTTGTTCCCTTGATCGTTCTGATAAATTCTTTGACGATACTATGGATGACATCAAAGCAAACATTGTAAAAAACTACACTTGAACATACAGAAAAATCAAATGTCCTAAATTGCCATTTACTCCAAATTGAAATCCACATTGATTTAGCTTGTCCATTGCATAACAACAAACAAGTACAGTCTGAGATGGTGAATATCTCAGAGAAACAATGATAATTAATCGATAACCATAAAGTGGTTCCAACTGTATAAGGCGCATCTGACCACTACACAGCAAGATGATTTTTTCGCACAGCATATGAAGATGCTATAAGATATGGAGAAACCAACGAATTCGAATAAATTAGGAGCCAAGCCTATATGTTTACCAAAGTGACAATGTTGTATTAACATGACAATACTTACGGGTGGAAAGATCTACCTTCACTATTCTTGTGCCAAATTATGCAAGAAGTACGATATCCTGGAATCGTCTAACACCACAATTATCTGTAAACACTAGCACTTGATATTTGTTGCATAATTTGCAAAGAGCGGCACCAACCTAGTGAAGGTAGATCTGTCCATCGTAAGTATTATTATTATGATGATACAACGTTGACCCTTTGGTAGTCGCATGCACCGAAAGTATGCACTAAAACTTGACTAGACAATTTTGATGACAATCTTCTTCGACAATCGTATGGGTACAGCGCTACTGCTTACTGATTCTAGCACGGTCTTGTGTACACATTTTTATGAGTTGCCCCCCTCTGAGAATATTTGCTAGCCACCGCCCTTCAATATGTTGTGGGAACAGGTTTCACTTTTATAAAAAGTTATCGCTTGCCAATGATCGCAACCCTCCCCACTGAAAATAATCGCTGCGGGCGCCCATAGATGGCTTTAGTATAGTAGCCTTGTAGTCACTAGTGCTTCTGTTTGGAATGCGACCAGTGTTATGCAAGACCAAGCTAAAATCTCAACTGGTGCTCCCACGTCAACATTAATTCAACCAGAGTAGATGTGGACAAGAGTTGAAGGTGACGGTGTTCGCAGCCATTATGAAACATGAACAACAAAAGACGAGTGGTCATTGCTTGTAAAGAGGTCTACATGCCGAGATAGACCTTTGCGGAAATCCTCATTTCTTTATCGTCGAATACTGCTCGGGATACAAGTGGATGCCTTCTACTGTGAATATCGAACAGTCTGAAAGAGAAAATGGGGCAAACGTTATAAATTTGATATGGATGATCATATTAGAATTTCTCGTTGACCAATAAAGAGAGGGTGGATCAACTATAAGCTAGCATGCTTATCTGTTGATGAGGTGTTATGGACTGTGTTTTATGGAACCCAAAACCCCATGAACCCGGTTTTTAAGTTAACTCCAGGTAGGGGTAACCTGGAGACATCCCACCCTTGTCTGGCCAATCAAAATTATTTTTTATTCAAAACATTGACCTTTTCCAGTGCATGACACTTCTTTGACTAAATTTTATTGTCTCTCTTCTAGACGCTTCGTTCGCTTTTCCTTTCATTTGTGTCACCTGGAAGATAGATAAATAAAATATTGTTATATATATATATATATATATATATATATAATTGTCGAATTGAGAACCACATGATTCGTTTCACATGTTTCCCTAACCTGGAAGTTAACTGTTTACCTGTAAATTCATTTTCTAATTTTTTGTTAACTCACCCGTAGTTGATCTCTACTTTCTCTACTTTCAAAATACCCGAAGTTAGTGAATTTTGGCATGGAACATTGCACTTTTCCTTATTCCGACCCGGTAGTGGCATTCTGTATCTTGGTGATGGGACATTTTAATACCTTTTTTATATGGGCTATTTTGTTATTTTTGGTTGCACTTTCGACTCTAGAAATATTGGTACGATTTTGTGAGTTACACTGTATAGCTACCTTATTACGGACATATATGTAATTTAAAAGTAAAATATAACATTTATAAACTATGAATTGAAGACTTTGGTGTAAAAAGGTGTTTTTCGGATTTTAAGATTTGCAGTGCAAAAAGCTGTCAAAAGGGTGCTTTTTTGGTAGTACATCTGTCCGGCCAAAGATGGCTCTCAGTTCTTAGATACAGAGATTCATAAAAGTGAACTATATCAAAAACTTCAATCTGTAAACTTTAAAAGGTGTTAACTCGTACATAATAGGTAAAAAGGTGTTAACGCAAGAGTTAATTCAGTTTTCGTTTAAAATGTAAAAATATTTGCGAAGATTTGCAAGCAAGCAAGCAAATGGTTTCACGTCTGGACAGAAGACCAAGGAAAGCGCGGTCCTGAAGAGATTGGCAGCTCGCTTATGGCATTTTTAGAAAATACCAAGGCCCATGGCATGGCTTCCGATAATCTGATTGCATGGAGTGATTCGGCAGGTGGCCAAATTATAAAGTTTTATATTGTCTGTCTATGGAACTACGTAACAATCTCTGGAGTGTGCAGAAAATTGACCGTAAGTTCCCTGAAGTAGGACATACCTCTATGGATTCAGATATTTTGCAGCTGTAGAAAAGTCTATGAGAAAGGACCAACTAATTTATATGGTGGATCAATATATTTCAATCATGGCAGAAGCAAGGAAAGAACACCTTTAAATATTAAAAGAATGGCGGACAAATTTGTTGATATTAAAGAACTTCCAAGAAAAATCGAACTGGTCGACAGAAAAAATTACAACTAATGAGAAATGTTCATTTAGAGATGTAAGATGGATCCAGATTGAAGAATTTGGTATAACCAAGTACAGAAACTCTTTTACTGAAATGGAAAATTGGACTATTGTTAATATAATAAAACAGCGAAATCTCGATAGAAGAGTAGAAAATGAACCATTATATTATTACTGAATGCCGATAGAAGCCGTCTTATTGGGGCAAAAAGTTTGATAATATTCAGAAACAAATTCCTTTAATACCAGCATATTTTAGAGGCTTTTATCAAAATTTAAGAAGAGGAGACGAATAGTTACAGTGTAATCGATTATTTGTTATTACTCAAGTCAATCCTTACCGTCTGGCAGTTCCCTAAGTTTCGCGGGCAGTCCCTCGAAGTACGGATGCGTCATCGCCTCCTCGGCCCCCAATCTCTTCCTGGGGTCCAACTGCAACAAAGCAGCGGCCATCGCTTCTCCGTGGTGTACGTCATGTAGTCGTGGCCAACACAAGCCCAGACGACGAGCTCGATACCTGCCTAACCTTGAAGGTTTGTAACCGGGCAACCGGCTTACACCTGGCCAGTCTTCTTCTGCTGGGGTACCTAGCACCTGGATAGTAACATGTAGTCAGATCGCATGCTATTAGGAAGACTGTAGGATCGTCGAAGTGAGATACAAAAATTTGTGTGAAATAGAAACCCTACCCGACGGCACTTTATGAACAGATATCAACTGAGAAGAGGACGGTCCTTAGTAACTATTTTATTAGTCGTTTTCCAGCTATAAGCCACTTAATGCCTGAAAAACTCTAGTAAATGGTCATCTTCTATGATTAAAAACTCTGTAAAAAATCATTACTTTTGAGGTTGTGAAGTATCTAAATTAAAACTGAAACCCGATTAATTCAGAATTAATTGATTTTTTGCAGACTGTACATTCCACCTTCATTAAATTGGAGTCGAAACCAATGGCAAAAGCCATGAAAAGGTAGTGATGGGGAGTCATTTCCAATGAGAAAAGCCATATATATGTTCTTATCCCATTACGCACGGTTTTGAAGGCATGGGCATTTTCAAGTATTTGCAGAAAATCACCAATGATAACAAAAGAGACTGAGAAATAACAAAAGATAATATTAGAAAAAGGACCGCAGTCACAAAAGTAGTGGTGTTCTACAAATACTTCAAAACGGCGATAAAACCGTGTGTAATTAGATAAGGACATACATGGCTTTTCTGATTGGAAATGACTCCCTATCGCTACCTTTCCATGACTTTTGGGACGCCATGTATATTTAAAAAAAGGTTAACTGCCGATATACTTATAAGTTATAAATAAAACATTTCGACTTCAATTTAATGAAGGTGGTGTGTGTGCAGTCTGCGAAAATCAAAAGTTCACCAATTTTGGCCTAAAAGAACCAGCTTAAAAATCGCTATAAAATGAATTAGTCTTGAATTATTCTTCGGGGTCTTACAGGGAAAAGTTACTTGGCAACCTCAAAAATAATGATTTTTGGCCCGCTTTTATTTCAAGCCAAGTTTTTAACCATTTTTTGTTTTTTTTTTCAGCCGTTAAATGGCTTATAGCACGAAAACGGCTAACTTTAGAGACAAGTTACTGAGGACCTTCCTTATTCAAAATGATCAGAGAAATCAGAAAAAAAAACATTTAATTACATCATAATCTAAATTTTGATCTCTGTTGAAGGATTTGCACAGCAGACTGTGCATTTTCTTAAAGAACCCTATACATTTACAATTCCAGATTCATTATAATGAAAAAGTAAGAGTACAATGAGCTATTTTAAGATTTAGACCACGACTACGCTGCAATATGGAAGCACAAAAAAAGTTGACCAAACATATGTTTGCGTTGAAGGTCGTTTTTTGATTGTCTAGTTATGTTAAAATACTTACCCTGAAAATTTTATCTAGTTGATCGTACGTGTCCCTGAAACCAGGAAATATGGCCATTCCAGTAATCATTTCTACGAATATACAACCTACACCCCACATGTCCAGAGATGTTGAATATTCGGTACTGCCCAGCAGTACGTCTGGCGGTCTATACCTGCAAAACATTTATTTGTATGAGTAATGCTTTTAGAATGATTTTGTTGAACATACTATTTTTAAAACATAGCGTTAAGAATAAATGTTCAATCTTCTAGCATACTACTGGGGGTGAAGACCTTTTCGTACTTACAAACACGGAACAGAGTTATTGGGGTGAAACGTTATAAATAAATTATTGAGAATATCAGAAAAACCTACCATAATAGGTAGGATTTGCCTTTATTTCTAACACAGAGGTTCTCTCTTGTCTTTTAGCGCCTCCGAAATTGTTAAGGGGAGGTGGGGGCTATCTGCTACCGCAAATTGAAGAGCGGGTGAGGGGGGTGGCCGTGTCATCTGCTGTAGCATCAGTGCATCTGACAACGAATGTCCTTATGACAATTGAAGAGCGGAGAACAAAAGTTACCAAAAGCTTCGCCCCTCTCACCACATCACTTCATCGCCCCTCAATTTCCTTAAGGTTCTTTACCGCTCTCCCGTAGGTCCCCAGTGCCCACAAGGGGACTTTGAGAAAGACTGCTCTAGCATAATGCCATCATGTTATTAGATAGTTAAGTTGTAGTTTAAGTTGTAGACCTCTTCTGGTTCTACAAGGAGCTATCTCAAAGGCGATCTGATTCGATGTGATACCTCATTTTGAAGCTCCGTATTTATAACCGTAGGGCATAAAATCATATCTATAGAAATGGAAGACCGGCAGGCTATCAAAGATGAGCGCTTTTGTACATTGAATAGCTTATTACTCAACAACCAATCATCAGAACACCACAGCATAGTATATCGTTTTAACTTTTTACTTCTATAACAACCATAGCTGATTTTGAAGGTATGCAACGTCATAATAAGAATTTGTTTTAATGTTTGGAAACCGTATTTCAATGTTTGGTTTAAAACAGACGGTAGTTTTAAGTATTGACATTTGGTAGTTTCGAACATTCTTATGCATCAAGACATTAACAGAAAACGATAGAATAATTCAATCTAACATCTGAAACTCATACTGTGGTTTATGTTGATAATCTGCCATGCTTGTCTGGTCAATAAAACCACATGTACTGACGGAATCTATTCGTTTCAATCGCAAAGGTGATCTTGTTCAGTACAAAAATATGTTATTGTATTGAAGATAATCTTTGTGATTGAAACATTTACAGTCAAGAAGATTCTGTCATGTAGTTTTATTGGCCAGACAATCATGTGTGATTAATAATAATAATGTTTATTCAAGGAAAAATACAATTTAGGAGAAAAAGAAAAAAGCATATCCCGCAATAAACATATACACCAGAAGAAGCAAATGCTTGTGCGTGGGGGAATATACCCATTGAGGTCGTACACTTTCAACTCATCATTACCCTGCTAGCACATTTTTAGCTACATGACATTGAATATTTAGCTTTTAGAATATACCTGGCGTTAACATTTTTTTTAAATTTAAAAACCTACATTTAAAAAACAGAGGTATTAGCTAACCAACGGTTGTTAAAACATGTATGGTTTTTTAAAAGATACAAAAGACAAAAAGACAAAGAAACAGTGGTGCACTTTATCAATAAAAAAATAGATGAGTCAAACATTTATATTATATACTGTTTGGTAAATAGTACGACAAAAAAATGGGGAATATAGGCGAAAGACAGATCTACAACATACCAAAAAATGACCCTAGTAAAAGTTTCACTGTTTTCAAGTAAGAATTTTTTTATTTCTTCTTTTAAATTTTGGTAACAAAGATATTTTTTTTATTTCATCAGGCAGCAAGATATATAACCATTATTATTATTGGAATAATTTACAGGTATATCCTTACCATAACGTGACAACCTCATGTGAGTAGGTGTGACTGGGCACCGATTTAGCTCTAGCTAATCCGAAATCGGCTAGTTTCAGTTCGCCGATTTCGCTGATGAGCAGGTTCTGTGGCTTGACGTCTCTGTGAAGCACTCGCCGTTGGTGACAGTACGCCAGACCGCGCAGCAATTGGAACAGGAAAAGTCTGGCGTTACGGGGGTCCAAACCGTCTGCGTGCCGTTCCATGTACTGCGATAGGTCAGTGTGCTGTGGAGAAAAAGGAGCTTTTGAAAACAATAGCAATAAATGTTTAAAATTACGCAACATTACAGGAATTGACGGAAAACTTGAGACCGAAAAAAATTGTATAATAGTCCATACAATGAGGAAGTTTCCTATTTTTTTGAAACACACCTAAAATAATGCTGCTTTGTACCTCTTTGAGAGAGTAGAACTTGTGAGAGAAAATGGTAGAAAGTGGATGAGGCCAAGAAATGCAGTATTCTTGAAATCAATTCTACCGAAAAGAGATAGAAATGAATTTACTTAACCTAAAAATTGACGTTTTTGGCATTGTTATTGTCGTTCCTGCTAAACATATTGCAGAAAATGGACAATTTCAATCAATTGATGTAATGGAACGATATTAACAACGAGGATATAGTCCCAGTTAAGGAATGGGAGTTTGGGAGAGATATTCTTGGGAACCGAGATCCTTTCATAATTTCGGATCGAACATTTGTACAGATGTTTAGGTTGACCAAAGCTTTGGTGTAGGAATTGCTGGAGATATTGACGCCATTCATACAACCACCCCCACGACCTCTGTACTTTCGATCACAACAAAGGCAAGAGTAGATATTAAGTTTTAGTCATTCGAAAACAGTATCCTTTAATCTATTATTGAAGTTTGCCTGGTGCATTTGGAGGTGATAACGGAGAAATTCAATCAATTTGTTCTTTTGTTCATTTGTAATGTGTTTTTTAAAGTTTTCGGCTCCATAGATAAAATTATAAAAGGAAATCTTGACCAAAATCTTTGGTTACTTTTTGAGGAATACAGTATTTTCGAATCGATAGAAAACCAGGGGAGTAGGAAAAGAGAGGGAGTGTGATTTTCTATTAAAGTCAAGAATAGGGGCACTGCTTCGTATTTATGATTCATGGTGAAAATGGATTAAAAATGGGTCAACCATCGCCTTACAAAAATTGTACTGTTCTTAGATGCACAAAAATAGGCATATCACCATACCATTTACGACACTTTAGTGGTAGCTTTTTACATTTGCGCGTTTGAGACCATCCATGGGCGCCCGCTAATGACTCTTGACCCTTAAAACTTGCACATTTAGCATATGTTGTGTACCATTTTGGGTACGTTTAAGATTTTTGAAAACAATTGCTATCTCCCGCTCTTCAAAAAGTTTTGAGGGCAAGTACACTTTCACAAAATCTTGATCTTGCAGATGATCGGCTCCTCCTCATAAAAACTCCTGCGGGCGCCCATGGAACGATAGTTATCCCATTTTGAAATAAGAAAACGAGCATAACGTTTTTGGAGAAGTAAGAAAAATCAAATATGCGGCTATCACATAATATAAATGAAATTAAACTTACAACGTATTCGAAAACAAACGTGAGGGTTTCCTTCGTATGTACAATGTCGTGTAAGGTAACAATATTGGCGTGTTTCAGTTCTTTTAACAGGGAAGCTTCTCGAATTGCAGTGAACGGAGCACCTTCCTCTTCTTGCAGTCTAATCTCCTTTAACGCCACCACTTGGTTTTGTAAACTGCAATAAACAGAGTTTCGTTGACTCATGGATGTTTTCTTATAAGACAACAAACATATGAAAATCATAATACATATATATTTAGCAGACAACAACTTGAGAGATTTGAAAAACGGGCGCCGGTGGGGTTCGAACCCGCATCTCCTCCATTCCGTGGAGCCTATGTTTGGCTTTCTTCAAAGATTCCGCTCCATTCCTTTTGTACTCTGACAGAGCAACTTGATTCGGACACCGACAAATTATCGTTAAACCGGTTAAATATCGAAAATAACTGAAAACGATCTTTTGATTTTTAAGTTTCAAAAGTCATAAAAACGGGAGACGTCGCATTCATTTCATCTATTGCACATGGGTAAATAAAAATATGCGCGTCATGTCAATACATAGAACGTGATAACTGATTGACGGCAATGTTTCCCGTTGATGTTTGCCGAGATAGTCCGCGTCATGCTAGGCAACCCATTATACATAGTGGGGTACACGCGCTTGTCTACCAAGCGGCAGCACTGACAGCTGCTTGCTGGTGTTAATTGAACGTAGTTGTTAGATTAATTCAACATCTGAGAGTAAAAAAGCTCATTCGAAAAATTATCGTATATTCAGCTATTATCCTACATATAGTATCGTACAACGTACAGTACTTGAAATTATCGTACAGAAACGATAATTATCGTACGCCTGGCAACGCTGTCTCAAGCTGACTTGGTGCCGCATCTGGCGGCGTTCAAGTGAAAACCGGGTTGGTAAGATAGTAAATCCAATCGCTTGTTGTGATAAATTAGTGTAAAAGCAATAAATTAAACTTTGAACAGCAAAAACGGTGTTTTCGTTACAGTATTTCATTTTCTTTGTAACTAGCCACGAATTAAAATAATATTTACAAAACACATCTTTGTTTTTTTTTGGTGAGAATGGAGACAAATTACTTACTTGCTAAAGCCTTTATACACAGTTGCGTAAGATCCTTCACCTAATTGTTCTAGTTTTATGTATGCTTCCGACTTGCCAAAAGGAGAATCACCCTGAAACAAATAGAAAATTGCGTAGAATATTTGGTAAAACCTTTATATCATGTGATCAATTAATTATAATGAATGTACAAAGTTTTATGATTAGACTGGGAGGCCAAAGTCAGGCGGCAGGGGTATTTTGGAAAAAACCTAAAAAAACGTAAAAACGACAAAATGTCATCTTGCATACTAGGTAGTTTTTAGTGTGCAAAGAGTTTATTCAATGCCGATTTTTTTTGACATTGTTTTGTTTTTTTGTGACATTATGTAGGTTTTTCTACAAGATGTTAACTTAGCACTAGCTGATGGAGACGTGAACTCGTTTTGTAGTTGTACGTGTTGTCTAAACGTCATGAGGATTCAGTTATTAATGTTTGGCTCTGATGAGATGTAAAAACCTTCAGACTTGGCATTATTGGAGGTGTAAGCTGTAAGTTGTATAGACTAGCTAGAAGGAACCGGCAATGAATAGGTGCATAGTGAGGATTTTTCTGCTGATAATGTGTTGATGATAATTGCATTGCATTCTCGTCTCAAATATATTTACTTCGAGATTCAACGGTAGAAATTAGTTGCGCATCCACTTGTTCTAATCCATTCTGGAAATTACGTATGCAAATTTGCTGAATTTCAAAAACGAGACAGATAAGAAATAATATAAATTATTATTAACCGTACACTGTCGAATTACAAGTCATATACATGCTAACAGTAATTTACACACAACGCGGGTGCGGTGGTGATTTCCTGTAATTCTCCTCAAAGTTTTTGAAAACACAAAAAACCAAAAAAGTCGTAATTTATAACTTTGAACATACCCTAATTGGGCAGTCGCTCGTTGATGAATAGATAAATAACCTGTCTTCAGAAAGGACAACATATAAATAACCCGTCGGACACAGCTAATAGATATACTTCCTTGGCAGCATATTCAGTAATGCTTTTCTCACACAGCAAATATCACTGATTTCATACATATGCAGATCAATAAACACAATCATCCAGATGCGATCTTGCTATTGAACCAACTTTCTTCTTAGAGATGAAAACTACAGACTACTCGGCTTCACAGAACATATGCAACCAACAATGCGTATACTTGAGCTATTCCTCCATAGATGGATGCTCACAACGATCCTAGTGAGCAAACGTGGAATAACTGTTTGCATCCTAAAAACTACCTAGTCTGCAAGATGATATTTTATAGGTTTTTTACATAATAGCCGTGCCGTGCGACGGCATCATGGAGGTGAGCTCGTTGGCGTAGCGGTAGAAGAGAACTATAGTGTCGACGGCCCGGCGGTATGAAAGGGTTCAGAGACTCTCAGAAAAAAGTCGGATTAGTCGGCCAGTCCTCATCTGAACAGCATCGGATATGGATAATGTAGTCGTGGCGGCAGCACCCAAAACATGTTAGCAGTACTCGAGGCTAGGTCTGATCTTTGCCTATAGTGTGAGGGGTCGTGTGGAGAAAAGTGCTTCTTAATCCTTAACAAATAGCCTAGTTTTTTCCCAACAGCTGTCGCTATTGATGATATATGTTCGTACCAGATCAAATAATCTGAACTCCGATCCGCCGGAATGAACATATCTTTGGTAGAAGAATGCTGTTATTAGAGGTGTTGGATTTGATGTTTGCCCAAATTTCATCAATTTTATAGGAAAACTTTCGACACGAATTTATATGTCAACTTCATAATCTTACAATTAATTACAATCATAAATTAATTATACATTAAACGGCATCGTTGGCGTTGAAAGCACTAAGACATACGACAGACAGTATCTGCCGCATTGATGCTACGGAAACATGGGGCGAGATTGAAACGCTTGCGTGTATACACCCTGTAGAAATGATTGCGTTAAGCCTTGACGGTACAGGGGCCTCTAGCGTTTGTCTCCCGACAATGAGGCATTTTGTTTGTTTGCCGAACAGAGTACTCATTAAGTCCTCTTTGCTTGTTCATTTTCCCAATTAAGAAAAAACCCTTGAGGGCCGATTAGCAAAAACCGGGCGGTATTGCTGTTATTACACTTTCCGTTTTATTCATTTTTGCTTCTTCTCCGCGTTGTGAAGATATACAAAAAAGAGTTCTAATTAGAGATGAAACAGGCTAATCACACAGACACTTCTGTTTCCAGTATTCTTTTTGATTACTGTTTTTGTTGTTTTTTAAGCCTACATGGAGAAGATGCAACATATTTATGAAATTACCCACAAGTTCCGCATGCATGGCCAGATATATATATATATATATATATATATATATAATGTGTTTGGTCATGACATAAAGATATTTAAGAGGGGTATTTTTAAGCTATTTTTATCGACAAATACACCCCCTACAATGTCCTATATATATATATATATATAATAACTGAGTACGTAATTGTCACATAATGATAAATTTGGTGTCATTTGAATGATGATATGTTGTCCTAGCGATTATTGAAAAACGTGTTTTCTTAATAACCGTCAAACATACTTAAAAACAGACAAAAACAGAAAAAAATGTGGAAGAAAATTGATTATTTTGTGCATTTTCGGACACCACTCAAAAACTAGTCTGTGAAGTTGTACTTTTTTTGTGCTAATTCTACAGCTAATTAGCAAGCAAACTACTGTTATTGTAAGTATTCTACGTTAAGCAATAAATGCTATCTAACATGGGTCAAAATGGGTGTAATAAAATGCAAATTGTTTTCAAACTTTTTATACATAAAAATGACAAACCAATGTTCCTTATAGAGAGTTTGGACATGTTTAATGTTACAGAAGCTGTTCAAAATATCCTCCATTATTAGTTATGCACATTGTTGTTCTTAAAACAATGTGTCGTGTTGAGCGGCAGACCATATCCGTGTCAGCCCTAATTTCGTTCGCAGCATGGATCCATTTCAAGGGGGGGGGGTGAGGTATGACATTGTAGGGGGTGGATTTGTCGATAAAAATAGCTGAAAAATATCCCCCTGAACTATCGGTATGTCGAAACACATTGTATATATATATATATATATATATATATATATATATATATACAGGGTAGGGTGACTTCGAAGTTGAGTCATTTATTTTAACAGTGAGTAGATCTGATCAAAAGAAATGTTTTTTTCCTTTACCATTTTTCTGGTAAAATTAAAGTAACAAAGTTATAGCCCTTTGGAAGTTTGAGTACCGCCCTGTCTCAATAATAATATTATGTCCTCGTGTTTGGCGACAACGGATATAATCCGCCGTATCGGTTCATCGCATCGGAAACAAAAAAGCGAAAGAATTTGGAACGATGTTTAAGTATTTCATTCATTTGTATACAGTCAGTGTCAGTGAATAGTGGTATCTGTTGCGTGGCTCAAACGAAATAAAAAATGGTACATGTTTATGCGGATCGGTTTCCCAATCGAGTGCAACCAACCCCTCGTGCCTTTGTTAATGTAGTACAACGGGCTCGTGAATCAGGTGACTTAAGGCCTCACAGGGGACCTCACGATCAAATACACTGAAATACTTGTCGGGAGGATACTTTATAAAACAAGGTAAAAAATTTTTTTTATTTTTTTTTTATTTTTACACACATATTTTGGTTTATCTTCCTTCTACAATCATTATCTGAAAATTAATGACTCAACTTCAAAGTCACCCTGTATATATATACCTACAGGTGAAAATTAAAGCTTCCGCCTTTTGTTGGGTACTTCGACAAAATTTAAGCAAGGAGGACTCTATACTTTTCTAATCTCTCTATAAAGAGTCCTTGCTTAAATTTTGTCGAAGTACCCAACAAAAGGAGGACGCTTTAATATTCACCTAACTGGTCTAGACGACAATGACCACGTCTCAAGTTATATATATATATATGTTATATATATATATATATATATATATATATATATATATGTGTGTGTGTGTGTATGCTCCAATTTCATTAGAATGACTGCTGATAAATACATGAATTATTTCCTATAACACTCGACGCACTTGTGACCCTATTTAATTTATTTACAATGTACAGAAATTGAACATTAACAATATAGACTTTTCGTGGCGCTTAGGGCGTCGTGGTAGAAACTAATTCAAATAGTTGTTTTTCAGAAATTTGTTTTATTCTTTCTGAAGAAAAGTAATTCACAAAAAAAAAAACCTCCAAACTACCATGTTTAAACTACTTAGAATCCACATAACTTCTTTTTGGCAAATACTACATGGTAGGCATGGGCAAAACCTAATTATGCATACTTTTTAGAGAAACATAGGACAAAACATTTGGCGTCTGTGCTGATTCCCCTCAATAGAGATGGCCGATACCGATATTTTTGAATATCTGTGATATCTGATATCTTTATCAAACGCTTTGGACTATGGAGTATAGACTAATTATATATGGACCTGTTTGGCTGACTTGATACATTTTTTTGTTATATATTTGAAAACTTCCCATACCTAACGGATTTATCGAAAACCACACATTAAAAGAAAAAACGCCGAGACACCTCAAAAGATTTGTCAAGGGGGACAACTTTTTCAAATTCCTTTATTTTGACGTTTGGTTTTTAGTATCAGTCGAGAAAATTAGAAAAATCCTTATTTATCTTAATTTGTTCAGATAGAAAACAAAAACATACGGAAATATCACTTTTTATTTCAATAAGTGTTCAAAATGTTGTCCGTTAGAGTTTTCCAAATCTACATTTCGGTTATAATTTAAAACGGAAACTACCAACATAAACAGCAATTCGGCACATTATGTAGACGTGGCAACAATCAAATAACAACCCACATTTTTTCCGCATTATTTTCATCAACACAGATACCCCTGGCGAACTGTAATTATTGTTATACCTGTTTAGTTATTTGTTGCAAATGGAAAGAAAGAATTTAATTTGCTGTTAGTCACCTTTGTGGGTGGTTCTTGGCATAGTGAAAATTAATTTATTGATTCAGATTTTACTTCCAAAATGATTTTACACACTAGTCAAAACAGTGACACTATGTTCTTCCGGTTCGACAATGGCTAGACGACGAGTTTCCAGATAAATGGATAAAGCGAAGAGGGCCTACAGAATGGCCTGCTAGATTTCCTGATTTGACGCCATTAGACTTTTGTCTATTTGGCTATTTGAAATCTATTGTGTTTGATGATATCCCACAACATGTTTTTGAAAATGTCCGTCAGGAATTTGAACATCGCCTATAGCATTGTTTGGCCAATAAAGGGCAACATTTTGAACACTTATTGACATAAAAAGTGATCTTTTCTTGTGTTTTTGCTTTCTATCTGAACAAATTAAGATAAATAAAGATTTTTCTAATTTTCCTGCAAATGAATCGAACGATTTTATAAAATAAAGCACTTCAAAGGACCGTTCAAATAGGTATTACTCGATACCCCTTGTCATTTGAAATTGTTAAGGGGATGAGCCAGGAAGGCAGAGGGTGAAAGGGGGTGAAGTAGTTTTTGGTTAAAAAGTTGTT
Source organism: Acanthoscelides obtectus (assembly GCA_963669975.1). Lineage (NCBI taxonomy): Eukaryota > Metazoa > Arthropoda > Insecta > Coleoptera > Chrysomelidae > Acanthoscelides > Acanthoscelides obtectus. The sequence goes on along the minus strand of CAVLJG010000008.1, from coordinate 57,359,233 downwards.
CCCATTGACAAATCTTTCGACGTATCTCCGTGTTTTTTCTTTTAATCCGTGGTGGGAATTTTATAAATGAACACACTGTATGCTAATAATAATAATAATGTTCTTTATTTTCCCATTATATACGTACATTTTACACACACACACACATGAGAAACAAAATCATGGTATTGGGAAAACCTCAAGGGGGAGTTCCCCTAAAGGTGTTCTTCCACTCAACCCTTGCCAGTAGTAGAATACATGTAAGAAAAATATCCTAACACTAACCAAGAAACACACTTAGGGTCACCTGAATTAAACTTGGAAGTTGTAATAATTTAATTGCTCATAAAGTAATCCGAAACTAGTTCCTTAAATGTATGTGGATTGCATGATTTAAGATAATTAGGAAGATAATTATAATATTTAGCAATTGTAAATTTGAAGCTTCTTTCAAAAAGAACCGTCCTGTGAGATGGTATATTGATTAGGTGCTTAAGTCTCGTGTCAAGATTATGGACATCTGCGCGAAATGACACCTTTTGGTAGAGATAGGGGGGGTTCTTATAATACAGTTTCTTGTGAAATAAGCAGAGAGCATATAAGCGCAATCTTTTCTCCATGTTTAGCCAATTCAATTCCTTCAATTTGTGGGAAACGCGCTCATACTTTTTAATCCCGTATATAAATCGAATGCACGAGTTCTGTACACGTTGAATACGATTAACACTGTTTTGATCTGAACATGGACCAAATACAGGTGCACAGTATATAAATTGTGATAGTACTAGCGTATCGCACAACATTTTCTTAGTATCTGTTGATAAATATCATCTGTTTGTAGCTAGCTCAAAGGGACTAACCTGGATCGCCCATAATCCTTTATAAACTGAACGCCATTTGTTCCATTTTAGCTTAATGTATACCAAAATTTAGCTAAGACACAAAAAAAAAAACAATTCCATAAATGCACCGTCAGCTCTGTGAGCCCTGAAAACTATTGCAAACATCCGTACGCCCTATAAATTCTAATTTGTCCAGGAGGGACACACGATAAATATCCAATTATGTCGCCCTTAGAAAAACGCCTGTGGCTGGATTCACAAGGGCTTAGCCTACAAACCAGCGGCAGTCCGAGTAGAAGAAGCACTCCATGACTCAAAATCTATGACAGTGGTTTAGAAAATCTACAACCGAGCTACTTAGAGCAGCAGTAAATGACACTATCATAGTGAATATGGTAACCAATATGACAGCTAACGACCAACAATGGTTAAAGCACGACAAGACAAAATGAAGGCGACACGATTCGATGAAACTGACATTAGTTGTAGGTAGGCTTAGAACTCACAAAATTAAAATGGTTAGTGATCTCTTATTTTATTTGGAGTGCGTATTAAGTTCATGAAATTAGAACTCTCATTTTGTTTGGTTTCCGCCAGGATTGTCTTCAGTACGTTGCTTCAAAGGTGGATTTTCTTACAAACCAAATACGATGCTGATTCTCGGCATGTGATGATACACGCAAAATAGGGCACCTGTGCGTACGCTTAGATTAGAAAAAAAATGAGTTAGGCACGGCTAATCAGCAGATCCCTTGATATTTTTTGACCCCTACTCAGCGGGGCCGTGGCAAATGCTTGTTCCGGAAGTTGTTGTATACAGTATACAACTTCTTCCCGTTCAAGTGATTGTACACGCGTTAAGGAATACCTCAGTACCGATTGCCAGGTGGCAGTACAAGTCCGCCAACGGGCCACTTTAGGTCTATTTAATATCACTAACACGTAAAAGAAGGTCGGAGACAAGGACCGGTCGACCGAGGCAGTACCACCCGCTAGCTTTCCCCAGGGTGTCTTATAAATGTCCGCATGTTTCCACACCTAAGCTATGCAGTCGGTTATCTTCCAAAACAAAGAAATTAATGATGATGGATATTGAGCAATAAGAACTCCGGACGTAAGCTCACTCCACTCTCGAAATGTCCGGGTGGAGGGTGGGCTCGAGGGAGCAACATCGACGATAAAATTTGTTTTTCGAACATCTGCGGGATTAACAGCAACATTGATGCTGTTCATCACTACCTACAATCCAATCGTCCCGCCGTGCTTTTCTTGGCCAAGACAAAAATCTCGGAGTCTGCACCGATTAACCATCTTAACTTAAATATGAGAAAGAACGAGGGAGTTGTGGCTTTTGTCAACAGCAGTCTTTCCTGCTCCAGAGATGTTTCTTTGGACATTCTGTGGCTTCGCCTCAACTCCAAAACATCACCCAAATTTATTTGCTGCCTTTATCGCTCTTCCTCGGACCATAACTGGGATGACCTACTCGAATACCTCGCCGTCCAGATCGACTTCCTGAACATCAATCACCCCGCTTCAGATGTAGTTCTTCTCGGTGATTTCAATGCCCATAATGCGCTTTGGTTGGGCTCAAACAAGACCGATGCAGCAGGGCAGTGCGGTCGAAGCGTTCGCTCTTACTCAAGGGCTTACCCAGCTGGTGACGAGCCCTACTTTTTTCCCCAGCGTCTCGTCACACGCCAGTAGCCTGCTGGATCGCTTTCTGACCACGCATCCTGCCCCTTACAGCACTGCTGTCCTGTCCCCCCTGGGTAACTCAGGACCACGGTGTTGTGGAGGTTAGGTTTCGGTCAGAACCGCTGTGGCAGCAGAAACTCGAACAGGCCGCAAAACTTGGCATTACGGACATGCCGACTGGGAGGAGCTCAGAGACTTCTTCTCTAGCTTTCCTTGGAAAGATGTCTGATTCATTGTCGCGGATGCGTCGGCTGTCTGTTCTTCGATAACCGAAATTATCCACGTCGGAATGGAGGAATACATCCCTCACACAGTGAAAGTGCCTAGACCAGGGTCCAACGGCTGGTTTAACAAATCGTGTGACGCTGCTCGCCAGCAGAAGATCAAGGCACACAGAACCTTCTTACAAAACCCCACTGTAGAGAACAGACAAGCCGACGTTGAGTCCAGAACTGTCGCAGCGCGATAGCAGTCGGTCTTTCTGGATGCTGGCCCAGCAGATTGAAAAGAACTTCTCACGCAGTAGACTTCCACCACTTATGTGTCAGGATGGAACTAATGTATTCAATTCAAAGGCCAAGGCGGAAGTGCTAGCCAAGATCTTTGCTACCAACTCCATCATGGAAGTCCCCCCCCCAACGCCCAAGTGCCGTCAATTGAAAGGATTCCCTACACCATGCGGGAGGTAACATTCAGGCATAAGACCGTAAGACGAGTGCTCTTGTCGCTCGATATCAACAAAGCTTCTGGTCCGGACTTGTTTGATGCCATTGTACTGAAGAGGTGTGCAGCGGAGCTTGCTCCAGTTCTTTCGCGTCTCTTCCAGATATCTTATGAATCCGGCACCTTCCCAGAAAACTGGAAATTTGCTCATGTCCAGCCCATCCCAAAAAAGGATCTCCCTTACAACTACAGGCCTATAGCTCTGATTTCTGTTATAAGTAAAGTGATGGAGAGGTGCATAAATCGCGAGCTTCTGGACTACCTCGAACGTCACAGCTTGATTAGCGACAGGCAGTTTGGTTTCCGGCACCAACGATCCACAGGGGACCTCTTAGCCTACGTTACGCAATTGTGGAGTAAACTCATCCAGTATTATGATGAGGTTCATGTCGTTACTCTTGACATCACGAAAGCGTTCGATCAGCTCGGGCACGATGCCCTCTTAAGCAAGCTTTGCAGATGGGTGGCTGACTTTATCTCTGGCCGCAAGATATCCGTCGTAATTGACGGGTTCTCCTCTTCATCCCACAATGTCAACGCGGGTGTTCCCCAAGGATCGGTCTTGGCTCCGACACTGTTTCTTTTACATATCAACGACCTCCTTTCCTGCACGATCAACCCAATCCACAGCTTCGCTGATGACAGCACTCAACATGCAGGAATTCAGAGTGACAAGCCGATCTCTGCCGCTGAGCTGGAAAGAAGAACACTAGCGACGACTTCCTCTCTGACAAGAGACCTGGAGGCTATCACTGCTTGGGGACGCAACAATCTTGTACAGTTCAATCCTTCCAAAACACAATTTGACGAACAAAAAGCATCCTAGCGCTCATCCGGTTTCGATGGATGGACGAGTTCTGCCAAAGAGCCATTCCTTTCGGCTGGTCGGAGTCCAAACCCCCTAGGACCTGATCTGGCACGAACACATCTCGTCAATAGCAGCAGCTGCTGGAAAAAAGCTAGGCTATTTGTTTAGGGCCAAGAAGTACTTTTCTCCGCATGACCTTCTCACTCTATACATGGCCTAGATAAGGCCTCGCCTCGAGTATTGCTCACACGTTTGGGGTGCTGCCGCCCCGATTACATTGTCCATGCTTGATGCTGTCTAGAGGAGGGCGGTCCGACTGATCGATGACTCTTTTCTAACAGACAGTCTCGGGACCCTTTCGCACCGCCGGGCCGTCGGCGATCTAGCTCTTTTCTACCGCTACACCAACGGGCTTTGCTCCTCAGAGGTCTCTGCCATGATGCCGCCGCGCGATTTGCCTGCCAGGCAGACCCGCCTGGCAGGAACATCCTAACCGTGTCGAACTTCGTACATCCAGAACTGGCCGATACGACCGCTCCTTTGTCCCGAGGGTGTCGAGATTGTGAAACAATCTACAAGAGGAAGCTTTTACCAGCTCTACTAACATTAGGCAGTTCAAAAATCGTATTAACAAAATTTCTTTGGGATCATCATAGCATGCCGCGGTGTTCCGGCATTTAGGCTTCTGCCTGCGCGGCTGCTTCGATATAAAAAAAAATCTATCAGGTACATGATCATGGTACGAATTTTGCGTTTGAGTCGCATTTTTTACGACATGGTGGTGGATACCGTATAACCTTGAGGCCGCGTACCTCAAATCCTCAAATGTAGGACGTTGAAAAATAGCTGTTGCAGCTATTGTATTCATGATACCTAATAGGTCTCCTAGGTTTCCACAGCTTTAATATATCACTAGTTTTTTCATGCAGGTAAGTGAGACACATTTATAGCAACCCCAAATTTAGAATAAAATCGATATTGGACATAAGGTAAATTGTTTTTTTTGCCAGTAAACTCGGTATTTTCCTTATATGAAACCGCTCCTTCTCACTAAAGGATCACAGATCGTTTGTATGACACTGGGTATACTAAAACCATTACAAGGACATTAAACGCAATCCGCTTATACCAACCCTACTGCTAACGGACATTAAAAGGGCCGTAGAATGTTAGGGTCTATTACAAATTATTTACGTGATGTGAGATTTATATGTATGTGTAGTTAAATCTTTCGTAGGAAGATTCGTACCTTGTTTCTGTTCGGTATTTTATATCATTCAATATTCTCTAGTTCCATCTAGTCAAAACCGCTATTATTGATTTACAATTATAGACGCGTATATCAAAAGCTGCTTTATGTTCAAGCGGCATCTTGAACTAGCTTATGAACCAATGTTAATAGTGTTGACATTCTCATTCCGATGCATTTTGTTTCCATTTCTAATTTGCGGTATTTCTCACTAAATTCGTGACCCCCTCAAAAAGTTCTGTTCATTATAATGTAACGAAACGGTAATCTCGCGACCTTCCAAAATTTTACAATAAAAATCCAGCCTATCATGCTGAATTTCAATAGACAAAAAAGATTCAGGACAAATTATTTTGATTGTTTACGTATCAGATCCAAGCTTTTCTGAAAATGACGGAAACGTGAAAATGAATTTTAGTGTATAGCGTATAAAATAGGCGCCATTTCCGATACACGCATTTCAGTACGTGGCGCCGTAGTAGTTTTTGAAGCACATGTGTCCAATTCATCATGGAACGCTAGACGATCCCACAATATTACGGAAGTGATTGAAAATATTCCTCTCGAAAATTACCAAAAAGTGATAGAAAATGTAATCAAGAAGGATCAGGTTTGCGCGCCTTCTAGAGACCGGACATTTGTCTGATATTATTTTTCATACAAAATTTCTCAGTTTAAATAAAAGATTAAGATGAAAAAATGGACGTACTTTATTTCATTTCACAAATATTCAAGATACAAACCAGTCAGTTACCTAATCCAACCGACCATGAATATTTTAATTCAGTTCTATTGCTACTCAACATTATAACGAATAAAAATGATGGCTCGCGATTTGCACCAAATTGCATAATTGTTTATGCACTTTCTGAATAATAAAGAGTAATGATACTATTGCATTTGAAATTTTTGCAAAATACAGAAAAACAGTTTATTGTCACTCAACGCGCCCTAGCGACCGACAAATACACTGAAAAAACTTGGCCACTGACACAAGCGGCCATCAAAACTATTATAAATAAAGCCAAATCATTGAAGCCAATCAGAAGTTACGTTGGTTTTCTCGCTGCCTAAGAAAATAAAGTTAAGAAAAATTTATGTTAAAAGCAAATCAGTACACGGGAAGTAAAACCATTGTGGTACTTACTCCAAAAGCCGAAAACCTCTTGGTCCTCCTGTTATCTGCTTGGCCCTGGTTGAGCAACACCTCCGACTTGGGTCTGGGTGGTTTCCGTGGCCTTAGGATAACTTTTTGCTCTTCTCGAATGTCATCGTCTAACAATTTGCTATCACTAGATACAGACAGCTGACGTTTCACTGGCTCGTGACCTTCCGAAACGTTGTTCCATTCTGAAAAGAAAATAACGCATAACAGTCATGACTAACTGTAGATAAAATATATTGTAATAAGCAAGACGGACATGATTTTGTTTGTAAGGATGAACAATGCTAATAAAGGCATAACAATAATAACAATTTATTGTCATGAACAAGGTCCAATACAAAGAAAACTATGAGCTAATGAATTCTCACTAACAGTGGTGACGCTATGCCATGTATGAACGTCTGCAACATCAGCTTTGCGAGGCCCCTTCCATTTCACAGTCAAAATAAAATGTTAAATTAATGAGATGAACTGTACACTAATATGTATATGCGTTTTATTGCTAATCAAATGATAAGAAAAATTAAATAAACATAAACACAAATTAAAATAGACGAGCTTTTCTGCTTTTAGCCTCACTGAACTGTTTCAAGATTGTTACATAACACCAGCCGCTATTTGCGCTTCAATTGATAGAGCAGACAGTCTGCCTTTTCCCATCGTGACTCTCAAGTAGGTCTCAATGAACTTTAGCTTTGAGAAGCTTCTCTCAATGGAAGCTGTTCTAACATGAACTGTAAGCATGATTTTGATTGTTATGTACGCATTTGGATATACTTTCACCTTTCCAAAGTGTTTTGTATGTAAATCGTTACAATGCTTGACAGGACAAGAGTACAAGAGTACATATTCTCTTAAAACGACCACTGCAACGAAGACTATAGTAATGCATTCAAAAATCCTTGCTTTTGACTCACTATGTATAGGGTATCGATAGACTTTCAGGTTTTCTTTGGTGGAAGAATATGGTATCTCAGTCATGCACCTATATGCAACGAGTAAATCTTTTACGTCATATAATAAGTATAATAGTGGAGGTTGCTCCCGCGACAACTACATCAAATTGAGTTACTTTAGTCTTCGATGCAAAAAATCGCGGAAAGCCCAACTTACTGTGAGACCTACTAAAGCGAACTAAAATGAGTTCAAGAACCAAAATAATTCTGGCAGATGCAAAGAAGCAAAGTGCAGCTGCTGAACCGTTACATTAATAAATAGTGATGGATTCTTTTAACACAACAAATAAGTTTAAACATAGCATCTGCTGCACGTTATGCATTGGGTTCTGTCGCATCACAGTCTCTTTCTCTCATGCCTGTGAAATAAAAAGAATTCAACTACTATAGCCTCGGTTTTGCTAAGGTGACACTCGCGTTTTTGCTTTACATTCTTTCATCTCCAAGTCTGGACCTGATACAAACCTATATCGTACTCATGAGGGCTAAAGAGCCCTGTCTGCGGTTGGTCGTGGATCCATTAGTTTTAAATAAAAGGTAAAAACAGAAAATTGGAACATGTACGCTTGTGGAGAAAAGTTGAAAATAAATAAGTGCTTCGTGAAATGAAATAAAAGTGTGACTATGCTGATGATCTCACGATAGTAACATTGATTAAGCAAATAGTCTTCCTAGCATTCCTGAGGCTTACCTGCGTTTCATTTTTCTCTAAAAGCCAAGGTAGATAAAAAAATACAAAGAGGACATATTATTAACAGTGCTGAAAATACAGAAGTTGAGAACGATGATAGTGGAGAACACGAAGATGAATATAATTTGAGTGACTCAGATTGGCATTAAAGAGGTCTTTTTCGACTACTTCTTTGAAAAATACCTTAATTTTTCAATAAATATCCTATTCCGTCTAGAGCAAGTGTACTTTTTTCTTAAATTGATCCAACGAAAACTATGGTAAGTCAAGAAAATTTATTAAAAAATTGTCATTTTCGCTAGGTTTGTATTGTAATACCATTTATAACCTTCTATATACAAGAATTACTGCAATGTGTAACATATTTTTGATGAGATCGTCATTTTTCTGATAACGAAGTTCATCAAAAATCTTCTGGTGCCCGTATCTTAGTTCAACCAAAACTGAGTTACAATAGTCTTCCTTGTAGAGGTCGATAAAGTATGACGATTCGAGATCACAGATACTTGAAGTGAGGTATTATTATTGCTTCAACTACAGTTGATACAATTAAGAAATCAATCTCAGTTCAAAGGAATGTTTCCCAGTTTTAGAAACAAAGCGTATCATAGTCACGATCCTCCATTAAATATAGATGGGTTTGATCTAAGAGGACTTATAGTATTTAGTGTCTATGAAAACTTCTTGGCTATTTTTGCTTGAATAATTTTACAGGAAATTAAACCTCATTTTGCAGCAAATTGGGTTTTCAAGAAAGCAAAGATAAACTAACCACCTGCTCAATTTATCAATAAAATACAATTTCAGAGCTGTACTATTATTTGTTTACAAGTTACGATTGAAGGAGAAATCCAGAAAAATGCAATTATTTGACAAAAAAGAAACTAAACAGTGTTCTTCAGTCACCTTTATACACAACATGAAACAATCTGACGACAAGTATTTAGAATACTTCTCCAGACAGGCTGTTGAAAGAAGGGACACGCGACATTAAGTGGAAATTGTGCATTTCATCGTGTTCTTTACAATCATGCAGCAGATGTAAAAATAGGCATGCAAGAAAAAGTATAGAGAGTTACGATCGAGTAGTAAATAAGCACCGACTCTGGACGCCAGGCGTAAATTGATCCTGAATTAAAAGGTCCACGGACGGAATCAGCGGAGCGTATTGTGAACGACGGTGAATGGAAATCAAGTCGGCGGCTCAAATGCACCGTCGACTTTGAATTTCAATGAGTACACATCCATTGGAGAAAAGGGAAAAGTATATGTGGATTGGGAGCGTAGGGTAGCTTCCCTCTGATTTATAATTTAGTGAGACTGTTTGCTCTCCTGCTTCTGTGGAGTTTATTTCCTGAGAAGGTTCTCAATAAGGGAGAGTTACTTTGCTATAATTTATTATTTCATTCCGTGGATTTGATAACATTGTATATTTGAAGAATTTTAGATCATGAAGTTGCCTACCTCTTTTCAAATTAGATAGCTATAATAATAATAATAATAATATTTATTCACTCAATGTACAAAGATAACAAACAATATGAGTAAATAAATATAAAATCAAAACAGGCCCAATAGAAAGCATCGCCTATACATGGACCAATAATTTTAAGTTGCAACTGTAGAATGCAAATGACAAAAAGGACAAAATTAGCTACAGTAAATTATGTACTAACTTGATGTTCGTATTTATGAGTTTATGAATTTCAGTCCTAGATATAGAATGTAGCCACTTTTTTAAATTTCTTTTGAAACAATTTCCGAAACGTAAATCTTTTAAGTCTTTAGGTATAATTTCATAAAATTTTGGCGCTAAATAGAGATATGACCGCTGCATTATAGATTCATGCGGTTGAGGAACTACTGTGCCACGAATTTTGTACCTTGTATAATGATTATGTTTAATTTTTTGGTCGGTGTTTACGAATTTATGGTAGTGAGTGATACTGTGTAAGAAATAAAGCTGTCTTATATCATACATCCGAACATCTGCGTATAATTTGTCAGTGGGATAAAGTTTCGGTTTCTTAAATATCATTTTTAGAATACTTTTTTGAAAAACATCTAAATTATAGATATGTGAGGAACATGCAGCTCCCCATGCTAATATACCATATGTGAGATGAGGCTCAATCAGTGCATGGTATAATGTTCGAAGATATTTTTCTGTCAATATATTCCCAATGTATTTAATTTTGTAGGATACAAATCTAACTTTCTTTAAAATATAATTGACATGGATGTCCCATCGTAAGTGAGGATCCAAGACCACTCCAAGGTATTTTATGTTGGGCACTCTATTAATTTGCATTTTTTGATCATTAATGTTGAAGGAAAAATTTGTGTATTTTGGCAGATGTCTAGCATAAGATCCAAATGGTAAAAAATGTGTTTTAGAATAGTTAATGCCTAATTTTATACTGTTAAACCACCGAATAATTTTGATAAAATCATTTTCAATTACTTTTTTCAGATCAGACCAGTCAGTGCCTTCATACAATATTGCAGTATCATCTGCAAAACTGGTTATTTTGCCAACACAATGAATTTGGTAAATATCATTTAAATATATATTGAATAATAGCGGACCTAAGACAGTTCCTTGTGGGACACCACACTTAATATACATTTCTTTACTAAACGATCCTGATATCTGCACAGATTGTGGGCGATTTGACAAATAATTTTCAATCAGTGAAACCAATTCTCTCCAATGCTTCTAATAATAATTTGTGATTAACTGTGTCGAAAGCTTTCTTTAAATCAACAAAAATGCAGATTGAAGGGATTCTGTTATCAATATTTTGATGTAATTGATTTAAAATTTTAGTTATTGCGTCCGATGTAGCCTTCCCTTCTGTAAATCCATATTGATTTTCACTTAAAATTTTGAATTTTGTGAGGTATCGAATCATTCTAGTAGATAAAACTTTTTCAAAAACCTTTGCTACACTGGATATTATTGATATTGGTCTATAGTTGTTAACATCTGTTTTTGTTCCTGATTTATGTATCGGTATTATATTACCCTTTTTTTTAAAATTGAGGGGTACATGCCAGATTCAAAGCATTTGTTGATTAGGTAAGTGAGTGGTTCTGTTATGTCCTATATTTTCAGTGATCTAAAATCACTGCTATATATGTTGGTAGTGACAGGTGAACAAAACATTCTAAATAGAAACTTCGCACGGCCTTCAGAATCAGTGCACTTGTCATGTTTATGATGGTCATTGAGATTTTCAGCTGTAATAGTCCTTCCTCTTCGTTAAATGTATATTATATATATATATATATATATATATATATATATATATATATATATATATATATAGAGAGAGAGAGAGAGAGAGAAAGGGATCAGCGGAAAACGGTATATAACAAATATAAAAATAATGGGCAAATTCAGCTACAAGAAGGAAAGTGAACTCGAGCAGAAAATAGGATAGGTAACCCGAGCGAAACGTATTTCTGCTTGTTGGCTTCTGCAGGCCAGAAATAAATGCACATATACAACTACAAAAGTAGTTACACGTATCCAGCCAAAGGTTAACTTTTTAGCCGAAGCCAATATTCGGTTTTTAACACTACCTTCGGTCGAAGCCGTGGGTTGTATTATAAGAATAAAGTTGTACATTAGTCGTAGAAATAAACCTGTTAAATAAGATAAAACGTGATGGTAATTGAATGATTATCAATAGTTGACTTCAATACAGTTCTGCTCGGATTAAAGTTATGTTGAAAAGTGATAGGACGTTAGTAAAATTAGAGCAAGGTTCTAATTAAGATATACATAATATTAGAAAGCGAGAGTGATGATTCAAAATATTTTATACGTGCGGATCGGGTAATAAAGGAAGCATTTGCTTAAGATATTTACAATAAAAAACAACTTCATTCGGTATAGGGATTTAAAAACAGCCGCTAATTCATATTTACAAAATTATACCTATAAAATGCAGAGCAAGAACAGACACGAAAGATCAAGACTATGAAACATTATTAAGTTCTCAGTATTTTATGTAGTTTGGATAACTGACAAAATTATATACACTGGTTCGAACTAGTTGAAAATGTTTCAGCAAACAAGAATGAAAGAAGATCCCATTCTCGTATGTTTGAACGTTCCTTAGCAGATTTTGTGTATTTTTAATATTCCTAAATTTGATGACCAAGACTATGTGCAATTTTACTCAATCGGTATGCGTTATTTTCGAAAAACCTTCTAATGAGTAGAGTTTTCTCGAAGCCTTTTACCTTTTTTTGGTCGCAGGTGTATTTTTCGTAAAAGTCGATGTCGCAGCTTCGATCGGAAGTAGTCTGCGATCCGTTAGGTTCATACTAGACGATGCATGCACCATCATTTCAAAAATGCACATTCACCATAGTTTCAAAAAGGAAGCACAATTGCCAAAACTATATATAAGTGGTTAGACCACATCAATAATCCCACATTGGCATAGATGAATAGGCAACAAGACCTTGGAAACTTACCTACTCTCATCTGATTTGACGTCGTGTTCTTTATATTTATTTACATCGCTTATTGTGCTTTAGTAATTTCAAGTTACATTTGTTTTCAGCTGAAGGTAAGTATCCAGAAATGTACCAAGTCGGTCACAACAAACGCTCTTCTCTCTAGCGTGACTGGTGCTATTAGACCTAGTTTAGTTAGTTAGTTAGGTATTCAATTCGCAGTTATCGTGCGAGGTATGCCAGAATGTCAGTGATGGATGGTAAAAAGGTAAAGGTTGATGAACGGTAGTCCTTGTAGAGTGCACACACCTGTACCTGGCCCACGTGGACTATCGATTGACCTTATCAGACGCGCTGATGACTCACCGGACTTTCCACTAAAGGGAAGTTGAAGTTTAGCCAAGGCAGAAACGACAAAACTGTTGGAAAAATATTAATGTATCTCCATAATTACGTTCGCGAAGAAAATATCAAATACCAATGTGTCTCATTGTCACGAACAGTGACCAGCCTTTGTTATCTTTTCAACCAATCACCAGCAATCAACAAATTCGATCGGCAGGGGCATTATGTAAAATACGCAAAGAACGACGAAATGTCTTGTTTTTAGTGTGCATTCCACGTTTGCTCGCTATGATCGCTGTCCGCTGACGTTTAAGCAACACGTACAGCTACAAAACGAGTTCACAGGTATACAACAGCTTGTGGTAAGGCCCGTATCGTCAGTCGTCCCTACAATTGTAGAGCGCGTTTATGGCCACCTTGATTGTCATACGCCTTTCTCTCCTTCAAAAATTTCTAGGTTACACTTGTCCCGTGTCAGCGTCAGCGCTCTCCTATTGTGAAGATATGTTTTCTTTTTAAATTGTAGGAAATTTCAGGCTGATAAAACATAATATAACTCAAAAGCAAGCACAATTTGATGCAAAGAGATGTTTGTGACATAACCTCAAAATAGAGTTCTGACACGGAGAAGTAGAAAACTATGACAATCAAGGAGGCCATAAAGGCGCCCTACAATTGTAGGGACGACTGACGATACGGGCCTAAGTTAACTTCCTGTAGAAAAACCTATGTTATGTCACAAAAAACCGACGGAATGTCACTTTTCAAGATACGTAACACCCGTGCCGGTCAACTTTCCATTTGGTATAACCCGCACATTCTCAACGAGAAGGTTCTTAGTTTTCTCCAATGTTGATGTCTGAGATATCAAATTAAGATTTATATAATTATGATTGCCACTCTGAGAATGCTAAGGCATGTTCTAATATGTATGTTAGGTCTTCACACATCTAAATCGGTTAAATACTATTTTTGATAACATCTGAAACATTCATGTCGATAATCCCCCATGTTTGTCTGGTCAATCAAAACCACATGTGTTTAAAATTCTTCTTTATTATACTTGTTTTTTAATCATTAGACAAGGTGAAAACTACGATTTCATCGAAATATTGCCATAACATATTTCATTTTTATTTTCGTAAGCGCCTCCAAAATAAGTACTAATATGTGGCTCACAAGAAAAACTACGACGCTTTTATGCATACATATATTACAACGACCATTTTACGTAAATAAGTCTCGGTGATTTTCGTGGTCATGTTTCGGGTCTGTTAGAGTTTTGGTTGTACCGATTTTAATGGAAATTTGGAGGCAATATGATATGGGTCATAGTCAGAAAATTAGTATTTCACGGAAGTAAGAGTTATAATCAAGGAACAAAGAAGCTTTAACTGCATGCTTTCCAACTGTTCCATGACTCTTGGGCATTATACAAAATTGTATGAGATATTTCTAAAAATCCTTTTTCACCTGTTATACGTCTTTTGACGTTTCAGAGGATCCTGATAATTTTCTGATGCATTTTTTTAGGGGTTTGAAGTTGGGAGTTAGGGTTGACAGGGCATGTATTTCAACTTTCTGCCGATGGTATATTTTACGCACCTATAAGGCGTATTTCATTCATCAGTTGCATCTCGATACGTACGTGGTCCCACGATGGACAAGCGTCGTAAGTCACAGTCGGCAATCGCTTCCCCACTGCTGAGGGCTGCGTGGACTGTGAAGGTGAAGGCGAATGTCGTCATTCACTCAGAATTGGTAATCGCAATCCTTTTAGCAAGAATCTATCTAATAGGAAGGGCGAACGTCATTCAATTTTTTGTTATACGTAGCTAGGTTTTTTCTCAGAAGGGATAACTTGTGTCAATTATAATCCTTTACGAACTGATGATAGCGTTGCGTGGTAAGCACAGAGTCAACTTACTTGACGCTGTTTTTTCTTGAGAGAATTATTTATACAACATTTACACTGGTTATTATGAGAAACATGATAATTTTCGTTATTTCATTCTTCAAGAGAAATATATTACAAGAAACGTGTAAAAAACCAATTAGTTCAAAACCTGAGGAAACTTCATCGTCTAGTTTCTGAAAGATTGAGAAGTTGATGAAAACGCGATCCCGTTGTATTGCTGTTCTCCCGTGTCATTTTACGTAACAAGGTAAAACAATCATCCAAATGTTAAAACGAGCCTACTGCTTGAAATTTGAGCAGCATTAAAATGTGACTGTCAAACTGAGAAGTAATACTCTATTTAGCTTCTGACGTATTTATCAAGTTAACTGACAAATCCATGGCTTTCGTATTACCCGAGCGGTAGGGAAACTGAATACGATTAACGTTGCTTGTTGCAGTTGTACGGCCAATGAACAGAAATTTCATCTTCAGCTGTTGCGTTATCACCACATTAAGGCGCGGCCAAAATATTCTGGAGGGGCCAAAATTTTGAAAATTGGTAGCATCATACGTGATGTACGACATTTAGATCATCACTATCGGCTAGCTCAGTTACACTGGATTTTAAAAGAATTCCAAAAAAATGTTATATGCCGTCTTTCAAGCAAAATTTTGAAATTCGTAATATATGTGAAGAAAATATATGTAATGAATCCGACATATTTACTGATTGTGATATGTTATTTCTCACCATGCTATTAACATACACAACTTGTTTTATGTTTAATCGATAATACTGTTCCTATTATGAATGTATTATTTTATCCCAAAACGTTCAACAAAGATTACGCTCATAATCACGACTCCTATAAACTGTTGCTCGTCGACTGTAACGACCAATTTTCTTGCCCCTGGATATCCACGCTAAACTTTTGGCCATCCGGCTGCCCTTAACAATGCCCTTTTCACGGACCCTTTCGTTTTTTCATTGGAACCCGCAAGCGATATTTCCTTTTTTGTTCAATGCTTATGTATTCTTGGTGAACGCATTTTAGGCGTCTATCTTAAACCAAAATAATATTATTTATAATAATATTCCAAACTCTAATACATAGTACTCGTATATCAATTGAGTTGTTGATTTTTCAATAGAATGTCTTATATTTTATTATACAGGGTGACGCATCGGAAACGAAACAGACGCATTTACAGGCAGCTCAGTTTTTTTTTGAAAAACGCTCAGACCAGTCGATTTTGTTTTCGAGGGGGACACAAGTTTGGTAAAAAATCACGTTAGCACGTGCAGCCCCCTAAGCGGGGGTGACACCACCCCCAAAATCTTAAATGGAAAGGGGGGTCGAGTGATACCTTATTTTAAAGGTCTTTCAATTCCCTTTATAATGATATAAAATTAATGTACTTCAGTTCAGTAGTTTTGAAGATTTATTGATTTAAAGTTTAAATAAAACTAATACATCATCATTAGTGGAGATCAATACATTTGACAGCAAAGTAATTTAAAAATGAAGAATAAACTGACCCGTTAGGCAAGTAAATGTTGAAAATGGCCACCATGACTCTCCATGCAATAATAACGATTTTGCTCAAAACGTTGCCGCACATTTTGCAATATTTGAGGAGTAATTTGAAGGCACTCATTCACAATTCTCTTCTAATGATGTTGGCTGAGTAGCATAGATTTTGCTTTTTAAATGACCCCACATAAAGAAATCCAAAGGTGATAAATCTGGCGATCTTGGGGGCCATTCAATGGCACCTCTTGTACCAATCCATCAATCTGGAAACGTCTGATCTAAATATTGTCGAACACGTAATGCGTAATGTGTCGGGGCACCATCTTGTTGGAATATCAATCTATTCGCAATGTACCGCCGATCATTCTGATTTTCAATTATGGCTGTTAATGGAGGATCTAAACATTTAATTTTTGTGGCTGCTGTGTATGAACCTCATGATAAATTCTGGGATTAGAATCGGTCCAATATCGGCAGTTATGAAGATTTATTACACCATTTAAGAAAAAGGAACATTCGTCGGAAAAGCAAGTGTTGAATAGAAAATGTTCATTGTTTATAATTCGTTCTCTCATATCTTTACAAAATTGTAATCGCCAACCAAAATCGTCTTCATTAAGTTCTTGAACCAGGTGAATTTTATACGGCTGAAAACTATGGGCCTTTAGGATCCGTTGAACAGTACGTCGACTAACACCACACACAGTCTCCAATTTGCGGGTACTTAACGCAGGATCTACATAAACTTGCCCTAAAACCCCCACTTCTATTGCTTCGTTCCTTATGGGATTTTCAATGTTGCGTTTTTTATTGGCGACTGACCCAGTTTCCCGAAATTTATATATAAGTTCTAGAACACATTTTCGATGCAGGTTAATGTTCTCATGTCGCTCATTAAATATTTCTGCTGTTCTATTAGCGCACTGATTATTTCCGAAAAATATTTCGATAATTTCAACTCTTTCTGCTGTGGAATATACCATGATTAATTTATGTAATAAAGCGTTACAAGTTATTTTAGCAACAAAGTTTGGTCAAATCAAACGCAAACTATGTACTAAATTTCTATTTAAAATAAGTACGAGATATTTCCTTATCTTTCTTCAAGAAATAACTTTTTTGCCACAGAAATACGCTGCAATAGCTATTTTCAACAACAAAATGATAAACAAACCATGGGCGTAGTGAAGAAAAGCATTTACTTATTAAGTAATTTCTTTTAGTCAATTTTTTTCTGAAAGTAGTACAAACTAATCTGATGTACCTATTAAAGTCTACTTCAAGCTTTAAATCAATAAATCTTCAAAACTACTGAACTGAAGCTCAAGTATTTTACATCATTATAAAGGGAATTGAAATACTTTTAAAATAAGGTATCACTCGACCCCCCTTTCCATTTAAGATTTTAGGGTTGGTGTCACCCACGCCCAGGGGGATGCACGTGTTAACGTGATTTTTTGTCAAACTTGTGTCCCCCTCGAAAACAAAATCGACGGGTCTGAGCGTTTTTCCAAAAAAACTGAGCTGCCAGTAAATGCGTCTGTTTCGTTTTCGTTGCGATTTGGATAGACACATTCAAAAAAGGTTGATATAACGTACCATAAAGGTTTTCGTGGATAGCTGTTGAGTTATAAGCAAGTCTGTGTACAAATAAAAACGCCTAGTCAGTCCGCCAGTCCGCCATTTTGAGGAATATAGAACGTTATATTCTATGACTCCCCTTTCTTCTTTCCGTTTAGTTTATTTTATAATGTCTACGTCTACACTAATATTAGTATTTACGCATTAATTACATTAATTCTATCATTCCGAATTTCTCAAATCCGCAGGATGCTAAATATAACAACAGGCTGAAGGATATAGTGGAAGTGATAGTACTATGAATAAAAACGTACTACCTCGAAAACACCGATCTGAAAATACTCTCGTTTAATTCTACAAATTTCTTTCTAAACATCTTTAAAGATATGAATATTTTAGAAATCTTTATCGCTAGAATGAAAGTTGAGAAAACGGCTGACAATTTTAGTAATATCTTGTTAACAAATTAATTTATTGAAGGCAATAAACAGGCGAACCACTCTAAAGAGATGCTATATTCATCGTACTGTTAACATTTTTAAGTGCTAATCTAATCCCTAGCTAAAAACAGGCATATTCGTGTAGGCTCATTTTTTATAATTCAGTTACAAGTAATATGTAGAAGATATTACCGGAATAACATAGCACTAGCAGAGCTGTGATACAGTTTTAAATTTAGTGAACAGATTTATCTTGTCTCCTATTAACATAAAGTACATACCTAGAAATGGATTCTTCATTAAAAGAAACTTCACTACCCACAATAACCAACAAGATATACACATATTTGCCATCAGAGAATAACTGAAATCAGATTGATGTTACAATCACTCATACTCATTCTCTCATACCTGCATCTCACTTATACCTGCAGTTTGCCTAATAATTGCTTTATAATTAAAGGTGAGGCAGGGTAGGATTATCCAAAGGTAGGTATAACCCATAAATAGTCAAAGATTATACTTGATAATTATTATAGCTTTCCCAAATTTTGTACCCTTATATTCGTAAAAATGCCTACTGTTTATGTATATGTTACTTAAAAAACATTTGCCGCCATTTCGGTGAAATCAAATATCTCACAAGCTATTGATCCTGTGTAAAAAAGTAATTGGAACAATTTTTTTATGGAATTAAATTATGAATCACTTTGTTAATCTATAAAACATAAAATGATATTTTCGCTTAAAATATATTTCAGATAAATACTACCAATTTTTTTTGTGAATGATAAAATTTGCTACAAAATGGGTTCATACATTTCTTCGACAGCTTGTTGGTTCTTGAAGTACCAGGAGACAAATTCATATCAAAGCAGTCCCGCCAGCACGCACATACTTGTATTGACTATTTATATATTGTTTGTGAGCCGGATTTAAGATTATTGGAGTGAGCATCTGTAGTGTACACTCTTCAACGTATGAAACGAGTTTCAATAGAACCGAAATAAAGCATCGTCAGTGCTTTCACCCTCATCATTTACGACATCCTGCATCTTTAAAAATCTTCACATGTAATTTTCACAGGACAATGCAAATCCTTAAAATCTGCTTATTCCTTGCCTTCTACAATCCTGCGCCATGGGCGCAGCAACATGTATTTTCAGGTATGTCACTGAATTTCATTAAACGTTTCGGAACCGTCAAATTCAACCTTCAATTAAAAGAAAACTAGAACTGTTATAAAATGAAATGCATTGCAATCAAGCATCAAACAGATATACTGACCCGAATTTAATACGCAAAATCAATACATCATCATTTAAAGTACCTATTAAGTAAACATACAATAAAGGAAAAAACTACAATTGCACCACTTAATCCACATTTAATATTGTTTTCGTGTGACCTTTTTCCTTTGGCGTGTGTTTGCGTTTCATCAATAGGCGTATGCTGTTAATTATTTTAAACGGATTCATAAAAATAAAATATAATATTTCGTTTCAAACCGTTTTCAACATTTTGTCAGTCTATTAATCTTAAATCATTCAAATACATATTTTAATTCCATCACACGATTTTTAAAGGCCTAAACGTTATCTTCACTCTGTTACACTGTATAACGTTTTCTGTGTTTCTAGGTTGTTTATCATTGTACTGCAAATCTTTTTGTCCTGAGGAACACATGAAATAAGTGCCTGAATATCAACATTTGCAGGAAAACATCTAAGACTTTTCTTCTATTCCAATCTGCGGAGATCCGTTGAATCACTTGAACTGTTACATTTTACTGAAATTATAATTAACGTTGCATCGCCGATATAACTTCATCTGTTTATAATTTCAAAAGAGTGGGTGAGAAAATTTAAAAAACGAATGTTAAACAAACTTGTTGTCTTTTAATGTAGGGATGATTTGACAAATACAAATTATTTGTATTGTCAGTCATAAAGAACTGACATTATCACTAGGCACTATCTTCAGAACGATCTCTTAGAAACGTACCGTTGCTTGTGTTATAAAAATAATACAAAAAACTATACAACAGTGTAATCTCAATAGCAAATATCAGGTTCTGAAGAAGAAATCTGAGAAATTCTGAAGAGCTATAGAGGATGATTCAACCTTCTAAAGTCTCCATAGACTTCTGATCTATTCAAACATTTAATTTCGCGTAATCTATATTGTTGAATGTTCTGATGACATACAGGTACAATGGCTGCATGTCCTCTTCACAATCGGCGATTACAAACGATTATGTGCGAGCACGATCGTGTAGAGGGCATGCTCGGCTGTTCTCGCCGATCATCGTCTATGATCGCCTTCAACCCGTGAATTGTCGGTTTTTCGGACACGCCTCAAAGGGAATCGCCGGGTCATATTGACAAGCTACAACGGACGCTCGAGTGGATGCTTGCACGATGATCGTGCCTATTATGAACGATCACACGATCATCGCCAATAGTGAAGTGCAGGCATCAGAAATACAGATACGTCGATATTGGATTTTACAGCTCCACAATCCGCCCTAAGATGCGTCTATGTGCCGTACCCTCTTCTTTTCAGTTATTTGCCGGGTGCTTATGCAAAATTGATTCGGGATTAACGAGTCCTTTAAGGAAGAAGGATGACTTTTATATCGCTCGGATTAAATAAGAATGAAATTGTGTAGCGAAAAGAAAATTCAAGTAAAAGGTAGGCAGGTCTTAGGGGACGAGTTTATCCGGCTTGCTTATTTTGCATTTGATACGTGCTTTTCATATACAATCAGATTTAGTGCCATACACATATTCTCGAATGATGTATTATAGGGGAATTTTCCAGTAAAGCGTTGTGCTTACAGTTATCTTTGTGATACACATGATAGCCTCAATATGATCTAATTGAAAATATACGAACTCGATGAAACATAGTGAATGTCATGAAAAAAAATGCCCAATCTGTATTATTCTGTTGCGATCGGTGAAACCTCGCAAAGTTTTTTTGATGTTTGATTTCAGTCACTCAGTTTGTCTGTCCGATGACAGTGGAGTACCAGTATGCTGCGGGGTCTTACTAGGTATTGCTACTTTTTACTTTCCATGTTACACTGGCGAGGAGGTATTGTAATCGCGAAAAGTTTCGAAATTGATATATTATGTTTTTTGGGTATTGGTAAGTACATCAAAAATTCGTTCTCTTTCATACCATTTAAAAATTTCTTGCTCAGTATGTCGAACACTATTTTTCCACATGTCTGGGGTAACCGTTTGTAGAGCCTCGTTCCACATATCCAAACAGTCTTTTTCACTGTTACCATCTCTACCAATATGTCTGTTATAGTAACCTTTTGCTATGCCCCAAATTAACTCAATAGGGTTAAATATACAATGGTAAGGAAGCAGACGAAGAACTTTGTGCCCATGTTGTTCCGCCAATTCATCAAACACGTATATTTTAGGTGGTTTGTTTCTAAAAAAGCAGTTATTTTAAGAATAGGAATAAACAAAAGAAATATAAACTGTCGACCAAAATATATATAATTAAGAAGCATTATGTACCGAGCAACAATACTCAATAGCTCTGTTTTAAACATTGTGTTTAAAAATGGTATGTTTTGATTTGTCAACCAGTCTTGGATATTTTTTTTTGTCCATGCATTGTTGGGCACTTTGTTCAATATCATGCTGTGATAAGGGGCGTTATCCAGTATAATCATAGATGGACTCTCCAATTTTTCTAATAACTGATGTTGAAACCATTTCAAAAAATTGTCCTGGTTCATCTCTCCATGGTAATCGCTCAATTTTGTTTTCGAAGAAAA
Source organism: Acanthoscelides obtectus (assembly GCA_963669975.1). NCBI lineage: Eukaryota > Metazoa > Arthropoda > Insecta > Coleoptera > Chrysomelidae > Acanthoscelides > Acanthoscelides obtectus. The sequence continues at coordinate 57,337,046 of CAVLJG010000008.1, read as the reverse complement.
TATCGCTTCACTACCCTCAATAAACCCATTTTCATTTCCAGCATGTAATATAATGTATCTAAAATATATTAGTTTTAAATTTTATAGTGCAAATTGTGTAAAAGTACATACCTTTTACCATCTGTTTTAATAGCTTTCACGCTTTTTTGGTTTCCATTTTGCCAAGAGCGACCTATGGTCCCATTTTGAAATATCCAAGTTTCATCGAGGAAGACAAACTGGTATAAGGCCTCAACCTTGGCTTGATTGTATTGCCTTAGAAATTCCACCCTTTTCAAAGCTATACTTGGTAGTTCCATGAGCCCTCGTCGCGGATTGTCCTTAAGCCACTTAAATCCAAGATCTCTAAGCAACCGCCTTAAAGACGTTGCACTACCATCAAATAATGCCCTATCTCTTAATCGAGACCATAAAGTTTGTATCGTAACTTGTTCTTCTGAAACCATGTGTAATATGACATTATAATTTAGTTAACAAATTAATGCAAATTTCTGATAAGTTATTATAATAAGATCTTACTTTTGTGATACATATTATAGATCACTTCTCGAATGGCACTTGTATCCAATGTCGCTGTGTTGGTTACACGTTTAATATAACTCCGCTTTTTCTTGGGCGATTCTAAATTTGCATCACTTTTCACACCCTCGGAAATACGACTAACTGTCCTTAAACTAATTTTTAAAGCAGCAGCAACACGCTACAAAAAATGAAATAAAATTTCACTATTATTAATATACATTACATATAATTATTAGTAACCTACCTCTTGAACAGCATTTAAAGGCAACAAAGGCCCGTTGTTGTCCCTTTCTTGCTCAAAGTAGTGCATTAACGAGGCCACGAGTTCCTTACACCGACTATTTAACTGTTTGGGCATCTTTATATGCCAAAATTGCCTTTATCTACTCGTAAAATGAATAATTTTGTTTTGAAACAAACAGTTGTTGATTTACAGTATGCGGGGCCAAAGGATTTATAAAGATTTGAAATGCCACAAATTGATTCAGTGTCAAAATTAATACAAATGTCAGTTCCCAGTTTAAATAAGTTTCAAGGTGACAATGTGTCAACGCTGCGAAATCGGTTTAGTGCGTTTACATGTCGATAAGTGATTGGAGCGTTTGCAAAACATTTTATTTCGCATAATGCGTCTAAATTTATCAGAAAGCAACTTATGTGATATTTTAATAACAATGTTTATATGACTATTAACCATAATAAGAGAGTAATGCCCATTTTACAATTTATATATCACATTAATATGAAACTGCAATAGAGCAATTGTTTGTGATAGAAACCTAGGCATTAGGTCGGGGAATTTTTATCGTGATGACGTGCACGCCACTTTGTTTGGCGTTGACTATATGTGTATGGTCCGCCCTTGTCTACCGAGGCGGTGTTACCAAGCTGCCATAAAATATTTATAAGACGTTACATTTATGCTAAGCATAACGGAGTTCCATCATATGAAATAAATGAACAATCATCGTAAGGCCAAGCTGTCTAGATAACTCACGACCATGTCAAATAGGTGTAGATCGACGACTGGTCAAATAAGCACTTAGAGGTTAGGACACTTTTGAATTTTAAGCTGCAGTACATTGTCAGTAAACTAACTCGCGTAGTATTTAAGAGGTATGTGATACGTTTGACAATAGCTTCTCTCATGAACAGTGTGATATATACTTTATTTATCGAATGAAATATATATTTCGTAGGCAGCAAATGTATGATAAATATCCCCACCATGAATAAATATGCAAAAAAAGTAAACAGAAAATGCGTTCACCACAACTGATGGTCAACGAATTCCTCAAAAAGAATGATCAATCTGGCAACACCGCATTTATCTCCGACTAAATAAGAACAGCCGTGTTTTGATGCCATCAGCTGTTTTGTGCATGTCATGTTTTTGGAATCATCTTTTATCCATCTAATTTAATTCGCCTTGTCTAACGGTCTTCTGTTTATATAGCTACTCTTTAGTTTTACTGAATGCACATACCGCATATTTCGCTGTAAGAAACTCCACGCATCTGCGTTTTGAGTTCGTCGACTCCATCACCACGGTGCTTCAAATCAACGGCTTCCCCCTAATAGACTGTTCACTTTCCGTACTTTTTCGCGATTCTTTTAAAAGAGAGCGACAAAGTTCGACGTTTCATGTCACACGCACAGCACAAAACGGCTGTGCAACTTTCACCCCCCAGAGAGATGTACTGCCAATTAAGGGACCTTAAAAGAAGCGATGATTCCAAGCACTTGGTTACGACGTTTATAGTATAGTGAACATTTATAACCATATCATGTTGTGTGAGGCTTCTTCCACCCATGTTCTAATATTTTTATTTCCCATGCTTCAATGACGAAGGAATTATTGGCATCATTTCAATTTTCAATAACCAGAAAAAAATTACAAATTACGGAAACTTTAGCTTTGATATGTTTTTAGTTGTAAAAATTTGGGGGTGGTGGTGGTGGAGAAGGAGTTGTAGGAGGATGGGGGAGGATGTATCACAATTTTTCGATGTTAGTGTGTATGTGTTTGTTGTGTGAATTGATATACACTTCTCACCCCGGTAATTGTACACCCCTATTAGACATATTTTACACATCATAGATTTCATTCCCGTGCATTTGCCTATAAAAACGAAAATATTTTCAGGCGCTGGATCGCGTACTTTTCGGTCGAATTAAGGTGTTTCACTATAGTTTACAAATTTATTTCTATAATTTCTATCCACGGAACGTTTTGCTTTGATTTTGCAGGCATTATGACTATGGGATTCTCTGTGAGGTATCTAAACGTTATACCCATCCATATCCGACTTCTTGGAGAAGGCCCGGAGAAAAATGTTGACTGGATTATATGTTCAACCCCTGGTATTACTTCTGCACGATGTGAAACTTTTTAATTTTTCAGAGAAATGGCGGTATACTAAGCGGCAAAAAGTAAAAGAGGGGCTCTGTTTTAACAGGCACTTTCAATTAGCTCTGAGGCGATGCTGCACTTCAAAAATCACTTTCAGTCGTCCAAAAAATCCCTCAATTTCCAAAGGATTTGACGTGAATTCAAATTGACTTCCGGATGATGGATAGGGATAGGGCACAAGATTAGAATGATGAATGTATTGCAAAATGTTTGGCTGATTGTTTTTTGAGATTCTTTTGGGTCTCTGGATGCACATGAAATGCACTAAATGAACAAAAGCTGAAATTATGTCGTGGTCAAAAAAAATGTGAGGCTATTTTACACAATATCAGCGGCTTAATGCGGGTGTTACGTGGCGCATCTGGGTGGTATTATAGATGTAACTGATCTCCATATTACTTGCATTATTTACAATGCATTTTATTTCCGATCTGGCCAATATTAAAGAAAAATAAGAATGGATGTGTAAACAAACTAAAATACGCATTTGTATATAACATTGAGAACTTCTGCTAGATTATGTGTTTAGGTTTTGTACGTCCAAAAGTGCATATCAAAAACACTTAAGAACATGGCGTCAAGTAGACTGACTCCATACTTCCCACGCCTTCGGTACAACTACTCGTATAATTTTCTATGTGGTGCAATGACACCAAAAAGACGTAGGTTTTCTTAGACACATTAGTGTAATATTTGAGCTTTTCATGAAAAAAAAAATCCGCCGATTGTAGCAACGAGGGCCTCCATACACCACAGACGCATTTTTTGGAGCTTTGGTGTAAAACTATTTGTCAACGCGTTTCAACATTTGTTTGATGTATTTAACTACCAGTGCAAACGATTTCAACCACAAGTAAATCATAGGTGAAAGAAGAAATCGTGCATGCTAGTCACAATTTGAAGGAATTTGATTATTTAACAGTTCCAGAATTTAACAATACAATGAAAAAACGGAACAACACGAGAAATTAATAGAACAGACAAAAGGAAAGTATTAGCAGGAAAAAATATTTAATTCCAGCAACAAAACTAAAGCTGTCTGGATGACAGTATCTGAACTGACCGGAAATAATACGAAAAGACCAATAATACATAATATATAACTAATTCATCTAATCAGAAAATGCGTGCTGATGAATTCAATTTAGTTTTTTAAAAATGTACCTTTAAACATCAGTTGTCCAATTTCATAACATCCAGAAGAAACCTAAGGAACTGAATATTACTTTTATTGGCTCAAGAATGTCCCTTGATGTGCAAGTAAAATTCTTGGGCTTGTATCTAGATACAGGTTTTAATTTTTTAGACCACTGTGTATATAAACTCCCAATGATATCTCATGAAAAATTTCCAAAAGGTCTTTACTGAAGCACATATATTTTCTGTTTACTATGCTCAAGTTGAGACACGACTGAGGTATGAACTATACTTCTGGAGTTTGCCCACAAATGCTCAGCAAGTATTTTTGGCTCAAAAAAGAGCGGTTAAATGTATGATCGGAGTCAGTTAAAATGTTTTTAAGCATTTTAAGAATGTAACTTTACCATAATTATTTTTATACGAAGTATACTTTCATTCACAAAAATAGGTTTTCAAACAATTTTAACTATATTTGGACCCATCAAGCTGTGTGTTATGCCAAGTATAAGATCGGCGTCAGATCTCCGGAAATACTGGGTCCCCGAATGTTCAATAAGCTATCAACTCATATTAAAGAGTGTGGAGATTTACATAATTTTAAGGTTAAACTTACAGAACTTCTTGTAAACAAATGCTATTATGCCGTCTCTTGGTTGTTTCATTAGTTTTTACTCTGACGAGCCTTATACATACATTGTCATGTCTCTGAGAAAACTAAAGAATTTGAATTTGAACATTTTTGGACAACTGATTATAATAGCCCTTGATACCATATACAGGGTGTTTCAGTTTATTGTTGCATAACTTTAAGATTCGATAGAACTTATAAAATTAATGCATAAAGTCTATATAAACATGGGTCGAAAAATGCGTGGCTTCCGAAATACAGGGTGTTTAAATTTACTTTTTAACATAGGCTTTTTTAAATATTTCGAACAATATTTGAAAATTGGTATACAAGGGTTTTTTGGTACGACAAAACGAACCATGGGCATAGTTTTACTGTAGCCGCTAGAGGGCGTTCTTTACTGTACCTGTAGTGTATTAAAATGACCGAAACATTTCTCTTAGTGCAAATTTTTGCTTTTTGAATAAAAAAACTGATTCTTCGCACTTTTCTGCATAAAAAAGCTCTCCTGTGAGTTTTCGTTATAGTTAGCCGTTTTTGAGATATTTCGATTTTTAAGGTTCGATACATTTTTAATTATTTATGGGAAAATAATATTTTTTTTACTTTTTCGATTTGGGCATTACAGGTAAGTAAGACGATCGTTTAGACTGTGTTTCTAAATACAGCAATAATTCCTAACTACAAATAAACACAAAAAACAGAATATTAATTTGTTTAATTTTCCAATATTATTTTTAACAAATTAAATTAATTATTTACAACTAAAATGCTATTGGATAGTTAGGACAAACATACAAAATCTAAAGTAGTTGCTCGAAATGTAAACCCAATTGTTCAATACACAATTCACATCTACGAATGATCGAACGTGGTATAGCATTATTCAAATAAGGCCTTATTTCATCACATGCATTCCTGATTCTGTCTATTAGCATATCTCTTGTGGTTACGGGAGTCTGGTACACTTTTTCTTTTAGAAATCCCCACACAAAGAAATCTAATGGATTTAGGTCAGGGGATCGTGGAGGCCAGGAGACTGATCCTCCACGGCCGATCCATCTTTCTGGATAATTTTCGTCCAGCCAGTTTTTAACTATTCTCGAATAATGAGCTGGACAACCATAAAGCTGGAACCAGGCCAATCTTCTTAAATCTAACATAACATCATCCCACATATTTGCATGTTCAGCCTTTAAAAATTCCAAGAAGGCCGCAGCATTTAACCTTGCAGGCAAAAGGTAGGGTCCAAATAGTCGATTACGGTAGATACCAATCCACACGTTCACACTAAATTCATGCTGAAAATTTCTTTCCCGAACTGCATGCGGATTTTCATGCGACCAAATATGTTGATTATGAAAATTTACCACTCCACGTCTAGTGAAGCATGACTCATCGGTCCATAAAACGTTACTTAAAAACTCCCTATTATTATCAGTTCTATCAAGAATCCACTGACAAAATGTGATTCTTCGTTCTCGTTATTTGGCGATGCACTCTTTCAAATACTGAGCGAGTTGGATGTCGTCTGTTTGGAAATCTTTGTGCGTATTCTCTGGCTGCTTCTGCTGCGTTTCCATTTACAAAGCCATACACAAAATAAATATCCGCTAACTCTTGATTGGAGAATAAAATGGCATTTTTATAAAACTTACAAAAAAAAAACAGGTAAAAGAAACTAAATTTCGTGCATTCACAATTGCAAAAAAACGTTTCAGGTGTCAACAGACAACAACACTAACTGTCAACTAATTGACGTTTAACCTTATTCTGCTTTCAATTTCAAAAATATTTGCAGCCATAGCCTACTTCTAAAAATTATCGAGATACTGACTTTTTAACGTTATTTTATCATGAATAATTAAAAATGCATCGAACCTTAAAAATCGAAATATCTCAAAAACGGCTAACTATAACGAAAATTCACAAGAGAGCTTTTTTATGTTGAAAAGTGCGAGAATCAGTTTTTTTATTCAAAAAGCAAAAAATTGCACTAAGAAAAAATTTTCGGTCATTTTAATACACTACAGGTACAGTAGAGAGTGCCGTCTAGCGGCTACAGGAAAACTATGCCCATGGTTCGTTTTGTCGTACCAAAACAACCTTGTATACCAATTTTCACTGGTATACATCGAATCTTGTTCGAAATATTTAAAAAAAACTATTTTAGAAAGTAAATTTAAACACCCTGTATTTCGGAAGCCACGCATTTTTCGACCCATTTTTATATAGACTTTATGCATTAATTTTAAAAGTTCTATCGCATCTTAAAGTTATGCAACAATAAACTGAAACACCCTGTATACTATATAATATAGCCTCACGAAATCAAGTAACCTCAATCTTTGTCAAATATGTCTAATAGGTATAGCGGGCTAGAAGTGATTATTACTATTATACCAATGTCAAAAAAGTTGCGGTATACCCTGAAACCTCCCACTCCCAATTTTTGGCCCCTAAAAGAATTACCAAAAATGATCGGGATCCTCTAAAATGCCAAAATGCCAAAAAACGAAGTTTGCTCAGTTTTAATTTTTTTCGTTGTTGACATTTCTCTCCACCCCCACTACACTGATTTTCAAAAACTACAAAGCTTTTTCGTCCTTGCCGTAGCAATAGCTGTTCGTAAAAATAGTAGTAGTTATAGACGGGCCAAGGATTAGCTGACAGACAGACAGACCGACGAAAATGATTGACATGGTTTTTCGTGATGTAAACGTCATATAACATCCAAAAACATATCTCATTTTTTCGCGATTACAATACTTCCTCGCTAGTAGGCGTGGGAGGTAAGGGATGTTAGGAGGCATGAAAGAAGTTATCGAACGAGATTCGAAAACTTTTGAGATCACACTATTTCCATCGTCTGTGCGGGAGAACTAAGAGCTAAACTACAGGGTTCATTATAAAAGTAATTCGTATGTTTTTTTGTGACGCCACGATAGATGGCAGCGCGGGAAATATGGCCAGGAGATGTGCGGAAAGACGTATCTACTTGTAGAGTTCTGCGTAAAGCTTGGAAAGCACGCAACCAAAACATTCCAGATGCTTCAAGAGTCAATGAAGCATCCTTGAACTTACCGCAGGAGCAAACGGTCAACTCAGGCTTTTATCTGAAGATACTCAAGGAATTGAAACGCGCGCGTGAGGGCCTGCTATTAAAGACATGGTCGAGCCGAGTCACGATAATGCCACCAGACACCATCAGGCCTTCATCGTTACCAACTTCCTGGCCCGGAGCATCACCCCCAACCCCCTTACAGGCCCGACTTGGCTCCATGCGAGTTTTTTTTGTTTCCTCGGCTCAGGAGAGAGCTGTAAGGAAAACATAAGGAGACCTTGGAAATCACCCAAAAGCATTTTACCACGTTCCTGAGAGACATTTCCGACGAGGAGTGTCGGGATATATACGTATTTCAGGCGTGGCAAACACGGCACCGCAAGTTTACTCGTATTGATGCAAGAGGAGAGTATCCTGAAGAATTTTAAGTATTTGTAAAGGGTGTCCCAAAATTAACGCAAGATTTGAATTAAATAGAAAATGCCATTTTTAGTCTTTTAATAGTTATATTTTTATTGACTCATAAAGTACATAGGATAGGGTTATGTATGGAATAACACATCGGACAAATGGCCTCCACGGCTTTGCATGCACATGCGCACTCTTTTGTCGAAATTTTCCATGACCCTTCTGCATAAATGTGGCTGAATTTCGTTGATGCAGCGTTGAATCTCCTCCTTTAATGCACGGGTGGTTGTGGGCTTGTTGACATAGACTTGTGATTTCAAATAACCCCATAAAAAGAAGTCTAATGGTGTTAAATTACACGATCTAGGAGGCCAATTTTGATCACCGAAACGAGAGAGTACACGACCGGGAAATGTCTCATGCAGTAATTGAATTGTTTCACGGGCTGTATGACATGTGGCACCGTCTTGTTGAAACCACATATTGGGTACATCAATATCATTCAATTTTGGCAGAAAGAACTGTGTAATCATGTCGCGATATCGAGCACCAGTAACAGTCACTGCTTGACCAGCATCATTTTCAAAAAAATATGGCCCAATTATGCCTCCAGCCCAAAATCCACACCAGACAGTCACGCGTTGTGGGTGCATTTCTTTTTCGACAATCACACGTGGGTTCTCCGAACCCCAAATGCGGCAATTTTGGCGATTGACAAAGCCATCAAGATGAAAATGTGCTTCATCGCTTAGGATGATTTTGCTTGAAAAATCAGGGTCCATTTGTTGATGTTCAATAATCCATTCAACAAACTCTCTTCTCTCTGCATGGTCATTAAGCTTCAATTGTTGTGTTAATTGAAGTTTGTAAGCATGAAGACACAGATCTTTGGTGAGTATACGCTGTAGAGAGGTTCTTGACATTTGCAATTCTTGTCCACGACGTCGAATTGAGGTTCCTGGATTGTCCGCAACACTCTCACGCACTGCTTCGATATTCACATTTGAACGGCTTGTTTTTGGACGACCAGTGTGTTTGGCGTCTCCAACGGATCCAGTCTCCATGAATTTTTCAATTAATCTCTTCACAGTTGACGAAGTTAAAACACTATTCCGGCCATATTTTGTATGAAATTTTCGAACTGCAGCCGCCAAGCTTTCACTATTTTTGAAATATTCTTTAATAATGAAGACACGTTGTTCTATCGTGTAACGCTCCATTTTTCATAACCCTATACTGTTAGCTGTCAAATTGCTTTTTTTCAGGGTTGCCAACACTTCACTGCACAAATGGCGGCAAATTCAAATCTTGCGTTAATTTTGGGACACCCTTTAAAAGCACGATCAATAAATCTATGTTTCCCAGCAAGTGCGCATCGCTTTCATAATGGGCCCTGTATATCGTACTACATTGTCTCTCCACGATTTTCCAACATCCCCGGTCTAATAGTGGCACCGTTAAAAGGGCTAATTGGGTAGTGCCACTGAGAGCGACTGTTCCGTTCTGTTAATGAAGCGTAGGTAATTGCGACAAGGTAGGTGAATCACTGCCCCACCGACAGTTTGCGTTACGGTATGCCGGCTATTACGTCACTCGGGAATTTGTATGGCCCTTGTAGCCGAGCGAAAATAGAAGTAATTTAGGAAGTGCGAAGTTAAACTAACAAAATACTCTTCTCTCTCTTAAGAATCAAAACAATATCTCTTCTTAACCTTTGATTATTATACTACGCATTCTAAAATAAGGGCAATTGTTTCCTTTTTCATCCTTTAAGTATATAAAACAAGATTAAAGACGATGAAATATAAAAAACTTCTGTACAATTTCGTAGAAAAAACGTTACAATATTATAGAGGGAAAATGTATATTGTTGATAAATAGGTTATTTGACTCAGTAGAGGACAATATAGAAAAGTTATGGTTCTTGGTAATAGAGCTTGTTCTGATTGGCTGACGAAGTCATCCACCTTAGTGTCTCAAAGTTGAGGTAATGAAACCTTATTTTCATTTACGCCGTACCACAAGCTAAAAAGTAACTAGTAACAAGAAACCGAATATGCAGTTTGAAGCTGAAGATTGTACCGCCGATCGTCTACCGAAAAAAACTATCGAATACCTATAAAAAACTTGTGACGTTCCGAAACTGATGAAAATTATGTATGTCGTAGTACAAAAATGGGATCAAGCAGGTTGAGTCTGCAGTCTGAGGTAGACCCTAACGAAATAAGACACCGCCATAGACCTTATATTTTTTTTATACTCCAACTACCACGAAGGCCTAAAGCCTAAGCACCCATTGGTTACCGTGGAGCTATAGGGGGATACATGGGGAAGGGGGAACGCCACACGGACTCTGGCGAGGGAACACGTGTGCATGCAACATGCACACATTCTGGCTCCGCCTACGAGAGCTGCCGGGTGGTACCTCCGCGTTCGACAGTCAGAGACCGTCTACCACCTACGGACAATCACAACATCCATAGCCAAGAGAAAAATTTCTCCTGGGACGGGACTCGAACCCTCACAGCGCACGGCGACTGATCAGGAGACCGAAGAGTCTACTACTGCGGCCACCGCTGCTGCCTGGATAGAGGACATACACTAGAAACCAAGCCTAGACTATGTTGATGAGCTGCCAAAAAACCACAAACAGCTGTTAGCGGTTGTCTTGGTTTTTGGTCGCCGGATGAAATCAGCAAGAAGACCCTCTGAGAAAAAATTTAGTTACTAACAAGTATAACAGAAAAATCAAATGAATCAAGTCCGTCAAACTCGTCCGTACATTTTTTTCCACAACTATACGTAGTACCGTTTATTTGACAACATCGCGTCGCCTCTCTAAAATATCAGACAGAATCATGCGTCAGACGTGGCAGAGCGCCCACAGAGCACCAGTCTATTGTTCTAAGTTTTAAGGGCAAACGGAAACCTATGATGTGTAAAATATGTCTAATAGGTGGGTAGAATTAAAGGGGTTGAAAGTGTATTAATATACTAACATCAAAAAATTGCGAAGCACCTTCATTCCCCCCTACAACCCCCCCACCACCCATTTTTTACCCCTGGAATTTTTTTCAAACATGATCAGGATCCTCTAAAACGTCAACGATCAGCATGGTAACCAAAGTACATATACAGCTCGATTTCATTGTTTATTATCTCACATCATAAATTATTGGAGACGTGGATACAACAACGGGTTTGTCGCTCTATTCGGGAAATAATTTAGTAATCAATACCCAAAAACCAGATGGACAGGACGTGGTACGAAGTGGTGACAACTGTCTTATAAAAACGTGTTTTGGGAAAGATCAGTCAGGAGAATTGGAGAAGATGAAGGTGAAAGACTGGGAAATAGTGGAGCAGGACCAAGAAGGATAGAATGTAAACGCGACAAATATCTACAAGGCATTATAACGTCATTATAACGATAATGATGATCATGATGCGTCTGTTTCTAAGATTTATTGCTTTTAACAGCGGTAGTAGTTAGACACGGCAACAAACACTGTATATAACAAATGAGTCAAAAAACTTATCAACTGAAATTCTAAAATGTTTTACAATATCACTTTTTCAAGCTACACATTATATGATAATCACTTCCGCTGCTTCACAACATCTGGCAACCACAAGTATACATACCAAATTTATTTTCATTCATCTAAAATATGACTTATTTGAGACAGTGTACAGGAAACTTATACAAGTATATACAATCTGAAGAGATGTCCTATTCCTAGCATCATTACACTGAACTACAAAGCTCTATCCTGTGTACCTGGCTCGGTACATTGGAAACGTGGGCAAATTGGAATAAATTCACTGAAGCTCGGCCGGAATAAAGTTCAAAGAGAGATTTCCCTTGCCTGCCGGTCAGTCTGATACTTCAAAGACTCCCGAAATGAATCAAGGATTATACTATAAGCTCCCTTTGTGTATTAGCAAGAAAGTTTCCTTTACAAGTTCGATGTTAACTTAATTGGTTAGATGCAATCTATATTAACATATGTATTCTCTGAAGGCATATCGCAATAAATAAAGTAAGGTTTTTTAAATTTTGATACAAACGGCTTATACGTAAGATCAGTGCAACTTATTAATCGAGAAAATGGGTTTTCTAAGGCTACTTTATAACGACGCTGATGTGTTTTAAAGTACATCTATCCTATAAATATAACTACATCTAACGTTGCACAAACAACATTTGTGGTACTGGTTGTTCACCGAAGGAAGTTTCTAAATATTGCAAAGCATGTCGCTGCGTCGGATCAGCAGTAATTGGGATAGTGTCAGGCCAACTGAAGGTACTTCTAAGATGAAGGCTAAATATCAAATGGTCGTGCTTTCGTTTAAAATGAAGATAACAATAGAAACGTTTCATTAAATGAGAGTAATCACAGAAAGAGAACAAGCAAAAGGTGTACATGTTGTTAGGCAGCAAAAAATTGGTTTTACCATAAATGAAGAGAAATACTGCCTTCGCGTACAATGTGGAGTCAGAGATAAATGCATTGTGTAAAGTACATCGCAAGATAAATAGAGACTAGTTTTTGTATGCTAATCAAGATGCCTTTATGATATTCAATCAAACAATTTTCATGGAGAATGATGAAATTTGACAATTCTTAGTTTAAGTGTACCGTAATTATCTTGAGATAGTAGCAACGACTATTTAAACCATGCCTGTCTTCATTATTGTAAGTTTTTTAAAACCTCGAACATTTGGGCGTGTAGTAGAAACATTTAAGCGACAACAAACGTTTTTCTGTTGTATACTTTTATGACAGAGGGATATAATAGTCTTTACAAAAGAATAGCTTTATTTTTAGTTTAGATAATGTTCATTATTTCTCGGTCATTAATTTTGGACAGTCAACAACAAAAACGTATCTAGATATTTGCAAACTTTACTTTGGAACCAATCCAAAATAGAATGTAACATTTTTTGGAGGAGGCAATACTTTCTTCTATACTTTAATTTTGTATGCATTCAGGAAAGTGATCATTACAGGTCAAAGTATCGGCTGAAGCTAGATACTTCATCAGCTCATAGTTTCACGAGAAGCTATTGGTATTGGATTAATTTTTGGTAAATGTAAATCTTGTAGATAGTTATTGCTTTGGTATTATAATAATAATACATCGTCTTTATTTAGGGGACGAAGTTTAGCAGAATGCTACTCTGCCACTTGACCTAAAGAAAAAAGAAAATTCTGAAAACAATGTAAAAAACATAAAAAAAAAATTTACAAGTTAAAAATGTAGGTGTATAAAAATATGATGTAGGTATATAGCATAGAAGTGAACGATATGCAATAGTTCAGGAGCTAAAAGTATAAATTGTATCAGTTATATAAACAAAGGAATGTTATATTGAAAATATTTGTGTGAGGTGAATTTTATCAACTGATTTATATACTTCTATTCAAAATAAATGTCTTCATATGTCTTTTAAATTCATCATATGATAGCAATTTTGTGGATCGAGGTATGGCATTGTAAAAAATAATTGCGTTGTAGTTGAAGCATTTATGAAAGAATGAGGTCCTGTGAAGGAGCATTGTGAGTGTTTCAGTTAATCGAATGTCCCTAGAATGAATATTGCTTCTAGATATCAGCTTATTTCTCAAAAAACGGCGGAATGGATGATAGCTAAAGTCAGTGGGTGTAAGTAACTAAGTGTAGCTCACACAGTTCGTTTATCCTCAAACTAGATAAACTAAATCGCAATAACTAACTATTGTCGGGCGATGGCTAGATATTTTTACGGTTCTCGAAGATACCAGAAAATAACATTTTCTGACTGCTTGGATTATTCACCCAAATACAGAAGTGGGAAATGGGTACTTTTTAATGTATTTTGAGTTTGTTTTTTCCCTTTGCCCTCATCAATTATTTGTAAGTTCTCTTGTCAGTGAGGCCAAAAATAAAATGATATCCAAAAATACTTGTTCTTCAGAGATATACATATGTCTTCGCACTTCTAACGTATACGTCAACAACGCTTGTATTATTTGATACAGTCTAATTTTCATTTTTCGTAACATATGAAACTTTTGGTGTTTCTGGAACGATTGACGTATCTGGTATATTAAAAAATGACAGCTTGCTGGTCGTTTTTGGATGGCTAAACGTCCGGTTTTGGGAACGGGAATGTCTACTCCGAGCGGTCCTGGGCTATGCTGGTTTTGCGTGGTGCCATCTCATGATTCGGAATGATGACTTCGCGCAGTCTGAGCATGTTACGGAACTTCAGACTATTGTAGTATATTATTGAACAGACATGCATGGGGAACTTTGATTTTTCGACTATCTTCTGGGTTCAGTATATTGACAACGTTGCTGTTTGTGCTGATTTTGTTTGCACATAATACAAAATAACGCTGAAATTACTCATTTTCCTTGTTACGAATACCCATACGCAACTGCTTTGAGTACTTGAATATCAAGGTATATTTTATCTGACGCTCGATATTAAAAAATTCCGCGTCTCTTTCCACTCTGCAATCCAACATTCATATACAATAAGAGCTAATTTAATTCGCTCCCTGTGCATAAGGGTTGATTTCGCTTTAATCTCGTTCAGAAGCGAGGTTACAAATTAAGAAAAAGTAAACAGGATTTTCTATAGCCCCACATCAAAGCGAATAGAGGCTTCCGTGGGGTGCCGGTTATATTAGCCCTAACCTGCTTTTAGTTCTGATGCTAATAATATAAAATGAGCTTAGCGTTATCAAAGAGCCTCTCTTGGGCACGTAACGTAGGCCGCGAGCTTACCAAAATGTGTCGGGCTAAATGCATGCTTAGGATTTTGATATTTAACGTCACATGTCTCTCTTTTCAGCAGTCTGTCTGGAAGAGGATCCTTAATACTTTTCACCTGTTTCATGTTGTGTATAGGGATGACTAAAAAACGATGTTATCGGTTTCTTTTTGTCAAAAAATGCAATTTTTCTTCAATCGTAACTTGACAATTAGCTGCAAATTTCCTTCTTTCTTATCACTTTATTTCTTTAAAAAATTTGTCGAAAAAAGTGACAGGATAAAAGTAATCACCTCCTCAATTCCACTAGAAAAGAGGAATTTTGGCATACAATTTTAGAGCTGTATTAATATTTGTTAACAAGTTACGACTGAAGAAAAAATGCATAATAAAGTGCACAAAAAATGTATTTTACGACAAAAAAAAATTACAACATTGTTTTTTAGTTATTTTAATACACAGGATTCACAATACTGTTCCAAACAGGCAGTTGAAAAAAGGGCATGCGATCTTAAGTTGAAACAAGAGTTTCTTATAATTAAAGACAGAGTTTAAGCAAGCAAGTCTTACGTGACCTTGAAATGTGAGTTTAGTTAACATTATATTTTTTTTAATTCCTGTTCTACTCATTCACCTGAGGAAGTCCGTTTTGAAAACTTACAATCGTTTTTCAAAAAAATATCAAATTATTTAGTAACTGTCGTAAAAATTCAGAGGACTTTTGCGTGTTTGGAAAGGTGACGTGTCTGGTAAATGTCTGGTATGTCGCCAAGTAGGTTATCTCTGTACTTCCTACGCAACTCCGTGATCAGTTCATTAAGGATTATGTTCAGCACGAATTAGATCCTCTGAGAAAACAAGTCAGTCAAACGGGTCCATAAAATTAGACCAAGGACATTCTTTCTCTGCGCTAGCGGTAGTGCATGTGACAGCGCGGTCAGAGCATAGGAACTATGCGCGGCAGAAATACGTGTGATATCATACCAGAAGTTTGACAGATTTTTACAATTTTCATTTTAGGCGTTTTTATGTGCCGACACTGGATCGATTTTCAAAAACTAAAAGCTTTCGAGTCCTTGGAATAGTAGTAACATTGTGTAAAATTTCATCGAAATCCGAGCGGTACTTCTCAAGTTTTAGGCGGTTATAAGATTAGCGGACAGACCGATAGACAAACAGACAGACCGACGGAAATGAGTGACATGGTTTTTCGTGATATACGAGTACATACTTGTCATATAACATCCAAAAAACGAAATATCAGTTTAGAAAAAATCCGCTATAACAATATTTCCCCACCAGTAGTCTTGGGAAGCAAAAACGACCAAAGGTAGAAAATGTTGCTATGATGTTTCTATAAAGCCACAATAAAGTGCTGAAAAATGAGCAAGACTGAAGCTGTATACTAAAAATTTCAATGTAAACTTGTGGACAGTTGCTTTGCAACATGGAAAATTTTATCCAAACTTAAATCTCGATATTTTCGGAACGGAAAGAGATATCGAGTTGCCGTATTCGGAAGGATCTTGAATAACTGTTTGAGAACACGTGCAGGGTTCGATCGGCGTATTTTTTTCTTTATCCACTTATACAGGGTGAACAAAGGAAGTTAGTTTTTGTTAGCTAAGTTTAGGACTTTCAATTTTTGATCTTGGAAATTTTTCTATGCATCTTTTCGATCTTTGGTCTATACTTAACAAAGTAATTTCTCAAATTCGCTGTAACTCAAATTATCGAATTTTATTATATTTATCCCGAAAAAAGGGACTTTTTTGGGGTTTCCCTTGAGAATGGGTATTTTTTCTCATACTGTAGCATAAAGTGGAATTTATTGCACCCGAGAAAAGATTTAAGCACTCATTCAAAACGTTATTGCCTCCAGTGGCGTGCAGTAAAAATTTGCTACTTTGGTAAGAAGTGCTAATAACTTAAAAAGCTTTATGTTTCAAAATGCTATGATGCTGGCCAACACTGCTATTCACCTTTTATCTGGAATTTTTTATCTTTCTCATTCAGCGGTGATCGCGTCTTCATTGCAGATGTTTTCTAATAGATACTAGACGTTCTATTTGCATGGAGAGGGTAATCCAAAAAAGGAATATACGAGGTCGAGCCGGAAGATATTTATTGCGGGAAGTTAAAGATAAAAGATGAATAGCAGTGTTGGCCAGAATCATAGCACTTTGAAAAATAAAAATTTTCAAGTTATTAGCACTTCTTACCAAATCAGAACATGATTTTGGTATTACGGTATTGGAATTCACACTTATACGAGTATGAAGAGTAGTAACTTCAATTTGTTCATTGAGCTGTTTAATTGCATAGTAAAATTTATAAATTCGGTATACATTTCCAAATGTTAAAGGAGCAAATTTTTACTGCACGCCACAGGAGGCAATAACGTTCAACAGTATAAGAAAAAATACCTATTCGCAAGAGAAATCCCATTTCTGGAGATAACTGTAACACTATTTCAAAATTTTATAATTTGAGTTATAGCCAACTTTCGAAAAATTTTATAAATTACATATTTTTAGGACAGTCCAAAGATCAAAAAGATGCATGGAAAAATTCTCAAGATAAAAATTGAGAATCTGATATAGCCCCAAACTTTGCTAAGAAAACCTGACTTCCTTTGCCTTCCTGCGTAAGTGGATTAATAAAAGGAATATAGCGATCGAATCCTGTACGTGTTCTCCAAGAGTAGGTCAAGAACCTCCCAAATACCGCAACTCGACATCTCTTTCCGTTCCGAAAATATCGAGATTTGAATTTGGGTAAAATTTTCCGTGTTGCAAAGCAACTATCCACCAGTTTAGTAAAATTCAAATGTATAATGTTGATTATGACTATATAGGCCGTTTATAGATTTTCGTTATATGAAATTATTTTGTTTATATTAACGTATAGTGCACTTACAGATTGCAAGTTCATTAATCATGGATATAAATTCATGTAACATGCAAGGGAGGCAAATGGGCTAAACATGTTTATTCATTTGTTACATCAAATGAATACCTTATCCTTGTTGCTGATCCAGTGCGCTTTCATACACACAAACATTCCATTTCTCTAATTAATTCAGGCGTGAAAACACTGATAAGCCAAACAGAGCCCATACTTCACCCTATAAATGGACACTATCTATGTAAAAAGGGAAGGGTGATTAAACCAATGGAAAAATGGAGACAGGTGCAATAGTTTTACCCAGTTATACGTACTTAACGTACCTACATTTATTTTCAAGTTAGAAGCTTTTCCATATTATCAGTTTTCAGTATATTTTAAAAAATGCCGTCAAGTAGGTTGAATTTGCACTTCCTATGCAACGCCGTCATCAGTTCATAATGGATTATGTTCAGCGCAAGTTAGACCATTTGGAAAAAAAGTTAATGACGTACATGTATAACAAAGAAATTAAATGAATTCACTTAATCAAACTGGATCACACAATTACTCCATAGACATTCTTTCCGTGTCCTGTTAATAGTTGATCTGGCAACGTCGCCTTTCACCGATACCTGACGACATAACGCGTCAGTCGCGGTAACGCGGCAGAAAGGCCAGAACACTTATCAAGACCGGTGATCCCAGATAGCAGAAATAGCAATGGTTATTGAAAGCATTTCTATATGATTCTGTTTTAGCGGCTATTGTACGGGGAAGTCTATGATGTGTGGAATATGTCTAATAGGTGCGTAGAACTATCGAGGTTGAGTGAGTATAAACAAATAAAATAAAAAAAAATGGAAAATAAGATAACCCTCCCCCAAACCCTCTACAACCCTCCGCCCCCCAATTTTTACCCCTAAACTTTTTTCAAAATTGATCAGGATCCTCTGAAACGCCAAAATGAAGTTTCGACGATTTTTATTTTTTTCGTTTTTGACTTTTTTCTCCGCCGCCACTAGACCGATTTCCAAAAACTGAAAGCTTTTTCATCCTTGTGTGGAAATTTCATCAAAATCCGACCGGTACTTTCAGACAGACAGGCCGACGGAAATGAGTCACTTGGTTTTCTGTGATGTACATGCCATATACATACGAGCACAAACAACTAAATATTCGGACACCTTTGAATTCTGTCCAAATTGTCCTTTAAAATAATTGAACAAAATTGTAAACTTGTACCGGTATTGGTAGTATATACAAATTGTGGCATATTTTTCATGGTATCATCTGTTTCCCTTGATAATTAATTTTAATGAACAAACAAACAAACTAAACTTTATAAAAATATATGGCCACTAAATATTCGGACACTACAAAACTGAACTTAACTAACAGCTTGTTACGTCACCGTTCGCCTTAATTACTGCCTGAATTCTTGCCGGCATGGTATTAACTAATGCTTGGCAGTTTTCCTGTGTAAATGTATTCCAAATTTCTTGCAATTTCACACGCAGTTCAGGAATTGTTCTATGAGGATAGTTTCTCAAATATTACTTCGTTTTATGCCAGACCGACTCTATCGCATTTAAATCGGGGCTAATAGCAGGCCAAGAGAGGACATGTATGTTATGATCCCCAAACATTTTTTGTGTAGCAGTGTGTCATGATGCGCCGTCCTGCTGACAGGTAAATACAGTCTCCGTCAGGATACAAGTCTACTATGATAAGTAATAATGTATTCTTAAGGATTTCTGCATTCACTGTGCCATCTACAAAATAAAGACGTTGCAGTTGCACACATACAGCCCCACACCATAATACCTTTTTGAAATTTTACTATACGCTTAATACAGTTTTTGTAAAACGTTTCAGTTTTGCTTCTGATAACCCTTTCTCGGTGATCGCCTACGCATACATCGAATTTGGCTTCGTCACTAAATATGACCTTGCTCTAGTGCTCCTCCGCCCGAGAGCGCCCTGATTTTGCCCAAATTAAGCGTCTTTGTTTTTGGACTTCAGTTAGAAGCGGTTTTCTTTAGTCTAAGGCAAATATATTTTTTCGTTGCTTTGGAATAATAATATAATGCATACCTTATAAAATTTGAGTCCAGATTTACGAATGTATATTCGACGGCATTCTCGTGAAAGTTGCATCCCACACTTTGTGTTCCACTGAGTTGTAAAGTGTTTCGCCTACCCGATTTTCGGATTTTAATCAAAGCTCTTCGATTCCGTTCAGTTACAATCGTTGGACTTTTACCGCGGACGTCACTACTTGCAGTTTCTCTATACTTGTTTATAATGTCCGAAATTGTAGATTTAGGGATAACAAGATCTCTTGATATTTCGCGTATTGACTTTTGTTTGTAAAACTGCTTAATAATAATTTGCCTCACTTTCTGATTAGTGCCTACACCTCGTACGATTTTTGTTTAAATGTAAGTTAGCAACAAGAAAAAATAATTTCCAAATACCTACAATGCCAAACAATGTTGACATTCAGTATTGTGATACAGGTAGGCGCTCATATGTTTCTTGACCTGTCCGAACATTTAGTTAAACTACTAAACACTATTTTTCGAAAACTAGTTTATTTATGTTCAAAGTATTCTCCTTGAGCATCAATGCGCTTCTGTACGCTGATCTTCCACAAACTGATTAATTGCTTGATCGATTTCCTCTTCGGACGAAAATTTTCAACCACGCAGGTGTTTCTTCAAATTGTTGAAGAGTCAGAAGTCACACATTGCTAAATCTGGCAAATAAGGCGGATGTTCTAGCATTTTGCTGTGGCGTTGGTGTAAAAAGACTATAGTTAGTTGAGCAGTGTGGCTAGAGGCACACATACTTGCCCGGGATGGAGCTTCATTACCAAATGCCTGTTGTAACCGTTCAATACATTGATGCTGAGTTAAGCCGACTTCAAAGTCATAACGCGATAACTCCCTCGAGACAACTCTTAAATTTGTTTAGACCACGTTAACTGTAAGACGCTTGCAAATGAACTGAATACGGCGACTTACTAATAAAGGACCGCTATTTCTAATAGTGCGCTGTTGCGGTTTTAACTAGTATAGTTAATGCGCATCTCAAAATATACAGCGTAGCCCTCGTATTTCGAGACATTTCAGTGATTCTGCTTGTTTTCAAGTAGTACATTTGAAAACAGAGGTGCCGCTATTGAAAATATATGTTTATTATACTTATCTACCATTATACATTTTTGCAATACATTTTGAGAAAGCAGCAGTCAATTTATGGATCCATTTGTACAAAATGTAAAGGTGTCAGAATATTTTATTGTTTGGGCTAGTAGCATCCAAAAAACATAATATTAGAAAGTGAAATTTTAACTATAAATATTGGAAATAGCTCTGTAGTGAGTTGGTAGCAATTTTTTAATGATTTCAAGAAAGTTGAATTGGAGCTTGTCCGGTCTATCTACTGGGTTGCTTTCAAATGTTTTATACTTGCGTAATTTGATTAACTACCTCACTATTTTCCCTGATACCTGGCACGTGATATTCTCGAGCTATTGTATAATTTTTTGATTATATATATATATATATAATAGGTGAAAAATATATATATATATATATATATATATATATATATATATATATATATATATATAGGTGAAAAATTAAAGCTTCCGCCTTTTGTTGGGTACTTCGACAAAAGTACCCAACAAAAGGCGGAAGCTTTAATTTTTCACCTAACTGGTCTAGACGACAATGACCACGTCTCAAGTTATAAATATATATGTCGAAAATAGGAACATAATGGGCAAAATCCGCAAAAAGAAGGAAAGTGGATTCGAGCAGAAAATAGGATAGGTAACCCGAGCGATACGTATTTCTGCTGGTTGGCTTCATCAGGCACGAAATGAATGCACATATGCAACTACAAAAGTAGAGTAACCGGCCGCGTGGTTGTGGTTAGTTGTCGCCTTAAAAATTCGAGGTCTTCTAGCCATTTTATACCACAATGTGTAGGTTGGCTGTTGTTGTGGACTTCGTGTGTACACATTTTTTTTTCTCTCCATCTTCGTTTCCTCAGGTTACATCCGTATCCGGATGCATGGGCATGTGTATCTACTTTTGCATATGTGCATTCATCTTGGGCCTGATGAAGCAACCAGCAGGAATACGTATCGCTCGAGTTACCTATCCTATTTTCTGCACGAATCCACTTTCCTTCTTTTTGCTGATTTTGCACATTATTTTATTTTATTTTTTTGTTATATACCTTTCTCCGCATGATAATTTTCTCTCTTTATATATATAAATATATATATATATTAAAATCGTTTTAACAAATAACAAAGAATAAGTAACATTCACCAGCCCAAGCCATATTTTTATACCTACAAATATATGTAACTGATTTGTGGAGGGATCAAATTTTTCACAAGAATCGTATTCTCAGTTTTGCCGGATCGAAAACAAAATTGAGTCTTTGTAAATAGATCTCATCCATAATTATTTTTTTAGTTGCATATTATCATTAATTTACAATTGATGTCAGTGAAGAATTTTCAACAAATATAGCTTTCCACAACATTTTTGCTCAGAATGAGAAGTGCTCCTGGGGTGTGTAAAGAATTTGGGAAAAGGTACATCAATGCCTGAGAGTTATAGAGTCAATTATTTACTATTAAACAGTGCATCGGTTAATTCCCGTAACGATAACTCAGGCTTGAAAAAACAAGTAGAAAGATAGATTACAGGATGACAACAAGCATCAAAAGGTTTTATCCATCTTCACCACTATTACAGGCTCAGAACTAGGGAAAACAGGCGACACAAGAAGGCTCACTTTTATAAATTCGTAATAGAAATACGACTCAATACGTAAACATTTAGTAATACTGTCTAACATATAGTATAAATGTGTAGCTGCTGCCTCCCTTAGGTGTTGCTTGCAAACAAACATCCATTTGTGCAGCATTTTTGCAACACTCCTAGCGATCGCATGCAGAATCGGATTCGCCCTACAGCCAGTTTTATCCGGTGCTGGTGTGTTTGTGGCAGTTTACCGCAATTACGTGAGCCGAACTTATAAGAATATAATTTTATCGTAGAAATTTGAATTTGCAGTCACGCTATAATGGGGGTGCTGAGTTTTTATATCATAAGTTATTTTTGCTTCCATGATATCATTTGTAACTGTAGCTATAATAAAGATCTGACATGTTGTTTCAAGTCAAAATATCACAGATATACATATAATTATATAATTTTTGTTCATATAAGAATGATATGCTTACACCTTTTACAAAAGCTGTAGGTGGTAATTAGGTAGCCAGAAGAGCTAATTTAAAAAAAGCCGTCCCATCTGCATCTCCTACTTTATAATTATTCTTGAAACAGAGGGACAAGAAGTTGATACTGTATTAAAAAATGAAGTAAAAGGTTAACAGCAGTTCTATAGTTTCAAATTCGTACTATTTTTCAGAATTTTAGTTTGTAAGTTCAATCATTTGGAAATATGGATGAATCCTAAATTTGGTAATAAAGGTAATTGGTACGTTTTTTTTAAATTGTTACTGAATGAAAACAAGTCTGTGTGTTGCCAAAAAATATCAAGTAGGTTGAGCCTGCACTTCCCACATATCGCCGTCATCAGTTTATAAAGAAGTTATACCCTCTGAGAAAAAAGTTACTTACAAACATGTATAACAGAGAAAATAAACGGATCAAGTCAGTCAAACAGGCCCATAGAAATACATGTCCTGTCCTACCAGTAGTATCATTTATCTGGGAACGTCACCTCTTCCCGATTCCTAACCGCACCACGCGTCAGATGCGGCAGTGATGACAGGGCACTTAACAAGACCAGCACGCCTGCCGATGAATTCAGAGAGCAAGTATGGACGCATATCATTTTCAAGGACAAATGTACGGGGGACATTATAATGTGTGGTACATATAATTACAGAGGTTGAAAGCGTATAAACATACCAACATCAAAAAATTCATATATAATCACTCAAAAAATTATCAGGAACCTCTGAAACGCCAAAAAACGATGTTTGGGTAATTTACATTTTTCATTTTTTGCCTCATAGCTCCAGCGCCACTGGACCGATTTTGAAAGATTTCTCGCACAGTAGTAAACTTGTGTGAAAATTTCATCCAAATTCGAAGCGGACTTTCCAAATAATAGACGAGCCAAAGATTAGCGAACTGACCGACAGACACACCAACGGAAATGAGTAACATCGTTTTCCGTGATGCACATGTCATATAACATCCAAAAAATATATGTTACTTTCCAAATTTTTTGCGATTATAATACTTCCTATTCAGTAGGCGTGAGTAAGGGCGAACAACGAATCACTTTTTACCTGCGTTCAAAGATTGTTCTGAGCTTGTGTAATTTAGTGATATTCTAAGCTTTATTCTTCATACTTTAAACTACACACCTTAGCGTGACAAAAACACAACTTTATTCTTCGCATGTTTTAAGCAATCAAAGGCTTAGCAGAGTTAATAATTTTTCGCATTTTTGCATCATTTTGTCTGCGAGTTGCCTTACTGACTGGGAACGACATTATGTTTATTCACATTATGCAAGTGAATGGTTATTGATAAAAAAGCGAATTCCATGAACTGCTATTGTGAGTACGCGGAGTGTTATTGAGGATGTATACGTTCTTTCAAAATCTCATAACAGCCGAATGGGGTACTTCTATTGTCATGAAGAAAAATGTTTACTTAGCAGGGTCAACAAAATGCTTGGAATAAGGAAGAAGGATAAGCGACGTCCTATTATTGGATACGGTGAATGGAAAATGGAAAATCCGTTTCCGCGAGCGATGTTCAAAATAAATAGATGACCCCAGATATTTTCGACATATCTCCGGGAGAGAGCACTTGAATGGAGTGAGGCCAGTTTTATCCCACTTCAAAGTTATAGTAAACTTAATCGTATATGATGGACTATAAGACTACTGGTACGAAAACGTGACATTTTAAAGGAAATAAAAATACTTGGTACTGGAGATTGAGTTATAGTTTGATGGTAATAATAGTGAACTTTATTGACAAAACAGAAGTGGAACCATATTCAAAAAGAGTCGGTGAACGATACAGCTCAATGATTGAATTACGATTTTGGAAACAGTTGAATTGTCAGTTTTCTTTTATTCTTAAAAATCATTTTACTTCCTACGTCTCTGGCGAGGAAGTATTGTCATCGCCGAATATTTTGAAAATGAGCTATTATGTTTCTTTGATCACTATTCTATCACAAGTACATCATTCATGTCATTCAATTCCGTCGGTCTGCCCCTCTGTCGGTCTATCCGTTAATCTAACCTTGAATGTGGAAAGTACTGCTAGGATTTGGATGAAATTTTGACACAAGGTTACTACTATCCTAAAGATGGAAAAACTTTATATAGTTTTTGAAAATCGATCTAGTGGTGGCGGAGCTAGGCGCAAAAATTTGAAAAATAGAGATCTATTAAACTTGGTTCTCTGACGTTTCAGAAGATCCTGGCCATTTAAAAAAAATAGTGGTAAAAATTGGAGGTTGGGGGATTGTAGAGGGATGGGAGAGGGTATATCTCATTTTTTTCTGATGTTGGTATACTCATACGCCTCCAGCCGCGGCAATTCTATGCAACTATTAGACATATTTCACTATTCATATATTTCCCCGTACATTTATCCTTAAAACTTGATGGATCATTATTTTCAACCCTCGCGTGACGATCATACGTGTTTCGCGGTACTGCCGATGCATGTGTGTAACCGTCAGTCGCCGCTGCTCGACGTGAATGTGGACCATCGATCGTCATTCACGCCAGACGTACACCTTCTTCGCAGAAACTTTTCTCGCCATCTTTAGGCAACACTTTGTGTGAATGCGTACCTGCATTCAAAAATCTCTGGAGAACGAGGTATAGCATACGTTGTCAAGGAGTGAAATTCTAAAGAGCCCCAAAATTGTACACAAAAGCATGCTAGATATGCAAACTTCAACTATCTTGTGCTTAATGCTTTATGAACCGATAACATCGTTTAGTAGGAAGTGCAGAGTCAACCTACATTTTTATATGATTGTATGTTCAAACCATTGCTTTAATGACACTTGTCTTGGTTTATAACTTTTCTTACAAGCTTAAGCTGAACTGTTTATTTCACATATAATAGCTAGCAATATTTTGAAACAAGATTTTTTGTTATATGCCAAAAACGCAATTAATCTTGATGATCAAGTTTATCCATTACTTACCTTTAGGCGACCTTTCATGTTGATGATTTATACTACAGATTTTGTAGGCTGACAAATATATGTATGTACAATAGAAAAAAAATGCCGTACGTTTATTTAAGAAGTGCTCAAAGAGAAAAAAGAAGTTGCAATGTCAAACAAGAACTATCTATCGGTGTTGGAAGAAACCAAGAAAAATATGTTTCAAAGTAGCCAGATTTAGATGAAGCAATCGAAAAAGTGTGTCCGCTGGGTCTGCGGATCACAGGTTGGTAAACCTTACAATAAAGTGCTTAAATATTTGTTGCACTGTACGTATAATTTTCTTTCTGCTATTATAGTAATAAATGACTTTTTTCAAATATCACCTAAGTCTGACAAGCTGGCTGAATAAAGGATTTTCAAATTAATTGCCCATGATGTTTTGGATTTGGCCTCAACGCTTTGAACATGTATGCGTATGCAATAATTTGGCCTCACTATTTTGATATACGATTGGCTACTTTCATGAACTTGCAGGCAGCGTCACATGATTTGATATTCTTTTCCCATAGCGGTTGCAACTTTTATATTGGTTCTAAAGTTGATGTCGTAATTCTTTGTCTGCCAGCATACCTACGGAATTTCGATTCGGAATAACCCAGGAAAATCGCACATTGTTGTCGAAAAATGCCATGTGCTTTTTATAGGAGATGTCTACTATTTCAAATCGGAATTCTGAACGTGTCGGCAGCGCTCAGATGTCAATCCCATCTTGTTGTTGATCCCATATTTTTCTTCGTAAGTCAGGCCTATCAGTTTGGCGACAGTACATTTTTTTAGTGATATCGTTAGATCATTCCTCCCTTAGGATAAGTTCGAATTGGTGTCATGATAGCATTTGTCGCCATTTTGAAAAAAGCGTTTTATGTCGTAAAGATCTCGAAAAAATCGATACTATGTAAAAAAGTAATAGAAACAATTTTTATTAAATTATTTATCATTGCGCTTCTATGAAAATTTATCGTACAGTCAACAGGTTATGAGAAACTTAAAGGTAAATGTATATGTAATATTTTTGCTTATAATGGATAGGCTAATAACTTAAGCGTATGAAGACTATCCCTTTTTTTGTAGAGAATACACTTTTCTACATAGAAGGTTTTTTACGCTTTTCCGACACCTTCATGGTTCTTCCAGTATAAGCCGCGAAAGTCAAAAATTCTTATCGACGTACGTTGTTCACGTATTATCATGATTTTTTTTTACTGCGACACGTACGTATGGAAAGTGTAATATATTTTTGGATATTTATTGATATCTCCATCATGAAAGTGTAAACCGCTTAATTTGATCAGGGTGCCTTTTGGCCATTTTGTTGCTGCGCAGCCTCAGCGACCGTTGCAACGATTTTAATTGAAAGGGAATGGTGCCATAAAGCAGTATTATCTACTAAATTGCTCTTTCATCAAATGAGCTGCAACGATTTCTGAATTTACTCAGAGGCAAAATCGCCAATAGACAGACTGATGTGAAAGCATGATCTTCGTAATCTTCCTATCACAAATTATCAAAAATATCAAATTTTCCATACGTGCGTACTAAGAATTGATTCAATTTGAAATTGTGTTTTTGATCATAGATACTTATTAGGAAGTTATTTCGACGTGAAACGTTGTATGCCGATTACGTGGGCAATGTATGTAGCACGACTGTTTTGATACGATTTTGCAACTTTCCCTCATAATACCCTCAGAATCATCAGGGTGTCGCAAAAAATGTAAAAAACCCTTTTTGTAGCAAAGTTTATTCTCTACAAGAAATACACTCATAGGTCGTAGTTTATTCATTTCAAGCAGATATATCATTACATGTATCTTTACCCTTTAATTTCTCGTAACATGTTGACCATACACCAAATTTTATAAAAGTAAAATGATGAAGAATTTAATTCCCTACAAAATTGGTTCTATTACTTTTTTACTTAAGAGCGACGGTGTTCAGGATTTTCGATCAAACGCGTTTATCAAAATGACAACATATATTCCAGACCTATCATGGCCCTAATTCGAACTTCATTATACAGAATTGAAAAATTTTCTTTAAACAAAATCTCCGTATCGTTGGATGTCCGTATTTGAGAGATGAATGAGACCAAATCCAAGTACTAGTAGCAATTCTGTAGCTGCCAAGTAGCCAGATAAATGACATGAATAATGTAAAAATACATACATAAATAAGATTAAAGACTTATGTATATACAACTACTTCTACCACATCACGAGACAACACCTCAACCAAGAACCAAAAGAAATACAAAACCAAAATTGCAGTTAACTTTTAGCAACTAGCCTATAATGCTTTGTGCTGAAATGTAAGGAATAAGTATATTTGAAAAAATTACCAGCTGACTGCGCGTTCCGCATAGAACCAACTTCCTCTCCTCTCCCGTACGTAGGAATGTCTCCTAGAAAATTTATAGATTTAGACATTGCCACGAGCAATCTCATGATTTGATATATAGGGTGAGTTTTCAATGTGGGCTAGGTAGATAACTCCGTTATTACGCATGGTATCCTCGAAGTAGATTACAAAAATTATAGCCAACAGTTATGCTCCTTACTTGGAAAATATCATTTCTACGGGCTGATTCATAACTAAGTAGCAAATCAAGCATACGCAAAAACATACATTTAATTTCAGATTCGGTTAGGCCCTTTGGAACGTAGCAATTCGATATAACATACTATACGGTTTTATTTATAAATTGTTGAGATATTGAACAATCTATTGGAAAAACACACAAGTTTGATAACTCGCATCTCCGCAACTGCTAAATTACTAAGTTTTTCATCAGAAGAATTCCATGATCCCAAATTTTTTCTGGTCCATTTACTATTTTAGTTTTTCGATAGACTATACAGGGTGGTCAAAACACAAAATGAACGATTTCTCAAGATGTTCAACTGGAACACCGAGTATATTTTCGTACTTTTTGATTCCCCTTTTCACAAGCTTTTTTGATAAGGTTGATGGGAGTTTGTACGAATGGTTTTTGAGTTACAGTTAACCATTTTTTAAGTTCAAGGTAATTGAAAAATATGACAATAACTTTTAAAATAAAAATATCATTCAGTTACCAACGGCAGATAGTAACATTTGTGTATTTTCACTATAAATTATGTTAAATCTATCTAACCTTATGCGTGTGTTTTAGTAACTAAAAAACCAGTTGTACGAACCCCCATAAACCTTATACCAGAATGAACACCTGTGAAAAGGGGAATCAAAAAGTGTGAAAATATATAGGGTGTTCCATTTAAAAATTTGGAGAAACCGTTCATTTTACCACCCTTTATAAACTAACAAAAAAGTTGAAAACGTAAATAGATCGGGAGAAAGCATGGGATCATAAAATTCTGACGAAAAATTCATTTTCAGCCTGCGCTATATAGTACTGTGGTAAGATCCCACACCTAGGTTAGTCGCCGGAGCAAGTAAACTATTTTTCACGATACTTTATCATATTTTGACGAACAGCTAATCAGCAAATAATATTAGCGATAATGAATCTGGTGAAGCTCAGCACCGAATTCAGAACTATTTACAGCAAACACTAATGAAACTTTTTTTGACACACCTGACTTGAAATATAGTCATGATCATTAGCAGCCATATCGCTTGAATGGTTATTGTGCTTTTGTACATCGAATCTTTTCCAAATAAAAGCGTTGTTAAAATCACCAAAACAAAGTACGTCTATCTCCTCTGTCTACAGATCTGGTGTTGATAGATCTGTCAAAGTTGTTTTTTACTTTACGATATGTGGTATGTCGGATGCACGAATACTAGAGATAGGAGCTCTCCTGTAGCCAAGGTGGGCGTGGCTCTCAGAAATTTAGTGCGAGTAGCATATAGCGTAGAGCGTCAGCTTGTAAGGTTTACAGTTATGGTGACAGCATCATAGAGAGATGCCAAATGTGTAGAACCTGAAATGTATTTCCTGTGCAGTCTACATACGAGAGAGATGCCATACGCGTAGAATCAGAAATTCACTTCCTGCGCAGTGTACTTACGAAATAGCCCCGCCTTCGCCGTCGACACTTTTGACTTCACCCCCCGCTCTATGAGTTTAACATCCTATCTCTAGTCTTCGTGGTTGAATATCACCAGATAATCAGCTGTTATCTATTGCCATGTTTTGACGCAATGAAGTAGCGTGAAAATAAATTACTTGATTCGCCGAGTGGGCGATAGCTTGAGTCCAAATCCGTCAAAGTTCACACTTGGGCAGGTTGCTCCGCAGTTCAAGGGAAAAAATTTTATGCGAATTCTGAAACTCAAGAACATTTCAGACTTTGTCCGTAACCATCAGCTACTCTGTGAATTGTCGAGTAATTATAATTGTACTCCGTGCCGTTGTTCCGCATAGCGTACATAACAGCGGCAAAGTGTAGTAAAGCACTTTAATATTTTTCATACTGAAATTTCTGTTCTGACGCATTTACGGTTACATTAGGTAAGACTGATGAGGCAATAATGCTCTCGACAAAAAACTCATCCGGAGTTTCCTTTGTCTAGAATACGCTTAGGTCCACGATTTCAAACAGAAGTAACAAAAAACTAGCTGTTTTCCATTGTGAATCCCGTTAATAGATCTGGTTTATGAGTTCCTTCCTAAAAAGCATTGGCGTAGATGTCCCAATCCTTCGAAGACGGTACACAAATGAGGAGAAGCTTGTGTGTATGATAAATTACCAAGCATCAAAATAACTTTTCTAGATAGGCACATTTACGAGGTCTGTAAATTAAGTGATGCGGCTGGCAACGTAGCGTTCGATCTGGCTACACTGGGGAGACAGCGGAACATGTTATCCGCGTTCAGCACAAGTTTGAACATGCTCGAGTCATTTGGTTATCCGTAGCGATTTTTTTTTAAATAGTTTTTCCTATTGTGTTATAAAAATGAATGACATCAATCGAGCTACAGTGTGCTGCTATAAGGTTTTGCTTCAGTTTTGCTGAAACTCTTGCCAAGCTTCACCAGGCCTATGGAGATAGTGTTTTGTCAAGGGACTGGGTTTCTCGAAGGTTCAAGGCATTTTTAAAAGGGAGACAGTCGATTGAAAACGAACCACGAAGCGGAAGGCCTTCATATTCAAGAACGGATGAAAATATCAACACAATATCGTCGGTTGACAGTCAGAATGATCGGGGAAGTGTTAAATTCCTTGTTACACAGCAATGTCAATAAACGAGTTCTTGGCCAGTAAAAACATTCCTGTGGCTCCTAAGCCTACTTATTCACCTAACTTGAGTCCATGTGACTTTTTTCTATTCCCGAAGTTGGAAAATTATTGCACATTTTGGGACAGTCGCAAACATTTAAACGGCTGTAAACGACCAGCTGAAGAACCGTCAGCACTGTGTGGATTCACAGGTTTTGAGAGTGACAATATAAAAATGTGATTATATTTGAACCAAAAAGTCAGTCTCATCACTTAATTTACAGATCTCGTAACTTTCGAAAAAACTTAATGTATGTTTTCATTACAGGAAATCGCTTAAATGTACTGACGTAATTACCATTTTCGTTATGTTTGCTAACCAGTCCAACTCTAACATCTTTCAACGTCTAATCTTAATCGTTTCAACGATAGGTCTGATATCAAAGTGTCGTACGAACTTGTGGCAATTGGCTGCGCCTTACTTAAAATCAGTTACTTCTTCAGCACCTAAAATATTTTTTTCCTTTTGTTTGGTCAGACGAACAAAAATCGTATTAGTTTGTTCATTGGCGATTAGACCGTATCTAACAGAGTGGTGGGGGTTATTACGTAAGAAACATATATTATGTAGAAAACGGATAAAACGTCAACTTGTTGACTACGTAAGCTAGTGAGCAAACAATGTCACTTTTCAAGTTATGCAATACCCTTGCCGACTGACAATGGGAACTGGGATATAGTTTCCACAGACACCTTACTGTTTTCTCTTTGGTAGTGGTCGATTCTTCTAATAGAGGGCACTTTGTGCTGTCTTATTTCGATAAACCGTATACTCTGAATAGAGTAGAGTTGCTTAGCTTTCGTTCGTTGTCCACGGAGATCAAGCCTAAACCATGCTGAGGAGTTGCCGAATAGCACGAAACAGCTGTCCACAGTTGGCCGTCTGTGGCAGGACGAATGAAAGCTATATTACTAGCTTGTTCACTGTACGCTACTGTTTCACAACACCCTTTTCAAAATGCAAACTAACACTCCACTCAAGCCAGACGACGACAACATTAAAATTTCAATGGCACAACGAGAATAATATTAACTTTGCTTGAGGATTAAAATGTAAAATCGTCGCCGCTTTATACTGGTTGACTGTCGTGCTGTAATGGGGAATCAGTTTCAGCGTTTAATTGGGAATTTTACATTCACCAGTCGTCCGAAGGGATTTTCCTTAGGGACCTATTAGATACTGAGTGATCTGAATAATTTCCGCAAAAAGTTTGTATGCGAGACGATAAAGACCAAAGGTATGGTGAATGAAGTAGAGATACCCTCAGGAACGATACAACCAGAAATATACATCTCTTAGAGAAAGGGCTGCGTTTGGAAGAGTTGAGACGTAAAATAATTATTAATGCTGCTTTTCTCTTTGGGGATGTCGGCAAGAACAGATAAGAAATCTGTAATCCGATAGATCGAAAAATAAAAATTCCGGCCTTGTTAGTTCTTCAACTTCACCCATTTTTTACCTCTATCCTGATACAAACTGTGATGCTTTTGATTGGGAAATTTCAAGATGATTCACTTTGTTAACTTTTGGAAGGAAAAAATATTAAGTTTCATTGAAAGGTACGTCAGAAAGTGTACGTTCTACAATTTATTTGTAGACGGATTTATCAAATGTCATTTTTTGGAGGGACCCCCGAGCTTACTTTTGCAGAAAACATGTATTTTTTCTTTTATTTTACTTTTTGGAGAAACGATAATTTTCTATGAGTAAACTTTAAATGAGACCGCATTTGTTTCCATAAACTATACAGGGTGGCCCATCCATGTGTGGACGGAATATTACTCATAAACAAATACATTTTGGGAAAATCTATTAATGGCATGTTATACATGACATTTGAGGGCACATTTCTAAAATATTGGCCATTATAGAGGGTGTCTCAATGTCGACCTACATATCAAAGTTGTGATTTTTTAAATAGAATGCCTCAAATTTTATTGCATATTTGGATAAACCAATTCAAAAGAAGAAAATTGATATAACATACTATGAGGTTTTGGTAATTAGCTACTCAGATATAAGGTATTTTGTCTAGAAAAAACCCCCACTTCGGCAACCCCTCAGACTGCCATTTTGAAATTTAGAGTGCTGAATTTTGTACCAAAAAAAACTTACACACCTCTTCTTTTATCTTATTTGTCACTTTTTCGAATTTTAATTTTGGTCAAAAACGCAACTTGTAGTTTTTCTCAAAAATTTCAAATGCATCACCATGTATATTTGTGCAAATTTGGATTCAATTTTTTATAAGCTTTTTTTGATACTAGACACACATAGCCCGTCGTCTATGGAACGGCTTAATTCCTTAAAATATCGCATCATCCTTGGAAACAAATAAATTGTTGATTGGTTACAAACTGTCAAAATTAGCTTTGTGAGCATTATTATTAAAAACGTGTTTGAAAATGAATTTTTCTAAAGAAGAAATGGTGAATATGATGTTCGTTTTGGGCCAAACCCAATGAAATAGTTTCCTAGCATCTCGCATTATATCTTGGCCTATATCTTGGCCTCCTAGATCTCCAGATATGACACAGATATACTTCTTTCTATGGGGACACGTTAAGCAAGAGGTTTATAGATATCTCCCATCTACCCCGGAAAATATGAAGGAAAGGATTAAGGATGCTTTTCTGAACATAAGGGAACACATGCTGAGGGATGTGCAACGGTCAATCATCCAAAGACTACGGCTGTGTATTCAACATGATGGAGATATTTTCGAGCAGTTTTTGTAGATTAGCTCTTGAGTAGTGATAACTGTTTGTTTATGTTGTTATTATAGTTGTTCTTCTCTATTACGCTTGAAGCTGAATACTGTTCTGATCGTTATTAATTTTTACATCAAATCTGTACTCTTAGTGGCAATATGGAACTAGCCCACTGTTTGTGTTTTGTTTCCATGGATGATGTGATTTTTGTTCTTAATTTTGGTGTGCTGTTCTATTAAAAGCTTAATAACTAAAAATGTAGTGATATTATCTGAATCAAACCTTATACAAAAAAAGCTTATAAAAAAGTGAATCCAAACTTGCACAAATATACAGGGTGATGCATTTGAATTTTTGAGAAAAAGTACAATTCGTGTTATTGACCACCCTGTATGAGCAAAAATGAAAATTCAAAAAAATAACAAACAAGATAAAAGCTGAGGTGTGTAAGTTTTTTTGCATACAAAATTCAGCACTCTAAATTTCAAAATGGCGGATTGACGGGTTTCCGAAGTGGACGGTTTTTCTGGACAAAACACCTTACATCTTAGTAGCTAATTACCAAAACCCCATAGTATGGTATATCAATCTTCTTCTTTTGAATTGGTTTATTCAAATATGCAATAAAATTTGAGGCATTCCATTTAAAAAATCACAACTTTGATATGTAGGTCAAAATTGTGTATAATTGCCTATATCTCAGAAATGTGCCCTCAAATGTCATGTATAACATGCCATAAATAGATTTTTCCAAATGTATTTGTTTATGAGTAATATTCCGTCCACACATGGATGGGCCACCCTATATATATATATATATATATATATATATATATACAGGGTGTTCCTTAATGATATGCGAATATTTAAGGGTGTGAATCTACATGAAAAATTAATGTTAGTTTGCTTTATAAACTATGGTCCAAAAATGTTTCCTTACTAAAACTTGGGGTGTTGAAGTTTTGAGAAAAAAATGGAAATTGATTAATATTTCAGTAGGTACCGCCTCAGATATTTTACTGAAACTTAGTACGAAGAGAAAGTTAATAAAGCTGCATATTTGTCAATGCAAAAATAATTTTTAGCTTTAACAGTGGCGTGCGTAGGGGTATTGACTTCGATATTTTTTAAGAAAAAAATGGTACGTCAATGGTTTTTTGCCAAATAAAAATTATTTTTAAATTCCCCGTTCAATTTGAAACAAACAATCTATCTTGAATTGTTTTCCTCCGATGCGCCATTTTTTACTAAAAAAATGAAAACCGTTCTATTGTCTAACTTGCAAAATTATTATTAAAATAATTAAAAAATTAAACACATTAGGGGTAATGAACAACAACAACTGACAACATAAACATAACATTAAAACCAACGAAATGATTACAAAAATTGTTGAAAATGGCCCTCTTCACTTAGTATGCATGCGTGCTTCCGCCCTCCTTCTCATGGAATTGCGTACTCTTTGATATATGCATGCAGTGTTTTTATTCTATCACAAGCTGCAACCATTCTTTCTCTTAATTCCTCTACAGTGCTAATGGGACTTGTGTACAATAAAAATAGCTCCACAAAAAGAAATCCAAACTGTTGAGTTCTGGGGACCTTGGTTGCCATTCTTGGCGCCCACCGCGGCCAATCCAACGATTTTGATAAACAGTTTGTAAATCATTACGAACCGCCACATATTGTTTCTTATTACTGACGAATCAACATCAAGTAGCAAAGGCAACTGTTGTTGAAGAATATTGAGGTAAGTCTGTCCGTCAAGTCGTCCCGGCAAGAAGAATGGGCCAATAAAGTGGTTGCCAATAATTCCTGCCCATACGTCAACAAAAAATTGGTGTTGGAAATGGGTTTCGGTTACGGCATAGGGATTTTTTTCTGCCCACAAATGATTATTGTGGAACTTATGAATTTCATTTCGAGAAAAATTAGCTTCGTCCGTGAACAGAATCATTGATTCAAATTGGGGATTTTGTGTAATTTTTTGAAGATACCACTGACAAAAGGTCAAACGCCTTGGAATATCAATGGGAAGTAATACCTGTACTCTTAAAATATGATAAGGATATAACAAAAAATCCACTAAAATTCTCCAAACAATTTGATGGCAAATATTTAAGTGTCTAGCGATCTTCCTCGTACTCATTTCAGTATGTCCTTCGACTTCGTGCAGCACTGCTTCCTCAATTTCAGGTGTTCTTACACTTAGAGGTTTACCTTCAGATTTCCTTTTAGGGCAGAACCAGTTTCAACAAGACGACGATGAATATTGGAAAAGGTTCGACTATCTGGCAAAGCACGATCGGGATATCTCTGGTGATAAATCCGTCTGGCTTGCTCACCATTACCGTCGGCAAGGCCATATACGTAATGCATTTCCGCCATTTCTAAGTAACTAAGTAATGAAAAAGATTTCACAGCGAACAGGTTTGAATAACAGAGACTGGTCAGATGTCAAAAGCCAGTGACATATTCCAGACCAACTAGATATTTATTGCAAAATTGCATTCTTCAATTACTTATTACATTTTCTCGGACAATAGAACGGTTTTTATTTTGTTACCCAAAAATGACACATCCAAGGAAAACAATTCAAGAGAGATCATTTGTTTTAAATTAAACGGGGAATTCAAAAATAATTTTTATTTGCCAAAAAAACATTGGCGTACCATTTTCTTGAAAAATATGGAAGTCGATACCCGTACGCACGCTACTGTTAAAGCTAAAAATTATTTTTGCATTGAAAAATATGCAAACTTCCTTAATTTTCACTACGAACTAAATATCAGTGAAATATGTGAAGCGGTTCTGAAAATATTAATTAATCTCCATTTTTTTCTAAAGCTTCAACACTCCGACTTTTTGTAAGGCAACATTTTTGGGAGATAGTTTATAGAGCAAACTAACATTAATTCTTCAAGTAGATTCACACCCTTAAATATTCGCATATCATTAAGGACCACCCTGTATATACCCAAAT
This sequence comes from Acanthoscelides obtectus, assembly GCA_963669975.1. Classification (NCBI taxonomy): domain Eukaryota; kingdom Metazoa; phylum Arthropoda; class Insecta; order Coleoptera; family Chrysomelidae; genus Acanthoscelides; species Acanthoscelides obtectus. Next base: position 57,300,028 of record CAVLJG010000008.1, on the reverse strand, counting down.
TTCTATTGTATTTACGAGTATGTCAAAAAATTAATCTGTTTTGATGGAAATACGGAATTATGAGCTAACCCTACAGCCTTACGATAAAATAATATTCATAGAAGCCCAGAGTCGGGTTGTATTCCAGTATAGGCAATTTTTTTCAAAACTACGGAAGTAATATTGAAACAAAAGGTGCATACTTCTATTTAGTTAATAGAATGTTTTCGACAACTTGAAAAAAGTATTGCTACTTTAGGCATTGGTGAAGAATGGACAACTGGACTGGCTGAATTACTAACTTTTGATATATTCTCAGGTAATATTCGATAAAAAAATGAAGTACTCATATTTTGTATAATTAGTTTTAGCAAAGTCATCAGCAAACGTGAGACATACAAAGTACAGGAAAAACAAAAAATAGTAAAGATGCTGTAAGTACTTGCGCTGATTACAGAATCAACGAGTTGTTTTATTGTTCTAATGGTAAACTCAAAACGCAAACGGGTATTAAACTATATTTCAAAACTGTACAACAAGACATTATATCCCCTTATACGAGTATACTATAATGCTAGATAAACTTCCTGCAACGCATTCTTATGCTTTTGCTAGCAGAGTTTGTAGTGTGATTATAACCGGAAGAACAACAAAAATTGTACCAAATACAAGGAGGAGGGAGCGGGAAGTTTTAAATACTTTATGATTCTAAAGGCAATTCAATTTAAATAAAATACGGTATAACATTAACAAACTAGTGGTATGTCATTTTTATTTCTTAAAAATAATACCGCGTAAATGTCCTTCTCTTCTCACTCTTGAATTCTTGCATGGAAATTCGCCATAACACGATGCAACATATCCACAGGAATCTTAGCAATTACTTCAATAATGTTTCTTTTAAGCTCCCGAATGGTTCTTGGTTTATGAATGAACACCTTTTGCTTTAGGTAGCCCCATAGAAAGTAATCGCAACCCGTTAGGCTTGGCGTCCTTGGCGGTCAGTCAATGTCTCCTCGTCTGGAAATAACATGTTGCGGAAACAATCTTTGATAGTAACTTAATGATGCTCTCGTGGTGTATGAAGTAGCACCATCCTGGTGGAACCATGTTTGATTATTATGTGGTAATCTGCTCTAGCGGTGACTCAAAAACTGGTTTATCATACCAGTATAATGTTAATGGAAACATTTCCATTCTCATCTTCAAAAAGTAAGGCCCTATAATTCCAACTGAAGACATTCAGTGCTTGGATCTTTATGCAAAATTCGAAGTAAATATGTCTTACAAATTCTTAACGCTTGGGCTCGTTCCACAGATATTCTTACACAATTGATGTTTTCACGCGTTCGTACACGTTTCTTTGGTCCTTTATGTTTGACATTGACAGCTGAACCTGTTTGTTCAAATTTAGGAACCCATTTCTTTATACGAGTAGCATGAGCCGGAGGAACTCTGCCATGTCGACTAATATGGAAATAAAGTCGGAAATGTCGCTGAGCGGCAACCACACAGTTATTGTTTTTATAGTACGACTCAATCACAAATGCACGTTGCTCACCAGACCACTGCTCCAAGATTACTAAATGGCATACAGTGACAGATAATTTCAAAAAACAATCCATAGCCAATCAAGCATAGTTACGGAATAACAACACTATTAAAACTTCCCGCTCCCGGGGACAACCTTGTACAAATCATTCTTTGGGTCCCACAATTCAGAGAAGATGGGTCATTTGCAAGATTCAAATCCATATTTTTGGAATTGTTGTTTTCGAGAAGTACATCAGGCATAGAGATGTCAAGCATGAGAATCTTAACATTTACGAAAATATTACTTCACTCACCGTATCTAATATCACCTTTTCCAGCAGGAATGTTCCCGTTGGGTTCTAATCGATCTAGGAACTCGTCGCTATAGCCATTGTAGGGCAGTTTCCCGTGATGATGGTGGTGGTGGTTTTGATCTTCCGCTTCTTCCTTCGAAACCGCTGCAAAAGAAAAAAATACATAAATATATGAAAACAATGTTTAACTCTTATAATGTAGAATTAGCCGTGAGGTTGTCTGAACTATAGGTAAGTGTTCTAGCTATAACTAAGCTCAATTGCTTCCTACTGAAATATGACTTCTTACTTCTCACTGGCCCTGTCAAGAAAATTTTCAAAAATGAGATGTTTTTTGAAGACGAAGAAATAAAAATCGCTCAGACGTTTTTTTTCAGTCAGATCCCACAATTGCTAAAATAGTTCTCAAAATTATGCTAAATATGCAAATTTGTATGAGCCTGTTTGACTGACTTGACACAACTAATTTTTTACATCACGCTTACTGGCGAGGTAGTATTGTAATAACGCGAAAAGTTTTGATGATCAAATATGTTTTTTGGATCTTATACGTATATATATATATATATACTTATATATAAAACTAGGAAAGTCCTGCTCGGATTTGGCTGAAATTTTCACACAAGGCTACTACTTTGCCAAGGACGAAAAACCTTTGCAGTTTTTGAAAATTGGTCCAGTGACAGCGAAGAAAAGACCAATTCAGGCGCTCCTAATCATTTAGGAAAAATGTGGTAGGGGTTAAAAATTGCGGGTTAAGGGAGGTGGCGGAGAGTATATCTGATTTTTGACGTTTATATATTTATACGCTTCCAACCTTAGTAATTCCATGCAACTATGCAACAGTATGGTGTAGAAGTCAATATCGTCATCCACGGGAGAGGAGGAAGGTCATTTTTTTGTTATAAATGTTTTTCTCAGAAAGGCTAACTAGTGCAGAACATAACCCATCACGACCTAATGACAGCCTTGTGTGGCAAGTATAGAGTCAGCATACTTAGGCTCGTATCGTCAGTCGTCGCTACAATTGTAGGGCGCCTTTATGGCCTCCTTGATTGTCATAGTTTTCTACTTCTCCGTGTCAGCGCTCTATTTTGAAGTTATGTCACAAACATCTATTTGCATCAAATTGTGCTTGCTTTTGAGTTATATCATGTTCTATCAGCCTGCCATTTCCTACAATTTAAAAAGAAAACATATCTTCACAATAGGAGAGCGCTGACGCTGACACGGGACAAGTGTAATCTAGAAATTTTTGAAGGAGAGAAAGAAGTATGACAATCAAGGAGGCCATAAAGGCGCCCTTTAATTGTAGGTACGACTGACGATACGAGCCTTAATGCCATTTTTCTCATACATTCTCGTAGCTAATTTTTTTCTCAGAGGGGCTAACCTGTGTCGAGCATGATCCTTTATCAACTAATGACATATATCGGTTGGCAGTTGTAAGATAATCTTTGTCCAAATTGTTTCTTGCATGAACAATAAGTTAATTTAAGAAGAATTATAAAGGGTGATTTTTTTAGAGGTATAGAACTTTAAATTCCAATAAAACCACGATGGATTATTCGATTGAAATTAATTTTTTTTATTCGAAAGATAATCGTGTGGCATTACATTTTAAATATGATTTCTGGCATATGACTACCACGGCTGGCTCGGATATAGTTCAATCTGGACGTCCAATTTTCGATTACTTTTTCCAACATTTGTGGCCGTATATCGGCAATAACATGGCGAATGTTGTCTTCCAAATGGTCAAGCGTTTGTGACTTATCCGCATAGACCAATGATTTTACATAGCCCCACAGAAAATAGTCTAGCGGTGTTAAATCACAAGATCTTGGAGGCCAATTCACACGTCCAAAACGTGAAATTAGGCGGTGACCAAACGTGTCTTTCAATAAATCGATTGTAGCACGAGCTGTGTGACATGTTGTGCCGTCTTGTTGGAACCACAGCTCCTTTACATCATGATTGTTCAATTCAGGAATGAAAAAGTTAGTAATCATGGCTCTATACCGAGCATCACTGACTGTAACGTTCTGGCCATCATCGTTTTTGCAGAAGTACAGACCAATGATTCCACCAGCCCATAAAGCGCACCAAACAGTCAGTTTTTCTGGATGTAACGGTGTTTCGACATAGACTTGAGGATAAGCTTCACTCCAAATGAGGCAGTTTTGTTTGTTGACGTAGCCATTCAATCAGAAGTGCGCTTCATCGCTAAACAAAATTCGCTTATAAAAATCGGCAATCTCGTTTTGGGCCCATTCAACGAACCTACGCCTAGCTTGATGATCGTTTGGCTTCAATTCTTGCACAAGTTGGATTTTATAAGCACACAAACCAAGATCCTTCCGCAAAATTTTACATAAAGTGGATGGACACAGATCCGATTCCTGTGCTCGATGGCGGATGGACTCATTCGGGTCTTCCTCAATGCTACGCTCTACAGTAGCACTAGCTTCTTCTGTACGCACCGTACGGCGTCTCTGGGGATGCGAGTTATCAATTAGAGTAAACGTGGTGCGAAAACGTTCCATGGTTATTCGAATTAACTGCTCTGATGGACGACGATGGTCGACCATAAAATGGACGTAGTGCGCGATACGTATTCAGCACAGAACCATTATTTTCGAAATAGAGCTGCACAATTTGCAAGCGTTGTTCAGGTGAGTCTATTTATGATGAATTGCCAAACCAAACTGAGAATAAATCACTTGACAGCTGTCAAATCGGTCGCCATCTTCAAAAGTAATTCCAACTTAAGTTCTATACCTCGAAAAAAAAACACCCGTTATATAACTGGCAACACTTCATTCGAATTTTGCCAGACAACACGTGGTTCAAAGTTACTTCATCCCTATGAAGGGGGCTTGGCCACTATTTATCTGTCTCTAATTTTATTCACCTTTTCTAGCTGTCTTCTCTTGCTATGAATATCCTTTGTTGAGACTTCAAGAATTCAGACAAATACTAAAGATATATATAAGTTATGTACCAGTCTATAGAGAAGAATATGCTGAACAAGGACTTTTGCCTCCACGTTCCTTTCTTATCAGTTACAGTATTGTATTTCATTTGTTCTTTACTTTGGTTTGTATAATGAACTTTGCAGTCAGTCTCGATCCAGAACTCATTCAATTAACATCATGGTATTTGGTTATTCTCAAAAATAAATCTTTTTAAAAACGTTTTCGTTGAAGAAAGATATTTGAGTGGCGCAGCAAGCAGTAGGATAGCCAAACGAAAAAAGGACATTTTCGGTTCGTTTCAACGGTTTGCTGGCTATAACGAAACCAACCGCGATTGGTCGCGAACGATCCGACGGAATATCGATATCGTTACCGTGATCACCGGAACCCTGATTTGGGATAGAACCCTACCCAAATCGAGAAACCAAGAAGACAGCAGCCCAGAGGACACAAGGAACATCTGCTCCAGGACAGGCAACCCAGCAGTGGCCCAGGCATACGGACACATGGGACGGATTGGATTACTACTGTAAGTACGAACGTCTTACAGGGGTGAAAACAACCAAAAGCTGTTTGATGATACATTGAGTGACACTGATTCGGACTCACAGTCGGATACGGAACATATCCAACATAGTTTAAGGAATTTGCAATTAAGACCTAGGATACTAAATAGTACAGTCAATATGAACAACAGTCAAGTAAATCAATCAAGCATGTCATTACGCCCAGAGTATCTTAACATGATACCCGAATTTTATGGTCAACAAGAATTATTACCAAGATTCATAGATATTTGCGAAAAGTTAGTGAATAAATTTTATAGATTAGAGGATGAAAATAACTTCCAGAATGAATATCTTATGAGTAGTATTTTAGCGAAAATCAAAGGTAATGCAGCTTTAAATATTAGTAGCAATATTATAAAAAATTGGACAGACTTGAAAACTGCACTCTTAAATACATATCAAGACAAGCGTGACGTATTTACTCTAAATATAGAAATGTGTGAATTGAAACAGAACAATGAAACCCCCTTTTAATTTTATAACAAAGTTCAGAGTTTATTGAATTTACAAATATCATTTTTAACTACACATTGTGTGAGTGAAGAAGCTCAGATAGTATGTAATTTTTGCAAAACCGTAGCATTAAGAGTATTTCTAAAAGGTTTAAAGGAACCTCTAGGATCGCTCATGAGGACGAAAAATCCTACAGACTTGAATGAAGCTCTGAATATATTAACTAACGACTTTCAGCTTGATCATAAAAATAAATAGATAAACATAAAAATGTTAATCGAAATAATATGCAATTAGTTCGCCATATGAACAACAACTTTGGAAATTATAGGAATCAATACCAAGCGGTACAGCGTCCAGTATTACAAAGACAATTTAGTCCTAATAATGTACGACCAAATAATCCTAATCAGAATAGAACGAATTTTCACAATAATAACGTTTTTAGACCTAATCAGATCAATAATCTGCCAAGGCCTACTCCGATGAGTACATCCACTAGACAGACGTATCAGCAACCAAATTTTCAAGGTAGAAATTTTAACAGACCTGGTGTAAACGCAGAACAGGCTATGTTTAACTTGTGTGTACAAGACCAACCTGTTGTAGAATTTCCAAATGATGACAATTATGAATGCGCTTATTCTCAGAATAATTCTGACGATTTTTTATGGTAAGAAGCCTCGGTACAGAGACAACCACAAAAGTCAATTGAAATTATGAGTTTAACCGACAAATGTAGCAAACTACCATACATTGTATTTCCGGAGTATAATCTCAAAGTACTGATTGACACTGGAAGTACAAAATCTTTCATACACCCTGAAATTGCGAAAAAATTATTTTCAAGACATATTCAAAAAGACCAATTTCAAATCACTCTGAAAACGTTAAATTTACCAGAATTACAAGTTAATCGAATGTTACCAATTTTAGAAGAAAATTCCATAGAAAATTTTGGAAAACCCAGTATTTGGACCATATTACTATATCTCGTATTTTCAAGCATCTGCTCCATAATTTTATATAGAAGATGGAGAAACAAGAAAGCATCCAAGTTAGAAATCGACATCGAATCAGCCGAGATGAAAGGAGAAGGTCCAAGTCCCACAAAACGCACTAGATGAGAAGATTCCAGTTCAAGATATAAGAAGAAAGAAATTCACCTTCCAGGGGAAGCTTCATTCTAGGGGTGGAGGAGTTATGTACCAGTCTATAGAGAAGAATATGCTGAACAAGGACTTTTGCCACCACGTTCCTTTCTTATCAGTTACAGTATTGTATTTCATTTGTTCTTTACTTTGGTTTGTATAATGAACTTTGCCATCAGTCTCGATTCAGAACTCATTCAATTAACATCATTGTATTTGGTTATTCTCAAAAATAAATCTTTTTAAAAACGTTTTCGTTGAAGAAAGATATTTGAGTTATATATATATATATATAAATATATATATATATAACAAAAAGTAGGAAAATAATGGGCAAAATCCGCAAAAAGGAGGAAAGTGGATTCGAGCAGAAAATAGGATAGGTAACCCGAGCGATACGTATTTCTGCTGGTTGGCTTCATCAGGCCCGAAATGAATGCACATATGAAACTACAAAAGTAGATACACATGCCCACACATCCGGATACGGGTGTAACCTGAGAAAACGAAGATGGGGAGGGAAAAAAAACGACACACGAAGTCCACAACAAGAGCCAACCTACACATTGTAGTATAAACTTTCCTCCTTTTTGCGGATTTTGCCAATTATTTTCCTACTTTTTGTTATATACCTTTCTCCGCATAATCATTTTCTCTCTCTCTCTCTCTATATATATATATATATTAAGAAATTTGGGTTATGCAAATTCATAATCAATCCCATTGGTGGTGCAGTGCAATAACATAATCCTTTTCATCCCTTCATCTCCTCCGATTCCCTATAATTCGTACACGATTATCACTGGTAACATTGGATTTATCTCCACACATATCTAATATATGACCACGGAAGCTGTTCCAATTCTTATTGGTCATCCCCTACCCCCTAGCAATTATTTCTATTGTCGTGGAATGTATCATAAACGGCATCTCCAGCACCCGTGTCGCCAGCCGGTGTGTCCTCCATTACAGTCATCATGGAAATGATGGCAATTTATACAATGCCGAATTTTCCTGAATGTTTTCCACCGTCCGGACAGAATCGGACTAGGGTCTTTGTAATCGAACTCTATATGCGTAGTGAGGAGAGTTTACTATCATCTTATTATTGTATTTTATCAAATTAGTATCTGTTGGAACCACACGCCCTTTCCTTCTTATATTCAAAGTTCTTATAATCAAAATTAAACACTCTATTCACCTGATCAAAAAACTCAATACGGCGTCCATAAGAAAAAATAAAATGTATGATTGGGAACAAGAGATGAAACAACGTATTGATATTCTAAGTATGACACCTTATAGAACGGATATTGTGATAATGGTAAAGTGCAATTTATTTTCGAATCTCACCCAAGTTAAGGGAAAATCAACCGATGTTGGGAAAATTTGTTTTTTATTCACTATCCCTGGACATACTCTGAATTGCGAAGCTTTCTACGTTCCATTTTGTTAGTTATATTGGACGAATATGAGTTTCTAGCAGCTTGCATGTGTAAGAAATGAATTTTTTTGCTCTTTTCTGGTTGTAATTGGTGTGAATGCTTCATAACAGCTTTTCAAGGTATTTAAACTTTTATAAAGTGTTATTTTCATGTCTGTTTGATTATATTAATTTAGATGATGCCCACCCTTCAAACACAAATATGTTCTTCTAACGGCAATGTCCAAACTTTGTTACTATGTTCAATTTCAGGTATGGTCTGGTATACGAAACAAATGACTAGAGGATAATTTCAAGCCTACCTACCTTGTGATTTTCAGGAATAACTACGGTTTGGCGATGTCACCGTATCATATTATATATTTTTGAAATCAGAATTAAAAACTTCATTTATCTGCGCCAACCTCCGATATGGCGTCTGTAAGAAAAAATAAAGTTGATACTGGAAGGCAGAAGACGAAACGTCATATTGAAATTGTAATATGCCATCTTGTTGAGGAGAAAAAGTGGCAACGTTAATGTGCATTTTATTTTGAAATCCCACTACAAATTTTGGGAAAATTCGGTTTTTTCTCTCTCTGTAAGTAGTTTGAATTTTGAATCTTGCTAAGAGCCATGTTGTTAGAGATTTAAATACGCAACTTTGCCCCCATCTAAGCGAATTTTTTACCATTTCGAGATCTCAATGGCGAGGGCTGAATTTGGAACACTCGGTACATATGCACCGTTTTCAGTTCGCCCCTGTCCAGTGATTCCGTTACAGCAGTCGGCTGCGACATACTCGTTTCCCAACGAATCTCCCCAAGGAGGCGACAAATGGAATTTTTAGTCGCAGTGCTGGGGGGACGTCGTGCTGGCGTCATAGCACCCGGGTTGGACTCACGCACGAAATGGAGAAGTTTGGATAAACTTTAGGTGACGGGTTTAGAGCGGTTGTCGGTTGACAAAGCAGTCTCACTTTCCAGAAGTGAAGCAACTTAGAAAGGGACAACTTCAATGCGAGCTGTTCGAACTACAACAAAATTGTTGATGGTTTACAACTGTGATTATAGATTGTTTAGGCATGGAAGCGGATTCTCATTCTGTTAAAATACAGAAAACATGTCATGTGATTCTCACATGGTGCACAAAAAACATTTTTCTGTATATCATAGGATTCTGAGCACAACAATTACGCAATGCCGTCATCAGTTCATAAAGAGCAATTTAGGGCAATTTAAATTCTCTAGAAAAAATTCAGTAGCGAACATGTAGAACATATAAATTAAATGGATTCAGATAGTCCAACAGCTCCACACAATTAGTCCATAGACATTATTTCCCTGCCCTACCTGTAATTATTGTCCATCTGGCATCATTGTTCCCTTCCCACATCTGCGGTTATCGTTCATATCGTGCATGGACCGCCCATGTTTTTCGCGCTGCAGTACGGATAGAACAGTCTGCCGGACCGGTTGGCCGGGCGGTGGGCTTATACAGTAGAAGTACGCGGATTGAAAACATTTCTTTATCATTCTCAGTTGTAAAGGAAAATGAACGGGGAAATCTATGATGTGTGAAATATGGATAATGTAAATTTATTTATCGGGTTTAGGAGCGTATAAATATACTAAGAAAATTTCTTCTTACACCCTACCACCAGCTATAACCCACAACCCATGCATTCAAGACGCTTTGAAGTATCAAAAAATGAGAATTAAGTATTATAAATTATCTTTTCGTTTTTGGTATTTTCTCCGCTGCAACTGAACCGATTTTCAAAAAGCTTTTTCGTCCTTGGCATAGTAGCAGCCTTGTGTGAAAACTTCAACAGAATCCGAGTGGTACTTTTCAAGTTATAGATGGGCCAATGATTAGAGACAGACACACACATGTCGGCAAACAGACAGACCGACGGGAATGAGTGACATGGTTTTTTATGATGTACATGTCACATAACATTCAAAACACACAATATCTCATTTTTTCACGACTTACAATACTTCCTCGCCTAGTGGCGTAGGAAGTAAAAATAATATAAGAGTACGCCGAAGATTTGAAAGAGCAAAGAATGAAAGTAAAAATGGGGGGCGAAATATAAAAACAAATGATACTCCATGATGTCAATTACAGTTAAAGTAGAAATAATAAATGATGCAGGTATCGTGTTCAAAATAATCCAATTAAGTCGCTGGACAGGCTTTATGTAGAAAAACATACTTGAATGAAAACAATAAGCGTGTTGATGGTAGTTAAATGTTCTCATGCAATGCTTCTGGGCGCAGTTCCGTTATAATTGAATTGAGCAACTTTTTTTATTATTACACCTAGTTCGGAACAATTTTTATAATATTCCCTTTAAACTCACTCATGAAGTCATGCTTTTCATTTTTGTTATTTTTTCTGAGAGTAATCGTGTTATGACTGACTGAAATTACGTAGACCTCCATCCTTGTCTATTATTTTAGATAATGGGTTCACCGGCCGCAAGTACTTCACATAATTTTTGAGTAGTAGTATTTCATTGTAACTTCCCAAGACAATTTGTTACATCATTCACACTCCATATTCATGCTATCTATATGTATAGGAGGATCACGAATATTTTTTCTGGCAGATATATAATCAGTGAATGTACACGGACTCCATCTTTAGTCATGTATTCTATTAGCAAGAGAAAAGCTAACTAATATGTTGAGATATTAATTTCATCTTAGATGTTGATTGAATCTCCACACAGCTCCAATGATATGAAGGACCCGAACATAACTTCTTTATTGCCTCATACAGACCTGTATGAGAAAGGACTAACTCGGATTTAAGACCAACGACGTTCCAACACCTTTATTTTATTCGGCCAGGAATCCGACAAAAATAAAGCTAAGTTTTGGTGACTACTGTCGTCGAGCAAACAACAGAAAACTTTTCGCCTTTTATCCAAATACTTTTAGCTATTATAACATATTCATTGAAACGGTGGAAGTAGCTTTCGTCTGGCTAGGTAAGATATAGTTAACATTTGATCTACGCATTTCTGGCATGGGCGATCTAATCAGGTAATTTATTTTTATGTCTAAAGCAGATCCACAATTATCTTTTAATCAGAGGAGTGAAAATCGACTTTTATCTCATTAGTCATTGGTGGCTTGTTCTGTTGGCAATCGTCTTTCGAACCGCCAGCTAAACCAGACATGTGTCAACAAAAACTATTTTCGTTTAATCTCCAACAGTTCATAAAGGATTAAGTTCAGCACAAGTTAAACCCTGTGAGAAGAACAATAGTTACATGTACAGTAGAGAAATGAAACCGATCAAGTCAGTCAAATAGGCCCATACATAGACATTCTTTCCTCGCCCTACCGGTAGTTACCGTCCGTCTGGCAACGTTGCCCCTTCCCATATCGGCAGACGCGGCAGCGCCCGCCGAAGCAACAACGCAGTACGAGCAAAACAATCAAGCAGACCGTTACGCCAAGCGCTGAGCCCAGATAGCAGAAGGAGACGCTATTTGAAAAAAATTCTCTATCTCTATTCCCCTCCAGCCCTCTCAAAAAACCAGCTATTTTTTTTCGTGTTTTAACCCGCCACTGGACCGATTTCCGAAAAATAAAATGCTTTTTCGCCATAATAGTAGTAACTTTGTTTGACAAAAATCCGAGTGGTACTTCTCAAGTTATAGACGGCCAAGGATTAGCGGACACACCAACGGAAATGAGTGACATATTAACATCGAAAAATTGAGAAAAATGTTGCTATTTTTGGGAAGATGGTAGAGAAAAGAACAAGACAAGTGTATCACGATCTACAACCCAGACAATGGCTTACCTTAATTTCGAGACTGACAATTATATTAAGAGTAATGCACCTAGACATCGATATGACAAGATAATGTCAAATACTCATATCCTAAATCATATCAAGGACAGATTAATTTCACATAAAAACAAGAAACGAGGAGGCAGTTACAATAAACTTATCTCAGTATGCATAATTAGGTATAGACCAAGCTAGAGGGCAATCATAACATTGAAAAGAAATTACATAAGTTAAACCGTTCTGTGAGCGTTACGTGGTGTTATCGAAGAGTCGCTGGTGCTGATGGTGGTTAAACGGTGATGTTCATACAATGAGTTTTGGCTCCCATGAACCGACGGCTCAAAATCCCCTAGGTGTAGTCGTGGTGGATCTATTAAACGTGCAAGGTGCAAGACTTTGCAGCCTTGGATCTGGTGAAGTCTCAAAGAGGCCTCCAGACGTGAGTATACGGGCGATATGTGTCCAGTCCAAAATCCAAGACGTGAAACGGGACAGATGAAAACCAAAAGGTAAAGAAATAAAAAGGCCTGTAACAGAGAAGAAAAGAATAGGGCAATGACCAACACGAGACGGATCACAACTACATACCAAGTTGGAGTAAGGCCTACAGGTAGTCTTGTCGGAGAAAGAACTGTCAATTCGGCAATCGAGCCCTCGGATCTCGAGAAAATGAAAATAATAGTTCGATTGATTTCCACTTCGGACGAATTCTCTATAATTTACACCTTTCTCGCGCAATTAAATGTAGCGGTAGACGGTGTTTCCTTTTCTTCCCTCTAGGGAACGGAGACGTCCAATCGAAATTGCGTGCCAAGACCAAGAAAATGTCAAGTTCAATGTACCTAAGATGGAACCAACACCTGATCGAATTTGAGGTTGGTCTTTTGGCGAACCGTAAACCCTAATGGATGAATGGATCAAAGTGGTGATTTGGGGAGAAAAAACCCAATTCTAGTCCTCAACAACATCCGATATATAATTATATAACGTTTCAGTTCAGGAATGAGCAGAAGGCAACAAGAGGTGTTAATGCATCCAAGGACTATGATTAGCTGGAGATAAGCTAGTAACAAGCCCACCCTCAAGAATACCATCCAAAACAACGAGATTGGCAAACCCAAAATTATTGAACTGATTGTAATTCATAATGTGCATACTGCGCTGGAAATACAGTGAATGATTCAAACAGGTATGAGTTTCACAGCCATTTATTATTCCTCGTAACAAAAATTGTAACAACGTTAGCCTTCACTAAATATCGTTGGTCGTTCGAGTTAGATAATTAGACTTTAACCAAAGAAATATTCGTTGCACGTTCGTACCTGCAGGATCGTGAACGTTACATATAAGACGCTATAATGGGCCATACGGCAAATGGGGCACTAGGTAACAGGAATCACGAAGGCTTTGTAATTAACCCAGCTTGGAAAACATTACAATTTAACGGTTTGTTGGATAAATGGAAGGTAATTCCAGCACTTCTCCTAAATTTAACGTAGCTCGAATTTAAGCGCAACACTAGGTTCGAGTGCACTGCGTTGCACAATTGTAAACACTACGTAGGCGTCGTCTGCGAGAGAATGCAGATAGTCTATAACATTTTGAGAAAGTGTGAGGATCCTCACTTAATCCATCCAAGACTGAACCCGGGACTATATCTACAAGAAATCGATAACAACCATGTAGTAGTTGCATTAGGTAGTCGATAACGTGACGGGTCTAAGTCTGAAACTCCCGTGTTGGCTCTACACGACGGTGATAAACCTAAGATATAGTATGGATACGTGATGTGACGCATAGCATCGAAACGACTTCGGTTATGAAAACTTCCATCCTATGGCCTTCCAGAGAAGCTTTGCAGATGGGTGGAATGCTTCCAGATCATAGGACTGTACCTTGAATAACCAGAAGCACCCAGCGCTGATCTGGCACGAACACATTTCGTCAATGGCGGCAGCTGCTGGGAAAAAGTTAGGCTATTAGGTTTAGCGCTAAGATGTACTTTTCTCCACATGACCTCCTGATTATTTACAAGGCTCTGATAAGACCTAGCATCGAGGACTGCTTACACGTTGGGGGTGCTGACACCCCGACTGAATTATCTATGCGCGGTGCTGCCCTAAAGATCGATGACCTTTCTCTAACTGACAATCTCGGGAACTTTTCGCACCAACGGGCTTTGCGATGCCATGCGATGTGCCTGCCAGACATACCAGTCTAACTCCGATCTCCCATTATAACTGTGTCGACCTGCATGGGAGACAAGTAACAGGTACGAGTATAAAAAGAGGATTCTAGGTATAAGCGATAGTGAAGACTTCTCCTAGAAAACCGTAAATACGTGACGTTTCTCAATAAGAAACCTCATAAAGCCAACGAACTGCCGTAGTAGCACCATGAAAAAGTCATGAACCGTCGCCGTTGTCGTTGGCACACCTTGATGACCTCACCGTCACCTTTGCGTTTACCTCTACCCGCCAGCACCACCACACCCATATCCAGAAACGCCGCTTGCCGACCGAAGCCGGAGCGATCCAGAAATCCAGACTGCGTTGGCGTCGGCGGCACGGCGCCGCGCGGTAGCGGCAGCGTCCGATGAGTCATCCGGAATCCGGTGACCTACATGTCTACCCGGAGCTGCTGCTTGCCGGAGTCCTGTGACCCCGTTATCGATTCACTGGCTCAGCGCACGGCGAGGTGGCGATCCAAGAATATAGAGATGCGTAAGAGTTTTGTTCCAACCAGCCAATCCAGACTAAGTTGAAGCAGCAGGTCTACGATTTGTTTATCTCTAAAATCTCATAGTCCGCACTAAAGTTCATACTACAAGCCAATCAGGTTTAAGACGACAGGTAGACAGATGTTGATATTTTAATTTTGGTTCTCATTTTATTGCCACGAGATTCTAGTGAGGAAGCTCAGGCCTCAGAAAAAACTATGAAAATCAAACTAATTAAATTACTTCCAAATAATTTTATTGAATAAATCTAGTGAAAATGATAGCAGTAATATATTATGCTCAGCTAGGTATTTGCTTTTAGTAAAGAATCTTTTCGGATCACAACAACGATTTCTTGAAAAACCGAGTATAATTCAAGCAAGGTGTTCCATTATTTCCAATATCAGATATTCTGCCATTGCTACTGTTTGATCAACAGGCAAACTAAGCAGAATTGTTCATGTGTTCATTTGGTGACAAACAACGCAATGTAAACATACAGGGTGTTTATTTGAAAACTTCCCACTGCGGATTTTTCGCAAACCACTGATTAAAAGAAAAAACGCCGAGATACGTCAAAAGACTTGTCAAGGGGGACAACTTTTTAACCAAAAACTACTTCACCAACTTTCACCCTCTGCCCCCCAGTGCCATCCCCTTAAAACTTTTAAATGAGAAGGGGTATCGAGTAATAGCTTGTTTGAAAGGTCCTTCGAAGTCCTTCAATTTGACGTTTGATTTTTTAAAATTGGTCGATTGGCTTTTAAGAAAATTAGAAAAATCTTAATTTGTTCAGATAGAAAACAAAAACACGAAAATATCACTTTTTATTTCAATAAGTCTACAAAATGCTGTTCGTTAGAGTTTGCCAAATCTACAATGCGTTTATAATTTAAAATGGAAACTACCAACATAAACAGTAATTCGGAACATTAGACGTGGCAACAACCAAATAACCCAAATTTTTTTCCGCATTCTTTTCATCAACACAGATATCCACGGCTTACTGTACTTATTGCTTATACCTGTTAGTTATTGTTGCTAATGGAAAGAAATAATTCAGTTTGCTGTCAGTCACCTTTGTGACAATCTTGGGATAGTGAAAATTAATTTACTGATTCAGATTTTACTTCCAAAATCATTTACCCACTAGTCAAAACAGTGGAAATGATTCTAATTTATGGTGCCCAAAATCAATGCGCTCGGCAAACTCCCGTCACGTTTACCGCCAGACATCCGGAGAAGATAACTTCGCATAGGTATGTTTTGGACCTTGTTACTAAATTTACTAAAACTGGATCTGTTGCAAATAAAAAACGTGATCATCGGAGAGTTTTGGATGAAGCCGCTCAAGTTGAAGTTTTAGGTCACTTTAAAATAAATCCTAATACTTCATGACACAAAATTGTTACTGCGACTGGTATTCCATTTGGCTCTGTACATATAGTTACTAAAGTCCATAAATTTCATCCACTCAAAATGAAAATATTGCAAGAGTTAACCGAAGATGATTTCCATAGGCGAGTTGAGTTTTGTGAAGAACTGAATGTAGCGAAGAATATCTGCTTCAGTGATGAATGCACATTTGTTAATAAGAAGGTATTGGAGCAATGAAAATCCTCATGCTTTTGTAAAAGGGCATACCCAGTACCCTCAGAAAATTATGTATGGGCAGGCATTTTAGGAAACAAAGTGATTGGACCATTGTTTATTAATGGAAATTTGAATGGAGATCACTATGTTCTTCCGGTTCGGCAATGGCTAGTCGACGAGTTTCTAGATAAATGGATAGGGCGAAGAAGATAGAATGGACTGCTAGATCTCCGGATCCGACGCCGTAAGAGTTTTTTCTATTGGGCCATTTGAGATCTATTGTGTTTAGTTCCCAACCTGAAAGTTTGGATGAACTTCTTCAACGCATCATCGAACATGCCTATATCATGGTTTTGCCAATAGCAGGCAACATTTTGAATACTTATTGAAATAAAAAGTGATATTTTAGTGTGTTTTGTTTTCTATCTGAACAAATTAAGATAAATAAAGATTTTTCTAATTTTCTTGAAAACGAATTGACCGATTTTACTATTACTCGATACCTCTTGTCATTTGACATTTTCAAGCTGATGTCGCTGGGGGCAGAGGGTCAAAAGGGTTAAAGTAGTTTTTGGTTTAAAAATTGTCCCCCTTGACAAATCATTTAACATGTATCGGCGTTTTTTCTTTTAATCAGTGCTTTTCGATAAATCCGTTTTGGGAAGCTTTCATATGAACACCCTGTATACAAATGTGATTGTACGTCTAGACTGTCAGCATCTCGTCTTTACCACAATACGGAGACGTCATTATTGCTACACGAGGCGGGTTGTAGGCATGGTTTTATCCGCGAAAATATACGGAGTGTTCATATCTCGAAAAAATACGTTACTTAGAGAAAAATGTTATAGAAGAAAGTTGTGACGTTTGAAAAGGTTAATCCTTTAGTGATCTTGAAGTTGACCTTGTCTATGACCTTCAAGGTCATTTGAATATAAACTGAATTTTTAAGGGAAAACATTCTTTTAATTCCGGAAGGGCCATTTGCGGGCAATTTGAAGTTCAAGTGTATCTTTGCCGATGACCATGACTTTCAAGGATATTTTAAGACCAGACAAATTTTTACATAGACCCCTTAGTTTTGTCGGGGATATAAAAAAGCGAAGTATTGAAATAAATGTATTGTTCATTTACATTAGAATGTGAAAACCAATCTTCTTCACACTAAGGCGAAACAAATGACTTTACACTACTTCCAAGCGAGTGGAGTCGCGGGTTAAGTCTAGTATATACTACACTAAATAATATTACCTCACAAAATCGAGTAACCTCATCAAATTACACTCCAAGCATAATGCTTGTCTATATCGATAGTATCGCGCCCACCTCGTGTGTGTATATTACTGTTACCTGCTTTTAGGAGTCCCTCAGATCCACTACCAAAGATATTTACAATCTCGTGACGCACAGCAGGTGCGGCCGATAAGTACACCAACCTTCTTTCGAAAATATGTTTCTAAGACTTAAGCTCAAATGTACGGGGAAATAAATCTAAGATGTGTGAAATATGTCTAATAGGTGCGTAGAGTTACCAGCGTTGGATGCGTATTAAAATACTGAAACATTTTTTACACTAACATTTTTTCCAAAAATGATTAGGATCAACTGAAACATCAAAAAAAAACACCAAAGTTTGAGCGATTTTAATTCATTTTTCGTTTTTGGCATTTAATAAAATAATTATGAAATTATATAGGTTTTCTTGAACCAACGATTAGCCCAACACTATTCACCTACAGTACCTTGCCTCCAATGTTCCAGGGATGAAGCGGAAACACTAGCTTATGCACGGTTGACTATTATTACATGATTGAATTTAGGTATAGATGTACCGGAACAGAACATGGAGTTTGGGAGTTGCGGTAATAATAGTATCGAGCAACGTTATGGCTAGGTTAACCACAATGTGACGTATTGCGGACCTAATACAAGACGACAAAACAAATAGCAGATCATAATAAGCGGTTTTTGTTACATCCCCAAAAATATATTCGTTTAATACGTTTTAATGCAAAAATAAAATATACAAAGTCTTCTCAAATACCATGCCATTTAATCATTTTTTTGTCGTTACACAACATACTGAGAGAACAGACATAATGGATGAGAAATTACTCTTTAAAATGAAAAGTTGTATAATATAATGAAGAACTTATATATAGTATCAACTAACCAGGCTAAAGCGTATAATCACTCTTTACTGATCTTCAAACTTGGTGACTTCATTTCTTTGTAGTAATAAAAGGCATGCGATAGGAAAATATCACTCGACAACAAGGGGACCATTTACCACTATCATCAATGAAGTAATCACCAACTCCATAGTTTGAAATTTCATTTCATGAGAGATTACCCCTGTTTGCACGGGGAAGAAGGAGTAACTCAAAATTGAGTACATCCATTCACCGATAGAATTTCTCACCTTCCGTATACCAAGTAACATCATCCGCCTCAACTGCAATACATCACTTTCAGCAGAGGAGTCGCGTAACAAGTCCCGGAGGAATCCGGCGTAATTACACATATTTATAAGCATCCATTATACTACATACCACCAAGCGAGATGCCCTTTGCTCTTCCGTAGTACGTTTAGGCATTTTTCTTTGTCCCGGGAAGAGCTGCGGCCATGTATCTCACTTCCCACTTAATCGAGTGTATCGCCTTGAAGGGTGATAAAAGTGTGCAAAGCGGGGGTAAAAGGGGCTCGGTGAAGAATCACTGCGATTTTTTACTAGTAGTCCTTTTTCGGGTTGATGTACAGAAGACTCGTAGAGCAGGGGTGCCGATGCGATGGCGGGAAGGTTGACGATTTTAATAGAGAAGTAATGAACTCTGAATTGTTCCTCACGCGTATGCAAAAAAAATTGATAATAAAATTTACATCGTTTTCTTCTACTTCATAAAGAATCCAGTGCATACTCCAGCTCAGTGGTCGCCAACCCGTCGATCGCGAGCTACCGGTAGCTCGCATATGCAATTCTGGTGGCTTACAACATATTTTAGAAACGTGTAAAAATCATAGAAGCTTCCGTAAATTTTGTAAATTCCCATAATAAACACAAGCAGCGGCAATACTCGATCTCGATTACTTTGAACGGAACAAATACGCAAGGCGCGGCGACAGTGCACTCAGCTTAAAACTGAACGGCACAAAGTCCAGCGGTTGGGTTAGAGTTGGCCTGGAATTAAAAACATTATGAGCAGTTGTAAGAAGATGAAGACACAATTTCATTTCTTTACAGAAGTTAAAGGTAAAAATGTATGTTTGTTATGTAATACATCTGTTTCCGTTGCTAAAAAAGGAATATCGAGAAGTATTATAAAATTGTACATTCGAATTTTGAAAAATCATTCCCATTACGATCTGCAACCAGAACGTAAAAACTGAAACAATTGAAAAATCAGTTAATTGTACAACAGACTATGCTTTTAAAAACAATCGACAAAAGTAAGGCTGCAACTGAAGCATCATACCGGGTGTCCCAAATAATTACACAAAAGAAGAAACCTTATGAAAGTGGGGAAATGATAAAACAGGCGTTTTTAGAAGCTGCAGATTCCTTATTTACCAACTTCAGAATTTAAGGCCACATAGTGCCTGCTATAAAATCTATGCAACTTTCTGCTAATACAGGGATGAAACGAGTAGAAGTAATGAGCAATGATATAGTTTTACAGTTAAGAAATGACTTTAATAACTGTCGTTGACACCTCTCAGATCGCCGTGTTCGTCAGGATGATTTTTAGTGATTTTACGATTAAAGAACATCTTTTGAAGTTTATTCCACTAAAAGGACAGACTATTGGGACTTATTTTCCTCTTTTATGTTTTTCCTGAGAAAATTCCAATACCGAAAATGGTAGGCTTGACAACCGATGGGGCTCCAGCTATGGTCGGTCGTGAAAAGGGTCTCGTGGGGTTATGTCGTAAAGATAGAAGAAAGTTTTACGCAAATTCTCTGTTATCACTACATTATCCATCAGCAAGCATTATGTGGAGATTTTATAAAACTAAACAACGTTACGAGATTGGTAGTAAAAATTTTGAGCAAGATTAGACCTCAAGCGTTACAAAGAAGATTATTCAAAATCTTGGCTGATGAAATTGACTGTCCATACGGGGAACTACTTCTTCACTCTGAAGTCCGATGATTAAGTAGTGGACGAGTGCTTAAACTTTTTAGTGATATCATGTCTGCCATAGTTCAATTTTTCAAACAACGTGATGAACCGATTCCGGAACTGCAAAATTCAATCTGACTTAGAAATTTTGGTTTTCTTGTGGATATTACAGAAAAACTAAATGAACTTAATTTGCAGCTTCAGGGGAGAGACAAACAACTAGAAGAAATGATTTCTGATATAAAAGCGTTTATCAAAAAGCTTGAGTTTTAGGAACAAAACTTAATCGATGGCGTTGCCAGGCATTTTCTTGTTTTTTTCAGAAAAGATATTTCAAAGTCCATTAGAACCATATGACAGTAAATATCATGTAAAAATCGCCTCTAACTTGAAGTATTTCAACGAAATTGCTATAGTGGCGCAATTTTTTGTTTCACCCTTCATGGAAATTGATATCCAACAGTTTGCAACTTCTGTTACGCAGAATTTTAGCGAAGACATCGCTGCGACAGGAATGGAAGTTATTGCGTTTCAAAATGAGTTAGCTTTAAAATCATTAGTCTCAAACACAAAATGTATCTGTCGTGTTGCCTTAAAAGTGAAAGCGTTATTTAGTTCAAACTATTTGTGTGAATCTTCTTTTACAAATATGAAGCTTATTAAAAACAAATACCGTAATCGACTTACAGATGAACATATCGATAATCGTATTCGAATGGCGGTATCAAATTATACTCCAAACTTTATTAAATCGTATGTGACATGTCATTGTAGCTGACGAAAAATTTTGTTTATTTTTCAAACACCTACGATTGGTAGGGATGGATGTAGTTATGAATAGTTATTAGTTTATTTAAGTTTATTAGTATGTATTAGTATTAGTAAAATAAACACATGTATGTCGCATACAACAGTGTATAATTTCATTTAAATTGGCTTACATTGCTTACGACTAGGTAGCTGTTTATTCCAAAATTATCAAAGTAGCTCAACACACTGAAAAGGTTGGCGACCACTGCTCTAGCTAATACGAGTAAGAGATATTATCGAACATATTTATAACTAAGAAGTATTTTCCATCGAAATCACTATCACTATTTGAGGGTTAAGAGAAAGAATTACTGTGGATATGCTTCGCCCTTTTATAGTTTATTGTTATTCATAAAGACGTTTATTATTATTAAATAACACAGTTATCTACCACTAGAGTCGACCACTGCGAATCGCAGCCTACTCGTTGGGACTGTATAGAACCATGAACAGCTGTTTCGCCCTTCTTGACTACTACTCAACATCGTCCCCCAAAACACGAAGTGTCGTAACTGACATTTCCCTAATGTTTCAGGAGAGCGAAAACAAGGAAAAAGGATCTCTTTGAGAATCTGTATATCATACAATAAAAAGTGTATCACAAAACGTCTTGAGTCTAGCATAATCAAATCTACCAGTTTTCAAATGCAACTAGCAAAATGGTTGTATGCTGAGTAAGTTTTGAGGAAAAAAAAATGGATAAGTCAGATACGTCATTTCGTATTGTCAAAAATAATTATTTAATGCTGCGACGGAAGATTCGACGAAAAGACCCATACATAATGATTTATAATCAAAATTGTTAATAATTTTTATTGACATAGGGAAGGCATTAATAAACAAAAAATATAAAAGAATAATCAAAATCTAGATAAAAAAACTGAACCTAAACCTTATCGTGAGGTAAGTCTTCATAAAATTTTCATTTCCGATAGTCTTATCACCGGATTTTTGCCATTACATAAAGCAAAGAGGTCATTAAATTTCTTGTTCGAAATATTTATTGATGAGGCGTATAGTGGTCTAACTGACATTTCACTATTTGATGCGCCTCTTTTTAATTGAATAAAATCATATTCTTCTGTTAAATGGCTCGTCTTGAAAAATATCTTATCTTAGTGTAACTTATTAACTTTAACTTCCATGATGTCTGTCCAGTTGAGATTCTTCCTGCAGTTGTAGTACGTATGGATAAAATCCTCAAATTCTTAGACAAAGCTTTGAAATCCATGAAGTCTCTAAAAGTTAGGGGATATACCTTATACGGATGTTTCCGTCTTGCCAAATTGATAATCGGTAATAGCTGACTCGGCTCAGGGTATCCCCTGCTTTTAAAATTGCATGAGGAATGCTGCTATGGGCAGAATCCTCTTCATATTTTGTCCATGGTTTGTAACAAAGAATCTTAAAGTTATCTCCATGTGCGATGGAAGGGTACTCAAATCATAAAGGAGCATAGCGACAACTATAGTGTTTTTATTCTGACTATAGCACCCATCAGAAAATAAAACAACTTTTAGAGGCAGAAGATCCTCTCTTACCTGCTGCTTCATGCCATACAAAGCAATAACAATCTTTACTAGCTAAATCATAGAAAGTGAAGTTTAGCAGTCCAGCGTCGCGGTAGAAGGATTAGGAGACCAGAAGATCACGAACTGTCGTATCTGCAAATAAACTTAGATACGACAGTTCGTGACTTTCTTTGAATGCGCTAAGGCAGATACGTTGAAACCAAATATTAAAATTACTCAAAGTTGGTTGAGAATTCAGATACGACACTTTGTTAGAAGGAAGCGGCGACTTTATATTGCTTATACCTGGTGTAACTCAAATTTGCAAAAAAATGTCAGATACGACACTTCGTGTTTTGGAGGACGACATGGTCTAGGATTGGGTCTCTCGGACAAAGAATAATAGCATAGCAACTGTAAAAAGTGTGAGATCTATTGAACACGCGAATCGTGATCTACCGATAGAATCGATCACTATGAAACAGTGATATACAGGGTGTTGTGAAAGTTGGGACTTTCCTTTTCAGAAACGAGTACGTTTGTAAAGCTAACATGTGGGGAAACAACAGCAAAGAAGTAAAAAGTAGGTCTGTCACTTGAAAGTATTGTTCAAAGTTGTCTGCGATTGATCAGGGACACATGTGCTCGACGTAGCTAAGCATCAGTGTAGGCTTTTCGAATAGACCGCCATTCCCGAATGAATACAGCAGAATGTTAAATTCACGCACAAAAAATAAATCATGATGGATCTTGAAAAACGATCTGCATGCACTCGCGAAGCCTAGGAAGCATTTCGAAGATACAGTAAATTAACATAATATGGACAACTCCGATACTCCCATCTTTAAGGACAGCCTGTATTATACAGGGTGGCGCATCGAAAACGAAACAGACGCATTTACTAGCAGCTCATTTTTTTTAAAAAACGCTCAGACCCGTCGATTTCGTTTTCGAAAATCTTAAATAGAAAGGGGGGTCGAGCGATACCTTATTTTAAAGGTTAAAGGCTAAAATAAGGTATCACTCGACCCCCCTTTCCATTTAATATTTTGGGGGTGGTGTCACCCCCGCTTAGGGGGCTGCACGTGCTAACGTGATTTTTTGCCAAACTTGTGTCCCCCTCGAAAACAAAATCGACGGTCTGAGCGTTTTTCAAAAAAAAACTGAGCTGCAAGTAAATGCGTCTGTTTCGTTTTCGATGCGCCACCCTGTTTATTCGATACCATACGGATGACTATAAACATTGGAATTTCTTTGATTTGATTGTCTGCTTTTTATAAATGTAATGCCTTTTTTTCGTTTAATTTGTTCAAAATGCTTCTGCAGATTGATCCGAAAAAAGATGGCATTTGCATGTGTGAACTCACTCAGTTTAGAAATGAACAAATATTTATGTCTCCTTCAGCTCCTTTTTCCCACCACTGCACTCGATGATTGCACGTCTCTATGATGAATATCACTCCACATATCCGCCTTGTCACCCCACCTTATAAAAGTTCACTCTAGTCTGCTGGGAGCTATTAAACACATTTGACTAACTTTTACGCTTTCTTCTTGGGGTACGCAAATTGAATGAATGTTTTTCTTTTTATTGCGTTTGTTGGTCGCATATATGGAATCACGACACGGTTAATTTACTGCGTTTTTTTTTGTCAGAAGATCCCAATGATGCAATATTCTCAACATATAATCTTAGGAGACATAGATACTTGGCATAGTTATGATAGAGGTTTTGCCTTTTAATTTATTTAGAAATCCGTAGACGTTAGGAAAATTATGGCTTGGCGGATTAGGTCAATAATGGCAACATAATAGCATAACGTAAAGAAATTATATGGGCCAGCCTGACAAGACTGACAACAGTTAAATGTACTAATGGACAAAAAAGAATTTTCGCAATGAAAACTGGATATACAGGGACTTCAGTTGAGCATTATTTCAGTGTACTGAAAAAGAATGGACCTTTTTCGGTATTAAGTAACAATTATAGCCTTGAGTTGAGTACAGCCCTGCCTATTATATGCTGTGTTTGGCGACAACGGATATAATCCGCCTGACCGGTTCATCGCATCGGAAACAAAAAAGCGAAAGAATTTGAAACGTTTATCACGATGTTTTTCGTCAGTCGATAACGCGTAAGTGAATAGTAGTGTGTTGCGTGGTTCAAACGAAATCAAAAATGGCACATGTTTACGAAAATGCTGAACTTGTGGACATGATTCTTATTTACGGGGGGGCAGTCTTTACAAAATGCTCCCGGATGCATCACGGATTTACGCGAATCGGTTTCCCAATCGAGTGCAACCAACCCCTCGTGCCTTTGTTAATGTAGTACAAAGGGCTCGTGAATCAGGTGACTTAAGACCTCACAGGTGAGGGCATGCTTCTCCAAGACCGCACGATCAAATACAGGTCCGCACTGAAGTACTTGTCGGAGGATACTTTATTAAACAAGGTAACATTTTTTTTTATTTTTTTTTATTTTTACACACATATTTGGTTTATCTTCCTTCTACAATCATTATCTGAAAATTAATGACTCAACTTCAAAGTCACCCTGTATATAGCGCAGATAAGCGCTTCTGCGGTAGCAAATTCGCCAGGTGCGAATTATTCAATTCTATATAATACGAGCAGTAGATGGCTTGTGGAGTAGTAGAGTGTTGGTACTACGGGGTTGACAAAACGGGTCAAAGGTGCCTTACTTGCCAGGATTCGCCTCCTCACTATTACTATTACTAGCACCTTAGGTAATGGCGAGACCGAGAAAATTGGGATGATGGATGCTATAGCACTGTTTTTAGTGGTGAGTCTCAGTTCTGTTTAGAAATGCATGACAGACGAAAAGCGTAATGTAAAGTTGTCATTTCAACATCAGGTGCAGGTATTCGTTTGCGGTCTCAAGTATTCACATCCTCTAATAAATATTAGAGCTGACTTAGCCCATATGTAATGTAATTGAGATGGTGGATAGTTTTAAATGATGAATCTCAGGTCTGTTTAGAAATGCATGACAGACGAAAAACGTAATGTAAAGTTGTCAGATCAACATCAGGTGCAGGTATTCGTTTGCAATCTCAAGTATTCACATTCACGAGTCAGAAGTGTCGCGGAGAAAAACGTACTGTAAACTTTTCGGTTAAGTTACCATTAGATTTCATTAGCGCTGGTATGACGGTAAAACGGTATACCCAGGAAACACTGAAAACTCATTTTTGTCCTCTCTTGCAAAAATGTTATGTCCATCCCCATATTGCTAGAGCTACAAGGGTGTATTTTAATAGCGCTCAACTTAGCCTCCTTTTGTGGCCTTCGACATCCAGACTTTTGGGCCATTGGACGTTTGTAGGATACGATTTGAAGAAGAACGACCTCTTCACCTTATCCTCCACAACCGCTTGCAGGTCTTCTGATCTAAGTACACCGAGCCTGGCATGAGATACCTCAAGAAGACCTAATACAAATATTATCTAGTCAAAAGAATGTTCCAATACATTACTAGAAAAATCTACCGACACAGCAAATGTTTTTACCTCAGAACTTCATGAATTTTTCTTACTCATGTCCAACCGTACCTATATATTTTCAGTCAGATAAAATCATCTTTAATGTGTGTTCGATTTCATTGTCACTGCGTATCAGTTTAAGTCATATGCAACGCCCCGTAGCAATCTTAATTTAGATCTTCTAGACTGGTATTATAGTTTTATCAGAGTGAAACCATCGACTGGCCAGTGAAGGAGAGATGAGAACTGCACAACAAGAAAAATAAGGGTAGATGAAGGAGATAAGTTATTCATTCAACGGTTGATGAGCTGGAAAATAACCAAGCTTAGAATATGCGTCACGAAACTCCGTTGATAAATGAATTATCCGAGGACAACATGGATTCTTGTAGGGCATGCATTTTTTTCGGAAACTAATAGATACAATAAAGAAAACAGCAATTGCGAATATTTCTTCGACACAGAAATCAGACATAAACAGAAACAGTATTCCAACGTTCTACATATAACAGCTAATGATGAGGGTCGGTGAGGCAACTTTGCAAAAAAACAAAAAGTGCGCGGATGGATTGAAATCGGTCCAATTTTGAGACAGTAGAAATGGGAATGTTTAGACTGGGATGACGGAGCAAAACTGTTGACCTTTCGCAGAGACGGTTGCACAGATTACAAAAGAAGACAACGAGCTACAAGAAAATTGTTTGTAAAAAATATCTTGTAATGATTGTAGTTACATTGACTAAAAGTAAATACGTCTGCTGTATCAAATGTTTCGTTAGTTGTACATGTTTCTGATCATGTAGTCGCATATGTAGCTTAGAAGTTTGCAAGTACTCGGTGGTAGTGTCAGCAACTAATCCTTTCTTTCTTCCTCTTTTATTTTGATTTCCTTTTCTCATTATTAGGAGAATTTGATTTTACTTTTTGTGACAATGGCGACTATTCTGATCGCGGAAAATTACAAAAACGAGCTATAATGTTTTTGATGTTATATGACATGTAGTTACATGTGAAACGACTTCGGATACGGTTCTTTCGACCCAAAATAAGTAGAATAAAGGTCATTTAGCCTAGCATTTAAAGTATTTTGCTACCAAAGTGGCACAAATGGGTCAGTCGGGAACGTGAGGCCAATATGTCTTACATTACGCTTTTGTGTCGCTGAAACCGAATCCGGAGAGCAAATTCAGTCCGGAAATCGAGATACTGACAAGATTCAACTTTGTCAAAAACTGGCTAGTAAAAAATATTTCAAAACTGTTGATCAAGATGTAAGCTTGTTTTCTAGGTAAATCGGGTGCATAGATTCCGAATTCGATGTTAATTCAGAATTTACGGTTAGCCTAGGCAAAATGATTTTTTGACAATTTTTCACCCTAAATCCGGTACTATAACATTCATATTCAGCGCCCCAAATTACCTCATTGTACCGAGCTTCGCTCACATGTAGCCATCGATACCAAAAATTGATTTTTAGCACCTACAGTCGCAAAAAACGCATAGTTTTGCAATTTTTTGTTAAATAACTAGATCTATATGATAGGATCAGACAGGTACATACCAAAAACCATGTCACTTATTTCCGTCCGTCAGACTGTCGGATAATTCTTGGCCCGTCTATAACTTGGAAAGCACTGCTCGGATTAGCATGAAATTGTTACTCAATGCTACTACTATGCCCAGGGCGGAAGAGTTTTGTAGTTTTTAAAGGGCCAGGAAGAAACATGCCAAAAACAAATTAAATAAAAATCATTCAAACTCCGTTTTTAGACATCTCTGAGGATCCTGATCATTTTTGAATAAAATTTTTAGAGACAAAAAATTGGGAGGTAGGGTGTATCGCAATTTCTGACGTAGCATTAAACTTCGAAGTTGAGTCATTTATTTTAACAGTGAGTAGATCTGATCAAAAGAAATGTTTTTTTCCTTTAACATTTTTCTGGTAAAGTTAAAGTAACAAAGTTGTAGCCCTTTAGAAGTTTGAGTATCGCCCTGTCTCAATAATATTATGTGCTCGTGTTTGGCAACAACGGATATTAATCCGCCTTATCCGTTCATCGCATCGGAAACAAAAAAGCTAAAGAATTTGAAACGATGTTTTTACTACAATGTACAATTTTATTCAGTTGTATTCAGTCGATGTGTCAGTCGGTAACGCGTGAGTGAATAGTGGTGTTTGTTGCGTGGCTCAAACGAAATAAAAAATGGCACATGTTTACGAAAATGCTGAATGTAGTACAAAGGGCTCGTGAATCAGGTGACTTAAGACCTCACAATACAGGTCCGCACTGAAATACTTGTCGGGAGGATACTTCATAAAATAAGGTAACATTTTTTTTTATTTTTACACACATATTTTGGTTTATCCTCCTTCTACAATCATTATCTGAAAATTAATGACTCAACTTCAAAGTCACCCTGTATAGTAGAGTATATACAGCATGTAAGTACGTATCAAGAGCTTTAGAGAAATGAGGCTACGCGTACGAATGCATTCATTGCTACAATCTGAGGATTTTTTTCCATCATAAGCTTTAATAGTGCTCTAACAGTTCTGGCAAAACATACGTCTTTTTTCTAACACTGCACTACATGGAATTGTGCTAGAACTTTGGTATTTAAGTCATGTGTTTTGCTACAGTTATGAAGTTTGTTTATACTGTCTACCTTATGACTAGTTGTAAGTAGATGTTTCGAAAAAATTTAATCTCTCAGGATGTTCATCTCTGTACTTGAGAGAGTAGAGGAGAGCTTTTCAACATATATAGCTGACAGGTTGTTGTTCGAATATTCCCGGAATAGATATCCATTTCGGAAGATCAATTAATCACCTTATCTCCCGTAATTGAATATTCCATCTTCGTAAAGTGGTGACGAGGGGTCCGATGACAAAGGATACCCCACTTGATACCCAAGACAATAAAACTCAGGTGGCAGGAGTTGTTACGAATACGCCGTGGCCCGAAACCCCAAGTTTGTATACCGCTCCGACACTTAAAACATATTAATCCCTCCACCGTTGTTTAGGAACCAGCAAAACAATTTATCTTGTTCAGTAAACCAGCTACCCGAACCCCCTGAAAATTGTTAATTCAGCCGACTAGGTCAAACGTAGACATCAAGTAGATGGACTTGACATACTCTGGTGTCGATTTCTGTGATTGAAAGATAACGTTCCCTATCGCCGCTTTCATGCAGATGTATTTTATTTACAAAAATGCAGTTTACACGAGAGGTTTCTTCCTTATATGCTTAAGAAGTCAAGAAAATTTGTAAACCAGGAATAACAAATTTGTGGGTGTTCTAAAGACGTCTAAATACCATAGAATACCCACAAAGATAAAAAATCACCTATTTTCTATTATCAAAGCTATGACCAAACAAGATGTTACGCATTACCACTTCAAGCCTCTTGTTAAGATCTACTGAGGATCATTGCTATTTATACAACACTTCTGTATGACAACATTTTTATGCTTGATTATAGCCTTGTGGGTGATACAAAAAATTGTCTCGTTAAAATTATAGAAAAACAAGAATAGAGATGTAGACGGTCGCGTGTTTCTCCACAGCCACTGTTACAGATTTACAAAAAAACAAATATTTTTAGTGCCGTATGATTAATACCTAATATTAAAATTTAAGGATGACTTTGACTTTCTGATTTGTACATAGATATACTATGAAATGTTATTAAATAATTTCATACAATACAACGTAAGTTCTTCAATTTCTACAGCACAACATGGATTTGTAAAAGGAAGGTCGACAACAACAAACTTAGTCTGTTTAACTCAATTCCTAGCAGGTGTTTTAGATTCTAATGGTCAGGTTGATGTGCTATATACTGATTTCAGTCAAGCGTTTGATAGAGTCGATCATGGTTTACTACTGGGAAAATAGCATTGGCTTATCCAAAAATTTGGTATTATTATTTCAGTCTGTCTGATCGCAAACTATATGTGCATTTTAACGGTGGTAAATCAATTCACTTTTTTCCATCTACTGGCGTCCCACAAAGATCTTCCTTAGGTCCACTACTATTCGTCATTTTTATTAATGACTTAGTTAATACGATTGACTGCAATATTCTGCTCTACGCGGACGACGTAAAACTGTACTGGCAAATTGATGATCCATCTAGTTGCTTTTATTTACAAAGGAATCTTGACAGACTGTCTGATTGGTGTGCTACTAATAAACTTCCTATCAACGTGAGCAAATGTAAATCTTTAACTTTCCCTAAGAGAGTAAATTCAATTACCAATAGTTATAAAATTAACAACACTCCTCTTCAGACTTTAGAGGAGTTCAGGGACCTAGGAGTAATATTTGACAGCCCCTACAAAATCCAACCCGTACGTCCTCGAGTTCGTTCTGCGGGGCGGCCTTGGGCGCTGAACCGTGTGCGACCGTGTAGGGGGGGCAACGGGGTGCCGGTCTTGCGGTGGACCGCCTCGATTAGTTTTTGAGGAGACCCGCCGGAAAGCCGGTAGCCCGGCCAATCGAATGATTCGTTGAGCCACAGGTGTCTCGGATGTATATCTGGGACGCCTGCAGCTCAACGGTCATCATGGGCAATGGTACGTTACCCAACCCAAGGTGTTAAGCGATTCCGTGCCGAGGGGTGCGTGGCGGTGGGGATGCACCGTCTTAAACGGAGCCTCTGGGACACCGGGCGACCTCCCAGAGTATCCAGCCTTGCGTCCGTGTAGGGGCACCGCGGACGTCGATCACCACTTCCCCTATACTCGTGGGAACATTATGGAACCAAACGATGGAAACAATAATAAAAAACCCGAGGCCCCCCCTACAGGGGACCCCGAACATCCAGGCGACCCCTCACCAGGGGACCCTGATCGTACTCTGACAGAGGAATCTGTCAGAAGCTTAGCGAGAGAGCTAGCGGAAAGGGTGGGCTCTCTAAAGATTAAGAAAAAGTCTCGGCCAGGTTCCGAAAGGAAAAGGGCTCGGAAGCGGAGAGAGGCGCAGATGACGGAGGGCTCGGAAGGTCGGGGCACCATTTCTGGGACCCCGGCTGGACGGACCCAACCGCCATCTGGGCTAGACGGTGCGCAATCCGGTGTGTCAGCGGAGACCCTAAAGCGGCCCGGTGACGGGAAGCGGCAGAGGTCTGCCGGTGGGACACCGGAGGGCGCATCCTCGCGGAAGAAGCCTCGCACTGCGACGCATGCGCAAATTAGTTATGCGCGAGCGTCCCAAGCGGGTCTCAGGGTGGCCGTCGTGTCCGACGGTTATCCTGGGACTCAACTTACTAATGTACAGGTGCAGCAGGTCCAGGAGGCGGTCAGTGTGCTGATAGATGGGATCCCAGATGAGGTGACCCTTCCCAGGTACATTGACTGCTACCTCTCTCGAGGGGCAGCCATCTTTGTCTGCGAGGACGAATCCTCTAGGGCATGGTTGGAGGCCCACGTGGGGGATCTGCGGCCGTGGGAAGGCGCAAGGCTCATTACGATGAGCTTTGGAGACCTTCCCATATACCACCGCGTGATGGCCTGGTTTCCGGGTCCCAACCTGGACAACGGGGTCATCACGAGGAGACTCAGGAGACACAATCCTGGGACTTTTCCCAGCGCGTGGAGGATACTTGAGAGGAAGGAAGAGCCGATAGGTGTCCGACTTGTCCTCTCAGTTGATTCCATAAGCTGGAAGGTCATTGTAGGTAACGGCAACAGGCTGTGTTGCGGTGGAAGTTCGGGGGTGTTTACACTCCTGAGCAAGAAGAAGAGCAGTGGAGCGACACCTGCTGGAACTGGCCTGGCTCCAAACCAGGAGTCGGACCAGCCCAGACCGACGGGAGCTGTGGCGGTAGACCAGGCTCCTTCACAGGGGATGGGTCGGCCGGGTCAGCTCTCGCTGGAGCCACCGGAGGCTACGGACGTGGAGGCGGCGGGTCCAAGCGGGATATCCGCAGAAAACATCGTGGCGGACCCTGCGATGGATCTGGTCCCAGAGGAAAACGATAGCGACTCGGACGAGGATGGAATCCTGAACCGAGTCCGAGAACTCCTCCGTGGAAGCGGAGATGAAGGCGGCTGTGGCAGCGATGACTGCGGCGGCGACGGCGGTACGCCCGAATAGGGGTTACATACCGTCATTCGAGAAGGTGTAGGAAGGGCCTCTCAACATCCATGGTAAGTTTTAATTTCATCCAAATTAACTTACAACACTGCATAGCGGCTTCGAGGGCCCTTACTCAGGAGATCACTCGAGGCCGACATGACGTGGCTCTCATCCAGGAACCCTGGCTGAGAAACGGTTCAGTAAACGGGCTTAGTATACCGGGCTATACGCTTTTTAGCGATACTCCGGACACTAAGCCCAGAGCTTGCGTAATGACTTCCGTCAACTCATGGCAACTTAAAGAATTTACATTTAGAGACTTAGTTGCAGTCAGAATTAGATATAAGAAGGAAGGCAGTGACAGGGACTTGGTTGTCTGTTCGGCTTACCTTCCTTACGATTCAAGAGACCCTCCTCCGTCTAAGGAAATGGGGGACCTTGTCGCATTCTGTAGGGATTCTGGACTCGACCTTGTGATTGGATGCGACAGTAATGCCCATCACGTTGCGTGGGGCAGCTCGAACACCAACAGACGAGGCGAAGACCTGATGGAGTTTCTTGGGGCATCGAACCTTGAGGTTCTGAATGTCGGTAACATGCCCACTTTCAGCAATAGTGTAAGAGAAGAGGTTATCGACGTAACACTGAGCACGCTTAACTTAGCTCAGGACATCAGGGACTGGAAAGTGTCTCTAACACCCTCTCTATCGGATCACAGGTATATACTGTTCAAGACTGATGGAGAGATTCCGGATAAATATGCTCGGAATCCCAGGCATACTAGATGGGGGTCCTTTAGGGCAGACATTGACAGTAAGCTTGGAGCGGTCCCATACAGGCTTGGCAGGGGCTCTGACATAGAAGCAGCTGTCGAGTCTCTGAGCAGGGACTTGACGGCCGCATATGAGGAAAACTGCCCGTTACGCAAAGTACAAGGTAAGGGCAAGGCAACCTTCTGGACCAAAGATTTAGAGGATAGAAAACGAGCGGTGCACAAACTTCTTAGCAGAGTTAAGCACAGGAGAGGTTCTCCTCTATGGGAAGAATACAAAAAGGCATTGCAGGAGTACAAAAAGGAGATTAGAAGGGCCTCCAGAGAATCCTGGAGGTACTTCTGTCAGTCCATAAATGACATTCCTGCTACTGCAAGAATACACAGAGTCCTATGCAAAGACACTAAAGCAAGATTGGGATCTCTGCATGATCCCTCGGGAGGGAACACTACTTCCGAGGAAGATACTCTGAGGCTTCTGATGGATACGCACTTTCCCGGTTCCACAGTAGCGCGATCAATCACAGAGTGCATGCAGTTGCGCAGGCCCTCAAGGGAGGACTGGTGCACGGCAAGGGAGATTGTCACCTTCGAAAGGACGGTATGGGCAGTAGATTCGTTTGCCCCATACAAAAGTCCAGGTCTGGACGGCGTATTTCCGGCCATGTTACAGCAGGGACGGATTTCGGTTGTTCCTTACCTGTTGAATGTGTTTCGAGCATGTGTGGCCACGGGCTTCACACCTAGAAGTTGGCGGCAGGCTAAAGTGGTATTCATTCCTAAACCGGGCAGAGATAGATATACTGGCCCGAAGGATTTTCGACCGATTACTCTTTCATCTTTTGTGCTTAAGACCCTGGAAAGGATAGTTGATAGATACCTAAGGGATGGCCCACTGGAAAGGTGTGTCATTCATGCAAATCAGTTTGCATACCAAGCTGGAAAATCGACTGATCTGGCCTTACACAATCTGGTTGGGAGGCTGGAGAAGACTCTAGATCAGCGAGAAGTGGCACTCGTGGCCTTCTTAGATATTGAAGGTGCATTTAATTGCACCACAACCGACTCTATCAGACAGGCCTTGGTTAGACACGGGGTTGGATCAATCCTAATAGATTGGGTCCTCTCTACTCTGGAGGGTCGGGTAACAACAGCTATGCTGAATAACGTAAGCTGCAGCGTGAACGTAGCTAGAGGCTGCCCTCAGGGTGGAGTTCTGTCACCCCTACTGTGGTGTATCGTGGTGAACGAACTGCTCGTTAGGCTCAACAGTATGGGTGTCTACGTGCAAGCCTATGCTGATGACGTAAGCATAGTGGTTAGGGGGCGTTTCTGTAGAACAGTCTCGGAAATTATGCAGGGCGCTCTGCGCTCCGTGGAATCGTGGTGTAGGGAAGTCGATCTTTCTGTTAATGCTGAAAAGACCGAGCTGATCCTATTCACTAGGAGAAGAAGGCTTGACGGACTGGTCATGCCTACCTTCTTTGGGACTAGATTAGTTTTGTCCCAGTCAGTGAAATATCTGGGAATTATCCTGGACTGCAAACTGAACTGGAGAGAGCATGTGGAACACAAGGTTAGCAAGGCTCGCAATTCGATGTGGGCTTGTAGACGTGTTGTCGGTGTAAGGTGGGGGCTTAAACCCAAAGTGGTATACTGGCTCTACACGACGATAGTACGTCCATCTCTCTTGTACGGCTCCCTGGTCTGGTGGCCTTGCATTAGAACTGAGTCAACTAAGGCCAAACTCAATAAAATTCAGCGTTTGGCCTGTATTAGCATTACAAGCGCAGTGCGAACAACGCCATTGAGTGCAATGGAAGCTCTGTTGGATCTCCCACCGTTGGATCTGGTGATCCGCGGTGAAGCGAGAGTAGTCGCTCATCGACTGTGGAGTCAGGGCAGCTGGGCTTTCTTGAATCCGGTCAAGGGGCATACTGCCATATTAGTCGAATTAGATAGGGAGGACCCCGTCCTTCTAAGCAGGGGTGATCGTATTACCCCTAAATATCGCTTCAACCGCAAGTTCATTGTGGAGTACCCAACGAGGGAGGAGTGGGACGCCGGTAGCCGAGGACTCTCCGAAGTGAGCGGGCAGGTCTGGTACACGGACGGCTCGGTCACCGAAGAGGGCTCAGGTGCTGGGGTCTCTGGACCTAGAACTAGGCTATCTCTGCCTCTCGGTGAGTACACCACCATTTTCCAGGCGGAAATCTTTGCGATTCTGGCTTGTGTATCTCACATTCTGGAGGAGGGTGGGCCTAGGAGAAGAATAACAATCTTATCCGACAGCCAGGCTGCAATGAAAGCACTAAGTGCATGTAAGATTACTTCGAGTCTTGTATTGCAATGCAGGGAGGCTCTGGATTGCCTCGCAGCGAGGCATCCGGTATCGTTAATATGGGTACCGGGGCACGCTGGGATAAGGGGCAATGAGACGGCGGACACTCTGGCGAAAACAGGATCAGCCAGCAAGCTCGTTGGTCCTGAGCCAGCTCTAGGAGTAACCGCGCATAAAGCTAGGAGGAAAATGGAGACGTGGGTTGCAAGACAACACTCTCAGAAATGGAGAAGTATCTCTAGACATCTCCGCCAGGCACGAGAGCTCATTGAAGGGCCCAGTGCTAAGGATGGACGCTTCTGCCTATCTCTGGGTAGAGCCAACCTAAGGTTGCTGGTGGGACTGTTGTCTGGCCATAACACGTTAAGGCGGCACCTGCACGTGATGGGGGTGGCTGAGGATCCCTTATGCGAACGCTGCGGAGTAGAGGAAGAGACCTCGGCGCACGTTTTGTGTCGCTGTGAAGCTCTTAGCTACTATAGGCAGACTATACTGGGGTCCATTACTTTGGACCCTCAGGACGTAAAGGAGCTTGGACTCAAGGCGATTCTCAACTTCGCTAAAAGGGCGAGGCTTGTGATTTAAGTATTGTAGAGGTGCATAAGGGCCCGCTTAAGCGGCCTATGCACTGGCTCCTTATGGTGGCCGGGATGCCTCTAAAATTCAAGATTCATTCATTCAATATTTGACAGGACATTGAGCTTCAGTGCACACCTAACTAATTTAGTGAATTCTGCCAACAAAGCACTGGGATTCGTTATACGCAATTCAAGAGAGTTTATCGGTACCACAGCACTTACAGTGCTGTACAATTCGTTTGTTCTTTCTAAGCTGGAATACGGAAGAATAGTCTGGAACCCATGCTATGTTACCTCATGTGACTCATTGGAAAAAATTCGGAGGAAGTTCTTGAAGTATTTATCTCTCAAAACTGATGGTGTTTATCCTCCCATAGGGATTTCACAAAATAACTTACTTCAAAAGCACAGGTTTCTCAGCCTTGATGATAGAAGGAAGATACAATCTTTAGTCTTTTTGTTCAAAGTTATAAATTACCAACATGACTGTCCATCATTTTTGTTTATACTAAATTTCAATACACCTAGAGTACGAACAATGGCCAACCTTGCCTTTTACCTACCTACCCCACGAACGAATCTACTGCTGCACTTACCGCTATATTCGATATGCTCATGTTATAATGACTATATGAATTATTTTGATATCTTCAACACATCCATTTCTATTATTAAGAGAGTATGTAAAGCGGTAGTTTTTTTAGAGCTACCACAGTTTGATTGAGCTATGATCAGTGGTAGCTTTTCATGGGTTCTTATTGATAATTACTAAGCAATCAATGCAATTAGTTTTGTGATTTTTATATATATGTACTGTATTTCCCACCAATAATTGGTTTATAAACTGTTGGTGGTGTAATTAAATAAATAAATAAATAAATTGGATCCTCTCTCTAACTACCTTGCAGATATTGGAGGGGGCTATGTACATACTGTTCTCCACGGATAATCCAGTAACTTATCGGGCAGTATGTTGTAAAAGTCAATATCGTTATCCGCGCTCGCAAGAATTTCTCTTAGTCGAAGGGGGAGAGTCATTCAATTTTTGTTATATATGTTCATAGCTAACTTTTTCCTCAGAAGGACTAATTTATGCAGAACGTAATCCTTTACGAACTGATGACAGCATTGCTTGGGAGGTACAGAGTCAACTTTCTTGGTGCCATTTTTTGTGTCAGTGTTAATGACGTTGAACGCAATTACGTAAGTATGTTTGAGCAAACTATTCGGATGTGTCTAATCTCTATTCTTGATATAATCTTTCCAACTATTTTATTTCGAATTGTTGTAGCTCACCCTGTACGAAAAGCAACGAGGCCATCATCAGCAGGGACTCCATATCTATCAAAATTCATGCTAGGTTACCCCCGAAATTGGACCCTCTCTCTAACTACCCTGCAGATATTGGCGGGGGGCTATCTCCAGGCCGTTCTCCACGGATAATCCGGTGACAAATCGTGACCTTTCGGGGTGCGAGCTCAACAACACCATGCACACGGAGTACGTTTTGTTGATAAACTAACGAGCAACGCAGGGTTGGTGTCGGATTGCCAAGGGAGTTTTGGATTTCGATAACGAAAAATAGCCACTCGATTAAATAGGGGTCAGGTTCAGCGTTCAATCATCGCACCTGCCCAATATTTATTGAAATCATAGCGGGTTGGGAACCATCAGATAATATTTATAACATTATTACTGAAAATTTACTTTGAAGAGTAAAAAGTAATTATATACCATCTATTCTCTATCTGTAATAAGTTAAGCACACGCGGCAGCGTAACTTCCTTTCTTACAATGCGCGCCATTTAGTCGGTTGATGTCTTGGCGGAGCGCTAGTAGTTTCGTTCGAGAGGTGGGACTATAAGTTTTGTCACGGCACAGTTCAGTCGCCATCATGCATTGTAACAGGAGGAATCGCTTTAACTTAGCCCTATTGGCCCCTGTCCTGGACCGGACATCAAGTGTTACGTGGGTCACTACGTTCAGAAAAACTGTAAAACACTGAGACAGTGACAGCTTCAATGTTGCGATCACCAGGGCGTTTTGCGCGCAAACATGAGAATTATTATGCTGTCATACCCTGTATCAAACTTAGTTGACAGAACAATATGTTAAGCTAGGGTTTCCATAAAAGCGGTTTACGTTCGAAAATTAATTTTTTGCAAAATGTGTTAAAGATAATTGAGTGTATGGGGTTATCGAAAGAATCTACCTTCATAAGCAGTAAGGGGGGCTCGGGGGCCTGCATCTTTCTCGAATGTTTTAAATTACTGCCAACATTTTTAGGTGAACTATTAATTCGTCGAGATCACGGACGTAGCATTTAGGTAATTCATTATGTTTGGGAATTGTGATGCTTTAGAATTGAAGAGGACGAATCCTAGGGTTTAACATTATAATCGTGTAAAAGTATGCTTGCAATGAAGGGAGACTGAAGGCCTAGGTCAAAAAAATACCCACAAATGCTGGGTTGTTTTTATGTTGCTCTCGTTTTGTGCTTTGGCCTTGACTTCATGACGATATGATGTGCCCATTTTTCTGATCTTTTTAAACTCGAGCCTCAAGCACCTGTATTTAAAGATATAATAGAGTTGCAATAAAGAAAGTATCGAAAGATATATTTAAATCTGTATTTTAAAAAATATGGAAAGGAACGTTATTTTACTTCTTAAACGCAGGAAAATTAACTTGCGATTTTTCTAGCGAGATACATGGAAGTCTATTTCTACTTTCCTCCACTATTTCCTGAGCTACACTACTAGGAAAACTGTCCGCTGTACAAGTAAAAGAAAAATATTACATCGGTTTTTACCATATATTTAAAAGACACATATTCGAAAAGTATAAAGAGATTTATGAAAGCTGTATTGTTTTCACTCGATAAGGTGGAAGAAAAATTCATTATATAATCCCTCGGAAAAGCAAAAAATGCTTTTTAGGGGCAACAATAACATATTAGTGATCAATCTTGATTCGCCTTCGGGGGAAGTGAGGGGTGAATCCGACTTGGAAGAAGGCAAAACGTATCAAACCGTAGAGTTCTGGGGAAAGGGGTGAAGGGGAGCTTGAGCCATAAAGCGCCCCCTTAAAATGCCAGTGTTATTGGTTACCAACTGCTCCAAGTCAGGATTACACGTTTGTAATACACTTGATGGACAAGATCTTTCATTTCGAATGCTTACCATATTGAGGGTATACATTTGATGCGTCCAACTTACCTGAAAAGTGAAAAAAAAAGAGAATTAATAGAATTCTATAAAATAATAATAGCGTTACATGTATACATATAAGCATTTTTTGTACGTATATTATATGCACGATCGGGAAAGTTTCACTCTTCAAATAAAGTTAATAGATGCCTTTTTCTTCCCTGGCTAACTAGGGAAGAAGTATTTTATAAAAGTTTTGAAATCGAAGTAATGCATTTTTTTAGATATTATGTGGCGGGAGAAAAAACCGCACTTATTTCCGTCGTGTCGATCTGTCTGTTAGATAATCCTTATCACTCCGTTGAGAAAAAATAATTTCTTCAACTTGATTTTCTTGCAATATGAGAATGAAACGAAAACATTCTCACGGAAATAATAAGAGAAAAAATAATGTGTTGGGCGACCCCGCAGCTGAATACACTCCTGTATACGTCTAGGCATCGGCAAAATGAGATGATCGATGTCTGGTTGTCACACCTCATTCCAAACAACTCGCACTTCGTGGATTAGCTGCGGCAGAGTCTGTGGCCGATGGTGGAAAGTGCGTAGTCTCTTTGCCATCATATCCCACGCATTTTCACTGCAGAACATTAACGCCTGCTTCTTGAAGAAAGTCCGTAGTATGTCGAGCAATATGGCTACCATAGGCGGAGAGCCCCCCAAACCATTACTCCAACAGCCCTGTGTACATGCCTCTCAACAGCAAATCCAATATCACTTCGTTTTCCACGGTGGCGTCTTACCCTTCTACGACCATCTTGCGTACCTAGACAGAATCGCGATTCGTCGCTGAAGATGACATTATGCCATTCTGCCTCCCAATGTTGCCGTTCTCTGCTCCAGTTCAAACTTGACGACAGTGGTCCGCAGTCAGAGGAGGCACTAACCGTGGACGGTATGAAAAAAGGCCAAGGCTCGAATGCATACGTAACAGGTCTACCTCCTTCTCCAAACCACTGGTCAGCGATCTGACGCGAAGTAGCAAAGCGGTCTCGTAGGGCTAGTTGTCTGAAGCGCCTATCTTGACGCTCTGTGGTACGCCTCGGTAGACCAGTTGGCCTTCCTCCTATTCCTCTACCTTTTTTTATCCACACACAACACACACGCATTACCGTCATTGCAGTACAATTAACACGGTGGCGATAGGACAAACCAACATCTCGATAGGCAATAATTCTACCCCTGTCAAAGTCGCTAACATAGTGATCATTTGGACGTTTTCGAGCTCGAGGCATTTTGTTATTAAACTAAGAGATAACATTTTAACAAAGGTAAATAGAAACAAAGGTAAAACGTTGGCATTGTTGCCACAACATGCTTTAAAGATAGCCATTGTAGTCAAAAAACAAGTTGAAGAAATTATTTTTTCTGGATGTAATAACACTTCTAATATCACTAACTTTATAATATTACTGCCTACCCAGTAGTGTACTATAAATTTACACATTTCATTGTATTTATGTATTTTTGATGTTAATTTATTTTTGTTAAGTTGGTCAAGTGCAAAGTAGCTATAAGCTAAATTTCGGCGTAAATAAAGACGATTTATTATTATTACAAACTAAAGTTAATTTCGTCCGACTATATCATCCCTTGCGAAACAAATCTGGCAACGCATTACCCACAACCCGGCAAAGCAGCATCATTAGTAGCATGCGACTGGACGGAATTGCAATGGCATTGTCCGGCGGCACTCGACGCGGAAGCGATGAGCGTGTAATAGACCTTTCTGGCCGACGGCTAAGGATTAAATTATTGCGCCAAGTGCTGCTGTACACCTACCTCTCTCATATCAGATGGGCGGTAGCAACGGTGGATGGACAATTGATGAAATGGGATTGCTTGCTTCGAGAAGCAAACCCCGGGGGAGAAAGTGAAAATTTTGCCATCTATACAGGCACTACAGAAATATTAAATTGCTGCTTTCAAAAGAACAACCACTTGTGATTTTTTTGCGGAGACGCGATGATGGTCAGTCATATTGAAGTTGAAGTGTGGTTTCGTACTGCTTCAAGATGAGGAATCCTTAGAGGGAAATGAAAAATGATATTTACATTACTTGTTCACATGC
The DNA here is from genome assembly GCA_963669975.1 of Acanthoscelides obtectus. Taxonomy (NCBI): domain Eukaryota; kingdom Metazoa; phylum Arthropoda; class Insecta; order Coleoptera; family Chrysomelidae; genus Acanthoscelides; species Acanthoscelides obtectus. Next base: position 57,258,493 of record CAVLJG010000008.1, on the reverse strand, counting down.
TAGTCTATTTGTCGGGGGCGTTCATGAGGGACTGTGTTCATCATAAGTTAGACACTCTGAGAAAAAAGTTACATAGGAAAAGGCATAACAGAGAAATTAAACAGATCAAGTCAGTTAAACAGGCTAAAACAATAATTAATGTATAGACATTCTTTCCCTGGTCTATCAATAGTCCAACTGACAACGTCGCCTTTGCCCAATACCTGAAGGAACAACGCGGCAGACGCGGCAGTAAGGCCAAAACACTTGTCAAGACCGGCATGTTCGCCGAGAGAGCAGAAGCAATGACAAAGAATTTCCTTATAATTCTGTTTTAATAGCAAATGTACGGGAAAATCTATGATGTGTGAAATATGGTGTGTAGAACTACCGAGGTTGGGAGTGTATAAACATACTAAAATAGAAAAATGAGACCTCACACCAAAATTTTTTACCCTAAAATTTTTTTCAAACATGATCAGGAAGCTGGGCTGGACGTGGGAAGTAAATAGATTAATAATCCGGCAGGTCGGTCTCTATGGTGAAGATAAATTGAGAAAGTTGTTTATATTGAGATTATCTTGTAGCAAGATGTCCATGTATATCAATGATAATCATTGCGTTCTTGAATATTATGTAACGACAATCTAGTTCCAAGAAATATGTTTTAGAAACATATCAAGTCATGATTTTCTCTCAGATCAAGATTGTCACTCTATATATAAGAGCTTTCTACTTAGTGTGACACTCTAGATTTGCTTCGTTTAGCCTATGCGGATTTTTATATTTCAACTAATATGTAGTATTCTCAGGCAAACGAAAATATGAGTCTACAGGTTGTTTCACAACTTATCCGACAAATTTTAACCATGCTCTGTTAAGAAAGAAGTTGATTCCTCAAAAAAAAATGTAATAAAAGTCCTACAGAAATTAAGTTATAAACCTCAGTTTTCAATAATAAATTAGAAAATAAATACCTGTATTTTGCGTTCATCGTCGTGATATTAGAACACGCATTCATAATTTATTGTAGCAAATGTTGTACCAAACAAGTGACGAACACAAAATACCATGAATTTTTTGTTTTTTCATACTGATAAGAACGTGTAAATAAGGTTTAATCTGTACCGTGGGTAATCTGAATGAAAAACGGTCGATATTTGTGAAGTTAAATAAGAAAGTATTTGCGAGTTTATGTTTTTAGTTATTTATTAATAAAAATGGCACATGTGTACACTAATGAGGAGATAGTGGACATTGTTTTAGCGTACGGAGAAGCAGGGCAAAATTCGCGAGCGGCTTCTCGTTTAGAAGTTCGTGATTTTTTGAATCAGGCATTAAAATATACGCTGGATCGGAAGGGTGGACTAATTGCATGGCCTCCACGGTCACCCGATCTAAATCCTCTGGACGTCTTTTTATGGGGATACTTGAAAAACGAGGTATACCGTACTCCAGTTCAGAATATTGAACTGCGTCTCCGAATCACAGTGACAGCCGATAATTTGAGCCTTCAGGCACAGCAGGAAGGAGGTGTATTTGAATTAGTGCGTCGAAATTGTATTAGATGCGCCCAAGCTTGCATTGCAGTCAATGGAAACAATTTTGAACAGGTTTTATAAGTAAGTGAACTGTTAAACTGTATTATTTTATTATCTTGATTTCTGTAGGACTTTTATTAAATTTTTTTTTTGAGAAATCAACATCTTTCGTAACACCCTGCATATTTGAACTAGTCTATAATTTTCACAATTTTAGACATTCGTTTTCAGATAGATACATTAATCAATCCTCTGGCCCACATAGGTGCTAACTCAATTTTGTGAACATCTGCCCAAAATACATACCGCAAGTACAGGGTCTATCCATCACCCTAGAGAAATTTTCTACTCCAACTAATTCTAGTTCGTGCTTCACACGTGATCATAAATCCCTAAAGTTTATACCCGAATCATGGGACTTAAAATATGGCGGATTGGTTCTCCAGCCAGCGTGCATTTCCGTGCAATCATAAAAAATATTAAGCTTCACTCTGTAATATATGACGTTGGGGTGGTGGTATCTGTAAATCAAACCTCGGTTATGATGTATTTTGTGTGGAGATGACGTCATATTACAGGAAGTTTATTACGTAAGAGCATCCTGTATTTCCTATGAATGGCACATCAAAACATAACATATGGACGCAAATCTTACTCATAAAAATTTTAAAATCAGTTCATGTTGAAGATGCACATTATAAATAAAATAAAGAATATATTTTTTAAAGCAAGCTTTTATTCAGCTTTTTATAAAACAGTTAAATATATTTTTCAAGTTTTCAAATAAAAGCGTGTTCCTCCCTTTCTCCATCCTGCTGTCAAAATGTAAGACGCGTTTGTTTAGAAACTTGAGATGAAGGAGCTCCACAATTTTAAATATTCCCCAACGGAAGAATATTTTTGAATTTTTAGCTTATTCATTTATTTTTTATTTTCATTTGATACTCATATCACGGAAATTATAAATCGCCATTCAGCGATTCAGTCGGATCTAGAATGACGTAACTTTGCTTATTAGATATTGCATTTTTCGATGCGTGTATTGTTTGGTGACAAAGAAGCATCTAGTTTCCGTACATTTACGGTGTTAGTTATATGTTAAATTTCGTGTAGCTTATTGAGAAGCCTTTTTGTGATTGCTCAAACTGCCTAGAGGGCGTAGAATTCTCTACTGACTTTTGGAACATCTATTGAATTTTTGAATGATGAATCCAATTTTACATGAACTGCCTCTTGATAAATTTTTGTTAGACTAGTCCTTTTGGAGAAAATCTAGTTTATGGTCTGGTATTCTATGTTTTGTCCTTATTGGGTCTCATCGGTGGCGTCGAAATCTACATCACTTTGTATCTTGGCAATGAGGCATTTTGGAACCTATGTTTATAGGTACTTTTTTATTTTTCGGGTGAACTTTCTACTCTAGAAACATTGTCACTATTTTCTGAATCGCAGTGGATGCTAAATTTTCTTGCTGACATTATAAGTTTCCACAAACACCAACAGGATATCTGATAGCAACGGTGATATATATTTTCGTGGTGAAACATCCCAACACTTATTAATTAAAATCAGAATTATTTTGTGGAATCATATTTATACATTTTTGCTATTATATATTGATATGACGTGGAATGTAAGCATTCCTTCAAACCGGCTCACCATAAGAAACCAATTGCTACGAAGTTGTTTAAAAGAATCCTTTTAAATTCAGATTTATTTAAATCTGAGTAGGCATATCCAAAAGGGAGATTCTTGAGAAACTTTCGCATTTTAGTGGATCAAGTTTCCAAAAACCATCTTTCACCGAATCTGGACAAACAACAAACATCATTTCTGTTTGCGGGGCTCTTTATCGCAGTCCCGTATCTCGTTTTCTTTACCCTAAAATGATAAATCTTTCGTCCAAGTTACTTCCATGTCATTAAATCGATTCGTATATATTTCACAAGCCAAAGAGATACGCCTTCTGCAATAACAAAAAAGCATGCTTTCATAACACGGTCGTTTGGGATAAGAGGTGAAAAATGTGTGGCCAGATGGTTGTAAACCGCGAGAAACAGCGAGTACCTACTTTTATGGAATATATAAAAATACAGGGAGTTACTCAGACATGGAGCAAAAGGGGTACGGGGTGGAATCTTGAGACAATTTTTATATGGGAAAAATGGTAGCGTTTTAGAATGGTAAAGTGAGCTAGGGTGTGTTTACGTTTTCGTATGGAAGAAGCCTCGTTATTTGCACTAGAAAACCTGGATTGGCTGTCGAAAGTCCACAAAGGTTTTTTCAACACTTTGATTGCCATGTGTATACCCGAATATACATAATGGCTGAGCACAAACCGCCACGTGTATATATCAGCATACACAGTCAGTGACGAACGTTGAGCCGCGTGTATTCTAAAGGGGCACGTTTCACGTATATTCCTAATTGGATATAACTTAGCATGGTCTGGGCCGAATTAAAAATAATCTTAGTCCGAGAAAAAGAACTCCATTATTTTTCTATTAACAGTTTAATAATAATAGATTTTTTCATAACTTAAATGCTAATAAATTGTCCGTTTTGATATAAAAATGAACATTTTTAACAAAAGCAAAAATATATTTAACATGACATTATTTATATTATCGACCTAAAGTTAAATGCACCAACACACAAAATCGTTCTACAAAATAAGATAATAAAAAATATTTTCAAAAAATGTTCAATGATTATTTTGGCATAATTTAGGGCTTATAAAAAAAAAACATTCTATGCAAACAAATTTTAGTTCACAGACTTTTGTACTAGTTGCAACTTGATTTGTTTTACTCATTGCATCGTGGTTATCTCTATTTCGTTGGTAGCAAGCTACGCATCTACTTTTTTCCTGCATGAATACATTTATGTTCTGAGGGTGTGTAATTGGGATCAAGCTTTTGTTTGTCTTTTGGAAGTAATTTCAAGCATAATTGTTCTTTGAAGTCTGTTACACTTATTCTTTTTGTGCATTTTTATTCTTATTATATAAATAATGGGCGTCTACTATGCTTGTTCCAGTAAGTAACTCAACAGCCGGCAGGCTCAATTATAATATTACAATCTCAGTCCTGAAATGTCGCAAGCAGCCTTAACTGGCTTTCAGTAGACATTGAATTCCAAGATTGGTCGTTCAATCGCCTCACAACTTTTCAGCTTATTATGATTTATTTGTAGACAACGAAGCGGCAAAAGCCAATAACTGTGTTGTCGACCCTCGAAGAGGCAGGCACTATATTTGGGTAAGGATGTCAAGTTTACCGAATTAGTGAAAGCAGAATGGTATGGCGCTTGTAGAAGAGGCAATTCGGTAATGGAACCAGGGTGTTCGCTATAACAGTTTCCCTTTCGAGTCAGAACAGTTGCTAAGGCCGAAGTAAGTATTTGATATGGCAATTTCTTCTAGCAAAGAACGTTACACAGAACTGCGAAGGTTTTTACCGTACAAATCTAATTAGCAATTTAGGTAGCTATTAGGTTCAAACCAATAAAAAAAATCTATCACGTATGTTTCCCGAGAGCATCGCTTTTTATGTTCCTAGAATGTCCGCCTGTTAAAGTAGATCTAATCCTAACTGAAACAGCGAAATATATACATGTAAGTACTATACGAGGGCCACGCTATATATTTTGAGATACACGAAAACTAAAAACTATTTTTAGAAATTTAGTTTATTTATGTTTAAGGTATTCTCCTCCAGCATCAATGCACTTCTGTAACCTGACCTTCCACAAATGAAATACTTCTAGCTAGTCAGTTTTTAAATTGAATTCAACAAACTGATTAATTGCTTGATCGATTTCCTCTTCGGACGAACATTTTTTTTTTTAAATTATTGCGGAGCCAGAAGTCACACATTGTGTGTATTGGTCTGCATGCGTATAAAATCAGTGATATTTGCTATGTCAGAAAATCATTGCTGAACATGCTAACCATGAAGAATCTTTCTGGAGAGAGGTTATGTTCAACGTTATAAATTACGATATTCTCAGTTTTCTTGCATTTTCGTTAAATCAGCACGGCGCCTGCGTTGTGTATTATAAGCCACATTACAAAAAAATTAGGAATGACGCATCACATACAAAACATTTCCGCAGTGCCTCACAATATAGCCGCTAATTTGTATCTTTTACTTGACATCGCAAAATAAATTTCTATAAAATTTAAACGACTGGAAATAAAAAATAATGTAAGATGTAAGAACCTTTTCACGTTCCATAAATATTTATGTGTCTGGCCTATTTGTTCACCTGTTAGTTGTAATATACTTCACCAACAAGAGATTTTCTTTTTTGATCTCTCTCATTTTTGAAATCCTGCATATGTACAGGGTCCATCAGAAAGAACGCATGTTTTTTAATGAGTAGAACAGTCAAAATAAGTATGGCAAAAATATCTTAATATATCAAAATACTCAGAAATACATGCCATTTTTTTGAGTAAAACAAAATTTTCGTTCTAAAAACTATGTCGGCTATATGGCGCCCTTGAGCCGATATGCAGGAATCAAGCCTCTCCCGAAATGAGCACATTGCGTCGGCCAGCATACGTGCAGGAATCTGGGTTACTTGTCTTCTTATTTCCTCCTTCAAATCGACGAGGGTCCAAGGCTTGCTTTGGTAAACTTTTGATTTCAGGTAGCACCATAAAAAAATCACACGTTGACAGGTCCGGGGAGCGAGGGGGCCATAGAATATCTCCATGACGTGAAATGAGACCTCCTGGGAATTTTTGCCGAAGAAGTTCCATCGAAGTGCGAGCTGTGTGAGATCTTTCCCGGTCTTGTTGGAACCACACTGTTCTGAGACGGACATGTCGACGTTGAAGTTCCGGAAAAAAAAGTTGTTCAGCATGTGGATGTAACGCTCTGAATGTTACTCCATTATCCTCAAAAAATAAGGGCCAATAATCATCGTTGCTGCGCACCAAACTGAAACTTTCGAGGTTTTGCAACTGTTGAGGGTTCACTGGAGCCCAATATCGACAATTTTGTTTATTGTCGTATCCATGTAAATGAAAACGTGCTTCATCACTCCTCTGGCAACAGTTGTTGACAAGCTTGGATTTTGTAAGGAAGGAACACTTAATCCTTCTTCAAGATGCGACGTACAGAGGACGCGTGGATCCCTAGGGAACTGGCATGCAAACGGACGGAACTCTCTGTCTACGTTTTCGGGGGTTCTAACAGTACGGTTTCGCACTGGCGGTTTTCTCTTCATCACGTTACCTGTTGTGTTGAATGCTTCCACCCATCTCAAAATGGTGTTACGGTCTGGTACTGCCCCACGACGTAGAACACGAAAGTGAACGCGAAACTCACGTTGCGTTCGAACGACAGACTCGCCATTTTGAAAGTACGGACGTACAGTGAACACACGATGCTCAATGTTCCAAACCATCTTGCTAATTGAAACGGCACTTCTCCCACTATCCAACACGCCCTTCCCCACCGTCACGGGACCAGCCCACTCGATGTAGTACCCATTCGAAAAACATGCGTTCTTTCTGACGGGCCCTGTAATTTCCAAGACGAAAAAAGTAAGAGTGTTTGAGACAAGAAAGCAAGGGAATCACCACCAACACAGATTATTAGCACACAAGTTCTCACTAAGTACCTATGCACTGCAACTTAGAGCTTAGATCTCCATTATTGCCATATCTGAAGCAGATGTTAGATCACATCAGGCCAATCAAGCGTCATGACGTTTAGGCAACAAGTACAGCTACAAGTGCACATCAAGTAAATAACAGCTAGCTCCAAGTTGACATGTTATCGGGAAACCTACATAATGTCACAAGCACAAGCGCCAAATCCATACTTAAATCAAACGCCTTGTCTACTGCTAGAAAGGCCCAGGTTCGTGATGGCAGAAACTAACTCAACTGACTGACAGCCATCCCACCGGCCAGAGCAGCATTTTTATATTGTCACTTCACCATAGGTGTTGTAAAAAAACGTCTTAACGTCACTTTTCAAGATACGAAATACCCCTGCGGGTCACCAATGAGGTGATCCCGCCGATTGTAGTGCAATAGTGGATAGAGTCTAACGATAGTCTAACGATGAACACCTGTTTCGTGTTATTTGACAACTTCTCAGTATGGTGTAGGTAGGACACGACGGAAGCTGAGCAACTCTACTCCATTCAGTAGTATAAAGTTTATCTAAATAAGACAAGCACAAAGTGCCATCTGTTGACAGATTCGACCACTGCGACAGTGAAAACAGCAAGCTGTTTATTGGAACTGTGTCGCAAAATGGCTCTTTCTATTTGGAACTTCTCTGTTTGGCCTCGAACCTAACAATGACCTTTGGTGAATTAATACTACTTGGCTGTGCAGTCAAGTGCACAATGTTCACCGAACAGCTCACGCAATCATGCAACAAGCAGTAAATAAGCGAAGTGTGCCTGTCCATAGAGTCGTCTGCAGTATTTGCATTGTAAATGCACATAAAGATAATCTCGTTCAATTACGAGCAAACACGAATAATTACAGACTATTTGTGGCGGCTGAAACGGCAATTAAATTAAGCTCTGGCGAATATAATAGACGCTTTTGAAGCTAGACAGATCACCGACAAAAGAATCGATTTGTTTATTGTGTGCCTTTTAATCTGGCGTTCAGATGATTATATCTAACAAACGATTACAGAAAATCGTTAAAGAACGAACCTCTGTCAAAGAAAAATTTTGGACGCAGGGTTACCAGATGGTCGGGATTCGTCAGGATCGTCCTGACACTTCGAATGATGTCCAGAGTCCCGGCAAAACACAAAATTAAGGAGATTTAAAATTAGGCGCTTTAAAAATTAGGATTCCTTATCTGAATTCTGTTGCATCAAAGAATTATTTAAGTATATATCAAAAGGCAAGGATAATACGAGGTCTGAAAATTAACTGATGAGACTGGCAACGTAGCGTTCGATGTATCACTGGAGGCGCCGGGCTTGGAAGGCACACAGGGGAACAAGTGATACGTTTTCAGTACAAGATTGAACTCGCTCGAGTCATTTGGTTTTCCGTAGCGAAATACATTTTCCTATTGTATTCTAAAAATAAATGACATTAATTTCAAGCAACGGTGTGCCATAATGTTTTGCTTCAGACGGGCACAGTGCAGCGGAAACTCTTGCTAAACTTCAGCAGACCTATGGAGATAGTGTTTTGTCAAGAGCCCGGGTTTTTCGGTGGCTTAAGCCATTTTCAGACGGGAGAGAGCCGATTGAAGATGAATCTCGAAGCGGAAGGCCTTCATCTTCAGAATCCGGGATTTTGTGCGCTCAGATAGTGGGTTGACAGTCAGAATGATAGGGAAAGAGTTAAATTTAACTCACAACACCGTTCATCAGATCAACAAAAACTGGGTGTGGCATAACAATAATGCTTCTTGTCACTTAGCAATGTCGATAAACGAGTTTTTGGTCAGAAACAACATTCCTGTGGCTCCTAGCCTCCTTATTCGTCTGACTTGAGTTTTTTCTTTCCCGTAGTTGAAAAGTCACCTCAAGGTCCATTTTGGGACAGTCGAAAACATTCAAACGGCTGTAACCGATCAGCTGGAGGCTATTCTAGCACTGCTATGATGAGTGGAAGAACCGTCTTCAGCGCTGAGTGGCTTCAGAAGGAAGTTATTTAACAATATAAATTTGTAATTATATTAAAAAAAAACAGCGTCATCAATCAATTTACAGACCTCGTAGGTCTAGTGACCAATTGTGGGCATATTTTTTTAAATATGACCTAAATGAGGTCAAACAATAAAAAATCTTTTGCCTTATCAATCCCAATCAGCAATGCTTTTTTGAATACTCCAAATGGCACGAAATTGGTGGAATCGGTGAACTCAAATGCCAAGGTAGAAAGCAAGTATGTTCTGGTTGTCTCATATTTTGATCTCATTTATGTTTCATCTGTAATCTTATAACTTGCCAAAAAAAGTATTTAGGGTAAAAACTTGTAACAATAAAAAATAACTTTTCAATTCGTAATACATATTTATTTGTCCCGACTTTAATTCCAAAATACCCGATATTTTGAAATTTTGCTCAGATATTTTGGTCATCTCATGTGGTAACCCTATGTGGAAATGTTTACATTTATTTACACATCTCAGAAAGTAAGGTCAAGGCGGTCATTTAAAATAACAATGTAGCTCGGCTGAGATGCATTTTAATTAAAGATGAAGAAATATGAGACAAAAATCTAAGGAGTGATTCTCTCAACTATTTTATTACTATTTTGTCGTTTGATGATTTGCGAAAACCGCCTTTACTTAAAATAAACAGAAGAATCACTTCTGCTCTACGTTTTGAAAAGTAAGATAAGCTTTTTTGAAACCATTATACCAAAAATCTCAACAAGTAGTTGTTCACGATGAAATTCAACGTATTATTAATATTACATGGAACATAATGTAATCACGGTGACTTATTAATCCAATCAATTTTCGTTTGTACGAATAATCTACTTATTTAAAATTTGAACTTTGCAACTTCATGTCTTACATGCCATTTTAAAGATTAAAAATGCAACAATTTTTTTAAGTTAAGCTTCAAGAGCATTTAAAATATGAAAACCTCTGAATAGGGTTACAGTGAATGAAACCTAAAATGAACAAAGTGAAATAGATAGTAGATAAAACGCAGGGTAATTTTAAAACTGGACATTCGATAATAGGACATGGTATATTATGCACTGTACATGTTGCAAAGCCAAATGAGATAAAATATGAGGTATAATTGAAGAAAGAATGTTTTTCATATATCAGCTCCGTAAAAATAAATTTTAAAGTAAAATATCTTAAAATTGCATCAGATTACATTTTACAAATCTATTCATAGGCACTTGAGAACTGTAATTTAATCCTATTTCTTAATATATCTCCATAACTAATAAAAGTATTTATCTGCAGTTTTAACCATTTTATAGAATTTGTTATGCACTTTCCGATCAATATAAAAAAATAATACCGTTCGTTGTATTTGAAATTTTCGACATCTAAAAACAAGCTGACACATCCACAAAGTGCCATCCAGCGGCCACAAATGGAACTAATATGACGAGATTTATCATTCATTATGAGCGCAGGTGAATACACCTTTAAACGAAACCAAGATCAGCAAAATCGGTGAAGCAAAGTCATAAGCTGTGACTTCTTGGGGAATAACATTCAACCCTTCCCCCCGTAAACTAGCCAAAATATAAAAAAATGGCATAAACAAAAAAGTTCAAATTCAGCTGTCAACACGATAAGGCTATTTTATGAATATGTTGATAATAATAGTAATAATGAAAATAATTTAAACCAATTTCTCTTAGGCACTTTTGTTATGATTTTTTTGCCGATAGCTCTAGGTTGAGCGATTGCCTAGATATAGCCGGCAGTTCTTTTTTATTGGCTAACTCGGTACATATGCCGTGTATAAGATATCAATAGCACTAGTTTTCCTTTGTGATTATTTCTACAAAACGTCTCTGGAAATTATACCACTGATTACACGATTCCCCTTTTATATTTTGAAAAATATACAATTACATTGGATTTATTCAATATGTTGTCCATCAAAACGGCAAAAAACAATGCCCATCATATAATTTAAAATCTACCCACGTATTCGCAAAATAAAATATTCACACCAAATTGCATTTAGGTTCGTTATTTATAGCAATGTAATTTGAAATCAGGGATGTTTGAATAAATAACAATAGCGGGGTATTTTTATTGTGAACGCGGTATTTCGCGTAGTCCTCCACACTCTGCGCTGCTCTACCGAATCCCAACAATTTACAATGTAATTAACGCTGACTGGTGCATGGACAGGTTTGTATATACGATTCAATTGAAATATTTAAAACGCAACATGTCATATCAGTAGCGTAACTTTTTTCATGTTTAAGAATTCAGTTTATCACATTTGGTTATCTCCCGCATCCGATGCCTCAACCAGATTAATGATAATGAATGCAGAATCGAACAGGGTAGAATTCAAAAGCGTCTTGTAATGATTGAATCATAACAATTTTCAGATGCACACGCTTACTGCGGATGATATGTGTAATGCAATACAGCACGTTTAAAAAAATGGCGTCAAGTGTACAACCTGTCTAAAAATTAAACTGATCAAGTCAGCCAAACAGGTCCATACAATTAGTCCGTACTCCATAGTCCGCATCCATTTAACAACGCTACTTTCTTCCGTGCCCTAACGGCCGTATCGTCAGTCGTTTCTTCAATTGTAGGTCGTCTTTATAGGAGGCTATGATTTTCATAGTTTTTCCTGTCCTTTATTTATTTTGAGATTATGTTTCCTTTTTGAATTCTAGGAAATTTCAGGCTAATTTAACTTGATTTTTATCATTTGTTTTATCAGCATTAAAATTCTTAAGATTTAAAAAGAAAACATAACCTCACAATAGGAGAGCGTTGACGCTGACATGGAACAGTAGAAATTTAGAAATACGCCAGCCTTTCTGAAGCAGAGAACAGACTATGAAAATCAAGGAGGCCATAAAAGCGTCCTACAATAATTGTAGGAACGACGATACTACATTGTCAGCCGGGTATCATGTAAAAAACTTATAAAACGTCAAAAAACCCTATAAGATGTCAACTTGCAGACTAGGTAGTTTTTAGCGCGCAAACAGTCATTCCACGTTTACTCACTAGGATCGTTGTGAACGTCCATCTATGGAGGAATCACTCAACTAAACTACGCATTATTAGTTGCATAGTTTTGTGAGGCTGAGTGATCCGGGTCTGTAGTTTTTATCTCTAAGAAGAAAGTTGGTTTAATAGCAAGATCGCATCTAGATGATTATGTGTATTGGTTAGTCCAGTTAAATAGCCGAAACTGAGACAAAAGTGATAACATAGCCACAAAGTTATTTCCGCTGGCGTAATGGTGTAATAAAGGATTGCGAATATTGTTGTGTGAATTTGGTTTTCCGGAAACCAGCCGTTTTTTGTAAAACAGCGAAAAACCCGAAAAACCTCTTTTTCGCTGAAACGGCTGAGGATATCTGGGATTTTTTTACACGTAAATTTTTCTAATTTTTGGGCCATCAATAAAGGTGTCTACAAATTTTTCGCTAAATTGCTTAGTTTTCGCGCTACAGCTTGCTGATGGCTTGTGGGCGAGGGGGTTTGCGGGGAAAGGGACGCGCGTACACCTGTCGCCAGACGCCGCACCGTTGAAGCGGAACGATCCTCTTTTATTTCGACGTCCTCAGTGTCTCTCTCTCAGTGATAGGCCAGTCGATTTCGAATAATAATCTCGTTTGTAGTTGTGGCGTTCACCGACTTATGCATATTAATGAATTTTTGAAATTTCTGCGTTTAGAGTACAAGATGCAGTAATTTTTCTTCAGCCGCTTACCGATTGACTGGATAAGTGAGGTATAATATTTTCATTTAGAATTGGAACAACAATAAAAAACCTACAGCTGCAAAAAAGGTGTGAACGTGTATATAAATGAGTGGCAATGATAAGAATACATTACAGGATGTAGAAGCCCAATGAGTCATCAAAAGACTCGCTTTCGAGGCTCCACGTTATTTTCATAGTTATCCTCGCAAATCAGTGTGATCACCGGTAGTTGTTAATCTACAATCATGATAAGAGATTTAGCAGTTTTTGAGCCGCATCTATACGTTGGTCTGACCTACGCCAACGCAAATATGTAAAGAATAGACAATGGCCGATGGTGATGAGTATTTGACGATATCTTCTCTGCACACTCGCTGTGGAAAAACATTACTCCATTATATTTTAATCGAGATAAGAAATTATGTACAAACCATTAATTGGAAGTTGCATCAATTTTTTATATTTTCTATTTTGATAGAGTATAACAAATTATTTTTGTGTTCAAATATGTTTGTTTTACATTTGTTACTTTACATTTCACACATATAGTTGTACAAAAACCCTCACTTGAGCCAATGAAACCTACAATAGCATGTAAGAGGAATTGAAAGTATATACAGTTCAATGTTATATCCACCCCAATCTGTTACAAGTAGGATAAATCATTGAAGGTCAAAGTCATTAAAGTCCTTCGTTAATTTCCTCGTCATCGGTCGTTGCATCGTGGCTGCTTGATGAGGTCTCATCATCTTCTGTTAAGTCCTCATTATCGGGTTCTGTAGCAGTCCATCTCTTTGAGTTGTTGCACGATTTTCCTCGGCATACTTTGCAAGCAGGGTTGCACTTTAGACCGGCTTTTCGGCAGTTACATCGCTTCGATTTGCAGGGCCCTTGGCATCCACAGGAAACCTGAAAAAAGGTTATCATAAGAATTATTATAATCTAAATATCAGTTGTCTTGTAAGGGAAATCAATGACAGGCCTTTTATAGTGCTCCATAGATCAGTCTAAGAATTTGTTATTTTAACTTGAAACTAGATCTCACATTGTTCAAAAATTATTTTAATTCCGGTCAGACAGTACATGAGATCAAAAGTGTAGTAAAAATTAGTTGTAGCAAGTTGTATTTATTGCTTCAAATTGAATACATTTCACACATACCTTTTGTAACAGTTCTTTTGGTGCGGGATCTGCTTCAGACATGATCGGAATGAGAATATTACCCTGTCTTGTCCATCCCCACAAGCAGGGATCTAATCTATGCTGAAGCCACACCTGGATTTGATAGTACACTCGTTTACAGTGCTGAAGCAAGGCAGGAGATGTTGGTGGCAGACATTCTAGGGGCGTTTCCTTTTTTGCCTTTGCTAAGTTTGTAGAAAACAAATTGTATCTGAAAGTCCCGCGAGAAGAAGACTGTTCTTTGTCTTTGTATAGTGCGAGAGTAATCGTCTCTGCACATTGCAGCAATTCGTCTTCCAAGCAGTCCGGCTCGTAAAACTTCAGCGCCAGCGCTCTAATGCTGTCGTTCTGCAGCAGCAACTTCACCAGCTTCATCTTCCCTTTCCCAAAAAAGCAGCTAGTAGTGTCGCAGCCCGCAAAGGCATGAGCAAAAAGTAGAAATGGTTGCAAATGTTTGTGATCCCGAGTATCGTACAATTGGTTCGCCTTGCCCCCCTGGCCCATCTTGTAATAGTACATGCTCTCTGAGGTTGGAGTGAGTCCAATAAGTAATATTAAGAGATCAACATCCTAGCCGACGACTATAACTCGTGATTTCCCGTGACGAAACAATTCGTTATGAGTCTTCAGAGCTGTTCTCACAATCTCAACATCCGCATCCTCTTTCGCATGGATCACGGTAAAACTGAATCCCTCATATGTTGCAAGAGTTTGACCAAGGTGATAAACAAATTGAGCCTTGTTTTTCACGTTGGACAAAAATGTCCTTTGGTTCAATGGGACGAGATTGTCTGGTTCAATTTCAACGTCCACGCCACAATTTCTTTCTTGTCTACGGTCTCGCTCGTATGATTTGACACCTATATGTTCATCTTCATATCCGTCGAAAACAATAATGACGCTCCGACCAAACCGCTGAACAAGAAAGTTCTTGTACATATCAAAGATTGCACGGTATGTCTTACTATGAGGCCAGACGAGGCTGTGAAGCAACCATCCTCCGTCTACAACAAACTGAGAATCTTCAAAAAATGCTCGTGAGGATAGGGTAGTAGTGAACATTTTATATAACTGTGACTTGTCGGTCTTTCGCATTGATCCTTTCTCGTCGAACAAACTAAGTGGAACAGGAGACATTTCGTAGTCGAAGCAAGATTTACTCAACTCTTTCCTTCCACGCATAGCCACAGACAGACGTTGAAATAATAGAGAGGTATCAACAGTGACAGTGGAAGACATAGCTTTTTGAGATTGTGTCCGTGCAAAGTCCAAATTCTTGATCTTGTACAATTTTGACAGCGACACCTTTTCATAAGTGCGTCCAACTATATGACACATTGCTTGTGTGCCACGCTCGAAAGCCATATGACAATTTATTTCCACACCACCAACAACTCCAGTTGACAGCGAAATTAATTCCTCGCGGACTTTGAATGGTTCATGCCCCTTCAACCAAGTAACGAATGAGGCAATGTCCTTTGCGTCCCATGCTTTTCGTCCTTTGCCCAAATCAACATGCTGCTCACTGTTTCTCGTCTCCAGGTTACAATACTCTTCCAATGCTTGCATCACATGCACGGCGCAAGGCATCCCCAGCAAATATCGAGACACGACACTCCGCGTAACACCTCTTCCGTGTTTCAAGTCAGTTCCAAAAAACCTATTCAATGTCTGCTCGATTGTCATGTCACTCCAGATTCCGGACCAAGCCTTATCCGACCTGTGGATACTGAAATAACCCTGCGTGGCAAACTGGTGAAACTCTTGAGGATCCATGATGTCCTGTAGAAGTACCATATCCTGCAAATAACCCTGCGTGGCAAACTGGTGAAACTCTTGAGGATCCATGATGTCCTGTAGAAGTACCATATCCTGCAAATAAATCTGAGCTGCTTTTGCATATTGAAAATGTCCCGCGGCATGAAACAATGGCAACATTCTTCGAACGCCATCAAGATGAAGGTCCCAGTTTCCAAGACGTTCTGCTTCAATAAAACGCAAGACAATAAGCACGGCTTCAATGTACTGCACCCACAACTTGGCTGTTGGGCCGTTATTTTTCAATTGCTTCAACTTTGTATAAAACAAATCAGACATTTTCTTCAGGTCCTTATCAGAGTCACTGTCCCCTAGCTTGAGAGGATTTTTCTGCCAGACACGCATCAATGATGCGATAACCCCTTTGATCTCGCCTTTTTCTTCGATTGAATCACAAATTACGATGCCTAAAGCTGTAAACGTCAAAATGTGTGCTCGGACTGCTCTTGAATAATTGTGCCCGTCCATCATTTTCTTTATGGATTCACTAGCGTAAGCAAGCTCCCACATAGATTCAAGTCCGCTTCCTCCCATGATAATACCTATTGCTCCCAAAAAAGACATTAACATGTGGAATCCGCCTAAGCGAACAAAAACGTCGGGCAACATTAACTTCGCTATAATATCGCGACATTTCATGTACAACGGCAAGTCGTAAGTTAAGATAGTGGTTTTTTGACCACATTTACGGGTTTCGCTCTTTGCATGCATGATTGATGTATAAATGGTTGTTAGACTAGATGGAACTTCGTTAATGAATTGTTGGCATTGCACCCCCGACCTTTGGAAACTTTCATTTTCCGAACATATCTCCATGAAACCTCGCCATGCTGGTACATTCTCAGGATCAACGTATTTAGCCCACAAATAAGGTGAGTAAGTAGGGGGGAATAGAGGCATGTCGACCATGGTCAGTAAATTTGTATCGATGAATTCTATAAGTTTCAAGCCCTCTTTTGGCGGCTCGACGTAAGGGAAGATTGGAATTTGTTCTTGCTTTGCAAGGATATTTGCGGAAGGCATCTCGGTAAGTTTTTCGACACTTCCACATTGTGTGATTTCGTGCTCCGGAGTGTAAACCTGTATTCCGCCTAAACAATGGAAAGTCTCCCGTCCGTCCAGGGTCCTGACGTTGTGGTCAGTATTATCAAATACAAATTGTACGAAAGGTTTTTCGATGATCAATCTGGGTGGATTCACTATTGTTGAAGCCTCATACAATTCAATATTGTAGTAAGAAGTGCAAACGCCTAATGCATGCAGAAGATTTATGATGTACTTGGAACCTGTTTTTCTCAGAATCAATGTCCCAATCGACAAGTGGAGGGTGGACAAAAACATACGTGGCTGAATGAATGAAAGTATGCATTGAGATATCATGTCTCGCTTCACAGACTTTGCTTTTTTATCTTCCTCTTCGTCAGCGATAAGGAGAAAGTGCTCAATAAAGAACGAAAAGTGGGGTGGATAATCGGAGGAAAGATCGCTTACAAATTGATTGGACGGTGGGTACTTATCGCTTACAAATTGCTTGCTACGAATCTCTCTGTGCATTATATTTGAGGCCTGAAGCAAAATAACTTGTATCTGCCCTTCTGTGAAAGTTGATGGGTCTGCTGACACATTAAAAACATGATGACTTTTGAAGCATACACGTATATCTTTTCCCCCCATTATACTGCACTCAACTTCCTCACCGTAACGCTTTTAATGTGATCTGCTACAGTCCTTCTATCTATAGAGTCATCATCCACAAGTTCTACTAACTTCGACAAATAATGAATAACATTTTTGTCTTCTTCAAGAACTTGCCACACAGGTTCTAACAATGAATCGATTCTAGACCAGTTTAGATCATCGATATTTTTTTTTTAAACCATACGCGTTGAAATGAGACATGCATGTCCGGTGGTATCTGCCTTGTACGCGAATTAAGCAAGAAATGTTCTCTAATCTTTCAACAACGCTAATTCCCAAAGAGTCATTTCTTTCCTTTCCCATTGCAATCAAGTTATCACGCGTCTCTTTTTGTGTGACTGTACAGATTTTTGTTTTCGCATCTTTTATTATACTCAAACCACAAATGAAGCAATTATCAGCGTAATGGAAATCAGGAACCTCATCCCTTGCAGCTACGACATTGTTATTTGGTGCATTCAACGCAAAATGCTGAGTATACGTTCCACTGACCGAGTATGAAAGTCTACACTTCTCATGGCAGTCCAGTTTTTCCTTTTTTTCCCAATCCAACCATTTTTTGTCTTCCACGCGTTTGCTCTGTGTGATCAGTGTACTAATTCCCTTCTTCCCCACGATCCTGCAATTGCCGCGCGCCATCGGATAACTGCAAATGGCGCAGTTACTATTTTGCTGCATTTTATTCCTATTGAATAACAGAAACAATTTCAGTGAGAATCGGTATCCAGTAAGTGTAATGCAATTTTCGATCCAGTAAGTCTAATTTGTCTGATTTTTGTTATTAATATCAGAACATAGTGCTAATGGAATTCCAAGACATGCTGAATTTTGGACAACATATACTGAATTTGGACTGCACTACTTATTATTAAAAAATACTATACTAACATTGGAAAATGAAAACAAATTTCGTTAAAAAATCCATGGCGGATAACTTTTCGAATTTTAGGTTGGCTTTGTCCTTAATTCCTTGTCTCCAATGAAATTACGGAATAAAATATTTAATTTCAATTCTAAAATGTACACATACTTACCTCACTTATCCAGTCAATCGACAAGCAATTGAAGAGAAATTACTCCACATACTTAAACGCATAAACTTCGAAAATTAGTTCTTTCGTAAAAGTCGGTGAACGCCAAACTGACAAGCGAGCTCAGGGTTCGAAATTCAACTCTACTATTACTGAATAACCGCTACCATATAGTAAGTGATCGTCTGCGTCGTCAACGCATAGGCGGTGTGGCGGCAGCTTGGTGGTATGCAGGTACGCCGCCTCTGTCCCCGCAAACCCCCTCGCCCACAAGCCATCATCAAGCTGTAGCGCGAAAACTAAGCAATTTAGCGAATAATTTGTAGAGACCTTTATTGATGGCCCAAAAATTAGAAAAATTTACGTGTAAAAAAATCCCAGATATCCTCAGCCGTTTCAGCGAAAAAGAGGTTTTTCGGGTTTTTCGCTGATTTACAAAAAACGGCTGGTTTCCGGAAAACCAAATTCATACAACAATATTCGCAATCCTTTATTACACCATTACGCCAGCGGAAATAACTTTGTGGCCATGTTATCACTTTTGTCTCAGTTTCGGCTATTTAACTGGCCTAGGTCTGCATGTGTATAAAATCAGTGATATTTGCTGTGTGAGAAAATCATTACTGAATATGCCGAGTATGACGGGTTATTTATATGTTGTGCTTTCTGAAGAGAGGTTATGTTCAAAGTTATAAATTACGAAAAACTGAGGAGAATTACGGGAAATCATCACCGCGCCCGCGTTGTGTGTAATTACTGTTAGCATGTATATGGCTTGTAATTCGATAGTGTAAGTGTAATTATTTCTTATCTCTCTCGTTTTTGAAATTCAGCAAATTTGTATATGTAATTTCCAGAATGGATAAGAAAAAGTGGATGCGCAACTAATTTCTAGCTTTGAATCTCAATTAAGTGTATTTGAGACAAGAACCCAATGTAAGTAATGCCATCTCAGAATCAGATTTTACATCACATCAGAGCCAAAGATTGATAACAAGTTTCATGATGTTTAGGCAAGACGTACAACTAAGTGCTAAGTTAACATCTTGTAGAATAACCCACATAATGTCAAAAATACGCGATACCCGTGCGGGTCACCACTGTAGCTGCCGATTCTGATGCTATAGTAGTCTACTCGCTATTGAACAAGCTAGTAAAATAGCTTTATATACAGAGTGCTGTCAGCTTCAAAACAAAACTATCTACGGGCCTACTATGCCTCTGGGGACACATTTGTAAGATAGAAATATACACAGTGACCCACTATTGGGCTGCAAAAACATTTATATTTTTAATTGAAGTTATTGTGCATATTTTTATCGCATACCCCGATAAAAATTTTCAAAACCAGTTTAACAATATCGGGTTATCTATAGATCTGCGACCAACGAATTCAGGTTATGTAGAAGGAGCAAGTCCATGAGTTGTTTATCTTGAAAATGTCAGTGTGTAGTCAGGATAAAAGTTCATATTACAAGTCGATCATGCTTAAGCCAGTTTGACAGTTGTGGACATTTCACTTGAAATTCATATTTCCAACGAAAATATACAAAGGTGTGTGGGTTCTATACAGTCCTGATGTTCCAGACTATCATCAAAAATGGTCAAGGTTTCTGTGGAATGCAAAATGCCGTTTAAACTGAATAAGCAATTTATAAGTGTTCATATATTAGAATTATCCGTGTTGCGAAGGGGCATGTAGGAACCTAAACATTGGATTTTTACCAGAACAGTTCTAATTTTGATTAATTCCAGTCCACCTCTTGATCGTTTGAGTGCTCAGTCCCAATCTGAGGTTTATAAACGGATTGTATACATATCAACAACATTGTTAAATGAAAAATATTGAAGGTGAGCCAATACATTTCCACGAAAAGAATGTACTTAGATGTATTGGCTTGTCACTTTGATAGGCAATGGTAGGCAAATGAGCAAAAGTATGCGCTAAAAGTACATAATTTTAAAATATTGGCGACAAACAATGCCATGTAAACATGTATGTCATTTCTGAGAGAGTTACAAATCTAGGGAAGTTTCCTTTTTTAGATGAATTATAGCAAAATATTAAAATGTGGCAGTCGCCGTCCGCTACTGTCGTGCAATCACAAACATTGGCGTTTAGAGTACGCTGCCAATTTTCTACGTAATTGGCGTTTAAAATGACACTCGATACGCTGCTCAACTGATATTTTGTTTGGAACGATCCTTGAATATTTATGCGCACGTACATATCCGTACAAATTGAGTTATCTCGTCTCTGATGGCCCGATGAATTATATATTGAGATATACTTAAGGATGAGCCATAAATGTTTGCACTTTTGAAATTTCTTTGATAAAAAAACATGGATTGTATTGAATGATTATTTAAACGCATAAAAATATCATCCCGACGCCACCATTTAGTCGCTGGCACTCCTCAAACTGGGTCCTTTGATTTTCAAAAACTTTTAGAAACAAAGTGCCGGGTAAGTTAACCATTTTTTGCGAATATTTTATTTCAGCTGGACTATTGTTGCTTGTTTATTCACATAGACACGCCTTTTAAGACCTCATAAAAAGATCAGCTGGAGTTATGTCGGGGCTGCGGGGAGGCCATGAAATGTCTCTTCTACGCGAGACTAGTTTGTTAGGGAACATTTCTCCAACAGCTGATATATTGCCACTGGATGTATGGCAGGGCGCGCCATCTTGTTGCATTCAAGTACTATTCTTGTAACCAACAAACTGCTCAACCGCAGGTTGAAAAAAGCTTCACAAAAGTTTGGGCCACAAATAACATTTGAAAACACTCTTGGAGAATGCAGATGTCTTTAGTGTTTTAATTCAGGGTTTTCCCTACTCCAGAATCTGAAATATCATGCTATTCTTCATTTTGTCCAGAGTGGCTATATACCAGGAGAACTGCCTAAATAAGAAAGGAGAACGACCCGAAAATTTGACGCATGACTGAGGGCGCAGTAATCGGAGTGTACCTACCAGCTACTGCGTATGTGCAGGGTACCTGCGGTTATGAAAAAATTTTAATCTCAAACTGACAACTTACGCGGGTACCATAGTTTGATACTAACTAAATCGTGCAATCTCCCGCGTATGGCCTTAAAGGTAATCAGCTATGGGAAACTTATAGGTTTTACGAATAACTTTTCATAGTTAAACTTTTTAATCACTACTGAAACTCCAGGCGACAAGTTTCGGGGTCGTTTTTACAGCACGAACAGCATTGCCGTCTTCTTCTCCTCCTGCTATATAGGCTTCATGGATTTTCCTATGCTCCTAGTTTCCCCGTACTACTACCTCTATGCGGTTGATAGCAATCTTCTTCGGGATTATGATTTCCATCGAGCAGAATCGCATAAATGAGGATGCTGTAACGCGTTGGTGCGTGTATGGCATGTCCTTGTGCTCGGCGGCACGATGTCGTCTGCCCCTCGGTTCGGCCCTTCCGCGACGCATTCCGTATCTTCCTTGATCCTAAACGCCGCCAACGCACAACTTTCGGCAATCGAAAATATTTGTTTGGGGATAGGGGAGAATTTAAGTTTATCTGATAACATGATGCTACGGTCATTTTAGCACAACTAGGATTATCTCCACCGATAACCGCCGAAGTATATGAATGTAAAAATAACCACCTCACTCTGTATAAGGCGTAAATAAGACCTAGCCCCGAGTACTGCTCACATGTTTGGGGTGCAGTGGCACATCTTCCTACAACGGTAACTGATTCTGCAAAAAGTCAAGGAAAACACTGCCATTTAGGAATTGCTCAAAAAAATATCGTCCAATAGTTTTGAACTTCATGCAATCAATGCGGATTTTCTGCAGACCAATAATTCATAATGTGTCGATTGACTCTCCCGTCACTATTCAAGGTGGTTTCATCGTTCCAAAGAATTTGAAATAAAAGTTCTCTATTTTCGCATATCATCCTAACATCTAATGGTAATAGCCTAACCTTCCTCTTTCATGGCCTGATGCAAAAAAGTTAATATAAATCCCTATATTTTGATGGCCATTAGAACTTACCTATAGTCCTTAAAATATTTTGAACTGTTGTTCTTGATATGCTCAACTCAAGGGATAATGCCCTGGTACTAACGTGAGGATTTCCTTTAATATATCCGAGTAGGCGGTTAATATTTGTGTTCTTCCAATTCTTTGCCGTTGAAACGTATGCCGAAAACTATGGGGTTGTCCAAAACGGACGCAGGAAAGTAAACGCATATTAAAACAAGAAAGATTGATATTCAAATCAAGTTGGGTACTTTATTTTGAAGGTTCATTTATACCATTTATGTATGAAAAATAATATCGCTCAAATGTTCACTACGACTGAATTTACAGACGTCCACGCGATGGTCGAAATTATGACATTTTGCAACATGGTCGGTTCTATGGCATTTATCTCGGCAATGATGTTGTTTTTGAGTTCTTGGAGGGTGGCTGGTTTGTTGACGTAGACTTTGCTTTTCAAATATACCCATAAAAAGAAGTCCAAGGGAGTCAAATCGCACATTTCCTCTGCGCGAAATCACGCGATCACCGAAGAAGGACTGCAATCGATGGATATTGACGTTGGTTGTGTGGCATGTTGCACCGTCTTGTTGGAAATAAACATCGTCCATATCCATTCCTTCAAGTTGCGGCAAAAAATAGTCCTCTATCATCACGGGATATCGCTCAGAATTGACGGTAACAGCGTCCCCGGCCGCATTTTCGAAAAAGTAAGGTCCGATGATGCCTTTTGACCACAATCCACACCACACAGTCACTTTTTGAGGATGCATCGGCTGCTCTTGATACTCACGGGGATTTTCGTTCGCCCAGATGCGGCAGTTTTGCTTGTTTACCGTCCCATTCAAAGTGAAATGCGCTTCGTCGCTGATATGATTTTTGATGAAAAATTGGCATCAATTTGGCGGTGTTCAAGGAGCCAATCTGAGAACGTTCGGCGCGAAAAATGGTCGGCCCGACGCAGCTCTTGCGTCAATTGGATCTTGTAGGCGTGTACATTCAAATCCTTGTGGAGAATGCGGAGCAAACTGGTTCTCGAAATGCCCAATTCTTGGGATCGAGGCGTTGTTGATTGTTTCGGATCGTCTCTCACACTCTCCTTCACAACAGCAATATTTTCCGGTGTGCGAATGCTCCTTGGCCGGCCAGAGCCTGGCAGATTTGCCACAGAACCTGTTGCCTCGAATTTACGCACGAGACGATCGATGGTTGTTTCGTTTGGGCGATTGTTGCGACCGGAATGTTCACGAAGCGCGCGAAATGTGTTTTTTATTTTTGCACCATTTTTGTAGTGCTCTTGAATAACTTTAATGCGGTCTTCAATCGAATACGACTCCATAGCGATCAATGGTAAACATTCAACTAACAAAATGACATGGACAACCCTTTATTATTGCAAAGACGCCGATTTGGATATCGAGTCGCGTAAGATCTT
Source organism: Acanthoscelides obtectus (assembly GCA_963669975.1). NCBI lineage: Eukaryota > Metazoa > Arthropoda > Insecta > Coleoptera > Chrysomelidae > Acanthoscelides > Acanthoscelides obtectus. The sequence continues at coordinate 57,234,406 of CAVLJG010000008.1, read as the reverse complement.
TTTGCTACAGCGGAATTCTGAAGACAAAATAAACTGCAAGCATATCAACAGCTTCGTCGTTCGTAACAGGCATTTGGTAAGCACAAAACTTGCTCAAAGTAATGCGAAACTATTGACAACTATTGACAGATTGAGGATTATTTATGTTTTGATTACGTATTTGTTTTGTTGTATTCCATGTCCTGCTTGTAGTAATTGTATTTTTCGTATATAACCATTGTGAATATGCATTTAAACAAAAAATATGCCTTTTGTTATTAGCATTACTTACTTACCTTTTAGCTATATTTTGTAATACTTTCAAAAATGTGATTTTATTGTGATGAATTAAACAGATTTCCAGTAAACATAGTTTAAAAAAATAAAAATTAAAGGGATTTCCAGGTATAAAATTTTCTTTGTCGGAATGTCGAAAAAAGCCCTTTACCTGCCACATGTGAAATCAACAAACCTTCAAATATTGTAACATTTGTAGCCCAGGCAAGCTCTTTTCAACTAGCCCAAATTTGTTAAAATCGGCTCAGCCGTTTCGAAGATACAGGATATTTCTTACGGAAGCCTTTACTACTTTATCTGTAGATATACAGCAAAAATTGTCAAATAAAAAAAGTACACATTATCCTCGACTTTAAAGATCAGGTATTTTTTGTTAGGTTAATATATCAGAATTCACAGAAACATCACTTTTTATATTCAAGATTGCAGTGACGTCCCCGAGCGGCCATTTCAGAAGCTTGAAAATATTTTCCAGGTTTTTCTCTTAGCCGTTTTAGTGATAACTGTTTTTGCCGCAAGCCTCGCATTCTTAGTTGACCACCCTGTACATCGAGAATTGGCCGATACGACCGCTCTTTTCCCCACGGTATCGAGAATGTGGAACAATCTACCTGAGGGCGCTTTTCCAGTTCTACTAACCTTAGGCAGTTCAAAAGCTCCTCATAGCAGCCGTGATACCCTGGTATAGGTTTCTGCCTATGCATCTGCTTCAGCATAAAAAAATCCCGGTGAAAGTATATGGCATACGTGACCTTAGTGGCTATTCCTATACTACTATGAAAAGCTCAAAAACCAATAATCAGAACCGCTTTTTGTCCTCAAAATTACTTTATGGGCTATAAAAAATTAAATAAACATCATGCCAAAAGTTAAGCACGCAATTCTATAAGGTTCATTATTCCAACTAATGTTACAGTCGCTGAGACAATAATAAAACCGCGTACCACACGGTATGTTTAATCTGTAAGTTATTCCGCGTATGTTGCATTGTTATCGGAATCAGGGATGCTGGTTGCATTAGCTGATTTATAATTTATCTGATTGGAAACTAAATCGCAACTGTGTTCTGGACAAACGGCTCGGTGATCAGATGCTTCAAACATCCGCCCAGAAATGTTACGAATTTGCATATTAATTGACGTATTTTGATTAATTAGTGGATTTGGTTAAGCTTGCTAATTGCACTTTCCAATCTCATTACGTGTGAATGGATCCATTAAGGGTATATTCAGTATCAATATTAAGCAACACGAGCAAAAATCGAAGGAATGGTAACCCGAGCGATGTACGTTTCTGCTTATTGTCTTCATCAGGCCCAAATGGATGTATATCGAAAACACCGAATTGAAAACGTATGCCCATCATATCTGGACGTAGGTGTGTGTTTTCCTTCAAGTTACACCTGCTGAGCTTACCAAAAGCCAGATAGGCCTAACACAAACATTTGGTCGGACAGGAGCGAAAAAATCCAATGCCATGTTCGGCAAAGGCAAATCTTTACTCATATCCAGTTCGGCATCCTGGCGTTCATATTCTAGGAAATCAAGGTCATCTGAGTAAATCCCTAATCCCGCTTTGGTTGTACCTTCGTCCTAATCTGTCACGGACCGACAAAAAGCCTGGCAAGACAAGAGATCCCGGTTCACCACAATTGCCGTTGTCGAGATAATCTCTGTATCCGATACTGCGAGCACAAAACAACAGCCCCTTGTCAAAAGTTACTGAATTCCTCGGTATGTAGACAGTATATAGATATTGTGGGTTGAGTTAACAAAAACTCTAAGGGGTAAATTCAACGGCGAATGTACTATGAGGAGTGATTGGATATAGGATACTGTTTTAGATGCCATTAGATATAAGCAAACCAAATACCATCAGTCACAAAATCAAACATGTAGTTTTTTTTTATTTCAAATTTAACCGTCTGAAATCGGAATAAAAAACAAAAAAAATCAAAATTCCAATAACTCAAAAACGGTTAACTTCTGGATAGGACATTATAGGACAAAATCGGTTGCTTTTGACTCAATCTATCACCCCTTAACAGGAATACGTGACATTACAAGTCACCCTGGATACTTCAGATATACATATGTTAAATGTAATAATTCATATGTACAAATCTATGTAAAAAATTTACCAACAGCTATGAGACAAGTAAGATTCCAGGCCTATCTATATACCATCAACCAGAAATGCGTAATTTGAAGTCAAGTCCAAACAAATGTTCAGCACTTCTGTGTTCAGATAATAACAAAAATAGGATTAAAGAGAAATTCAGTATAGTCATTAATAGTGTTAAGCTGAATTTTTGTAAGGTATCCAAAATGTTAGCTGTACAAATTGACGAGCTGCTTCGTTTGAAACAACAAGTTAATACTTTAGTCCAAAAAGCACATTATACGGATTCGTGCGCTATACAATGATAGGTTCATTTTAAGTAATATATTGAAAAAACGGCTAAGTGAAACTTTAATCCTCTCTATCCTTATATAAGGACTCAGAATTTGTGTTCCTTGTTTAGATCACATATGTATACACAGAATCCAAATGACACAAAATATATGATGTCACTTTATTAATGGACTGGAAAAATGTGCAAATATTAGGGTGTTTCAGTTTATTGTTGCATAACTTTAAGATTCGATAGAACTTTTAAAATTAATGCATAAAGTCTATATAAACATGGGTCGAAAAATGCGGCTTCGAAATACAGGGTGTTTAATTTACTTCTAAAATAGTTTTTTTTTAAATATTTCGAACAATATTTGATGTATAACAGTGAAAATTGGTATACAAGTGTTTTTTGGTACGACAAAACGAACCATAGGCATAGTTTTACTGTAGCCGCTAGAGGGCGCTCTCTACTGTACCTGTAGTGTATTAAAATGACCGAAATTTTTTCTTAGTACAATTTTTTTCTTTTTGAATAAAAAAACTGATTCTTCGCACTTTTCAACACAAAAAAGCTCTCTCGTGAATTTTCGTTACAGTGAGCCGTTTTTGAGATATTTCGATTTTTAAGGTTCGATGCATTTTTAATTATTTATGATAAAATAACGTTAAAAAGTCAGTATCTCGATAATTTTAGAAGTAGGCTGTGCCTGCAAATATTTTTGAAATTGAAAACAGAATAAGGTTAAACGTCAATTAGTTGACAGTTAGTTTTGTTGTCTGTTGAAACCTGAAACGTTTTTTGCAATTGTGAATGCACGAAATTTAGTTTCTTTTACCTGTTTTTTTTTGTAAGTTTTATAAAAATGCCATTTTTATTCTCCAATCAAGAGTTAGCGGATATTCATTTTGTGTATGGCTTTGTAAATGGAAACGCAGCAGAAGCAGCCAGAGAATACTCACGAAGATTTCCAAACAGACGACATCCAACTCGCTCAGTATTTGTAAGAGTGCATCGCCAAATAATTGAAATGTTTTGAAATCTCCAAAGGGATCAAAACATAAATGTTCGTCAGCGCAGATTTACTAGTATGATTCTGCGTGAGTTTGATAGAGATCCGACCACAAGTGTTAGGAGAGTTTCTGGTGCCTTGGGAATTTCAGCAAGCCATGTTCACCGTGTTCTTAGAAATGACCATAGACGTCCTTACCATTTGCAACCTGTGCAAGGACTACACCCAGGGACGGAGAACGAAGAATCACATTTTGTCAGTGGATTCTTGATAGAACTGATAATAATAGGGAGTTTTTAAGTAACGTTTTATGGATCGATGAGTCATGCTTTACTAGACGTGGAGTGGTAAATTTTCATAATCAACATATTTGGTCGCATGAAAATCCGCATGCAGTTCGGGAAAGAAATTTTCAGCATGAATTTAGTGTGAACGTGTGGATTGGTATCTACCGTAATCGAATATTTGGACACTACCTTTTGCCTGCCAGGTTAAATGCTGCGACCTTCTTGGAATTTTTAAAGGCTGAACATGCAAATATGTGGGATGATGATATGTTAGATTTAAGAAGATTGGCCTGGTTTCAGCTTGATGGTTGACCAGCTCATTATTCGAGAATAGTTAGAAACTGGCGGGATGAAAATTATCCAGAAAGTTGGATCGGCCGTGGAGGGCCAGTCGCCTCGCCTCCACGATCCCCTGACCTAAATCCATTAGATTTCTTTATGTGGGGATTTCTAAAAGAAAAAGTATACCAGACTGAGATAATATGCTAATAGACAGAATCAGGAATGCATGTGATGAAATAAGGATTTATTTGAATAATGCTATACCACGTTCGATCATTCGTAGATGTGAATTGTGTATTGAACAATTGGGTTTACATTTCGAGCAACTACTTTAGATTTTGTATGTTGGTCCTAACTATCCAATAGCATTTTAGTTGTAAATAATTAATTTAATTTGTTAAAAATAATATTGGAAAATTAATATTCTGTTTTTTTGTGTTTATTTGGAGTTGGGAATTATTGCTGTGTTTAAAGACACAATCTAAACGATCATCTTAATTACTTGTAATACCCAAATAGAAAATGTAAAAAAATATAATATATGTTCCCATCAATAATTAAAAATGCATCGAACCTTAAAAATCGAAATATCTCAAAAACGGCTAACTATAACGAAAACTCACAGGAGAGCTTTTTTATGCAGAAAAGTGTAAAGAATCAGTTTTTTTATTCAAAAAGCAAAAAATTGCACTAAGAAAATTTTTCGGTCATTTTAATACACTACAGGTACAGTAGAGAGCGCCCTCTAGCGGCTACAGTAAAACTATGCCCATGGTTCGTTTTGTCGTACCAAAAAACCCTTGTATACCAATTTTCACTATTATACATCAAATATTGTTCGAAATATTTTAAAAAAACTATTTTAAAAAACTATTTTAAAAAGTAAATTTAAACACCCTGTATTTTGGAAGCCACGCATTCTTCGACCCATGTTTATATAGACTTTATGCATTAGTTTTAAAAGTTCCTATCGAATCTTAAAGTTATGCAACAATAAACTGAAACACCCTGTATATATGGAAAAATTAACAACTTTGGTGAAGAATTCCAGTTGCATTCATTCCAACATGATATGATTATTTTTGTATATAAATTAATTAATGATTATAAATCTCCAGTATACCTTTAAGGACAAAATACATTTTTGATCAAAACTTCCTAATTCAAACATAAGAGATCATCTATCTCTAGATATGCCTTCTCCCTCAACAAGCTTTTTTCATAAAAGTTTTAGGTATCAATCACTAATATTTCCACCCACTTCCTTTAGATATCATAACAGGCTAACAAGTAGATATAGGAAGTTTGTAGTAGTAGATATAGGAAGTTTGTAGTACAAAGATAGATCTATCTTTTTTATTTGTCTCTCCCAGTGTACTACTTCTACCTAAGCTAAATCTCACCTTTTGTATATAATAAAGACGATCATTATTATTATTATCATATAATTTGAACCGCAATGTACCTGAACTATAAAAGGCATACAGGCAAGCAAACAGGAGTGCGAAAACAATCGGCCGAAGTAGTTTCGAGTAGTTTTCCCGACTTCATCTTTCATTCTCGGAAAGAGAGAGAGCGAGAGAGACAAATTAAATTCAAATTGAGTTGCGTGCTAGCTCCTGAACGGTTTCGGTTGTATAAAATGACTAAAATGTCGCTCTGTGTTTGTTGATTAAGTTTTGAGTAGGTCCTATATTGCGGTGGATGCTTGATTAAAATACTCTCTGTTTAAAGTTGTGAACTTAACTTGTTGAAAACTTTAAATATGAATTAAGGCCCAATGTTCTTGTAGCCCTTATGAATATTAATCTTTTCTTATGCTGCTACTACGTCAGCTAACTTAAATGAGTTTGGTTAGTTTATTTTACAAGACGATCAAGTTCCGTATTTAATTTACTATAGGAAAGTTGATACTAAGTTTTGCTAGAGCTGCGAAATATGGGTACGCAACCATATATACGTGCGTTTTTATCGTAGTATACAGGGACTTCGAAAAATAGACGGAGATATTTTAAAGGGAGATTCCTTGTTAAAAATATGAAAAAAGTTTCTATAAACGTGGCTCCGTAAATACTGAGCTTTCAAGATACATGGTGATAAACCTAATTTTTTAATCAATTAATTAGTTATTGCAATGTTTTTAATGTCATGGTACGTTTCTTTGATTTTTTATTTTCCAAGGCACTTTTCGCAAAAATTAATAAACCAATAAACCAATTTAGATGCTTAATCAGACGACAAATATTAAAGTTACAAAAAAGGCAGTGGCGTAGGTACATTTTTTGACCATTAATATCTTCTAAGGTGCCCCCCGGGACGTCACTGCACTTAATAATTTTTATCTATCTATGGCTAAATTAGCCTCTTAATGCAACAAATAATATTACCAAATTTCAACAAAATCCAGTAAATATATTATAATAATATAATAAGATAAATAAAAAAAATATTTTTTTTTAATTTTTCACCCTGTATCTTGAAAACATTTTCGAACACATGTTTATAGAAACTTTTTTCATATTTTTTTAAAAGGGACCGTCGCGAATTTTTCGAACACCCTATAGGTATAGCATTTAGGGCAAAAATCAAGACGTACATGGCTCTATTCGTCATTTTTTGTCAGAGCCGTATGATCTTAGTTAGCTCTTGGATAGAGAATCGTAATTTCATCAAAATCCGAACGGCACTTTCCAAGTTATAGACATACCATGGATTAGCATACAGACAGACAGACAATATTAACATCAAAAATTTGAGATTTACCCTCCCCACCCCCTTACCTCCAAACCTTTTACCTCTTTTTTATTTCAAAAACGTCAAAGAACGAAGTTTGAGCGATTTTTAATTTATTTTATTTTTATTTTGGCATTTCTTCTGCGTCGCCACTCGACCGATTTTCGAAAACTAAACTTCGTCTTTGACAAAGTATTAACATTGTGTAAGAATTTCTTTGATATCCGAGCAGTACCTCTCAAGCTAAAGAATTAGCGGACAGCCAGATAGGCGGAAATCAATGACATGTTTTTTAGTGATGCATAAGTCATATAACAACCAAAAAACATATCACATTTTTGATATTTTTCGCGATTACAATACTTCTTTGCCAGTTGGGGTAAGAAGTAAAAACAAAAAAGTACGATTTTTGGCCTATAATAAGAAATCTGGAACGTTTTCATTTACTCATTTTTGTCACATCAGCTCACTTTCCTTTTTCCTGTTGTTAGCTGAGATGGTTCCGGATTGAAAACTAAACTATTTTAACACCTAGTATCTCAATTGCTGTTTTTTTTGTATCTAAACGAGAAAGCAAAACGTAATGCAGAAAATCTATTCACGTAGAGTATCTCTCTTGTCAATTATTTTTATGTCAGAGATTTGTCCGAGTAAAAACTCCTGCAATTCAATTCCCAATTGCGTGTCACGGATCCGTTTTTGAAAAGGGATTCGGAATTACGTTTGACATTGACGATTTTTCTGTTGTCCCTACCACTTTCGTTCTCTCGTTTCACATAATTGGATAAGAAAATTACACGACTAGAGATGCTGGATCTTGTAAGCTTTTTTGTATTATGAAAAATGTAGGACGTTACTGTCTGATATTGTATAGGTTGTAATCTTGGTATGAAACAGGAAAGCACCTATTCACGTAAAATTAGCCCATTTCGGTAATAAGGGTCAAAGAAGTCTAGTGGCCAGGCATCGTCTTCTTTCTCCCCACTATATCTACTAATACATATGTTTGTTTGGAATTTTTGTAACGTTTTATATAAACGATTATCGCATTACACATCCTACGTCACGCAACTGGGGCGTAAACTCATCTAGTCTTATGGTAAGGCTCATTACGCTGCTTTTGGTATCACCCTGCCCTCTTATGCAAACTTTCATCCGTCGTAATTGATGGGTTCTCCTCTTCATCCCACAATGTCAACGACGGTGTTCTCCAGAGATCGGTCTTGGCTCAGACATTGTTCCTCTTATATACTAACGACCTCCTGTCCTGTACGATTAATCCGATCCACAGCTTTGCTGATGGCAGCACTCCAGGGCCGTATGCTCCGCTGTTAGATTTTCGTCCGCCGGCGCGCATGACGTCACACGGAGAGTGATTATCATTTGGGTTGATATGGATAACGTGCATACTTGCACCTACAGGCCAAACGGCTGGACGCATTTTCACATATGAGGTGTCGTTGGATTCGTCTTAGCGGCGCGAGTGACACTAGCTACATTGAAATTTTATAAAAAACAAAATGGTGGATTTTAATAAAAGATTTCAACCTTGTAATTCCTACTTCATAGGCTACAGATCAAACGGCTTGATAGATTTTCACATATGAGGTGTTCTTGGATTCGTCTTAGCGGTGCGAGTGACACTAGCTACATTAAAATTTTATACAAAACAAAATTGTGGATTTTAATAAAAGATTTCAACATTGTAATTCCTATTTCACAGGCTATAGCTTAAACGGCTTCTAGCTCCACAATAGAACGTATCGTCTCTTCACGCTAAAAACAAGATAACTCCATTTTTCTACATTACCTATATTTTAGTATGTTCTGTGGAGCAGGATTAACATGTTCATATCACAATACTGTACTACATTTATCCTTATTCCACAGAACATCTTAAGTACATGTAAGTGTGAAAATGTACGCAACTCGAAAAGTAGAAAAATGGAGTTATCTTCTTTTTGCAATAAGGTGGTGGTATAACAATAAATGGAAATGACTTAGTCTGAGCAACAACTTTTTTCCACTTCCTTTTACGATTTTTCTGGTCTTTTATTCAGTTCTTTGATCCGAAAGAATATCCTTGACCCGAAAAACAGTTTTTTAGCTTTTTCAGGGCAGTCAATGTTGCTGCTCTTCAACAGAAGTTCACCTATAAAATTTTGCTTTTTTGTTGCTATTCTGTCCCCATTGAATGCAGTGAATACCTTGTTCAGCTTCTCAATTTGATTCATGAAAGTTGCGGAAGGTTTTGATAATCCACCCTCACTAAGATGGTCTATCCATGAATAAGTTTCATTTGAGGAACTTTTCAACCTCTCATCCTGCAATTTATTGCAAAAAAAGCCGGCCACATTTTCCAGCCCGTCTTACTCGAGCCCATCTATTTCTTCCACTAAAACTTGCTCGGTATAGTCAGCTGATACATCAGGTGCATTCAGTTTATTCTCGTTAATGATGCGGTTAGTGGTTAGTGGAATGTCTGGAGTATCCTCTGACTACGCTGCAATAGGTACTCTGAGTATGCGCCTTCGTTTCGCACCAACATATATGACCTTATTCTATACTTAAACTCTAGAGGACTTGTATAGTCATGAAGACCATCTTTTGTCCTAATTACTCCGAAAAAGTTTTCTATCACATCTTGATTAAGACGTATTGTTAACAGGTATTGGACGCTGAAGCGTCGTTTCAGTTCCTCTAGAGCATTTTCTAGCAAACCCTAGCGCTTTTTACATTGACCTTGTCTTATCTTTTTGTGAGATGTAGCCATTTTTTTGCTAAAGTTTGGGTCTCGAGGAAAACTGTGGAACTTTATGTCTTTGCAAAGATTCCGTTTAGATTGATTGTCGGAATTACTTCCCACAACAGCACACCGCATTTTTATCAATTTATCAACCACACAGGGTATATAAGGTATGTATAACTAATACAACAAGACACAAAACCACCAAAAAACACCAACAAATCGCACTATACATATAGTATTAACCAGGATACACGTGTACTGCAGTAACGTTACAACAATGCCGCTGGTAACCACGAGCCGATAACTCTCCGGGTGACGTCACGAAGCTCCGCCCACATGCGCAATATCCTATCTTCAGTGTAAGCGTATCGTGTCAGCACTCTATATCTAGGAAGTGACAATGACAATCTGATCTCTGCCGGTGAGCAGAAGAAAAGAATACTAGTAACGACTTCCTCTGGGACGAGAGACCTAGAGGTTATCACCGCTTGGCACGCACAATCTGGTTTAGTTTAATGCTTTCAAAACACAGTTCTGTACCTTGACTAACAAGAAGAGCTTTAGCGCTCATCCGGTTTAGATGGATGGCCGAGTTCTATCAAAGAGCCGTTCATTTCGGCTCGTCGGAGTACAGATTATTGAGGACTTGGATCTGGCAAGAACACATCTTGTGAATAGCAGCAGATGCTGCTGGGAATAATATTGTCTATTTGTTTAGGCCTAAATAACACCTACCCTCGAGTACTACTGACATTTTTGGGGTGCTACCCTCCCCCCCCCCCCCCCACTATAATATGCATGTTCGGTGCTATTCCGAATGACTGATGACAGTCTCTGGACCTTTTCGTACAGACCGGCCGTCTGCGATCTAGGTCTTCCACCGCTACGTCAACGGGTGTTTGCCCCTCAGAGCTCTCATCCCTGAAGCCGCCGCACGATGTGCCTGCTATATAGACCCGCCTGACTTCTGCCTCCCATTCTAACCGAACTTCGTACATCCAGTACTGGCCGATACGGATGCACAATCTACCTGAAGAGGCTTGTCCCAGTTTTACTAACCTTAGGCAGTTGACAAACAGGATTAACAAAGTTTCCTTATGCCCCTTATAGCAGCCGCGCTGTCCTGGTATTTAGTTTCCTGCCTAGCGCATGCTTCGGTATAAAACAAATTCTATTCTATCATAATTTACTTAAAATTCTACGAAGGTACGCTAGAAGTTTCGGCTTATAACAGTCTTTTCGTTGTTGAAGTAAGTGATACAAAAATCCCAATCATAATATCCACTTTCCAAAGAAGTTCATCTTTCTGAAACGTCTTTAGTATAATAACATAATTCCAACATCAGAATTCCTGCACGATTACAACCCATTCCCTGCCCATTCAAGTGGTGTGAAGTAACAAGAGTTTATGACGAAAACGGCAACGCCTCTGATGCCAAGAGCTATAAAGTACGAAAGCATGAAATTCGGTCCGCTTATTAGGCAGTCATGGCGCGCCTTTACGCATAACTCCCGTTTCATATCCTGGATTGCACTTTCAATATGAAAAAGGGCCTGGAAGTGAACATACGCCATCAACGAGAAGAAAGTGAGCATTCTGCGGTACTCTACTGAAGGATGGTGGGATCAGAGTGAAAGCCCTAAGTAGGGTGGATTAATACATAAACTGATATTGAAATACAGGGTGCGGCAGCTTAACTTTCTTTTTTCAAAACTTGATAAAGCCCATTGTAGGAGTCAGAAAATTTTTGTATTTCGTTATGTAGCCGCATTTCCAAAGTTTTGTTTTACATATTTTTGCAGATCAAATGAGATAGGTGACGTCGTCCCCATTCTCTATACACTGAGTGCACCGACTTAAGGCGTTTGCTTCATGCCAGCATAGCACGTGTTATGTTGGCAATTTCTCCCTGGCTGTTGGTCTTCAAATCTTGTAGGGTCCTTGGACGGTTTACATAAATACGGGATCTCAAAAAACTTCATAGAAAAAATCACAATGAACCAAATCGCCCCTAATTGAGATGATTCGCTATGGAAAGTCTTCCCTAAAAACAGCCATGGATGCTCTTGAAGTGTGTGCCTCTGTATTGCCTTGATAGAAACAAATGCCACCTAAGTCTAACTCATCTAGCACTGGAAAAAATCCTATAACATGTTTACATACCGGTCCCAATTCACTGTCACTGTGACTTCATTTTCCTCAAAGAACTAGTGACCAATGAGCCCAGCTGAGAAAATTGCACACCACACTGTGACTTTAGGCGAATATAAAGGACTGGTGTCAGTCGCTTTGTTTCTTGACGGATCCACATAAATGGAAATGGGCACCATCACTAAAAGGAAGGCCCGATGGACTCGAGTTCTTCCTCTGGTCGCACTTGCAGCTTGCCTGGACGTAATGACCCATGTAATAATTGATTTCTGGTCCCGGACAGGGGCCAACGGGGCTAAATTAAAGAGATTCCTCCTGTTACAACGCATGATGGCCACTGAACTGAAGTGAAATATGTTTGCTTTCTATCCCTATAACCATAACCAACCAATGTTTCATTCTTGTTGGCAATCATTAGTCTGACTAGGCTTTTCTGAAAAAATGTCACCTTGCAACTAGGTGCCATTCTCTTCATATTTAGTTCTAGCAGCTGTGCGTGTTACCAAATGTCATGACATGACATATGGTTTGGCTCCGATGAGACGCAACATCTGCTTCAGAGATAACACTAGTGGAGGCCATTTATAGCTTCTACGGCCTAAGCTGTAAATTCTATATTATACCGCCGTTCCTACCTAAAATACAGTTAAGTGTGAACATCGAAGTCTGAGAAAATTGAATTCAAAATAAATGCTATTATTATGACAGAACAAAAGTGCATGAATATTGCAATATTACATGACTTTATAGAAAGTCATTCTTGAGGCGCACTTTTTTATTTTGTGCGCCTGTGATTTTTTATGAATGTAGAATGATGTATTTCCAACAGATAAGTTGACACGATCATAAAATATGCATATATACACCTATAAGCTGTGAGCTTGATATATATTAATCACCATCTCAATATTATTATATGAAACGCCTTTTTAGGCGGTTAGTCATGTTTTCCGACAGCTTGTTGACTCCTCAACAGAAAAAACCTGCTAAGTATGTATATACTGTAGGGACGTAACTTTACAATTTACATAATTCCTGGGTGACAAACTTTACCCCGGGCGGGCTGCAGAGATACGACTTCCATTCCTCCATTATGTATTGCGCTTTATTTTCCTTGACTTAGCGTCCGCTATAATCCGGTTAGCAAGTCGTCGAGTTGTCAACGAGGCGTTCCACGGAAAAAAGTTCTAAAGCATTATTTTTGGAATGAGGATTGGTTTATCGAGACTAGCATCTGGAACCTAGTAAAGGGCTCCACACACCTTCAAACAATAATTTGCTGCCCTACGCCTGGAGGAAAACTGCAGATGAAGATAATAGAAAATTCGGGCATTCTTGTTAAAGGTTTAAAGATCTATGCGGCATCTTAACTCTCACAATGGGCAGCAGAGGTGGCCGCAGTAGTAGACTCTTCGGTCTCCTGATCAGTCGCCGTGCGCTGTGCGGGTTCGAATCCGGTCCCAGGAGAAATTTTTCTCTTGGCTATGGATGTTGTGATTATCCGTAGGTGGTAGATGGTTTCTGACTGTCGAACGCGGAGGTACCACCCGGCGGATCTCGTAAGTGGAGCCAGAATGCGTGCATGTTGCATGTACACGTGTTCCCTCGCCAGAGTCCGCGTGGCGTTCCCCCTTTCCCCTGTATCCCGTTATAGCCCCACGGTACCCAATGGGTGTTTAGGCTTTAGGCCTTCGTGGTAGTTGGGGTATAAAAAAAACAAGTGTGGCAACACAACATCTGTCAAAATAGGAAATATCTCATGGAAATCCAACACGGGTATTACGTAAAAAACCTATAAAACGTCAAAAAAACCTATGAACTGTCATCTTGCAGACTAAGTAGTTTTATCACGTTTGCTCACTGGAATCGTTGTGAGCTTCCGTCTATGGAGAAATAGCTACACGCATTGTTGGTTGTATATGTTTTGTGAGGCCGGGTAGTCTATAGTTTTCATCTCTGAGAAGAAAGTTGGTTGAATAGCAAGATCGCATCTGGATGATTGGGTGTATTGGTCTGCATGTGTATAATGAGTGATATTTGCAGTGTGAGAAAATCATTACTGAATATGCGGCCAATGGAGTATATCTATTAGCTAAGCCCGACCGGTTATTTATATGTTGTCCTTTCTGAAGATAGATTATGTAAGTTATAAATTACGTTTTCAAAACCTTTGAGGAGAATTACGGGAAATCACCACCGCGGCCGCGTTGTGTGTAATTACTGTTAGCCTATTTATGACTTATAATTCGACAATGTACAGTGAATATCATTATTTCTTATCTCTCTCTTTTTTGAAATCAGCAAATTTGAATACGTAATTTCCAGAATGGATAAGAAAAAGTGGATGGGCAACTAGTTTCTAGCTTTGAATCGCAAGTAAGTGTAAATCCACTCTATGAACCTATGCATTGCCGTTACCTCCAGTAATGCATCACTGAAGCAAATTTTACATCACATCAGAGCCAAACATTGATAACTGAAGCCTCATGACGTGTATGCAACACGTACAACTACAAAACGAGTTCGCAACGTGTCCATCAGCTAGTGCTAAGTTAACATGTTAGACAAACGTACATAATGTCACAAAAAAACAATTTAATGTAAAAAATCGACATAATGTCACTTATTAGCAGCGAATCGGACTGAAAAACTGGGACCGCAAGATATATAAATTCTCGTTTGCATTCTACTGACAATTATGTCGGCCATCAGCACTTACTGTATTGTTTCTAATTGCACAGATGCATATCAAATTGAAAATATTATAAAAAATAGCTTCTTAAAGTCGTATTAGAGGAGGCCACGTAAACAATTAAGTATGAGTGCTAGCTTTATTAGAAAACGTAACGAACTAGAGATGCTTGTGGAGGCTTTTATGCTGATTAAAGATCAGATTTACTGAAAACTTCATCAAGATAGCGGCATTAATGCGAAATTTCGCCCCCAAGAGAGCACAGAAGCGTGGAATCACGTTGGCTGTTAGGTTTGTAACCCTAGCTGATAATGATGTGCTTGTTTTCATAGAATTTTGGAGCTAACTCTCAATGGTAGGAGCTTGGAATTCCTTGGCAGCATGGTTTTGCTATTTAAAAAAATAATTATATACTGTTGAAAAGAAGGTATACTGTGACCCCTCAAAGCCCTGGATCAACTCTAACATATCGAGGATGCTTCGTCACAAGAGATCTTTGTGGCAACGGTTTAGGAGGAGTGGCCGTTCACAAGATTACGTGTCTCATCGATCCTTTTCTAACCTCCTATCTAGAACGTTACATAATGCCAAACATGCTTATGAACGAAAACTCGTTACCTCCAAAAATAAGAAGAAGCTGTTTCGGTATCTAAGAACCATCACCTCAGATCCGCAACGCTGACGGTCATCTCCACATGGATGCCACCGAATCTGCAAACTTACTGGCAGAGTCCTTTAGTGATGACTTCGTCGATGAGCCTAATGGAGACCTTCTACCGACCACTATCTGCCATAGGTGTCCCAACAGCCTTTGCGAAGTTGAGTTCCTGCCTGAAGATGTATTAATGCACCTGCGAAATCTGAAGACCTCTTCCTCCCTGGTAAAGATGGGATGACGGCTGCTGTACTTAAAAACTGCGCTTCAGCACTGGCCCTACCATTAAGCTTGATATTCACATCGTCTTTTAGATCTCATACCCTACCCTCATGCTGGCTTAGTCCTTCTGTTACCCCTGTATTCAAAAAGGGCGACAAATCCTCCGCTAAAAATTATCGACAATAGTCTCGTTCCTATCGCCGCCAAAATAGCTGAAAGAATCATATTAGATAAGCTCCTGTCATTTGCTTTTGAAAATGACCTTATCCCTAAGAATCAGCATGGATTTCTCCCTGGTCGATCAATAATGACCAACCTTCTCCACTCTCTCAACGATTGGACTCAGTATCTGGACACAAAGACTCCTGTTGATATAATCTACTTAGATTTTTCTAGGGCTTTCGATCGCGTACCACATAGAAGGCTTCTGTTTAAGTTGGAATGTATGGGAATAAGAGGCGAGTTGTTACTGTGGATTAAGGCTTTTCTCACCGGGAGGACTTTCTCTGTGCGCGTCAGTGATAGCCAGTCTCACCTTCATCATGTAGCAAGTGGAGTTCCTCAAGGCTCTGTCTTGGGGCCAGTGCTGTTCCTTCTGTATACAAGTGACCTTCCGCATTGATTTCCTCCACATGTTCAACTTATGCCGACGACACCAAGATTTACAATACTGTCGTAAATTCTGCTATGCTTCAACGAGATCTTGATATTATTTGTCCTATGGTCAGTCAGTTGGCTTTTACCCTTAAATCTAACTAAGTGTTGTGTCCTTCACCTCGGGAAGACAAATCCGCGATTTACATACAAGATGTCTGACCACAACATCGAAGCAGTTTCCAGCCACACTGATCTGGGCGTTGTAGTCAACGATCGTCTTTCCTGGTCAGAGCATATTCACCACGTTACATCAAAAGCCAAGAAACTTCTATACATGCTGGAGAGGTCTTTCAAAGGATCCGATGTCAACACTTGCGCCTACATTTACAAGGCATTCGTGAGGCCAATTCTTGAATTCGCTGGCCCGGTATGGGACACTGTGCTTCTGCGCGATAGAAATCTCGTCGAATCAGTACAGCGTCGGGGTACTCGTATCCCTTTTGGAGCACGAAGACCAAGCTATGAAGATCGCCTTGAATTATTCAACCTGACCTCATTCTCTGAGCGAAGACTTCGTGGCGATCTTATAGTTACGTTTGATGGGCACCAACCTCATGCATCTACAGGGTGACTTCGAAGTTGAGTCATTTATTTTAACAGTGAGTAGATCTGATCAAAAGAAATGTTTTTTTCCTTTACCATTTTTCTGGTAAAATTAAAGTAACAAAGTTATAGCCCTTTGGAAGTTTGAGTACCGCCCTGTCTCAATAATAATATTATGTGCTCGTGTTTGGCGACAACGGATATAATCCGCCTTATCGGTTCATCGCATCGGAAACAAAAAAGCGAAAGAATTTGGAACGATGTTTTTACAATTATTTCATTCAGTTGTATACAGTCAGTGTCAGTCGGTAGTGAATAGTGGTGTCTGTTGCGTGGCTCAAACGAAATAAAAAATGGCACATGTTTATGCGGATCGGTTTCCCAATCGAGTGCAACCAACCCCTTATGCCTTTGTTAATGTAGTACAACGGGTTCGTGAATCATTTGACTTAAGACCTCACATATGGAAGGCATGTCGGTGCTCCAAGACCTCACGATCAAATACAGGTCCGCACTGAAATACTTGTCGGGAGGATACTTTATAAAACAAGGTAATTTTTTTTATTTTTCTATTTTTACACACATATTTTGGTTTATCTTCCTTCTACAATCATTATCTGAAAATTAATGACTCAACTTCAAAGTCACCCTGTATACCGTCTGTCGCGCAGCAATCTACGCGGACACAGCTTCAAACTGCATAAGGAGCCATTTAAAACAACAGTCCGACAGTGGTTTCTTCCCAACCGCATATTCAACACCTGGAATAGTTTACCTGAAAGTGTGGTTGGTGCTACTTCAGTTAATAGCTTCAAAGTGCAGTATGATAGCTGGAGGAGTGTACAAACTTTATAGCTATGAACTGTCTTTTTTATTTTTTTCTATTTGATGTATTTGTGTTACGTGTCCGTACACTATATTTACTGCGTGAGCTTATAGTACTGTGTACTCTGCTCATCTCAATTATCATAATAATAATAATAATAATAAAATGGCAAAGCTTATGCTATGAATTTTAAATCGTCTAATTTGGTACGAACCAATCCAAGACGCATATTGAATTAACAACTACTTTAGCTGGTCGAAAATTCTTCTAGTTGTTTTCAAAAGTTTTACCACTTATACGTCCAAAAATAATAATTCTAAACAAAACAGTTTTCCAATAAGAATATGCTATTTGATGTTATACAAGTCATTACAAAACAAGAAAGGGGAATCAAAAAGTAAAAAAATATAAGATGTTTTGAAAATTTAGAGAAATGGTTCGTTTTGCATTCTTAAGCTATAGAAAAAACTAAAGTGGATAGAAAGAAAATTTGGGATCTTTAAATTCTTCGGAGGAAAAGCCCAGTAGTCCAGCTGAAACAGTTGTGGAGGTGCGAGTTTTCAAAGTTGATTTTTTTTTTGGTAGATTGTCCAATATATCACAATTTAGAAATAAAAATTGCTTTGTTTGAAAGGGTCTATCCAGATCTACAAAAGCAGGTCTTTCCATTTAAAAAAATGTATTTTTTGGGTCGCCACGCAGTTATGTATCATCCTGTAGAAATAAAAATATTTCCCAAGTAAGGACCATAGTGTTGGCTACAATTTTTGAAATTAACTTGTTTAGATAGTACGCGTAATAACGGAGTTATCGACTCACCCTGCATGTGTGGGACAAATTTTGGACCTGAATTTTGAATGAATTAACCCAACCAATTAACAAATTTTTTACACAAGTTTAGCTTGCGTGACAATACAAACCGCCACCATTTTCAATCCAATATAGTGGATATTCCAAAATGATGATTCATCATTACTATAGTAACACCTGTGATATGGGTGTCAAATGAAAGGGCTTGAAAAGAGAAACACAATAAGCAAAATGACGTCATTCTAAATACAATATGGCGATCGCCGCGAAACGGCGATTTATATTTTTCAGCCACCCCTATGATAAGGGTATCAAATCAAAGGTCAAGTCAAGTGACGACATTTTAAATCCAATATGGCGTCCTCCGCAAACTGGCTACTTACATTATTTCATAGTCACCCCAAAGACATGGGCATCATTTCACAAGATACTGTATTATAAGAACCCCCTTATCTCTACCAACAGGTGTCATTTCGCGCAATGTCACAGGACAGTTCTTTTTGAAAGAAACTTCAAATTTACAATTGCTAAATATTATAATTACTAAATCAAACGAACTTACCTGTAATGAAGTTCGATTGTAATTATATGAAGTCCTCGTGAAGTAAATAAGAACAAACGTAGTCTCTCTATTCCACACCGTACATCACGAATTTTTAAAGTAAACAAACCGCCCCGTCCGCTACCCCGCTACCCGGCCACGTCGGTGGTACCGTCGTGTGCATGTCTCATTATTCAAAGATCTGTCTGCAGTTGATGCAATTAATAATAGGGAAAAATAAAACGGGGAGGGAGGGACTTATTTACTTCACGAGGACTTCATATAATTACAATCGAACTTCATTACAGGTAAGTTCGTTTGATTTAGTAATTATATTTCGTCCTCGTTCCGTAAATAAGAACAAACGTAGATGTTTAAAGCAAATAATTGTGCAACTGCAGACGAAACAAAAAATTTAAGGCTCTATAAGAGGAAAATAAGAAGTTCCAAAATCTTATTTTAACGAATATAATTCGAATAAGAAACACATTCGAAATACTGGTATGAATTCAACAGCGGAAGAACAACATTAACATTATATAATAGTAAACATAAAACATAACATTATAACATCAAACAACATTAAACTAGGGAATAACCCTAAGGTATTTAAGAAAACAGAGTAACTAGTTAAATATTTAGCTAGTTCCTAAACTCAGAAATAGTTTACAACACTGGCATAATTTATCATAAGGGATAACTAAGGAATACTATTGTTAAGTGAAAATAATAATTAGTTATGTAGCTGGTTGATCTAATATGACCCTCGCATAAGCATAAGAATCACAAACCGGTCTCTTATAGAAGTTTGCAAATGTTTTTGAATGTCCGGTCCAACCAGCAGCTGACCTAATTATATCTATTGATACACCTCTACGATCCGCTAAGGAAGTAGATGCATGTCTTGTTGAATGAGATGCAAATTTAGAGGTATCAATACCAGCTTTAATTAAAACATTTCGAATCCAACGTGAAAGTGTTTGTGATGAGGCATTATGGTACGGTCTTTTAAAGGTGATTAAGAGCCTGTTACATACAGCATTTCTTACATCCTTCGTTTTTTCTATATAAAATAGGAGAGTGCTGGCGACACAAATATTTTCATCGCTTCTGAAAAAGGGTAAAGAAATAACAGGCTGGGCTTTACCTGGCCCAGAGGTTTTTATACGATCGCGAATAAATATCTGAACGCCTTGGGATGAAGATTTTATGTCATCAAGTTGAATAAGAGAAAGCGTTTGAACTCTTTGAGCTGAGGTAAGAGCTAACAATGTTGCTAATTTATATGATATTTGCTCTAGTGTGCAATCTCCATTAGTTAGTGTTCGCAAATAATCTAAGACAAGTGATGGATCCCAGATATTTTGATACTTCGGCAAACTAGGTCTCAAATGAAATACACCTTTAAAAAACCGTTTTACGCGAAAATCTTGTGCTAATGAGGGGCCTAAAACCTGGGCTAAAGCGGATCGATGGGAATTGAGTGTACCATATGACGCTCCCTTATTATATTCTTCCTGCAAAAACTCGAGGACAGTCGCAATTGAAGCAGTGAAGCAACTCTCATTTCTGGATTTACAGAATTGATACCATCGCTTTAAACCGGAATCATATTGTTTAACAGTAGATTCTGTAATTGAAGCAAGGCAGACCTCAATTGCAGACTTCGGCGTTCCTCTTAATTCTAAACCCTGCCGGATAAGAGACCTGCAACCAGGATAAGTTGTGGCCATAAGGGATGTGTCTGAGATCTGTCAAAACATAAAAGAACATCTTTACTAGCCGGAAAATAAATTGGTGGCTTTTTAAGAAGAGATGTAAAAATGGGGTACCAAGGCTGTGTAGGCCAATGCGGCACAACTACTATACCTTGGGCCCTGTCTCTAATGATTTTATGCACAACTTTAAGTATTATTGAAAAAGGGGGGAAGGCATAAAAATGATAAGTACCCCAATTGACAGTAAAAGCGTCCACTTTGAATGCAAGAGGATCAGGATGCCACGAAATAAAAATTGGACATTTAGAGTTAATGCGACTAGCGAAAAGATCTATTTCTGGGATTCCAAATCTTGAAACAATTTCTCTGAAATATTTGTCGTTCAACTCCCATTCCGTCTCAGGATGTAATCTACGTGATTCTATGTCTGCAATTATGTTATCCTTACTGTTAATGTAAGACGCATATATAAATAAATTTTTGCTTTCACACCACTGCCAAATCTCACGACACAGTGAATTTAATTTAAAATATTGAATGCCTCCCATTCGATTTATATAGGCAATGGCTGTAGTATTATCAATGCGTAAGAGAATATTTTGGTTAGAAAGATGACCGGCACAACATTTTAAACCAAAAAATGCTGCCTTTAATTCTAAATAATTAATGTGTTCTTTCCTTTCTTCTAAGGACCAAAAACCATGAGATCTAACATTATTACAAAATATTCCCCAGCCCGTTAAGCAGTCATCTGAAAAAATTTCCAATTGGAAAAAATCCAACTTAATAGAGTTGGTACTATCATTTTCTATATGCGATAGCCACCACCTGAGATCGTTATATAACAGTGGAGAAATAGCCATAATTCTATCATAATTTCCATCTGTTCGCTTCAAGGCTAAAAATTTTTCTCTTTCCATTAATTTAGTATACAACCATCCATAACGAACAGCCGGGCATATAGAAATTAATTTTCCGATTATTTTGGCGAAAAAGCGTATCTTACAGCGCGTATTCCTTAAAAGATATCTAACATATCTTAGAAGTGAATCTTTCTTATCCTCCGGTATAGAAATTGACATATCTTGAGAATCATAAGTAAACCCTAGATATCGAACAGTCTTTGACGGAGTTATAACACTCTTTTGATAATTTATAAGAAAGCCCAATTTCTCTAGAAAATTGATAGTTAAGGAAACATTTTTCTGGAATTCATCAAAAGTTCTTCCCAATAATAAAAAATCATCAAGATACAGCACCGAAAGTAAGCCCTGTCCTCTAAGAAATGAAAGGACAGGTTTCATTAATTTGGTGAATACAAGAGGGGCACAATTGAGGCCAAAAGGTATGCAATTATATTCAAATAATTCACCATCAAACCTGAATCTTAAAAACTTCTTATAATGTTTATTAATGGGAACTAAATAGTATGCATGCTTCAAATCCAGGGTGGACATGAAATAATTTTCCTGAATAATATTGCATACTGTTCTTTGGTCTTCAAGCTTAAAATGTTCTGCTTTAATAAAGTTATTAAGAGATTTTAAGTTTAAGATTAAACGCTTTGAACCATCAGTTTTAGGAACTAGGAAAATACTTGATATGTATTCTCCTTTATAATGTGTGACTTTTTGAATAGCGCCAGAGGCTAATAACTCTTGAATTGATTCTCTTAAGGCTGACTTCTCTGAATTTGACCAATGCCTCTCCAAGGGTCGTACCTTTTGGATTGGTCTGGTGACAAAAGGAATTTTCAAACCAGAAATCCATGATAAAATATTTTTATCTTTAGTAATTTCTTGCCACATAGGTAAATAATTACGTAATCGACCAACTGTGCAACCCACCTCGCTCTGATCTATCGATTCTGTTTGTGGTATTGACGTACATCCTGTCGGCGACGACGATCCTGGTCCGAGGTTCTTCTCTGTGTTTGATGAGGCCTTTTTTGGAACGACTGAGAGGGATTTGGGATCTTTATCGGCCGCCCACCTCGAATGTTTCCCCTTTGTGTTCGACGAGGTGCACGGTAAAAGTTTTCCGGAACCTGTTTGGCAGGTTGTTTAAATGAGGTACTAGGTCTAGATACTCTAGTAGGTTTCAGGTCCAAACCAGATTTTTCAATATCCTTGGTAGCTTTTATTCGCTCACCGAGATCCTTGCCGAACAACCATCCGTCAGCAGACACATTAGTCAGAGTTTCTTTGAGATCTTTCCGTAAATTCAGTATCAATAAATCTCTACGGATTACCGAGTATTTGTGATAAAAATCTAAAAGTAATCTACTAGCATCACTAGCTAATTCAACATAAGCCAGGTTCCCCCCCCCCCTTCTTCAGA
This sequence comes from Acanthoscelides obtectus, assembly GCA_963669975.1. Classification (NCBI taxonomy): domain Eukaryota; kingdom Metazoa; phylum Arthropoda; class Insecta; order Coleoptera; family Chrysomelidae; genus Acanthoscelides; species Acanthoscelides obtectus. The sequence continues at coordinate 57,211,516 of CAVLJG010000008.1, read as the reverse complement.
CACAACTGCTGATGCTAGTTGACCCAATGCTGACAGTGCAGCTCCTATTTGGTTCTGAAGCCCATTGAGGTTTGAGTCTCTACGAGCTACTTGTTCATTAATCGCTGAGGCAACTTCTGGATTTATACGGGGGCATTTTAAAAGTGGGCAGTTTTCAGGAGGGGGATATTTTTTGAGCAAGGTATTGACGGAGGCCTCGCTTAACCCGTTGCTTAAAATAAATGACCATCTGCTAGTTAGATCCACATGAATGCTTGGTCCAAGCACGTCTGCAGATGGCTTTTCATCTCCCAGAAGAGCTAGTATACTAGCATCTAGAATTGAACTTCCCCCATCTGTAAGAGAGGAACCATATTATATAATAAACGGTCGTAGATCTAAAATATGCCATAATATTTCAGAAAACTGATAACCAATAATTATGTGAAACAATACCATAATTGTACTGGATTGTCATGGCAATTTTGTGTAAAATATGTCATAATATTTCAGTAAACTGATAACAAATATGTGAAACAATACCATAATTGTACTGGAGTGTCATGGTAATTTTGTGTAAAATATGCCATAATATTTCACAAACAATCAAAGAAGTGCAGGGAAAATACACCATAGTATTTTCGAAAAATTGACAGCACAACTTGTAAAAAATACCATGCAAGGAAAATACACCATAGTATTTTCAAAAAATTGACAACAAATCTTGTAAAAAATACCATAATTATTTACAAAATAAAGTGTCATGATAGGTATTATTTGTAATGTAAAATATGCCATAATATTTTACAAAATTAAATCTAATGATTCGTAGATTCCCATCATGCCAAATTGTTCCAAAATACTCTCAATTCAGTACTAATTTAATTCAAAACAAACCTTCAATTGGAGTGGTGTTGGTTATGCATGAGCCGGCAACCTCGGAATCCACGGCATCAGCATTCCTGGCCGCAAAAGCTGATAACGGCACATCGTCGTCGTCTGAGTGATCGGGCGTGGTAAAAACATCACTCTGGGGGGATGGAGAACCTTCTGCCCTTTGAATGGTGCTTCTTCAACCGCTTCTTCAATCTTGCAATTTTCCAAATGATATAATCATCACTGTCCGAGTCACTAAAATCAGGTCTCTTGCGCTTTTCTGACATCGCAAACAAAAAACTAGGCGGAGCACTATTATACGAAATTTCGGTCGGCAACGAAACGCGTTGTACGGCACGAAAACAGAGAATGAGACATGCACACGACGGTACCACCGACGTGGCCGGGTAGCGGGGTAGCGGACGGGGCGGTTTGTTTACTTTAAAAATTCGTGATGTACGGTGTGGAATAGAGAGACTACGTTTGTTCTTATTTACGGAACGAGGACGAAATATAATTCTCTTCCTAATTATCTTAAATCATTCAATCCACATAAATTTAAGGAACTAGTTTCGGATTACTTTATGACCAATTAAATTATTACAACTTACAAGTTTAACTCAGGTGACCCTATGTGTGTTTTTTGGTTAGTGTTAGGTTAGGATATTTTTCTTACATGTATTCTACTACTGGCAAGGGTTAAGTGGAAGAACACCTCTAGGTGAACTCCCCCTTGAGGTTTTCCCAATACCGTGATTTTGTTTCTCGTGTGTGTGTGTGTAAAATGTACGTATATGATGAGAAAATAAAGAACATTATTATTATTTCTATTAAAATGAAAGAGCCTGATGAGGGAAACACAATAAGTATAATGTAATTCTAAATCCATTATAGGAGCCACCGCAAAATCAATAAATAACAACGTGAAGCACAGCTTAATTGGAGAATAATCGGTACAGCCGAAAATGTATACTTAAGGACCACTTAATGTTAAGCATCCCATATGCATAAGGTATCCGTAGAGTGGTTGATGCAATACCTAGGCCATAAAGGTCTTTATAAACTCTCACGTTGCTGTACCGCCGACGTACTGTTACACCTTTGGCAGCTAAAATCAATTTATAAACTTGCTAACGTTACGACGCGTGACGCATCTTCTTCACTTGTAACACACATCTTTTGATAATTCATAGTATTCTCAGAGGAAGGCCACTTACAAAAGCAAAAGAAAACAGGACGAAAAACACGCGAAAAAGCTAGCTAATAGTATGTGGCAACAAACACGTGATTTGCAGGCCCCTTTCAATGGTGGAATCGGGATCCGCAACGACAGAAAGTTAAAACTTCGTCAAGTCTAGCGTGTGCGTTGCAGACGATGCGGCAGTGGTGCGGAACGTCAGAGTATATAAGTCGGCCTTTAGTTAATCTCTTTCCTTGTTTCGTATGACACTGTGAAGTAACCGCTGAAAAGCATGAAAAGAACTGTAATACCAAATGCGCGTTTTTTCGCAAAATGATAACTACAATTAAAGGGCAGGTGTGAGGTGTTTTTATGCATAACCACACAGTTTAACGCAATACAAAATATGCTCCCTATTCACTCAAAGTAGGTTGATCTTCAGTATGGCAGTAAAACGATAACCTGATTTCAACGTATGGTGCTTTATGTAAAATAGTTTGCTAAGCGAATATGCCTCACCCTCAAGACAATTACTCCGAAACTATATGCCCGCCTCTGGTAGAAGATAATTAAAATTGCTGTCACCACATCCCAGCGGGCTGTGCCCCGAACACGAACCAACGGCGTCGCGTCTTGACGTGACGCCTGGCGTCGTTTCTCACCTCAGAAACGCGACGCCCAACGGCAGTGGCGGCAGACTCTTGCCGCGGGATACACGCTTCCCGCCCCTGGTATTTCTAGGCCCCTAGGGGGACTCTACCTTTATTACGTACGTGAGGTGCGGTCTTCTTGAGGTGGATCTGATAATATTTGCGGTTCTCTTGTTTGCATATACTGCACTTACCAGGTATTCATACATGGATTGTACTTCAAGATGACTTACCTGAAAAAAAAAACGTTCTGTTAATTTATGTTATATTTGCATAAGATTTTTCGAATGAGCGCATCCGCAACAGTGAGTATATTTAGTAAACAACAACCTCAGAGAAAGGAACAACGGACGCCGGCGGAATTAGACCCCCAAGTGACTGACACAAATCGGAATTGGTAAGGTATTTCAATCACTTTCTGGTTGCACCTAGCCTCTCAGACATACCGGGGGAAATAGGTTTTTCGTGATACGGTCACTTATCATTTAGAAAACTATACTGCGTCGCCATACGACGTGGGAAGTAAACTTTTGATTAACGAGATACTTGTTTATAAGGAAAATAAAATAGTAGGATCTCTACCGATAACATGAAACTTAACTCAAACTAAAAAATTATGTTTGGGTTCCATTCTAGTGCAACTTGTTATATTTTGGTGTCCGATGTGGGGTTGAACTATACTGTATGGCCCAATTTGAAGCATAAAAAAAAGTATGTAGGTTGACCCTGAACTTCCTAAGCAACGCCGTTCTCAGGTCATAAAGGATTAATTTTAGCACAAGTTAAACCCTTTTTGTAGCGAAGTAAGAAGTAAAATGATCAAAATACTTCAATGTTTGGGTATCTTATGGCCCTGTTGGTTATATGGCTATCAAAAATCGCAGAAACAAAAAATAACAGAAAAAAAATCTCCATTTAATAAAAAAAACTGCGTATTAGCTACATACCATAATTAGATATAACGATAATGATGTAATGAAAGGAAGCATAGCAGCATATTGTAAAAAAAAGTTCAATGCTCACAGCAAACACGGATATCTGTATTGATTTTCTAAAAGGTGTTGATGATACGCCTACGAACATCCCAGAATATAAACAGTATCATGTTCAATACTTTATAGGGTATGGGATATCAAACATCCATGATCAGACAGTTGCTTTTCCACAATGACTAGACTAACCTCTCCACTCAGCACCAGCGCCAGTCATGAAATACACCACCGTAACTTTCTAACCCCCTGGGGGTGTTCTTTCGCCGTGATTACGTACGTGCCATAAATTAATCGGAGGGTATTCTTAATAATCCGGTTCTCCGTGAAATGGAAATAGGGGACCGATTAAAAAATAAGATTAAAAGTGATTACCACACAGAAAACGGATATTGGTGGATTTCATTTTGCTCGTGGAGTTCTTATGATACACCTGAAGATTAATGAACTACCAGCATGACACTCATAATATCATTACTACTATACAAACCATATTTTTTGTATCAAAATCTGATATAAAAAGTTGTAGATTTATGTTGAACTCTTAGATCAAACAATCCAATCCAACTTAAGGCTAGACAAGTGCGGCAGCTAGTTTTTTAATTATACCGTTATATGTAGTTGGTTCTTGGAGAGTTAAAATTTTGAAGAGCTCTATTCAAATTATCAATCAAATATCTTCTCCTTGCTGCTTGCTAAATGACCTCCAAAAACGCGAAAAACACCAAGAATTATGGTTTAAGCGTTTTCGCGACGATTGGCGAGAATGACGTGTCTGGAACTTACGACAGATAACCTCATGCTCGCTTGACGCTTTGGGCGATAGATGTGTTTTGGGAACGGGAATGCTTAATTTAGACGTTCCTGAGCTTAAATTTTAACGCAATCATGCAATCTCCGCATGAATTTATTGTCGCAACACATTGCAAAGCAATGAAGAAAATAAAAAACAATTGAGATTTCACCTGGACGGCAGAAAAACAAAAATATACTGTCATTATTTGGAGTCCTATATCTGATCAGAGATCAAACTAGGAAACGTAACATGATTTTCTTCACAAGTCATTTCATTATCCAGACAAAATATCAATTCTTTGTGGAATAATACGGAATTTCTGGTGCGTCAAACGTTGTTGATTGGATATAGGTAAACATACATAACTGGGTACATTATTTGAGGAGAATAGCATCTTTTTAAATTTATTACATAGCTACCAGTTAAATGGATATCATAGTCAAATAACTTGGAAAGAAGTTATCGCGTATACTCTTAGTAGCGTGTGTGTAGCCGCATATCAAAAATATTTTATTATATATTTTACTTTCAACGTACCAAGACTCGCAATAGAGATATTGATAGAAAACATTTTAAGGAGGCGTTACAAGCGTCAAAGATACGGGACAGCTAAGTAATTTGTTAACATTATGGAAAACTCTATGAAAATACCATTAAAATTTTCACAAAACTTAAGGCGGCTCCGACGCAGTGAGTTTCAAGCCATTTACAAGGGTTCAGCTGCTTCGTAACTGATACTCCATTTATCAATATTTTTGAATGAAATTCATACAGTATGTTGAGAAGATAATTGTCCAGGGTGCTATAGGAGCACTTTTTTAATATTGTTTTTGCTCAAGTTTTACGATGGGTTGAAGTGCGCACTTTATCACTTCAACTTCGCGATTTTTTTAAAAAGAACCTAGTGAAAAAAATGAAAAAGTGGCTCTATAGCACCCTGAGGGGTTATGTCTTCAGTACACTGTGAACATTTAATCCAAAAATATCAAAAAATAAAGCGTCAATTTCGAAGCGCGCAAACCTCTACAATCGTATTTTGGACGAATTTTGTCTACTGTTTCGTCCTGCCAACCCAAGCGTTGCGGCGCAATGTACGGAAAGACGTATTCAGATAATTTGGTGGCCCTATTTCATATAATATCGCGTAGATAAGTCGTTCTGCAAATAGGTACTCATAATCGCGATCGCTGATTCTCCTCAATTTTAAAGTCGTTTTACTTTCCACGCCATTGGCGAGGATTGTATTGTAATCGCGAAAATTTTCTAAAACGAGATGTTATGTTTTTTTAAGTCATATGACATTTACATCACGAAAAACTGTACCGCTCGGATTTTTATGAAATTTCCACACGGGGTTACTAGTATGCCAAAGCTTTGTAGTTTTCATCCATTGGCAACGGTGCTACAGGCCAAAAAAAAAGTAACAATTGCTGAAACTCCGAGCCAACAGATCTGCAACTACCGACAGTAGGGAAAGTAGGGAAAAATAAGTTCGGATATCACTCAAATCAAGTATAGGGAATTTAGCGTGGAACTTTAAAATTATCGATATGTCAAGGAAATATGTTTTGAGAATGATAATTTGGTAGATTTTATACCTGCATTTTCATTTGAATTTCATGACCCGTGAAATGTACCCATTTCGCCGTTACCTTCAATTTATGTTCTGCAGTTTGTGATGTTTTTCTGGATATAAGTAGGACATAATTGCCTAGGGTGCTATCAGAGCTTTTTAAAAAATGTTGTCTGCGCGAGAATTATGGTGGGTTGAAATGCTTACTATTTGTGCTCAACTTCTTGATATTTCAAAAATATCCTAGTGGATAAAATAGAAAAAGTGGATCGCTGGCACCCTGTGGACTTTGTTTTTAGCACGATGCAAGAGTTTCATTTGGAAATAATAAAAATGAAACGTAAGCTGTGAAGTGCAAATCGGTTTTTGGACGAAATTCATCTACTGTTTCGTCCTGCCAGTCCAAGCGACGCGACGGTGCGTTCCGACTAAGAAAAAAATGTATTCAAATAATTTTATATCTTTCCTAAAATAAATTCAAGAACTCAAATTCAAATTCGTTTATTCATGTCAATAAACACAATTATGTTTACAAGGGTCATGTGGTAGATCTTAACAATTGAACGAGGGTCATACAAATATCTTATGCGGTCAAAATAAGAGGAAACAGTTAGGTAGTTTTTGCAAAGTACTAAGTACATGTCTTGTCTACTGTAATAGGTAGATGGAGGTGATGCTGCCAGCAATGGATGTGTGCGATCAATAAACAAACCACAAGATTGAACTACCGTGTCCAATGATTTTTGTATTGCCTTACTAGAAAGCTCTGTTGGGTATATGATGGAGTTTACTAGAACTTTACAGCTTGTTGTCTGCCTTCTTCTACAAACTTCACCAAATCGACCTTATCCTCCAATCAAGACGCCACAAAGTACAGTCCAGTAATTTGGTGACTTGTTCGATCGGCAAAATCTCGTCGTCACTTTTTCTAACTCTCCCTAAAAATTCTTGCTAAGTAACCTCCAAATCAATGTCCTTCATGTCAGGTTTTTGACAGAATTCGCCATAAAACTATTCACTTTCTTTAGAATTGCTATCCGAATTGTTAGATATTTTTATATCAACTTTTTTTGGCCTGAGTTTCTTTTCAAGATTCTTGCGTTTGAGTCTATGTTCCATCTTAGTGATGAGCGAGGTTGGACTAAGCTTAGAACGCTGGGTATTGTGGCTCACTACAGCTGCCGCACATCTTCCATGGTATGACCTCTTCTTTCAATAATTTATTCGTTCACCCCAATGTATTTTACGATTATAGAGTTGAACTGCTCCACACTATTGTTGTCCTCATCATGAATTAAACTCACTGCATTCGTAATTAAAATTGTCGCACACGATCTTTTATTGTCCATTATCAACCTTGATAAAAAAAGCACTCAAGAACAATTACACCAACAAGGGTACAGCACAACAATTCAACAACACAATATCGACGAATTGTAACAAGGGTAGAACAATACTAAATGATCACTAGCTGAGTACCAAAATAGGAAACGATTTACAAGCTAGATCGCTAATCGAAATCCGACTCTGTCATTATAAAAATTTACCGCGTTACGCACCCGCAGACATCCTTTCCTCTAAGGCCAGCCCACCCTCGTTTCCTTTTCACCCTCCGTTACCTCAGCAGATGGCGCTCGTGATTGTAGGAGACCCGTTAACAGGCAAAAATAAAAGGTGTATGAATGAAAATTTGAGGCAGAAAATTGAAAAGTGTGAAAGAACTTGTCAAAATGTTGAACGTAACCTATCAAACTACATTTTTTGCACTGAATAATTGGGCTCTTAATGACAAGCCAAATTCGGCAGTTTGTAGGGTCTGGGGCAGAGGTTCTCAAACTTTTTTCTCATAGCTATCATATTCCAAAAGCTCCACATCCAAATTTTGACAGTGAGAGTATTAGAACATAATGATTACAAAGTTAATGGGAACAAAATTAAACATCGGTAAGGTAAAAAATAGCTTATTTTGCAATATAAATAAGAAAATATATAATATAATAAATCAGAATTTTAATGAGAGGGAGGTGCGTAATGGAATGCTCGGCAAATTATTGATATTTGGGTTAGGTTTTGTAAGGAGTAAGCTCAAATCTCCCCGGTCTGCAGCATCACTAAAACTTTCTTCCACTGGGTATAAGAAGGGAAACTGTATAGAAAAATATCTCGAAATTTTTCAGAGCCCAGGATATTTGTCATGTATTTCAACCTGCAGCCAAAATGGTTGATAGCTTTTTTTAAATTTCACCGTCAGCTAATTTTTATTCAAAGTTGAGACCAATCAAACAAGTTCATGCAAGACTGCAAGTACGGCACAAGCACAAACGTTTGGATACTTTCCACAATTGGACACGCATTGCCGGCAGGTGATGGACGGATTTTTGCATGTATGCATGTTCCGAAGATCAGTCGCTGGTCTTCTTAAAATATTATCTGACTACGGTGATAGATAAAGCCAAGTCAACACATTTGTTCCGTAGTATCGAAACGAGATAAATTCTCGTAAGTCCTCACTTACAACTTGGCAACCCCCATTTCCTTTTCAGGCTAGCATAGACCCCCGTTGAGCCTTATGCGGATTCCTGGGGGTCCACCTGGACCACTTTGGGAATCGCTCGATTTCCAATTTTCAATCGCAGCAACCCCCCAACAAATAATGTACGCCTTTGAGGGACAATTGTTTAGACACGTACAATGCGGAGTCCGGCTTTTGAATTTTAGGAGATGACAACCCTAGGTGCACCGAATATCGAATATACAAACAAGCCTTTACGAGTGTTGGTCACTGGCGCTCTTAAAATATTATCTGAATACAGTGGCAGATAATGCCAAGTCAATATTTTTATTTCTTACTATCGAAATGAGACACATTTTTGTCAAGCCCCAATTACAACTTGGGAGCCTCCAATTTTCTTTTCACGCCAATGTAGACCCCCGTTTAGCCTTGACTACTCTGGAAAGTACCGATCTAGGGTTTGGTCAATTTGGTGAGTGCAGAGTTAAATGCTCGTACTTCTGATGACATTTCTTTGGATTTTTCAAGCGGTACAATCCGCTCAGATATCATTTGCACCGGATCGATGTGATGGAAACCAGATCCAAACCTCCAGAAGTGAGCTGTGGCGTATTTTTATTATGCACACAGCTATTACGGTTATACGGTTTCATATATACCAAAGGGGATACGAATACAGTACATAGGAAAGCTTCCAACTTTTAGTTGTGCTTTACTGCCTGCAGTCCACGGAAACATTTCGTTTGTGGTATCCCACAGCTTATGAAACGATGCAATTCTGTCTCTTTTTGTACAGCATGGAAATTAACTTTTCCAACGTTGCACTCACACAGTTGAGCAGGGGTGTCGGCGAGATAAGGTATTCGGTTATCTCCCATGTAGAAAAAATGAAGCTGCTAGTTTTTTCGTGTTACATAATGAGAGTATAAGCATTGTCGCATATAAAAATGATAAAATGTCTATTGTACTTGATGTATCTTTTTTCCACATGAATTGCACAAATGAAATAATTTCTCTAACAAACATGATATAATGGGTTCAAAGTTCTTTGCTCATTATAACGCCTTATCATGGACGTAGCATAATTACTCTGAAACGAAAACAGAATCTGAACAGTGGGTTCAGAAAGGGTAAAATCTTCGAGGACGTCGTTTTGACTCAAATGATCGACTAAAATCAGCCCTATACGACTTTTCAAGAGGAAACATTTTTTTATAGGATATAAGTAAGTTAATTTGAGGAGAAATAGCGCAAGTGCGTTGACGTAGGGGGGATCATATTGAAAGATAATATCAAAAAATTGTACGTCTTTTGATTCATGGCTAGGTACATTTGTTCTCAAGTACCCCTGGTACATCGCGGTACATACGCTTATGATACGGGTTTGGAAGTCGGCATGCCATAAACCCTGGAAGTTAGATAAAATTAACGAACAATTAGTTTTTGAAAAAGAAACAAGGGCGATAAGGACATTTTTGTTGATTTTTATCAATAATATGACAGCAATTATCACTCGCTTTATCTAATTGCAGCATAAAAACGATATAAAAATGGATCACTTTGAATATTTTATATTATATCACCTGCTATGTAACTTAGTAAAATACGGAGTAACGGGCAAATATTACAAGCTTTTGCGTATTTGCCAATATATGTATAAAGCTTTACAGTATGGTCTCCCTACTTATTTTTTGAACGAGTCAATTTAGCAAGCTGAACTTCGGCTTGATGAAATTGGCTCATAAATACTATATTTTAATATATTCTAAACGAAATCGCTTATAACTCAACAACTAATCTTCAAAACGTTATGGTATGTTGAATCAGTCTTCTTTTTTTTTGGAAAGGTCTATCTGATTAGGAAGTAAGATATGAGACATTCAGCTTAAAAAAATGACAGATGACATTTTTTTAAACGGAATGTTTCATATTTTATTAGATATCCGGATGGAGAATTCCAAGAGAAAAATATTGATATGGACAAAATACAATTTAATATACAAAAAACGCTCAACTTTGACAGACTGCCAGTTCACCATTTTGAAAGATGGTGAATTTATTCTAGCTTATAAAGTATTCAAATGTATCTTTAGAATATTCTGAAGTAACACGACCCCATTCAATTTAAATTTAAATAAAATGCTCCAAAATGGTGCCCAGGCACCATATTGAAATTTTCAACTGTCCCTATTGCCCCAAAATAAAATATTCATGCAACAATTTTTTTTACAAAGAATTTCAGCTTGTATGTTGAAATTGAGAAGTATAACTTCATTTTCAATCCCTATTTTGATCTTCCTCATCCACTACGGTTTCTATAACTGATAAATAAAAGTACATGTTTCTTTTACTTGCTCCCGCAGATTCAAAGGTATGACGTATTGAATAAGGTCCTTGGCTGACATTTTTGTTGCAACGAGTTTTTCTCAGAATGTAGAGTCTTTTGTTGACCTTACTTAAACTTATTTGTAGTCCAGTCATAACACAGCAGATCATGACATTAAAAGCTCAAATGAAAGCAACGAAGCAAATTCTACGTAAAATAGTCCCCTTGGAAAATCTCTTACGATACCGGGGTACGCGTATGGGAATTTGGGAAGCTTATACATACAAAGAGGCACTGTGCTCGAGGTATGAGAAACTAGGTTACTAGTAAATTATTTCATTGCGGCCGTAGAGAGTAAAATGGAGCAATTCTGTGGTCAAAAATGAGTACAAATACGTACACAGGGTGACTCGTACTTAAATGGAGATAGTGAAATGGACCGAGACATTTTCATACCTGAAGGTAAAATTAAATCAGTTTTTATGCCAAACCTCTCATATCACATATCTTAACAAATCTAAATCTAATGTAAGGTTGTGGAGAGAGCACGGAGAGTCCGGACACTATTATTTTCAGATATGAAAAGGTTTCGATTCATACTACCTACCATTTCACTATGTCTATTTAAATACGGAACACCCTGTCCATTTACATACACAACAGTATTAACATGCAATATATAACTATCTCCAATTTGACCAATTAACATCGTGAGTCATATCTATACACTCCGCCCCCGCCCCCATTAAGTGGTGCAAAACTTATAACTGGAAATTGCCAAACCCGACCTCTGGGCCTTTTCCAATGAAAACTTTCTATCTACTGACCAGACTACTAACGAAAACTGGGTTGCAAACAATTCCGAGTGATTCTGTGGCTGGAGAGACAGCGGATAATATGAAAAGGGACGGTCGGAATCCCATATATGTACATATTTATGTTGTGGCGAAGCAATTACGAGGCAAAATGTGGCTGCACAAGGTTTAATTTGCTATGAGCAAGCGTATGACTTTGCTAAATTGAGATTGCGATATATTTTGAGCGGATTAGCCATTCTCGTAATTAGATTCTTGAATTATAATGTAACACCCTCATATAGCTGGTTACCTTGGGTGGCGTTAAGCGGCCTCTCGATGTTGAGCTAGGCAATCTAGACTACTTCCATAAAAAGCTTCCGCAAACGCTGGAATGTTTCTAAACTCGTGGATACGAGAATAAATATCCGGCCAGGTGGAGGAATGAGTCAGTCACAGCCGAGTCGCATCTGAGGCAGTCAGTGCCATAACATTTCGTCCCGTAATACGGCAACGCTGAATCGCCTCTCCCCAATATCTTTAAGCATTATGGATCACAGGTGGCAGAGCGCCCACGCCCACTAATGGTCAGTGATGCAGACCATAAATGGCCACCGGGACGCCGTTAGTCGTAGGGACGCTTGTCGAAACCTATCATGTGTGAAAAATGTCTAATAGGTGCGTAGAATTATCGGGGTTTGAAGTGTATTGATATACTAACATGAAAAAATTGCGATAATAGTAGTAGTAACTTTGTATGAAAATTTCATCAAAATCTGACAATTACTTTCCAAGGCAGACAGACCGAAGGAAATGAGGGACATGGTTTTTCGTGATGTACATGTCATATAACATCAAAAAAACACATATCTCGTATCTTCTCGGTAGCAGATATCTGTATCTAACTCAACATGAACGTCATGAATAATTCTGAATACAAACAAACGAGGCGAGTGTGACGTGACATTTAAACTACCAATGAATTCAGTCGCCGGCGTGGGCTGGATGAACATACAAAGACCTCATTCATTAACTCCTCTGATAGGTCACGTTCAACTGATTCATATCATACCCTCGTCATCATGAGATACAGTCATTAGGGATACTTTTACAGGGTTGTTTGATGTAAAGATGTGTATCCCCTATCTACTTCAAAATCCAATTGGATATCGAAATAAGACAGCACAAAGTGCCAGCGATTAACAGCAAACTGTCTGTTGGAACTGTGTGCCAGTTCGCATTGCCAGCCATGTCCCTACTGTGGCGGCTTGATGCTGCTGTATCTGGCACTATAGCAGATACGGTCTACTTGTCATTGAACAAACTAGTAATATAGCTTTCGTTCATCCGACTACAGACGGCCAACCATGGACAACTGTTTCGTGCTATTTGGCAACTCTTCAGTATGGTGTAGGCTTGAGAAAGCTCAATATTTTGTGAAGGCCTTTCAAATTTCCAACACAATAAAGTAGGATAACTATCCGCAAATAACTACATATATAAAAATAAAAACAGATATTTCGGCTGCCTCATCGGCCATTTTGTACAGGTTGATTGAAACATATTCAAAAACATATCTAGGACTATTTTTGCTCCACATTATCAAAAACTGACATCATTCCTAAAATAGAGGATACATGCAGTTTACAATAATGGAAACTATCCCAACAGGCAAACATTTCTAAAATGAAATGCTTTTATGATGTTACATGACCTATACCTTAAAAACAATTAAATACTACCGTAAGTTCCATTACATCTGAAAAGCGATACTTTTGCTCTATTTTCGTTCTTTGACCTACCTAGAGAAATTAAGCGTGCTGGTGATTTCAAATAGGCATGATATAGTGCTGTACACCGTGGGTGCCTTGGTCGGTGACAGAACAGTTTCAGAAACTATAAGTTTCTTGAGCTATTCCTATTTTGCTACACATATGCGTAATAAATTTTTTTTAAGACGAGCTAATTAGTCCAACTTTAGTTTTAGCAGCTACTATTACAACATATTACTTCAAGTTATATTAAACTGAAATGAAATCAAAATCATAGAAATTACATTCAGTCTGTTAGAAAACTCTTCCAAGTAGATCGATCCTAAATTTCACAAGCAATTGCTTTGGCCGATTTTATTCAACAAAGTGAAGAGTCAATCTACGTGACGCGATCTTTTATTTATATACTTTTATATTAGGCTTACAGAAATTGTTTAAAAACGACACTCATTCAAGTAGTTTTTTGGATAAATCAATGAAACAAACAGTATTAATAGATTATGTGCCAATCTACCTTTGCTATGGCATCAAGGGCTAAATAGATATTCATCTCCCTAAACTATCTCTGATTTAGTTCATTGAAGTTGGTGGTGGCAAAAAAGAATTTATAAGAACTTCCCGGAAAGTTCTCTATTCATTTTGTATTCAAGCTTCTTTGTTCTACGCTTCAGCTTGTAGTGCTATTGGCACGAGACAGATTATTAAATTTTCAACAGCAAAAATCTATCAAGAACTTTTGAAACATGAGAAGGTAAATGATAAAATGTGCAATTTTAAATTCCTAAAGAATTCACAGGAGAAGAAACGTATTTATAATTCAGGCTCATTGCTATGGGATGAAGAAAAATTAACTATAATAATTCCTTTATATCGGCTTTCGACTTTCCTTTACACGGAGCATAGACTTGGTAAAAATAAGCACATTTTTCTATCCACCCATACACCACAGACTTAAGATAACTGAGGTGTTAGAGAAAACTTATAAGAAAAGTTTCCGGAAAGTTCTCTTTTCATTTTATATTCAAGCTTCTTTGTTCCTTAGCTACGGCTTGTGGTGCTATTGGCAGGAGACTGATTATTAAATTTTCCACAGCAAAAATCTATCAAGAAGTTTTGATGCATGAGAAGGTAAAGGGAAAATGTGCAATTTTAAGTTTCTAAAGAATTTCCATGAGAGGTATCTTATATATTCGAGTATAATACAGGCTCATTGCTCTGGGATGCAGAAAAATGAACTATAATAAGCGTTTCTTTATTCTGGGTTTCGACTTTACACGGAGTAAAGACCTTGCAAGAACAAATTATGTTTTTACCAAACCATACACAAAAATCTTGAGATAACCTAGACGTTAGGTTCAAAATCAATATTCCTTATCTCCAGCGAAAGTTATGTAAATGGTATGTATGATGCGCGTCTGTCGTGTAGGTAAATCAGGCAGAAGTCACGTGAGACAGTTATTCCGAGCTGTTTTAGGGTTGTCAGTTTTCAGATTCAATCGATAGCTAGAGGTATTCAGCAACTAAGCTAAGCTTAGGTGCCCACAGGGGTAAGTACTAGGATCGGTACTTTTCTCACTGTATATCAATATCCTTTAGGTATCTCGCCCCACACCTCATTTTACCTAATACGCAGACCATGCTTCAATTATTATATCTGGTAAAGAAAATGGAATTTTAAGGAACATTGGCGACAGCCTACTCAACAGGATCATTTTAATAGTGACAAAACGTCAATTTTAAGGTTTCGCAGCCTTCAAAGATCATTAACATCATTCAACTCAACTTTAAGTACCACTACTCTTAACAATAATAAGGAAACGATTTTTTGGGGCTTTACTTGGATGACTGTGTTAGCTTCTAAACGAACTGAACATGTAAGCAGCAAGCTAAATTCACTGTTATTTATGTACTAACATCAGATAAGTTATTGATGAAAATTAGTTATTGATGCTGTATTATGCACAAAATGAATCGCGTCTGCGCCTTATGTTTTTTGGCCTCTTCAGATGATGCTCAAAATGTACTTTTTAGCCAAAAGAGGCTCATTTGGTGTATGGTAGGAGTCGTCAGTACAAATCGCTGTAAAGAGCTATTCTACATTATCTGGACTATTTCTGTACGGAACGACAATCTACACTTTCTACAACAAAAAATATTTAATCTAAACAAATACAATTATACTAAGTGACATATAAATCCGAACACCCAGTTTAAATGGTTTTATTTTAATGAAATTTTGTATAAGTACTTAATGAAGCATAATAAGTAAATGATAAAAATTTCAAAATGATTGCACTGCTTTAAAGCCCTTTGACCTTTAATAATGTGTGGATGCACCCTGATGTGCTACGCATTATCCAACGTGCCTAGGCATGCTTCTGATCAGGTGGTCAATGTCTTCCTGTGGTATCTCATTCCAGGCAACCACCAACTCCTCTCGAAGTGCTTCTAGAGTCTGAGGAGGACGTAGCAAATTGAGCAATCTCCTACCCATTATATCCCAAACGTGCTCAATTGGGGATAAGTCGGGAGATCTCGGTGGCCATGGTAACAATGTGACATCATTATGTTGAAAGAAGTCTATTGTGACTCTTGCAACAAGTGGTCGGGCATTATCTTGTTGGAAAGTTGCCAGGGTGTCAAGATAGGGTAAAAGATGGGGTTCTAGAACTTCGTGGATATAACGCTGCGCGTTCATGTTACCTCTGATGAAGATTAAATGTGACCTGGAACCATAAGATATAGCACCCCAAACCATAACTCCAACAGTGTGATGAACATGTCTTTCAACAAAAAACTGTGGATTCCTCCTTTCACCACGTCGCCTTCTAACCCTGGCACGACCATCGTGCATGCCTAAACAAAATCGAGACTCGTCACTAAAGACAATACTGTTCCATTCCTGATCCCAGAGTGACCGTTGTCTGCACCACTCAAGGCGATTACGTCGGTGTTCTCGAGTTAAAGGGAGGACCCAGTGTGGCCGGCATAAAACAAGCCAAAACTTCTCATTCGTCGGTAAACACTTCGCATGCCAATAGGTCTTCCGTGTTCTGCAAACCATTCATTTTCAATGGACCTGGTAGTGGAGAAACGGTCCCTTAAGGCCAATAATCTTAGGCGGCGATCTTCACGGTCTGTTGTTCTGCGGCGGCGTCCAGTGCCCCTTGCTCTTTGCATACGGCCTTCTCGAAGCCATGCCTGACAACACCTAACCACAGTGTCTACACTTCTTTGCACTCTAACTGCAATTGCCCGAAAAGAAAGTCCAGCTTCCCGAAGTCCCACTATACGGCCCCTATCAAACTCACTAAGTTGACGAAATCGTACAGGTCTCCGTACTCTAGGCATCGTAACCGATCGTAAAGGATGTCAAGAACCAAAATCCGCCAACGTTTATTCTTTACTACGGCTGAAATATTCATTTTTAGAGCGTTAGTGAATTAAAAAAAAGCAGTATAAAAACCGGAATGTCCAACTGATAAGGCTGAAAATTTTGTCACTTGTTATTTACAGTAAGATAAATACATTCACCAACTTTTATTAAAATAAAACCATTTAAGCTGGGTGTTCGGATTTATATGTCACTTAGTATATATGTATACGTATACACTGTATATACAGGGCCCAAGAATCTTCAATCAATTACCGGATGATGTTAAATGGATGACGAAGTTGAAAACTATTTTATTGATAAAGCTCTGTATTCCGACGATGATTTTATATGTATACGTATATGAATGCTCCTGTTCTAATCTTGTCAGTTTTTGAATATATTAGTGTAATTTTTGTTTTTTTATATTTTAATAATAATGATAATTATCGTCTCCATTTAAACTGTACAATTCCATACAGAAAAACAAGAGTTGCATATGGTGGCGAAGTTTAGCAACATGCTACTCTCACACATAACCACCCATGTAAAAAAACAACACAAGTTGTTAAGTAGCAGATATCAAACAAAAAATACATGTTGCACCAAGCACAGTATGTTTGTATTTTTTTGTATAACTGACAAATCCTATACATTATTTTTAATCTGAAATAAATAACAAACAAAAAAGAAAGTTTTTTTGTGGGAATTCAGTAAGACTCGGTAATTAAATCAACAAATAGAAAATCACATTTCGAACAATACCCATAAATGGTACTTTCCATAAGGCGTGTCAAAACACTGACCTTCTTTTACATAAATAAATAATTCAGCCCTTTTATGGAAAAATATCCGTAAAAATCACGGATCAACAAAAAGTGTGACAAATGAGGTGAAATAACTCCAATCCACTCGGTACCCAAAAGCCCACGCTTCCACCGCAAACCTGGAAAAGTTTCCTCATCTGTTTCACAGCCATTTCCTCTCTACATGTCTACGAAATTACCGAAGCAGACAAAAATTCCAACAATTCTCGTGGTGTTTTGCTTTGAGGTAGAGCGAAATTAGCCACTGTAATCCTCAAATGCAATATAAGCTTAGAATTTCGGAGGTTGCGACTGTGTGGAACCGACCACCTAATCCAGTGGGGTACGCTAGAATGAAAAAGGCTACATGTTTTTCAAAATGATATGCGCCAAAATAAATCTCCTGGTTTTAAAAACCGCCAATTCACCTTATTACATTTCAAAAGAAGCGAAAGTTTGTTAGTGACTACAAAATCAGCAAATTAGGGTTCTTATGTGCATAAATTCATGGGTGGAACATAATGCTCGAGACTTTGTTCGCGAGAAAATCTAACCTCAATAGTTTTTTGAAAAACAAAAATTTTCTTGGATTCAGCTGTTTTGAAAACTACTTCGGATTTTGCTTCGCAATTTGGATGTACTTGCAAGGTTTACATTCTGGCTGAAAGCAAAAAATAAAATTAAAGTGTACTACTTTATTACTTCTTTATTATTTATTAGAATTCTCAAAAACAAGCCTTATCGGCTTCCTGAACGTGACCTACCTACTCTTGGTATTACCTAAGGTCTTCCTTATTGCATTATATGTATTTCCGTCTGCCTGTCTGTCGGTCGGTCCTGTAGTTCTTGGCCCGCTTTATAATTTGTAAAATAATGTTCGGATTTGGATGAAATTTTTATGCAAAGTTACTACTATGCCAAGAACAAAAAAGTGTTTCGAAAATCTATCCATGGCGGGGGACAAAAAGACCGAAAACGAAAAAAAAAAATCGCTTAAAAGTCGTTTTTTGACGTTTCAGGGAATCCTGATACATTTTTAAAAGAATTGTAGAGGTAACAACGGGGGGTGGGAAGGGAATATATCAATTTTTTGATATGCACCTATTAGCAATATTTCACACATCATAGATTTTCATACATCTGTCTTTAAAACAGGATGATAGAGAAATGTTTTCGATACGCGTCTTGTTCTGCTATCTGGGCTTAGCGTCCGACGTAATGGTCCGCTACATTGTTTTGCTCGTACTGCAGTGGTGCTTCGACGGGCGCGGCCGCGTCTGACGATATGGGCAATGTTCGCAGATGGGCGGTGATTGTCGGTAGAGCAGGAAAGAATGACTCGGAAATTATATGGGCCTGTTTGACAGACTTGATCCGTTTAATTTTTCCATTGTACACGTCGGAAATATTTTTTTTACTCAGAGGATTTAACTGCGCTGTTGAACTTAATCCTTTGTGAACTGATGACGGCGTTGCGTGGGAATTGCGGTCTACCTACTTGACGACATTTTTCATCTTATAAAACTACAAAATAAATTCCATGAAATGCAGGTATGCTCTGTCGTCAAGTTCATTGTATTTTCAAAAATATGCCTATGCATATTTGTAAGTAAAAACCGAGCAAATCGAGTCGTTTGCAAAAAATATCTATGGCTTGGAATGGGAGAATTATAGACACTCAAACGTATTCAATTATTCGCTCCTCAAAGAATATAATAAGCTTCAAAGCAAAATGTCCTCGTAAAACCTTCTTTCAGCGGTTTCAATATTTGAGATTCAAATACTTCAAACAGGAATAAATAGCTTTCCATCCATGGCAGATTGGAAAGTTCAACGAGCCAGCGCTCAAGGAATTATATTGTACATAAAACTTTGTAAAGGAGTTGGGCGTCGCCAAAGTTAGAGTGTGTATGCGAATGGATAATTTGTAACAGAGGAACTTTTGACAGAACAAATTCATGAGTACATACGACAGGATAAATGGGAAGTTAGTTTCAGAGATGCGGAGAAAGTTTAAAGTTTCTTCATCATGTGGAGACGTAGAAAGACATTGGACTAGAGACTAAATGATATAATAAATAGTGTTGATGATTTGAATTAATTAATAATGATTAAATAAATCTCTTATAACACTTCCATCCTATCGCCTCCCAGAGAAGTTTTGCAGATGGGTGGCTGACTTCCTCTGTCCTCAAGATATCCATCGTAATTGAAGGGTTCTCCACTTCATCCCACAACGTCAACGCGGGTGTTCCCCGAGGATCTGTCTTGGCACCGACATTGTTCAACTTACATATCAACGACCTACCTTCCTGTACGATCAATCCGATCCACAGCTTTGTTGACGCCAACACTTTAAGTGCAAGAATTGAGAGTGACAACCCAATTTCTGCCGAGCTGGAGAAAAGAAGACTAGCAGCGACTTCCTCTACTGACAAGAGACCTAAAGGTTATCACTGCTTGCGTAGGCAACAATTTAGGCAACAGTTTAATGCTTCCAAAACACAGTACTGTATCTTGAGTAACAAGAAGCGCCCTAGCATGGATCCGGTTTCGATAGATGGTAGAGCTCTACCAAAGACCCATTCATTTCGACTGGTCGGAGTCCACATCACCGAGGACTTGGTCAGGCACAACACGTCTCGTCAGTAGCGACAGCAGCTGGAAAAAAGCTATGCTATTTGTTTAAGACTAAGAAGTACTTTTCTCCACATGATCTCCTCACACTGTACAAGGCCCAGAGAAGACCTAGAATCGAGTACTGCTCACATGCCTGGGGTGCTGCCGTCCCGATTACATATCCATGCTCTACGATGTTCCGAGGAAGGATGTCCGATTTATCGATGATTCTAACCGACAGGCTCGGGGCCCTATCGTTCCGACGGTCTCTTGGCGATCTAGCACTCTATGACCGCTATGTCAACGGTTCAGAGATCTCGTCCATGAAGCCGCCACGATATGTGCCGGACAAGCAGACCTGTCTGACTGGCATCCCATCCTAACAGTGTCGATCCTTGTACATGCTCGCTTGTCCCTAGGATACGATATGCAAAAGGAACAATTTCGGAGCCCAGATCGAGCCCTGACGAACATCCGCGTTGACATTGTGGGATGAAGAAGAACCCGTCAATGAGGACGGGTATCTTGCGGCCAGAGTAGAAGTCACCCAGTCCGACAAGTGATAGTAGACGAGAATTGGACAATAAAACCTCTGGATATTTCATATATTTAGGGCCATATCGTCAGTTGTTTCTAAAATTGTAGGATGTCTTTACGGTTTTCTTGATTTTCATAGTCTTTTCGGTCCTTCAGAAAGGCTGGGGTATTTCTAGAATTCTACTGTTCCGTGTCAGCGTCAGCGCTGTTCTATGTTTTCTTTTTGAACTGCAGGAAATTTCAGACTGATATAACAGATGATATAAATCAAAAGCATGAAAAATTTGATGCAAATAGATATTTCTAACATACATACCTCAAAATACAGCGCAACAGTAGAAAACTATGAAAATCAAGGAGGCCAAAAAGGCGTCCTACAATTGTAGGAACGATTGACGATATGGCCCTTAGCCATAATTTATAGAAACCTTTAAAATCTGTATACGAACAAGGTGTATTGATATATTTTTTGTGAAGTTTGGTTGAAATCGACGGCGCTATTCCTGAGATAATCCCAACAATTTATAAGAGCTGGTATGAGAAAAATAGTTTCCTATATTCATGAGGAATCTTTAATAACTTGTTAAATAAAAAAAATCATCAAATACAATATACAAGTGTTTTCTTATCCAAACCAACCTTAAATATGAAATTCATTACATAAGCGCTTAAAAAATACCATTAAGCAATATAAACATATAACTAGAAAATTGGCAGGCAATCATTTATTTGATATTGAAAATAAATGCTTAGCTGGAAAACTGACAAGTTTATGTTTCTGTAGAGTTCCTCGGTATGGAAGGCACACTTCGTGCACGGGTTTCATTGTTTTAAGTATTCTACAGCGACGGCATATTTGATGACAGTGAATGCATGTACAGGGTGTCCTGAAAGTTGGGACTTTTACAAAACGACTAAGTATGAAATAGAAAATCCGTAAAACAGCAGCGAAAATGTTAAAAAAGAAATTGAACACTATTCATTTGGTTAGAAATGTCAAGTACTGCCCTGTCGCATGTTCATCGTAAATAATGTTCGAAGTAGTCGATTCAAAAACACAACTTCTTCTTAAATCGAATTAAGGGGTTGTTTAGGCCTTCAAATGTGTAACGTAAGTACGCGGCTTGGGACACGAATATCCAGAAAGACTATATGAACACACTCGAAAAATGAGCAGCATTTTGAAGGCACCGTAAACCGTACACCAAATTCAATTTGTTAGGTTAACACCACGCGGCATTTGATCCGGATACTGACACACGTTTTACCTATTTAGGGCCGTGTCCTCAGTCTCTCCTTGGCTGGGCTGGGTATTTCTAGATTTCACCTGTTCCGTGTCAGCGTCCTCCTATTGTGAAGTTATGTTTTCTTTATGAATTGTAGGAAATTTTAGGCTGTTAAAACATATGATATAAAGGAAAAGCATGAATAATTTGATGAAAATAGATATTTGTGACGTAACCACAAAATAGAGCGCTGACATGAAACAGTAGAAAACTATGAAAATCAAGGTGGCCATAAAGGCACTACACTTGTAGGAATGACTGACGATACGGCCCTTGGTCTTTGTTGTCTTGTTATCTCGAATATATTAAGGCTTTGGTATATCTGTTACTATGAAAATTTGTTTATAGGGTTTCAACTTTAATGACAGTATCCAGTAGTATTTTCCGACTACATCACACTGGCCTTCTAACTAAAACGTGCCGTAAACACCGGCTAGTGAGTATAAAGTTTATGCTCTAACTGTAACAAAATTGAATAGGCGGCTGTAAATCTGCCACGAGTATTAAAATTCAGACGCAACGCCGCGATAGAACCTAGCGCCAATTTTCCGCAGCTTACCATCAATTACGCTATGGAAAAAAGCGCGGTAAATCACACGCGAAATCAGTTATTAGGTTATGACGTTCCGCTTATTTATTGCCGAAGCCGTTCATTTTGTCTGTACGAAATTTTAATTAGCAAACGTTTATTGGTATCGTTCGACATTCAACAGACCAGGATTTTAGCAGATTATGTACGCACGCCATTTTCGAAATTAATTTATTTCTGGCATAATAATTTGCATAAATAGTAAGTTGCTTCAACGCTTAAGTAGCGCTTCAGAGAGCAAATTTCCTTGAGACAATTGAAGAGCGGGAGGTGGGACACATGTATGGGGGCACAAGTCTGATGATTCAGGTCTCGCAAGGTAGCAATAGCAATATAGGTATACCATTTTCTTGGAAAAAATAAATGACCAGTTTTGGCGTCTAATCCACCCTTCACGGCCCAGTCAACCGGTTGAAGCAGGGTTGCTGGCGTTTTTAAGCGGTGAAAGAAAAATGATTAGGCCTATTCAGGGCTGTTTTGAGGAGTAAAAAAAACACATAATTCGTTGTCCAAGAAACGGGTACTCTCTTAAGAATATTCTACTCCGGTATATGCCTCCCTGATGGACGAGCATGTTTAGGGAAATTAAAATCTGTTATCATTTTTGTTTGTCATGTAACTAACACGTCTATTCCTTTATGAAGTTAAAAATCTTCAACAAAAAATGTTACCATTTGTGATTTCCACTGGCTAGCTGAGCCATATTATTAGTACAGTTGGACAGTGATAACTACAAAATAAATGTCAAGAGTTAAAATTTATATTACGGAACTGCATTCAACATAGTAATTATTCTGAATCCGCATCTGACTTTTAATCCATAATACCGCCGTCAAGGTCAAATTACGTATGAAACAATTTTTTACGGGGAAGTGTGAGATATAGGCTGCCGTTTCCTATGCTGCGGTTATAGGGCGCACTCTTTCTAACATACGTGTTGCGTGGTGTTGCACCCTTCTCTCTCTCTCACACACACTTTGAAAGTGGCACCCAAACACGTAAATGAATTTTAGTGTATACCGTGTGATTCTTCAAGGTGGCTCACCCCTATAACTTTTTTATTATTGAAGATAGAAAAACGAAATTTGGGACTCTAGTCCAACTTTCGATTTTTCTATGGGACACCCTATATATTTTTACTTACTTACGTCGAGAATGACATTCTGAACTCAACCACGCCTCACTTGTCAATTTTTGACAAATAAAGTCATTTTTATTTCAATTTTTATTTTTCGATCTAGAATGCCATGGATGCTTCATTTCCCATCAAGTAACACGGGAAAAATAATAACGACCTTACAGTCATTTTAAAGAATTTCTAAAAGTTACAAACCTTAGTTTTTTAAGTTTACTTGATTTTTCAAATAGAAAGGGGTGTCCCGTCGCGTCGGCTTGTTCTAAGAGACCAGTTAATCCATGTGGTTCTAGCAACAACTGATAAAGTTGAACTTTAATGATACAGGAGAAGGCCATCTTAAACACTTAGAACACACATTTTTGAATTTTATTTTTTGTTTTGATAAGCATTTAATTCATTTGTATAGTTTACTCCAACATAAGCCAATACGTCTATTTACTTTTCTTCACTGACGATAAAGTTATTCGCATTTTCTTCTGGTTCGTTGCACATTTTGGATTTCAAAAGCAACACCTTCAATTGTTTGTTATGGATAACTAGAATAATATAGCTCAGGTATACCGAATGCAGATACCTATTATTTGTTGTTAGGCATGACCGTTTCTTATAATTATTATTCAGAAAAGTAGTGAAAATAAAATAAGAGTGTGTAGCGTCAAATTATTCGTAAGAAAATGGTGTCTTAGAAAAAGCCGACTATTTTAAAAGATCAAGTAAACTGAAATAATTTGTGTTTGTAACTTTCAGAAAATCTTTAAAACGACTGTAAGGTAATTAGCTTCACAATCGTATTTTTCCCGTGTTACTTGATCAAAAATGAAGCGATTTACAGGATCCATAGATCGAAAAATAAAAATTGAAATAAAAATGACTTTATTTTTCAAATGTTGACAAGTGGAGCGTTGTTGAGTTCAGAATGTCATTTTCGATCGAAATAAGTAAAAATATATAGGGTATCCCATGTAAAAATCGAAAGTTGAAGTCGTTTGCGGTGAAACAGGAAGTGCGCCTAAGCAAGTGAATATGTCAAAAAATGTAAATTCATCTATAATAAACAACCCAGAAATTTCGTTATTCTATCTTCAATAACAAAAAAGTTATAGGGGTGAGCCACCTTGGAGAATCACCCGGCATGTATCATATCAGTTGAATGCACAGCGAATCTGATAGAACAACCGAGAATGAGGAGTAAGTTATGTCCCCTACTGAGCGAGGGCCGTGGCAAATGCTTGTTCCGGAAGTCGTTGTATCCAGTATACAACGTCTTCCCGTCCAAGTGATTGCGCACGCGTTAAGGAATACCTCAGTACCGATTGCCGGGTGGCGGTACAAGTCCGCCAACGGGCCACTTTAGGTCTATTTAACATCACTAATACGTAAAAAGAAGGTGGTAGACAAGGACCAGTCGACCGAGGCAGTACCACCCGCTAGCTTTTCCCAGGGTGTCTTATAAATGTCCGCATGTTTCCACACCTAAGCTATGCAGTCGGTTATCTACCAAAACAAAGAAATTAATGATGATGGATCCCTCGAGCACTAAAAACTCCGGACGTAAACTCACTCCACTCTCGGAATGTCCGGGTGGAGGGTGGGCTCGAGGGAACAACATCGAAGATAAAATTTGTTTTTCGAACATCTGCGGGATCAACAGCAACATTGATGCTGTTCATCACTACCTGCAATCCAATCGTCCCGCCGTGCTTTTCTTGGCGGAGACAAAAATCTCAGAGGCTGCACCGATTAACCATCTCAACTTCCCAAACTACAAGGTGCACTCCAATCTGAGAAAGAACGGGGGAGTTGTGGCTTTTGTCCGCAGCAGTCTTTCCTGCTCCAGGGATCTTTCTTTGGAATCAGACCGGAAGGACATTCTGTGGCTTCGCCTCAACTCCAAAACATCACCCAAATTTATTTGCTGCCTTTATCGCTCTCCCTCGAACCATAACTGGGATGACCTACTCGAATACCTCGCCGTCCAGATCGACTTCCTGAACATCAATCACCCCGCTTCAGAGGTAGTTCTTCTCGGTGATTTCAATGCGCATAATGAGCTTTGGTTGGGCTCAAATAAGACCGATGCAGCAGGTCGTGCAGTCGAAGCGTTCGCTCTTACTCAAGGGCTGACCCAGCTGGTGACGAGCCCTACTTTTTTCCCCCGCGTCTCGTCACACGCCAGTAGCCTGCTGGATCTCTTTCTGACCACGCATCCTGCCCCTTACAGCACTGCAGTCCTGTCCCCCCTGGGTAACTCAGATCACGGTGTTTAGGTTTCGGTCAGAAGCCGCTGTGGCCGCAGAAACTCGCACAGGCCGCAAAACTTGGCATTACGGACATGCCGACTGGGAGGGGCTCAGAGACTTCTTCTCTAGCTTTCCTTGGAGAGATGTCTGTTTCACTGACGCGGATGCGTCGACTGTCTGTTCTTCAATAACCGAAATTATCCACGTCGGAATGGACGAATACATCCCTCACACAGTGAAAGTTCCTAAACCAGGGTCCAACGGCTGGTTCAACAAATCGTGTGACACTGTTCGCCAGCAGAAGATCAAGGCCCACAGAACCCACTTACAAAACCCCACTGTAGAGAACAGACAAGCCGACGTCGAGTCCAGAAACAAATATAACGAAGCGGTTCGCAATGCCAAAACCCAGCATGATATAAAAGTTAGGCACAGGGTAATGTAGCAGCGCAATGGCAGTCGGTAATTCTGGACGCTGGCCAAGCAGATTGAAAAGAACTTCTCACACTGTAGCCTTCCACCACTTACGTGTCAGGATGGAACTATTGTATTCGACTCAAAGGCCAAGGCGGATGTGCTAGCCAAGATCTTTGCTGCCAACTCCACCATGGACGTCCCCACCAACGCCCAAGTGTCGTCAATTCAAAGGGTTCCCCACACTATGCGGGAGGTAACATTCAGGCATAAGACCGTAAGACGAGTGCTCTTGTCGCTCGACATCAACAAAGCTTCTGGTCCGGACTTGATTCCTGCCATTGTACTGAAGAGATGTGCAGCTGAGCTTGCTCCAGTTCTTTCGCGTCTCTTCCAGATATCTTATGAATCCGGCACCTTCCCAGAAAACTGGAAATTTGCTCATGTACAGCCCATCCCAAAAAAAGGATCTAAAACCGACCCTTACAACTACAGGCCTATAGCTCTGCTTTCTGTTATAAGTAAAGTGATGGAGAGGTGCATAAATCGCGAGCTTCTGGACTACCTCGAACGTCACAGCTTGATTAGCGACAGGCAGTACGGTTTCCGGCACCAACGATCCACAGGGGACCTCCTAGCTTACGTCACGCAACTGTGGAGTAAACTCATCCAGTCCCATGGTGAGGCTCATGTCGTTGCTCTTGACATCACGAAAGCGTTCGATCAGCTGTGGCACGCTGCCCTCTTGAGCAAACCTCCATCCTACGGCCTCCCAGAAAAGCTTTGCAGATGGGTGGCTGACTTTATCTCTGGCCGCAAGATATCCGTCGTAATTGACGGATTCTCCTCTTCATCCCACAACGTTAACGCGGGTGTTCCCCAGGGATCGGTCTTGGCTCCAACACTGTTTCTCTTACATATCAACGACCTCCTTTCCTGCACGATGAACCCAATCCACAGTTTCGCTGATGACAGCACTCTATATGCAGGAATTCAGAGTGACAAGCCGATCTCTGCCGCTGAGCTGGAAAAAAGAAGACTAGCGACGACTTCTTCTCTGACAAGAGACCTGGAGGCTGCTGCTGCTGACTGCTTGGGGACGCAACAATCTTGTACAGTTCAATGCTTCCAAAACACAGTACTGTACTTTGACGGACAAAAAGCGTCCTAGCGCTCATACAGTTTCGATGGACGGTCGAGTTCTACCAAAGAGCCATTTATTTCGGCTGGTCGGAGTCCAGATCACCGAGGACCTGATCTGGCACGAACACATCTCTTCAATGGCTGCAGCTGCTGGGAAAAAGCTAGGCTATTTGTTTAGGGCTAAGAAGTACTTTTCTCCGCATGACCTTCTCACTCTATACAAGGCCCAGATAAGGCCTAGCCTCGAGTATTGCTCACACATTTGGGGTGCTGCCGCTCCGACTACATTGTCCATGCTCGATGCTGTCCAGAGGAGGGCGGTCCGACTGATCGATACTCTTCTCTAACAGAAAGTCTCGGGACTCTTTCGCACCGGCGGGCCGTCGGCGATCTAGCTCTTTTCTATCGCTACACCAACGGGCTTTGCTCCTCAGAGCTCTCTTCCATGATGCCGCCGCGCGATGTGCCTGCCAGACAGACCCGCCTGACTTCGGCGTCCCATCCTAACCGTGTCAAACTTCGTACATCCAGAACTGGCCGATACGACCGCTCCTTTGTCCCGAGGGTGTCTAGATTGTGGAACAAACTACGGGAGGAAGCTTTTCCCAGTTCTACTAACCTTAGGCAGATCAAAAATCGTATTAACAAAATTTCTTTGGGATCATCATAGCAGCCGCGGTGTTCCGGCATTTAGGCTTCTGCCTGCGCGGCTGTTTCGATATAAAAAAAAAAAGTAAGGTGAAGACGTACCAATGAGACACGGACAGTATTCCATTGAACTACTTGTTTATGTATAACTCCATGGAAACTTTGATAAGCTGCGTCTGAAGCGATCACGTCGGAGTTATGGGAAAACTCTCTAGCAGGAACATTCCGCTGTCCGTGGTTTATCTTCCGGAAAGTTGCAGTGACTAGGATCACGTACGACCGCATCGATTTATGTGTAAATTCCCCTTGGTTATGATGGACACGTGCACCGACGGCCAATTTGCAAACAAATCGCTAGCGCCACGTCGGCCGGCCTAGCTTGGATGCCTACTTGCCGGCCGAGTTAAACACCATGTGGTGAGTTAGCGGAACTATGTGAAATGCATTTTAACGCTTATAATTTGGTATGCACGTTGGCGTTAGTCTGCGAAATATATCATTTTCTGTTAGAAAATAGCAACACAGGCCGGTCTTTCTGCTGATCCAGTAGTCTTGGTACTTTATATATAGATTGATAGACATTTATTTCCAACAGGCGCATGGGCACCCAATAACAAAAGATGCCTAAAGCCAACCGAACATTTTGTTTCAAACAGGAAGAAAAAAAACTGTTATATAAAAATAAACAAACGATGATAAAAAAAACATAGTCAAGAAAGTTACATATTAAATGTGATGTGTAAAACTGATTTGTAAACGAGCACAAAAGCAGAAAAATATGTCACAGCTGTTACCTACTAAGTATAAATTCTTACAAATGATTGAAACAATAAAGCACTCATCATTCCACCGGTACATACATTTACATCAAGGTGGTACACATTATGGGTCTAACCAGTCGGCGTGCATCACGCGGGTTCGAATGCCGTCCCAAGGGAATTTTTCTCTTGGCTATGGATATTGTGATTGTTCGTAGGTGGTAGACGGTCTCTGACTGTCGAACGCGGAGATACCAGCCGGCGGATATCGTAGGCGGGACCAGAATGTGTGCTTGTTGCAGGCATACGTGTTCCCTCACTAGGGTCCTTGTAGAGTCCCCTTCGTGGTGGTTGGAGTAAAACAATAGCTTTACAGTGATCGGAATTCCAATGTAGATATTTTAAGACATATTTTTATAGGAATTATTGGCTAGAAAGTTGTATGCTTAGGGGGGTTAACAAAGGTAGATTAATAATTTTTAGTCCAAGGTGCCACCGTGGTCCGTGGGATCAGCCCCAAACTTCATCTGGAAATCTAATGTGACCCTGCAAATATTGTAAACAGTAGAGAATGGCTAATATATTCAGGATTCAACTACCTTCATTTTCCTGAAGTATTTCTCTATGTTTTTTTAAGAATCTTCTGTTTAGTCTCTCATGTTGTAGTAGAGGCTTCACCATCTGGAAAAAGTTTTTCTTTTCGTTCGTCACAATGTTAATTCATTTTGACATGTGTCACTTACATGATCCAAAATACTAGTGCTGTTCCATCCAACTTGATGTCCGGACGCCTAGGGTTTCATGACCGAAATTTGAGAAACTTCCCTTTTTGGTTGTAACTTGCTACAGTATCACGCAACTTTGCGCATTTAGCAAAAAAAGGTCAATTAATCTCATTATGTTTTTATCTTAAGGGTAGCCGGGAGATTAATTATGGATTAACTTCTCGGCATAGCCTAGCCGAAATGCCCTTTTAAGCCACACTGCAGCGAAAGTAAGCCTTCACTCGTATTAGCATCGAACCCGGTGCAATATTGTATTTTGTTTATTTTTCTTCATGACTTTTCACTAAGCCTACGTAAGTCCGGAAACGCTCCTCCATTGGACACTGTTATATTTTCTCCATCCTTTCCCAAATGTTAACTTCAAGAACCCTTGAGGAAGGGATGATGTAGGGACGAAGTCTCCATTTACTATGTGCCGATACCCTTCATCAAATTGCACCCCGAGCGGCCCACTTCACTTACTACAAAAATCTAACATTACATATTACAGCTTAGGTGTGATCCTGAGGTATGCATATTCCCGGAACCTTTCGGAAAGTCACTGATGTACTCTTCTCCTTTCTTGTTAATTTATACATGATACATTTACTGTTTAACACATTGAAAATCTATTGAGTATATTTTTATAATTTTTCTAGCGGGGCAGACCCCCTTTCTAAATCGTAACATACTCTACTCTAGAAGTTTAGACACATTTCTTGAGATCACCCAGTATAGTACAATATCTCACAGGAGGTTTTATCCAGTTCGACTTATTAACAAATCTTCCTTCATTCCTTCATTATAGCAGCTACGCTTTCTCGACACATACGCTTTGCCTTCATGACTGCCTAAAGTATAATACTATCTTCATATCATGATACAAACTTCAGGGTTTCAAGAAAATTATCCATATTGGCATATATTTATGAAAATATACTTGGCTGGACAATACGCACAAATCACCAATCATTTTAACGGTTGAAAAGCTTCGCATTATTTCCCTTGTTTTTTTGGACATCAACGCTGTAATAAAGATAATTCATTGCAAAAATTCAGTCGCAGTTTCCGTGATTAATCTGCGCATAAAAATGATTAAGTAAAGTTTTTCCCATGTTGGACGTTTCATTTTACTTCTGATACGTACTGTCTTAGTAATTAAGTAACGGTGAACAAAGGAGGTTTCTGGATAAACTGCGGGATACTTCATCTTCGCTAAAGTTTAGTGGTTAGCATTTTTCTAAAGCATGGAAACACTTTTAGCCCTTTTTATTTGTGGTAGCTTGATTGAAAATAGTAGTCAAAGATTCCGGAGCTAATGTAACATCTGAAACTTATCCTGTGGTTCATGTCGATAATCCCTCATGTTTGATACCACATATATTAATGTAGTATACGCGTCGGTCACAAGGTTAATCTTCTTCAGTACATTACATTTTTGATAACATTTTAACTTTTTTCCTGGTGACACTTCGTTTGTTTTTTCTTTTCATCATCAGATTCATATACAGTGCGTTACTACAATACTCTGAAAGTTCCGTAACATGCAGATATTGCGTGAAAACATCATTCTAAATTTTAAGATGGCACCTCGCAAAACCAGCATAGACCAGGGGGTAGGCAAACTCTTTTCCAAGCGAGTATGGGGTTATCTATACCGTTTTTTTTTTGACGAACCAGAAACGTCAGCCTCGTCCATCGTCAAAGGTCCTCCAAAAAACGCGATTTTCTCAGTTCTACAAACCTTAAGCAGTTCAAAAATTGAATGAAAATGTCGTCGTTTTTTACGTTCCTTATAGCAGCCTAGTATTTAGGCTTCTGCCCACGCGGCTGCTTAGGTATAAAACATTCTATACTATCAGAATTTACTTAAAATTGTATGGTTACATGACGGGGGACATTAAATTGCGATCACGGTCAGGAAATTCATACCTCCAACACTCGTCACGAGATATAGCCATTTAGAAATTAAAATTGAAGGGTTAGATTAACGTTGTACGCTGGCCTTGCTCGGTCTGTGAGAAATGACAGCACATTTTCCCTGGGACCGACGGTCCAGCCAATTAATGAATCACCAAGAGGGGCATAATGACTCATATTGTACACACATAGGCGTACCTAAAAAAAATATGTATGTCTTCAGTTAGCTTGTTAAGATCTATAATATAGAAATTCTGTGAAAAATACTCGAAAATCAAAAGGATTCTGAAGGAACACTCTGAACAACTTCTCGATCCCCTGCTATGTCCTTCATTAAGAGGATCATCAGAAATAGATTTTATACCATCTTACAGTAATAAAGAACACGGTGGTATGTCCCAGATGAACGTTTTGTACCTGAAATATTAAATTCAAAAAGAATTTTTCCCGCTAAAGATGCTTTTCAGTTTTATAGTTAATAATACTTGCCTATATTGTGTTAGAGTGTCAAGCTCCAGTCACAAGAACTTTCCAAATACTTAACTTCTCTCCAGTGGTCAGAGTTTATGCTTAAATTATTTAGCTTAATAGTGACATAATTCATTTATTTGTGTCTGGCATTTTTATATGTACCCTAATGTAATGAAAAAGACCTAAAGGTCCTTTACTTCATTCATGGGTAGTTTTTAATAGCAAAATTATAAATCATACAAAAAACTGGTTCTAACTTTTGAACGGCTTGACCGTTCTTCATTAAAATGCTGATTGACGAGTCAATGCCTTTCATCTGGTATTCTGTTGTTGCCTCCAAATTAGTCCCCATTAGATATTATGCACTTGTGCCAGTGCCTCTTCCAAGCCTCGGAACACTTCTCATGTTCGATCTTTGGAGGTCGTTTATAATCGTTTCTTCCACGTTTTCCGAGTTTTTGAATACAACTGAAAAAATTGTCATGCATACCAACATAATAAAAAAAATTACAAACCCGCATAATTTAAGAAATATCATTATTTTTTTAACAAACCTTGTATTTCTTTAACGGTACGAATTTAGTGGAACTAGGTATTTTATCTTTTGTAAAGACTGAAATCTTTGAAAGTGGATTTTATATTGGAAATAAACTAAGGGGTTAAAAACGCCTCCTCGAGCTACCCAACGATTTCCATAGTATGTCTCTGTTATAACTTCTCAAGCAACCATACTGCAGTTGGTTGGTGTAATTTAATGAGGATTAACCTTGTATTTTAAACTGTATGGCATTTTTTATTTTTTGTAGATTAATAACTGCTATATTTTTGTTAATTTTCTTCAAAATACTGCAAAGTTGAACATTTTCTTCATAGTTTATATTCATCGATAGATCTCGGAAAAATAAGCGGTTTTTCCTAGTAGCATAATTATTCACCAAAGTATTAAAATAACCGAGATATTTCTCTCCGTAAAATCAGATAAACCTAAACCACACCTTATCTACTCCTGTATCTCGATTAGATCAAGAGTGAGGAGGGACGGCGCATGTCAGTATTCAACCAAGGCACCGGCAGCTTTAGTAAGCAAAATATTTACCAATGGGTTTTAAAAAACCAAAAAAGGCACACTCATACTGCAATATCGAACTTGTAAAATGATTTCAACGTATGGTGAGTGTCTTCAAAATGCTACCGAGCCTTCGCGAGTGAATGCAGATCGCTTTCCCAGACGTTATCATTCGGGGCCGCGTAAATTTGTTAAGAGCTAGATACAGGTCGTTTGCAGGAACGTTGAGGTGGGTAGATTCGTATTTGTAGACAAACCCTAATCCCGTAGAAGAAAGTCCTTCAACAAGCATTACGGAAGTGGCTAGACGAAAATGCAAGTCTCCAAGACTTAAGTCTGGCAACTGCAGCGTGTTGATGGTTTTTATCCTGTTGTACAAGCCCTCCAATCTCAGGATTTTCCTACAGTGTACGTTTTTGTGAGTGGTTATTGGTCACGGAAAATCCTCACGTAGTCTGTCAGTTACATTTTCAATAAACATTGTTTTTTTAATATTTGGGCTGGCATGGTACAAGGTATGCTTTTTCCCCGAATCGTACTTACCGTACTTGAAATTTATCTGCTAATGAAGGGTAAGTACTTTTTCATTTATTTTTTAGTTTTTCGCTCCAGTATTACCACACATCAGCTTTGTTATTTAAAACGTAGTTGTTCCTGAAACGGAAAGTCTCAGCTTTCAGGACATCATGAAGATCAAAGAAAGCTGTTTTTGG
The DNA here is from genome assembly GCA_963669975.1 of Acanthoscelides obtectus. Taxonomy (NCBI): domain Eukaryota; kingdom Metazoa; phylum Arthropoda; class Insecta; order Coleoptera; family Chrysomelidae; genus Acanthoscelides; species Acanthoscelides obtectus. The sequence continues at coordinate 57,177,584 of CAVLJG010000008.1, read as the reverse complement.
GAAAATGGAAAAGTATTAAGAAATTTTCATCCCATGCTTTGGTAAAACGTTATGGTCAACTAAAGCTTTAAAAAACACAACTTAGTCAACCAATAGCATCCTGTGACGACGTGATTACAAAAGTACTTCTCCCCCTTTAACAAGCTACTAATAACTCCTTCGAATCAGCGACGACTGAAATTCACGAAACACAAAGATAACGAACTTCGGCCAAGCATAAAACAAAGTTTAGCTATAAATCAGAGTGAAATTGCTGTCGAATTGCATTTAGACGATATCCAGATAACTGGTGTTCGAAATAAGGAGGAATGGAAAAAGTCCAACCAGTATAAATCTATTTTATAAGTTAGGAGGAACGATCCTGCTTCAAGGGGGGACAAATATCGGTAGGTAAGTGGATCTGTCGGAAGTCTCTTGTGTATTTTAGACCCTACTTTTACAATAAATGCCTTTGAAATACAGATGATAAGGGGGTGCTCGTACTGAAAATCGTATAGCCAGTAACTTCTACTTCCCACGCATAAGCAAGGGGAATATTGTAATCGCGAAATATTTTGAGTTCCACATAAGTACTTTTTGACGTTCAAATCTTATTTTTCAGATCTTTTTGACCATTTTAACGTGAATTTGGACAAGGATTTAAAGAAAATCAATACTATATTTATGTTGATTGATTCAAGAATCCGCATACTTTTGGAAAAGCAGAAACTCTTTTGAGAAGTTTAGGATTTGATGTGTGCGTAATTCAGGTACGTAAATATGTTTGTATTTTTATGTATGTGTAAATATGTATACTATATTGTTTTATTTTCTCTTTCAAGAGAAAATGTATGGGTAAATCTATGATGTGTGAAATATGCCTAATAGGTAGCTAGAAAACATATTGAAATTGAAAAAAAAATTACATAATACTCCTCAACCCCCTACAACGATCTACCTTCCAATTTTTCACTCGTAAAAATGATCAGGATCCTATGAAGCCTCAAAAAAGTATAGTAGTCACCCTGTGTGAAAATTTCATCACAATCCGACCGGTACTTTTCCAACTCATAGAAGTGACAAGGATTAACTGACAGACAGACCGACATGATGTACATATCTCATAACATCATCAAAAAATAATGATTTTTGAAATTTTTCGCGATTACAATACTTCCTCGCTAAAAGGCATGAGAATAAAAAACACGAAATAGTAAGTCGTATAACTGTATAGCGATTGCAGCTAATACGCCAAAGGATCTGATGTTCATATAATTCGTTGTTTGACCACAGAAGGTTTCAAATGTTGCCTTCATGATTTGTGGTGCGGCAACTAAAGGCTACTTCCTTGAGGGTAACAGATAACTCTGAATGCTGCTGAGCATAAGTTTGCCAGAGGGTAAAACCAATATGGCGACATAGTTTCAGAGTGACAAACGGCCCAGTGAGTTAGCAAAATATGTTCCAATTAGATGCAATTTCTAATATATTCGGGTACCAAAATTGAAATATAATGCTCCGCACGCCACTGAAATTCACCCACATTAGATCAGTACAGTGCAATCATCTAGGTATATCAAACATAATGTCAAAATAGCGCATTACTTTCAAAATATGTATCTTTTCTGTAATTATGATCAAAAATATGTAACATGTGTATTACAGGAAGTATCCAGACGACGCTTTCTGATCTAAAAACTTACCGATCGTAAGTCTACTATGCATCAAACTTACGTGAAACAAGAAAGCTAATGTTAATAAAATTTAATAGAAAATAATAGTTATTTATGTATCTAGAGCGCAAAGTGGGCGTTCAGCCTGCGGCGTCAGATTAGACCGAAGATTTGAAGCGCAGCAAACACGCCAACGGGATATTAGCGATTATTGTGACTAAAATACATATACAAATTTTCTCGACCAGCTATACGGAAGCCGAAAAAATACAAATAAATAAAATATCCGTATTACAAGGTCTGTCGCAAGGTAAACAGGGCAAGGAAAAAATGAACAAACATTTTTTGTTTAGGAAAATTGAATTTATTAAGAAAGCTAATGTTAATAAAATTTAATAGAAAATAATAGTTATTTATGTATCTAGAGCGCAAAGTGGGCGTTCAGCCTGCGGCGTCAGATTAGACCGAAGCTTTGAAGCGCAGCAAACATGCCAACGGGATATTAGCGATTATTGTGACTAAAATACATATAAAATTTTCTCGACCAGCTTTATGGCAAGCCGAAAGAATACAAATAAATAAAATATCCGTATTACAAGGTATGTCGCAAGGTAAACAGGGCAAGGAAAAAATGAACAAACATTTTTTGTTTAGAAAAATTGTATTTATTTTATCCAAAATAAAACGATTTTCGAATGTTGACTTTAGCTCATTGACCGGGATGTCCTTCAAAATGGTCGTCGACGTCTTTTGGATGGCCACTATGACGGCATACAGCTGTTTTCATGGCCAAATGTAGTTTACCGAACAGTCACACGATGCCATATCAGGAGAATATGGGGAGTGGTTGATGGTTAAAATGTCATTTTTTGTCAAAAAATCGGACACAAGCGTCGATCGATGAGACGGTGCATCATAGTGCAAAATACGCGACAGCAAACATAATATCAAGATAAAACACAGCATTAACCGTTTGGCCCGGTGGAACGACTTCTTTGTGAATAATTCCCTTCGAATTGTAGAAACAAATCAACATTGCCTTCACTTTGGACTTTTCCAAATGGGTTTTTTTCGGATTTGACTCGCTTGGGTGCTTCCATTCGGCACTTTGACGCTTGGTTTCGGGATCGTATTAAAAACGACACGTTTAGTCACCAGTCACAATGTTGTGCAGAAAGTTTCTGTCTTTTTTGGCCTCTTTAATGATGTCTCTCGAATTATAAATTCGACGCAATTTTTGATCATTCGTAAGCTTGTGCGGCACAAACCGTGAACACACCTTTCTCATACCCAAATTCTTGGTTAAAATGCGATGGAGTGAATTTTTAGAGATATTTAATTCCATTTCTATGTCTCTCAATGAAGATTTTTGATAAATTCCGCACTTTTCGACGGTTTCTGGCGTAATCTCAAATTTTGGCTGGCCACCATGTTCGTCATCTTCCAGCGAATCACGACCCTCTTTGAACCGTGTAAACCACTCATGGACTCGGCTACGCGATAAACAATCATCACCATTCACTTCACTTGCATCAACATATAATGTGTTTCGGTAAATGTTTTACCAAGTTTAACACAGAACTTAATTGCTGATTCTTCGACCAATGCTAAAAAGGGACTGTCACTTTGAACGCGATAACTCCGCGTGAAGTGGTTCGATTGTTATGAAATTTCGATAGAGCATCAATGAAAGAATTCCCGATCCAACGCTAGTCTCCGATAATAGATGGCACTACTTGTATCGAATGTATTTCAAAAGTCCTGTTTACTTTGCGACAGACCTTGTATATCACCGGATCCCTGTAGTGGCAGCCGTTGCCTAGCCACACAGCACTAAAGTTACTGTACCGCCTTACGCGGTATCTGACACGTAAGACAGATATTGGGGAAGGCTTATTCATAAATAAATTGGAAGAATTTCAGTGAAATATAAACAAGGTGTTTGATTTAAAAACATCAATCGTGACTATTAGCTATCGAGTCCCTAAATATGGACCAATGCATCCCCTTCAGTTTCACTACTCGATGCGGAACAGATTCTTTTTAAAACAAAGGATCCACAAGCGAAGGCGGATTCCCCTTTGGGCAAGGGCTACACGGACTTCATTCCCGAACTTCCTTCTCAAACAATTAAACTTTTCACGAAACAATCAGAAATCAAGGTCCTAGTCCCTTCAGGGCAGAGCAATTAAAACGTACTTTCATCTCCCCTTTGCCTTTCAGTCCCTTCTACTACTAAATCGACGATGTCTACAGTCTCTATCAATTAAGATATCCTTCTGTCTTATTCACAGAATCGTGTCACATTTCCCTGGATTACTATTTTGTAAACGGTGTCAGAGGTCGATCACGTGAGTGGTCAAATCGATATGCAGATATTTATGAAACTGAAGGCCGATTTATAAACTCTGACATTGCCGTATCGCCGGAGTACCGCTGGCAGTTAAAAGCAATTTATAACCTTACGAGCGTTACGGCGCATGTCGCAAAATTCTTTTTCACATATTTGAAGAAAAAACATGCACACATCTCCTGATAATTAATATTATTATTTAAATAAACTACATACATAAAATATAGCAAACAATTCCAAAAGAAGCCACGTTGAGCAAAACAAAACAACACATTTCATGTCAAACGGAGCGAAAAGCATGCGGACAAACTAGCTGATTTTTTCGCAACAAACACGTGATTTGCAGGCCCTCTTTCATTGGTCGAATTGCAACGACAGAGAGCTAAAACTCTAGCTTCAGCGTTGCGGAAAACTCATATGAGCACATGGGAAACATTGCGGTGTTGTCGGACCACAACCTGACAACACTGTGGCATCCACAAAAAATGGCGGCTTTGACAAGTATGACGGTTTATTGCTCTGATACTTAAAAGTACCGCCGAAAACCGAAGTTGCCCTTTTTTTATTTGTATCTGGACGTCTGGATGGCGTCGAAGGTAGGTTTTTGGTAACCACAAATTTAATTAAAATAATTCTTATTACGGCTTAGGCCGCACTACGGCTTTTTCCAGCAAGCGGTAAAACACCAAACCGCAAAACCGCCCGAGATGCACATACTACGGTTAAAAACCGCGAGACTGGATACGATTTTCACAGTTTGAAGATGGGTTTCAAGAGAGCTGTATGTGTTGTTGCTCTAATACTAAGAAGCAGAAAAAGGAAACGTCATCAAAAATTTAGATAGATTGAATATAGATAACTTGATACTGTTATTCTCTCCAGGACCTCTATCTGTACAATTGAGTGCTTCAGGATCATTCTGTTTAATGGAAATCTAATTAGATATTTCGGTATTATAATTCTTATGAAAAATCTGGTAAATCTAGTAACCTTGCAGTCGTTAACGATAACTATGATTTCTTTTTGAAAAGAATTTTTTCATTCAGGTGCCACAGAAGACCATCACCGGGAATGAAAATATTTGGACCATAAATATTATGTTCACAAAATATAAAATTTAGATAAAATATATAGCTGTTCTCGAAATTTCAAAGATATACACGTATAGATGACTTTATAATGGCCTGTGTTATTGACGCTGCCGCTTTAACAGATAAGTAACTAAATTTTTAAATCACGAGAAATTCTTACATTACACTGTATTTACATTTTTAAATGTGTGACTTACGTTAAGAAGTTCAATAACCTGTTCCCAGATATTAATGTTCATCATAATTATAATACTAGAAATCAAAATTTAAAAATCATCTAGACACATACCACGACACATTTCTATAACTATACTATAACTGCATCAAATTATACAATAAATTACCAGCTGAAATACAGCAAATTAGTAATTATTTTCGATTTAAAAACCAAGTTAAAAAATTATTAGCAGCAAATGCATTTTATAAGTGAATATATGGAATGTACAATCTGAAGTACTTAAAGATGGAATTGAACATTTATATGGATTGTTATATTTTTATTGATTTTACTTATATTTTTATAAATTTTATTTATATATAGTTTATTTATTTATTTTTTTCACCACATGTACTATTCTGTAACTCAGTGGTTAATAAAGATAAAGATAACTTATTTGTCAAAACGGAAAAAATATGTTAATAACACATGGCATCATAAAACCTTTCATATAGCATTAGAAATGCGCACTATACAATTATAGAGGTCTCAGATTTATGCAAAGAGCTGGCAACGTCGCATGTGGCGTTCATGCACAATCTGACAACCACTGGCATCTAGAAAAAAAGGTTCTTGACATAAATCAACCGTGTTGTCCTATGGATAGCACGAGACCGTACCTCCTAAAGGGTATATGTTTTGTGGTGTGGAACGTCAGAGATTATAAATCGACCATTATATGCCTTTTAAATGATGAAAACACAGAATACGTATATTTTTTTCTAAATACTATAACCATCCAAATGTGTTGAAGTCAAAACGCTTAAAAAACAATCATTTATTTGATAAAATGCAACTATTCTGAATGTTTGTTTAGGAATAACATATACCACACCTTAGCGGACATCGGACCGAAACATTTGTGCCTGTAGATAGTAATGAAAATAGCAAACTCGATTGGAGGTTAGCAAACAATTGAATTTCAAATTGACAATCATTAAGCCTATATACCAGAAGAACCGGTGAAATGAGAATAAAAACGACTCTAAAACTTGACGCCTGATCGCTAAATTTCTGAAATAATCGCATGAAAAGTTGGTAAATGCATGTTCTCTGTGGTAATGAACTTATTTCACATTATTTTTGCTATTATCCGAAATTAATTATAAAAATGCCTAAAAATTGAATGTTTAAAGCTTAAGGAGCATTTAAACAATACTGCAAAGCTGAAAAGTATTCTCTTGCCTAGTTTTTGAAATATTTATTTGTACATTTTGTATCGATTTACCCGTTGCCAAGTATGTTGCGTGTCCGGAGATTGGTGAGATAACTCGTCTATCGTATTAAAAGTGAACCCAAGTTTGAATATTTGTAAATAATTTTCTTTTGAAGCCATAACACCTACAAGCTTCTAAATGATGGGACAGATTACCATGTAAAAGAAGCAAGTTTTCCAAAGACCATGTACTGTACTGGAGGAACTGATATAAAATTAATAAACTCCTTTTTATGTGAAAACGATTGACAACATCCTGTATATCCTTCCAGAAGCAATTACCCAACCTCGTCAGCCTTTCCTCAACAATAGGAACCGTAGTCGAAGGGCATAGCAATGACAACAATTAAGTAGAGACTGTGGAGGAGTGGGCCCCTTTTATCGGCATGTTGCCGCTGAAGTGGGTGGATCTATAGTCTAGTGGAATTCGATTCCAAGCAGAATAAATCACATTTGTGAACTTTGCTATTAGACAAGCTTACGTAGTCCGATGAAACAGTCTAATTTCTTGTAAGTACGAACTGTAGAGCTGGAAGCGGTACATTTCTCGCATTTTACCATTGTTCAAAATCTAAAACGTTCTTTCAAAAATAAAAAAAATGGTAAATGAATAATACCATCAAGGCATTATGCTTTTATGAAGTTATATGATAGTAACTTATTTTTTGGACCAACAATGTTTTTATATACGATCAAAAATTTTACGCGTAATTTTTTCGACTATCCTGACTATTTGAGCTTTGACAACAAAAAGAAAACGCTTTGGTCTGAAGGTAATCAAGCACAACACGAACATAACAGTTTTTATTAATCAGACTCTCATGCCAACCTTGATCTTTAAAAACTGTTCAAAATGACCATCTCCTGGTAGGATGTAAAGTTCCAATTTTTTCCTCATACGCTGCAGTATCATTGCTTAGCAATCAAGTGATTTCTCATAGGAGTTGTGTAAACCAATGACTAATAAAAAATAACCTAGGAACTAGGAATCTAGAGTTCAAAAGTTGTATTCAATCTACGATCTCAACAGGTCCTAAACTTTCCGGATTAACCCAATAACAACTGGAAGATATTGTCCATCACGAGAAGAGTCTATTTCAGCTAATAATTTTGAAGATTTTATAGAAACTTATATACTTCAAACGTTATTTTTCAATAAAAAAAGTTATTTTGAGCGTCCTATATAAGTAGTGGTTTAAGTGTAAATATAGTTAAAGGTTATTCCTGGAAATAATAAATAAGTCGTCAAAGCAAAATATCTACTGGAAGCACTTGTCCATTTCGGATTATCAAATCTAGCGTTTCTGAAATTCTACCAGCAACATATATATGTACATGGTTAGGTACGCCTTAAAGCCATTTAACGTTGAAACGTTTTATCGAAATCATGCGGGTATAAACACTACATAGTTGAAACCACGGTCTAAACTATTTTAACAATAGACTTTTAAATGAAGGGAAACGTTTATACTACATGATTCAAGTAAGATGCAACACGTTAACGCTGAATCTTTTCAAGCATACGTATAAAAGAAGTAATGTCAATATCATAAGAGGGATGTGATCTGAAAAACAATATCGTAAACATCTATTTTAGGCGCACTTGAAATTATTGTTAAACTACCAAAGCTGATCCCAAGATTTTCAGGCTGATGCTCCAGGCTAATTTAGGTTAACGTGGTTTAAAAAATGCTGTTGGGACCCCGAAACTATTTTTTCAAATCTGTGGTTTAATTTATCGGCCAGAATAACATTCAGTTGGATAAAAAGAAAATGTTACCGAACAGACTTGCTGACTGTATTTAACTGCCTGGGTTATTTAATCGAAGCACAGTAGGGTTGGTATAAGGATGGTATAAGGCTATGGGGCGAGGGTGGTCGGTTTCTTTGAGAGAAGCGGCGGTAGCAGAACGGTGGCGCGCGGCACCCTTTTGTTTTGGCCTTTTCAATACGACCGGCGGCATCAAGAGGGGGCGGGGGTGATGATTCTGATTGTCCCCCTACAAGGATCACATTGAATTTCATCTGCTGGTGATGAGTTGCTCTGATCACCGCCTTCCCCGTCATTATGGCTCTCAGAATCGCAGTTAGATCCTATGTCAAGGATGCATCTTACGAAGTGATGAGACTAATTCTTTTTTTTTAATTTAAGTGTAATTACAATTTTATATTATCACCCTCAGAATAACTTCCTTCTGAAGCTACACAGCGCTGAATACGAATCTTCCACTCCTCATAGCAGTGCTGGAGCCCCGATACTGCAATAGGCTTCAGCTGGTCAGTTACAATGTTTTCGACTGCCCGAAAATAAGTTCCCTTGAGGTGATTTTTCAACTTCGGGAAGAGAAAAAAGTCCCAAGGACTCAAGTCAGGCGAATAAGGGGGCTGAGGAGCCACATGACGTTTTTACTGGGCAAAAGCTCGTTTATTGGCATTGCTGTGTGACAAGAAGCATTACTGTGATGTAACACTCAGTTATTTGGTCTCACATGAAGGGTGATGTGAGTCAAAATTAACTCTTCCCCGATCTTAACCGACGATCTGAACGCACAAGATCCCGGATTCTGTCGATATTTTCAACGGTTCTTGAGGAATGAAGGCCTTCCGCTTCGTGATTCACTTTCATTCGTCTCTCTGCCTTCTGAAAATGCCTTGAACCACCGAAAAACTTTAACTCTTAACAAAACACTCCGTAGGCCTGCTGAAGTTTAGCAAGATTCTCCGTTGCACTGTGCCCAAGTCCGAAAAAAAACCACATAGCACACCGTTGCTCGAAACTGATGTCATTCATTTTTAGAACACAATAGAAAAAACTATATCACAAAAAAAATCGGTCCGGGCAACCAAATGACTTAAGAGAGTTCAAACTTGTACTGAAGGCGGATCACATGTTGCCCTATCTCCGCTTCAATCCCGGCGCCTCCAGACCGAAAGCTACGTTGCCAACTCCACCCTATATTATGTAAGTTGCAACATCAATGGTTTTAAAGATTTTTCAACATCTGTGTTTTTTTTATCAGTTACCTGAAAGTGTGAATTTAAATGAATATAGTCATGTCCTTTCTAAGATCAGGGAGTTGAAATGGCTGAAAATGGATCAACAATTTGAATGTAATCTTGAGGTATCTGTGCATAAGTTAATATGTACCAATATGCCTATTTATCTCCGTAGTAAATTGATAACAAGAAGAAACATTAATCTTAGAGATCCAAGGCATAATAATAATTTTACCGCATTGTTTCAAAAATGATTTTCTTTCAATGCAGTGAGGTTGTACAAGTCAACCGACCCTGCCTGGAGATGCAAAACCATTGTACCAGTGAGTAAGCTGATTAAAAGTCAGCTGTTAGATCCGTTGTGATTAGATGTTGTGCTCATTTTTCTATTTTTTTTTTTGTTCAATCATCGACGGTTCACATCTGACTTCATTTTGTAAACCAACAGAGGCTGGATTTGTCAATTGAATATCTGTTTTTTCTTTTTCATTAGTTCACTCAGTTGAACATAAAATCGTTTTTTTTATTCTTAGGGTTCTATGTACTGTATATACTCGTACATATTTCCTCACACAATAGGGTTTAGTGTAAGATTAGACAACTGGATAAACTTCGCCTTATTGTTGTGATCCTAATGACCTTAATTACTAACATTATTAAAATATCAAACACAACTATTCTAGAAACGTGTGGGAGTTCATTTTCATAGATTACTTACATTAATTAAGCTAAAATTGTCACAAAACATGCAAAAATACTACTCAATAAAAAAACAGTTAAATAAACAATTGTTTTTGTTTTCAGTTTTCCTTAAATTCCAAAACTACGACTATCTCTAAAAATTGAACAATGAGTGTATACATTCTAAAAAAGCTTGCCCGTATAGGTAGCTTTTCAAAAAGGTATAAAGCAACAGTTTGAAAAACTATAGTTATTAATAAATAGTAATTTAAACCGATTCAAATAATAATCCTTTGACTAATTGATAATTTTCATAGTTATTTTAGCTCAACGTATTTTTTTTTAATAAATATCCTTAATGCGAGCCTGTTAGTTACGAATGGGGTCTGTATCTACTTTCCCTCTCCTGCGTTTGTCCCTTCTGGAGTCCTAATTGTTTTGACTTATCTACTAGTCAGTATTTAATGAAGTACTCCGGAAGTATTAATATTGATTTCCAATCGCCAATCTTTCTACGACTATATGGTTACTAAGAAGCTAGCCATCTAACATCGGCAGTTATCAGACTTCAGTTATGCTGGAGCAATTTCTCTAGCGCACCGTTAATGAGGCAAATCCATAAGGGTCCCTTTTACCACAAAGGTGACAAAAGCAGAAGCTAGAAAGCGAATGATCATATATGAAAGACGAATAGTTAGTTAGGTTATGTTAAAGCAGGTTAGGTTGTTTTCTAATAATACTTTGGTCTTTGGTGTTCCTGTCAAGGTATTCTACTCATAACTGTTTTTTTTAAACAAAAACTCCCCACTAAAATTATTATTAAGGCATCACTCAAAACTATGAAATAAACTGAAAATAAAAATAATCAGTGAAATAACCTCGCAAAATCATAATATAAATTTGTTGTCATTATGTTCCTGACATCGTGATTTTATCATCGATGTACGTTCATTGTTTACTTCAGTACAATTTATGGTATGACGTAATAGTCATCTTTCGTGATTTGGACTATATTAGCTAGCTTTACCAGCATTGCTCGTGGATATGTTGTAAAATTAATACACCGAAATTATGATCCTAAAAGATATATTGCATGATTTTCAAGCACATAGGCATACAGCTGATAGCAACTTCTATGGGCAACTTCGTCAATAAAATGTTAGCTACATACCAGTTGTCAAAAATTGGTTTAACCTGCTGAAACTATAGAACACTATACTGACAACTACCGTTTTAACAGCGCTCAATAATTGCACCTTTCAGATTCACAAGTCAATAAAACATATACATATTCAAAAAATAAGTCGTTCTCAAAACACAATTTAGTACAGTATATTTCGTTTTATTGTCCTCTAATCGAGGCTCTAACCCTAATAGCCTTGTGAAGTTGCATGGAAGCCCGGCAATATTTTCTGGGCATTTTTCTCATCAAGCAGAAAGCGGACTCAGCACAAAGTATAGAAAAGAAGTATCTGTTAAGCGAGATGAAAAATGAATTTTAAATGTATCCTCCTTGGTAACAAAACATTCCCCAAAAACCAATCGATACGAACAATACCGATGTATTTCTGGTCCGATTTCGGTTCGCGCCCAACCGAACTTCATTCAAATGGAATTATAGTATCAATACGCACATACAGCATACAGAAAGATAAATCCTCATTTTGCTGCTGTTATACGTTTCCATACCTCCTGTTGTGTACAACATATTATGGCACAGTCAGTCTACACTTGTCAGTACATCTCCCGCTTCCAAGACTCAATGTAGAATTCTACTGGTATTAGCCAGCAATTTGTAGCTCAGAAACCGAAACCTTTATTAATGGGTGATATGTGCATTTCATGCTGATGATCGTCAATAAGCATGAAGCAGCGCGGTTAATTATTATTAATGTTCAATGATCAGTAGACCATATCTACTACATTGTCAAAATCGGCGGCATTAAACGGTCCTAGTGATAGATATAACTGAGCGTTATAGTGTCAATAGATAGCCGATGTCCATTTATGTGGATTTCGGTTTTGGTAAAAGGTGGAACTGCTGTCACAATTGTTGTTACCAGGTGTCACTTTACTTTGTACAAAGCTCAGCTCACATGTCTAGAGATACGTTCCCACTGTCCATACTTGACACAACTCAGAAGAGGACAATGCACAAAACAAAAGCGCATTACCTTAGCACAAAATATAATTTATAATTACTGTAACTGCAAAGTTTCAGGTCAATAAGTTTAAGTAGTACGAAGCAAGACATTTTCAAAAAACACATGTCAACCGCAAGTCTGAAAATGGATAAAATGGAATATCAATCCATCATTAAGTACCTGTATTCGAAGGGGTTAGGGAGCAACGAGATTTATGAGGATATGGTCAATACCCATCCTGATGACTGCGCTTCATAATTATGCTACTGTTATGAATTCTAAATGATGAGAGACCTGGAAGACCCGATTCAGTGTCAACCTCGGAATAGGTCGATGCAGTTCATGATTTGATATTATTCAGTTGGATTGAAACGTATAGCTGAGATCCTGAAAATTTCATTCGAACGCATTTATTACGTCATTCATCTTGATTTGGGCATGAAAAAAATTTCTGCAAAATGGATTCCCGAATGTCTGATTATGAATCAGGACGAGCACGAGTGGAAGCATCGCGTGTAATTCTTGCCCGATTTGAAAAAGACCGGCAGGGGTATTACGTAACTTGAAAAGTGACATTATGTCGGTTTTTTGACATTATGTAGGTTTTCCAACAAGACGTCAACTTGGAACTAGCTGTCGTTCACTTCATCCTCACTTGTAGCTACCGCGGAATGAGGTATTTGCACACTGGCCTACTTAGTCAACAAGTTGACATTTTGTAGGTTTTTTTGACATTATATAGGTATCTTACGTAAAAACGCTGCCGCATGGTATTGCGTATCTGAAAAAGTGACATTTCGTCCGTTTAAAACGTATATTGTATACATTTCTGAGATCCTGAGACAAAACAACAATCGATGGAATGGAATCACTCTAGGTCGCCAAGGGCAAAGAAATTGCATGTGTAAAAGTGCTTCAGTATTTTGAGACGATCGTGGTGTCATTTTCACTGATTACCTAGGAGAAAACCATAACGGGAGAATAGTATGCAATATTATTGTCAAAATTGTGCGTAGAATTATGGAAAAATCACACAAATCGCACGTTTTGATAACAAAGCTTCGCGATTTGAGTTTCGAACACCCTCCTTACTCACCAGACTGTGAATGTAACCTGTGGAAAGCTGGTTTTCGAACCAAGAGGAAACATTTTTTTTAAAAGGTTTAGAAGCACTACAGGATCGATGTAAAAAGTATGCTGAGTTATAAGATATGTTGAATAGTAAAATATTTTTAATTAAAAATGTTCAGTGTTTCTGTAGTAGGTTAAGAATATATCAATATCCCTCTGACACTGCATGAAAAGGAGATGTAAATCCCTTTCATTATAAACAGCGAGCGGCCAGAATTTAGTTCCTTAAGACCTTCTGTTGGTCATTCTACTTCAGTAAAGTTCTGTACCTCGAGAACGGACTGGTACAATCAGTCTTTGTTACGAAGGTATCGAGAATTCAAAGACTCTTTCCAACAATACGCCAGTAGAATTTGTACCTCTCATAAGGAGACCTTACACCTTTCGGGTCACTGATTTTGCCGCAGCTCTGTCTGATAGAAACTTGTTGGCGTAGTATATTCCTAAAGTTTTAAGGTGCACAACTTAAAAATATGGAAGATGTTTCTCCCGAGGTTCCCAAGTTTGAAAAATGCTTGAATGCAAGGAATGACAACGCGTACTGTAAGAAGTATTCCTCCGAAACGCACTGCAATTTGTCAACCATGCGATGTGCACTCCTACCGGTAAATCAAAAATTTTAACAAAAAATCCAGAGATTTCCTTGTTCACATTATAAGACATGTTTTTGTTGCCCATCCTAGACCGGTCGAGCTCCATGCAGCAACTAATCATTTCGTGCGAGAACGTCATGTAAGTGAGACAATCATTTAACTTTAATCAGTACAAAGCTCATATCCATAAAATTTCAACTTCATTACAGCATTCGCGGTCCTATAGTATTTAGGTTTTCTTTCGCGACTACTTGAATATGGAGCAATTTTCAAAGAAATAACTGTACTATTTAGCGCACAATCTCCGGATATCCACATTCGGCTAGCAATGATTAATTTTTATATTTCCGATCGAACAGCGTGGATCCTCCAAGGTTCATCTATCATTATCGTTGTCGACACCGCGTTTTCCAGCCGTATTGTAGGCGCATCCCTGCGGTGAAATGTAAAGCTTTTCGTCCTTATTTGAGTATATAAATTGAGGTCTATTGTGGTACGCCGCTTTGCTGGATGAACGTGTCTTTCAACAATTTATGACGGCATTTACTGTCCGTATTTGATGTTCAATGGGGAGGCTGATCGATTATCGTCAGAATTTTTTACTTCCCTCGCCTACTGGCGGGGAGTTTTCGAGATACTGGCAAGAATTCTACTTATCAAATAACGACTGACAAGAAATCTTCAAAAATTGTTGCGCATCTATCATCTGGATGGAAGCTCGTTTTCTGGGTAAATTGGGTGTGTAGAATTCGAATTCGATGGCGATTCAGTGCTGGGATTCACAGGTGGCCCCTTGTGACTAGTTGTTTTACTAGTGTTTCAACCCTAATTCAGCACTATGACCGTTCAGTATTTTTTGATCATGATACTCAAATTTAGCGCCCCAAACTACCTGAATGTACAGAGCATTGTTCGCATATAGCCACCGATAAAAAAAATGATTCTAAAGTCGCAAATCTTGCATACTTTTGCATTTTTTAACTAAATAATAGGATATACCTGTACGTGATAATCAGGATCAGATACATGTGAAATGACTTCGGATTCGGTTTAAGCGACCCACAATACATACGACAGGCATCTTTTGAACTGCATTTAAAGCATTTTAATTTTTAGCAACCATATATGATACAAAAAGGCCAAAAATTGGTCAGTCGGGATTGTGAGCCGAACCATCCTTATAATATTTAATTTAATATTCTTGAAACCGAATCCGGGGAACACTCAGCCCGAAAATGTCCCGTTTTCGAGATACTAACAAGGATTATACTTACCAAAAGCCGTTTAATAAGAAATCTCCAAAATTGTTGCGCGTGTATGCTCTGGATGGAAGCTCGTTTTCTAGGTAAATCGGGTGCGTATATTCCAAATTCGGTGTTACTTTAGAGCTAGGAATCATCGGTGTTCCCGGGTAACTTAGCTTTCTACAAATTTGAAATTTAAATTTAGCGCCCCAAATTACCTGTACGTAAAGAGCATCCGATAAACAAAATTGATTTTCAGGACCCTAAAGTCGCAGATGTCGCATTGTTTTAAAATTTTTCACTAGCTGATAGATAAACAAGAACATGTGAAATGACTTCGGATTCTTTTTTTTTAAATGGTGGAACTTGCGTCTGCGTCACAAATCTTGTGTCCGGGGCCAAATGAGTAAATACGGTTTTGTAACTAAACCAGATGCTATATGAAGTATTTCTTGATTTAATACGATAATTAGGGGCCCATGTTATACAAATCATATAATTTTTCTCTAGTTTCAATGCAATTACTTCATGAACGCCTTCTCATTGGTCGATTTTGTGCCATTTGTAAAATATTGGTCAAATCGGGCCATAATGATTTTCATAGATAGACTGTTATAAAAGAGTTACTGCTAAAAGGTCACGGGTTGGGTGTCTATTATGCGAATTATATTACGTGAGAGAGGCCTGACTTTCACACTTTTCGAGGAAACCAGTATAATATCCCGCCTACGCATATGTGATTGAGCTGTCTCGTAATTTTTCATTTACCCCCGAGTTAATTTACCACGCGGGAACAATACGCGATGGAAATTATGATGGTAATCCTATCACACAACGGCATTGGTCGCTGCGGATCCTGTTCCCATTCTTCTTAATGATGAAAAAGTCCGCACCCGAACATTCGACGGCGAGCATCAAAGTCATGGCACAGAACATACAATATCACACAGTAACGCAACTCTTTACTACATGCCATAGCGTAGGCTGGATAAGGCCGACATCGTTGTTTTTCAATATTTTTAAAACAATAATAGCGATATTAATAAATCATATCCCAAAAGTCACGGAGCAAACGGAAGAGGGTGATAGGGGGGACATTTGCAATCAGAAAAACCCTATACGAGTATGCCCTTATCCGATTGTGTACGGTTTTTGAGTTATCGCTATTTCTAAGGGTTTGTGGGAAATCGCTACTTTTGAGACTGTACTATTTTTGTAAGTTGTCTTTTATTATTTTCCAATCAGGTTTACAGGATATGTTCCCAAATGATGTATCACTGGAAAAAAAAACAATTGAAATTTAGTCCAGTTAATGTAGGTACAGCAATCGGCTAATCTGCAATTCTGTCTGTTGTCAACAAGATTACGGTATATCCAATGAGACCATTTGATTATCTAATAGGTATTTTGAAAGGTCGTAGTATCGAGACGTTTTTCATCACTATGGACACTTTATCCGCCTATTATTTTTTTGTACATCATACGGAAGCACATTCTGTGAATCTGATTGAAAAATAACAAAAGATAACTTCAGAGAAAAATAGTACAGTCTCAAAAGTAGCGATTTTACACAATTTCTCAAAAATAGCGATAACTCAAAAACCGTGCAAATGGCCCTTTATATATTCCTATTTCGTTTCCCCCTTAACTTTTGCCCAACACCATTTACAGAGTGTTAAGAACGCAATTCATGTACATATTTACGTAACACAAAACTACAAATTGATATGGCATCAAGTTATTATTTCTGAAAAACTGCAGCAGGCAATGCCCCACATACTTGATTAATACGTGTTTTTATCAAAATATGAGTTTGAGCTCTTCTACATACAAATGTGTGGGGTACTATAGCGTAAGTCTCGGTGCAAAGATATTGGGTTGTGAAAATAGGTCGACAGAGCCAGTTTTGCCATTTAGTAATTTGTGCGAACACAAAACAGATCCCTGACTTCTACGGATCCCTGAAGTTTAAAAATTAAATCGGTTCACAAGCACATTCGGTGATCACTGTCTATTTGTGGATATATCAAGCTTGTTTTTAAGCATTTTTGACAACTGTTATAAAAATATTGTAAATTGGGTTCCATACGAGTGAACAGTATTCTAATTTCGACCTGATTAGTCTACGATACATTATAGTTGATATGACCGAAAAGCATTCATAACAATATGATTAATGTGCGAATTGGATGTTAACGGTAACTGACTGTCAAAGCAAACGCCTAGATATATGATTGAGTCAGTTCTTTCAAGGACTGCACCATTAATTGTATAAGGAAATAGCATAGTGGAACGACGGCTGAAGGTTACTATTTTGCATTTGGAGATATTTTAATACAGATGGTGACTAGGATACCAGTCATGTAAAACGTCGATTTGCGATTGCAGGGCATACAGTCTTCTAGGCTTCCAATGAACGCAGACATTTCTAGATAGTCTGCAAACATTAATTAATTGCATTCCAGTGAAGTGCATAGGTCATTAACATATACAAAAATAACAGAGGGCCTAAATTGGATTCATGATATTCCACTAGTACAAGCACAGTAATCAGATGTTGTTGAAGTAATATAAACATATTGCCGTCTCTGATGGAGATAAGATTTCATAAGGTTTAAGAAAAAACTAGGAACGCCCAATTAAGAAAGTACGTGACTGATTGTATCAAGTGCATTTGAAAAATCAACGTAAACAGTATCTACCTGACCCTGAAGATCTACTGTTTAAAAGTAAAGTACCTTCTTATTTGGGCATCTATCTGAATCGTCACAAGATCACAGTAATTTATAAGAAGAAGAGGTTATACCGATTTACTGGTATCCTGAGCAAAACTGCAAGCCATCCGACCGTGTTATACAGTTTTCTTATGCATACTCAGACATTAGCACCGTGTTCCTGTATTTACATGAAGTTTTCTTCAAGAAAATATTAAGGACATATAATAAGCTTTGCAGAAACTCATGGAATTTACTGAAGGAGAAGTAGAAAATGAATTTAAATCAATATTTGATCGGGCGATTTAATAAATTTACAATAAATTCTGATGAAACAAAATCTATGACAATTAATTATCGCACATATAAATATCCATACGTCACACTGTCATGGTGGACAAGCACTTGACATGGAATTTACACACTACATATATTTTCGAAAAATTGAGGTAGTCTAATCATATTAGCAACTTTCCCCGAAATAATTGTAAAGTCTGGTTTTATGGCTGCAATCGTTCAAGGGGGTATTCAAAACATGGACGCATAAAATGGGTACACCAATTTTTGTGGAAAAACTTTTTTTTCGACAACAAAGAATGAGAAAACGTGTTTTTTGGGATTTAAGTGTTGGCGAAACGAAAAAACTCTTTGTTCAAGATTTTTAGGTATTTATGAGACCTACAAAATAAGATCACATGTAAAAAGATTCGACTAATAGCAAAAAAGATATGGCCGAAAACCGAGGCAAACTCAGGTTTTGGCACTTGTTGGTAATGCGATGATGATTTCTCGCAGATATTTGAAATTCTTCAAATCTGTAGGATTCATACTTCTAGATAACAACAACCAAATTGGAGTATATTGATCAAGTAGTTTTTCGAGAATGTCTAATTGTATATCCCAAAGCGCCTGTTTTCCGGCCACTACTAGATACTAGTTTATTGAGCAATATACGTTACAGGGGTCGTTCAAAGAGCATTTAATAGCAAAATACACACAACCCATTCCCAAGATAAATGTTATTTTTATGCGAAAAACGAAGGTTACATTTCGTTTTTTTATTCTAAACAAATTCAAACATTTCGTATTTGTGAGTAATTGAACAAATGCGTTACGATCTTCGAAAAACATACGTTACTATACACATTTTAAAACAAAGCGGATGTGTCTATCATCTTTTGTAGCGAATTACTCACAAATACGAAATGTTTGAATTTGTTTAGAAGAAAAAACGTAACTCATCCTTTTTTGTATAAAAATAACATTGATCCTCCGGAATGGTTCGCGATTCATACCGGGAAGGTAAGCTAATGCATTCTACTATAAAATGCCCTTTTGAACTAACCCTGTATATTGCTCAAGACTAGTAGTGATGGCCGGAAAGCAGGTGTTTTGGGATAAACAATTTGAAATTCTCAAAAACTACTTGACCAATCTACTCCAAATTTATTGTGGTTATTTAGATGTCCGAATCCTACGAATTTGAAGAATTTCAAATATCTGCGAGAAACCATCATCGCATTACCAACAAGTGCCAAAACCAGGGGTATTTTCGTCCAATATGATTAGACTAAGGGCCTGATTCCAAGATACATGCTTCTGAAATATTTTTTGAGCAAATATCAATTGAAGGTACTGTACACAGCATTGATCTGATTGCAGCTGTCTTATAGAACTATCGGGTGGGGGTAGAGTAACCAACACACATTTGAAAGACATTGGTAGTGCAAAGATGGATTTTAAATTTAGTACATGAGAAAAAAGTAACATATCCCACGATCCTGTTATGCAATGAAACTTTCATTTTTCATGAACGTCAAATCTTCTGTCTTACTATACTAAATAATATCCATGCAGTCAAAATTAGTTTGCAAAGTGTTTCTCATGTTTATCAAATACAATGAATATTGTTTTGGGATCCCTCGCAGAAATAAATCTGTAGCACAGAGGCATATTCCTTATCTTGCACCAAAATTGAACAACATGCTACTTCTAAATCTTATAAATAATACAACATCAGTATACGTTTTAAAATGCAAATGCAATGGGAACAGTCCTGAGAAGATAGTGTGGGAACGTTTTTCAATAACTTAGTGATTAATATTTTAATCGTAAAGGTACGTACAGTGTAGTGAGAATAGCCCCTGACTGGACTCCCAGTATGGATTCGACAAAGTATTATTATTATTATTGTAAACAATTAGCCCACCACCATATATAGACAAACTACTTGGGCAATTATTCCAATTTTGACAAAAAATGCTTATTTTTTTAAATCATACACAAGCTGTAAATTCAGCTTCAGTGATACTCATACATCTACAATGTGTTTGGTCACGACATACCGATATTTGAGGAGGGAATTTTTCAGCTCTTTTATCGACGCATCCACCCCCATACAATGTCCTACCTCACCCCCTTTGAACTGGCAGCCATTTTTATTTTTACGTTACGATTACGCTAGTGCGTGTATGAAAATTGTAATAATTGATAACATAAGAGTCACACAATGATAAATTATTGAAAAACTTGTATTGATACTAACCATCATACATACTTAAAAACAGACAAAAACAGAAAACAATATGCAAGAAAATTGATTATGTGCATTTCCGAAGTGTAGACACTGTGGTTAGGTGTTGTCAGTCATCGCTTCGAGAAGGCCGTACGCAAAGAGCAAGGGGCACTGGACGCCGCCGTAGAACAACAGACCGTGAAGATCGCCGCCTAAGATTATTGGCCTTAAGGGACCGTTTCCCCACTACCAGGTCCATTGCAAATGAATGGTTTGCAGAACACGGAAGACCTATTGGCATGCGAAGTGTTTACCGACGAATGAGAAGTTTTGGCTTGTTTTCATACCGGCCACACTGGGTCCTCCATTTAACTCGAGAACACCGACGTAATCGCCTTGAGTGGTGCAGGCAACGGTCACTCTGGGATCAGGAATGGAACAGTATTGTCTTTAGTGACGAGTCTCGATTTTGTTTAGGCATTGACGATGGTCGTGCCAGGGTTAGAAGGCGACGTGGTGAAAGGAGGAATCCACAGTTTTTTGTTGAAAGACATGTTCATCACACTGTTGGAGTTATGGTTTGGGGTGCTATAGCTTATGGTTCCAGGTCACCTTTAATCTTCATCAGAGGTAACATGAACGCGCAGCGTTATATCCACGAAGTTCTAGAACCCCCTCTTTTACCCTATCTTGACACCCTGGCCGATCCAACTTTCCAACAAGATAATGCCCGACCACATGTTGCAAGAGTCACAATAGACTTCTTTTAACATAATGATGTCACATTGTTACCATGGCCAACAAGATCTCCCGACTTATCCCCAATTGAGCACGTGTGGGATATGATGGGTAGGAGATTGCTCAATTTGCAACGTCCTCCTCAGACTCTAGAAGCACTTCGAGAGGAGTTGGTGGTTGCCTGGAATGAGATGCCACAGGAGGACATTGACCACCTGATCAGAAGCATGCCTAGGCGCGTTGGAGAATGCGTAGCACATCAGGGTGCATCCACACATTATTAAAGGTCAAAGGGCTTTAAAGCAGTGCAATCATTTTGAAATTTTTATCATTTACTTATTATGCTTCATTAAGTACTTATACAAAATTTTTTTAAAATAAAACCATTTAAACTGGGTTTTCGGATTTATATGTCACTTAGTATAGTTTGGACATGTTTAATGTTACAGAAGCTGTTCAAAATACCCTCCATTATTGGTTATGCACATTGTAGTTCTTAAAACAATGTGTCGTGTTGAACAGCGGGTCATACCTGTGTCAGCTCTAATTTCGTTCGCAGCGGTATGGATCCTTTCCACGAGCTCTTCCCGTGTCGTCGACACATGACCGTAGACTTTTTGCTTCATTCTGTCCCAGAAAAAATAATCCAGGGGCGTTAAATCGGGTGATCGGGGTGGCCAAGCGACAGTGCCTCCACGTCCTATCCATGGAGAATGTTGCCTATCCAAATGTTCTAGCGCAAAAGCGTGTAGAAGCTCTAACCATATGTTGCGACGGTTGATAAGTGGCGTAGATCTGAAATTCGGTACTCAAGAAGTCCAAAAGTCCCTGGCCATCTAACCTTGGAGATAGCTCAACTGGGCCGACTAAAACTCCGTCGATCAATAATCGCTAGAACAACATGCTATTGTTCAATTGACACCAAAATGTATCATTCTGTGACACTTATGTACTCAGTTATTACAATTTTTATACATGCACTAGCGTAAAAATAAAAATGGATGCCATTTCAAGAGGGGTGAGGTAGGACATTGTAGGGGGGTGGATTTGTCGATAAAAATAGCTGAAAAATCCCCCCCTTAAATATCGGTGTGTCGTGACCAAACAAATTGTATATGTATTTTATAATGATTTGATTTCGATTGTACACAAATATGGCTGTCACAAATAAACACCTATTATTATTTTTATTATTACATTATATTATTTAACGGATTTGGTACGGTTATGATTCACGATTTTGAAGAATTGGTTACCAAAACATAGTTCGTGAAACAAACACTAATCTCGGAGGGCCGTGTTGGCAGTTTTGATGATTTTCCGATCTCAATCACCAAAAGTTGATTTTAAAGCGTAATTTTCAGGGAGTTGCGTTGATGCGTCGTATTGTATACGTATATGTATGCCCCGAGAGCGCCGTCGGCGATGCCCAATCATCCGCCACCCTTGTCTGTTCTGAATCATTAATCTATCAGGGAGGGACGCCACGGTTCAATTGCCTCCTGGGACGGAGGACCTAACTGACCGTCGTTCAAGGATTACCCAAAATGGTTCTTTTTAGGGGATTAAAGAAATATGGTGAAGGAGCACGCGTACTTACGCTCTGTCTAAAATGGTGAATGTGCCTGTATTCAGTATACACGTTTTACAATGGGAATGCTAAAACTTTGAAAATATGCATTAAACTGTCTAAATATATCTTTATTTGAATGTTCTTGTCATGATTCGTATGTCATGCAATATCGAAATTGATGACCCCAATTTTCGGTGTTCGGTCACTTGAGAATGATCACTTACCGACGGATTTCTATTTCTCTGCGACTCTTGTCTTTACATAAACAATAATGACATTCTTTCGTCGTTGAACTCAATTTCCACATGATTCACAAATGAAAGAAGTTGTCATTTATTTCTCAGATGCACACCGTATCAGTTACAAAGCACATAATTTAAATGCAGTTTCTTTACCGCAGTTGTCTTAAGCTGCTTTTGTTAATTTTTACTTCCCACGCCTACTGACGAGAAAGTGCTGTAATTGCGAAAAACTTGAAAATGAGATATTATGTTTTTTGGATGTTATATGACATGTACATCACGAAAAACTGTCAGTCATTTCCGTCGGTCTGTCTTTCTGTCGGTCTGTCCGCTACTTTTTGGACCTCCTAAAGTGTGGAAAGTACTTACTGCTCGGATTTGGATGAAATTTCCACACAAGGTTAGTTAGTACTATGCCAAGGACGAAAAAGGTTTGCGGAAATTTCGTACAGTGGCGGCGGAGCCAGAGGCAAACACAGGAAAGAAATAAAAAGCCGCTCAAACCTCGTTTTTTGAGGTTACTAATCATTTTCAGAAAAAAATTTGTAAGGGTTGAAAATTGGAGGTTGGGAGTTGTAGTGGTGGGGAATGTTATATTTCATTTTTATCAGCAGTGTGATTCAGCACCGTTGCCAGATGGTCGATACGTAAAATTTTTGTGTTAAACATATCTGTAGCTAGTTCGTTGCACTGTCTTGCTAAGCTAAAGCCAAGTTTGAGCTAAGCCGAACCTCAACTTTCATGGTTTTGGTGCACAAATAAAAAATATCAGCTTGCGAGTTTGAAATTTTTATGAGATGACCTCTGTCAAGAGCTTGATAAATTAGAAACTATGGATATGGAAAGTTTTTCGTTGAGTTCTAAAAGTGATCATAGTATTTTTTGGGTACTCATCAGAAACAACACAGTTTGTCCATGAAGCGGGGTAAATTTATAAAAATGTTCGAATGCCTTTCAAGGATGCCAATACTATAGAATATTTCAAATTTTTGTTTAAGGGAGTACCAGATGATAGATGTTCTGCTTACAGCAGCCAATCTAATAATGGTATACGGAAGAAACAATTTTTCAATCTGAATAGAAATACACATGTGATTATATCACTGGCTTCATATTTGAATTCGAATAACTTTGGTGTGAAATGAACCAATTCAACCAAGTATAACTAAATCTCAATTTGAGGTAGACCTTAATTAACATTCCGATCACCTTTTCTAATTAGCAGATTCGAGAACGATTGTGACAAAAATTCACTATCAATTGTCTAAAAGTTGCACCAATGCTAGTAGTGTTTATTACACCAAGCACATATATCAGAAAGAAAAAAGTGCTGCAAGACATAAGCATTTTATAGTTAGATTTTATTATAAGTATATTTGTTATGGATTATTAATATTCCAAATTTTGGTTAATCCGGCACTCAATGATGCGAACTTTTTATAGCTACAACTTTGCCATTTGAACGAAATTCTCACGGATTTGCATGTCTAACTTGAACTGGTGTCTCAAAATGAGCCCCATTTCTTTCACGTAGAACTGACCTCCCAGAACTTCGGTTGCGTGGACCAAAAGACATCTCAGATTTTGAGATTCGTTGAGGTTTCCCAAGAGTGCGGACGCGGCATAAGATTATCCAACTTCATTTGTGATTATTCTTAGCATTGGAGAAGTCGTAACAGGTAACTTAAACTGTTGTTGGTTAGAGCTAGGTTTTGTCTCACATGAAATCTCTACAGAAATGTGACATAACTGCATCTTTTGTCAGCTTTCCCATAACGAAATTATTCTAACAGCTTTCGTTTACTTGTTGATGTATCAATTTCTAACACAAGCAGTATACGACCGTGCCTCGTTTGTTTTGGAAATTCGTGTAAATTTAGTTTTATATCCGTCAGCTTCCGCTGTTCGACCGTTTAACTCATAAATTCATTATCACGGTCAACTCGATTTTGATTGCGCTGTCAAGGTTTGTTTTCCATTTGTTTTTCCGACGGTGAAGGTTGATATTTCCGGTATGTTGTTAATCCGTATACCGTCTGTTACATAAATGGACGCGATTCGCTATGTTTTGTTATGACTACATTATTAATGTTATTTTACACTATATGAGGTTTAGAAATACTCTATAAGTTCAAGTTCTTCAAGTCGTTGGGATAAAAAATAAAGTGTTAAAATAAGTCTGTTGCAAACGGCAGTCTTCAAGCACTTTACTTTTCAACTAAACATGGAGTATAGTTGCTATGCTTTCCTCTGTTGTCTCAGAAACCAAGCCTAGATGACGCTGATGAGTTGACAAAAAGCACGAAACAGCTATCCATGATTGTGATTGCAAAGACGAAAGTAGCATGTGATGTTCTTTAATGGGGAATATAGCACTATACCGCCAGAATCGTCAGTCAGTGGAGACTGGGCTATCAAAAGCGAATTGAAAACTTTACAATTTCAAGAGAACTTTCATACTTTTCTCTAGCTCATTTGAATTGGAACTACCTTTTATCCCAACAAATCGATGAGTTCATAAATGCACAGCATGCACTGGGATATGAACTGTTATGAGATTTATTTCAGAAAGGGCCACCAGGGTTTTCGGCCCCAATCATTATTCACATTTCAAGTTTATCAATCTATGAGATTTTTGCATTAATATATTTTAGAACATATATATTTTAAACTTTCATCAAGTGTTTTGCTGTTAGTATTTGGTCGTTCTTTGAAAGCCCAAATTTCGCAATTAGTATAGTTGCAACACTCTCTAATTTAAATCTAAAATTAAACACATTAAAAACTGAAATACATGGGTCAGATGTGAAGTAAAGAAATATTCACATAATGGAAATTTCTTGTGTTTTTTGAGCGTATAGAATATTTTCCATTAGCGGTTGCATTCTACGTCTTTGGGTTAGTTTGAATCGGCAATTTCTTCTTTATACTGTGCCCATTAAATGTATAAATATTGAATAGAAATTTAGCCGCCACGTGAATATTTTTTCCTTGATTCTGTAAATACAAATTCAAAATACTGTATCTAGGCCAAAAAACATTTTGAGATCTTTTGCTATACACATACTGCATTAATTTCTGTACTGAACTACTTTTTGTTAAATTTTCGACTAAAAGCAGAGGTAAAAATCTATAAAAATATAGAATGACAATCAATTCATGTCATAATGATGAATCAGGTGTTCCATTTCAAGCGTATTTAACTGAAATATTTATTACTGAACCAAATAAATCCTACTGATGATAAAATATGCATACAATTCAATAATACGAACTCTCCCCATAGTCCGGGAAATATCTTCGCTTATGATAGGAAAATGTTCTGATTCGGATTTTTTGCATAATGTCATTCAAAAAGGTCGACGAAAAGGCCCAAATTTGCATCAAAACTTTTTTGAAAAATGTTTAAGTAAATTCCAAAAATTGTTTTTATTTGTGGTTTTCAGGACATTCTGAATAAAAAAGGTGCTTTAGAACTTTTACCTTAAGTTCATAGTTTTCGATAAATTATTCGAAAAAGTGCGAAATATGCTGTTTTCGATCCAGAAAAACGATATAAAAAAACGAAAATTTTAATGTTACCATGTTTCTAAATATTCTTCAAACATCCAGTAACAAAATGCAAAAGCATCTAGGGAGGTATTGTTATTGTAAATGTTCGTTTTTTAATTGTTATCTAAGCGCTCACTCAGTGTATGCTCTGCGTTAATATGAGAGAGATGCAACAGCCGCGGTCAACAATTGAGCGCGTGCTCGATTAACAATAGAAAAACAGAGATTTACAATAACATACGTCCTGAAATACGGAATTTTGCTACTGGATGTTTGATGATGATGATGATTTATGAATATTGGCAACATTAAAATTTTCGTTTTTTCATAGTGTTTTTCGAGGTCGAAAATGGCATATGTTATATCGCACTTTTTCAAACTTCGTATGGCATATATATCGAAAACTATCAACTTTAGAGAAAAGTTCTAAATTACTTTTTTTTTGTTAAAAATATCCCAAAAGACCTAAACCTTGGCCGAAACGAAAAAGTCTGGAATTATTCGAAAAAAATATTTTTCAAAACGTTTGACGCAAATCAGATGATCAAAAAAATCCGAATCAGAATATTTTTACCATTAAATGCGAATATATTGCCCGGACTACCACACATACCCCAGCAAATAAATGTTATCCGCATAAAATCTTTCTAAAGTGCACTCAACAAGCCAACACACCAATTTGTTGAAGAGAGCTCTCGTCGTACAAAATCCGCCTCGCCTCAGGAGTTGCCATAATTGCTTGCCAGTGAAGCAGCTAGAGAGTATTTAAAGTCTCAAAACACGATCTCTTGAGTACCGAGGCTGATTCAATTAGCCTAATGGCCGGACTTGCATATATTTTTACTTTTGCCGATACACTAACGTCGTCAACGAGGAAAATTTCCACCTCGTTCGGGGATTAGTGAAATTCTCCAGGAAAACACGTATCACTAATAGGTTGCGATGGCAGTGTCGTTCAGCTTACTTACTACAATGGAGGAAAAATAACAACAGACAGCTTGCCGTGTTTACCTTCGCATTGGTCGATTTTGGTAATAGCTGGCAGTTAGTGCTATCTTATTTCAACATTAGATAGGTTTTTCCACAGATCACCCTAAACGCATACACCTTCTCCCTTCCGTCGTGACAAACCAAATACATATTCACTAAAAATGTACAGTGTGTGCCGTTTAAAAATATACAAAATTTATTGGATATCACTTTTCTGATAAGAACGATACTACACAAAAACTTTATATCAGACCCTATAACTTTTGTATAGCACTTCTTTCTGAATGTTCACATAAAAACGTCAGGGTGAGGGTACAATTTGTAACGGGATACATATGATCCATTTCGAAGCACATGTATCTCGTAAAATATACATCAATTAAAACCTTGACGTCTCTGGGTGGTCACAGTCACACAGAACTGCGATTCCAAAAAGTCCCAGAAATTTTAGAATCCTTCTACCACGAGATAGCAGCTACTGTTCGTTTTCATAAAAAGGTGTAATATTCCTGGGCTATTCCGATTCGGAAATCCGAACATGCAATACAGCATATTTGCACCCAGATGCGTGTTGAAAGTGACGACTGTCCGCACGCTGGTAGAAGAAATAGATATACACCTATGTTGTAATACTAACACTGCTTACAAACTACTAACTCACAGTAAGTTCATACAATCACAACGTATGAGTTATTCTCCATGAAACTTACCTGCAACAAAAAAATATATTACTGATTTGCTTCACAAATTTAAAAATAATCATTTCTTTGAGAAACTATCACTGTAATCGTGAAAAATGTGTTGAGATATTATGTTAAAAACGATGTCACTCGTCGGTCTATCTGTCTGTTTGTCGGTCTGCCCGCTAAGCTTTAGTCAGACTATAACTTGGAAAGTATCGCTCGGACTTTGAAGAAGGGTTACTACTGTGCCCAGGACGAAAAAGCTTTGTAGTTTTGGAAAATAGGTCAAGTAGCGGGCGAGCTACGGAGCAAAAAAATCACTTAAACTTCGTTTTTTGATGTTTCAAAATTTGAAGCACCGCGATAGTGAGTATGAGCATTTATGCACAGACCTTAGTCGGTTAAATCACGGCATTGAAGCAGGTACTGTTTGCCTGCTGTTGCTCCGCCATGGACTACGTGTAGATGCATCGGTCATTCATTACTTCAAATTGTGAGTACATTAGAAGCATCCTAATGACAAAACGTCTTTGATTAATACCAAAGACATAACATTTACAGTCCCATACAAGCCCCAATCCACAATTTTCAACCTCTTCTTAATAATAGAACACCACTCGCTGATACTAAAGATGCAGCATTTACAGCCCTCTACCCCCAACAATCTCCAACTTTCAACCACTACAAGAATGTTTCTGAAAATGATTAGTTTCTGAAACGTCAAAAAAACGAAGTTTAGCCGATTTTTACTTTTTTTTCGTTTTTGGCATTTCCCCGCCGCCACTGCAACAATTTTCAAAAACGACAAAGCTTTTTAATGCTTGGCATAGTGGTAACCTGGTGTAAAAATTTAATCCAAATCCGAGTAGCACTTTCCAGGTTATAGACGGCCCAAGGATTAGCGGACAGATCGACAGACAGAGACCAACGGAAATGAGTGACATGGTTTTTCGTGATGTACATGTCATATAATATCTAAAAATATTCCACTTTCGAAATTTTTCGTGATTATAATACTTCATCGCCAGTGTGGCGTGGGAAAGTAGAAGCGCCCCTATTTTGAGTCGGTTCTGCGTCACTGTCAGGGAACCACCAGCCCAGGGACGTAATTGATCCGGACGACAACGATTCCTGAAACGGGATACATTCGCTAAAAGCTGCTGATGATGGTGCGTACGCGAGGAAATTCCCAAATTATCAGCTGACGACAGGAGGCGACAAAACAAAAGCCAATAGAGGTGATTACGCTGGATGGGCGCAGGCGACTCAGGCAGAGGAGAAGAGAGGATGGGATCGAATAACTCAATTTGGATTATTGTGATTTTGGGGCTGATAGAAGAAGGGGTCGCGTCATTAGGTGGAAGGGGAATAATCATGTTTTTCATGTGGTAGTAGATTTTTTAGGAAATAATATTCATCAATGTATTCTTTAACATATTTGTCATTCATGCAGTCAAGTAGGTCGATTATTACTACCCGCGCCTTCGTTAATGATTCTGATACAATGACAGTGGTGTACAATTTTGCTCCTG
The DNA here is from genome assembly GCA_963669975.1 of Acanthoscelides obtectus. Lineage (NCBI taxonomy): Eukaryota > Metazoa > Arthropoda > Insecta > Coleoptera > Chrysomelidae > Acanthoscelides > Acanthoscelides obtectus. Next base: position 57,147,726 of record CAVLJG010000008.1, on the reverse strand, counting down.
CTGGTTGACGCTTGCGTATTTGGAAAACAAACTATCAACGTATAAGGAGAAATGGCACATTTGATAGAAAAGTAACCTATTTCTCACGACTTCATCACATTGCAATTGACATCTTTGTTTATAATTGCAACTTATTGACAATCAGTAGTTCTTAAGAGACTAGAAGCAGCTTCAAACTGAGATGAGAAGAAGGAAATTTTGAAATTGAAACTGTCTTTCTTTAGGCATACCTGGTACGTCTTTCGAAAAATTGATTTCTGCCGGGTACTATTGAAATGGAAAGTGAATCAGTTAATACACATCTATTTAATGATCAAATTACAAAGAGGTCTGCGAATTAGGATGTCAAAAAATGGCTAGGAGCAGGTAGTCTTATTTCTTTGGAAATCTGAGAATACCGAAGGAAAAAAAAATATATGAACCTAGGTTTGTTTTAAATGCTTCATTTATAATTAGTGATTACCAGAAGTCAAGTCAGTATCTTGCTAGTCAATGATTTTATTGAAATTGTAACGTACTTAAAATTGTCCAATCATTTTTGAAGGCTGAGATAGAGAATAAGACAATGGTACTAACGACGCGAATTCTGACGAAATTTAGTTCTGATCAGTTCGTCTTAGGTCCTCGTCAGAACAAGGCGGTTACACTGTACGCGCTGTCTGACATGTTGGTAGTCAGTATCTTTCTGCCTCCCCGCAAATATGGACGAAATTGACGAATTTTATTTCCTTGAAAGCCCGTACTGTTGTCAAATGGTGGAAAAATAGAGCTTTTTAATCCTTTATTTTCTAGTAGAGATGACAAAGGAGAGATTGAAATGTTATTACTTATAGTTTTTGCCTCTCATATCTCATATCCCATGGTAAACTGTTATCACAATAGTTATCATTGTCCATCGTGGAATAACAAAAAAATCAAACCTGTTTGAACGCTCATCTTCTTCTGATGAGGTAGTGTATACTCTGATGTAGTGGTCGTGGTTATATATTTACATCGTATTGTGTTGATTTTACGTAGTTTTAGACTTTTGACTCAGTTGTCTACCAATGACTACCTTAGTGACAACGTTGTATCAACATAATAATTATGCTTACATCTACCTTCATTAGGCTTGGGCCGCTCGTTGCAAATTATGTAAGAAGTACAATGACTTGGGATTGTCTAACAGCACAATAATTTGCAAACATTTTTAAAAAATAACACCAAAAATGGGAATTTAATGACAGAACTGTCAAAAAGTTGACACGTACTTTGATTCTCACTATAGCCTATGAGAACTCAGTGACAAACAAATCTTTGACTGGCTCCTTCTATCTAGTCTGAAGTCGTTGATTTATTACACACACATAGTTTCTTCCACGTTCATTCTCGTTGACTAACACAATACACTGATACTCGATTACCTAGTCCCACTGTATGTAAAATTTTTACACGTGCCAGCTGAATACCGATCCAACAAATCTGCGGCACTTCGGCGCGCGTCATCTAAACTAAGCCTGACGGCGCGTTTTTTTGCAGCATTTAAATTTAACGCTTCTGTGTCCTCGCACTTAGACTAAAATAATTATTCCTTCAACCGTTTGTTCATGAAACCATTACGGAAGCAAGCTGATATTACACATCAGTTTGATCGGTGTATTTGAAATAAACATCCACCTTGTATATTTACCTTATCCCGCAAGAAGCGTTTTTTCCACAAGCAATTTAAAAAATTTATGATGGTAATTTAAGCCCGGCTAAAAATCTTAATACCCGCTTTAATTCTGGATTGGAACATTAAAATGTGGTATTCTGAATTTAAATACAGACGTCGACTCATAAAAAGCAGAAGGTCCCAGACGGCATTACAACAGACGTACGCACTTGAAAGCTTGAATTGAGGAGGGAAAAAATGCCATCAAATTAGTGCTAATCTTCCTTCCCATGTTATACTATAATATTCATTTTTTAATGCCAGACGAAGGGTTTTATAGGTTTCATCGTATGAAGGAACCCAACGCCTGTCATATGTCGTTCAGTATTCTAGATTTAGATTTAGTACACTACAGATAATGTAATCTTGCACACTTTTTAGAACCGTCTGCGTCTGTGGCAGCGCCATCTGAAGAAAGCGACCCTAACTAAGCCGCAATTCACGATAATTTCTTCATAGGTAACGACACTATGCAACCACTCTGGTGCCCTGTATTATCATACAATACGACGTATTATACATGACCTTTCCATACTTGCATTGCTTCCAGTGCTACTGAATTTTGAACAAAACATTTTTGCAATTATTCCGATATTTCTAAAATAAGAGAAATTTATCAAGTAGCCCTTGAGCTTGAGAATCTGAAAAGCGGCAAAAAATTCAAAAAGGTAGTATTGTTACTGGAATAACACGTAAAAAATGCTAGTTTCCTATTAAAAATGTAATTTGGTACTTTACACATTTGGAATACATTTTAAGTTACATAACAGCTTGCATTTATAATTTTTCAGTATCATCACTCAATCAGTGCTATTTTAACTGTTGAATTCTATGCCCTCCTCCGGACGTTATTACTTTTGCTTCCAACCGCAGGCGTAAGCATGTCAGGGGTGCGTTTGTGAATCACTTCGGAATGTAATACCGTACCCAGTAATGGAATATAGATTGACATATGAAATTTTACTCTTGCATATTGTGAAACATTATTTTTAGAACGCCTAAATTATTTCATATAATGACACTTGATGACAGCCGACCAATTTCTAACCACGTTCTCTGCGACCTTTGTATTCATTATAAGACGAGCCTCACTCCCAATTAGCATGCAGTGAGGATCAAAGGGTACGTGACATAGGTCAAATTTTTGACAGTTTTGTCATTAAATTTATATTTTTAGTGTTATTTTTTAAAGGAGCGAGTGTTTGCAGATAATTGTGGTGTTAGATGAGATTTCAAGACATGGTACTTTTACATAATTTGCAAAGAACCGTAAAAAGGAGGTAGATGTTTCCACCGGCAAATATTATGTTGATACGACCCTGTCACTTTGATAGGCATTGGTAGACAACTTGTCAAAAGTGTGTACTATAGTACTACGCAAATTTAGGGACAAACAATGCAATGTAAAACTATAGGCTTGGGTGCTTCTAACCTACAGGGTTTGTCCGGAAAGTAATAGGACTCATTTTCTTCTGCCATGACTGTACTTCGGAGCGTGAGCGCACCGACTGGATTCGGTAGAGGGCGTTCCTAGCTAACGAATGAGCGGCTGGTCAGTTGTCTCCGAGCACTTGGAGAGTCAGGACAGGCATTTTCGCGCGACGTGTTTCTGTGAGTGGTGCAAGCCGAAAATGCAGCGTTCGTTAGAGCAGAGGTACGCGATTAAATTCTGTGTGAAACTCGGTAAATCTGCGAGACGTTTGATATGATCAAGCAGGCTTACCCAGGTGTTGCTTTAGCAAGAAGTGGTGTGTTTCGGTGGTACCAGGCCCTTTTGGAGGGCCGGGAAGAGGTCGCTGATGAAGACCGTGCTGGAAGACCTTCGACTTCGACAAACACCGATATTGTGACTCGTGTGCGCAAAGTTTTGAACTCAGACCGTCGACTAAGTATTTGTTTAATTGCCCAGATGTTAAATTTACCAAAATCTGTGATTCATGACATTGTGACACAGCATTTGAACATGCGCAAGGTGTGCGCGAACATGGTCCCAGAAATTGCGGCGAGTGGAAGTGTGCCAAGAAAATTTGAACATGTGTGAAAGTGACCCCCAATTTTTGAATAACGTAATCACAAGTGACGAGTCGTGGATCTTTGAGTATGATCCCGAGACAAATCTTCCGAGTGGCACACGACGGCGTCTCCTCGCCCAAAAAAGGGAAGAATGAGTAAATCCATAGTGAAAACGATGCTCATTGTCTTGTTTGACATCAAAGGCATCGTCCACCATGAATTTGTTCGTCCTGGACAAACCGTCAACGCCAAGTTTTACGTGCTCAGGAGATTCGGGTCCGACAAGACATCGCAGCCGACTGGAAGTTGCAGCACGACACCGCCTTTCTTGTGAACAGCTACTTGACCAAGGCCGGCATCTCAACGCTTCCGCAGTCGCCCTACAGCCTACATGTGCCGCCCCCCCCCCCCGGACTTTTTTTTGTTTCCTCGCCTGAAAAGGCCGATGAAAGGCAAGCATCTTGAGACGACAGAGGGGATCCAAGCAGCATGCAACGCGGCTCTCAAGGCTATTCCGGAGAATGCCTTCCGTGAAGCCTACAATGCTTGGAAATCGCGCTGGCAGCTCTGCATCGACGCAGAAGGACCCTATTTTGAAAGTTTTTAAAGAATTGTAACGATTGGCTCAATATTTTTTTTTAAATCGATTCAGTCCTATTACTTTCCGGACAAACCCTGTATTCCAATTTGTTGGTCGATCTAGATTCACAGTTTTGAATCGCATTAAGGATTAAATAAATGTTCAATTTTAAAAGTGCATAGGAAATTTTGATATGAAATGATTAAATGTGTTAAATTATAATGCCATTGTTCAATAGTGATTTTCTCTGAATAAATTGGTACAGAAGATACACAAATACCTATGCTAAAATAACCTGCTAATATCACCAAAATTTCAGATTTGCTACTTTTTTTTTAGAAATAAATACGGCTGTTGTAGCTTATTAAGTAGCTTTGTCCATTCTGAGCTAATACTAATTTCTTCCTTTTACTTTCTACACCTCTGGGCCAGGAAGTATTGTAATCACGAAAATATTGTGTTTTTTGAAAGTTATAAGACATATACCTACATCACGAAAAAGTAACTCACTCATTTCTGTCGGTATGTCTGTGTAATCCTTGGCCCGCATATGACTTGAGAAAAACCTATCAGGTTTGATGAAATTAGTTTTTGAAAATTGTTTCCGTGGCGTCGAAACAAGGAGTAAAAAAACTTCATTTTTGGACGTTTCAGAGGATCTTGATCATTTTCAGACAAAAATGTGTATGGATCGGAATTCGGGGGTTGGGGATTGTATGGGATGCGTATATGAATTTTTTTGATCTTAGTATATGTAACCACGGCAATCCTATGCACTTATAAGCCAAATTTCACAAATCATATCCCACTACATTTGCCCTTAAATACTAGAGAATGATAGAACAATGTTTTCGATCCGCGTACTCCTGCTATCCGACTCACAGTCCGGCGAACCAGTCTGGCTGGCAAATCTATCTGTACGGAAACACAAAAAACATATACACGTATCTTGCACGTTGCCGAATCGCACAGCAACCCTCTGGTGCGTGATTTACTAGACTACACAGTCAAGCAAGTTCGCAAACATTCCAGGCCGCGCCTGGCACTGTGATCAAAATTAATTTGTGAATTTCAGTATACAAAACCGATCAAAATTGTTTTTTGGAGTTACACAATTATTCGAGTAGTCAATCCAATAATGTTTAAGCTATTTCAAATGATTTACTTCTTTTATTTGCTCTATTTCTTCATTCCTTTCTTTCCCTTTTCCTCTTAAACATGTTTGGTATCTGGGTAGCCAGACCTGACAGTCTAACAAACTGACGAGACATTTAACTAAGAGCAAAGGTCCACTGGACCGTACCGACAAACAACGACGAATAGCAGAAGGAACTTGCATGAAATGATAACTTGCTGCAGCGATGCCACACAAGTGGCAATGTTGCCAGATGGACGGTAAGTACCGGTAAGGCAGGGAATGGATGAATTAATCAGTTTAATTTTTCTGTTGTACATGACCGTAACTAACTTTTTTCTCATAGGATTTAAATTGCGCTCAACTTAATACTTTATGAAGTGATGACGGCGGCTCTCAGGAAGTGCAGAGTCAACCTACTTGACGCCATTTTTGGTATAGTTTAAGGCTGGAGCTTTAAATCATGTTTACTTCGTTTAAAATGGATCACAACCTTTTAGGTACATTCATTTGGTTTTATTTAATTCCAAGAAAAACAAACGCAACATCGTTATGAAAACATCTAATTGCAGAAAACTGATAGGTAGTCCCGAACAATTATAGTCACTGGACGACGCTGTCATCGCGCATACAGCGAATAGCTCAACTTCGATGTAGAGCAACCGCATCTACATACAATATAGTCAAACTCTCAACTTCTCATTTAAGACCGCAAGTTTCCTGACACTGATATAAATCATTTTCGTATGTACAGGTAGTGCAGCATTAGCTATCGTAGTGGAACAACTTACTTCCAACGTGTAGTTTGAAAACTAATTAGCAACTTAAATTGCACTTACTAGTTAATTCAGTATAGTCGATTTGGAATTGGACTATACCACAAGCCTTTTGTCAATTACCGTATGATAGTAACATATAATGTTGTTAGGGTGTGTCTTAACGCAAGGAAGTCATCAGAGTGACATACATGTATTAATTAAATAGACGTCACCATATATCTGCAGAAGTTGGAGAACATCTTAACATCATATTTTTCTTTGACCACGATGCTTTACCTGATTTTTTTAATTGTCATTTCTGAAACTGTATTACAGATGCAAAAATAGTTGAAAACGAAAGGAAAATAGAGAAAGCAATGTTTCTATACTTTTCATCTCACATTTGTACTCTCCACGCCCCTGCCCTGTGCGAGAACGTATTGTAATCGAAAATGATCATTTTCTCTTTCTAGATCCTTTGGGCTTGAAGTACCACAGCAAGTGGCTATAACCGGCCGCGTAGTTGTAGTTAGATGTCAGCTTGAAAATTCCAGGTCTTCTAGCCATTTTACACCACAATGTGTAGGTTGGCTCTTGTTGCGGACTTCGTGTGTCGTTTTCCCCTCTCCATCTTCGTTTCCTCGGGTTACACCCGTATCCGGATGTGTGGGCATGAGTAATCTACTTTTGTAGTTGCATATGTGCATTCATTTCGGGCCTGATGAAGCCAACCAGCAGAAATACGTATCGCTCGGCTTGCCTATCCTATTTTCTGCTCTAAGCTAATTTTGCCCATTATTTTCATACTTATCGTTTTATACCTTTCTCCGCATGATCGTTTTCTCTCTCTCTCTTTATATATATATATATATATATAAGCCGGATTGGTTCGCTTTAATAGGTACGTGGATCGAAAACGTTTCTCTAGGTTTTAAAGGCAAATGTAAATATGGCTAATAGTTGCATAGAATCACTAAGAGAGCGTATAGATAGGTATACTAAGGGCCGTATCATCAGTCGTTCCTAAAATTGGAGGACGCCTTTATGGCCTGCTTGATTTTCTTAGTTTTCTACTCTTCCTTGTCAGCGCTCAATTTTGCATCAAATTGTTCATACTTTTCTGTCATATAGCCTAAAATTTCCTACAATTCAAGAAGAAAACATAGCCTGACAATAGGAGAGCACTGACGATGACACGGAACAATAGAAATATAGAAATATCCCGGCCTTTCTCAAGGAGAGGAAATACTACGAAAATCAAGGAGACCATAAAGCCGTCCTACAATTTTAGGAACGACTGATGATACGGCCCTTAGATCAAAAAGTATTCACATACCCTCTCTCACTCCCTGCAAACTCCAACACCAAATTTCAATAACTACAAAAAATTTTCTGGAAATATCAAAATCCGAGTGGTACTTCTCAAGTTATAGGAGGATACGAAATTAGCGGACAGACCGACAGACCGATGGAAATGAATCATATGGTCTTTCGTTACATGCCATATAACATCCAAAAACATAATACCTCAATTTTGAAAATTTTCGCGATAACAATACTTCCTCGCCAGTTTTGACATAGGAAGTAAAAAAAACATGTATAGAATTTTCATTGTCATAGCAATGTTGCCAAATAGGGTCGCAGTAATTCCACTAGAAGAAACAGGAGCAGACTCCATTTTCCTCATGAAAAAAACACGACATCAATCTTTCAAAGAAAGGTCACCCCTTGTCCTCTCTCGTAATGTTTCTGTTAAGGTTTCGTATACTCAAAACTTCGAGAGAAAAGGAAATCTCATAACTTGTGGCAACGCTGGCGCTTAAAGGTGGTCGACACGTATATTGGCTGTCAAATGAGTCAAATCGTCTCGTGGCATTGCCACGCCTTGTTTTTGGTTAATTAATAAAACACAATGATAAATGCTATCTAACGGTTGGCCCAAGCAAAACAGTTGTCTAGTGGCGTGCAAATTTAGGCCATAGCTCAATAAAGCGGAGAGTAGGGGCGGGTTAAGAGCGCCAGTGACTTAGGACGGATTAAACCACAACTCCCCGAGATGTTAGTCGGAACTTGTTTTGCTTGATCACCACACAAAAGGAGAATCTAACAGAGATGACGAAATTTAAGTAACAGTACACACAGAGAGAGCCAAATAAACAAGATATCAAATTGATCACAATATATTGATTAAAAAGAACAAAACGCACATGTGCTCTCCACCACTGGAGTGCGAGAAAGGATATTAAAAAAAAACTGTCGCAAAATAAAATTAGTTGGCGTTTACCATGGTATATGCTTTACATATATGTTTTATGCCTAAACTACACTTATCTGGGCGGAGGTCTTCTCCCAGTTACGCCTAGGCGCAGCCGAGATTTATCCCAGGTCAAAAAGAACAAAAAAAAGGAAGCCAGTAGTGGGCACGTTACTGGGCAGGGGCTGCTTGCCTTGGTCCCAAAAATTATGAGGGTCACAAGAAAAAAAACCGTGTTCACATCAGGGTTTTTTCAAGGGGATGGCTTCCAATTTGCAAAACTGCAACGATGTAACTGACTGGGGGAGAAAAGACGAGGATTTTCTTCTGTTTCGCTGAGGGTCAAAATCCCATAAAAAATGGAAGACGTAGCACCCAAAATAACTAAACTTAAGTTACGCAACAAAAAGAAACGGGTGCTAGTCCATGAATGGGTGTTGGGGCCGCCTAATATCCCAGAGTCTGGAAAACGACAAAAAGACCCCTGCACCGCGACCTCAACGGAAACTGCAAAGCGAATCCCAGAATACGTAACGTTCTCGAGGAAGGAATCTTGAGTGGCCTTGAAGAAGATATGTTTTATAGGAAGCCAACTAACGGAGAAAAACTGCTGAGTTTTTTGCTCATCGTCAACACCATACTGAATCGCTGAGAAAGAAAGATATAATACGAGTGAAATTACACAAGAACTATTAAATTTGCAAAAAGAAAATCATTGAAAAAGGGTTTGGCCTAGGAATGAGCACTCTATTATCAATGAGGATAAATTCAAATGACTGATAAGTGATAAATAGAAAAAAAAAGGTTACGTGATTTTGGCATGTGACAGTATATGCTGCTTTGTCTTTAAAAGAACTTGGACAAGCAGTAGTAGAAACGGATATGCGTGGTCGCTGTTCCGCACTTCTCTTGGGGTTTCTGTTAATATATACCGTAGATCAGCGAACGACAGCATGCAGTGAGGATTTGGACTAACTCGATATAATTGAGCTTGATTACAGATACGCTTTATACGGTCGGATGCGGTTATTTCGAGCAATTAGATCAGCAAGGAAATGCGGGAAAATTCAGTGGCATTGGGGAACCATGGGACGAAACCACAATGGAATGAGATTCTGAATAATACCTTGATCGCTTACGAACTTCATTTTATTTCCCTCGCTAACAGGCCATATAGAATATTTATAACTACGGACATTCTTTTCCTCATGTTTACGTAAGTTATCTTTATCAATGCTTGCATTCATCGTCAAGGAAACGCAATGAGCGGCAGTCAAAATGTTGACATTTCAGGCGTTATACGATACCGCTGTTTCAGCTGCTTCTTCAAGATCAATTGACACTTTGACATTGACAATATATTTTATTTAAGTTTTTCAAATAACACTCCGTTTGTTTTTCCTTTCATTTTCATATTTCTATACAGTATGTTACTACAATAGTCTGAAAAGTCATGTATAATTGCAATTTAAGATGGGGCAAGGATCTTTAATCACTGTATTGGCTATTTTAATTGAATATTTTCAGGTGCAATATGTTATAAGAAAATAAGAATTTGAATCCCGGAATCCAGTTTACGAGTATGGTTGGCTATCTTAAGGTAGAATTCGTAATTCAACGCTATAATTACGAAAATACCAGTCTAATTTTAATGAAAGTTTTACAGTAATTCGCTGCTTCACGTTTCAAGAATTGCGTCAGTGGCTGCTAACCTTCTGTAATTTTTGAAAGCAGATCCATCGTATTCGGAATTAAAATTATTTTATTGACTAGTACATTCAGTTTATCGTATTAAGAATGCTAATTGCGCTAGCAGTTTTATAACGAACATAACGAAAAACTGCAAGACTTTTCAAGCTGTATAAAATGACTTTCAGAAACCAGTTTTTTACATTTTTCACATATTTGTCCTTTAAATTTCCTGAAACAATTCATCCCCAATTTTTTAATTGAGTCACAATAAGCGCCTCGTGTTTAACTACTTATACAAAGAGATACAGGAGAAGAATTTCGGGTCAACATCCAGCGGTTGATAGAACTGTATTTGTAGTCAACAATATTAGTAGATATGTGTGTGGATCTATAAAACCCCCTGATAAAACTGAATAGCTTTCCACTGACCTCGATACGTCAGTAAAGTAATTCCTAAATGTGTGGTGTCATTTAGCAGCCAGTTTTGACAGCAAGAAAACCAAAAGATAATATTGAAATGTTAATAATATCCCTTCTCCCAGCCGCTGTGTTCAAACTGCACCGTTGATATGACTAAAAGCCTTGTTAAATATATACACAACATTCGGATCGATTTAAATTCATCATCAGCTTTGGATATGCTATCAAAATTGATATGGACGTGTCATTATTATTATTTTAATATGTACACATAGTGCTGCAGGCGCTTTAATACGTTGTTCACACAGGCAGGGTAATATTATTCATGTCTAAATTTTGTGGTAAAACTGATGGACGTGACGCTAACATTTTATATAAAAGGTACTCTCGGCCAAAAAGAAAATACAACAATGAATAAAAATTCACTCAGTGGAGACCCGGCTAACAATGCAAAATGGGATACAGTTCCAATGGACAGCTTGCTGTTTTCACTTTTACAGCGATCGATGCTGGTAATAGATGGCAGTTTGTACTGTCTTAAAGTTATCGATCAGTCGGACAGCCCTCCTCTATACAGTATCGAGCATGTAAAATGAAGTCGGGGTGGCAGCACCTCAAACATCTGATCAGTATTCGAAGCTAGGACTTATCTATACCCTGTACAGATTAAGGAGGTTATGTGACGAAAAGTACTTCTAGGCCCTAAACAAATAGCTTAGCTTTTTACCGGCACCTGCCGCTAGCGAAAAGATATGTTCGTTTCAGGTAATCGCTGTGGTGCTTCTTCTTACTTAAGGTACAGTACTGTGTTTTGGAAGCATTAATCTTTACCAGATTGTTGTGTCCCTAAGCAGTGATAACCTCCAGGTCTCTCGTCAGAGAGAGAATCGCTCATAGCCTTCTTCTATCCAACTCGCCTTCAGAGATCGGCTTGTCACTCTGAATTCCTTGAGCAAATGCATAATAATGCATTTGCATTGTTTCAGTGTTTTATTGGTTTTTACAGAATCGTTTCTATCCGCAAAAAATGCACCATTCAACGGATTTACAAGTACGAACAGTCTCTACCCCCATGATTTCACTAATACAATAGAATAAAAGCGCGTGTTATTCTCGTTAGTCTCGAATGGTTCCATTAAAAACAGTTGGGAAACGTTTTACTAGATTTTAATTCTGCAACATTAATGAGAGTTCTTCGGCTTTAGTTCCTTTATGACCACTTAGCGTTAGCTCCTCCTTGTATCTCAAGAAAGCTCATATAATTAGGTGGACGCCTTGAACAGCCTCAATTTCATTTTGAATCACCCTGTGTGCAACGTTCTTCCTCCCCCATAGTCCTGATGGGCAGACTGACCATTACAATACATGTAAATAGGCAATTATCCTTAATTCTCCCTTTCATTCCGTTTCGACCGATACCAATTACTTAATTTCGCTTGGGACTGGAATTCTAAAATTCACTCGTGTACATACACTGCTGGCGCATTGCTGTTCTGAATATTTCCTTTGTTGGTAAAGAATAACCGCATGCATGATTAGCTGTATTTATCATGCAAAGCCCATTTAATACGAATTAAAGCAGCACTTGAGATTGGAAAGCGGATGGAAGCGTGGATGTCTGCGAAAAGCTGGGAAATCTCGAAACTGGAGATACTACAGACCAAAATATGTGAATTGACCTAAACATACCTCAGTCTAAAAGTTGATAGTTTGCGATACAGGGAGTCAAAGTTACAATTTTATTTTCTATTTTTCCTTATTGCTTGAGAAGTATTTCAGATTTGGACATAAAATTCGGTATAGGGAGGTTTTCTAGTATCAGAAACAAGAATCCGTTATTTTTTATGTCCAAACTTCTAGAGGGCGCCGTGTACGGCACTATTTCGGTAAATAACTTATCATAACATTTTTGTACTACCCTGTATACAACAACTGACCGCAAAATCCTATTTTCTCGTATTTCCACAACAAAATAGGTTCACTTGTTAGAAGTGTCTAAAACTACTAGTTTTCGAGATATTTGTTTTTAAAAGTTCCAATGCATTATTTGTATTATTTATTAGCGTTGCTATGGTTTCTAATGTTTGTCATAATATTGCTTTAAGCTTCATAGATAATTTCAAGTTATTTTAAGTTTAATGTACAGATTGGCAAGATGTAATGCTTTAAAAGCACGAAGATTGCACGCTGACAGATTCCCTAATAGGCACCTGGTTAATCAAAGACTTTCCAACGAATCGATCAGCGGTTACGAGAAACTGGTAAGAACTGATTATAGCTTTATTTTGAGTATTAAAAACCATTTGGATTTTAGGTAGTTTTGTTCAAAATATGGGCGGACATAGTGGGGCTCCCAGAACTGTACGTACAGCTGAAGTTGAAGAAAATGTTTTAGATGCTGTTTTTGAAAATTCTACAGTTGGGGTTAGGAATGTAGCTTGAGAATTTCAAGTTTCCAAATGTACACTAAATACCATTTTTCAAGAGCAACTGCTTCATCGATACCACCTGCAAAAAGTACATGGTTTAAGCGCGGATGATGACCCCGCAAGAGTAGAATTTTGTACATGACTCTTAAGGAAGTTTAACCACGACAATGGTTTTACTTCGTTAATATTATTTTCGGACGAAGCAGGATTTGGAAGGGATGGGCCTATTAACTTGCATAATCTTCACATTTATGCAGACGACAATCCTCATGCTATAATACAAACCCGCCACCAAGTACAATTTCAGATTAATATATGGGCAGCAATAATTGGACAACATTTAATAGGACCCGTTGAGTTACCCGTTAGACTAAATGGCCAAAGGTATTTACAATTTCTTTTTCTCTTCTACCCACTCTGCTGGAAGATCTTCGATTACAAATACGCATGAATATGTGGTTTATGCACGACGGCGCTCCACCTGATTTTAGTATATTAGTTAGAGAGCATCTAAATAGAGTAGTTTATCCAGATCACCACATTTAAATCCTATAGATTTCTTCTTCTGGGGTGATTTAAAACGACGCGTTTAGAATACGCCAGTGGAAACGTTAGATCTCCGACACAAAGAATTTTCCACTATAGCTAGGAAATGAAAAATAACATCCAAATGGTTTGGAGAGTACATCAAGGATTAGTTCGTCGAGCTCGAGAGTGTGTTAGGCAAGGTGGTGCTCATTTTGAACAATTTTTGTAGTTATTATATCCGTTTATTAGTTTTGTTGTCATCCTCATTTGTTATTGTTAGAAACTATAGAAACGCTACTCAGGTATTATCCAAAGCAACTTGATTATTATGTTATAAAAATGTTTTATCATCATGGTACAAACAATGCATTGGACCTTTTAAAAACAAATATCTCGAAAACTATAAGCTTTAGGTACTTCTAACAAGTAAACCTCTTTTGTTGTGGAAATACGAATAAATAAGATTATATAATAATAATAAAGCTATAATCAGTTCTTACCAGTTTCTCGTAACCGCTGATCGAATCGTTGGAAAGTCTTTGAATTAAGCAGGTGTCTATTAGGGAATCTGTCAGCGTGCAATCTTCGTGCGTTTAAAGCATTACATCTTGCCAATCTGTACATTAAACCTAAAATAACTTGAAATTATCCATGAAGCTTAAAGCAATATTATGACAAACATTAGAAACCATAGCAACGCTAATAAATAATACAAATAATGCATTGGAACTTTTAAAAACAAATATCTCGAAAACTATTAGTATTAGACACTTCTGTATCCCCTGTATCTCGCAAACTATCAACTTTTGGAATAAGATATGTTAAGGTCAATTCACATATTTTGGTCTGTAGTATCTCCAGTTTCGAGATTTCCCAACCTTTCGCAGACACTCTGAATATACTAGATATACTAACGGCAAAAAATGCGATATACCCTCCCTCATCCCATAACACCCCAACCCTAAAAGTTTAACCCCTACAAAAGTGTTTCTGAAAATGATGAGGAGCCTCTGAGATGTAAAAAATCAAAGTTTGGGCGATTTCTATTATTTTTTCGTCTTCTACCCCTAGATCTGCCGCCATTGGATCGATTTTGAAAATTTACAAAGCTTTTGACATAAGATTCGTGTTCAGAGGGGAACATATAGAGTAAAGATATTTGATCCCCACTTTTTATTTTTTGTGGACCTGTGATATGAGTTTTGTTGTATTTATGCATTTTGTTAATGAAATGTGTCCTTCCACCCCTAATTCTGCATTTAGATTCGTGCTCAGCTAGAAACAGTATATGGTAAAAATATAGAGGGACAATCAGCAAGCACCACTGTTTTATTTTGCGGACCTGTGGAATTGATACGAGAGTTGCAGACACAGTATGAACCAAATTTCTCAGTAACATTAGTTATAATCGTGTCAAGTTTTTCAATCTAACTTCTGTTGACCCTAGCGCACCCTTATCAGATCCACATGTCTCTCATGCCGTCTACCGATACTAATCCATAGGGCAGATATTGAAATGCGGGGTACTTCAAACTGTTGAGAAGCCGATGTAAACTGCCAGTGAATAGAAACTTTGCGAAAGCTGCACCTATCATGGGCTTGTAGGCGAGCACCGGAGTTAGCATGTTAACGGGGCTCCTATAATCACGAGCACCATCTGCTGAGGTAACGGAGGGGTGAAAAGGAAACGATTGTGGGCTGGTCTTAGACGGTGGTCGGCGCTACTTTAAAACAGGAAAGGATTACTGCGGGTGTCTACCGAGGTAAATTTTTATAATAACAGAGTCGGATTTCGATTAGCGAACTACCATGTAAATCGTTTCCTATTTTGTTACTGTTCGTCGATATTGTGTTGAATTGTTGTGTTGTACTCTTGTTGGTGTGATTGTTCTTGAGTCAATTTTTTATCAAGGTTGATAATGGACAATAAAAGGTCATATGCGACAGTTTTAATTACGAATTCAGTGAGTTTAATTCATGATGAGGACAACAATAGTGTGGAGCAGTTCAACTCTATAATCGCAAAATACATTGGGGTAAGCGAATAAATTATTGCAAGAAGAGGTCATACCATGGAAGATGTGCTGCAGCTGAAGTGAGCCACAATACCGAGCGGCCTGTCTATGTGGTCCAAATACATTTGCGTTCTAAGCTTAGTCCAAGCTCGCTTATCACTAAGATGGAACAAAGACTCAAACGCAAGAATCTTGGAAAGAAACTCAGACCAAAAAAAGTTGATATAAACATAACTAACAATTCGGATAGCATTTCTGCCAGCATCACCTCCATCTACCTATTACAGTAGACATGTACTTAATCCAGGTAAAGCCTACCTGTTTATTGCTTTGCAAAAACTACCTAACTGTTTCCTGTTATTTTGACAGCATAAGATATTTTTATGACCCTCGTTCAATTGTTACCATCTACCACATGACCCTTGTAAACATAATTGTGTTTATTGACATGAATACACGAATTAGAATTTGAGTTCTTGAATTTATTTTAGGAAAGATATAAAATTATTTGAATACATTTTTTCTTAGTCGCTTGGACTGGCAGGACGAAACAGTAGAAAAAATTCGTCCAAAATACGATTTGTAGAGGTTTGTGCGCTTCGAAATTGACGCTTTATTTTTTGATATTTTTGGATGAAATTTTCACAGAGTGCTGAAAGCAAAACCCCACAAGGTGACATAGAGCCACATTTTCATTTTTTTCACTAGGTTCTTTTTAAAAAAATCGCGCAGGTGAACAGAAAAAGTGCGCACTTCAACCCATCATAAAACTTGTGCAAAAACAAAATTTCAAAAAGTGCTCCTATAGCACCCTGGGCAATTATCTTCTCAACATACTGTATGAATTTCATTTAAAAATATTGAAAAATGGAGTGTCAGTTTTGAAGCAGCTGAACCCTTGTAAATGGCTTGAAACTCACTGCGTCGGAGCCGCCTTAAAGGCCGTGAATTATGGCGGCTACACTGAATAATAGAATGTATATGATATATGGGATCAGATACATGTGGAATGACTTTGGATTCAGTTTTAGCAACCCAAAATACATATGACAGAGGTCCTTTCAACCGCAGTTCAGGTATTTTAATACTTATCAAAACAGGCTAATAAAAACTGTCAAAAAGTGTTGCGCGTTCATGATCTGGATGGAAGGTTATCTTCTAGGGAAATCGGGTGCGTAGGTTCCAAATGGTCTCAATTCAGGCCCATATCGTCAGTCGTCCCTACAATAATTGTAGTCCCGTGTCAGCGTCACCGCTCTCCTATTGTGAAGATATGTTTTCTTTTTAAATTGTAGGAAATTTTAGGCTGATAAAACATGATATAACTCAAAAGCAAGCACAATTTGATGCGAATAGATGTTTGTGACATAACCTCAAAATAGAGTTCTGACACGGAGAAGTAGAAAACTATGACAATCAAGGAGGCCATAAAGGCGCCCTACAATTGTAGGGACGACTGACGATACGGGCCTTAGTGCTAGGACTCACGGGTAAGAAGTTTTTTACCAATTTTTCAAATCCCAACCCCATGTTTGAAAAGAAAAAGAAAAGGCAATTCGAAGCAGAGGCAAGGAGAGACAGGTTGCCCGGAGATGATATATGATCTCGATAGACCAGCTTCTCAAGCAAAAACTACAGCAGGCTTTGCTCTGCCATACCTTTCATATCTAGAATGTTGCTCATTTCTTGTATCCTTAAAGACCGAGTTCAATGGATTAAAAAGTCTCGTTCATTAGTAGAACGTTCGATAAAAATAAACGGATTTACATTTAATCGCTAAAGAAAAACCAACCTATTTCGCAAATCTTTAATTAATGTTACTTGCAAAATGTCTCATCCTTGCACAATAAATGCTGGTGACCATTCGCTAATTAGCAAAGTGACGTTTTTTAATTCCTGCTTGCTTGTTGGCTTCCGAGGCCGATTTAAGTTTGTCATGGGCAGTCAAAAGGATTTTTTAGCACTCGTGAATGCTATTGAAGGCAAGCAATTAGAGCAGGACTACTCAAATTATTATATTAGCACTTCCCAGTGGCACCTACTGGTGCATTTTTGCAAAAGTGCCATCGTGCAGGAACAAAACTGAGTTTTTTCTTAATTCTTTGACAATGTATTTGATTGATGTACCTGATCTGCTGATAATATTTTATTGTTTCCACAACCTGTTCCAGTCCGTTCCTGTCCACTGTTTTGAGGAAGGTCTATAACATCGAGATAGTATCTCGAGACGCGCTACTAGATTCTCTATTGGCTATAAAATTTCTTGGTGCACAACGTATCCAGGAGAAATGCCATTATAATACTTTTCACAGTGAAACACGGGATGACACGAAAATGCACAGAAGTGCCTAGCAGATGACTCGAATAAGAAAAGTGAGTAAATAGTGCATAAGTGAAAATCAGTGGAAAACGCTATAAGCATATGTTGTAAACATGACGATTGCCTTTTTAACAGAACAGTTTCAAAAATATATTCTTAGCTAGATAATATTACAAGTATCTAAATGTCAAGTCAAATCATATTTCCATTAAATAAAAAAATATAAATAATTTATATTACAAAAAAATAAATTAACAAAATGATTATGAGGCGGCTAACTGTTTCAATTATTATTTAGTACATGAACTACTAGTATAGTAATAAATTATAGCAGTAGATGATGGTTTGCCCGTCACCTACTGCTTAATATCTAGGTAGTGTGCGACAATTAGTAGTTACCAATTTTTTACAGATTATTGTCCATGCTTCCACCGTGAGTAGCTCACCGCAGGTCTACGAGCCCCTTCCCACTACAGTTGGCCCACATCAAGATTTGTACCAAAATATGCCTTTATAAACTAAACATGACGAAACTATTTACTTCTAAAACAATTTATTTTCTCAAAAACATGTTAGATACACTCTAGTCGTAGAAAATACATATTTGAAATCACTTAGACCTATAACTAATTGAACATCTGAACAAATAAACAATGTGCGAATAAATGAGCGAAGTTAACAGAGCAACAATTGAAAGATTACCATTGGGCAACATCACCTTTATTTTTTATTACGGCTGAAATTCTTTGGGGCATAGTGTTAAGTTAAGTTTTGGCAAAAATTTGGTGTAAAACAATCCCATATTTCTTGAAGCTTTTGTCTCAGTTCGGTGATTGTACGAGCAGGATATTGACAGAACCTTTTTCATCTCGTGCCACAAAGTTTCAATAGGTGACAGATCTGGACTGCTAGAAACTCATTTCAAAAGTGGTACATTATTTTCTTCCATCCATTTTATAGCCTTTTTTGAGGTATGGCACGCTGCACCATCTTGCTAAAACACAAAATCTTGGCCGGATGTCAAACATTCTTCCATCACTGGTAAAAGCGATTCTTCTAAAATTGACAAATATTAGTTTGTATCCACATTTCCATTAATAAAATGAAGTTTTCCTACTCCTTTTGATGACATACTGCCCCAGACCATAATGGATGCTGGAAATTTCACTTCTCTCTTCAGACACTCAACATGGAATGCTTCATTTTTTTTGCGAATAATTCTACTGCGACTGTCACCAACACAAACTTCGAATCGGGCCTCATCACTCCATTGTATTGCACACCATTGTTGAGGTGTCCATTGTCTATGTTCTTTAGCCCATCTAAGCCGATTTATCTTTTACAGTGGAGTTAATAGTGGCTTTTCTTTGGCCTATAAAAAAGTTGTGCAACTTTAGGATTTTTACTTCACTTTTTTTTTATAAGAAAACTTACTATACAAGTGCTAAATCCCAGTTTGTGGGCCTCTCTATGAGTTGTGGACCTCCACAGAGCACTTAATTGTAAATAATTGGCAGGCCTGTTTTTCACGATTATTCTTCTTAATGTTCTTCGGTCGGCATTTGTGATATTACTTTTTTTCACATATCGTGGCTTAATATTAACTGAACCGGTTACGTTATATCTTCTAACAATATTTCTCACACTGTACCGCGATAAGTCTAACAAAGTTGCAATTTCTGAGTTTGATTTCCCAGAATTAAAAAATTTAATTATCAGTAACCGAATTTTCTCACTAATAACCTTTCCTCTACCCATTTTGAAAACCCTAACTACCCAAAACTATTTTAAACGTATTATTTTTATGCTGCAAATTTGATTAGGGAGTGATAATGTTGGTGTCTACTATATATTATCAAAACATTCATTGTTAATATTTTAAACCTATAACACCTTGCTACATTTTTATTATTTGTGTTTGATAAAAAAAAATAAGATTTCAATAGCTGGGCCAACTGAAGTGGGAAGGGGCTCGTATTCTATACAACACCAATCTGTGCTAAGAGATGGCCAGTTTCAATGGGCTGATGCTTCGCCACCTTTCGGTCTTACGTTTAGGTGCCCATAGTTTAAACATGGCCACTGTACGGCACTCCTATCTATAACAAGGCCTTGAGAAAACAAAATATAAGCAACTAATGCTTAGGAGCCAGCGGAAGGTACTGTTGCGCGTGATCTGCCGTTGCAGAATAATATCAACGGATGCACTACTGGTGGAGGCTGGTATCCCGATAATTAATCTCGCGCGCTCTATAAAAGGGCACCAAAAGATGGGCGAAGGAAAGGCGCTTTTTGCTAGATGGCAGGAGGATCCCAGATATTAAGGCTTGGATTGATATCGAAGTGGTGCGGATAGATTACAGAAAAGCAACCGGAAGAGGAGATGAGGATACTTACTTGAATTTTGCAGATTAGGTGGAGTACCAAAGATAGGTGGAATTGATGCTCGGTGATAGGCTCGCTGCTGACAATTTTGCCAGGCATGTAGACGAAGGCAAATAGGTTGACATTCATCCAATAGTGAGGCAGATGACGCTGAGTAAGGTACATGATAAACTAGACCAAGGACCAACATAGATTTCTACTAGCTCATATTATGTCTGTACATAGGTATGTATAGAAAGAGTAAGATGACTAAATACCTTTGGGCAGGGAACCTAGCGCAACACTGCCAACCATGATAAAGTGCTGATAGGATGAGTAGCGACCGACTGAGGGGTAAGTAAGTAAGCTATACTTCTGGAGAATATCTCATTACACGCAGGAAAACCCGCTAGGGCAATACCTACTTTCAAGCTATTCAGCCTGATAGTGTCTATAAAAGCATTTCCGTGTTCAAAAAAAAGCAGGACCAATGAAAAGTGTTTTTCCTAATTCTTATGTATCTAGGAAAAATCGCAGTCCGTTATTGCTTGTATGTAGTCGAAAACTAGTTTCTCCTTAAACTCAGTCCAGGTCAGGTTCATTGCACCTGTCCACACCGAGTAATCGCTATTGCAAAAATGAAATGATGAGATTCAAATTAAGTGCCGTGGAACTCATTTCACGTTCAATTCAATAGTGATTATCCTCACTTTCTTCCTGTATACCAGAAAACAAACACGTCTGTAACGCTAATAAGCTGTTGTACGACTATATTGGAAGAACGTTTCATATAACGTAATCTGGTTCCATGCGTGAATACAATGCAGCACACAAAGAGCGGAAGGATGTTTCAGAAATAGATAAGGAGCCAATGCCTACTTTGCGCTTCCTTTGAAAGCAATTTAAAAAAAGTGTTGTCCTCGTTTTTGGATAATAGAGCTGTCATAATTGTGACGAATAAATAATAATCGAAAGTAGAATCACTTTAAGGAATTGAAAAGATTAGAGGATATACACAGTTCAACCAACAACAATGCTGAATGATTGCGTATCGTTGTACTTCTCACGTCTACTAGCCAGTACTGTACTCGCGAAAAATCTCGAAAAAGAGATATTATATTTTTTGGATGTTATTTGGAAAAACATATATAATAAAAAATTAAATGACATTCCTCCTCCCCCTTAGAGAAATTCCTGCGGGCGCACATGATCATTGCTATGGCTAAGCCCGGGTGGATGACGGTATTGAATTCTACAGCAAGCAACTGCTGAATGCGACGCACGACCAACCGGTCCACGTCGCATGTATCGACCAGCGACTGTTGGAAATATTTCTATGTACGGCGACATCTATGATAAGTGAAATATGTATCAGTGAAGTTACCTCTTCAAATTTATTTCAAAAATGGTCAACCAAGAAACATAATCTCATTTTCTGAAATTTTCGCGATTTCAATACTTCCTCGCCAGTAGGCTTGGGAAATAAAAAGAGATGCGCGACGTTAAAAAATTTTACTTCGTACGCCTACTGGCGGGGAAGCATTGTAATCGCAAAAATTTTCTAAAAGGAGATTATATTTTCTCTTATCTGACATGTAAATCACTAAAAACCGAGCCACTCATTTCCGTCTGTGTGTCTGCCTGTCCTCTACTAATATACCGCCTATAACTTGCAAAGTACTGCTCGGACTGATGAAATTCTTCCACAATATTGCTAATATCCCAATGACAAAAAAAAAATAATAAATAAAAAAAGAAAAATAAAGGAAAAGAATGTCTATGGACTAATTGTATGGACCTGTTTGACAGTTTTTTTTTTCTCAGAGGGTCTAGTTTGTGGTGTTTGCCGTTTATGAACTGATAACGGCGTTGCGTGGGAACTGTAGAGTCAACCTACTCGACGACATTGTTCCCTCTATACAGCATTCTTAGCAATGTCTTTACCCTTACAAGTCATTGCACTCCACTGTATAAACATCCACACTAACGATTCTAATTCTTGGTTAGCTTCCCCATTCTCGTTAGGCAAAATAATTAATCCGAATATCACGTAGCCCTAAGAAACTGCAAACGATCTGAGTACGGAAAATTTTGTAAATTAATTACACTTTTGTGACTACACTAAACACTCACTAACACTTTGCTGCTGGCGCGTTTAAGCGAACAGAATTAATTAAAGATGTTTATTATTTAGTTTCAAGTTTCGGCTGAGAGAACGATTTTCTCCTTTCCATCTTTGCCAGAGGGTATTTTACAGAGGCATAGGATGCTTATTAATGAGTGATTTTATTGAATTGAATTAACGGCGGCTGTGCTAATGGTAGAGATCGGTGAGATTAATTGAAATTATGTGTCAGACATTCATTGTACGATTTGCGTAACCCTTTATAGTACAGTCCGTTTACTGCTGGATCATACCAGTGCAAAGCCTAAGGCGAAACTTAATACGAAAATTGTCCCCCAAAGGGTAAGGTATATTAGGTCAAATCACCCTAGTCAGATCGATACAACTGTTCTGAATGAAATATCGTGGAATCATGCATTAAATTTCTGTTTCATATTAAGATCATCACCAAAAAAACTCCTGCTTATCTGTATAACAAAATTCGTTACAAAACAGACGTCCACACTCTCAGTCTGCATTATAGACATTAAATTTCTTTTTCGCACGGCTGTATAATAAGGAACCGATTTCATAAAGGAGTTTATGAATTTATTTAAAAAAATAATAAAGCGTTTTATATTGGCTGATGACCGTATAATCTCAAATGTATAAGATTTAACTCCTTTTTTGTGTATACAACAGTTCTTCATTTCTGTTTTTTCTTTCAACTCTTTTTGGATCAAGTTTTTTGCTTGTAAGGTCAAGTCTAGGTGAAGAACCTCAAAAACGTCTTTTTCAAAATTATTTGAAAATATTAGCGATGCTACATAGTGATATCCTATATAACCGCGATTTTTTATAGATTTGTAGGATAAATAGGTTGAAAAACTTTTTGAATTCCATTTCGAATTTTTGGTTAGGTAATGAAAATTTCGCAAACTTAAAAATCCACTATAACACGTTTGCATTTTTTTCAGATCCACTAACAAAATAATGAATGTTTGCCCAGAAAATCGCGATAAATAAAAAAAAACAGCAAAAACTCAACGCATATGTATTTTTGTATATTCTTTTAGTTTCCACAATCAAAATTTTGATTTGTTTCAAGGAAAATTACAAAAATAGTAAGCAATTTTTGAGGCGTTTGCTTAGGAAAGAAATAGTTGGCTAACCTAGAAGTTCACTGTATGTATGCATTTTTTAATTGTATTTCCAATTCCGTTGTTAAAATAACAATTGTCAAAAATCGAAAAAATCACATTATCACCGATTTTTTCAATTTTAGTTCAAAGGACACTGTATTTCTGTGCATTATTCTAAGGTTTTTTGGGAGAAAAATCAAAATGTTGACTACGGAACCTGGAAGCTTGAACAAAAATACATGTGCTTGTTGGGGTTTTATGCCGACAAACTTCAAGCCGACGTTTAAATTGTTACAAATTGGAAAAAGTCGGTGAAACTGCGGTGTTTTCGCTTTTTGACAATTTTCTAGATTAAAATTCATGATTTTGTTAGTGGACCTGAAAAGGTCGCAAGAAACCACTGATGTACAGTGGATTTTTAAGAATACAAAATTTTCATTACCTAACCAAACCTTCGAAAAAAGAAATTTCAAATTATTTTTTGTAGAACACTTATATACGATCTACAAATCTGTAAAAATCACGGTTATGTAGAATATAACAATATTGTATGGGTATTTCTTCCAAAGAAAAATTACGCCATCAAAGTTTTTGAGGTTTTTGTGGCTTGATCCAACTTATTTTCGATTGATACAGCATAGAAATGCGCGCAGTAACATAATTTGAGGAAGACAGAGCAACGAGTGTCTGGCGGGGAGTTATTGTAATCCTGAAAAATTTCAATATTGAGATATTATGTTTTTGAATGTTAGATGATATCTACATCAAGAAAAATCATGTCATTCATTTGTCGTTTGTCGGTCTGTCCACTAATCGTATATGAAATATCATAAGAAAACATATATTAGTAGATTTCTGAACTGCATGATCTACAGGTACTGATGAAATTGAGTTGATATTTTCTCACTCTTCTCAATGTTTTAAAAGAATATCTCAACTACCCGTGTTTCACCAAGCGATAACAAGATTAAGTTAACTTGATTAATTTACATAACAGTGGCGTTTGCATCCGGTTTTAATAAAAATGTTTTTCCATTTAAAACTTTTCCCTTAATATCTTAATTATCTTTTCAAACAAGTTTCATAAAGGAATTAGAAAGTTTGAGGCGGATGATTGCAGTAATTGTGTTAATTATGAAAAAATCTTATAGGCATAAGGAGTTCAGGAATACAAACGGGATGTAACAGAGACTTCTCGAAATAAGACAGCACAAAGTATATTACCAGAACCGACCACTCTGCGAGAGTGAAAACAGCAAACTGTTGGAACTGCGTGTATTCCAGATCACAATGTCAGCCCCGTCACCACCGTGACCGCTAGATGTTGCCCATACAGGTGGTATTGAACATACCGTCTACTCGCCAGTAATCGACTACTAGTTTACGCAGAGACTTATCCCGCTTATTTATTGATTTTTTGTTTAGGCTACTGCAGCTTAACGTACCATAACGAAAGCAGCACGGAACAATAAATATTAGAGCATTAACAAAGAATATGGCCAAACTCCAAAGGATAATTCTTTGAGCGAAGAAAAAGTTTTTATAAAAATGTTTTTTTCATAAAAACTACCCCAGTAACATCAACTTAGCTGATATTCCAAGATTTTGTTGGAATCTAACATGTACAGGTTTAACTGAAATCAATTCAGAAAATAGCTTTATTGAGTTTTTCTTTTGGGTGTGGTTTTATTGACACCTTTTTTTATTCGATTCAAATTTCATTTTAGTACAAACCTAGATGGAGAATTAGAAATTTTTGACCAAACTGTATTTAAAAAAATCACGCGAACCATTATTGGACTTATTTATAAAAATTTTTCGTTTCAGAATAATTCACGGAATCAGCCAGTTTAACCACACACTATTATGAGGCCGTTCTGAGTTCGCTGTTAGACAGAAGCACATAATATATCCTGCTTAACAAATCAGCTTCTTTCTTCAGCTAAAATAACAATCAGCTATTAATAACTCTTTCATAGGTGAATAAAACCTTGATTGAATGCCAAACGAAAAAATTATAGCAAAGTTGACTCTAATAACTGCATCAACATCGTACTACTATTTGTTCCATGTAAACAAAATGTAAATGTAATGCGGAATGCAGCAGTAGCTACTGGAAAACGAGCATCTCTACCGGTAATAGCCACCGGATCGAAATTCCAAATGATCTGTTGTTTGCTTGACACTCTACCCACGTAGGTGTTGATGCACTGTACATGATATAGCTATCTAATGTTGTGACTTCCTATGCAACCCCCTCCATGATTCACGTGCGGTGCAGTGAGCTGCTTTTCTAGACGCATATACAAAAAAATGGTACGGTTGGTTGAAAGTGTATTTCGCCTGTTTTACTTTCTACGCCAAACATCGATAGACAGCCAGACAGACAGTCAGATAGACAAACAAACAGACAGACAGAATGCCAGACAGACAGACAGATACACAGACCGACAGATAGATAGACAGACTGATTGACAAACAGACGGAAGTGAGTGACAAGATTTTTTGTCATGTCATATATGTTATATGGATGTTTCCAAAAAGCATAATATCTCATTCTCGAAATTGTTCGCGATTCCAATAATTCCTCTTCCAGTGGCGTAGGAAGTCAAATGTTCCTCACCCTAAAGTATTTTGTTATCCTGCAGACGCACTTATAGCGGACAAATCTTTTAACTTGTTCAAGAACATAATATGGATTTATTCCCCCACAATAAACATCGAAGAACGTGACTTCACACGAAACTTCCAAGCACGGAAATTGCCCCCTTTTGCCGGCGCCTTGTCAGTCCTCGCGCCGCGTTGCCGGAAAAGGTAAACATCCCCCATCAACGCAGGGGTAGGACTAATATCGTATTTCACTTACTACAACTTCAATCGATTTTATGTGCATTTAGCAGACAAAACATAACGACGCATCGTAGCGCTCAAACGCTGTGAGCTCCGTGCTTAAGCAATTCTACACGATTATATCCAGGCGTTTCATATTTAGAGAGATTTTATTTACGACTACAAAAGTCAAGAAGCGCATCGATCCACTTTTAACAGAAGCATACGCTCCTTTTTTTTCTCAATATCTTAAAATGTTGATAAATCAAAAGACAAAGTTTGAGAAGTCTGGAATATTTTTATATTTTCATATATTTACACGACCAATGCACAATTTCAGAAGTGTGGCGCACACAGTGTAAAATTTCAGAGATCACGTGCTGAAGAATTCTATCACAATTTTGCTTCTCACGGATACTAGTGGTCACCTCAGTGTCAGCTTCCGTTTAAGTATCTTTTACGTCGAAATATAAAAATATTTGAGCGCCAAACTTCTGGTATTCTAATGAGTTGTTTATAACCCAAAATCCAATTATCAAAGCGCCACATATACTACTGTCACGAATGGCCTCTTCCAGTCGCAGTTGAAACGGAATAGTTATGGCTTTTTCAGGTTTTATTCGCTCAAAAACTCACAAAACTTATCCTCAACCTTTCAACCACAAATTATTAAGTTTTGCTTATGGAAATAAAACAACACGGTAGGTAGTTTTAAATGACTTTATTGTTTTGCGAAGTATGCGCTCGAACCAATTTTCGAAACACTTATTCCACTCGTTTGCTGGCAGATCCAAAACGGCATTTTTGAATACGTCAACTGCTTCTTCTGATGACTGGAACCTTTGACCACGCCGTCTGTTTTTAATTTTCTGGAAAGTAAAGAAATCGTTAGGAGTTAGATCGGGACTATATGGAGGATGGTCCAATAATTCCACGTTTTCTTCTGTTAAATACTGCCTTGTTTTTTGGGTTGTGTGCGAGCTTGCATTGTCTTGGTGGAGGATGATTCTTCTTTCGGAGTTGATTTTTCGAAGCTCGGTGATGACTTCTGGCAAACAAATGGTGGTATACCAATCCGCAGTAACAGTTCTTTGCATAATTAAGACGAATTGTTGCAATATGACCCGCTTTTGACACAAATGTCGCAACCATATTTTTCGAAACACTTCGAGAACGGATGCCTTTTATTGGCTTTTCTCCACCTTGGAACACCCAAACAGTCGACTGTCGTTTATTTTCTGGTTCATAACAGTAAATCCACGATTCATCACCACTAAGCGTCAAGCGTTTTTTGACACCAATTAACCATGGCTGCTTTCTGCTCTTCAGTCAACAGGTGGGGTATCCAACGAGAAACTAATTTTCTTACTCCTAATTCTTCATGTAAAATTTTTTGAATTGCGGTCTTTAAGATCTTCAAGGACGCCTCAATCTCGCGATATGTCACATGTCTATCTTCAATTATGAGTTTGCGCATAGCATCGACGTTTTACTGGGTGACTGCCGTTTTTGGTGCACCCACCCTGGAATCGTCGCTAAGACTCACCCGTCCACGTTTGAATTCTCCATACCAACGGGAAATTGTCGACTGATGTGGCGCTTCGTTGCCGAAAACAGACATTAACTCAGCAAGGCATTCTTGTTGCGATAAATTGTCTCTGAATGTTGTGATAAATTATGGTGCGAACATGTTCTCGGTTGAGTTACATTTTTCTAAAGACTTGGTGACATTTAAAAATTCACTGTAGTGAGAACACTGCACGTATTGTTGTGAAACTTTGAATTTAAGTTTACTAAAGAGTGAGGTTAAGATTCAGTACTGACGTTCGATCCGCGCGGCTTACTATGTTTCTATATGCAAAACAAAAGACATCCCTCGTACAAATGCCATCAACTGGTTTTTGCATTTCCTACCTAACTCTATGGGCGTCCGGATGAATTTTTCCTAAGGGTGAATACGGTGAATGATTAGTCTGACGTTACGAATGTCATACGTCAAAGTACAAAATCAAATCCAGTTCATCATTTAGACATGATAATTGCTGGAAAGCTTTTTATATTGAAATAACCACCAACAACAGTAGAAGTCGGTAAATCGAATATCTTCAAATGTCACAGTACCAGTTTGCAGCAATAGAAATCCTGCCAAATGCATAGGACTCAAGTTGGCGTTGATGAAACCTGACTTTTGACAGGTTGTCGCCTGTGGTAGTACTTACTTTGTGATACATCTCTACTACACTATTTTATTCATCCTAATAACCCGAGATCACTTTCTAGAAAACTCAAGAATTCTACAAACTTCGTGAAACATATCAAAAGATCTAGAGACAGAACTGACAATAATCTCACAACTAGCGGGACACCTAACCTATAACCTGACAACTAACCTCGCAACTAACTGACAACATACCTAACCTACAATTTGATAACACATTACTAAACTTACTGTGACCTGTCCCACTGTACAGGGTGCAACAGTGTGTTATGTCCATCTTCTTCTCTTGTAAGGGTCTATCCAAATAAAATGTAATAAAATATAAAACATTACTTTTGGAAAAAAATGCGCCCAGCCACCAACTTGAAACTTCCTACTGTTATGTTTATCATAAAATATAGTATTCATGCCTCAGTCTCATCATCCAGAATTTTAACTCCTTAATATAACTTGAAAAAAGATACCTTTCAGAAAAGCACTTTATACGTCCTTGGTTCACCAAGTACGAATCGGTTATATCGGCATGACTCATACAAATAAACTACAAACCACCGTTCATTCCATACCCATAATGCAACTCTTGCCTTATGGTTTGGCTGTATCAAAATGAAAAAAAAGCAAATGAAATTCTTCCTGCAACGCCAACGCTATTCCGAGTGACAAATAACCGCGATTGGAGTGCGAGTCATTGCAAGGACGCGCGAGTCTGATGGAAGTGTGGGTTTTCACGACGTTGCCACGTCCTCGACGCGCTTTTAGCAAATTAGGTAACGCGAAAGCGGTGAAAGGGATACAGACGAAATGGCTGGTTAAACATTCTGAGGGCGAATGAGTTAAATCCAGAATAAGTTCGACGCTGGTAGAGTACGTACGCAGTTTTTGCTGTGAATTTTTGATCAGCTATTTGGGTCTTAAAAGCTAGAAAATTACAATCCTTCATTAATACAGAATGTTATTTCTCTTTATTGTCGAGGTCATAGCATATGCTATATTTTTTTATACTTGAATCACCACGGAGGTCTAAAGCTTAGGGGGTTATAGGGGAAAAGGGCAAAGTCACATGGACTCTAGCGAGGGAACACGTGTGCATGCAACATGTACACATTCTGGCGCGCCTCATAGATACGCCAGCTTGTACTATCACGTTCGGCAGTCAGATACCGTCTACCACCTACAGACAATTACAACATCCATAGCCAAGAGAAAAATTCTCTTGGGGAGGGATCCGAACCCGCGCAGCTCACGCCGACTGATTAGTAGACACCTAGTGTCTACCACTATGCCACCTTTGCTGCCAGAAAAATTAGCGCTAAGCACGTGTTGAGCATAAAACCATAGACCATAGAAGGAAACATGGTAGTCAAGTAAATTGAATATTTGCTCGATATTTGTTAAAAAAAGCATTCTGTAATTTTATTGGTCTTCAAAGAATTTACTAAGCAGAATTTCGTACAACAAGGACAAAAATCAATGATCTAATTTGACTGAGCTGTTACCAACTTATAAAGAGAAAAACAGGTTTCTGTAGATAACCTCAATGAACATGAAGACGGATTATTAAAAATATACACTTTCTTTCGATTGTCGGAATTTGCGTCTGAGTCATAAATTTTGTGCCCCGGTGCAAATGTAAAAAATACTCTCATCGGCCGAATTTGTGCCATAGGCGCAAATTTTACGCCCCAAATTAATAAAATCGGGCCCAAGTGAACAAATTTATTATTTCATTCCACTACAGTTTTGAGCTATTTCAGGAATTCAAACATACCAATCGGATCTATAAAACGCATTCGGACACTCTGGAGTAGAGCCAAATCCAATAAATACAAGGAAGATGTATGTACTTACACAATATATACAATTTGTAGTTTTGCAGCTCAAAGCAACTTACCTGTAACAAAAAGAAGAGAAAATAATTAATTAATCAAGCATTTTGAACAGTTCTTTAATAAAATAACACTGGATACATTGTTCAAATTATATTTATATCAATATTGTATATCGTGAAAACTATGTTTGGTTCTTTAACGAATTTGTTAGTTGATTAATATTACAGTCTATTGAACACTCGAACACACCGCATGCTCGCTCGCATTCAAAAAAAGGTTCAAACAAAGGTGTCAGTATATAAAAAGCAATCTATATTTGATCTCAAATATGACCTAGAACAGCAAAATCGAGTTAGCTACCCCTGCCAAAATCCGATGAATCTCGCTACTGGAGATTCCATTAGATGGCATTAGACGTACCACGAATGCAACGGCTTTACTTGCCTGATCAGTGGTACGCCTTATGTGTTCAGTCATTCTTAGATATTTGTCGAGTCACACAAACAGATACTTAATCGCATTTTGGCCTCGACTCTCGAATTTCTCAACCAAAACAACAACTAGAAAGTATAACCCCTTTTGTCTTCAAGGCTTTCAATCCATTTTCTTCCATCCATATGGTAATTCTCATTATTCCATATGCCAAAAACCTTTCTAGAGTACCTCTCTCTCTCTTTGCTAGTGACTATCATTGCGAATTTCTGGAAGCATCTGCAACACTCTTCGACACTCCCATATTTACATATATCGTCTGTTGTCCTACCGTTAGTGTTGTTTAAAATAGCTCTTTATCATGTTCAATGAATAGCTAAATGACTTTTGAGGTCATTATCTATGTCATCGATAATTGCTCATTTGATATTAATCATGAATTGTTGTGTTCAAAGCTCAAATGCTATGGATTCACTGAGTCCTCACTGTTTTTGATACGGATCTACTTAATTAGACGCTCTCAGAAAATCCATATTGATGGTTCTTATTCAGAAATTCTGTCAGGAGTCTATATTTTGGCACTTGTTACACATAATATATGAGGCAGATATTTCAAATAAAATACAAAATGTGGAAGTGCAAGTGTACGCTGACGACATTCAAGTTTACTTTAGCTCTCAATGAAGAGCTTCAATCGATCAATTTATTATCTGAGCAGGATATCCTAAAGCTCAACTCTAAGAAGACAAAAGTGATTTATTTGGCAATAAAAATAACATAAATATTCTGGAGGGGGCCGTTCAAGTATTACGTAAGCAGATTTATTACAATTATTTACCCCCCCATCCTCTTTGTCAGCAAAAGTAAGCAAAGCTCTTACCCCCTCCCCACATGCCTACGTAAAGATTTGTCAATTAATGTATTCTTTTTTTTTAATATTATAATTATAACGTTATAATTATAACTTGATAAATAAGAAAATAGATTTAGGATAGAGATTATATTTTACTGATACGGATAAGGATAAGGACAAAAATATTATATCTTACTAACATAACAAACTTATTTTAAATTTTTGGTACATATATTACATTCAAATTAACAGTCTTCAGTCCATGAAACCCGAATCCATGATGATTCTAAGTTTTCGATGACATTGGATTGCTTCGATTGCTGCTCAGTGTTGTGAGTTTGCTCGCTTTCATCGGATTTTGGAATGTCTACGTCGTTCTCATCGAGCCATTCAACATCATGGTGCTCTAAATTTTGAATAATGCACGTCAGTTCAGCACTTAAGCGTTGAGGTAAATTGACTGGAAGATTAAGAAATTGCCCTCCTTCATCCAAAACCAAGTCATCAACTGTTTGTTTTACTTTTACAGGTGGTGGAAGAAACCTATTGCCTAGTAATCTAAATAGGCCACTTCGTGGACGACAGCATTCTGTATTTCTACATTTTACAATTTGAAGCAAGTATTGGCTCTCACGCACATGTTCTGAATACCATTTAATGTTTGGAAAATCAGGAAGATTTTTTCACGTGCCCCAACATATTTTGCATTAACATTATATCCATCAATTTCCATTGGACTCCATACTTCAGCTAATACATTTCCTGCAAATTCGAAATTAGATCTTTAAAATTTCCATCAATTGTAACGCAACGTTCATTCAAATGAGACCCAAAATGGTCATGAGGCAATATTAAACCAGCCAGTTCCCGACTAAGAGGAGCCATTCTGCGCTCTACTGTTATACGCACTTCTTCCAGGAGCATTGATAGCTAAAAACAATGCATCGAGATCATGTCGCTTAAAGTGTTGTATAGCAAACCCTATGACTTTTTGATAACGTGGATTTTCATCTGGCCCTCCATCAACCGTCACGATTACCACTGGTTTTACTAGTCCATGGTCAAGTTTAGCTAATGGTCGAAACTCTTCAAGTCGAGAAGCGTCTCGAAATCCTGAGCATGAGTATTAGCAGTAGATGAACTATGCTTTCTACTTCGAATAGCGATGTATGTTGGTCCAGAATATCCAACGGCTTGCGGTTGTCCTAGCATATTGGAAGTGATTTTGATACCAGCATAAACAGATGGTATTAATTTATGACGCTCAGCGATTACCCAATCGTGATCAGGAAATTTGATTCTATATTCCATGTGCATTAAAAGAGGTGCATGCTTACTTGCCGCAGTTACGCCAATAGGGACTCGAGCTTTATCATCTTGAGATATGAAAAATACTTGATCTGGTCCAAGTATGGATGCTTTGTTCTCCAAATAATGGATTGATGTTTCAGCGAACTTGCTATCTAAATGGCTCTTGTGGTGATCAGTTTGAGCCCGAATGAGCTTAACAGGGACTGTCGATCCATGTCTTCGTCCCTCTGCAGAATTAGATTTTCTGGGAATCAAACGAAGATATGTCCCACTGCGACTAATGTCAAATCCTATTTTACGTAATTCTTGTGTGAGTTCATCAAGAGTTTTTACGCTGCGAATTGATTCCGTTCGTCTTCTATCATCTGCTGCACTCCCAAATAAAGCTATATCTGCGATTGTTTTCAATACTGAATGTTGACTGCTTTCAAGATTAGGACGTCCCACTGAATCCATCAGAGATAGTCTTTTTTTGTTTCTGGATTTTCATGACAAATATCTTCTTTCTTTTCATACCATCCCTGTGTTTCTTCTGGGCAACTGCGTTTTGAACCTTCCTGTTTAAAGACTGTTTTGCTGTTTTTATTTCCTCGCGCAACTTAATGATCTGTTTATCAACTTCAGCACGACTTAGCATAGTATCTCTGGCAGAATACAAAGCATTCAGATTTTTTTCTGAGAAGGTTTTGCTCTCTGTTTATCTGTATTTTCATTAATTTCGCATTGCTGTTGTGATTCATTACCGGGTTTTATTTTTATCCTCTTCCTCTTTTTTAATATTTGAAGCTGACTGTATAATTTGTTTTTTCTGCAGGTTTACAGGTTGCCTAAAAATAATAACTTTCTATGGCTTCTGCTAAAGATTCTCTTATTAAGCTACATACTATAGATACAAACTATGGCAATATATATGGTAAACACAAAACCCTATGGCTTTAAATCTAATATGTTTAAACGAGCAATTCGTTCCGGTCACAAAATACAGCGTGTTAGTTTTCTGACGCAATCAATTATAAGAAATAAATCTATAATAATGATATTACCTCTATACTTTGAGATAGGCCATAATATTTTCTAATCAGTCAAGAGAAACTTCTTGGCGATTTCTAATATTTCTAGTACTCATAGGTACCTAAAATGATTTCGTCACTCACCTTAGAAACAAATTTTAGTAGATTGGATTTATTCTTAGTCGCCGCTTGCAATTCTTCTTCGATTCTCTTAGATACAATAATATCTAGTTCCTTGTCGTATTTTGCTTGTAATTTGTAATTTCGCCACACTTCGTTAACTAACTTTTGTACATTTTGTACTTTCGTACTTGTATAAGATTTTTTAAAATTTTTAAACAATTTTCGGTATAACTTGCACTAAACGTATGCATTATTTGCGGGAATCCCCGAAAATGCATTTCGTTTTCAAGCAAAGAGAATGTGAGGGTTGCCATTCGTGTAAAAAAGTAAATAACTACCGATTACGTAATCATCATCTAGACTCCCCTACCCCCCATGTCATCCAAAAAAAAAGAAAAGACCCCCATAGTGCTCACGTAATACTTGAACGGCCCCAAGGATACTTTTTCATTGAAGATATCAAATGACGTGCCCAGTTTCTGTGGTTTTGCTCGTAACTTAGGTTTAACTGCAAGTCTGCGTATCTCTATACATACTCAAAGTATGAACTTTACTAAAAATTATTTCAAGTATTTTAGGTTTATTTATGGCCGGGTTTCACTAGTGCTGATACGGTATCAGGAAGTATTGCCCTATATCACACAAAATCAAAGAATGCGAGTAACATGAAAAATAGGAGACTCTTTCACCTGTAACTTCTTAAACTTAACATAAATTGGTCAACGATTCAAATCCTCCACGTCTGATTAAACATTCACAGACGCACATCATCTAAAATGTCAAAATTGAACTACACAGCTCCTCAGTACAAGACTGCCATGTTCCAAAGATCGTATACAATGCGATGAGGATGTATAATCAGATTTCACAAGAATTCAAGCTTCTAAAATTCAACAAGTTCAAATTCAAATACATAAATGTTTGATATGCAGTATAATCAATGATATACTCTTTAAATTTACCTTTTTTGTTATTTCTTTATAATTGCTTATATTTAGTAGTTATAGTTAGATATCAAAAGTGGTTAGGTCGTTTTTTACTATTTACTGCTGCTGTCGTTATATACTGGATAGCAGTAAAAAGCTAAAAGCATAATCACTACAAGTATGTATGAAAAACTTCATTTACCATATATTTTTTTATCTACTTCATTGATTCCTTGATTTAATTCTGGTTTAATTATGTACTTATTTGGACGCTGCCCTCCAGTGGTTAAGTAGAATAGCTATTAGCTAGACTTCGCCACTGTTATTGTATTTTTGAAAACGTAACTTCTCTGTCTATAAAATCAATAAAGACGGTTTGTGATTATTATTATTATATTCTGCGAGTTTTGTTCGAGACATTTTTTAGAAAAATGGTAGACAGACAGATGTTCAGAGTATACAAACGGATAGACAAAAGGCTTATCACTTTATGATGTCAAGTGAAAAATAGTATTACGATTAACTCATAAAGAACAAAGGGGTTTATCACATATCCTCTCCATCAATACAACATTACTGATAAAAACAATTAAGCGAAAGACAACAAGGAGCATTCACAGGAGTCGTTCACCCAGAACAATCAGGCTGGTAATTAATTATAAAGACGTGAAAAATATGGTAAATCGGATAACCTTGTGTTTCTGTATAGCACTGACCGTGGTGGCATAGTTGAGATTATTTCTTTTCTCTGTGGAACCGTCTCGTTACCGTTCCATCCTGACATGAGTGTACGCACACATTTATCTAGGGGATATGAGATATACTTAGAGATCAAGCTTTAGTAAGATGTCAGAAAAATAAGTTTTCCCGACTATCTCAAGAAATCGCCATTGTTGACGGCAATGCCTGAACGAAAAACAATACAAGAATTCAAAGTTACATGATTCTGTTTTACTGTATCAACTAAAACAACTTAACCTAAAAATTTATGATGATAATTAACAAGATGTACCGAACAAGTGGGCACTCTTGAAAAATGCCGACTGAGTCCTTGTACTTAAATTCGTCACCGAAAGGTAGTCAAAAATGGAATGTTCGTACTGTCGCATCCGACTCCGACCTCTAAAATCGATCCTATGCTACGCCACTGGATCGCGTTTCGAACGTGCTATCTAGCACTCCTTGTGGCCCATCTACATGTTCGCAACGACTTATTTTTGATTTCATGAACGAATCAAGTGATCTATATTTTTAGTAGTCGGTGGTTAGTGGTGAAAAAATTCTATACACACCAATTCGAGAAGCCATTTTTGGGAGAGCATATAATCTACGAGTCCACTTTTCAAACAAGGCATGTAATATATTATGTACTATCACCCTCAGACGTTGATAGTTTTACACGAAATATATAGACAGGTTTTATCGTATAACGAATGAAAATCAAATTCTACTGCCTGATTCCTTAGTCGGAAGATATGTAGGATTGAAGTGAGTTGTTTTCCATTGCACGAATTTAAAACCTGTTTTTTCAACATATGTGTTAAATAAATGACAAACTCCAACATATTCCTTAAAAACGTTTTTTCATTCGTGGGGAATCACATTCTGCAATAAGCTTTCGGTACGACACTGTGTATAAACTCAATTAAAGGCATTTATGGTGGCGAATGAATGCAGTATTTATCATACCGCGGCCTGTTCTGCTTTATTCAAAAGCTTCCTCAGCTCGTGTTCCTGAAACTTTTCTCCCCTTTTTTCTATAGAAACGTAGGAAACTTTCTGAATATCTTACGCATTTCACGGATTTAAAATTTCGTGTGAAACTTTGCAAGAGAGAAGTGGTGGTTCTTCCTTCTCTCTGTGAAACTAGTTCACCGCCTCGAAAGAAGATTCATTGTGATGAAAAGCAGTGAGGGTTCAAAAAGGCTCAAAGGGGATGATGGGGCAACAGAAGGAGATATTGAAGACTTAATAGAATTTTATTAAACAATATTTGTGCTGAAATTAAATTAAGTTTCAGCAAAGAGGACAGTAATGTTGAAAAAGCAAATTTCAAAGACAAGCTCATAATGAAGTACTAAATAAATGGGCCAGATTGAACGATTGCACATGCCCACAAAATAAAAAAGGGATGTATGCTTGGTGTCAGACTATGCATTTGTTTATTGTTCTTTGTGATATACATAAATGTACGTAAGGAACTTATTTCTGACATTTTGCCTTCTCGAGACGCTGGAAGACATGGATAACAATAATGAGGCTCATTTAAAAGTGATAAATTATTGATTTAAAGGCGTAACTGCGATTTATTTTGATATTCAAAAACTTAAAATTGTAGATAAAGTTATGTTTCTTACAACTTGATGTTTTTCACGTTTTCAAAATCTGTTGCTTTTTAATGTAAAACTTTGAGACGCAAAGATGTTTAATTCCTTTTCTTTTAACATTTATCGATAAAGTAAGGCGCGCAAGTATTTTTCTACCCTGACAGTCCGAAATTACCATCTGCTTTTTATTATATATTTTATAGTTACTGATACCTGCCAATATATGATACGTATAAAAATTTCTTGACCTATTATCTGTTAGATGTTAACAATAAGGTAAATTATCTTTAAAAGTATAGATTTAATCAGCATTTTTAAGTTTATTTTTGGACTGCGTGTGTTTAAATTGCATTTAAACTAGTTTTAAAAGTACCTCCTCAGCAGTTTTGAAACATAATAAATGTTTATGGTTTTTATCTTTAGTTTTATTTACTGCTTTCAGTGTGGGTCCTTCTATGCTGAAAGCGAGTTTATAACAACTTTAAGGTTTATTTAAAAACAAATTGGTTTTAATTACTGTTTCATTTTCCAGGTTCAACGCATACTTAATAAAACCGGATGTCATTACTAAGAAACATAAGTTTATTTTAAGTTTGAGCATAATTATGACAATTTTTAAAAATTATGCAACCTCCGAGACACTAGGAATGTATGAATTCGAAACTAGCATTTTGGAGATGCGACGCCTTTTGTTACAGCTGCCTGCTGCAATACTGGCTTAAGAAGCAAAATGATCAAATTACGTATATGCTTGCAAATTGCCTCCTTCAGAGAAAATCTTCCGCTCAAATGCAGCGCAGCTTTTCTGCATCTCCACATCATTTTCTCACTACTACAAAACAGCCAACACGTTAGCGTTGTCGTTTGAGGGACATTGTTTCCATAGAGGCTCTTTCAGCTCTGCCCCATCCTTCCACATTTGCATACGCCACACATAACATCTTCTTCATGGTAGGGTAGTTCTACATCCGGGGTGCAGGAGATATTAATATTCACAACGCCATCTGTCTTCCCGGTAATATCTCGAAATTAATAACACTCTACTCTCCGGGATCCGGGTCTGGGGCTCATATTGCAACCTTTGCCTCATAACGTATACCTTCTTGCATATTGCATCCGACGTCCCGTTCAGAAACTCAGCTCAGCTATAAATTGATATGCTATTGTGCTTTTGAATTAATTATGCCGGCTTCTAACATAGATGTAAGATAAGGGTAGCTCAGTGAACAATATAAAATTCATTAAGGCAGCACTTGAAGGCAGGGTTATGTTTGGTTAGTAAAAGTGAATACAATATAATTTTTGCATGTTCGGCAAAGGAACGTCAGTCTGATGAAATCAAGGAAATAAGTCCAAATAATTCGTATAGTTTTGAGAATTGGTATGGCTATTCCTTGAGGTGTCCACATAAGCATTCTAAAAGTCATTGACTGTGGGAGATGGGCCGGCGGTGGGGGAGGGAGGAAAGGTTGCTATTTTCAGATTTTGACATGCATCCCGCAAACTATTAATGAAATCTGTATAACTCCTTCTTACTCATAAACTATCTTATGTTCGACTTATCGATGACTCTTCTTAGTCGGATACTCCTGGGACCTTTTAGCAAAGACGCGCCGTCGGCGATCTAGAGCTCTCTTGTACCGCTTTGGCAACGGGCTCTGCTCCTTAGGATCTCCTCCAAGATTTCGCCGCGCGATTTGCCTGTCAGAAGGATCCGCTTCATTTCGGCCTCCTCATCGTAGTCGTGTTGAACTTCGTACATCCGGAACTGGCCGATACGACCGCTCATTTGTCCCCAGGGTATCCAGATCGTGGAACAATCTATCTTAAGAGGCTTTTCCCAGTTCTGCTAACCTTGGACAGTTCAAAAAGTTTCTTCAAGCTTCATAGCAGCTGCGGTGCCCTGTTTAGGCATACGTGGCAGATAAAATATTCATTGTTTGGATAAAACTGGTGCAGTTTCCGTGTTTCTTCTTTCAATGTGTTGACGTTCCTCATGCTGTTATGATAGATTTTCGAATAAGGGAAGAAAAAATCGTAAGAAAACTGGCTGTGAAGAAATGGTATAAAGCAACAAGTTAAATATGAAACTGTTGAGAACATTAGCGCGAGCTCCTTTAGGGCGTGCGATATTTTTTCACTGGGTACAAAACTAGTTTAAAGTACTGATAAAAAGAACATGAACATACACTAGTTTTGTCTAAAGAACATAAAATATACACCAGTGTAACACTAGTTTTGCTAGAGTTAAGTCAGACCGATAGGCAACCAGTTTTGCATTTTACAAGATGGCACTACTGCAACTGGCACATGATGGAGGACGAATTGAAGAGCCATAAACAATTTGAATAAAATGTAATCGTTTCCCATCATTTTGTCTTTGTTTTGTGTCATCTGTGACATAATTTTCCGTAAAAAATTATCAGTGAAAAAAAACACATTTTATTTGTTCAGTTAGAACATGTCATATGCTGTATTAAAAATATCAAGATACAGTTAAAGTACGGTCCACTCTTACTACTAAACACAAAAGAATTTAGCCAAAAGAAAACGCTATAATAAATCACATTTTCCGTAGATGTTTCTTTATGTTTGATTTTTCATGAGATGCACCTGTACAATATCCGGTTGCGCCTCTGTATATGTCTGTTGTAGTTCGATTGTATGAGTCGACATCTGCTATATACACACTGCGTTCTAAAATAGGATAAGTTGCACAATTGGAAAACAACCTACTGACGATGCCGAAGTCTCCGATGGATGGGGAATCAACAACAGTGAAAGAGAAGTGTGCCTAACTGCAATGATATGACATACATTTTAGGAAACCTGCCTTTAAGATGATGAGATTGAATTCTGTCTGTTCCGTGTTGGTGATTTTACGAGTTTCGTGCTAATAGAAAATTGGCAAGTGAATAGACAGTTGTGTCACCACCAAGTCAGTTAATCGGGTAATAGGCTTAAAAGTCATTTTGTGGCGTGACCTGAATACGCATCAAGGGGCTGGTCAAGTATTACGTAAACAGATTTTGTTACGATTAATTATTAACACCCTCTCCCCCTTGTCAGCAAAAGTAAGCAAGCCCTTTAACCCTTCTCGCATGCTTACGTAAACATTTTGGCACATTTTACTATTTGAAGCAAGTACTAGCTTTCACGCACATGTTCTGAATACCATTTAATGTATGGAATACTCAGAATAAAGTCCTGTATCAGGGCTATGTAGTTTGATTATTTTTTTTTTATATATTCCAACTACCACGAAGGCCTAAGGCCTAAGCACCCATTGGGTACCGTGGGGCTATGGGGGATACATGGCAAAGGGGGGAACGCCACACGGACTCTGGCGAGGGAACACGTGTGCATGCAACATGCACACATTCTGGCTCCGCCTACGAGAACCGCCGGGTGGTACCTCCGCGTTCGACAGTCAGAGACCATCTACCACCTACGGACAATCACAACATCCATAGCCAAGAGAAAAATTTCTCCTGGGACGGGACTCGAACCCGCACAGCGCACGGCGACTGATCAGGAGACCGAACAGTCTACTACTGCGGCCACCGCTGCTGCCTAAATTTAAATTATAAGATCATAACCCCTGATTCCAATCTTATCCAATCAAAACAGAAACATACTTGGTGTACCTCTAGTGTCAAAGAGTGCCCAACTTTGCAATATCGTCTGACCACTCTACGTCTACAAACTTTTATTAAAATACCTTTTCTGTCGCCTCTACTTTGTCGCAGAGATTACCTGCGCTCAACCTTAATCCAATAAGAGCAAAAACTTCCAACTTCCATTTCAATTTAGTGCTATGGGAATACGGGAACATGGAAACTAATTCCCACAAGAGAATTTTTCTTAATCTGGCCGGTCGACAGGGCAAACAGTAGAGCCAGAGCAGTATGTCCCGTCGCAGGAAAATCAAATCAATCTTAATCCCTCTCAAAAAGATCGAGCGTGACGTACAGAAAAACGAATAGGGAGGTGATACATCGCATGTTCACCTCTGTTACGCATACTGACATGTGTCTTGGAAGCCTTCTTTTGTATAGACCTGTCAAGAAACATAAAAAATTCCATTTTCAATTTCGACTTCCAAAATGTATTCTGAGGACGATAACCTGCAAAACATTATTTGCCCGAGCAGGCGGGTTTGTAACAGGGCGGCCAACAGTCGCAAACCTCGTTTTATCAACTCAATTCATTGATGTATGTCTGTAGACGAACAACTCTAAGCAGATGTCATATGTAACTTCTCTAAAGCATTTGACCGTCGTGATCATGGTGTGCTTTGCAAAAAGCAATCTTTTAGTTTTTTTCTTTGCTTCCTGCCTCAGCGAAATAAGTCGAATGTATTTTTGGCAAGCTCCGGTGTGCCCCAGGGCACCGTACTGGGTACAGCAAAACAAACTGAACCTAAATACTGATAAGTGTTTTGTCGTTAGCTGCGGTAACCGAAACAATGATATAATATATGAATATGAAATTAATAGCGTCAGGTTAACTAGGCTCTCGCACATAAAAAATCTTGATGTTACTTTTGACAAAAAAATTAGTTTCAGCATGTATATAAAACCTCGAACAACATAAAAATAATTGGCCCTATTTGAAAAAGACTTGAATCAGTCTATTTTTGGCAGCATGTCTCATGTTTCTCATCTTTATTAGTTTTCACTTACTGTCATGCAGCATGCTTTCCAAATAAATAATTAAACCCTTTCCGTGCCAAATGGTGCCTTATACTTCAGTAGATCCTAGAAATTTCTTTAGAGCCTACCATGTAGCTCGGTTGATTTTTATTCCCGCAGATTATAACTAATGACTGCTACAACTTGTGACACAGCAACAATTTATTTCTATAAATTCATTGCCCAAATGTGAAAAACATGTAAGCAGTTGATTGAGTTTTATTTTGTGAGAACCTATTAATCTTCATCGTGTGGTTAACCTTGTTCGTCCAAAACTTTATGAAGGAAATGGCAAGAATGTTCGCAGTGGTCGATTCTGGTGGTAGATCACGCTTCGAGCTGTCTTTATTTCGATTGATCTCACTTTTAATAGTGTGCACCCAAGCCTAGACTGTGATGAGGAGCAGCCAAAAAGCAAGAAACAGCTGCCCATGAGTGGTTGTCCTTGCTCGGATGGTCAAAAGCAGAGCATGTTGAAAAATTAATACTATTATTAAGACTCTAGCTTAGCTTTAGACACATGTTATTTCCCACAGAGTAATAAAGTGGGAAAGTACTGCGGTTGCAATAATTTTCAAAATTGAGATAATTCATGCAGTTTAGTAATAGGTTCAAAAATCACTTACGCTGTACCTAAACTTCAATAACACTTCCTGTATTACTCATCGCACGTAATTATTTTGAGCTTAATAAATCCAATATCGGACACCCTCCTGCCTTCTTCAAGGAATATTCGATTGATTCTATCAAATTCTCGTTTGCCTCGAGTAGAATACAAGATGACGACAGCAAGATTTCTTTTGTTCGCCTTCAGTTTGGTGTTACTCGGAGTAGAGTCACGAAGTATGAGCCGCTAACAGATGGTTTCTCCTATATTCGATGAATCAGAATAGAATGTGTCTTGCTGGCAATGTCACGGAAGAAATGTATAAAATGCACGGTTGTTAGAGTTTGCCGTGAAATATAGTATCGAATTTGTAGGCAAGGACAAAGGAAGTATACAACTTTCTGGTTTGCCATTGCGTCTGAATGGGACGTCACACATATATGGATGCTTCTTGAATTGATTACACTAAATTTTATCATTTCCGATCTCGTAATGAAAAAATCTAATAAGAAGAAGCCTACGAGATATATTTTTAAGAAGCTAAAAGGGGTAATAAATTCGATGAAGTTGATGCAAATAAAATTACGATGAGCTATGTAAGCAATAGCAAGTAACATATGAAAGTTGAGAAGTTACGGTAGGGATCTTTAAGTTTGTCCTTGATCGTGAACAGGAATGAAACAAGGTCAATCTTTTGGTAGGGGTATAGTTAAATGAAAAATCTTCAGACTATGACCAAAATCTAGGGCATTGCAGTAAAGGTGAGTTTAAGATGACAGTGGTATTTATGTCTGTATATCTTGTAACCATGTCATTTCAGAAACGCCTGCACAAATTTTAATGAAATTTGTGGAGAATTATGTTGTATTCAACTTGGGTTCCGACATACCAAGCTGCTGTTCCATTATCAACTTGTCTATGTTCCTTATTATTATTAACAGGTTGAATGCCTTGGTGGTCACATTCGACCGCCTGTAAATAAACCCACCATGTCATGGCGGTCGCATGCAATTTTTAACATGCGTGAGATATATCCCTAAACTAATTGCAAAGCATTTTTATTTCATGTTTCTGACCCGAAGTTTACAAGTTCAAACTCGCAAAAGACGACCGCTAGGATAACCGCTTGGCACTAAGGGAATGATTATGTCAGTTATGCCGCGCGGCGGGCGTAGGTATACGACCGCTGACTTGTTCTGGCCAACATGTATGCTAATAAAGAAATATAAAGAAAATCAATTACTTAGTATAGCATCTGATGCAAGAATCTTCACTTTTTTTGAAGTTGGCACCAGAGACACTTACTACGATCTTTCATGACAGTCAACCTGTTAAGAATACAAGTTTATTGCAAAAGCAAGTAACTTGTTTTTATGTAATATCTGAAACTTATCTTGTGGTTTCCATAGCGAGAATCCCTTATGGTCTGGCCAATCAAACCGCATGTTTAAGATTCTTCTTTATTGTATTTTTCGTACCGAAACGTATACAATAAGGAAGAATTTTGAACCCATGAGGATTGATTGGTTAGACAAACATGGGGGATTACCTTGTGTTGGTTTTGCATGCACAACACGACGGCAGGTACTTGAATGAGGCATTTCAAAAAATGTATCAGAATCCTTGATTTGTTTCCTTTTCCTACTTATGTGCTGAAAGCACCAAGGTAACAGTTTTGAATGAATTAAATAATAA
This sequence comes from Acanthoscelides obtectus, assembly GCA_963669975.1. Classification (NCBI taxonomy): domain Eukaryota; kingdom Metazoa; phylum Arthropoda; class Insecta; order Coleoptera; family Chrysomelidae; genus Acanthoscelides; species Acanthoscelides obtectus. Next base: position 57,103,425 of record CAVLJG010000008.1, on the reverse strand, counting down.
GGTTACGGGCAAATACAGAAATCATTTATTTACGAGTTTTCTTATTTCCTACCAACAACATCAACTTCGTCATCCTTATTTGTATTACTGAGGAAGTCCTTTGAACATCCGCTACATATTTTAAAAAGCGGCTCGTATGTATAGTATAAAAGTGGAATTAAACGCACAACACCTATCATGTAAAGTCAATTTTCTGTTGATAAAAATACATTCAGCTGTCTGGTAGTCAGTATGAAGGTCGCCTATGCATTTTTTTCACGGGGACCGTCCCACTTATGCACCTTAAGGATATTAAAGCATGCAAAATTAAAACATATCAATATTCAAGTGTAATTATCAATAATAAGTAATAAAAATATTATCATTAATTAATTAAAATTTGTTAGGTTCAGCACAAGTTCTATAAACTCGAACACACATAATTGATAGTGTAGAATGGTAACACTTCTGAAGCAAATAGCAATACGATGGATAGATGTTCTTAAAGGTTTCCTATGCAACTGGAAGTTATGGCCTCTGAGGCTATTCGATGACAGATAAAACTAGGTACGACCGAATAAATTATACAGTGCTCTAAAAGTGATGATGAGATCATCGCGCGGTCGTCTGGCATACAAAACTAGTCAGTTAGGAGAGTTCCAGGCGGTCGTCATAAGTTCTACGTGTACCATACGACATACGTCCTGCACGACGCTAAATGGCCTCTAAGAAGCTCCTATCACGGAGGAGCTTTGAATCCATACGGGACCAGCAAAGTCCAATAGGGGCCATACGAAGATTCTATAATATATAGGAACGACCAGGTACTAACAGTACAACCGCTGAAAAATCTTTCCATCAAATTGCAGCTGCCGCTTGACCTTTGATCAATATGAATTTTTTTGCTTTAGTCGTATTCCACTAATCCTAATATCTAGCTAAAACAATGTAAATCAAGAAATCTTGTCCGGGCTTCTTATATGATCATTATTAATAAATATGTAGGTTATTCGACAGTTCAGAACTTTAAAGCACAAATACTGTATTCATCACATAAAGTTATTTAAAACTGGTTTAAAATCAATGATACAGTTTCTATTGTCTCCAGAAAATTCAAATTGTGTGACTTATGCGGTTTTTGAAATGAACAATTCATTTGGAATCCTTTAAGGTAAAATGTATAATAAAGATATTGCATATTTCCTCATGGAAAAGTTTGGAGGCTAGTTTACTCCATCATATTTTACTCTCAGATTAATATTTCTAGTTTGCATATAATGTTTAATCACATAACAAGTTTAACCAGACTGTTTTATCGATGTGAGCAATACCTAGCGATGGTCGGGTCGCTACTGATGCTGCTGTTTAATTTTCATGTGAACGCATACATTTTCGAACGTTGCTCGTTCCATCCATTCTACAAAGCGCACGTCCACGCGCAAAGGGAAATAAATAATGGCAAAGCGTACTATGTGAATCATGTAACACAAGAGAAAAACCGTGCACGTTATCCTATAAAAGCGTTTGGGATAGCTAGATCGATAGTGCGATAGAGCAGAATGCAGAAAATTTTTATGCATAAAAATGGGGACGAGTAAGGTGGGCAAATATTGCAACTTTCCAGGAATTCTCCTTTTAGATAGAGGCAACAGGAATGCTTTGCTATTGTTGCTCCAATTTTCGAATGGGCTCTTTCACCTTTTTGTGTCGAATATCCTTAGAAGGTCAACTTCCAGGTCAAGAACGGATTCAAGGCCACCTTCTGTTAGCTAAGGAAAAATCCTAGATCTTATATTCAAAGCATTTTCCTATAAAATGCATTCCGGAAGAGTTATCAATCCATTAGTGGTAGTTTGATCTTAAGGGATCACTCAATGTCATATAAGCTTCTTAAGGGTCATGTTTGAACGTAAAATTTTACGCTCGTTCCATAAACGGCATACACAGTACGGTTTGCATTTAAAATTGTAAAGATAACCTTCAAATAACTTCCAAAGTTAAAATCAGAATCCGATGTCACCGACCGATAGTTGAGGGAAAAAATCCTACAATTTTTACTCGAAGCATTTTCTCTTAAAATGTATTCCCAAAGAGTTATCGAGCCGTTCCGGTATATTAGTATGACAGACGCTGTCATTATATTGTCATTATATTTGTGCCGACTAACCAATCCTACACACTTAATCATTTGTTTCCGCTATTTTTCACCAACTCCTACATAATTCAACGTTAAAAGGAGAAGCATTCCATTTCTAAAGCCACATATCTCACCGTAGCCGGTTCCAGACACTTAAATCACAGGAAACGACCTTTAAAGAAGAGTAGCAGAGTGCGATTGTTATCTGTCCTCCATCGTAAAAATCTGGTGTTGGCAGTAAAAACGACTCTTACGCCTTCGCTGCGACTCCGGTTTGCTCACATCACTGCCCGGAGCATCTGCTTCTAATCGCTCCACACTACGTACGCGGCGTAGCTTACACTATCAGGCATTTACAACGTGTTTACCATTTTCCTCTTATGCTCTTATAGGCTGACAAGGAGTAAAACATGTATAAATAGAAGTGTCAATTATTAAAATGTTGCTTCTTAACAACGAATATGCTACAGTTAAAAAAATGGCGCCAAGTAATTTGCGGCTGAATGACTTTCTTTTTTTCAAACTTAATAAAACCCATTGTATGAATCAGGAGATGTTTTATTTGATTTTTTATAATACACACGCATGCCTAAAGTTTTTTGTTTTGCATACTTTTGAAGATCAAATCAGATAGGTGACGTCCCCTATTCTCCATACACTGAGTGTACCGGCATCTGGACGTTGGTCTTCAAATCTTGTAGGAACCTTGGATGGTTCACATAAACACGGGATTTCATAAAACCCATAAAAAAAGGGCCAAAGACGGATAGGGGGACAGCCACTGCAAATTGCCCCTAATTGAGATGAGGCGCTCTGGAAAGTATTGCCTCAAAACACCCATCCAAGTCCTTGAAGAGTGTGCCATTTTACCGTCTTGTTGGAACCAAATCTCACCTAAGTCCAACTCATATCTAGCCATGGAAAAAATTCTGTAACATGTTTACATACTGGTCCGAATTCACTATCACTGCGACTCCATTTTCCTCAAAGAACCAAGGACCAATCAATATTCCAGCTGAGGAAATTGCACATCACACTTTAGGTGAATGAATGATGAAATTCTGAAGGATTGCTGTCAGTCCAGTAGTGCATGGTTTGTTTGTTGACAGATTCACACAAGCGAAAATGGGTTTCATCACTATAAAACAAAAATAATGTCCCAAGAAACGACTTCGAGAAGACGATTACACACTTTCATCCGGGAATTGAAGTCACATTCAGAAAGTCCCTGCGCAATTGCCATCTTGTAAGGATGGTAATCAATATATTAATGAAAAAATGCCTTTACGGAACGATCGGAAAGGACAGACGCATCTTTGCATGCAGAACGCCGTGGTGATCGCAACATTGAAGCTCTCATTGCCTCAATGTTTTCAGGTGATCTAATGGTTCAAGGGACTCCAGTTCCTCGTCTTGTTGCGCTTGCAGTTTGTCTGAACATAGTGACCTACGCAACAATTGATTTCCGATCCCGGACAGGGGCCAACGGGGCGAAAGCAGCGCTAGATCATAGAATATCCGGTCAAAAACTAGCCCTTAACTCATTGTTCCAGAGCATACTGGTGACTGTACTGTGTCGGAACAAAACTTTATAGTTCCGCCTCTCGAACGAGACCACCAGCGCTTCCCGACGACATCAACCGAATGACGCGCATTTCAAAAAAAAAGGAAGTAATGCTGCCGCACCCTGTATTTGGCGGTTACTGCAGGATATAACTTTCTGATAATATTTTACGTAGTATACAGGGTGACTTGTAATGTCACCCCTAAGGGGTGATAGATTTTGTCCTATCATGTCTTATCCAAAAGTTAACCATTTTTGAGTTATTTGAATTTTAAGTTTTTTATTTTTTATTCCGTTTTCAGACGGTTAAAATTGAAATACAAAAAAACTGCATGCTTGATTTTGAGTTTTTTGTTATCGTCGCATAGCAGACATTCCAATAGTTCATAATAAGTAATAAAATGTTGAAAAGCTACAAACGTTTTAAAATTACGCTTTTTAAATATATCATTTTCTTTTTTTTTTACTAACTTATTCGATAAAAGATGCAATTTTCTGTAAAAAATCTCCTAGTAATGAAATCTGCAAATTATGTAGGTAATATATCTAATATCTAACAAGCTTTCATTTGAGGTATTAAGCGTTCAATTATCTGAAGTACATGCAGAGAAACTACAATGACACCCACAGAGGTTGGATTTTTAAGGAATTTGTATTACCTGTTTGAACAAGTCGTTACTGTCTTCAAAGGACTCGCATGCCATGATTGTTTTATGGCATCGGCTCGACGAGGAAGCGAGCGAGAAGAGCTGACTTAGTGGAGGAGTGAGAGCTGTTATAATTCATCATTGTAGTTACGCCAACGCCGCACGTCGAGTGAGAATTAGGTTTAGATGGAATCAACTACTGCGTACGCGCACACGTTTTACGCACGATTATTATTTTCGAGTTTCCCAGTTCATTTCGAGTGGTTTCTTTATCATCATGGCAGACGCAGAAGATCCTCCAGGACCTCGCCATAGCGAGCACGGGCAAACTTTTACAAATGAAGAATACGCTGACATAATGTTCTGTTATGGACTTTGTAACGGCGATTCTGCAGCTGCCCGCCGTGAATATCGGCAACGTTTCCCGAATCGCCGAACACCTCATGTTACTGTGCTTGACTCTGTGTATCTCATTATTGGGCTGATAAAGAAGCTTTAAACCCCCGAAAAATAAGATCGACGGGGTCTCAGAGCCGGTTTTCAGTCAATGTGTGGATGGGCATCATTGATGGATATTTAATTGGACCGCATTTTCTGCCCGCCAATTTAAATGGAGAAGTATATGCAGAGTTCTTGAAAAATCATTTGTTTCCATTAATGGAAGACGTCCCATTGGCGACGAGACAAAATATGCGGTTCCAGCACGACGGCTGTCCCGCACACTACAGTAGATTAGTACGGGCGTATTTAGACTCCAAATTTCCAAATCAATGGATTGGCAGAGGCGGGGCCCATTGCCTGGCCAGCAAGAAGCCTAGATCTCACATCGATGGATTACTATGTGTGGGGACACATGAAAAGCCTGGTGTACGATGTTTCGCCCGTACCAACGCGCGATGAATTAATTACAAGGATAATCAGTGCAGCTGACCAAATAAAAAGCCGCTTAACAACTAGAGTTACCAAAAGTGTAAGAGAATGCGGGCCTGTATTCGTAACAGGGGATTACAATTTGAGCAGAATCTGTATAATACTAAAGGAAATGTAATTAAATAAAACTGTAATTAAAATAAAAGCCTTTTATTTATCCTACGTAATTATCGTTCGTACAACTTTACTCATCTTTTTTTAATTTTATGTCTTTTACTTGAGTTAGTTGTAACTTTTATACCTCAAATAAAAGCTTGTTAGATAGAGATATTATTTACATAATTTTCACATTTCATTACTAGGAGTTTTTTACAGAAAATTGCATTTTTTATCGAATAAGTTAGTAAAAAAATAAGAAAATCATACATTTCAAAAGCGTAATTTTAAAACTTTTGGAAGTTTTCAACGTTTTATTACTTATTATGAACTATTGGAATGTCCGCTATGCGACGATAACAAAAAACTCAAATCAAACATGTAGTTTTTTTGTATTTCAATTTTAACCGTCTGAAATCGGAATAAAAAATAAAAAACTTAAAATTCAAATAAGTCAAAAATGGTTAACTTTTGGATAAGACATGATAGGTCAAAATCGGTTGCTTTTGACCTAATCTATCACCCCTTAACAGGAATACGTGACATTACAAGTCACCCGTATATCAAAAACCGGCAACAGAATTCAAGTTAATCTTAACTTGGTAGGTACGCAGACGGTCAAAGTACACATAAACGCTACTGAATGACCTACGTTTGGTATATCAGAAAGTAAGTTATGTGTGGACTTTAATTTTATGTATTTGTGGTTTGATTAGTCAGTTAGTAAATAAGAGATATAATATCTTCGGCTTCGCTACTGTCAATTAACTCAAGCCTTGACGTCCTTACTACATTAAAGATAACTTCCAATCTGAAAATTTCAACTGCTTCTACGTCAATATAATTTTCCAGCAATTACATCAGCTCGAATCCGCAAAGCACCATCGCCGTCATACCAGGCAGGGAGTCAGACAAAATCGAAGCAATTTTCCGTCACGATACCCTGCCACTTTTTAATCACTCTGCAGCTCAGCTTGTCAGCAAAATCGAGCAACTTTTCTCATTAGTAGAGATGCTATGGTCATTGGCCGCCCTTTCAAAAACAATATACCCACATAACATGCCATGCGAACTTCGTACAACGGACGAAATGGCTGTACGCTATTGTCGATGAATTTTTTTTGATGGCGAAGTTTTTCCATTCTGCACGATGGATTTTTACGATATCCGGTAGCAGAGAAAAATGAAATACATACGATTTTTTCGCGTCATGTTATCGTCCAGACTGTATGTTTTGGATTATACGTGTATATACTCTTCGCACTTCCATCATATTTTGCCATGCATTAAATAAAATGATGAGATAATGTACTAAAATACAAATAACTGATTAGTGGGAACCCACTATTGAGGGAAGTCTGAAAATTATCAATAAATCCTCAATTGCTAAGAACTCAAATAAGTATACTGACATAAATCCGAACACCCAGTTTAAATGGTTTTATTTTAATAAAAGTTGGTGAATTTATCTTACTGTAAATAACAAGTGAAAAAATTTTCAGCCTTATCAGTTGGATATTCCGGTTTTTATACTGCTTTTATTTTAATTCACTAACGCTCAAAAAATGAATATTTCAGCCGCAGTAAAGAATCAACGTTGGTGGATTTTGGTTCTTGACATCCTTTACGATCGGTTACGATGCCTAGAGTACGGAGATCTGTACAATTTCGTCAACTTAGTGAGTTTGATAGGGGCCGTATAGTGGAACTTCGGGAAGCTGGACTTTCTTTTCGGGCAATTGCAGTTAGAGTGCAAAGAAGTGTAGACACTGTGGCTAGGTGTTGTCAGGAATGGCTTCGAGAAGGCGGTACGCAAAGAGCAAGGGGCACTGGACGCCGCCGTAGAACAACAGACCGTGAAGATCGCCGCCTAAGATTATTGGCCTTAAGGGACCGTTTCTCCACTACCAGGTCCATTGCAAATGAATGGTTTGCAGAACACGGAAGACCTATTGGCATGCGAAGTGTTTACCGACGAATGAGAAGTTCTGGCTTGTTTTCATAACGGCCACACTGGGTCCTCCCTTTAACTCGAGAACACCGACGTAATCGCCTTGAGTGGTGCAGACAACGGTCACTCTGGGATCAGGAATGGAACAGTATTGTCTTTAGTGACGAGTCTCGATTTTGTTTAGGCTTGCACGATGGTCGTGCCAGGGATAGAAGGCGACGTGGTGAAAGGAGGAATCCATAGTTTTTTGTTGAAAGACTTGTTCATCACACTGTTGGAGTTATGGTTTGGGGTGCTATAGCTTATGGTTCCAGGTCACCTTTAATCTTCATCAGAGGTAACATGAACGCGCAGCGTTATATCCACGAAGTTCTAGAACCCCATCTTTTACCCTATCTTGACACCCTGGCAGATCCAACTTTCCAACAAGATAATGCCCGACCACATGTTGCAAGAGTCACAATAGACTTCTTTCAACATAATGATGTCACATTGTTACCATGGCCACCAAGGTCTCCCGACTTATCCCCAATTGAGCACGTGTGGGATATGATGGGTAGGAGATTGCTCAATTTGCAACTTCCTCCTCAGACTCTAGAAGCACTTCGAGAGGAGTTGGTGGTTGCCTGGAATGAGATACCAGAGGAGGACATTGACCACCTGATCAGAAGCATGCCTAGGCGCGTTGGAGAATGCGTAGCACATCAGGGTGCATCCACACATTATTAAAGGTCAAAGGGCTTTAAAGCAGTGCAATCATTTTGAAATTTTTATCATTTACTTATTATGCTTCATTAAGTACTTATACAAAATTTTATTAAAATAAAACTATTTAAACTGGGTGTTCGGATTTATATGTCAATTAGTATATATCTATGCAATGTTTCGGAGCTTCTATGATTATGTTACGAGCAATGAGGATAGGCCAGCCACAAGCTTGATATGAGGGTGATCTGAAAAGTTTCCGACCTAACTAAGATACTAGACGTTTTTCCCAGCGATGCTCCCACCTCTGTAACCCGTCCAAATAGTACTCGGCATTTTTCTGTGCAAAATAATTGTTCACGAAGCTGATTGCCTCTTCATTTGACGAAAAGCTCAGTCGTCCGAGTGCAAATTTTAGATGTGGGAACAAAAAGAAGTCGCTTGGCGCTAGATCTGGTGAGTAAGGCGGATGGTCAACCGGTTCGTGGATTTTCGCCATGGCAACCACTGAGGTGTGAGACGGCGCGTTGTCTTGGTGAAACAGGATTTTCTTTGTGGCGGTTTTTAAGCAAACTCTGCCTCTAGCTTGTCAAGTAATGATGCGTAGACCTGTACTGGTGTTTCCTTTTTGAAGATAATCGATTAAACTAACTCTATGACTATCCCAAAAAACAGTCAATCACTTTCCCAGCCGAACAAATAGTTCTTGCTTTTTTGGAGCCTTTGCAGTCCACTGTTTGGACTGAATTTTTATTTCGGGCGTATAATGGTGTATCCAAGTCTCATCTAGAGTCATTAATCGGCGCCAAAACTCGGATTTATTGCGCCTAAACTGCGCCAACAGAACGTTGGGAAATGTTCGTTCGAACACGTGTTTGGTGTGGACAGCGCTCTCATGCCTAAATGTTGATTTAATATGTGACAAACACGTTCTTTTGACATGTACATAACCTCTGCAATCTCTCTCACTTGAATTTGGCGGTCGTCTAGCACCATTTGGTGAACTTTGACTATGTTTTCGTCGGTAGTTGCAGTTTTTGTTAATTGTGGCACTGAGGCATACTAGATTATTTAATTTAAAGCCAGTAATATTTCTACAATTGTTATTAAGGGAATGAAAAAAATAACAGTGGATGTCGCAGTCCACTAGCTTAAATGAGGATTCAATTAACAGTCTAAACGGCTACATTTTGCTAGCGGTCTTCAAGATACTCAGCGATTTAAACATCTGGCATCTCTTCAGCGAGATCAGAGAGATGCATATCCACCAAAAATATCAAAATTATAATATAATTTGTATTAAATATAAGTACATACCTTTTGATTTCCTGTAAACATGTGATAAGGTTTTGATGTTTTTATGCGTTTTCTCTAGAATTTGCCTATCGAACCCCAATTCTGACCTCACAGTAGTATTCAGCAAGGACAAATACATGGTAAAAATATAGTGGAACTTCCAACACACCACACTTTTTTATTTTGTGGACAACGAGGCTAACTGTGTTAGTTAAACAGAGAACTAAGCTACTTGGTACACAATCATTTAGCCTGCCTAAGTTGCAACGGAATATAAAAATATCAACTGCCAAAGTCGCAATATGGCCATGCTCAGTTTGTGGGCATTAGAGAGGTTACTGAGACCATCAGGGAATAATTTATCTAAACCAACTCTTCAATCTATTTTCCCACCAAATTCTCGTACACAGTCACGCGATTTGTCAGTATGCGTGAGCTTCAGCCATAGATAAATCTATTAAGAATAACAGTGTTTATAGAGTCGCCGGAATTGCAAGCACTTTACCCGAAATTCAATTCTGAAGGAAATAAGCAATAAAAAAACTACGAAACTCCGGAAGGGAGTTTGGTGGTTCTGAAAGATTGCTATCACTTTCTAAATAAAAAAAATGCGTCACGTGGCTTGACTCTGAACTTCCTACGAAACGCAGTGATCAGTTTATAAAGGATTAAAATTACAGTTAACGACTTATATATATATATATATATATATATATATACATATATATATATATATATACAGGGTGACTTCGAAGTTGAGTCATTTATTTTAACAGTGAGTAGATCTGATCAAAAGAAATGTTTTTTTCCTTTACCATTTTTCTGGTAAAATTAAAGTAACAAAGTTATAGCCCTTTGGAAGTTTGAGTACCGCCCTGTCTCAATAATAATATCATGTACTCGTGTTTGGCAACAACGGATATAATCCGCCTTACCGGTTCATCGCATCGGAAACAAAAAAGCGAAAGAATTTGGAACGATGTTTTTGCAATTAAGTATTTTATTCAGTTCAGTTATACATACAGTCAGTGCCTGTCGGTTAGCGTGTGAATAGTGTCTGTTGCGTGGCTCAAACGAAATAAAAAATGGCACATGTTTATGCGGATCGGTTTCCCAATCGAGTGCAACCAACCCCTCGTGCCTTTGTTAATGTAGTACAACGGGCTCGTGAATCAGGTGACTTAAGACCTCACAGGGGACCTCACGATCAAATACAGGTCCGCACTGAAATACTTGTCGGGAGGATACTTTATAAAACAAGGTAAAAAATTTTTTTTTATTTTTACACACATATTCTGGTTTATCTTCCTTCTACAATCATTATCTGAAAATTAATGACTCAACTTCAAAGTCACCCTGTATATATATAACTTGAGACGTGGTCATTGTCGTCTAGACCAGTTAGGTGAAAAATTAAAGCTTCCGCCTTTTGTTGGGTACTTCGACAAAATTTAAGCAAAGAGGACTCTTTATACTTTTTTTAATTCTCTCTAGCTTTCAATGGACTTTGCCATCATCATCAGGAGCTGCAATTACAATGATAACAGTAGCAACAAAGGGTGCAAAATGAATTTAAATTGACTCAACTTACAGTAGTATGTGAGGATGTTGCTAATAGTTGTTTACGTATAGGATGAGGGAAACGTCCAGTAACATGGTGAGAGCTGGATAGATTGTACAGTAGTCAAACTTATATAAAATATGACAAGAACAAGTTAAAAACAGATTAAAAATTATTTAAAAAATTAAAGCATTACATCGTGAAGCCACTTGATGATTGCACAAATTAGTGGTCATGGAATGATGAGTGACATGAAACCCTTTGACAGAAGGCCGAAGGATGTCAATGTCAGTATTGAAAGATGGAACGAATTGTGGGCGTGTGCCAAAACGTTGCCAAATCACTTCAGATGATGAGATTTTCAGAATTTTATGTTAGAATTTGTTAAACCGACCAGAGGCAGTTGAATAAACTATATTATTATTAATGGGAATTTAAATTAACAATTATTAATAAATCGCGAGGAGAGAATTATTATATTTTGAGTGGAATGAAATTTACTGGTGGAATCGGCCAAAACACAGATTCTAATTATGGTTGTGAAGAGTTGAAATTTGGGGAGATATGTAAGTTCTCCAATTTTTCGCAGTTTAGCAAATATGAGTAAATGACACTCAGTTGTTTAACATCTGTCTTTTTGTTGATACAGTTGTTATTCATGAAAATGTGGGACATTTCCAGGAATAAACGTTTGGAAAGGTATTTTTCTTTATCAAGAACTTTGATACTTGTGTAATTCATAGAATGCCCTGTTGTGTTAACATGAGATGCTAGAGCGCATCTTTCAGGATGAAGCCTAGCATCACTTTTGTGTGATGTAATCCTTCCTTTCAGAGATCTGGAGGTCTGACCTATGTATATTTGGTTGCAATTGTTGCAATTGATGGAGTAGACTGTGTTGGTTAAGCCAAGCAGCGGGACTTTGTCTTTCATTTTTGAAAAAATGCAGTTTATAGTGAGGACGGATTTGCAAGCAATTCGAAAGTTCAAAGGACTGCACAATCTGATCAGCTTAGGGGTCAGTTCCTTGATGTAGGGCAGGACAGCAAAACCAGGTCTGGAGTCCGGGTTGGTGCTTGTACTGTTAGGATTGATGTTATTATTGGGAATTACATCAGTTCCGTTATTAGGGGTTGTGCGACTATTACCTGCATCACCAGAGTTCGGCAAAATATTGGAAGGTGAACTAAAAATGATCCTGTTAATCAGACACTTCGGATAACCATTATTGATGAACAGTTTTGATAGTTTACGTAAATTTGAGGTGTGGAAGGTATTATCTGAGATGCTGATTACCCTTGTTTTCATCTGTTTTACCAAATTGATTTTAATCCCTAGCTTATGGTATGACCTAAAATTGAGAAACCGACCTGAGGCCATAGGTTTCTGGTACCAGTCTACCAATAAACTGTTGTTGTTGGTGCGAATGAGTCTTGTGTCTAGAAAGGGGACAGACAGGTTCTCATCTTCTTTTTCAATGGTAAATTGGATGTAGGGGTCATAGCTGTTGAATTCTCTGACAATACCATCCAGACCTATGGAAGGGAGGCATAAAATAATGTCATCTACGTATTTTTTTTATGAAGAAGAGGTTATAGGGTAGTGTCGGAATAACAGTATCAAGCAGATCATCCATGACATATTCTGCCAAAATTGGTGACAGAACAGATCCCATAGGACAACCATGTGTTTGAGAATATATTTTGTTGTTGAAAGAGAAATAATTGTTATGAAAAAGGAATGTTATAATGTTGGTGAAAGATTCTAGAGATATGTTGCAGTGTTGACTTATCTCATTCCAGTGTTTATTAATAGTTCTTGTACATGCATCCAGATAGATGTTGCTGAATAGCGACACCACATCAAGACTGGCGATAATATGATCGGCTGGTATTGTCAATCTGTTGAACTGACGAGAGACTTCAAATGAGTCTTTGATGTAGTAATCATTATCTGCATGTGCTGATTTTAGTGTTGTCGATATTAATGAAGACAAAGCCTGGGTGGCTGAACCTATTGATGCAACTATAGGTCTTACTGAGAGTACAGGTTTGTGAATTTTCGGAAGTAAGACCTATAGTTGCATCAATAGGTTCAGCCACCCAGGCTTTGTCTTCATTAATATCGACAACACTAAAATCAGCACATGCAGATAATGATTACTACATCAAAGACTCATTTGAAGTCTCTCGTCAGTTCAACAGATTGACAATACCAGCCGATCATATTATCGCCAGTCTTGATGTGGTGTCGCTATTCAGCAACATCTATCTGGATGCATGTACAAGAACTATTAATAAACACTGGAATGAGATAAGTCAACACTGCAACATATCTCTAGAATCTTTCACCAACATTATAACATTCCTTTTTCATAACAATTATTTCTCTTTCAACAACAAAATATATTCTCAAACACATGGTTGTCCTATGGGATCTGTTCTGTCACCAATTTTGGCAGAATATGTCATGGATGATCTGCTTGATACTGTTATTCCGACACTACCCTATAACCTCTTCTTCATAAAAAAAATACGTAGATGACATTATTTTATGCCTCCCTTCCATAGGTCTGGATGGTATTGTCAGAGAATTCAACAGCTATGACCCCTACATCCAATTTACCATTGAAAAAGAAGATGAGAACCTGTCTGTCCCCTTTCTAGACACAAGAATCATTCGCACCAACAACAACAGTTTATTGGTAGACTGGTACCAGAAACCTATGGCCTCAGGTCGGTTTCTCAATTTTAGGTCATACCATAAGCTAGGGATTAAAATCAATTTGGTAAAACAGATGAAAACAAGGGTAATCAGCATCTCAGATAATACCTTCCACACCTCAAATTTACGTAAACTATCAAAACTGTTCATCAATAATGGTTATCCGAAGTGTCTGATTAACAGGATCATTTTTAGTTCACCTTCCAATATTTTGCCGAACTCTGGTGATGCAGGTAATAGTCGCACAACCCCTAATAACGGAACTGATGTAATTCCCAATAATAACATCAATCCTAACAGTACAAGCACCAACCCGGACTCCAGACCTGGTTTTGCTGTCCTGCCCTACATCAAGGAACTGACCCCTAAGCTGATCAGATTGTGCAGTCCTTTGAACTTTCGAATTGCTTGCAAATCCGTCCTCACTATAAACTGCATTTTTTCAAAAATGAAAGACAAAGTCCCGCTGCTTGGCTTAACCAACACAGTCTACTCCATCAATTGCAACAATTGCAACCAAATATACATAGGTCAGACCTCCAGATCTCTGAAAGGAAGGATTACATCACACAAAAGTGATGCTAGGCTTCATCCTGAAAGATGCGCTCTAGCATCTCATGTTAACACAACAGGGCATTCTATGAATTATACAAGTATCAAAGTTCTTGATAAAGAAAAACACCTTTCCAAACGTTTATTCCTGGAAATGTCCCACATTTTCATGAATAACAACTGTATCAACAAAAAGACAGATGTTAAACAACTGAGTGTCATTTACTCATATTTGCTAAACTGCGAAAAATTGGAGAACTTACATATCTCCCCAAATTTCAACTCTTCACAACCATAATTAGAATCTGTGTTTTGGCCGATTCCACCAGTAAATTTCATTCCACTCAAAATATAATAATTCTCTCCTCGCGATTTATTAATAATTGTTAATTTAAATTCCCATTAATAATAATATAGTTTATTCAACTGCCTCTGGTCGGTTTAACAAATTCTAACATAAAATTCTGAAAATCTCATCATCTGAAGTGATTTGGCAACGTTTTGGCACACGCCCACAATTCGTTCCATCTTTCAATACTGACATTGACATCCTTCGGCCTTCTGTCAAAGGGTTTCATGTCACTCATCATTCCATGACCACTAATTTGTGCAATCATCAAGTGGCTTCACGATGTAATGCTTTAATTTTTTAAATAATTTTTAATCTGTTTTCAACTTGTTCTTGTCATATTTTATATAAGTTTGACTACTGTACAATCTATCCAGCTCTCACCATGTTACTGGACGTTTCCCTCATCCTATACGTAAACAACTATTAGCAACATCCTCACATACTACTGTAAGTTGAGTCAATTTAAATTCATTTTACACCTTTGTTGCTACTGTTATCATTGTAATTGCAGCTCCTGATGATGATGGCAAAGTCCATTGAAAGCTAGAGAGAATTAAAAAAAGTATAAAGAGTCCTCTTTGCTTAAATTTTGTTGAAGTACCCAACAAAAGGCGGAAGCTTTATTTTTTCACCTATATATATATATATATATATATATATATATATATATATATATATATATATATTAAGTGACATATAAATCCGAACACCCAGTTTAAATGGTTTTATTTTAATAAAAGTTGGTGAATGTATTTCTCTTACTGTAAGTAACAAGTGAAAAAATTTTCAGCCTTATCAGTTGGACATTTCGGTTTTTATACTGCTTTTTTTAATTCACTAACGCTATAAAAATGAATATTTCAGCCGCAGTAAAGAATCAACGTTGGCGGATTTTGGTTCTTGACATCCTTTACGATCGGTTACGATGCCTACCTGTAGAGTACGGAGACCTGTACGATTTCGTCAACTTAGTGAGTTTGATAGGGGCCGTATAGTGGGACTGCGGGAAGCTGGACTTTCTTTTCGGGCAATTGCAGTTAGAGTGCAAAGAAGTGTAGAGACACTGTGGTTAGGCATGGCTTCGAGAAGGCCGTACGCAAAGAGCAAGGGGCACTGGACGCCGCCGTAGAACAACAGACCGTGAAGATCGCCGCCTAAGATTATTGGCTTTAAGGGACCGTTTCTCCACTTCCAGGTCCATTGCAAATGAATGGTTTGCAGAACACGGAAGACCTATTGGCATGCGAAGTGTTTACCGACGAATGAGAAGTTTTGGCTTGTTTTCATACCGGCCACACTGGGTCCTCCCTTTAACTCGAGAACACCGACGTAATCGCCTTGAGTGGTGCAGACAACGGTCACTCTGGGATCAGGAATGGAACAGTATTGTCTTTAGTGACGAATCTCGATTTTGTTTAGGCATGCACGATGGTCGTGCCAGGGTTAGAAGGCGACGTGGTGAAAGGAGGAATCCACAGTTTTTTGTTGAAAGACATGTTCATCACACTGTTGGAGTTATGGTTTGGGGTGCTATAGCTTATGGTTCCAGGTCACCTTTAATCTTCATCAGAGGTAACATGAACGCGCAGCGTTATATCCACGAAGTTCTAGAACCCCATCTTTTACCCTATCTTGACACCCTGGCAGATCCAACTTTCCAACAAGATAATGCCCGACCACATGTTGCAAGAGTCACAATAGACTTCTTTCAACATAATGATGTCACATTGTTACCATGGTCACCAAGATCTCCGACTTATCCCCAATTGAGCACGTGTGGGATATGATGGGTAGGAGATTGCTCAATTTGCAACGTCCTCCTCAGACTCTAGAAGCACTTCGAGAGTAGTTGGTGGTTGCCTGGAATGAGATACCACAGGAGGACATTGACCACCTGATCAGAAGCATGCCTAGGCGCGTTGGAGAATGCGTAGCACATCAGGGTGCATCCACACATTATTAAAGTCAAAGCAGTGCAATCATTTTGAAATTTTTATCATTTACTTATTATGCTTCTTATACAAAATTTTATTAAAATAAAACCATTTAAACTGGGTGTTCGGATTTATATGTCACTTAGTATATATAACGTAACAAGTCAGTCAAACAGGCCCATATAATTAGCCCATACACATTCTTTCCCTGCCCTTCTGGTAGTTACCATCCATTTGGCAACGCTGTCCCTTTCCACATCTGCGTTTCGTGTAAGGTCCGTGTATATGTTTTTTGCACTTCAGTAGGGAGAGAGATATGTATATCAGCCGGATCGGCATGGGTATCAAGTATTTTGAAAAGTGACATTATGCCGATTTCTTTTGACATTATGCTGTTTTTTTGACATTATGTAGGTTTTTCTACAAGATATTAACTTAGCACGTAGTTGTACGAGTTGCCGAAACGTCATGAGGCTTCTTATCAATCTTTGGCTCTGATGTGATGTAAAATCTGCTTCGGAGATGGCATTACTGAAGATCTAAGCTGTAAGTTGTATATGTTGATGATAATTACATTGGGTTCTTGTCTCAAATACACTTAATTGAGATTCAAAGCTAAAAATTAGTTGCGCATCTTATCAATTCTGGAAATTACATATAAAAATTTGCTGAATTTAAAAAATGAGAGAGATAATAAATAATTATATTCACTGTACACTGTCAAATTACAAGCCATATACATGCTAACAATAACTACACACAACGCGGGCGCGGTGATGATCTCCCATAATTGGCAGCATATTCAGTAATGGTTTTCTCACACAGCAAATATCACTGATTTTATACACATGCAGACCAATACACATCATCCAGAGATAAAAACTACAGACACGGACCACTCGGCCTCACAAAACATATGCAACCAATAATGCGTGTAGTTTAGTTGAGTGATTCCTCCATAGATGGACGTTCACATCCTAGTGGAATGACTGTTTGCGCCCTAAAAACTACCTAGTTTGTAAGATGACATCTTATAGGTTTTTTTTAACGTTTTATAGGTTTTTTACATGATACCCATGCGATGAGCTTATATAGGCAGGAGGATCCGGATCGAAAATATCTCTACATCATTCTAGTTTTTATAGACAAATGTACGGGTAAATGTATGATGTGTCAAATGTGGCTATTAGTTGCATATAATTACCGGTGTTCGGAGCGTATACAGATACTAGTGTCCAAAAAATTTCATACACACTTACCTACTCCCTACAACCTCCATCCTCTAAATTTCAACCATACAAAAATTTTTTTGAAAATGATCAGGACCCTCTTAAACGCCAAAAAAAAAAGAAGTTAGAGCGATTCTTATTTTTTGGCCTTTCTCTCAGCCGCCTGTAGATCGATTTTCAAAAGCTACAAAGTTTTTGCGCCCCTAGTGTAGTAGTAACATCGTGTAAAAATTCAATCAAAATCCGACAGGTACTTCTCAGTTATAGGCGGTTAAAGGAGAAGTGGACAGACCGACAGACAGACAGGCCGACGGAAATGAGTGCACGGTTTTTCGTATATACCATATGGTCGTCCATAACACGAAGTGGCGTATCTCATTTTTTCCAATTTTACATGAGAGAGTTTTAAATATTTTCACGAGATTTGAGTTGTTGCTGACAAAAAGGTAATTTTGCTACATAATTGTATTTGTGGGTATATCTGCTCATGTTTACAAGCTTTTCAAAAATGAGATCTATTTTTCATTTTATGTGATCAAAATTTTCTAAAAAAGTAGATATGTCATTTTGTGAAATTGAAAGGTCGTAATGCATAGAATAAAGAATTAGTTACGTCCGTGTTATATTAAAGAGGTGAAAAATAGAAACACACGAAATTAAAGAAAATGTTTTATTACAAGACAAAATGGTTACAAAAAGGGGACAAGTGATATGGCGAAATAAGTATCCGCGTTATCTAAAAATATTTAACTCTCTATTAAAGTAAATATGGCAGCACAAACAAAAGATTCACTCAAATATTAATGATTTAATAAAATAATATCTGTTAAAGATGAACAAAATAATAATTAGTATTTCATCTATTACTCATGGGGAAGATAAAATAGAACAGTTGTTATTCTGATAAACGAACCACCAGTATATCTCCACACAGCGACTTCAAATCCATATATTTTTTCGTAGTATTTTTTTGGCTCCGCATTCAGTTTTTGTCTTTTTGTGTTGGGGGTGACCAGTCTTGTCAGATGAATAACTGGAGGCAGTTGGGCAGGTATAATAAACATTTTACCTAATTTGGACAATGCTGTAGAAACGGCACCGTGGGCAGAATCTCCTTCATTTTGACCATGAAATGACTCAAAACAGTATAATGGGATATCTTCTATAATCGAAGTTTTAGCAACAGCATATAAAAGCTAAACTATTCGGGCACTCGACGAGACATAAACAGATTAAATCGAAGTGTAGGATGCAGGTCATGAAAAGTTAAAAAGCGTAGAGTAATTAAATTAAAACTACAATTTTACGGACTGGCGTAACTTAGTTAAGCCATACGCTGTAAAATGTATATTTTATAATTTCACAAATTGGAGTAACTTCAGTTAACCTCCCTCGTGAAATTTAATTTCCTATTAAAATGAGATAAGTCCAATATTATTTTTCTATAACTCCGACGATATGAAACTGACTTATGCCACTTCGTGATATTAAAGAACAACCTTAAAATCGGCTTAACTCATTTTTCGGAATTTTCCGAGATTATAATTCTTCCCCGTTCAATGTCGTGGAAAGTAAACTGGTTGATTTTCTTGTTTCTTAAAAATCGTTGACCTTCTTAACTCCTCAGACTTCATTGTGGTTGTCTAGCCGCACAAAAGCTGATTTCTTGATTACGTCGACAACTAGAGGGATATCCAAATCGCGATGAATATCTCATATATAGAGAAAAATTGGCCATGTTTCTTAAACCTCTATTTTGGAACCTTTAAATGATATCTATGGACAGCTTTGAGGATCTTGCTTTAGGCAGAAGTTAAGCTCTTAAAACATATCTGTGCATCTGTCTGTGTCATGGTAGGTCCCAACGAATGAACGATTTGAATGAGGTTTTGGATAATCTGAAGTCTTGTCTGTCGACATGATTCTTAGCTAAGTTTGATTAAGATCCGTTCATCTTTCCAAACGTAATGGAAGGTGAACGTGAGGGGTGAACAACTCAAATGAAGCGAAAGGAGTGAGATGTCAGATAAATTTGTTTAATTTGCAGATTACTAAATCAGTGTTCCAACGAAAATTAGTCAAATCGTTCAACAGTGAGACCCATTCGTCTGTATGATTTCCTGTATTGGGCTGGGTGTTTAAATACGCTTTATTAATGCAAAGTATCAACACGAGATTTACTTGTGGATCGGATTTTTTCAATTTGACAAATAACTTGTTCATATACGGAGTTTACTGTTGTCAAAGGACCTACTGAGCATTAGGCTTCAGTGGTGTTACGGCATCCTCCAGGGACTCACGCTTATTTGAGGAAGGTTTATCAGTCTTGGGTTAGTAAAACGAATAAAAATAAATCTTAGTTTATTGTCTATATTTTCCTTGTGCTATATTTATTAGAATATTCCCAGGAAGAGAATGAAAACAGCGGTTCCCTGTTACCTACTTCATTCATACTGGAGTCAGTAGCAGATGAGCGGAAGCTTAAGATCCGCCCACGGTACGTAGACAAAATAAGAAATAATCATTAAAGACAGATGAAGACTAACATACATAAACTTTGTCTATAAAAAATATACGATATCGTACGCTTTGTCCCAAAAAAACAGATAAGCAGAGAAAAAGTTGGGAACGTTAACATACCCGATCGCTCACCAATCACTAAACTTTTCTCGTTAGCCAGAATCCTCAGCTCTTTCAGGACGACACGACGAAATGAATGATGGGGAATGATCATAGAGCACATGAGGCTTAACTACGCCGTACCGAAGTTTTTTAAATAATGGAGTGACACTTGGGACGCTTTGACTCCGTTTTCATTAGGAATCTCGACTGTGAGTTTATCGACCCATCTATATGTACAGCTATTTTGATCTGCTACCGTTTATCATCAGTTTGAAATTAAAAAACGATTGCGTCAAGTAGGTTGACTCTGCATTTCATACGCAACGCTGTCACTAGTTCATAAAGGATTATAAATGGCCCAATTCCCTTTGATCTAGCTACGACCATGTATAATAGAAATATTAAATGAATCAAGTCAGCCAAACATTCCCATATATAATCTTCCCTGCCCTATGCATCGACCCTCTGGCAACGCTGCTGAACAATACTCGTCAAATATTATGTCACAAGCGCCAGCCACGATGCTGTATCTCGAAATGCAGATGCAAACGAAGTTATGTGAAATATGTACACTGATAGGTGCGCAAAATTACTGGAGGTGGAAGCGTATAAATATGCTGCCGTCAAAAATTAGACATGTTCCCCCACCACCTACATCCCCTAACCCCGCTACAAAAATGTTTGTGGACCGATTTTCAAAAATTACAAAACTTTTCGTTCTTGGCATAGTAGTAAACCATGTGTGAAGATTTCATCGAAATCCGAGCGGTACCTTCCAAGTTATAAGCGGTCCAGCGATTAGCCGACAAACAGACCGACAGACAGACAGACCGACAGAAACGAGATACATTTTAGATTTTTCCTGATGTACATTTCATATAACATCCTAAACTCATAATATCCCAATTTAGAAATTTTTAGAGATTACCATATTTCCTCGCCCAGTGACCTGGAATCAATCTATCCAATAACATAGATTTATATAATTCCAGCACAAGGTGTTGAAAATGTGATAAGAATGAAAAATGCTAAATGCAACCCCTTTGAATGAATGAATGAATCTTGAAATTAGAAGCATTCCGGCCACCATAAGGAGCCAGTGCATAGGCCGCTTAAGCGGGCCCTTATGCACATCCACAATCCTTAGATCACAAGCCTCGCCCTTTTAGCGAAGTTGAGAACCGCCTTGAGTCCAAGCTCCTTGACGTCCTGAGGGTCCAAAGTAATGGACTCCAGTATAGTCTGCCTATAGTAGCTCACAGCTTCACAGCGACACAAAACGTGCGCCGAGGTCTCTTCCTCTACCCCGCAGCGTTCACACAAGGGATCCTCAGCCACACCCATCACGTGCAGGTGACGCCTTAACGTGTTAAGGCCAGACAACAGTCCCATCAGCAACCTTAGGTTGGCTCTATCCAGAGATAGGCAGAAGCGTCCATCCTTAGCACTGGGCCCTTCAATGAGTTCCCGTGCCTGGCGGAGATGTCTGGAGATACTTCTCCATTTCTGAGAGTGTTGTCTTGCAACCCACATCTCCATTTTCCTCCTAGCTTTATGCGCGGTCACTCCTAGAGCTGGCTCAGGCCCAACGAGCTTGCTGGCTGATTCTGTCTTCGCCAGAGTGTCCGCCGTCTCATTGCCCCTTATCTCAGCGTGCCCCGGTACCCATATTAACGACACCGGATGCCTCGCTGCGAGGCAATCCAGAGCCCCCCTGCATTGCAATACAAGACTCGAAGTAATCTTACAGGCACTTAGTGCTTTCATTGCAGCCTGGCTATCGGATAAGATTGTTATTCTTCTCCTAGGCCCACCCTCCTCCAGAATGTGAGATACACAAGCCAGAATCGCAAAGATTTCCGCCTGGAAAATAGTGGTGTATCCACCGAGAAACAGAGATAGCCTAGTTCTAGGCCCAGAGACCCCAGCACCTGAGCCCTCTTCGGTGACCGAGCCGTCCGTGTACCAGACCTGTCCGCTACCGGCGTGCCACTGCTCCCTCGTTGGATACTCCACAATAAACTTGCGGTTGAAGTGATATTTAGGGGTAATACGATCACCCCTGCTTAGAAGGACGGGGTCCTCCCTTTGTAATTCGACTAAGATGGCAGTATGCCCCTTGACAGGATTCAAGAAAGCCCAGCTGTCCTGACTCCACAGTCGATGAGCGACTACTCGAGAGATCCAACAGAGCTTCCATTGCACTCAATGGCGTTGTTCGCACTGCGTTTGTAATACTAATATAGGCCAAACGCTGAATTTTATTGAATTTGGCCTTAGTTGTCTCAGTTCTAATGCAAGCCCACCAGACCAGGCAGCCGTACAAGAGAGATGGACGTACTATCGTCGTGTAGAGCCAGTATACCACCTAACGCCGACAACACTTCTACACGCCCACATCGAATTGCGAGCCTTGCTAACCCCGTGTATTCAACATGCTCTCTCCAGTTCAGTTTGCAATCCAGGATAATTCCCACATATTTCACTGACTGGGACAAAACTAATCTAGTATTCTCCTTGTGAATAGGATCAGCTCGGTCTTTTCAGCATTAACAGAAAGATCGACTTCCCTACACCACGATTTCATGGAGCGCCCTGCATAATTTCCGAGATTGTTCTATAAAAACGTCCCCTAACTACTATGCTTACGTCATCGGCATAGGCTGCAACCCCTAAGGATCGACATCAAGCTGCAGTTACAAAGAGGAGGATTACCACATTCTTGTATGGAAGTGATCACGATAAACAGTTATTGTATAAATTAAGCTTTAGATGCAATTTTTACTATGAAGTGTTTTTATTAAGCATCGCGGTAGAGACGCGCAGTAAATTGGACAGTTTATCGACCTCTCTATATGATAGCTATTTCAATCCGCGACTGTTTATTGGTTTGGTTTGCATACTATACTGCCGTTATTAAACCTTCCGTGAGATCGGCATAAAACAGATAAGGAACTAAGCATGCTTCCGTATATCTTTTGTACGAGTATACAACCTGATGTGACTCAGTGTTCTGCAATTTCCTTAATCATGTATCTTGTTTACTTTTGTTATGAGGAATTATGCAAAAAACTTATTTCTTTCGTTCTGACTGCCCATGTCACTGTCGAGAAAGTATTTATTATAAACGCAAAAAAAATGAGATATGGTTTACCTCACATGTCTGAAGTATTGTAATCGCGAAAATGTCAGAAAATGTGATACCTATTGTTTTTTGGATATTATATGACCATGAACATCACGGAGAAAATATATCACTCACTTCCGTCTGTCTGTCGGTTCCCTAATCCTATAACCGCCTATGTTATGTATTTTTACACAATGTTACTTACTATTGTGCTAAAGACGAAAAAGCTCTGTAGTTTTTGAAAATAAATGCAGCGGCGGCGAAGAAAAAGCCAAAAACGAAACAAATAAAAATAAAAATCGCTCAAGCTTCAGAGGATCCTGATCATTTTTGAAAAAGGGGTAAGAAATTGGGGGGATGATGTATCGCTATTTTTTGATAGTATATATATATATATATTTCACACATCTTAGGTTGCCCCGTACATTTGCTCTTAGCGTCCCTGCGCTTGCTGACTTCGACAGTCGCGATCGGCGTGCCAGTGTTCGTATATGACCTGCATGACTGGTGCTATGTGGTGGACGCACTGCTGCGTGATCATGTGTTCAAATATTGGGGAGGGGCGACGCGACGTTGCCAGATGAACGGTATTATGGGTAGGACAGGGAAGGGATGTTATGAAATAATTGTACGGACGTGTTTGATGGAGTTGAACCATTTAATTTCTCTATTATACATGTTCGAAACTAACTTTTTTCTTAGAGTGTCTAACTTGAACAGGCATCCGTACACCGCTGCGTCGCGCTTTTTATGGCAACTCATTAGCATGATCAATGCTTGGTCTCTGGTACAATGAATGAAAGCATATCAACAATCATCTATCCGTGATATAAGCATATGGCGCTATCTCATTTCCATAGGGTCTAACTTGTGCTGAACCCTTTTATGAACTGATGACGGCGTTCCGTGGGACGTGCAAAGTCAACGTACTTGACGACATTTTTTTGATCTTATAATGGCATGTACCTTACGAAAAACCGTATTACTCATTCCCATACATCTGACTGACGGTCTGTTTGTCAGCTAATCATTGATCCCGCTATAACTTGGAAGGAAAGGAGGCTTTGTAGTATTTGGAAATTGTTCCCAGAGTCCACCGCTAGGGGCAAAAACGAAAGCTTCGTTGTTTCGAACGCGCAGGAAGTGTAGTCAATCTACTTGACGCCAGTTTTTTTTTCACTTCAATGATCTTGATGATCTCTATTACTATACAATAGATTCCATCCACAACACACATGCAGGCACTTAAGAGTACCGGAATTCTGTGGATGAGCCAGATGCCGGGAGAAGGCTAGTAGTGCCATGTATGACGAAAGTCCTGCACTGTACGTTTTGGCGGATGATCGAGTTTCACAAAAAATTTATTTTGACATGGTTAGGCACAAGGCACGAACACAGTATTTTTCGACCAATATCCCTCACTCCAGATAAGACCTAGTCTTAAATGGTGAACAGCATATCCGAGGTTTTTTGCTGCGACTACACGATTCGTACTGGATGATGCTGACCCTCTTTTATCGATATGTCAACGGATTTTGCTCTACAGAGCCGATACCGCCGCGTTCTAATACTTGCAGGCGGACCCACCTGGCTTCCACTTCTGGGCATTGCAACAACTCCTTTTTGTTACAAGGCTAATGACTATTTCCACAGTTGTAGTAAACATGATCAGTTTTGGAATTGGATCAACTATATATGCTTCAACTTTGCTCTAGTATATCCACATAATATATAGAGTTTTCTTGCTGTAGAAAAGAGTTCTTCGGTTGATCTTCAATATCAACCGAAGAAGAAACTTTTAAAAGGTACAATCCGCTTACAGTAACAGCCATATACACATTCAAATGTTTTTTTTGCATTTACACATAGAAACAAATGTATGCAAAATTATGAAATAAACATCCATTACCGCACAAGGAATGCATTTGATTTATGTGCCCATATCATAGCGCTACTCTATTTGATGAATCGCCCCTCTTCATGTACCAAAATATATTCCAATATATGTCATTTAAAAAACAACCAAGAAAATATCTTGTTAACGAGTGCCAATATTCCCTAAATGAATATTTTACAATAAAATGTCACCATGGCGTAATTTGGGTACTTTTACTTAATTTTAACGTCTGTGTAAGTGCTATTTTAATTCGTCCTCTTCCGTTAGGTATCTTATTGTTATGTGGGTGTAGCTTCTATTTATTTAATTTTTCCACTATTTAATGCTCATTGGATGTATATGTATATCTTATGGACTCGTAAATTTCAACATTTGTTTTAAATACACGTGTACGTTTTCACTTATATTTATGAATATGTACTCTATAGTTTGCCCCTTTGACTTATCCCATATCATGCGCAGACATGATATGTGGACAAATAAAATCTATCTTATCTATCCATCTTTCTTATGGTAAATTTTGAAAATATCACTACAAATAATGGAACTCTGTGAGATGTTCGGATTCAATCTGTTTGAGTCCACCCACATTCAACAATCCGTAAGTAATTCTAACTTCAGCAACCTGCGTCGATACGCGAATGGTGATCCATTATTAGAGGTTCGAGATCGATGAACCTTCGCTTCGGCAACTCGATAACGACGTACAACACATGTCGTAACGCAGGGCTCAAGAAGCGAAACCGGTAGTCCTCATCAGTTAATGGCACAGCTTATAAATCAAACGCAACTCGTCGAACTTTTGGATTGGGATAGACCGATTCGTTACTGCAATGGCTGCTACCAATTACAGCCGATTTTTCACGGGATCTGCATTTTTGTTCAATCGGCGAAAGAGAGCAGAGGATGTAGTTACTGGTTCCAATTACAAGCGTATGTGATACTTTAATTACACCAGCTGGCTAGCAACATCGCACATTCAGGGATCGAATAACAGGCGCTATAAAAAAAGGTATAGATACAATAGATAATAACTGGAACGGTGGTATACGAGTGATCGGACAGATTTTTAAAATTTTTTGTTTCAAATATAATTACAATTTTATATTGTCACCCTGATAATAACATCCTTCCAGTGCTGGAACTCCGATACTGGAATAACCTTAGGCTCGCCGGTTACAGATATCTGAATGTTTTCGACTGTTCCAAAATGAGTTCCCTTGAGGTGATTTTTCATCTTCGTGAAGAGAAAAAAGTTACAAGGACTCAAGTCAGGCGAATAAGGAGGCTGATGATCCACAGGAAGGTTTTCACTGGCCAAATTTCTGTGTGACAAGGAGCATTATCGTGACGCATCACCCACTTGTTCTTCATCTAATGAATGGTGGTGTGAGTCAAATTTAACTCTTCTTCGATCATTCTGAATGTCAACCGATCTGAACGCACTAGATCCCGGATTCTGTCGGTTCATGAAGATGAAGGCCTTCCGCTTCGTGGCTCATCTTTAATCGACTCTGTCGCTTCTGAAAATGCCTTAAACCACCGAAAAACCTGGGCTCTTGATAAAACACTATCTGCTTAGGCCTGTTTAGCAAGAGTTTCCGTTGCGCTGTGCTCTAGTCTGAAGCAAAACCTGATAGCACACCGTTGCTTGAAATTATTGATGTCACTCATTTTTAGAACAGAATAGAAAAAGATCGTTACGGACAACCAAATGACTCAACGGTGTTCAAACTTGTACTGAAAGCGGATCACATGCTCCCCTGTCTCCCCTCCAAGCCCGGCGCCACCAGTGTTGGTACATGCTGAAGTGGGACTGGTAGGTATGCATCCTTATAAAAAATGTTTCAAGTCGTGGTAAAGTTAAAATCGGTTAGACAATGGGGTTTAACGTCAATGCTTTGTCCTATGATTAACCGTTAGCGTGATATATTGAAAAACGCTTTTTGAGAGTTAAATTCCTGTTAATAGTAAAATTACAGTAAGCCTGAGATTGCAAGATAAGAGTTGAGAATTTCGCCCAAAAATAATTTTCTAAAAAAATATGACATTCGACTCGAATGTTCCCTGTAGATAAGCCTCGCAGATGCCATTGTCGTTATACCCTTTGTCTATACAAATATTTACCTCCGATGCCATTTAGGGATGTAATAACAACCAAAGCGGTCGTACAGGGAAAATAAAAAGGCATCAGGACAAAGGTTGTCAAGTGGTCTCTTCTCCAAAATGCCCCTTCAAGGACTTCGGTTCCCCAATGTTTGCGCCGACAGCCTACATGGAGAGCTTTTAATGAAAGAATGTTGCCTCAGGTCACATATAAAAATAGCTGTACAGGATAGCACAAATGACGTCAAGCAGGGTTATTTACGACCGCTTACGAAGTGGTAATAGTTTTAGAATAACATATTTATCGAGCCTTAGAGCCGTTAAAAATTTTAAATTATTTGGCTAGATATTATGGAATTACCACGGAGATAGAAATCCTGAAATCCAAAAAATTGCAAATATTGTCGAGTCAGTCTTTTTGATGCCAGTTTCTATAACAATGGTCCATTTCACACTCCCGCATATCGGATACATCAATCTTATCAATAGGAGTATTCAAGTACATACAGGAAGACCATAAACAGCAAAAAAGCTTGTATACGTATAAACTATTTCTTAGAAAATTTGCATGAAGTCTTACACTCATTCTTTCTTCATTTCCAACTCGAATTTTCGATCTTATATCTTTTATGAATACTACACACTCCTTCAGACGAGCCTCGACAATGTCCATAAAGGATCAGATTAAACGCAACTCTTGAAGTACGATGGTGTAAGCACTAAACAAACACCTCAAGAGATGTTATTTTCAACCAATACTATAGTAAGATATTTTTGGCCACATATATCTCGGTTTGGCTCCTATATCTGTATCTTTAATACTTTTGTCTGGTTTTTATACTAGGACTGCATGATCCATGACCACAATAAATAAGCTTCACGCTCGTTTTATAGGAACCTTTACGTAAAAAAGCTCATAATTCACTTTTTACGTCCGATTCTGTTTCTATCACGCTTTTTTCTACTTTCCCCAGAGGCTCTGGTCTGCCGAATAGCCAAACGTCTGAGAAGTAGTAAAGTGTCTCCGCTCTCTTGACGCTCTCGGAATAACATTTAAAGTGAGTATATGTGTAGCGTTATACATATATTATGTGGGATAAAAGAAATATATATACATGTCGATCTCAACAGAACTTTAACTGAAACATTCCGATAAAAGGCATTTTGATTTTACTATTGCTTATATCGTATCAATGGTTTTGAATCTAAAATAGTATTTTTATAACGAAAGAGTAGCGCAGGCAGAAGACTAAATACCAGGGCACCGCGGCTGCTTAAAGAAACTTTGTTAGTCCGATTTTTGAACTGCCTAAGGTTTGCCTTTTTCTACAATACCGATTTTATAAGTAAATTAGGATTCATTACTCAGCTATTCTTTATCTCGCTGTAATCCTGAATCCAGACAATTATTTGTAACATAAGTATCAATAGTTATGAGCTTTTTGCGTTGATGGTCTACTTGTGAACTTCATATTTATGCCATATCGGTTCTTATGACTGAACTGAACCAACACACAAGGAAATAAATAATAATGGGAGAGCTGATAGATCTTTTCCTTATAGGAAGAAAACCAACGTGCGGCATTTCATACAGCCCTGCATAAGCCCATGTCTTCCAATAAGTGTCAAGAGTCAAGATGTCAAGAGCACTAGGAGCGACATATAGTGGAAAATTCCCAATCCTGAAGAAAGGTCAAAATATTAGTGAAGCTCTTCTTCAAGGTCTGTGGTTAATATATCGGCTAGGAAACTAGATATATTAGCGGGTATCTAAACTGTATGACGTCCACATCAAATTCATCGGGTGGAACCCTCTCCCAATATTAAGTAACTACTAAGCTATTAAGGTTATAGTTTTTTTTTTAATTATAAATGTAAGCTATGTAAAAAATTTCTCACCTATTAGCGGACAACAAAATGTTTATTATTAAAGTTCCTTTTTTGGGTTACTTGTACAACAAAAGTGTTGATTAATTTATCAAAGGTCAAATTTTGAACCATTAACCGTTCGATGGAGAAATAACCAAGTGGCGTGATATTTCTTGTTTCCTTAAACTCTCTTCTTCTCATCCCCCTCTGCAATCATCATGAAGATAGTTGAGCGACAATTTCATGAAATTGGTGGCACCGTTTCTCCTCTTATCTTCTTCCGCTCAACAGATAATACGCGTCTAGTTGACGATTTTATCAGCAATATACCGCATTGTTTATAAGTCTTACTCAATAAGTACACCGACGTCAAATGCCACGAAAGATCCCTTTTGTGTAAAACAACAAATCCAAGAAACACGACAGAAGCATCAGCATGGCGGTACGAGGATTTCAATAACCGCTGGAACCGTAGTGGGCAGCCACAAAATCCACACCAATACAAATTTGTTATTCGCGATCGTGGATCGGGCCGTGGACCGATGCAGCTTGTCTGCTTGCCTAATGAATTAATCAGCGCACCATGCCGTGCTGTCTGTGAGCAGATTATACTACAGCTACACCCCATCAGTGCATCTACAGGGCCGCTGAGATGGCCACAAATATTTTGTGCTTTAATAGACCGGTAGCATCTGACCTAAGTGACTAACAAAAAATACCGCTAAAACCAGAATTCTGTGTCTTAGAATCAGCTAACGCCTTGGCCAAAAGAACTATGCTCAAAGAATATCTGTTCTGACATCTGCTTAATGCGCTTCGTGAAGCCGACTTATTTATAGCCCAGCTGACTTCAGAAGAATCATTTTTAACTAATCTTGCTTTTAAAGTTCAAATGTATAATTTATCTGATTTATACTGAATGTATAATTTATAACTAATTTTTGTAATTATCTAGACCAATGTATTATGTAGGTATGTCGGTACGTAAAGAGGCGTATGTCGGTACGTAAAGAGGCTGAAAAATGTAATACAGACTCACTAGCTTGTCATCTATAATCGACTATTGCAACTTGCTGTAAGGCAGTCCAGTCAGGAAAATTTTGGTTTATGATATATACCGGATGGAAGCAGTCCGGCAAAAATACTTTTAGAATGGTGGAACTTCCAGTTGTACCGGAAGTAGCTAGCAAGTTGCTTATTTTAAATAGGTCACCCTGTATACTTTTTTATATTCCAATTACCACGAAGGCCTCAGGCCTAAACGCCCATCGGGTACCGTGGGGCTATATGGGGATACAGGGGAAAAGGGGAACCGCCACACGGACTCTGGCGGGGGAACACGTGTGCATGCAACATGCACACATTCTGACCCCGCCTACGAGATCCGAAGGGTGGTACCTCTGCGTTCGACAGTCTACCACCTACGGACAATTTCAACAACGATAGCAAAGAGAAAAATTTCTCTTGGAATGGGATTCGAACCCGCACAGCGCACGGCGACTGATCAGGAGACCGAAGAGCCTACTACCGCTGCTGCCCTTTTCATTTCATGTATATAATCTTGTACCTGAGTTTGAATGAATGAATTATGACATTTTTTCTAGTATCTTTGCCTTGGTTGTATGATTTGTATGGGATTTCTTCTAGTACGCGATCTACTATAACAAATAGTGCAAGGTGGTGGAAAAAAGAAACTGAAAATGTGATTTTAAGAAACCCGAAAAGTCAATTCTTGGAAACCACTTTTATTATAATTTGATCGCATTAAGCATTGAAAATAAGGCTAATTTTGATTAATGTCGTCCACTTCGCAAATCAGTAGTTTCCGAGATGCTTCAGTTGGCGAGAGTACGATATCCTTAACAGTTTGTCCGATTTCGGCCATAACCAGCCGAGATTTTCTTAAGGAACGATAGATAAACCAATAATTCCAAATATCTCGAAATACGTGTTTATATGAACTTTTCTACGAATTTCGTTGAGGAATACGCCCTTGTAATTACGGACTATCAATAAGTAACACCATGTATAGATTATAATCATAATGACGGCCCTGTGCAACTAAAGCAATCTGTCAGACTAAATCCGAGTGCAGCTCGGATTATAAAGAAAAGTGCTGGGAGGAAGCTAAAGAGGAGGTGGGGATTATAGGGGGTTGGTGCCCAGGGGGAATCAATCCAGGAATCTGGTTATTACGTGCACATTATCCGCTCATCGATTACTATGGGGAATATTTGTAGGGGTGATTAAGCGTGTTTATGAAGAGGAAAGCAGTAGGGTAGTCTTTGTTTGTTCAATACATCGATGCATATTAGAATTATCAGCTTAATATAAATATGTAAAAGTTATAAACATTCTAAAGAATATTTGCTCCGTAGACTTAAAAATCTAAAGTTGGCGGTAACGGCGCCTCGTGGGCGTTGGGGAAGCACTACGGGGGCGGGGGTGGAGGATGAAGAGGTAGGTAAAAAGAAATGACATGGGTATTACGTAGGTTTTTCTACAATATGTTAACTTAGCACTAGCTGATGGACACGTTGTGAACTCGTTTTGTAGTTGTACGTGTAAACGTCATGAGGCTTCAGTAATCAATGTTTGGCTTTGATGTGATGTAAAATCTGCTTCAAAGATGGCATTACTGCAGGTAACGGCAATGCATAGGTGCATAGTGAGGACTTGTGAGCTAATAATATGTGTTGACGATAATTCCATTGAATTTTTGTCTCAAACACACTTACTTGAGATACAAAGCTAGAAATTAGTTGCGCATCCACTTTTTATTATCCATTCTGGCAATTACATATGCAAATACGCTGAATTTCAAAAATGAGAGAGATAAGAAATAATTATATTCACGGAACACTGTCGAATTACAAATCGTATACAAATACATGCTAACAGTAATTACACACAACGCGGGCGCAGTGGATATTTCCTGTAATTCTCCTCAAAGTTTTTGAAAACACAAACGTAAAAAATCGTAATTTATAACTTTGAACATAACCTGCTTTCAGAAAGGACAACATATTATTAACCCGTCGAACACAGCTAATAGATATACTTCATTGGCAGCATATGCGTGTAGTTGAGCTATTCCTCCATAGATGGAGCTCATAACGATCCTAGTGAGCAAACGTGGAATGATTGTTTGCACCCTAAACGTTAACCTAGTCTGCAAGATGACATTTTATAGTTTTTTACATACTACCCGTGCGGGGACTGACGAATTGATTTGGGGGACGATGCAATGTATAATTTTTATTCTCCGCTCTTCAACTGTCATTCAACTGACATTCGTTCTCAGAAGCACTGATGCAGCAAATAATGACGACCCCTCCCCCGCTCTTCAATTTTAAACATTCCCCCTCCGAGACGTATATCTTGAATAATTTAGGGGTGCACTAGAAAATAATTGGTTGAATAAAGGATAGTTTCGCAACATTGACGATTATCAAAAATGAATGTTTTCCCTGTCTGATATACTTACGCAATAAAAATGTGGATTTGCTTGAATTACAGAATCTCATCATAAATATTTCTAAATGGTTGAATCCTCTGGCATATACTTAAATATCGGATAGCTATAGTGCTGAACAGGTGAAACAAATAGAGTTAGGAAATGTTTTCAAGATCATTGTGCAATGAAGAGATAAGATATGTTCTAACAAAACTACATTCTGATGATAATTAACGACGTATATAGGCAAATAGGCAGCCCAAAAGTATTCAAAAAATTAACAATACTACCCAAAATGATATATGTATTGTAAGTAAGGACGCAGGAATAATGTTTGCCAAACTCAATATGGCGGCAATTGCAGAAGCCGAAGAATTTTAGAGTTTAATTAACTGCCTAAGAAATGTACAAGGTCTAACATTCTCCAGTACGGGAAATGGTATTTTACGCTCTGTAAGTTTTGCGTTCTTTTATCATTCACCTACAAAAAATATGTAAATTTTTTGGAAGAACGGAAAAATGCTTGATACTTTCGGCATAATGCAAATTTTATTTCTAGCATCTTAAGAAATTTTTGTATCGCTCAAGAGTTTCAGTGTTATTTGCAATTTATCTCAACTAACTTTTGAAACAATATCCATCAAATCGCTATTGGTAATTGCTCCTTTTGCTGTATTTTCCATCAATTTGTCATCGCCCCGTAGGGGATACTGTACTTGAAAAGTCCCTCCCTCCTAACAAATCCAGACTAGGTTTAGGAGCCAGTCAAGAATTTATTTGACTAGTAATTCTCATAGCCTGTAGTGACAAATCAATTTTTTGACATTTGGTATTAAATTCGTACATCTAGTGTTGTTTTTTAAAAGTGTTGGTATTTACAGATAATTGTTGTGTTAGACGGTTTCTATTATGTTGCGACCGCGCTGTTACTTTGGTAGGCACTGGTACACAAATGAGTCAAAAGTATGTACTAAAACTACGCAATTTTGGTGACAAACAATGCAATGCAAACATAAAGGCTTGACTCCTAATCCATTCAAATTCGTTGCCTCCTCCCAACATAACTCTCAATAGGGGCTCCTTTGAAAGAAAAAATCTATCCGTAAAACATGAACAAGTAAGTCTATATGGTAGCGTTTTGGTGAGATGTTACTTGCCCTCATAAACTATTCAGTTTTCACAAAAAAAAAAATATAATAAAAATAAAATAACCCGAAAGCCTATTACCATTGATGTTGCTGAGATTCAAACTTACTCTCTCCTCAAAGTTAGTCATTTTTTATACATTTATGGAAGCGCAAACTGCTCAAATACTGATAAATACCCAACTTATCGATTAAAATTTCCAAAGTGACAAAGAACATGTTAACCCTAAGACCCCACACTATTCAGATATAACAAATCTCCTACATCGGAGTTACCTGTACCCCATTGTATTATATCAGTATATTATATCAATATCGTTTGGCGAATTTTTTGATCATTTAGAGCGCTAGAGTGTGGAAAATTACGTGGCCTATTGCAAAATGTAACAAAGAGTAATTAAGCACATAAACAAACATTTTTTTTGCAATTTTCGTGTAAATTGAAAAAAAATTTTCGTAAGCGTTATTCAAATGATTTTAGTGTCAGATTCAAAGAAGAAGCTTTAGATAACACGTGAAAAAAAACTTGAAAATTCGAAGGACATCAGAATTTCTGTTAACGATGAAGTTCACATATCTTCAAGAAGTTTACATACATTTTAGTTTATTTTATAATGAAAAAAAGTTAGTAACTTGAGAAAATTATTCCCGGATTAAAAAAGGTCTCTTTATTTTAAAAATAACATCCTTTTGAGTATTAGATTCATTACGGTGTGGAATGAAAGTTAAAATTGGTTTTATATTTAATAAAAAATAATTTTTATTATCTGGCACGCGCTGTATGCACTGCATTGAACGGTAATCTGGACCACGCGGAAATCGACATTCAGAGCAAATATAACTTGATTTTTCTCCTGGTTACGATGACAAAAAGGTGCATCGCACGTGTTTGGCTTGAGTGTAATCTATGCGATCAGGAACACCAGTTCATTCTGTGTACGAACATTAATACGCAGAGTTGGAAGACTTGACCGGCGTAACAAAAATCGATGTACCAAATTCTGTGGACTTGATATGTTCCCTGTCTTGTTTCCATGGCTTTATTCTTACGAAAAAATTTATATGTATTAAATAAGGATTGCATGAAAATAGTGAAAAATTTCATATACACCAAACTTACACCAAAGTGAAATATAACAAAAATAGTGGGGTTACGCAAACTCCAACGTTTTGAAAAATATTCATTGCGTCACATCTAAAAGACAACTGAAGCTTTTCTGTTCAGCGTTCTCCTTTAAATAAGTCCCGCTCCTGATGCAATAAATTGTATGACTACCACTAAAACAGTCAAAACACCAGGGCCAGAACAATTTTGTGAGGTTTGGGGAGCCCCTGCGTAGGGTCCTAGAGTAAAAAGAGTAGGTTTTCGTGTTATCAATTACGGTGTCCATTTAATATTGTTTTTATAAATTAACCAACCAATTGCAACCAACCAAGTGTGTGAAAAATTCCTAAGCACTACGAAAGGATCCATAATATGTGTTTCTTCCTTCCTATCTTTTTGTTTGTTGCACCCTGAAGTAAACGTCACGAATTTTTGACCAGTCCAAATAACAAGAAAAAAAATGAAAGATTCAGCGATTTAGCAATCTGCAAAGGTAGCCCCAGGATGAAAGCCGTCGGTCGGTGCGATACGCGACAAGTGAGAATGGCCTTGTAGCCTGAGGCCATAGAAAGGGCGGAAAACACGTACATTCTGCCGAAACGCAATTAAGCGCCAGTTTACTCAGCTGGCGTTTTTGGCCGCTACCACCCAACGTTGGATTAATTGTTAATTATTAATCTGGTGGAGGTAATTGGCTGGAAAGGGCCAGATTGGAACGCCGCTGAAAGTACCGCGCTGCGAGGTGTCGGATGTCAGGAAGCTCTCCCGTAGGGGGAAGCAGAAAACTGCTTAGTATGGATGAAACGGGAAATGGAATACACGTGTCCTAGAGTTTCAGAATAAAAGCTTCAATTGTGTTAAGTCTCCTTAAAAATGCGGAGTTTACGCCATGTCAAAGCGAGAAGTTGTATTTGTTCTGAGGCAGTGTAAATGCTGCAAATTTACTACATCGTGATGGTGAACAAAGAATATTGCTTTTACTAAAAGAAAAGAAATACCTTTATAAAACATACTAACTTTTTTGTCCCTAATAAGATATAAAACAACGGCTAATGAAGTACAATGGGCTATTGTTTGTGGTCACCAAGATAGAAGAAGGATAAGATCTGCAAAATGTTGAAATACGAAGTTTGGGTTCTTCTACAGATATTTCTTTTAACATCGCCCGTGCAATGCAAAATACAAAAAATGCGTTAAGGTCGACTCTGCACTTCCCACGCAATGTCGTGATCAGTTCATAAAGGATTATTTTCAGCACAAACTAGACCATCTGAGAAAAAAGTCAAACAGGTTCATACAATTAGTCCATAGATATCCTTTCCCTGCCCTACCCGTAGTACATCTGGAAAAGTCGCCTTTCCCCGGTCAGACGTGGCAGCGCGGACAGAGCATAGGAAACACAATGGTTGTGGCGCGGCAGAAAAACGTGTAAATACCATGCCAGAACAAAAAGATTCACCAAGTTGGCGGCAGTCGCAGCCGGCAGATACGCGATCCGTGTGCTCAGGATATTTTTCTTTTTAGAAACTAAATACGAAGAAGTATATGATGTGTGAAACAGGTGCGTAGAATTATCAAGATTTCTTTTCAAAAATGATCAAGATCCTCTGGAACGTTAAAAAACGACGTTTGGGCGACTTTTATACTTTTTCGTTTTTGGCCTTTTTCCTTGCCGCCACTGGATCGATTTTCAAAAACTACAAAGCTTTTGCGTCCTTGGCATAATAGTAACAATGTGTAAAAATTTCATCGCAATCCGAGCGGTACTTTTCAAGTTATAGGCGGTTATACGATTCGCGGACAGACCGACAGATATACAGACAGACGGACGGAGATGAGTGGCATGTACATGTCATAGGAGTATAGCATGCAAAAAACACAATATCTTATTTTCAAAAAATTTCGCAATTACAATACATCTTCGCCAGCAGGCGTGTGGAGAAAAAAAAGTTCGAGCAAGTTATAGAATTTTGTTTTCCGTTCAGAACTCCGCTATCTACGGATAGACTTTGGAAACCTGCAAAGCTTTTTCGTTCTTGATATATGAGTAACTTGTTGATAATTTATCAACATCTGACTGGTACATGAGACATCCCAAAAATGTGATCTCATCTCATCAACGTGCCGTTCGTGAAAGCTAACTCCAATGGTGGCTTTAGCTAGTCATTCTCTATCGAAGAGAATTAATTAAACAAATATTAGTCAAAGGCACAATATGTTGTGAGGTATTGACACCATAACAAAAAATCGACGAAACATACCATTAGATGTACTTACAATTGATATAACCGTTTTGAGTGATCCCAAAGGAAAATTCTCCAAAAAACTTACCTGAAACAAAAAATATTATTAGGGATGGTATAAAAGTGGATACCACTAATAATTATTCTACAGTTACAGTTTTATCCAACCCTTGGTCATTGCTCAAAATAAATTTTTTCACGGTCACCACTCAAGGGTCAATCTTATTCTTCTATAAAAAATTATATACTTTTTGATCAATTAAAAACCAAATACACTATTAAAGGAAAAGGATATATTATTTAATAAAGTGATACAAGTTTAATCATTTTCTGAACAGTATCTATATACAATAATTAAGCAAGTGTTATACGAGTAAATTGGTATTGCTTGGAAATATTATTTTAAGTTGAGAGGGCCTCGTTCACCCAAGAGTAGTAACCAAGGGTTAGAAAAATATGTAGCCTTTTCGGGCATATACTCGTACTGGAAAGAAAAGGCTAGCCTTGTTTAGTACTTTTAGGGCCAATTTCACCAACAACAGTCCGTTATTCTCCACCTGACAGCCCGTCAAATACAGCGAATGAGCTTCAAGTTCCAATCAACAAATTTTAGCAACCAATAGCTATGAAATGTTGAAAACAAAATACTGTCAAAGTATGAGATGACAACTTGTCATTGAAACATCATCAGCTTATTGAATATTAAGAAATTACATATAATTCAGTCAAAATTTAAACAAATGTTTGATTTTTGAATAAAATTCTTGATTTAATTTTACTATTGTTGATTTTTTATTCATGTCTATATTATTTTCTTCAATTGATATGCGATTTTACTGATTCAAGATCATCTACTAGGTTTTTTTCCTATAAACCTCTTGCAGGTAGCCATTAAGCACCTACTTGATGACTGGCTCTACCAAAAAGTTCATAGATATTGCTCGTTTCCAAACATTCATTCATTTACTTGCCGTTCATCAGAACCATTATGGCGCCTTAGATTGATATTCCCACAAAACCATTCTGGTTTTTTAATACCCATACATCCATAAAGTTGAATATTTTTCGTTGTTCAGGAACTTAACAAACATCCACACTATATTCACAGCGATTAAGGAATACCCAAATATATGTCGTAGAGCTACCAGCAAACCAAAAATCTACAGAAAAACTAGAAATTTGCAATATTTTTCTTTTTTCACCGAGTACATATTCTGGGTTATATTTATATTAGACGTTATTTCAATCACAAAACATATACACTGATTTGAATAACAGGTGATTATCTCCTGATATTTTAAAACTCACCATATCGACAAGTGACTCATAATTCTGTGGGATCCGTCAACACTTCGTCCCAGTGGTAGTGGTGTTGGTTATCGTTACTTTCGAGTACTCGTTACTAATCGTTACTCTTCTATAAAGTAATCGTTTATTGTATTCGTTACTTTGATTACTATGAGTAGTATGAGTATAACGATTTGGCAATGTGAGTCGTGTGATTAATGTCGAATTTAAACAAGTTGAATGGAACCGAATCTAGACGACCTTAAAATTTGCAAAATGTTATAAGCATAGTTTATTCAAGACTATCGTGTTTAATGCAAACATTGTATCTTCAAACTGTAAGCTTATCGAGATGAGTTATCACAGGATGGAGTGTCATAATTATGACTCATATTATGAGCTACAAACTGAAAATACTTTGTATTTACTAGAAATACTTAAAAACATGTCTTTTAGCCAGAAAGATGATCTGCATATGGGCTTAAGGAAATTCGGAATGGCATGTGACTTTTCGAAGCATTTCAATTAAGCATAATATACCAGTATAAAAAATTCTACGTTGAGCTTGGTCTACACATACTATTGGTGGTCATACTGAATTATATTTTTTTAGCAAAACAGTGCAATCCGATCCAATCGACGACTTATTCCTTTTCAGGTTCCCAAGATCACAACAATAAAAGCGAATTTGTGTCACGGTGTAAATAGGTAAACTTCAGAAAAATCGGTTTCCAGGTTTCCATCTGAATGTGGGATGTCTGGCAACCCTGGTGCATGAGCGGCAGTGCTACAGTCTAACCAGCGTTACCACTCAACGATCAACGATTGTACAGGTACCGGGTAGGGATACGGAAAACAGAGTAATCAAAGTAATCATTTCGCGCTAGGATTGGTACTCGTTACTTCGGGTATCTATGAGTAACGAGTACTCGAGTTTCGTATGATCACTTTTTCAACACCACTACTCAGTGGAGCAAACTCTGCCAACTGTCGAAATAAACTTTATTAATTCCAAGTCTTATTTTTGTTTTACTGTGCCTGCTTAGATATTCAAATACGGTCAGGAATTATTAGCGCCTGGCTATTTTAGGCATTCAATAACTCCTTATTTTAGATCTCTCCTTACTTTGTTTTTTCCACGCATTCATGGTAGAAAGAAAAATATTTTATCGAATATCGATACCGTATACCGTGCAGCAGGCACGCCCATCACTACTTTGACAGATTGCAGAATGATGTCCAGGTGACAATCGTTATGTGTTTTTGTTTTTGTCTGAAATAGGCAAGTAGGCTTTGTGTATTATTTTTATTTTTATAGCGTTTCCAGAATTTCATATTTCGAAACGATGTCAAGGGCCGGCAGGGGATAATCTTTCTCTATCGTCGCCATCCCTATATTGTATCCCCACCAGTCACCAGTCAAAGACCTTAACCACCAATATTTTATCACTATTTATAATTCTTCTTAGCTCTTATTTTTTAGTAATTACTAATAATTTTAGGTCTATGTCTACAGTAATTGCATTATGCACCTCGGAGATGTAGGGATTAACATGTTTTACACATATCGGTGTTTTAGGATGGGAACGACCATACTGTTTTGATTGCTTTGAAGAAATTCATTAACCCATGAATTTATAACAAATTATTACTATTATGATGTAAAGAGAGATGAGGAATTGGTTGGAATACATTTTATATTCTATGTTCTTGCAAATCCACACAATTCAACATGTATGTGTAGCTATAATGATCATATATACACACAGTATATTGAACTTAACAAATTTCGAGATTGCCATGAATTAACAACCGACCAAACCTGCTGCCAAATTTAACAGCTAGAAAATCAACCTATTATTTCTCCCATTCCCATACGCTGAGGGGATAACGGATGGTCAAATGTACACCTATAACATAAATCAAAATACATGAAAGTTGTCCTGTTTTCTCTGTACAAAAGCATCATGTTGGAATCAAAAAGTGGTCTTGTTTATAATACAGTCGAATTTTCACG
Organism: Acanthoscelides obtectus; assembly: GCA_963669975.1. Lineage (NCBI taxonomy): Eukaryota > Metazoa > Arthropoda > Insecta > Coleoptera > Chrysomelidae > Acanthoscelides > Acanthoscelides obtectus. The sequence continues at coordinate 57,062,893 of CAVLJG010000008.1, read as the reverse complement.
ATTTTATTCAACATTTTAATAGAAATCACTGATATTCTGAGACCTTTGACAGCTTCCGCCAAATTGCATTTCGATAAGGTATTTTCCTATTGGTCCATAATATTAATGTTGGTGAAATCGGCCCTTAGTCTTGCAAAATTAACCACCATCAACAAAGGTGATTAGAACTGCACTTTCAGGCCGAGTTTGTTTCTCCCAATACGAAAGTTGAACTCAGACATCCTTTCTAATGAGACTTATCAAAACAATGTAAATTACGCAACAAAAAATAATGGTGGAATATGTGAATGAGGTATTTAATAATATGGTACCCGTTCTATGCATATTGTATAAATACTCATATCTTAGAGAATCTACAAAAACATTTCTTAAATATAGTACTTATAATATTGATGGCGTATAGTCAGAAAGGGGGGTTAGTCAATTTATTCTGCTGCGACGTTTCAACTTGAGAGTATCTATAATTAAGGCGTTCCATTGCTGGCTTGACATTCAACCATAAGCTTTTGTACGACAGAATGGATGCACCAGAATTTCTCCAGAGGTTACATTTTTGTATACCAAGGTGGACTTTGTACTAATTGACTTATTTACTACTATATCCTATATGCAATAATTATAATTCCAAACCAGATCGTTCTGACATTAATTTTGATTGTATGTAATTTTTTTTAAAGCTGAAGAGATCATTTGTTTCATGTTTTTTATGTTGTCCTGGTATGCACACTATTAGTTGTATATTGCGCCATTATGTATAAATAAATAAATATATCTTATGTACATATCGTGGTGAAATAAACTATTCTGTCTATGCACGTGATGCTATCTTCCAAAGCAAACTCGCCAGGAAGGGATACTTTAAGTCTACTAAACACTTACCATAAATACCGTAAAAAGGCATATCAAACACCATAAAGTACAAACGAAACTTCCTATGAACGAGCCCGGAAAAACACACCAACAGACACAGTGCCTCGAGCTGAACACTTGTAGTGTTGCGCTTACATACATACGTATAATGGAGATTTGTTTACAAATAAATTTGGGTCATGCATACAATAGCTCCTCTCCAGCGTGGCGTATACACGGTGGCGTGGAGCATCTAGCCTAGCTAGGCTTCTGTTAGCTTTTGTTTTTGTGATAACACGTCGGATTAAAACGCTGTTGTTGTTCGGAATTACCCGCCGAGCCAAGCCACCATTATCCCCGTGTAAGGAATAGAGTAATAGTGTAATTTCTTTCTTGTAACTATGTGCGGCGTTTTAAAGGCACAATTATTTATGAATAATAGGACATTTATTCTGCGGAGGTCTCTATCTTTATTTCGACAATCTATGGGCAGCAGCAGAGGTTTTTGTGACCTATACGATGATGAAATGATATGCTTTCTAATTTTCCATGTTTTTCTGGCAAATCAAAGCCACATTTGTTTGAAATTCATCCTTATTGTACGCCGTCTCGGTCCCAACGGTGATCTTTTTCAAGTTCAATTGACACTAACTGACAATATATTTTATTTATGTATCTGTTTGTCAGGTGACACTTCGTTTAATTTTTTCTTTCTACGCTACTCGGCGAGGAACTAGTGCAATCACGAAAAATTCCAAAAATGAGATATGGTTTTTAGATGTTATGACCTGGTCTGTCTGTCTATCTGTCTATCCGCTAATCCTTGGACTGCCTATAACTTAGGAAGAAATGCTCAGATTTGGATGAAACAGGGTCACTACTCTGCCAAGGACAAAACATGTAGTTTTTGAAAATCGGTAAAAAATATGAACAAAATAAAAATAGCTGAAATTTTGTTTTTCGACGTTTCAGATGCTCCTGATCATTTTGAGAAATTTTTTGTATGGGTTGAAATTCGAGGTTGTAGGGGATGGAGGAGGGTATACAGAATGTTCCCTTCCCTAAATATTCCGTGAATATAAGAAATATACTATACACCTTTCTATCGTTTGTAACCGCTACAAACTCTAACAGCTACTTCTTATCAACGAGTGCTTATTTATTAGCAAGCTATCCGAACTGCAATTACACCGAAATTGCTGCAATGTTTACGTAACCGCACCGTACTTTACTGGGTACGCCATTCAAAAATTACTGTTATTTCAAACTAGGTACTGGATCAAACAATTTTGCCATTACGCAATGTTGTTTGATGCAATTGAAGAATAATTGAATATGAACACAGCATTGTGATTGTTGACAGTTTTTGATTTCTTTTATTAACCTCCTCAATACCAATATTTATATTCTCCATGTTTTCTTTTGCCATTAAATGAAACCACAAACTAGTAATATCAGCTACACAGACCTTGGATAGATGTTTCGTGCTATTTGCTCGTGCCCACATTGCTGTTATATCGTTTTTTTTTGACATTATACTATTTTTTTTTGACATTATGTAGGTTTTTCTACAAGATGTTAACTTAGCACTAAATGTCATGAGGCTTGTTATCAATCTTTGGCTCTGATGTGATGTAAAATCTGCTTCAAAGATGGTATTACTGGAGGTCTAAGGTGTAAGTTGTATGTGTTGATGATAATTACATTGAGTTCTTGACTCAAATACACTTAATTGAGATTCAAAGCTAGAAATTAGGTGCGCAGCCACTTTTTCTTATCTATTCTGGAAATTACATATAAAAATTTGCTGCATTTCAAAAATGAGAGAGATAAGAAATAATTATATTCACTGTACACTGTCGAATTACAAGCCATATACATGCTAACAATAATTACATACAAGGCGGGCGCGGTGATGATTTCCCGTAACTCTCCTCATTTTTTCGTAATTTATAACTTTGAAGATAACCTCTCTTCAGAAAGCACAACATAAAAATAGCCCGTCGGGCACAGCATATTCAGTAATGATTTTCTCATTCAGCAAATATCACTGATTTTATACACATGCAGACCAATACACATAATCATCCAGATGCGATCTTGCTATTCAACCAACTTTCTTCTCAGATATAAAAACTACAGACGCGGCGTCACAAAACATGCAACCAATAATGCGTGTAGTTTAGTTGAGTGATTTCTCCATAGATGGACGTTCACATCCTAATGAGCAAACTTGGAATGACTGTTCGCGCCCTAAAAACTACCTAGTTTGCAAGATGACATCTTATATGTTTTTTTGACGTCTTATAGGTTTTTTACATGATACCCGTGCCGGACCGGCTGATAATGGGAAGTGGGACACAGTTCCAACCAACGAATTCACACAATCTGCACAATTTTAGTGCACACTTTTGACTCATTCGACTACCAGTGTCTACCAAAGTGACAGCGTTGTATCAACACCATAATAATTCCGACCAGTGAAGACATTCATAAGACTTGCGCATGGTAATAGATAGCTTTTTGTGCTGTCTTATTTCCATATAAGTATGTAGAATTAACTGTTTTACTGATGTTTAGTTAGGTCAACTCGGTGGCCTTTTTTCAAAGCACATATCAAAAATGAAAATGACAATATTTTTTGTATTTATCTGTTTTCCAGGTGAAAATTCATTTGTTTTTGTTGCACGCTTAACAGTGTGTTGCAACAACTGTGCCTATTGCAACACGAATGCAGCAACAAATCCTGGAAGGCAGACAAAAAATAAATATATTGTCATTTTTTATTTGTATTTCGAAAAAGGTCTTCCGGGTGTCCGAAACGTCAGTAAACAGTCAATTACACGTACGTGGTTTTATTTAGTGGCCAACAAATATGGAGAATTATAAGCATGTAAACTACAGAATAAGTTCAAAATGTTACATTAACATTTATAGATTGCGACACTACATCCATAGGTGAAATTACTACTTCTATTATAATCAAATGTAGGCGGACCTCCTATATAGTTAAAATCCTATAGAATCGACAAAGCTAAAGATCACTTTATATGAAAACAACATCTGAACATTTCGCACATGACCAAATTTCCAAATCAGAATTCCCGTTCTTCCCAAATATTACGTTGATGTCAATTCTGGGTCTGTTATAATTCCCCTGTCACACATAAATCATATAGAAATGCTCTCCCTTCATCGTAACACAACCCCAAACGTCAATATGAGGCAATATAAAGAAATGCAACTGACCCTATTAGTGCGGTAACTATTGCATCAGTTTGATGCTATGTATGTTTTTTATACTGATGCAACCACAACTAAATACCAAGAAACCCCGACTGATATAAGGAGCTTAGAGAACCCAATTTCAGGACTAACCAAGGTTAGCAGAAAAAGGAGAAGCCTCCTCAAGCATAATGAATCTCGACACCCTATTTTAATACAGAAGTGGTCGACCAGTTCTGGATGTACGAAATTCCACACAGTTCTGATACGAAACAGAAGCTTGGCTGGTCCGTCTGGCAGATTCAATGCGTGGTAGCATCATCGAGAACTCTGAAGAGCAAAGCCCTTTGGCATAGCGTGAAAGGGATCCGAGACCGTCGGTCAGAGAACTGAGAGAAGGAACATTTCGGTCGAGGCGGTGGCACCTCAGATATGTGAGCAGTACTAGAGGCTGGGTCTCATCTGAGACTTGTACTGGGTTAGGAGCTTATGTGGAGAAACGTACTTCGTATCCCTAAACAAATGATTAAACAAGTCTCCGCTGGTGTGGGTTCTGATGCGTCGAAACCAATTACTCCTTCAAATCTGTATTTTCGACATGAAAAAGCAAAACGTATTCAAGGCGAAGCAAACATCAGGTTATGCACTTCGCTTTGAAAATATCGCAGATGTATTTGTTTATACCTTTTTGAATCAATGAATGAGTCCTGAAAAGAGGCATACCGGCCACCATAAGGAGCCGGTGCATAGGCCACTTGAACAGGCCCTTGTGTACCTCCACATTCCTTAGACCTCAAGCCTCGCCATTTTAGCAAAGTTGAGTATAGCCTTGAGTCCAAGCTCCTTAACAATCTGGGGGTCCAAAGTGATGGACCCTAGTATAACCTGCCTGTAATAGCTCAGAGCCTTACAGTGACACATAACGTGCGCCGAGGTCTCTTCCTCTACCTCGCAGCGCTCACACAAGCGGTCCTCAGCCCTGGCGCCTTACTGTGTTATGGCCCACCAGCAACTTTGTAGGTTGGCTCTATCCAAAGATAACCAAAAACGCCCATCCTTAGCGCTGGGCCCGACATGACTTCCCGTGCCTGTCGGAGATGTCTGGAGATGCTTCGCCATTTCTGAGAATGCTGCCTTGCAATCCACTTCTCCATTTTCCTCCTAATCCTTTGCGGTGCCCCTCCAAGCTGGCTCAGGACCAACGAGCTTATTGCCCTTCATCCCAGCGTGCCCCGGTGCGAATACTAACGATACCAGATGCTTCGCTGCTAGACAACCAGAGCCTCCCTGAATTGCAATACAAAGCTCGAAGTAATCTTACAGACACTTAGTGTCTTCATTGCAGCCTGGCTGTTGAAGAAGATTGTTATTCTTCTCCTAGGCCCTCCCTCGTACAAAATGCGGGATACACAAGCCAGAATCGCAAAGATTTCCACCTGGAAAATAGTGAGAAACCTTGACTCGAAAAGAAAATGAATTGATCGATCTGCAGCTTTTTTGTCGTTGGCTTACCACTAACCTTGTTTCAAACATCAAAATGTGTATTTTCTGAGTTATACATATATCGTTCTAGAATTAGCGGACCACAAGCAGACCGACGAACATTAATGACGTCTCTTTTCCGTAATTTAACAAGACGTCTGAAAAACATAATTTCAATTTCGAAATTTTTCGCCATTACAATGCTTTTCTCGAGCATTGACTTGGAAGTAATAATACGAACCTTTACATTGATTTATTTCCTTGAAATAGAAAATTACCGGACTAATTTTGGTAGACGCGAAGGCAGTGACCATCAGTCTTCGTGTGGTAGCCACGGCTGCAAATAATTGTCCCTAGCGCCATAGAAACACTTGAGTGTGCCAGTTAATTGATTTTTAAGAGCCAATAAAGCAAAGGCCACTCTTGCACCCCATCAACATAGGATCTCCACTAAGTCGTATACTGTTACAACCAATCGCAAAAGCTTGATTTGGGCGGAAGTTATTGACTGATCATTTGCTACTTTTCGGTGGTACATACATCTAAACGTAGTACTTCTTTTACATAATGTTTGTGGGATTTGAAGCATTAGAAGTCGGGCATTTGGAAAAGTTAACCCATCATATCGGTAGGGTAGCTATACAGGGTTATCCAAATTAAGTGTCCACCATTAGTAACTTTGTTATTAGTGAAAATACAAAGTTGTTTGAATTAGCAAACTAGTAGCATTTTTAACGCTGGTAAAAATGAGAAATAAAAAAAAACAATTGAGAGTCGTTATTTTGATTTTTTTCAGTAAAATAACATTTTTTTAAATGGAAACCCCTGTATATTATATTTTTTTCTGTTAAAGCATCAAATTTTAAACAAAAAAGTTCATAATGACTTTTCCGCTAAAGTCAAAAATAAAGTCAAAATAACGATAAATATTTTTAATTATTTGCAGTATTATAATATTAAGACGGCTATGAAAACAACATGGCGTTCGCGATTTGACAGCATTAAGATAAGCGACAAATTGTTAAACTGGACATACTCGCAACTAGAAGGCTTTGGAAAACAATGATAAAATCAAATAATGTCAAACATTAGTGTAAATACTTGTTTATAAGCTTTATTGTGTCATTAATTTAAAGAAAAATGTTCTCCCATGAAGAAAAGTGTGATATGTTAGAATGCTATTTAGTGTGCAGAAAATCCTCCTTGAGAGCAAGAGAATACTACAGTGAATTATATCCCGCTCGCATTCAACCGTATGAACGATATTTTCTGAGACTTTATCGAAAATTTAGGGGCAACGAAAATGTTTTTGCTAAAACAAGGGCAAAAAAAGAATTCATAATAAGCGAGGCCACGGAAATTGCAGTTATTGGATATTTTGAAGCTTATCGTGAGAATTCAATAGCAGATATTCTCAAGGACTCTAATTTCAGTTATGGTACTGTTCAAAGGATTTTAAAAAATACAAATTTATTCCGTATAAGTACCGACCAGTTCAAACGCTTTTGGCAGGGGATCCAGAGAGAAGACTTGTTTTTTGCCATTGGTATCTTAGCTTCTGTCGCCAAAATGTAAATAACTTTCGTTACCTTTTATGGACAGATGAATCAAATTTTTCAAATTCTGGAATGTTTAATAGAAAAAACCACCATTATTGGTCAAGAGAAAATCTTTTGTTAGTACATCCAAGAGGCCCACAAGTCCGTTTCAGTTTCAACGTTTGGTGCGGTATAATTGGTTCAAAAATTGTTGGCCCGTTCTTTTATGAGGGAACCCTAACTGGTGAAAGATATGTGGAATTTATGTCAGAAATTCTGACTAATTTCTTAGACGAATTGGATCTTATGAGTAGACATCATCTGCATTTTCAGCAAGATGGCGCACCTGCCCACAACTCCAGAGGTACTTATCATTTTCTAAGTACTACTTTTAATGATCAGTGGATAGGAACAAATGGCCCAATACAGTGGCCTCCCAGATCACCAGATCTAAACCCACTTGATTACTTCTTGTGGGGTTACTTAAAGAACCAAATTTACAAGCGAAGGTACGATAACCTTGACGCGTTAAAGACTGCAGTTAGGGAAAAGATAACCCAGATAGATGGTAGGACCATACTTAAGACAGTTCGAGCAGTTGAAAAACGTGCCCAAAAATGTATTGAAGAACAAGGTGGTGTTTTCGAGCATCTTCTTTAAAAAAAATTGTTATTGTATTTTGTAAGATTATAAGTTGATGTTGAAAATAAAGTTTGTCGATACAATTTAATTGTTTCAGATTGGAGGCCATAACTTCAACAATTTGTAACCTAGGAGAAAAGTTATTGTAAGCTTTTTTGTTTAAAATTTGATGCTGTAACAGAAAAAAATATAATATACAGGGGTTTCCATTTAAAAAAATGTTATTTTACTGAAAAAAATCAAAATAACGACTCTCAATTGTTTTTTTTTATTTCTCATTTTTACCAGCGTTAAAAATGCTACTAGTTTGCTAATTCAAACAACTTTGTATTTTCACTAATAACAAAGTTACTAATGGTGGACACTTAATTTGGATAACCCTGTATACAGATGCAGTGATAGGCCACCTACTTGTTCACAAATCAGACAAATTATTTTTTAATTAGTATTATGTTCTCTTGATTCCGAAGGTAATAAGTACATGGTTTTCGCCGATTGAAATGGTGGGGGAAAGATCTGATCTCATGACGTAGGCGCTACTTCAATACCGGTTACAACCGCCTAATTCGGCAGTAATCTCGTTTTATGAGAGTCAAAAAACTCAATATTTTCTTGCTATTGTAGCAAAAAAGTTATAAGCAATAGATTCCCTTTTAAGCTGCACTAAAATCATCAATTATTTTAGTTATTACTTGAAACGCTGTTTTTTAGATATACGACTGTTTACCACTGAGCTACAGAATTATTTCATCTGAATTGGATTAAGTGGTAAGCTCGAGTAACGCAACAAAATTGCAGGGACCAGGCTGTGAATAAGGTGGAAGAGTGAAAATTAAAACAGCGGACTTCCACGCACAAAAAAATTCGTCGACGAAAAAATTTTCATTGGCGACAAAAAAGCGGGGTTGAGCGGAAATTTTTTAATTAATTCCTTCCTCGGACATTGTCGTTAAGTTTTTGATTGATTCATTTTATATGTGAAAAAAGCTTGTATGGTCTAGAATAAAGAGCATATTTAATTCAAAGCCCAGAGTTTAATTTTCTATATGACACAGCGATGAAAGCGGAGATTAAAAAATAACGCGGCCTATAAGATCACTAAATACATGACCAGCCGAATTTTGAGTTATCTAAGATCAGTAGAACAGGTTAAGCCTTTTTTTGAAAGACTGTCCACGTTCTAAATACCTTATATACAAAGAGGAGGCCGTGAGGTTGCTTGCAATCAAGGATGTCCCGAGTTTTCTACTATCTATTCTAGATGCTCACCATGAGAGAAGCAAATCAAATGTTTGATTTACAAATTGCCTGCCTGTCTAATTTAGTTAAGATCAGATTACAATAAGATTCGCAGCTGTATGATGATATTTGACTAACAGTTGTCTCTTTACCTAATCAACAATGAGGGTGCTGCTTGTTTATAAGCCACTCTGATACACGAGGCTATTGACATTATTTCATGGACAACGAACCAAACCTTAAATTTACAAATGAATTATGCTTCTTGAAATACATGACAGCTGCAACACTCGATGCAAAATGATATTTACGAAGTCTGTAGATCAAGTAATGAGACTGGCAACGTAGCGTTCGATCTAGCAACACTGGAGGCGCCGGGTTTGGAGGGCAGTCAGGTGAACATGTGATCCGTCTTCAGTATAAGTTTGAACTTGCTTCAGTATTTAGTTGTCCGTAGCGTTTTTTTTTTTTTGTCAAATGTGTTCTAAAAATAAGTGAGGTCAATTTCGTTGCTGTAGTATTTTGTCAAGAGCTCATGTTTTTCGGTGGAATAAGGCATTTTCAGAAGGGAGAGAGCCGATTGAAGATAAACCACAAAGCGGAAGAACCGATGAATATCGACAAAATCTGGAATCTTGTGCCTTCACACCGTCGGTGGACAGTCAGAATGATCGGGGAATAGTTAAGTTTAACTCACATCACCGTTCATCAGATCAAGAACAACAAGGCGTAACATCTCGATAATTCTTCTTGTCACACAGCAATGTCAATCAACGAGACTATGGCCAGTAAAAACATTCCTGTGGCTCTTCAGCCTCCTTATTCGTCTAACTTGAGTCCTTGTGACCTTTTTCTCCTCTCGAAGTTGAAGAATCACCTCAAGGAACTCATTTTGGGACAGACGAAAACATTCAAGGGGCTGTAACTGACCAGATGCAGGCTATTCCAGTATCGGAGTTCCAGCACTGCTATGAAGAGTGGAAGAACTGAAATTGTAATTATACGAGTATATGAATGAAGAAATTAAAAAAAAATCAGTCTCACCACTTAATTTACAGACCTCATATCCTTTGAAATTAGGCATTATTCAGGTAAATGGATTCCCGTCAAAATTGTTTATACCTACAAGAACAAAAAAAAATCTTATTTTGGTGACGAATTGTTCCATTATTGAAGCTTTTCAAGTCAAGTCAAGCAGGGTTAAAATGTGAAGACAAATCCTGAAAGATTAGCCTTTCCCGTTAAACTAAATGGTCCTACTATTTGTTTAAGAAACAGGGGCGTTGGTGGTGGTGGCTGGAATCCCGCCAATTGATTCTATTGTTTCTATTTAGGAGCCCATGATGTCGCCAGAAGAACTGTTGGTCACAATAAACTGAACAGAAGAAGAAGATGTTTTTCAAGTCATCAGCTCTCATCACTAGAACCAATTTATGGTGAGCTTTCAATAATAATTGACTGACAAAAGTGCTCTTATTTATTTTCCACGTAAAATCAGATACATCTTATTTAGGTGACGAATTGTTCCATTATTGAAGCTTTTCAAGTTCAAGCCAAGCAAAATGGTCCTTCTATTTGTTTAAGCAACTAATGCTCAGGCATCAGCGGAAGGTGGTACCTATGCGTAATTTGCCTCCTATAGAACTGTGTCGACAGAGGCGCTGGTGGTGGTGGCTGGAATCCCGCCAATTGATTCTATTTGGGAGCTCATGTTGTCGCCAGAAGAACTGTTGGTCACAATAAAATGAACCACATTTCAAGACATTCTTATATCAAATCGTGTAACATCACAGAAATGTTGAACTATCCAGTTGCAATAGAAACCTGCTACGCTGTCCACTAACAACCTTCAAAGAATATTACAAAATAGATTATATAACGTCAACCTAAGAATAGGATATTGATTTATATACGCAAGAGAAATTCTCCATCTCCGTAATAAAATGATTACAAAAACCCTTCCATATTGTCCGTTACTTTGTTGTATTTCCGCACGAAACTTTTATTTCCGTCGTAAATATCCAACTATTTCGCTCGATACGGCCAGCAGAAAAATACGACTGCACACAACATAATCGGCTGGTTTGCTATTATTTGAAAGGATGTGGTCGATTTCAGAACCCTCGGTTAGCGTCTAACAATAGCCCTAGTTAGCTTGGTTAGTTTGTTTTCCAACGGAATGAGCAGGCGCGTATGGTGTAAAGACATCGCTGTAATATCTCCACAGCATGAAAAACTGTGGCCTCCAGGACTGCGTGTATCAGATATAAATACTCATAACATCCAGTTTGAAAAACTATTAAACATTACTTACTGATTAAGTAGAACGTTAGCTAAAGGGTGTCACAATAAGGATGGATTGGTAAGGATGATCTTCCCCTTTTTTGCATGTTCATTATTGTTTATCAAGTTTTAGTCTGTTTCTTTATTTGATCAATTGTAACAAGTTTTAATCACTAACCTGAAACAAACTGATATTTCATACTTACATAAATTTATTGTCTTACTGTTTACAACATGTTATTTTATCTATCATATATTCTCCACATTTTGTGAGGAAATCAAATAAATGTCGAAACCTTGGACTTTTTAGTAAAATGCATCTTTAAACTGTTTGAGTATTGTATCCCAAAATCAGAAGATTGAGATTCGAGATAAGGGCAAATCGATATTACAGTGGAATAAACTGTGTGTGAGGTATTGACATTTTTTTTATCTGGTAAGTATGCTAATGCTTCATGCGCCTTCGCACAGTGGTACGGATTCCATAGATCCAATTTCCCTTGACTCTATCTCATATGTTTGGCTTAATTTAAGCGATGGTTTGTGTTGACTTTGGATATTAGTGGATTGCAACTTATTACTTATACGTGCAACTCCAAGTAGCAATACACAAAAGTTATTGGGCGTGGAGTTTGGGTCGACGGCACTTTTTCTAGAACATCAAGTAGGGTCTTCATCGTCAACAGCAAACGCTACAGACCAATTATAACGGTTTTAATTTAAACTAAATTGAACGATATGGACGTAGACGACATGTGGTTCGAGCAGGACGGCGCTAGGTGTTACACTGCAAACGTCATAATAATGGACATTCTGCATGAATCCATCGAGCAAATGTTTATCTCTTGCAGAAACGTGAATTGATTACCAAGATTGTGCAAATTCCTTAGTTTTTTTTCGGTGGGGTTATCTGAAGTTGCAGGAACAGCTTGTTTCGTTCCATTTCAACATCGTCGTATTCTTATTTGGAGATTCTTTATATACATTACGTTTATTTCAAGCATTTGTGCAGGATGATCCTAGGATTAATATTGAAAATTACCCGGATCATCCTCAGTATGAGTCAATCAATCAATAAGTGAGACGGATAGGGATTTGAATTTAGCTTTATCGATAAACACTTGAATCTGATTTTAGCAATTTTGTGGACAACTCCACTCCAAAACAAATCTCACTTGTCAAAGACAGGAAGTAGATGATACTAGAACCAATCCCGGACCTTTTTTTTCTCATTTTTAAGATTGTCCAAATTCTGAATTAATCTTAATCCTATTGTAAGCGCAGTAGCACTTTCGAATGACGTATCCATAAAACAACTTAAAAAATACAAAGAATCTTTATGGACTAGACATAGAATGATTATAGATTCAAGAAGCAGAAATTAATCTGATTGAAGCCACTGTGCCCTATAAAATGAAATTTCTAAATATGTGCCTTACGCATAGAATAAAGTTCTGACAACCTCATGATACACACACCTCTTTTCTCTTTTTGATCTTACTACCAACAGGCAAATAGTGTGTCCGCTGTGTTTCTAAACAGAACGCCTGCATCTAATTCATGCAGCGCCTTGACCTACATACTCCAGAAAAAAGAAAGTGGTCTTGAAAAGAGTGAAAAGCTCTATATGAGCATGCAACCTTGCTAGAAATCGATATTCATAAATGATTGACCTTCTATTAGAAATAACGGAAACATACGGAAATAATGGATAATGTTCTTTGATAGGCAGCCCGGTGGCCTAGTGATTAATGTTGTGGAGACTAACCTAGTCGCCGTGAGTTGCGTGGGTTCGAATCCCGTCCCCTCGAACATTTTTTTCTTTGCTATGGATCTTGTGATTGTCCGTTTGGGTAGTCGTTTCAGATCTATCCTCTTTTCAGGTATGGTCCAATGAAGCCAAAAGTGTCTTGTGGCAATTGTAACACCACTTTTTTGATGTCTTCATCTGGGTACGGGTTCAGAAGCTGAGACTCATAGACGAGCAACGATTCCTTCTTTCCCCGTTTACAGATTACAGAAAATTGGTTGGCTTGCTACCCGTAACGTTATTGCATACCCAAATTAATCCCTTGCAACGCTCATATATACTATTTAAAGCACTGTGTTGTCGAGCCTTGATCCTTTAATCAGACTCCATAGCTTTGACACAGGGCTTTGCATGTAGTTTTCCACTGTTGGATTTGTGATTCCTACTATCTGAAAGTAGTCAAACAGGAGATGAACTGGAGTTTCCTCATGCTCTGTGCGAAAACGGCATGTGGTCTCTTCTGCCAGACTCAAGACCCCCAGATGTCGATATCGACGACAGTGTCCTATCGTGAGACCTACTATGGTCCTTATTGCCTTCCCATTAAATCCAAGTAGGTCCTCTGTAAATACGGGCCTTCGTTCTTTGATGAACTCTTCTACCTGTCCCAATTGGCTGTTCCATCATTTTAGTAACTTTTTCTTGGTCCAATTTCTCATAGACAGTTTTATCCCTGTTCTAGTCATACTACAGAAATGCTCTCATTTCCTTTGTACCCTTAGTGTGCTGGTGCTCAGAGCAGTGTTACTTTGTTTCGATTTCTCAGCTCGTTGGGAGTGTAATCCCCTACTAGTTTAGACGATGTTTGCGATAAACTCAATACCTTTATGGCTGCCTGGCTGTTTGAGCAGATAGCGATTCAAACTATCATTCCTTATTAGCTCTGTTTAGCAGACTCTTGTACGGTTGTTACTCCAGCCAGAATTATTTTCTCGTTTAGTATGTTTTGACCAAATCAAATATTTTTATTGCCGCATTCTGATCCTATCCTGTCCACGGAACTGTAACGAAAGCAAAATGCACTCACAACGTAACAATTCAATAATAGAGCAAGACGACTCAATAGAATCTACGAGAGTTATATGGCTTCGGTCATCCTAGTTCTAGTAGTACAGTATAACTTGTTATCGTGCCACTGGAACGAATTTCTCCAAAAACAGTAAAAATGGTAATACTATACATAACTTACCTAGTTTGAGAAGTGACCTATTATTGAACGAGCACTTGTATAACCTGAGATGCGTACAGCTGAAGAAAATAAGTGTCAAATCAAACGAAGCAAGTATAGAATATTTTTCTAAACTAACAGTATTGTATATCACAAAATATTCGACATTACCATCATGACACATCCTAATTATTATACGAATACTTTGATATACCCAATAATTTGAGCACTGAACTTAATAACGAGACAGCTGGTTGAATTTTTACATTTTAAACGAGAGCAAGGTGGAAATGTTGACTAGCTGTGTTTTCCTTCTGTAAACATTCAAAGCCGTTTGCCGATCATTCAAGAACTATGAGGAACGACAAGTAGCCTTACGGAAACATGTGAAAAACAAAGGGTTACAAATCCTTCTATTTCTACTCCTGTTCTATTATTGCGGATATGTTCTTTGTTTTTCATCTAAGTTTCCGCAAGGATACTTGTATTTCTCTGTATTTACTCATAGCTGTCCTTCGTGGCGACGTTGGTTGACACCTCGTAAACACGAGGTCTTCTGACCGAAGCCACAATTGTGATGGGTACATGTTATCACTTCGGTATTTTCGATGCACATCCATTTGGGCCAGATGAAGCCAAGACGCAGAAACGTACGTTGCTCGGGTCGCCAATCCTTTTATTTCTGCTCCTGTGCCTTTATTGAGGATACGGCGACGATTGCCCTTTGTTATTCAAGAAGTATAGCAACTCGAGAACCTATACTCAACAGTTCCTTTCTAATCGCTTTCAAATGTTTCCAAATATAAGGCTCAGTTGTCAAAATGAAAAAACGAAACACATAATATTTAATACTTACCTATTTCAAAATCGAGCTAGTAGTGAAAACAATTGTTTAGCAGAAACTCATATCATAATGTTATTACGCGATTTAATTTGTTGTCTTTGTATGTCTAGATAATACTAGATCCACTCGTTGTTTTCAAAACATAGTGGTTTCCTAATCCCTATTTAAATATTATAACAAAAAATCGTATTCAAAGTATTATGAATACATGCTGCAGGCTTGTAAATGATCTCAGAAAAATTTAATAATATATTGAAGACTATTAATGATCTCAACTGGATCAAAATTGATAAAATGTACGTATAAATATCAACTTTAAGTCTGACTCATAGGATTTTTTATTCAAAATATTTAGCGACCAAATTCATGCGTAGGGAAATATGCATGACATTAATATTAGAGAGAAAGAGAGACTTTTTCAAACCCACGCAACAGCACATCTCTATTTCAGAACACATGTACTTACAATGCGATCAAACTATATAATTTCCTAGACCATTGTTTAAAAGAAACTAATTCATTACCCAAATTAAAAAAAAATAAAGAAATTCCACTTGATCAGCAGCGAAAAAAGTGTTAAATGATCTTATGTATTATTTATGCCTTTACATCAATTCTGAATATTCTATTATTGTCGTTATTGTATACTTGTATTAATTTTTAACAAATATTCAGTTTTTATACATCTCGTATTGTTAAGGTGGTTGGGCGGTAATGTTACTATGATTAAAAAAGACGTTAATTATCATTATTATTATCTATGTGTTCAAAAGCATAAAACTTGGTAACTGCTATTCCTATTTTTATAATATTCTGAGTTATGGTTTCAAAATTTGATGCCATGGCAAGAAAAATAATAACCACTTATATTGAAAATTATTAGAGATGAAACATTTCGTGTCGTTAATCACAAAATAGCGCTATTCGAGTGATCATTATGAATGTAGTTTAAATAGTGTCTAAATCTGCTGATCACGTACTGCATTTAACCTGAAAAAGTGAGTTAGTCGTCGTGAGCCATTTTTCACTTTAATTTCCGATACAACGCAATAAATATTAAGAAATACGAAGTTTATACCAAAGCGATAAAAAATCTGAATCTATTGTTTCTTACTGTTGATGTGTTGCTCAAGGCGCGCTTGGTTTAGAAGAACGCAACAAATACTTTATGCATTTTCTTTGTTGTGTGGGAATGATCAGATCCGAGAAAAAAATATTTAATGTAACTCTTGGACATATTGAGAATTTTAAGCAAATTTTACTTAATTCGACTGGTGCATCATTGTCGTATCTCTCCGTTCCACTAGACTTCGCTTGTCCAGATAGCAAGAAAAGTCGCGTTAGCGATACACCTGCGCTTTGCTCTGCGAGCCATTGTGATATCCACTTCCATGAAATCCAACTGAGCTGATAAAGAAAACATGGTTTCGTGCTCCAAGAATGGGTAGATTTTGCCGTGAAGACATACTGATGTGCGCAATACATGCAGATATTCAATCTCAATCTTAATTCACTTTTTATGTCGGTCAAAGCACTGATTGCTTTGTATGCGTCATGGTTGATAGATATGCTAGTAATTATGGAGTCTAACAATTTTTTTCTCAAAAAGTGATATGAGCGTGAGGATTTTTAGCCATTAGGAACGATAACGATGATCAAAATGCATTAACAGAGGTATATAAAAAAAATCAGTATTTGCAGTTGTTAAGTCAAAATCAGAAATTAGTTTGTCTCTAGAGATCCATTTAAAGAGTGCTTTACGGCCACTCGAAGGATAAAAAAATGGCGTCAAGTGGGTTGACTCTACACTTCCTAGGCAACGCCGTCATCAGTTCATAAACGATTAAGTTCAGCGCAATGTAAATCCTCTGAGAAATAATTGAGTTATGGACATGTAGAATAGAGAAATTAAACCTATTAAGTAAGTCAAACAGGAACATCAAAAAGTGGATGATGCTTTATATCTGTGGTTTACACAGAATTGAGAACGTGGAATACCAATTTCCAGACCAATTCTAAACCAGTCAACAATTACAGACGTTTGTTATGAGAATAACAACGAACATTTACATGAGCTCGTCGTAAAAATAGCAGGGTGTGAAAATCTTACCCAAGCAGATGTTAGTGAGAGGATTAATGGTTATGAATTGGTGGAAGAATTAATTGATACAGAACTAATAAAAACTGTTTGTAATAATGGCTATGAGACAGTTTTAAGTGATGCTAGTGACAACGAGACAGAAATCTCAGCCAAAATATCACATTCTGAGGGATTAAAAGCTCTACAAAAGGCGTTGACTGACGTCGAATAACAGAAAATGCGACAGCAGCTGATGTGCTACTTATCAAACGTTGGAGGGATATTGCTGCCAAAAATAGGAACAATGCAAATGATGTACAGTTAAAAATTACTTCCTTTGCTACTAAATACTAGTAAATATGTATGTTTGTATCCACATGTTTATATTTCACGTAACTTTATATAGGTATATACTCACTTAACACACGTATTTACTTTTTCCAATGAAAGCATTATGAGTCTAAATATGTATTTCCGTTTTATCCGAAATTTCGATTATTCGAAAGCACTTGAGTCCACATTATTTCGGATAATCGGGGTTCTACTATATAAGCCAGACTGGTTCGCCAGATGGTGCGCTTAGGTAGACAGGAGTAATAATAATAAAATGTCTTTATTAGGCACATTATAAAAACTACGATATAATGTGACCTCTACGTAGGCGAAGTCTAGCTCTTGGCTACTCTACTTAACCTACCCAAATAATAAATTGAAACACTTGAGCAAAGGAAACTTTGACAAGCAGCTAAAGACGCTTCAAAACAAACGAATTTGATAGCTGGCTGACAACATACACCTATACACATATATTACGTAAAAATAAAATAAAACATAAGAAATGAAAACTAACTTTTCCACAATTACTGCAATGACAAATAATTCTGTTTCACATGCTTACGAAATCTGTTTAGTGGCCAATCCTTTATATTGTCATCTAATTCGTTATAAATCAGGATAGCATTGTAAGTGTATGAACTACGAAATAAAGTTGTTTTATACATAGGGATCTCTAGTCTTTTTTTGTGTCTGAAATCAATGTCTGAATTACTTCGTATACAAGGGGGAGCGAGAAGATATGACCTTATGTGTAAACACTGCTATATGGTACTTGCATGCATTTTCTATACACACCCAACCAAGCTGAAATCTCTTTAAGGAAACATGATCATACTTCCTGAGATTAAATACAAATCGGCAACAAGTATTTTGGAGTTTTTGGAGTCTTGCTTTTGTGAGAGAATCAAGACAATGACAGAACACAGTGCTACAGTAAAATAAGCTAGGAAATATAATAGCCTCACATAGCTTTTTTCTAATTTTAAAATTCAAAATAGAGCGATTGACATAGAAACACTTCAAAGTTGCATAACATTTTTTTAAGATAGACGAAACATGCTTTTTAAACCGAAAAGTATAATCAATAATCAACCCTAAATTTTTTGAGTATTTACGACAGCTAGACGCTCCTTATCGATTTTTACATCAAGAGAGCGTTTGACAGCAGGACAAAAAAGCATCACTGAGCACTTATCCTTATTGAGCTTAAGATTGTTACCATTTGAGTATCCTACTATTTCCTCCAAATCATCATTAAGCTCATTGATTGAAGTATGTAAAGTGTTGCTATTAAAGCTCTTATATATCTGTGTATCATCAGCATAGCACATCATAGAAGAGTTTTTCACAAAGCTACCCAAGTCTATAGTATAAATTAAGTACAACAAAGGTCCTACGACCGAACCCTGAGGGACACCTGATGTTATATCAATCGGACTAGATATAGTATTGTCTATCTCTACTATTTGTTTACGATTTGAAAGATATGTTATAAAAAACATTAGAGGTATGTCTGAAAAATCATAAACCTTCAATTTAGCACATAAAAGCTCATGATCTATTTTATCGAACGCCTTAGAATAGTCTAATGATACAAGTGCTGAAGCATCTCCCTTATCAAGCGAAGCAATGATGTCATCTAAAAACATTTCTCTATCATTCCAAGTTTCAAACGTCAATGTACGGGTGAATGTATGACGTGTGAAATAAGGCTAATAGGTGCATATAATTACCTGAGTTAGGAGCGTTTAAATATATTAAGATCAGAAAATTTCATATAGAGGCGGAACCTTATTAAAAACCTCTTCGAATAATACCAATATAAAGAAGTGAAGCTAAAAATAGTAAACAGTTCAACTCGTGGTATAAGAGGAAACAAAAATGATGGTTTTCTGTTATATCAAATGAAAGTCCGAAATCTTTTTATTACGATCCATATCCAAATATTCGAATATTTCCAACGCACAACACAACGGGTGATACAGAAACTTTCGAATATTGTCGTTAAAAGGCAGTGTCAAAAATAGTACCGCTTCGATCTTTTATCACTAAAGTTAATAATTTTGCACTGTTTCGAATGACTGAAAGAAAGACATTTTAAAAACCACCCCACCTCATTCCTAAATTTTTCCGACATAAGATTCCTTTAATATACCATCCCACCCCTACGTCAAAACAAAGCCCCACAGGTTGACATAAAACTAGATTTTAAAGCATTAGTTTCATATGGCCTGAGCTAGTGCTCAATCACAATAAAGATTCGCTATATTGTGACAGGATAAAGAGGGAAAAACTTTATCTTTATTATCCAATTTAGAGAATGTTGCATACGAAAAAAGCACTATAATGTTCGGATCGTTAGATTTAATAGGACCACTAAATTGGAACGGGCTACAAACAGATCCTTTGCGGGCTCCAATATTACCCTCAAGCTATTTCATTGATGGCATTTTGTGTGCTGTTTATTTCTGCATAGATTTTAAACCTTTAGGAGGATTGACAACTAGGCAGAGCAACTTTAATTACTAGTCTATAAAAACAAACGATGTTGCAGGGTGAGAAGTCGCGTCGCGATTTTTTGATTATAGAAGGCTTAAAAAATGATGATGTTTTGTTGTTGCAATTTCTGAAGAATTTGTTTTGTGAAATTGAGCTCAGTACGGGACTCTTCCAAAACATTAAAAACCAAATAATTTTTATGTTCTATACTAATATAAAGGCAAGCACTATAATCGAAACTGTTGCGAAATGCGTTTAGTCCGAGATAGTGTGTAAGAGTTCTACTTATCCAAAGACGAGTAGTCAAAAATCTCAAAAAATTGTTGCGTGTCTCCGATCAGCATGAACGCTCGTCTTCTAAGCAAAACGAATGCGCAGAGTCTGAATTTGATGTCAATATAGTGATTGGATTCACGAGTGGTTCCGAATTCCTAGACTTTTACCAACTGTTCACCCCTAATTCGGCACAATGATCCTTTAAGGTTTTTTTCTTAAGTTCCAAATGTCTCATTGTTTTGCAATGTTCCACTAAATAATAGAATGTACATGATAAACGGGCTCAGGTACATGTGAAACCGGTTTCGGTTTTTGCGACCCAAAATTCGTATTATTGAGGTCATTTGAACGGCATTTGAGGCATTTTAATTTTTAGTGAGCATGTATAGCGGTAGTAAGTTACAAAAATGCTCAAGACTGGCTCTGTCGAGAACGTGTGCCCAACCATCTTTATAATCCGTTTTGAGTAGCTGAAACCGCATCCGGGGCTCATTCCATCCGGAAATACCCCGTTTTCGAGATATTGGCAAACATTTTACTAATCAAAGAAGCGACACTCAAAAACTGGATGACTTTTTTGGCCATGTAGTAAAAGTGTGAATTTCGTACGTTGATAGTGGAAAAATAAAAACTGCGTATCAAAAACAGTAACCCTGTAAACACGGTATGTATATATACATTCATTTTCCCTTCTTCCACATTTTGTCCTTGGAGAAATAAATTGATAAAATCCATCATCTGTTCCTGAATGTTGGAACAACATATTAGCAATACAATAACTTGGCAGCCTAAAAGAAGTTCTCCTGAATTATTTATCGTATCTCATCGATAAGCGTTTCCAGTGATAACAAGGTTCGCCCACAAGAAAAAAAAAATTGATGACCGTCCGCTCGTGGCACAAAAAGTACAATCAATCAGGGAAAACGTAGAGAAAAAACTCATCAATTTCCCGCTAGGGGCAACAATTTTCTCTCAGGACTGATTAGTGCCGATTGCTGCAAATACTTGATGCTTTCGCTCCCCTCGTCTAACATTTTTTCTTGTTCATCCCCGACCACTTGACTAGATTCGGAAGGTTTCAGTAGGTATTGATTTCATTGGTGTAACACACGCTAATTAGTCTCACGCGCCACGAAATACTTACCGAGTACATCAACGTTGGTTCACTCTATACAGTTACTCTGCTGCGCAAAAAATGGCGTTAAGTAGGTCGACTCTACACTTTCCAAGTAACGCCGTCACCAGTTCGTAAAGTTAGCACAAGTTAGACCTTACCGAAATAAGACACCGCGTTAAATCCTTGATAAATGTCACACCAAACTGATGAGTTGCCAAAAAAGCACGAAACATAACATTCATTTCCTGCTCTACCCGTAGTACCATTCATCTGGCAACGTCGCGTCCCGTCTAACCAATATCTGAAAGCATGATGGGTCACAGGCGACAAAGCACCCACAGAGCGCCAGTGATTTGGGACATATACAAACACAGACATGCTGGCCGTTGCATTTAGACAGCAGACACAGGCACACCCGTCGAAAACATTTTTCTAACATTCTAAGTTTTAACGTTACATGTACGAGGTAATCAATGTGTGAAATATATCTAACAGGTACGGTTGGAAGTGTATTAATAAATTAACTTCAAAAATTGCAATAGATCCCAATATTCATCCCCCAAATTCTCTCTAAAAATGATCAGGTTCTTTTGAAACGTCAAAAAACAAAAATTAGGCGATTTTTATTTTTTCGTTTTTGGCTTCTTTCTCTGCCGCCACTGGACCGGTTTTCAAAAACTACAAAGCTTCGTCCTTATGTGAAAATTTCATCAAAATTCGACCGGTACCTTACAAGTTTTAGACGGGCCAAGGATTAGCGGACATACATATAGTATAACATCCACAATATCTCATTTTCAAAAATTTTCGCAACTAAAATACTCTTCACCCAGTGACGGAGGAGGAGAAAATTGGCCAGAGAATTTATGAAAAACGTCTAATCACCGATTTGAGCAATGGCATCTTGTAATATATCACCAAATGTAGTTTTGTAAATCTACTATTCTGCAGTCATTCAAAACCTAGAAAATCATCAAATTTTGATGGTCCATTTGTTATACTATCACAGTAAAGGCTCTAGGATATGCCTATATATTCCATTTGAGATATAGAGAATAAAGGTGTACATAAATATGAAACATAAAGTTCTCAACGGAGACGAAGGATTATATTTTTAATTTTTTTTTGTAGAAGATATAGCAACAATATCATCTAAATAATTGCCACAGCTCCTTAAAGAAGTAAAAAATATGCTTCCGGCATAACCATTGCTCTGTTTGCCGCAGCATTTCTGGTGACTCATATTACTTGCAATACCTAATATTCGCTAACAGTTTCACATTCAAAATATACAGATCATTGTCTCGTTCGTAAGCCATCATCAGTCCCCATTGTAGCTTTTTTGCATAAGATGCTGAAAACGTTTTTTCTTCTCTCATTCCCTAAGTCGAAGTGTCACGAAAGCGTTCTTGAATTTTTTATTAATTCTCCGCAGACCCGTTAGCCTCCAAACAAGCTTATTAAGAATTTAATTTAGCTCCAGTAAGAAACGGAAAGTTCAGGCGGTTTTACTGGACATTTCATAAAATATTTACAGCCAGTTGAAATGTTTACGCGCTCAAAAATTAAAGAACTATACTCGCCTTCGAATGGGCAGGAAGTAGGAAGACTTCGCAATTAATGCACAATACTTTCTACCCTTCATTTAAGGATTTAGAAGTAATGTTATTAAAATGTTAAGATACGCAGACATTTTAAGCGTCATTGGTGATAAGAGATATGAGGATTATACCCCATACGCCCTAAGTGACCATTAGGTTACGTCGGATAAGAGAGTTTGGCACAATTATAAAAATCGACTCATCAGAAACTTGAAAACATCGAAAAACGAACACACGCGAGCACTTGACTTCACCTACTCAACATCTGAATTAATGAAAATAAAATCTGTCTCATATGGATACCAGGATATACAGTACACACGCGCACAATACGGCTAAACAAAAAATCTCTGTAGAGATGGAGGGAAAGATGCACCAACGCTGGGAGGGATTAACAGTGCTAACTCAAGCTAAGGCAAATATACCAGTATTAATAAAAAATATAACATTCACAGGAACAGCAATTAAAGCTTTAGTGAGACTCTGCATGGAAGGAGACGAAACGGTGAAGCATGTTTTATGCAGATGCCCTGCAATGGCCAGAATTAGGCGCAATACACATGGGGGGGGGGGGGGGGTAGTACGAAAAGTAGGAGTCAATAAGGATGTTTCTCCAAATAGGTTGACCGACTTCCTCGGGAGGTCGGCACTAATGGGAGAAATATAAATAGATAGCGCACCAAACCGTTACTTTTGGGCTGTGCAGCGGTCTTTCGTGTACCTGTTGCGGATTTTCATTAGCCCACTAACGACAATTCTGCTGGTTAACCATGCTGTTTATTTGAAAGTGGGCTTCGTCACTCATAGGCGAAAATGCGGTGCTCCATCGTCCAAGGCTCCATAACGACAACTGGTAACATAATGCTAGGATCTCACGAGTCAAACTACCCATCCCAAAAACGTCCGTTCTCTCTGCCGCACCCTGTATAAAATCACAAAAATACTTAGGGCTGAGGGGGCCCTCTTACTATTGCAAAAGTCACATTTCAACAAAATCAATAAGCGGTCTATTTTTATAAACTTTGAAAGTTGGTCAAAGGATCATCTTGTGCCCATGGATATTTCTCATCAAGATATCGAAAATAACATACCAAATTTTCTTAAAAATTAACCAAATCTCGAACTCTCATAGGAAGAAAATGTGAGGTCCTTTTAGGTGCATTATAGAGCTGCTTTTCAATGACCCAGTTGAGCTACTCGGAGTAACTCAGCAGTGCTCAGGACCAATATTGTTCCACTGTATTTTATATTCCCATAAATACCCTTTCTAGAGTAGTTTGGGAGAATAGCTCTCTCAAACAAAAGAGAACTGGAAAGCAGCTTATGTATTCAATACATAACACTTCATAATTAGTAAGTTTTTTTTAAGAGGAATGGATTTGCAAGATGCAGAAGAGGCTTCAAATGTTTTTAATGATATTTTTCTAGCAAATTAAACCATTATATCTAGAATGGATTTTCTTCCGCACGCTGTCCGTCGGGCACATTTTCAACAAACATTTCCGGTAAATGTTTGGGCTGGCATGGTGGACGGTATGCTCATTGGACCATTTATTCTCCCAAATCGATTGGACGGGATGCAATACCTAGACTTTTTACGAAACATTTTGCCTTCCTTGTTTGCCTGCGTCTGCTCGGTAGCGCATCAGCTGATTTCATTTTTGTTGGAGCGGTATGATTTCGGGCAGAGACGTACTTAGCCCTTCTCGTCAACTGGAGAGTGAGTACTTTTTCCTTTATTTTTTTTACTTGGTCGCCCTCGTTTCACTACACATTACCTTTGTTATTTCAAGGGTAGTTGTTTCTGAAAAGGAAAACCCCAACTTTGCGGACACCCTGTGTATACTACGAATATTTTATGAATATATAAGAAATATATTCATTAAATATTAAAAAATCTGTCGCTACAAATATTTAAGAAACAGTTTTTTAAAATATTTAATGCTATCGGGGAGGCTCCGCAGGCAAGGCGCACGCCCGCCCCCTCATCGAACCAGCATTACTAGAGGTACGAAAAATAAAGTTTGCGAATGAGGTTTTTTACTCTCAGATGTTCAAATATGAATGAATCCAACAACTACGTTCAAACATTTCTACCCTCTCCCCGCTCTTTAATTAAGACCAATAAGCTGCAGAGGCATGGATGCTTGTACGATTATTTCTTGTGTTAAGGATTGCTTCTTATTAACCTCAAGTTCACAATTGGAACCAGCGCACCATTTTTGTGACCATGCGGTACGTTTCGTTTTTATACATTAAAAGACATTAAGTCTGCAAGCTCCCGGGGTTATTAACATCACAATACGTTTGCATATCACTGGAGATATACCTGTATAGCGAAATCTGGGGATCGATATGCAATATCCTTGAAACTGATATAGCTTCTCTCCGAAAGAATGTGTTTATAATATGCATACGATATAAACCTAATATAAGTAGCTTCTCTGTTTTCTTTGGCTGGTAATAAGAAAGTCAACAAGCTCTCAAACTTGTTTTTTGCAAGTCTGGGTACGTTAGTCATTTAAAATATACCGAATTTAACAATACGAAGTATAACATGCTAGAGCTCGGGCACTGAACTTTGTCCGGTCTTTGTTGAATTACATTTGTCAATAACCGCATATATCAATTCATCTGTATTCTTTATAGCAGCATAGAATTTTATGTTTAGTTTCATTTACCATCATTAGACATTAACGAACATCTATAGATGTTTTTATGACTATGAATATATTTATCACCAGCAATCGTGCTATTATTAACAATACAGATCTATCAAAGTGTATTCATCAGGGGAATATGCATATGGTACAACCATTGGTGAGCAATGTAACGTACATACACAGTGTACATTTGAAAACTTCCCACGACGGATTTATCGAAAACCAGTCATTAAAGGAAAAAACGCCGAGACACGTCAAAAGATTTGTCAAGTGGGACAACTTTTTAACAAAAAACTACTTCACCCCCTTTCACCCTGCCCCCAGAGTAATTCTCTTCAAAATTTCAAATGACAAGGGGTATCGAGTAATAGCTTCTTTGAAAGATCTTTCGAAGTCCATTATTTTGATGTTTGATTTCTTGGAATCGGTCGATTCGTTTTCAAGAAAATTAGAAAAATCTTTATTCATCTTAATTTGTTCAGATAGGTAACACAAACACACGAATATATCACTTTTTATTTCAATAAGTGTTCAAAATCTTGCCCGCTATTGGCCAAACAATGATATAGGCGATATTCAAATTCCTCACGGACATTTTCAAAAACATGTGGAATTACACGGCAACTTTCAATGATGCGTTGACAAAGTTCATCCAAACTTTCAGGTTGGGGAGTGAACACAATAGATTTAAAATGGATCCATAGAAAAAAGTCTAATGGCGTCAAATCGGGAGATCTAGCAGGCCACTCTATAGACAGTCTTCGTCCTATCCATTTAACTGGAAACTCATTGTCTTGCCATTGCCGAACTGGAAGAACATAGTGAGGAGGAGCGCCGTCTTGCTGGAAATATATTCCTCTTCGATTTGGTTTTCAATGGTTTCAGTGATAAGCGGATTGATGGTTTTCTAAAACATATCCAAAGCAATGTCTCCATTCAAATTTCCATTAATAAACAATGGCCCAATCACTTTGTTTCTTAAAATGCCTGCCTATACATTAATTTATGTTCCGGAATGGTTTGCGATTCATATCGGCAAGGTAAACTAGTGTATTTTGTTATAAAATGGCCTTTGAACGAATCCTACGAATATGAAGAATTTCAAATATGTATGTAGAATGAGAATTCTCTGTATGCCACAACAAATGCCCTAATATATAATAATATAAAAGCTCAACAAATACGATCGCTCCTTGATGCATGTGTACAGCACTGGACGTCAGCGGCACTGACTTTGTTATCCATACATTTTTAGTCATTGCATACTTCCTAGTTTCGCCACACCTAGATGCAAGCTTCCTTAAAGTTATAACCTATAAAAAATATTCCAACATATTTTTGAGTCAATCAGAGCCCTTTGAAAAATATCGGTATGCGCCAATGGTTCCATTCCAGCGTATGTATAAATTGCGGTATTTTAATTCATAAATGTACTTTATTAAAAATTCTAACAACCGATCGCTCAATACCAATTGTGAATTGCTTATTTGTGTGTGCCGTTCATAAATCAAAATTTCCACAAAGCAGGCACAATATCAATAGATCCTCACCATAAATACTAACTACAGTGTATTGTGTTTTGCTTACATGAACTGCTGTTGACTGGCGATGAGTGCGCTGATGTATGTATACACAGTTGGTATGAAGACCGGAAACTGTTTGCAGCACAATGCATCGTTCAATTTTCACTCCTCACTACATCAATGAGTCCTTGTTAACGTACTTATATTAACCTATGTGTATGTACATATATGATCGTTACGCAATATGCTACCAGCGACTCGTCTGCACAAACTTATAAACACTCGAATTTGTATGCATCATACAAAAAAAAGTTATCCGCAAGCAAATAAGAAAATTTTTTATATGAACTACATCCATTATTATTAATTCAATTTCACAGAGCATCTTCAGCTTAAATTTCTTCTTTCTTCTAAGTCGAGCTAGACCTGCAAGGCTTCAATTTTCTTGTCATAAATTGTCGAACTGCTTCAAATCCACCACGGTCATTATTTTCCTTTTGAAGACATAAAACAACCTACCGTAGTTAGTTACTCTGTGATACAACAAAATGGGAAATATTTTTGAAATAAATTAATCACCTCTTAAAATTTTTCCCCATGTTTAAAAAATATTGCAAGGTTTTGTATATTTTCCTTATTTATTTTCAATCTAAATTCATTTCTTATTTTGACATTTTATTAATGATGACTAATGACGACAATACAGGCCAACATTTGATGTAAGAGTTATCCCTGGACTCCAGAAGCGCATCTGGGGGTTTATGGGGTAGCTGAAATCAATGTCTCGGCGGTTGACGTCTATCACGTCAGCCTCAAGACCATCTCAAGGTCAAATTTAGAAAAACGCCTGAAAAATTTTGAACTATTTGTAGTTTCTTTGGTCGCTGAATTCAAGCCTGGAGTTTGTGTTGCCCTGGGAGGTCATCGACTCTGACTATGAAAAATACCCGTAACTTGACCCTGAACTCACCTTCGAGTGAGCTTGCTGGTTAAGACAAACGCCAGATTTGAATTCAGCTACCAGATACAGACATGTGGAGGGTCTTGGGTTAGATTCAAACACCTTTACAAACACTGACCTTGGAATAATTTTAATTTACCTTGAAATAAAGTTAGGATGACTGGATGACGTAGTGAAACATTATTTATATTCAGAGACCTTAAAAGCATACGTATCGACGTTTTCAAAAGAATTCAGACATTTTTACGAAAGATCCTAAATGGATTGAAATTCCTTCTAGATAACCTCGTCTGGTGTAACAAACGCCAGATTTGAATTCATAGACCACAGAAATCTGTAGGCAGAGGTCCACAAATAGATTCAAACATTTTCACAAGCTTTCACCTTGAAATAACTTTCATTTGACATTCAGATAACCTCTGGATGACCTCGCTGGGCAAAACAAACGCCGCCAGGTATGTATCAAGTGACCCAATTTTTTTTTCTAAGCTTGACCTTGAACTGACGCTGAACCTGACGATATACGCGTCAACCGGTCCCACATTAGGATCAGCAGCCCCAGAAACCCTACAATACTACTATCAGGTACTCTTAGGTTAAGTTTTGGTCTCTGTAATTATTGCCCTAACAACAAAAAGAAGGAGCAATCATATTTAATTGAAAAGGCACTGCTTAGGCAGATGTGATAAACAGACATGCAGAAAAAAATAACATGATTTCATACAAGACCATGTGACAAAATCAAATGACAAGTTACGGTGGAGCAAAGGACGGGTATATAGGTAGGTGTTTGCGTGGACATCTACTGATTAGTTTCGATTCGCATTTCTGTACAAAAACGAAAATTGGATCTCCAACCCAACCCAGCCCAAAGGCAGCCTTCAATATCGCTAGGAAAATGGAAAAGGCGGTAACCGCAAAAAGTGGCAATCGAGTGGAAAACCTCGCGTGACCGATGACCGCCATACTCTCTACAAAAGCCTGGCATCAATTCCCTACAAATTGCGTTTTTCTGTTTACGGTGTATTTTTTATTAGCTTTTGTTATCACGTGAAAAGGGGCTGACGATATAGAGAGAACAAATTTGTTAGTTTTTTGGTTTTGGTTATTTAATTTGCAATACGTGTAAAGGAACATGCAATTCGAATGTTGTCTATAGATTGGCAAAAACGCATTACTCCGTAACCACAAAAAACACGGCCTTAAGCAGATTTTCACAGAGCGCGAGCGGTACCATTGTACAAATGAAGATTTACGGGGGTATTTTCAAACTGCAACATTTATGGAATCAGATTCCTTGCTCCATTCTGCTGTCAAAACGTAACACGCTTTTATTTGAAAATTTGAAATGAAGCTTCACTATCGTTGAGGTGACCATGGAAATTATAAATACTGTAATAGTTCTTCCAAATCATAAATGGTCCGACATCTTAAGCACAAAATCTTAAGCACTGAATCTTAAGAACTTAAGATGGAACATACAAAACATATGTATGGAACATCAAGCACTAAAAAGCACAGGTGACAGATTTTCACAGAATAGGTTAAACACTTTAAACCCGAACAGAGGCAGCGGAAGATGAAATATCAAATGTCCATAACGATGCTAATGCGCATGATCAGCCGGATCGAACTTTTAGTCTCACCAAAAATCTGAGAACCGTCAGGACCAATTCGGAATCAGTTCTGTACCAATTCGGTATGATCCGCGAACGCAGAACTGTAACTAAAAATTCAGAATTTTCTTACCGCGAACGCCGATTTTTGAAGTGCGCATGCGAAGTGGTTCAGAATCAATCCCGAATCGGAACCGCGAACGAAACTAATTGTTTCCGTAATCAGTCCCTTTCATTTGATACCCATAGTATAGAGGCGACTATGAAAAGTATAATTCGCCGTTATGCGACGGTCGTCATATTTGATTGTTATGTTTCTACCATCGAGTTTTTGAATTTGATACCTATAACATAGAGGTGACTATGGTAACTACGAACGCCATCTTGTGGCGGTCGCAATATTGGATTTGGAATTACCTGACTTATCGCGTTTCTCATAGGGTAACTATGGAAATGATAAATCGCCATTTTGTAACATCCGCCATATTGTATTCAAAATGGCGGCAGGTAATTCATTTTGTATTGTAATTAAATATTAATATTAAAAATAGCTTAATTCTAGTTGACTCTGAACTCCCAGGCAGCGCTGTCATCAGTTCGTAAAGGATTATGTTTGGCACATGTTAGACCTTCTGAAGAAAAAGTTAGCTGCGAACATTATGACAAAAAATTAAATAACCTTCCTCCACCCCCCGAGAGAAATTTCTGCAGGCGCTTATGATCTTTGCGATGACCAATCCCGCGTGAATGATGATATTGGCCCTCACCATGCACAATGCACACAGTCCACAGCTTGTTTGTCCTTGGTAAAGAAGTAACATTGTGTGAAAAATTCATCAAAATAAGAGCGGTACTTTCCAAAATCTAGAGAGATCAAGGATCAGTCGACAGACAGACAACAATAACTCTCAGCTTTTCGTGACCTAATTGTCATGTGACGTCCAAAAACCATAAAATCTCACTTAGTCAGTGTGTTTGGGAAGTAAAAACAGATATCTTTAAGCACCCGTCATGTATGGTCAAACTGCCCTCGCTATTTCTTAGAGCGCCAGAATGGCATTACTGACAAGTTCAAACATCGAAGGTCATATTCTCGCTAGAGTTTTCCGAAAAGTTCAATCGCACCTCAAAGTCGACCAACAGTATAATGAGTAGTTGGTGTGCTCGCGGATCAAGAGCCGCCTTTGTTCCTGGCACATACTCAATAATCATGAGGAGTGAATTTCCCAACGGTCTCTCTTTGAGGCTATTAATTTCCATCTGCATAGAACCGTAATTACAATTAGGGAATTGCCGAGAAGTGGGCAGTTTTCAAACTGTGCTAAGCTCTACGCTGCGCTGTTGCGTCCGTTGCAGGCGACAATGGAAATGGAACCGTTTAAAATTCCTACAAATTGTCTATGCGCAAAGTATTAGTTAATTGATTACACGAAGGCCAAATTACTTTCCTAGAATGAACAATAAGTACTTTCATTATTCTTATATTTGTAAGACCAAATTATTTATTAACTATTGACCGATATTTTGTTATACAGACTGGGAGTGTAGAGATGAGATTTCTTGGGTGTACTTTCTATTTACTTACGATACTTACTAATCTTGGTTCAAGGGTATGTATCCGTCAACGAATTCGAATAGATTAGAGATGTATATGTTTACTTTGCACTGTTTGTAGCCAAAATTGCATAGTTTTAGTGCATACTTTTGACTCATTTGAGTACCAACGCCTACCAAAGCGATGGCGTTGTATCAACAAAATACTTACCGGTTGAAACATCTACATTCATTAGGCTTGTGCCACTTTTGGAAATTATGTAAGAAGAACCATGTCTTGAAATAATCGAACAGTGCAATTATCACACTTTTAAAAAATACGAATTTAATGACAGAACTGTCAAAAAATTGACTTACCTCACGTGCACTATGATACTCACTACGGACTATGAGATTTAGGAGACAAACGAATCCTATGGCTCATTCTACTTATACCCTATTAGTAGTCCATTTACGCCCCGGCAAAACAAAGATGCAGCGCGGCAAAGCGGTAGCCGCCTACGCGTTGCAATAGCTACGAGTGGTCATTCGGCCATAAAATTACGAACAAGTATACTTTATCTGAAGTCACTTGAAATAGCATAAAAACCTTTGGTCGGGGCGTCCTTTGTAATTTCATGACGTATCATAGGCGTGCGGTCATTTATTTAGAACGATAATAATAATGTTTTTATATCACAATAAATGGATTTTACTATCTTCTTATTTTTTTGATTTGGGATAAAAAATACTTATATTGGGAGTTTAATTTATGTTGACTGAAAGTTAAGAAATGGAAAAATTACAGAATTCCAACGTTTGACAAAGGCAAATATTTACATAGCAGGTAGGTATATAAAAAGGTATATAAAGACTTACATTATAGGTATTTATATATCATCCTCGCCTTCGGAGCTGTCGCTAGAGTCATCTTGTAGAGGAATTACAACGGGATTTACAGGAGACAAAACACAATATTCATTTTCTTTTTCAATAATATGCCTAGAACACTGCTTCCATAGGTCTGTGGCAGCAATATGAGATACTGCATCTCTTATTGTGGCCAATAGCGATTCACTTAATTGAGGGGTCTAATTATGTTTTCTTACTTTTTTTAAAGCAGCCCAGACCAACTCAATCGGGTTAAAAATGCAGTAATAGGGAGGTAGACGTAATACTTCATGGCCATTTTGCTGAAGCAGATTGTCAACAACATACTCTTTTTCAAACTTTTGTCTTCTAATAAGGGCCAATAATATGGCTTTGGTTGATTTTTGTGGTATTTCCATTCCCTTATCCTTCATAAAATCAATAATGTCTTGTTTTTTTGTGCCTGTATTCGGAATTTTGTTTTTCTGTCGGGAATGGTATGGCGCATTGTCCATAATAATCACTGAATTTGGGGAAATGTTTGGTATTAACTGCTGCTCTATCCACTTTTCAAATAAGTCGGAGGTCATGTCCTCATGATAGTCGGCACATGATTCTTTGATATT
Source organism: Acanthoscelides obtectus (assembly GCA_963669975.1). Lineage (NCBI taxonomy): Eukaryota > Metazoa > Arthropoda > Insecta > Coleoptera > Chrysomelidae > Acanthoscelides > Acanthoscelides obtectus. The sequence goes on along the minus strand of CAVLJG010000008.1, from coordinate 57,030,112 downwards.
TTTGGCAGATAACAGCAAGGCATTAGGTATAAATCCATTTTCACTGCCAGCATGGAGAATAATGATTCGTTTTCCACGGTTGCATGGTGCATTTAAAATGCACTTGTTGCTGTCGTCAACCCAGCCGTACTGCACAACATCATGGGTATCATACCACGTTTCATCCAGGTAAATCAGATTTCTTTTCTGCTCTCTATAGATTTTAACTTTGTGCAAAAATTCTTGGCGCAATTCAACGATTCGAGATGACTCCATAATCACCATTCTTTTATCTAATTTTTTGTATTGAAAACCACACAGTTTTACAATACAGTGCAGTGAGTCTAAGCATTTGTAATTATAAAAATCTTCAGGATAATCTTTTAATTTATCCCGTATCATTTCCAACGTGGGCGTATATTATACGACGAATATCTTCCTGAAAACCCACGTCTATTCTTTTTAATTTTTGCCCTATGCGCTTTCTGTGGAAGGAATGGTTGACTACATCTCCCCTTTTTATAACCCGATAAATGGTAGACCGACTGATTTTTGTCAGGATACAAATTCTGTTTAAAATTTGATTTTGCGAGGAATCTGGATTTTCGTTTTTCAGACAATCATACATATTTAGGATTACTCTTTGGGTCTGTTCCTCTAAATCTTTATGAAAGAATTCTGCCTGCACAGGTTCATCAACCATCTCCTCGTGGCTTGGAGCATTTTCCCAAGGTCTCCAAGGAGCCATATTTAGGACACACAAGAACAATCAACACAACAATTAAATCAACAAGTAAACTGAGTATTCAAAAGTCAAAAACACACAAACTAATAAAATCTATGAAAAAACACGGACAGACTAAAGAAAACACGTTTATTCACCGCTACACCGCACTGGCTAAACTGTTTCAAATTTCAGTAGCCACCTGCACTTGTTCGGAGCTCTGAAATACACGCTTTCTCATTGGCTATGTCCACGCATAGGCGTGCTTTACTCCACGTGGACCGGTGAAACTGCCTTTGATCTTATATATATTTGCTGCGAAATTTGGCAATTTTTGCAGCAACAGAGCGTGTTAAATATAGATATATAAAACGCACCCGGTATTTCACAGTGTTTCAAGTGACTTCAGATAAAGTATACAGGATTCGACAAGATAGAACTCAGGCTCGGGATGTCGCCGGCACGCCGATGCCGGCAGTTGCTGTTATAATCGGTGCACATTTTTTTTTTATACTCCAACTACCACGAAGGCCTAAGGCCTAAACACCCATTGAGTACCGTGGGGCTATAGGGGGATACATGGGAAAGGGGGGGACGCCACACGGACTCTGGCGAGGGAACATGCACACATTCTGGCTCCGCCTACGAGATCCGCCGGGTGGTACCTCCGCGTTCGACAGTCAGAGACCGTCTACCACCTACGGACAATCACAACATCCCTAGCTAAGAGAAAAATTTCTCCTGGGACGGGACTCGAACCCGCACAGCGCACGGCGACTGATCAGGAGACCGAAGAGTCTACTACTGCGGCCACCGCTGCTGCCTAACATAACATATAGCGTGTGTTTATACGTTAGCATGTCGTCTAAGGATACAGCAGATGAAACTGAGAATATTTCTCCCAATGCTTCCTCTTCAGTGATGTCTCCTGCCCGAAAACGCGACAAGAAGGGACATTTGAATATTCAGGCAAAAAAAAATTGTTCCTAAAGAAATTATACAGCCTCCTGAAATGACCATTCATGATATTGAAAGACGTGTGGCAAACAAAACAGGCTTATGTCCTAAGTCAATTTTCAGCATTGTTAAAGAATATAAAAACAAAAACATTCTCCACCACACAAGAGACTGCATTACACTAAGCTGTTACATTCAGTTGATAACTTTGATGGTAATGCCATCAGTCGCAAAGTCCATCAATTTCTTGAAAGGCAGGAACCATAGACAAAGTATTACAGGAGGTTAATAGTGATGAAGACTTACCTACTTTCAAAAGAACCACATTCTATAGATTACTCAACGAACTTCATTTTGAGTATAGAAAACGGGGCAGAAATAGTATTTTGATGGACAGTCAAGATTTATTACTTGGATGAAACCTGGATAAATGCAGGACGTACAAAACCTTAAGTATGGGCTGACTCTACAAATAAATCAGCAAGACAAGCCTTCTTAGATGGACTAACCGCTGAACCTAATGAATCCGTCAGGTAAGTGTATCTAACCAATTCGTCATTTGTGTTGTAAAAATTGTGTCAAGTAGACTGAATTTATGAGCCCACGCTGAAAACTTAGCTATACTAAACTTAGTTATATCTGGTAGATTTGGAACCAACACCTGTTAGAAGTTAGACACTGCTTGTATTATTACTAGTTTTCTGGAATACTATATGAAATGATTATTTCCAGGAAAAGGAAAACGATTAGTTATCTGTCAGATTGGCAGTGAAGACAACTTTGTGCCCACTGCCCTATGGGCATTTGAGTCAAAGAAAACGACCGACTACCATGAAGAAATGGACGCGAGTTCATTTGACCGATGGTTTGAATAAACGCCCCCAAAGCTTGACGACAATGCCGTCATTGTACTTGATGATGCTGCATACCACACTAGAAAACTAGAAAAAAAAATCCACAGTGTCCTCAAGAAAGGCAGAAATTCAACAGTTGCTCCCATCAAAAGACATTAGTTTCACTGAAAATATGGTCAAAGCAGAACTTATCCACCTAGTCAGGCAGCACAAATATAAATATAATATTCATGTTATTGACGAAATGACTAATTTGGGCAAATATAAAAACTATGTGGCTTCAAACAATAGAACATACAAATTTTCTGATGTGAAAAATTTGTTTTATGAAGCTGTGAACAGTGTGACGGCAAAACGTTGGAAATATTGCATCCGTCACGTTCAAGAGACAATCAAAACAAACATGTTGGATCTGGACAATATGATCGATATTCAAATTGAACCTGTAATAATTAATATTAACCATTCGGACGATGATTTAAGTACTTCCAACGAATAAAGAATTGTGAAAAGTATGTGCACTTCTTTCTATAAAAATATTCATGTATTTTGTTAGATTATTTCAAGACGATTGAGGAAATACGGACCTGTACAATCTTTCTTTTGGGTATGTTGTTGTTTAGTCTGTGCGTGAATGGACTACTATGGGGTATAACATGAATTCGTTGGTATCCGCAGAGAGGTAACAAACGATTTTCTTTTAGTTTTAAAAAATAAAAGCTGCTGATTGGGTTTATTTATATTGGATTTTTACGTAAAAAACGTCTGGTCGTTCGGATACAATCCATAACATTTCTGAGTTTTATGATACCTCGATTTGTTTGTAAGTAAAGCGTGATTCAGGAAACAGTAATATTTCTAAACCATCTGGTAGATAAAAAAATTACACGCAAAGATCATACCGACATTGGTCCTTAAATGCTCCCTTAGCTAGATACAGGATTGGTATGGATTGAGATACTGACTTAATTTTTTTGTATACGTGGTACTAACAGCAGAGTAAATTCATACAACAATGAGATATTATGTTTTTTGGATGTTATAGGTATGACATGTGCATAACGAAAAGAGATGTTATTTTCGACCGCCTATCTGTCCGGTAATCCTGGGCCCCTTTATAACCGGGAAAGTATTGTTCCGAGTTGGATTAACCTTTTGCACAAGGTTACTACTACGACAAGGACGAAAAAGCTTTGTAGTTTTTGAAAATCGGTCCAGTGGCGGCGGAGAAAAAGGACAAAATAAAAAAAAATAAAATTGCTCAAACGTCTTTTTTTGACGTTTCAAAAATTTTTGGGGTACAAAATTAGGGGGTAGGGTTGTAGGGAGGTTGAGGAGGGTACATCTCAACCTTTTAATATTAGTATATGTATGCGCTCCCAATCGTGGTAATCCTACGTACCCATTAACGATATTTCACAAACCCCCTCGTACCGCTGGGACCTTCAGAGGCGAGGAGTCGCTTAGCAGAGCCGACGCTTAGGCAACCATGGTTACGCGACCTTCTATGGAGCATGCTTGCATTCTGGATCCCTCGCGACGTAATCACGAGTATTCGATATCCGCTCGGAAGCACTTGCTGCCATCTGGACCACTTTCATAGAATCCCCAGAAAATGCTTGACAATTCCTCGACGCGTCGATATTTGGATAAATACCCGACCAGATGGCGCTAGCATTTAGTCACAGTCGGGACCGTCAACAGCTCGGAATTAAGATGGAATAATAGGCCAATAGTTGCAAGTGTTACAAATTAGTGTTAAAGTAATGAATTAGAAGAGTAAAATGGTAGTTTCATTACAATAGGTTTCCCTGTATATTTGTCTTTAAAATCTGAAGAATGATAGAGAAATGTTTTCGATATGCGTCTTTTTCTGCTATTTGGGCTCAGCACCCAACGTAACGGTATGCTTGATTGTTCTGCTCGCAATGAGGAGGTGCTTTGATGGGTTAACTACCGGTAGGGCAGGGAAAACATTATGGACTAATTGTATGGGCTTGTTTGACCAACTTGATCTGTTCATTTTCCCTGTTGTACATGTTCGTAGCTCATTTTTTCTCAGGGGGCTTAGCTTGTCAGCCTACTTGAGTCATATTTGTGATTTTGTGTGGAAAATATCACCGGCACACAAAAATAAAAAAGTGGTCTGTACACTTGATTATGGTTGTATGCTCTAATTACGAATCTGAGGTCGGTGTAACCCGTACACCCTCAAAAAACTAGATCGAGAATCTTTTCGGTTGCATAATTGCAATTTTGCGATTTTTAGCGGTTACTTGCGTTTTTTGCAGTTTTTTGCAATTTACTCGAAATTTGGACGGGTTGTAAGCTGATAGTCATAATCATATTAGTCGAAATACACCTGGTTTGCGAAATAATTGTAATAATGTCTGGTTTTATTGCTGCAAATTGTTCAAGGGGGTATTCAAAACATGGTCGCATAAAATGGGTACACCAATTTTTGTGGGATAACTTTTGATTCAACAACAAAGAATGAGAAAACGTGTTTTTTGGGGTTCAATCGAAAGTGTCGACAGGAATGAAAAAACTTTTTTTATAAGATTTTTGGGTATTTATGAGTAGACCTACAAAATGAGACCACACGTAAACAGAGCCGACTAATAGCAAAAAACTTATGGCCGAAGACCGAGGCGAACTGAAGGTTTTGGCACTTGTTGGTAATGCGACGACGGTTTCTCGGAGATATTTGAAATTCTTCGAATTCGTAGGATTCGTACTTCTAAATAAACCCCAACAAAATTGGAGTAGATTGGTCAAGTAGTTTTTGAGAATTTTTAATTGTTTATCCCAAAACACCTGTTTTCCGGTCATCACTACTAATTTATTGAGCAATATACAGGGTTAGTTCAAATGGCATTTTATCGCAAAATACACTAGTTTAACTTGCCGATATGAGTCCCAAATCATCCCGGAAGATCAATGTTATTTTTATGCAAAAAAGGATGGGTTCAGTTTTCTCGACTAAACAAATTCAAACATTTCGTATTTGTGAGTAATTCCAAACAAAAGATGATAGACACATCCGCTTTGTTTTAAAATGTGTATAGTAACGTATGTTTTTCGAATATTGTAGCGCATTTGTTCAATTACTCACAAATACGAAATGTTTGAATTAGAAAAAAAGTACCTTTGTTTTTCGCATAAAAATAAAATTTATCTTTCGGATTGGTTTGTGTTTCATATCGGCAAGGTGAACACGTGTATTTTGCTATTAAATGCTCTTTGAACGAACCCTGTATATTGCTCAATAAACTAGTAGTGATGGCCGGAAAACAGGTGTTTTGGGATAAATTCTCAAAAAACTACTTGACCCATATATTCAAATTTTGTTGTTGTTATTTAGGAAAATGAATGCTACGGATTTGAAGAATTCTAAGTAGTTGCGTTTTTCGGCCATAACATTTTTGCTATTAGTCAGATCTTTTCTCGTGTTCTCATTTTGTAGGTCTCATAAATACCTGCAAATTTTCTATGGAAAGTTTTTTCGTTCCTGTAAAACCTTTCGATTGAATCCCAAAAAAACACGTTTTCTCGTTCTTTGATGTCAAATAAAAAGTTTTCCCACAAAAATTGGTGTACCCATTTTATGCGTCCATGTTTTAAATACCCCCTTGAACAACTTGCACCAATAAAACCAGACTACAATTATTTCGGGGAAATTTGCTAATATTTTTTTTAGCCATTTTTAAAGGTTTGTTAAAATTTACCGACACCGTTGAGCGTATACGGGTCAAACAGACTCGGAATCAGCGCATCGAAACATATAAGCCTAGGTGGGTCTGGACAAATGTACAGGACACATTTTTGATGTTGTATGCCAGAGTATTTATTATACATTTTCGAGAGCGTCATGCCAAAAGAGCTGTAAACACTTCAATCGATACGCCAATCTCTTTGAATCTCCGCTTCTGCGGAGCTCCTCTAAGCCGAGCTTATCGTCTTGTGTTTTCCGGAAAGGGCGCCGTCCCGTCAACTTCACGTTAAAACATCGTAAAGGATTGCCCGTTAAACTAACGGCGGAACGGTTGCCGATTAAGATTTAGCTCGCTTCTACTTAAGAAACCGGAAAATCTTCATGGCCCGTCCAAATTGCCGATGTCTCGCTTTAGCTCGTCTGACAGGGAGCGACGAAATTATAGGGTTAAGATGTCTTTGAAAGGAAGTGAACTCCATACGGATACAAAATCAACAGATAAATTGTTATATGTTGGCAGATAGTGGTTTGATATTTACGCATATATAATTATAATAATATTTATTTGTAAAATACAATTAGTCGCGAACAACACAAATAAATCCGCAGAAGGCAGTTAGTTGCATGTGCGCGGGTATTTACCCATACGAATCAATGTCATTACATGCTGATATATTTCGATATATTCTTAATTATTATTGAATATATGATTATATCACACAATTACAAATTTATCATATAATACCTATACAATATCCATTTAAGACCTTATAAATTTCTACAGTTCCAGAAGTAGGTAAGTTTTTTTCGAGAAAATCTAAATATACATTAACTTATTATTTCATTTATCATATACGATTGTTCTTGTATCCACAGTTTTATACGTTTTTTTGTATTAGTAACTAGTGTGTTATCTACATTCATCAGGCAGAAGAGTATAGACTAGTGGGTCTATATATTCAAATGACCTTTGCCCAATTTGCTTATTCATCCTTCGGGTCTGGAGTGATAGTGTTGTATTACACTTTGTCTCATGATTATGTTCTGATTTCAGCAGTGTATGTTTGCATTTATGAATAAATAACAGCAAGATCATACAATATAATTGTCTGATACTAAAAGCAGAAGAATCCTGACATACTTTTTCGGATTGGACTAATGCATAGTATGTTGAAATCAATTGTTTTGTAGATAAAAAATCTCTAAAGAACTTCAATCTTGGTATTAACGATCTTAATTTATTTGTAAGATAGTCAACCTGAACATGCCTTTCAAGGTGGTTATCAATCATTATCCCTAAATATTTTATTTTAGACGCTCGATTTATCTTTATACCATTATTTTTTATACCGAACGATGAAAAATTTGGAGCAGTTTTAAGACTACTCGTATTATAGAAAGGTAAGAAAAATGTTCCACTAAAATTTATTGTTAAAAAATCTGATTATATTTTCAAAGTCTAACTCTACTGTTTTTCGAACCGATTCCCATGATTTATTCTTGAAATAAATTACTGTGTCCCTTGCGAAACTCGTTATTTTGTCTAGTGAGTTCAAACTGAATAGATCATTGACATATAATAAGTATAGGACAAGTCATAAAACAGTAACCCTGTCGCACACCATGATTGAAAACATATACTAAGTGACTTAAAAGAAAACACCCAGTAATAATGAATTTATTACAACAATTTTTTCTATACATATCTCTTAGGGCTAGGTAAATTATTAATCAAAATTTCAAAATGTCCCTGATGTGCATAATGGGAGATTTAGGAGCCCAGACATTAAATCCACTTGATTGACTTCTAGATAGACCAACATAATTCTGGATATCTGTCGTCGTGCATTATCTTGTTGGAAAAGTGGGTTGGTGAGCGTGTTGATCCGGCAATACACAACTCGCATTGTAATAGGCTTTTCAAGCGCTCCAAACTATTGGTCCGCAATTGACATTGTGTACGAGAGGCTGCACCGTAGAGCCGAAAGCATAGTGGGGCGATCTTAGTGTGAGATCGTTCTCCTTTCACGTTCTGTACTTTTGTTTGCATGTACGGTGCATCCCGGTGTCTACTATTCGCGCCCTAAGAAACTCACTAAGGTGTTGGAAATTTTTACGTCTTCTCACTCCAGAGATAATGAACAGACTAAAGCTGCTCTGTACAACATATTCTAGGATGATCAAGTGCCAATTGCTACTACAAAACACAACTATCACTTATTTACTTTTTTGTAAGAACAGACGACATCACTAAAACCACTTTCGATATTGTTGTAAAGCTGATCGTTTTTTGTCCTAACATAAACAAACGTATACCTAGAAAATCTCTTATAGAATATTTTCTCGTGCATGTTAGGAACAAAGGTAAGGAGTATGTTCTAAGTTTTTTGTCGGTTATATGAGTACTTGGTATTTTCACAGACCATCGTTAGTGATGAAGTTTACATAAATATGCTGATTTACACGGAAATGCTGATATTACTCCCCATACATAATCGAAGAAAGTGATGGAGCAGGAAAGTTTCTCAATCTTAATTAACGGACAAATCAATGGTCTAATTCTCATCAGTGTATCAGCAAATTCTAAGGAATTGCACGTTGTCGTGATAAGGTTCATTATAAAACCGCATTAGACAGACAAACATTCGTATGCAAGAATTTCAATTATTTAAAATAATTCCGCAAATAGATTAAAAATACCATGGTACCATGACCACTTTTAACGCCTAACAAAACGTTAGATTATATGAACATAACTAAGTTAACTATCAGCAGACATAAAATGGAACGATAAAACATATTGATAGACAAAATATAGCTGTTCATAGATGATTAAAAAATTTGAACAATTCGATGACTACCTATCATGTGTTGGTGAATATGAAACGCCTTCACCAAATAAACCTTAACAGGTTGATAACAATCCCAAATTTATGCCGGTGTTCAAGTGATACCCGGATAACTTATTTAACATTTTCTAAAATGAGATTCTGTTATTTGGATGTTATTTGACATTTACATCACGAGAAACCATGTCACTCATGTCCGTCGGTCTGTCTGCCTGTTTGTCTATGTCTCTCAATCCTTTTATAACTTGAGAAGCACAGCTCGTATTTTGATGAAATGTTCACACAAGGTTGCTACTATGCCATGGACGAAAAAGCTGCGCGGATATATGAAACATTTTTAAACTTAGTATATTTACACACTCAGTACCACAACCACGGTAATTGTATGCACGGATTCGCCATACTTTACACATCATGGATCTCCCCGTACGATTTCCCGTACGTGTAATTAAAGCTTAGCATGATAGAGATTTTTTTCTAACCGCGTTCTCCTGGCAAGCCGCACGGGTATTTCGTAGTTTTTTTTTTGACATTTCCTACTTTTTTCTGCAACATGTGAACTCACGACAAGCTGTTGTACAGTTGTTGTGAGCTCGTTTTGTAGCTGTACGTGTTGTTTAAACGTCAGCGAATAGCAATCATAGCAAGCAAACGTGGAATGAACATTTGTACACTAAAAACTACCTAATCTGTAACATGACATTTGACGTTTTTTAGATTATTTACATAATAGTCGGTCCGGCTGACTAAACTATCCGTACTGCAGCCCAAAAAACATGTACACGGTCCATGCTCGAAACGAAAGATAACTTGATGCAGCGATACAGTGCTGGGCGCTAGCGTGTAGATGTGGAAAAGGACAACGCTGCCAGATGCACATAACTATCGGTAGGGCAGTGAAAGAATCTTTATAGACTAATTGTATGGACATGTTTGACTTACTTAATCCATCTAATTTCCCTTTTGTACATGTTCTTAATTGAATTTTGTCTCAGTGGATTTAAATTGCGTTGAACTTAATCTTTAATGAACTGATGTCGGCGTTGCGGAGAAAATACAGAGTTAGCTTGACGTCACTTTTTCTAAATGTTTAATGAATGCTTAAGAAGGTTAAACATAAGTTTTTATATATTACTTCTAATTATAGTTGCACCGGCGGTTCAAATAACCCTTTACGATATTTCAGCGTCAAATCGACTGGGCGCCCTTTCCGGAGAACATAAGATAAGCCCGGATTAGGGAAGCTCCGTGTCTGTGGAGCTTGGAAAAGATTGGCGTATCGAAGTTGTTTACAGATATCTTCTACATCCCTACTTCCACAAAGACACAATAAATGTGAAGGCGTTGAGGTTAACACCTTCGCTTGGTTATCACTCATTCTCTCATCATAGCGGAATCGTGTGTGATGAGCAACTTTAAATATAGATTTTTCATTATCAAATCAGTATATTTACACGAAAATGAATTCTGTGTAAACTATCGTAACAGCTCCTATGGTTTGGTATCATTGAGCATATTTCATCTACTGCTATTAAAAAAGTGGCGTCAGGTAAATTGACTCTACACCCCCACGCCTTCGATATAACTTTTAATACAGTTTTCAATGAAGTGTAATTGCATAAAAAAATAACGTATGTTTTATCATAATCATTAATGCACTATTTGAGCTTCACAACAAAGAAAATTTCTCAGATTGCAGGAATGAGCGTGCCCGTCTTTGGAGCTCTGGTATACAACAGTTTCTCAACAATGTTTCGATAACTGATTACGATTGCTCTTGATACATAACTATATACTACATATTCTATTCAACTATATACATATACTATACCATACACTACCTCACGGAACCAAGTAAACTCATTAAATTACACTCCAGGCATGACCCTCGTATAAATAGCTAATATCACGCCCACCTCGTATTCGCATATAACGTCGCCGCACCCTCTACTACCTGCTTTCATAAGTCACTCGAATCGACTCACAAGGCTGCCTCGTTGCCAATGGCAAGCGCTACTGATACGTACGCGATCCATATGTTGGAAATATTGTTTAAGTTTCAAGGAAAAAAATGCGGAGACATTTATGATGAGAGAAATATGTTTAATAGATGCGTAGAATTGCCGGATTTGGCAGAGTGCATAAATATACATCAAAAATTGAGATATACTCACCTCAACCCTTAAACCTTCATCCTATAAACCTTTTTTTTAATGGTCAGAACCCTTTGAAATGTCAAAAAACAAAGTTGGAGCGATTTTAATTTTTGCGTTTTTTGCTTTCCACGCCACCACCACTTTACAGATTTTCAGAAACTCAAAGCTTTTTCGTCCTCGGCATAGTAGCTAGCGGGTGTCAAAATTTCATCAAAATCTGCGCGGTATTTTCAAAGTTTTACATGGGCCAAAACTAGCGGACAGACAGACAGACAAATGGAAATGGGAAATATACTAAGTGACATATAAATCCGAACACCCAGTTTAAATGGTTTTATTTTAATAAAATTTTGTATAAGTACTTAATGAAGCATAATAAGTAAATGATAAAAATTTCAAAATGATTGCACTGCTTTAAAGTCCTTTGACCTTTAATAATGTGTGGATGCACCCTGATGTGTTACGCATTCTCCAACGCGCCTAGGCATGCTTCTGATCAGGTAGTCAATGTCCTCCTGTGGTATCTCATTCCAGGCAACCACCAACTCCTCTCGAAGTGCTTCTAGAGTCTGAGGAGGACGTTGCAAATTGAGCAATCTCCTACCCACCATATCCCACACGTGCTCAATTGGGGATAAGTCGGGAGATCTTGGTGGCCATGGTAACAATGTGACATCATTATGTTGAAAGAAGTCTATTGTGACTCTTGCAACATGTGGTCGGGCATTATCTTGTTGGAAAGTTGGATCTGCCAGGGTGTCAAGATAGGGTAAAAGATGGGGTTCTAGAACTTCGTGGATATAACGCTGCGCGTTCATGTTACCTCTGATGAAGATTAAAGGTGACCTGGAACCATAAGCTATAGCACCCCAAACCATACCTCCAACAGTGTGATGAACATGTCTTTCAACAAAAAACTGTGGATTCCTCATTTCACCACGTCGCCTTCTAACCCTGGCACGACCATCGTGCATGCCTAAACAAAATCGAGACTCGTCACTAAAGACAATACTGTTCCATTCCTGATCCCAGAGTGACCGTTGTCTGCACCACTCAAGCGATTACGTCGGTGTTCTCGAGTTAAAGGGAGGACCCAGTGTGGCCGGTATGAAAACAAGCCAAAACTTCTCATTCGTCGGTAAACACTTCGCATGCCAATAGGTCTTCCGTGTTCCGCAAACCATTCATTTGCAATGGACTTGGTAGTGGAGAAACGGTCCCTTAAGGCCAATAATCTTAGGCGGCGATCTTCACGGTCTGTTGTTCTACGGCGGCATCCAGTGCCCCTTGCTCTTTGCGTACGGCCTTCTCGAAGCCATGCCTCACAACACCTAACCACAGTGTCTACACTTCTTTGCACTCTAACTGCAATTGCCCGAAAAGAAAGTCCAGCTTCCCGAAGTCCCACTATACGGCCCCTATCAAACTCACTAAGTTGACGAAATCGTACAGGTCTCCGTACTCTAGGCATCGTAACCGATCGTAAAGGATGTCAAGAACCAAAATCCGCCAACGTTGATTCTTTACTGCGGCTGAAATATTCATTTTTAGAGCGTTAGTGAATGTCCAACTGATAGGGCTGAAAATTTTTTCACTTGTTATTTACAGTAAGATAAATACATTCACCAACTTTTATTAAAATAAAACCATTTAAACTGGGTGTTCGTATTTATATGTCACTTAGTATATAACATCCAAAAAACATAATATCATTACAATACTTCCACCACCAATATAGGTGGGAAGTAAAACGGATAATGGATTCTGCGTTAATTTCGTACTGACAAGAACTAAGGTGAGACGTAGACACATTTTATCTATAATGGCTAGAGAGACAAGTAATGCTGCATATCGGTACTGAACTAACATATTAAAATCTTGAATAGTTATGACTTACTACTTCCCTTGGTGAACCAGTCAATTTGTTGATTGGTGAACTTACCTAAAAAGAAAGACAAAAATTAGAAAATCATACAAAAAACAATATTAGATTTTTGTTACATCACACGCTGGACATTTTAAATTCTGTAGAAGAAACATATTGTCATGTCAACAGCCATAATGTAGTCAAAAAGTTAACTGTCAGAATAAATTCAGTCAACTTCAAAGTTAACTTGCGACTGAAAGCTGAGGCATAAAGAGGTGGGATAACACAGAGCTGTTAAAACGAAAACACCGTTTTTACTGTTCAAAATCAACTGGACTATCGCGTCGCCTACTCGAATCTGACTGACCCTTCCGTCATCTAGTCGGGTATTCAACTTCAATCGATGAATTCCAGAACAATTCGGCACGGGTATCATGTAAAAAACCTATAAAACGTCAAAAAAAAAACCTATAAGATGTCAACTTGCAGACTAGGTAGTTTTTAGGGCGCAAACAGTCATTCCACGTTTGCTCACTAGGATCGTTGTGAACGTCCATCTATGGAGGAATCACTCAACTAAACTACGCATTATTGGTTGCATAGTTTTGTGTGGCTGAGTGATCCGGGTCTGTAGTTTTTATCTCTGAGAAGAAAGTTGGTTGAATAGCAAGATCGCATCTGGATGATTATGTGTATTGGTCTGCATGTGTAATCAGTGATATTTGTTGTGTGAGAAAATCATTACTGAATATGTCGTATATGACGGGTTATTTATATGCTGTGCTTTCTCAAGAGAGGTTATGTTCAAAGTTATATATTACGAAAAACTGAGGGCATTACGGGAAATCATCACCGCGCCCGCGTTGTGTGTAATCACTGTTAGTATGTATATGGCTTGTAATTCGACAGTGCACAGTGAATATAATTATTTCTTATTTCTCTCATTTTTGAAATTCAGCAAATTTGTATATGTAATTTCCAGAATGGATAAGAAAAAGTGGATGCGCAACTAATTTCTAGCTCTGAATCTCAATTAAGTGTGTTTGAGACAAGAACCCAATGTAATTACATATCATCAACATATACAACTTACAGCTTAGACCTCCAGTAATGCCATCTCAGAAGCAGATTTTACATCATATCAGAGCCAAAGATTGATAACAAGCCTCATGACGTTTAGGCAACACGTACAACTAAATGCTAAGTTAACATCTTGTAAAAAACAGCATAATGTCAAAAAAAATCGGCATAATGTCACTTTTCAAGATACGTGATACCCGTGCGGTGCTTTATCAAAGTTCTCTAGATGTCAAATGAAGCTTCTCGGTGGCAGTCGGTGCCTCCCGATTTGTGTCGAATGCCTCCGATGCTGTCACTAGCACTCACGTACTCTGGCTACAAGCTATACCGCTCTTGATACACTAAGGCGTAACTTTGGTTGCCTAAGCGTCGACGTCATGAGGTGTCCGAGTGTTCTAATTACGATGGCGTTAAACTACGAAAAGCTCAACCTCTTAATCGCAGGTTATTTCAACTTGCGTAGCTTGGACATCTACTATCAGTTGTGCTTATATTTGGTTTCAAAATTCGGATTAACCATATGAATGCGGTACCTAACGCTGCTTTCGCGGTCTGTGGAATCATGTTCTTTGCGTTCGGTGATGAATAGCCTTTGGGTCTCGTGTCATCACTGAAAATTCGCGTCACTGTAAATCGAAGTAGGTAGTTAAAGTTAACTACCGCTTCCAATGTATTAATAGCGGCGGTTTTTTTTTTAATAATTAAAAATTGTACTTTTGATATGACACGTCGAAACAGTTGTCTTGAAAATTCATGGTTTAGATCTAGTCTTCCAGGTTCTAATGTAGCCAGGAAGCACGATAAGATTTGAAATCTAGTCAACAGAATAAGAACTCGGCATTTAATGATCGATGGAAAGTACGTGCTTGTTCTATGAGCTGTTGGGTATAGCACGGCACGTCAGTGATGGTCGAAGATACAAACAGTAGGAGGCGCCATAACGCGACCTGAGGTGAAATTATAGTGACGTTTCGCTTCCGCTTCTCGTACTTCGTCAAAACCAGGCAGCTTGAGGTGGCAGAAGGTCGCCGCTCAAGTTAACGACATTATAATCACCGATTCTTCCGGTTGAGGCACTATGAAATAAGTGAAAGAAGAATATCTGCTCATTCCTGAGCCTCGATAATTGTGTAGTTTGTGGATACACATATTTGGGTAATCCTTTTTAACACGATATTTTTAGCGTGACATGTATATATGTTAGTCAATGGTCAAGGGCCAATACAATAAACTCAAAAAAAATCGAATTTGAATTTTTTTATAAATTTCAATTTCGACATAAGGAGAAAAATGGATATAGGAATTTGAAAAATAATTTTTAAATTCGAAAATATAAGGTTTTGAAAATATTTGGGAAGTTGATGAAAATTGGAAATTCGGGAAAAAAATTTGGAAAATTCAAAACCTGAAAAAATCTGTAAAATTTTTAATTTCAAAAGAAATCTGGATTTAATAATCGATCAAAAATTTGAAATAAAAAATTGGAAAAACATTTAAACATTTTAAAAAAAATCAAAAATTTACATTCATCCAATCCAATATAAGGTGAGAACGTGGCGACGGAAGAATGGCAAGAGGGTGTAGAAAACTAGCGTCAACCTCAAGTAACCGGGAACACCATATTCTATAAAAAGCCTTACTCTTCTATCGGAGCTCTGGGAGGTCCGACCGTTCTTTTGTTGTTGTTCTGAGGCGAAACATTCAGAAAATAAATTATAGTTTAGCCGCCCGACAACGGCAGTAGGACTCGTGCACCTTTTTGACTCCATCGGTTGCAGTTGTAGCGGGCTGTGGTAACGTCTATATCATCTACATACATACGATCATACATATTTTAGAAAAACAGACGGGTCATATTTTTAAGAGGTTAGCAGCCAATAACTGTCCAAGAAAAAATTATTCAAGATGGTAGGACGGCATATCATGCTACCGTTTTCATTTTGGAAAATGCCTAATCATTCCAATTTACATTGATAGGGTCTTGTAAGCTTTACATCCTATGCATGTAATTTATCAATGTCCAGCAAGATAACAGTTTGTCTCAATTCAAGGATCAATCTTCCCAAAATTACCAATGCAGCAAAAACAATTTAATATATTATTATATTGAAAATATGCGTTAGTTTATACTTTATGCCCAAATAATGGTTTTATTTTGCGCATACATTTTCAATTGTGAATCGTGTCGAATCTGGATCGGTCCTAACCGCGCTCCATTTTAGGTCAAATAAAGGTCAGGGTTACCACAAATTCTGCAACATTGCATCACTGGTTCGTTAGATAACACCACATTCTAAGGTAAGGTTACTACCTCCATGATCATAGTTGAGCGATTTTGATCAGTAGCTTGTAGGGCAGTGTTGTCCTGCTTCGAAATGGCTTTCACCTGCATACACGCAGGCAGTGATAATTTGTAAAGCGTAACGTTGTTTATTACATTTTCCGACAAAACTCAGGATGTTTTACTTCATTACTATCGGTGAAAATCAAAGATAATTCTAAAACGAATAAAAACACTAAGTTGCATCAAAATTGAAATAAATAATTCAATCAAAATGATAACAAAATATTAAATTAAATGTTCGAACAGACCACCTTATTGAGTGTGACAATAACCTAACCTATTGTAGCAGCCTGTGAGAACATTTTCTGGTGTAATATATTGGCCACGCGGCAGATTGCACGTTCTTCTGCGTCACGGTTGACAGGTAATGTGATGATGACCTCTTCAGCCGTCTTCTATCTCTTTCCAACATGTGTTGGTACACACTTCTCGCGCTTCTCTCTCGTACACATTGAACTCAAGCCGACAGACAAATATGAGGTTTTCCATGTATAAAATAAACAGGCACCACACAGATACACTTTAGTAAATCCAAAATTATTAATCAAGTTGGACAGTATATCAGGAACGGTAGCATACTGCTCTCAATATACTTCACTTCCTCTCTCACTCTTGATGTTATCGCATTGTTGCCTAACAATATTTCGGTAAAAGCAGGTCGAATCGCCGGCACCGCGGTTATATTTAACCTTCGGTTACTGACCTACAGTAAACAAGCTCAGCATCCCATCGGGCAGCGTCTCTGCCGTAGATCAACGGGATACCACCAACAGCGAGACCTAGTGCAAATACTGTACCGGGTGGTCCGTGTCCATTGAGTCACATATTTCCTTTATGATCAAAAATTGTATGTTATATGTATTTATTAGTATTAATGAACGTTAGTGATAACTCAATGAGCGATGGGTAATGTAGTAAGTAGCAGGCATTTATTTACTACATTATATAAGAACAATAATAACATGGAACGGGTAAATGATTCAATCCACAGAAGGACAATGCCTGTATATGGATCAGTTGTATGTTGGAATGTGTTTCAAAATCAAAACAAAAAAGTTGAAAGGGATAAAGAAATTCATATCATAATATATTTGATAGGAATTCAATAATAAGTTCTCTTCCTATTCCGCGTATCCATTCTGATGAATAATTTGGGTACACGCTCATACAATATCCGAGCCAAATAGAGCAAATATAGCTTCATTATGGTCTTATGAGGTTTTGGGACATTTTTTGCTCGGAATTTATCGCTCTCGCTGACAACTTTGTGATAATGGCTGATAGTAGTATGTAAAAAAATCTTTGTTTCGTTGTACATTTTCTGCAAGCTTCTATAGCGTTCAATTACGCTGGACACGCTGTACCCCACGCTAATATACCATACATCAGGTCCGGCTCAATTACGGCATGTGATATATACAGTAATGGACAAAATTATATAGATAAATATGAAAATTTACCTAAATACCTTTAAAAAACGAGTTCATACTTCATTGCTCCATAAACAATTGCGTTATTAGTAGAAAAACTAAAGTCCTTGTTTTTACATTATCTGCAATAAACACAATACAAGTCTGAATATAAGCACTTTTTTTGAGGGAGAAAAATATGTAGACAAATTCTTTTCAACATTAGTTTAGTACAGTTTCGTGTCAGAAGAGGATTAGTTTGTGTTCATCAAGTATTGTGGAATAAGTTGAGTGATTTTAAGACCATGCCGCGTGGTCTAGAAATTTCTTTCGATGTGAAAACTAAGATCATTGAGTTATACAAAGTCGACATTGCTAAAAATTTTAAGCTGAAGCGTAAAGCAGTTTGGGCAATATTGAACACATATAAACAAAAAGGTAACTTGGAAGCCTCTAAGGCCCGTATCTACAATTGTATGGACGACTGACGATACGGGCCTAAGAGAAGTGGTCGGCCTAGAAAGCTAAATGCTAGATCAGTTAGATTAATAAAAGTAATTTCGTACAAAGATCTGTTTAAAACCACAAGACAAATAAAAGCCGAAATCGAGACAAAAGGAATTGTCAGTGTTTATGCAAAAACTATAAGTAGAAGATTAAATGATTCGAAGTTATTTGCACGTCGCCCGAGTAAGAAGCCGCTAATCTCGAGGAAAAACCGTAAGGACCGATTACAATTTGCACGGTTGCATCTTGATTGGAGCATCTGTGGCTGGAAGAGGGTATGTTTCAGTGGCGAATCCAAGTTCAAGATGTTTGAATCAGATGGTGTTCATTACGTTAGACGTCCTAGTGGAAAAAGACTGAACCCCAAGTACACTTTTCCCGCTGTCAAACATTGAGGCGGGTCTGTTATGGTTTGGGGGTGCTTTTCGGGGTTTGAGATGGGACCTTTACATACAATAGATGGCATTATGAATAAGTTTGTATACACAGACATACTGAAGCATGTCATGTTACCCTATATGGAAGACAATACGCCCTTAAGATCAATCTGCCAGCAAGATAATGACCCGAAGCACACTTCAAATCTCGCAAAGAAATTCTTTCTGGATGAAAAAATAACAGTTCTCAAATTGCCTTCACAGTCTCCCCATTGAAAATCTATGGGAATACTTAGATATAGTCAACGCCAAACAAAGTGGCGTGCACGTCATCACGATAAAAATTCCTCGACCTAATGCCTAGGTTTCTATCACAAACAATTGCTCTATTGCAGTTTCATATTAATATGATATATAAATTGTAAAATGGTCATTACTCTCTTATTATGGTTAATAGTCATATAAACATTGTTATTAAAATATCACATAAGTTGCTTTCTGATAAATTTAGACGCATTATGCGAAATAAAATGTTTTGCAAACGCTCCAATCACTTATCGACATGTAAACGCACTAAACCGATTTCGCAGCGTTGACACATTGTCACCTTGAAACTTATTTAAACTGGGAACTGACATTTGTATTAATTTTGACACTGAATCAATTTGTGGCATTTCAAATCTTTATAAATCCTTTGGCCCCGCATACTGTAAATCAACAACTGTTTGTTTCAAAACAAAATTATTCATTTTACGAGTAGATAAAGGCAATTTTGGTATATAAAGATGCCCAAACAGTTAAATAGTCGGTGTAAGGAACTCGTGGCCTCGTTAATGCACTACTTTGAGCAAGAAAGGGACAACAACGGGCCTTTGTTGCCTTTAAATGCTGTTCAAGAGGTAGGTTACTAATAATTATATGTAATGTATATTAATAATAGTGAAATTTTATTTCATTTTTTGTAGCGTGTTGCTGCTGCTTTAAAAATTAGTTTAAGGACAGTTAGTCGTATTTCCGAGGGTGTGAAAAGTGATGCAAATTTAGAATCGCCCAAGAAAAAGCGGAGTTATATTAAACGTGTAACCAACACAGCGACATTGGATACAAGTGCCATTCGAGAAGTGATCTATAATATGTATCACAAAAGTAAGATCTTATTATAATAACTTATCAGAAATTTGCATTAATTTGTTAACTAAATTATAATGTCATATTACACATGGTTTCAGAAGAACAAGTTACGATACAAACTTTATGGTCTCGATTAAGAGATAGGGCATTATTTGATGGTAGTGCCACGTCTTTAAGGCGGTTGCTTAGAGATCTTGGATTTAAGTGGCTTAAGGACAATCCGCGACGAGGGCTCATGGAACTACCAAGTATAGCTTTGAAAAGGGTGGAATTTCTAAGGCAATACAATCAAGCCAAGGTTGAGGCCTTATACCAGTTTGTCTTCCTCGATGAAACTTGGATATTTCAAAATGGGACCATAGGTCGCTCTTGGCAAAATGGAAACCAAAAAAGCGTGAAAGCTATTAAAACAGATGGTAAAAGGTATGTACTTTTACACAATTTGCACTATAAAATTTAAAACTAATATATTTTAGATACATTATATTACATGCTGGAAATGAAAATGGGTTTATTGAGGGTAGTGAAGCGATATTTTCTTCGAAAACAAAATTGAGCGATTACCATGGAGAGATGAACCATAATTTTTTGAAATGGTTTCAACATCAGTTATTAGAAAAATTGGAGAGTCCATCTATGATTATACTGGATAACGCCCCTTATCACAGCATGATATTGAACAAAGTGCCCAACAATGCATGGACAAAAAAAAATATCCAAGACTGGTTGACAAATCAAAACATACCATTTTTAAACACAATGTTTAAAACAGAGCTATTGAGTATTGTTGCTCGGTACATAATGCTTCTTAATTATATATATTTTGGTCGACAGTTTATATTTCTTTTGTTTATTCCTATTCTTAAAATAACTGCTTTTTTAGAAACAAACCACCTAAAATATACGTGATTGATGAATTGGCGGAACAACATGGGCACAAAGTTCTTCGTCTGCCTCCTTACCATTGTATATTTAACCCTATTGAGTTAATTTGGGGCATAGCAAAAGGTTACTATAACAGACATATTGGTAGAGATGGTAACAGTGAAAAAGACTGTTTGGATATGTGGAACGAGGCTCTACAAACGGTTACCCCAGACATGTGGAAAAATAGTGTTCGACATACTGAGCAAGAAATTTTTAAATGGTATGAAAGAGAACGAATTTTTGATCGACCAGACATCGAACCTTTAATAATCAACTTTGAGAGTGATGAAGATTCAGATTCAGACAGCGCTGAAGAAAGAAACTCCGACTAACTTTATTGTACAGAAAAAGCTTACACCAGTAGCTTACCTAATTTTAGAATGCATTTTTCTGTATGAATTCTGTAAAATAAATACCATGCATAAAATTTGGAGGACCCCATTTGGATTTTTATTCAGTACCTTTAAGCTATCAATTAAATATGGTAGTTTCATAGTGTCATCTGATCAATAATTGTCATACTTAATGATTATGCAAGTACAGATCTATAATTTTATTATACTATTATTTTTGTTCTCATTTGAGGTTAATATTGCTTATAAACCTAGATATGTAAATAATAAATTTTATTATTTTACAAAAAGTTTGGCAACAATGTAAATTTTTCAACACACCCACCTTGATGACGTGCACGCCACTTTGTTTGGCGTTGACTATAAGCAAAACGAGATAAAAATTATTCAAACAAGGATGAACTTTTTGCTGCTTTAGAGCAAAAGTGGTGACAGATTGATGAACCTTATACCAAGAAACTTCTACAGTCTATGCCGAGACGATGCCAGACGGTGATTGATAATAATGGTTATGCTACAAAATATTAACACAAACATGGTTGGTTTTCTATAATTCAATGAACTTTTTTTTTCTATAATTGTTTTGCTTTGTCTATATACTTTTGTCCTTAATAGTTCAAGTTTTTTCAATTATTTTTTATTGAATGGAGTCAAATGAATTTATTTATGTATACGTGAGTATTATTCTATAACGAATTATGTATACAGGTTGGTATATTAATAAAACAAGTTAAAAAAGAAATACAGCACAATATTAATGTGTCTATATGCTTTTGTCCGTTACTTTTTATATGCATACTATAATTCTCTGTCAATATGCCTGTGAAGAATTTAATTTTGTATGTAACAAATCTGATTTTCTTCAAAATGTAGCCTGCATGAATTTCGCACCTCAAAAGAATTCCTAAATATTTGATATTGTCCACTCTGTCAATTTTCAAATTTGTATTGTTTAATTTGAATGAAAGATTTGAATAATCGGGTAGGTGTCTTGCGTATGACGTGAAGTGTAGAAAATGCGATTTTCCAAAGTTGACGGTTAATTTTCTATTGTTGAAAAAATAAATGATTTTATAGAAGTCACTCTCAACTATTCTCTTTACATTATACCAGTTTTGCCCTTTATTTAGCAAAACTGACTGAACAGTTAATTCCGAATAAATCATTCAAATAGATACTGAATAAAAGAGGGTCTGACACTGTACCCTGAGGTACACAACATTTGACAAACATTTCCTTACTGTATTTTGATAGTTTGGGGCTTTGTGATAAATAAGTTTGCAATAAAGAATATATTTTCCTAAGAAAACCTAATTTGTCTAAAATATTTAACAGTAAACTGTGATTAACTGTATCGAATGCTTTTTTCGGACAAATACACGAACAGATGGAATTTTCTCATCAAGGTTTTGGGTGATTTGATTAGATTTTTGAATTTATCACGGAAATTTATCATCTCACTATAGAGTGATAAGTGAAACGCAATTTCTCAAAACCTGCTTAAAAAGTCAAATATTGCTTATCTTCGTTTCACAGGTTGTCAATTGTTCTAGTGATTTTTGCAATAATTTATTTGAACTATTTTCAATTGTGTGAACTATTTTATAGTGCAATACTTGAGTGACTTATTTTACTAATATTAGCAATGGACTGGAAATTTAAAAAAAAAATGTCCATACCATGATTAGTGTTTTTGTAATTTGTACAATCCCACGCACAAGTTTGCTTTTGTGGGTTTCCTGTTTGTTTACTATACTAAACTGTGTACGCTTTTATATTCGGTTTACAATATTATCGTTATTTTATTTTGGTTTTTTGACATGTCACAAAATGAAGATCATAATAAATCGTAATCTTGTATACATATTTTTAATGTTTTAGGATGGCCTAAACAATTTTAAGTAGAAAACTTCGGGAAGAGAAAAAAGTTTCAAGGATTCATGTCAGTCGATTACCGAGACTGAAGGAGCCACAGGAATGTTTCTACTGACCAAAAACTCGTTAACTGACATTGCTTTATGACAAGGAGCACTAGCGTGATGCAACACCCAGTTGTTCTTGGTCTGACGAATGGTGGTGTGAATCAAATTTAACTTTTCCCCGATCATTCTGACTGTCAACCGACTATCTGTACGCAGATCACGAATCCTATCGATATTTTCATCGGTGCTTGAAGATCAAAGTCTTTCATCTTCAATCGACTATCTCCCTTCTGAAAATGCCTTAAACCACCGAAAAACTTGGGCTCTTGACAAAACACTATCTCTGTAGACCTGTTAAAGTTTAGCAGAGTTTCCGTGGCACTGTGCCCAAGCCCCCAGCAAAACCTGATAGCACACATTTGCTTGAAATTAATGTCTCTCATTTTTAGAGAAAACGTTTCACAAAAAAATCGGTACGGACAATCAAATAACTTGAGTGATTTCAAACTTGTACTGAAGGCGGATCACATGTTGACATGTTCCCCTGTCTCCCTTCCAATCCCGGTACCTCCAGTGTTGCCAGATCGAACGCTACGTTGCCAGTCTCATCACTTAATTTACAGAGCTCGTATTACAATTATCTATATCTATATCTTCTTGGGAAAATATGTTAAAATTTCCAGAATATTCGCTTGATCTTTTAACTTTTTAGAAGCATTCAACAAATTCAGGTTAAAATTGTCAGATGTTAATATTGTGGGCAAGCAGTTTTTGCAAGGCCGCAAGATTCTTGCAACACAGCCTTGGTCTTGCGGGTCAGGTCGTGAGACTGATCATGCGTCCTGCGCAGCCCTAGTACTCAAAGTCATACTGCATACGATGCACCAAGTGAGAAGAACGGTCATGACAAAATTCAATATTTAGGCTTTAACATCATATTTACCTCACAGTCATGTAAGGATGAAAATTTCTTACAATACCATAAAATCCGAAACCAAGTGGGATCCACAACTATCAATACAACCCCAGTTCAAATTGTTTTGTTTGTTTTCTAACAGAATCTTTCAATTGGCCTCCTTATACTCCATACCGATCAAAAGTCCCTTCCTACCCTTTACAGTCATCTATCTCTCAATATAGCCATATTCCATTAACTCTCTCACATCCTGGTTACCGTGTCCGCAAAGCAAAGCCCTCTGCTGCAAAGGACAAAGGATTTATGATAAAAGTACTCCTAGCCCTCAGAATGTCTCCTAATGCTGGCGTCACCTAAATCTCGAGATGTCCCACTAATCGCTGCCGTATATCTTGGAATGTTGCCTGTGTGTGAGAGAGAAAGGCCACCGGGAAGAGGTGGAGTAGCAGGAACGTCGGGACACGTCGGTCGGTTGGTCGCTAAATTAATTCCTCACTCCTGCGTGCCTAGGATGTCTGAACGGAGGTGGATATTGCCCGCAATAGGCCAGGAAATAGGTTATTTTTTGGGCGGCAGTAATGTTTGGAGCTTTAGCTTTTGCCGCCATTTTGATAAATGCGTTCGATCGAATATCTCGTAAGATATCGGTCTTATGTGAGAAAGGTATAGAAACATTTCTGATGACTTTGCTTCTTTGAAAATTTCACGTGTACTCAACAGATTACGAGAAATTTAAGGGTAAAGGTACATATAATGATATTTTCGCTTATATTGGTTAAGCCAAAAGCCTAACCATAGAGAATCTACTACCTATTTTCTGTTATGTTATATGATATGTTCATTACGAAGAATCATGACACTCATTTCCATCGGTCTATCTGTCTGTCCGCTAATCTTATAACCGGCTATAAGTTGAGATGAAATTTTTACATAACGTTACTACTATGCCAAGGACGCACACGCTTTGTAGTTTTTGAAAATCATTAATAGAAGTACGATTTTCATTTTCTCTGCTCTTTATTAGGGCAATATGGTTTTTTAGTAACTGCATTCGCACTTTGGCGAAAACCCTAGAAAACCTCAACCGTCACTGCTAAGATCAATTGTGTCAGCTGAAGAAAAATTAAGTCGTTCCACAATTCTGGCTTCATTTGTACAATCGAAAATCGCCAGCATGCCACAGTTATTAACCTAAAAAAAAAAGTAGCATTGAAGTAACGGTTTATACGAGGGTCATTTCAATAACCTAAAACGCTCTAATAGTTCGATATAAGTTTTTTATAACATTCTAGCGAAATAGCAGAGGTAGCAAAATTGTCCGATGAGCTGGCAATGCCGCAATTTAGGTGACAAGAATGACAAGATCGTATGACTATGCCGGGGTAGCGACGGAGTCATTTAGTACGTCAAGGCGGCAGTTTTCCAATCTTCATTTGCATTTTTCAAGCGGTGAGCAACGATTTCGAGAAAAATTTCGCTACGGATAGTCTACTAGAGTCCAGTAGAGTATATTTCAATAGTTGTCTTGCGTAGCCATGCTATCTTTACTCGGGTCGATGTAGGGATTGACACGTTTTACAGATACAGGTGTTTTAGGATGGAGAGAACATACTGTTTTCATTGCTTGGAAGAAATTCATTAACTAAGTTGATAAATGATTATCACTATGATGTAACGAAAGATGAGGAATTGGTTAGAATACATTTTATATTTTTTTCATGCAAAATACAAACAAATCCGCATAATTCAACAGGTATGTACCTATAATGATAACATATAAACACTCAGTATATTGAACTTGACAAATTCGAGATTGCCATGCATTAACAAACGTCCAATCCTGCAATTAAATTTAACAGCTAGAACATCGACCTATTTTTTCTTGCATTCCCATTGGCTAAAGCGATAACCGATGTATGTTCAGGACGCGGCAGAGAGGACGGACGGTTTTAAAAAAATCATAAAATAGTTAATTTTTACTCGAAAACAAATTGATTGATGGAATCAGATTGACAAGGAAATAGCATTTGAGACAGTCAAGTGTGGAAAATCACATCAGGCATGTGGTGGCCGAAATCGTTGATGCAGTGCTGGAGACGTTCTTGGAAGTTCGCGTAGACTCTCTCCAACATCGCTCTCTCAACCTTGGCGACTTCCACGCGAATTTCGCCCTTCAATTCGTCCAGAGTTCGGGGCTTGTTCGCGTATACTCTAGGCTTGAGGTGTCCCCATAAGAAAAAATCACATATGGATAAATCTGGGGACCGAGGAGGCAAATGAACATCGCCAAACCTGGAAGCGCTCTGAGTTCACGGTAACATCACGATTATTACCGTCTTCGAAGAAGTAAGGGCCAATTATGCAAGTTTGCGATACAGCGCACCAAACCGTTACTTTTGGGCTGTGCAGCGGTCTTTCGTGTAACTGTTGCGGATTTTCATTAGCCCAATAACGACAATTCTGCTGGTTAACCATGCTGTTTCGGTGAAAGTGGGCTTCGTCACTCATAAACAAAATGAGGTTCTCATTTTGATCGATCACTGCTTTCATCTCACTTGCGAAGTTCATTCGTTGTGCATAATCTCCGGGCTGTAACTGTTGCACAATGGCCAATTTGTAGGGGTGAAAGCGGAGATCCATATGCAAACTTCGCCTTACCGAATGATCACTAAGGCGAAGTGCAGCAGCATGTTTCCGGGCAGAACGAGTCGGACTGCGAAGAAAGACCTGTCGAACGCGTTTAACATTTTCAGGAGTTCGAATTGTTCGCGGCGCTCCTCTTGGTCTTCTGTTGATCAGTTCACCACGCCTGCGAAGTGATTCAACCCAACGAAGGATGGTGTTTCGAGAGGGAACAGCTCTATTCCGATGAATGTTGAAGTGGCGACAAAACTTACGCTGTACGACGATGACTGACTCATTATTTCGGACGCAACAATCATAGGCGAAAATGCGGTGCTCCACCGTCCAACGCTCCATAACGACAACTGGTAAAATAATGCTAGGTTGCTAGGATCTCACGAGTCAAACGGCACCCTCCCCACCTCTCTCGTAGACGGAGGTGAAGAGTACTACCACAGCCGACGTCAACTACGAGCCGTGATGAAAGAAAGGCAACACCGCGCTCGGACGGCATGGTAGTGCTACCTGTGAACGTCGGCCGGCTGCGGCTGTGTGCTCCGTCTCCGTGTAACGTTCAAGAACTAAATTTAATTTTGGAAAAGAGGACAGTTCGATTCAATACAAATCATCTGAATATGAAATAGCTCTAAAAAATTTAAAAATACGAAATAATCGTGATATATATGAGTCGCTAATGCAGTTAACCTAATTAAAAGTATTTAGTTTACGTTTTTTTTTGTCAGCACACTGTGTTCCAACAGGGCCAGCTTGGAAATGTGGAGTTACCTGTTTGTTTTTAATACCTTTACTTTCAGTTTTACTGTTATTTTTCAATTTTACATAATCATTCAAAATTATGTTTAAAAAAATAGACAAAAGCTTAGATAAAATACCTGCATAATTGCGGCCACAGATGCAAGTTAAAGAAAATTCACTGTAAATAAAGACTGAATGCTGAGCAAGGTTAACTGACAAAATAAATTTTTGATTATTGCTTTTCAAGAAGAAAATTTCCAATCTATCTACATTAATAATAGATTCAAAAATGGCATACATATGGTAGAATATGATTGGTACATAACTGGTTGGAATTAACAGTCCTCCTCTTTGCAAATAATCAAAATAAACATTTGTTGTTAATAAACCTTTTTCTTTAACTATTAGCGATTTGCTTATCTCGCAGTTTAGGTTTTTAGAGATAGCGTGTGAAGCATATCCAGATATATAAGTCTTAGTACTATCCTCTATGTCACAATTGGCTAAGTAATTTGTCTCAAATAATTCATTGAATATATCCAAAACTTCAGGATTTTGTTTGGTATCCAAGAAATCAAAATTTTCTTGAGTTTCTAAGCAGTTTTGGAACCTTGTTTTAATTTCTGCTAAAGAAAATGACGATTTCTTTTCATTGAAAATATGCTTCAGCCGTATTATCTTTTCAGCATTTAAAATTTCATCATATGACACATTGTAATTGCAGCCACATAAAAGTCTATAATTGCCAAATCGTTTTTCTAAATTATCAGTGGTGAATTTTCCAGGCAATACATACTCAATGTCAAATTGATTAAATGAATATTCAATTATATTAAGTAGAGTCAGCGTGCTTTGATATAGAGCTGTATACGTTTCTGGTGTCAGGTGTCCATTATTATTCTCTAGATTATGCCATTTTTCTAACCATATCAGGAATTTTTTCAAAAATTGTACTCTATAATCATATTTATTGGTAATAGGCTTACAAAATTCGTTTCACTTCAATTCTCCTTTTATTACACTTGTATTTCTGACAATATCCCACCAATTCCTGATTATTTCCAAAAAGTGTGCAGCATCATTAATCTTTAATTCCTTCATAGCAGCTATTGTTGAGTGATGGAATAAATTATCTACAAAATTTACATTTTGCCTTTCAAATGAATTTGGATGCAATGTTTTATAATTTAATTTATATGCTTTCTTAACTACAGCTTCTTCTTCCAATTGATATACAGCACGAATGTTTTCAATTTTAGCATACTGAATAATATCAGTATTGTCAAAATTAGGATATACAAAAGTTTTGTCTAGGTTTTTTAAATTAATCCAATTATTTCTGATTCCGAAAATATGCACAACATCATAAGTTAAATATATGTTCTTATCAGGATTATGTGGATTTGGAATAGAATAATTTTCTGATGAATCCTTTGGTAATTTCCTGAACATTGCTCTATTAATTCGGTGATTATCAGTAACAACACAAATAACTTCAAATCCACATTTTTGAACTAAATTTATCACATGTTCAACCAAAGGTGTCATTTCATCACCTGTTAGATTTGAAACTGTTAGTAATTTGATAATTTCTGTTATGTTTCCAAATGCTGAAGGCTAAAACAGTTTTAGCCATGTCATTTTTATTTGAAATTGGAAAAATACAACCAGAATTTGCACGTTTTCAATAGTTGAAATCCTTAGCGTCCTGAGGCGCGAACAGCCACAGTCACATTTCTTAGTTTATTTTTAAAGCACAGAAACACTACAACTGGAGTCTATTTCTCATATATTATAGTCACCGATCACTTTGAACACATACACACACTTTGAAGTTTAGAAAACAAGCTTATCTCTTAATTACAGCCTCTGCGATTCCAAAATCACAAATTGAAAAGGTTATGTTTTCTCAGCGTTTTGAGCGGCGGGAGTAACACTACCACCTACGTTGCCAGATTTCTTTGTTCACGGCTCGTAGTTGACGTCGGCTGTGGTACTACCCATCCCAAAAACGTCCGTCCTTTCTGCCGCACCCTGTACATTCATCAGAAAAAACAAAATACATGAAAGTTGTCCTGTTTTCTCTGTACAAAAGCATCATGTTGGAATCAAAGTTGCTCTTGCTTATAATACAATCGCTTTTTCATGATGTTATTCAATAATTCAATAGAGCTCACTGATATTCAGATAGCTTTGACAGCTTCCATCAAATTGCATTTCGATATTTTCCCATTGGTGTAAGCTCCAAAAGTTTGTAAAATCAGCCTAAGTGAATCAGTCGAGGTTATATTGAAACAAAAAGCTTTAAATAACTTTAAAGTTATGTTTCTTTCTGTAAATCGATGCTGGAACGTAGGTTTAACCAAGGAGGACTTGGACACAACTCTCCATCTTCTACTCTATTTCGATAACCATTAACTTTCTGAAAAATACAACAAACCCTTTTTGTAGAAAATGTTATTCTCTGCTAAAAAGATAGTAGTCTTTATATGCTTAGATTTCTAGCTTAGCCATGATAAGCAAAAATATCATTACATGAACCTTAACTTTTAAATTTCTCGTAACCGGTCGCCTAACTATCAAATTTTTATAGAATTGAAGTTCCTTCAAAATTGTCGGTAATTTACGAGATATCCGTTGAAACACATTTATCAAAATTGGGGCAAAAGCTCCAGCCCTAGGATGATGTCAATATTTGCACTTATCATTCGTGCCCTGCTGAGCGAGGGCCGTGGCAAATGCTTGTTCCGGAAGTTGTTGTATCCAGTATACAACTTCTTCCCGTCCAAGTGATTGTGCACGCGTTAAGGAATACCTCAGTACCGATTGCCGGGTGGCGGTACAAGTCCGCCAACGGGCCACTTTAGGTCTATTTAACATCACTAACACGTAAAAAGAAGGTGGTAGACAAGGACCAGTCGACCGAGGCAGTACCACCCGCTAGCTTTTCCCAGGGTGTCTTATAAATGTCCGCATGTTTCCACACCTAGCTATGCAGTCGGTTATCTACCAAAACAAAGAAATTAATGATGATGGATATTGAGCAATAAGAACTCCGGACGTAAGCTCACTCCACTCTCGAAATGTCCGGGTGGAGGGTGGGCTCGAGGGAGCAACATCGACGATAAAATTTGTTTTTCGAACATCTGCGGGATCAACAGCAACATTGATGCTGTTCATCACTACCTGCAATCCAATCGTCCCGCCGTGCTTTTCTTGGCGGAGACAAAAATCTCAGAGACTGCACCGATTAACCATCTCAAGTTCCCAAACTACGAGGTGCACTCCAATCTGAGAAAGAACGGGGGAGTTGTGCCTTTTGTCCGCAGCAGTCTTTCCTGCTCCAGGGATCTTTCTTTGGAATCAGACCGGAAGGACATTCTGTGGCTTCGCCTCAACTCCAAAACATCACCCAAATTTATTTGCTGCCTTTATCGCTCTCCCTCGAACCATAACTGGGATGACCTACTCGATTACCTCGCCGTCCAGATCGACTTCCTGAACATCAATCACCCCGCTTCAGAGGTAGTTCTTCTCGGTGATTTCAATGACCATAATGAGCTTTGGTTGGGCTCAAATAAGACCGATGCAGCAGGTCGTGCAGTCGAAGCGTTCGCTCTTACTCAAGGGCTGACCCAGCTGGTGACGAGCCCTACTTTTTTCCCCCGCGTCTCGTCACACTCCAGTAGCCTGCTGGATCTCTTTCTGACCACGCATCCTGCCCCTTACAGCACTGCTGTCCTGTCCCCCCTGGGTAACTCAGATCACGGTGTTGTGGAGGTTAGGTTTCGGTCAGAAGCCGCTGTGGCAGCAGAAACGCGCACAGGCCGCAAAACTTGGCATTACAGACATGCCGACTGGGAGGGGCTCAGAGACTTCTTCTCTAGCTTTCCTTGGAGAGATGTCTGTTTCACTGACGCGGATGCGTCGACTGTCTGTTCTTCAATAACCGAAATTATTCACGTCGGAATGGAGGAATACATCCCTCACACAGTAAAAGTTCCTAAACCAGGGTCCAACGGCTGGTTCAACAAATCGTGTGACACTGCTCGCCAGCAGAAGATCAAGGCCCACAGAACCTACTTACCAAACCCCACTGTAGAGAACAGACAAGCCGACGTCGAGTCCAAAACAAATATAACGAAGCGGTTCGCAATGCCAAAAACCAGCATGATATAAAAGTTAGGCACAGGGTAATATCGCAGCGCAATGGCAGTCGGTCTTTCTGGACGCTGGCCAGGCAGATAGAAAAGAACTTCTCACACAGTAGCCTTCCACCACTTACGTGTCAGGATGGAACTATTCTATTCGACTCAAAGGCCAAGGCGGAAGTGCTAGCCAAGATCTTTGCTGCCAACTCCACCATGGACGTCCCCACCAACGCCCAAGTGTCGTCAATTCAAAGGGTTCCCCACACTATGCGGGAGGTAACATTCAGGCATAAGACCGTAAGACGAGTGCTCTTGTCGCTCGACATCAACAAAGCTTCTGGTCCGGACTTGATTCCTGCCATTATACTGAAGAGATGTGCAGCGGAGCAGTTCTTTCGCGTCTCTTCCAGATATCTTATGAATCCGGCACCTTCCCAGAAAACTGGAAATTTGCTCATGTACAGCCCATCCCAAAAAAAGGATCTAAGACCGACCCTTACAACTACAGGCCTATAGCTCTGCTTTCTGTTATAAGTAAAGTGATGGAGAGGTGCATAAATCGCGAGCTTCTGGACTACCTCGAACGTCACAGCTTGATTAGCGACAGGCAGTACGGTTTCCGGCACCAACGATCCACAGGGGACCTCCTAGCTTACGTCACGCAACTGTGGAGTAAACTCATCCAGTCTCATGGTGAGGCTCATGTCGTTGCTCTTGACATCACGAAAGCATTCGATCAGCAGGCAGCATTCAGGCAGCAGCGGTGGCCGCAGTAGTAGACTCTTCGCTCTCCTGATCAGTCGCCGTGCGCTGTGCGGGTTCGAGTCCCGTCCCAGGAGAAATTTTTCTCTTGGCTATGGATGTTGTGATTATCCGTAGGTGGTAGATGGTCTCTGACTGTCGAACGCGGAGGTACCACCCGGCGGTTCTCGTAGGCGGAGCCAGAATGTGTGCATGTTGCATGCACACGTGTTCCCTCGCCAGAGTCCGTGTGGCGTCCCCCCTTTCCCATGTATCCCCCATAGCCCCACGGTACCCAATGGGTGCTTAGGCCTTAGGCCTTCGTGGTAGTTGGAGTATAAAAAAAAAAGCTGTGGCACGCTGCCCTCTTAAGCAAACTTCCATCCTACGGCCTCCCAGAAAAGCTTTGCAGATGGGTGGCTGACTTTATCTCTGGCCGCAAGATATCCGTCGTAATTGACGGATACTCCTCTTCATCCCACAACGTCAACGCGGGTGTTCCCCAGGGATCGGTCTTGGCTCCAACACTGTTTCTCTTACATATCAACGACCTCCTTTCCTGCACGATCAACCCAATCCACAGCTTCGCTGATGACAGCACTCTACATGCAGGAATTCAGAGTGACAAGCCGATCTCTGCCGCTGAGCTGGAAAAAAGAAGACTAGCGACGACTTCTTCTCTGACAAGAGACCTGGAGGCTATCACTGCTTGGGGACGCAACAATCTTGTACAGTTCAATGCTTCCAAAACACAGTACTGTACTTTGACGAACAAAAAGCGTCCTAGCGCTCATACAGTTTCGATGGACGGTCAAGTTCTACCAAAGAGCCATTCATTTTGGCTGGTCGGAGTCCAGATCACCGAGGACCTGATCTGGCACGAACACATCTCTTCAATAGCTGCAGCTGCTGGGAAAAAGCTAGGCTATTTGTTTAGGGCTAAGAAGTACTTTTCTCCGCATGACCTTCTCACTCTATACAAGGCCCAGATAAGGCCTAGCCTTGAGTATTGCTCACACATTTGGGGTGCTGCCGCCCCGACTACATTGTCCATGCTCGATGCTGTCCAGAGGAGGGCGGTCCGACTGATCGATGACTCTTCTCTAACAGACAGTCTCGGGACTCTTTCGCACCGGCGGGTCGTCGGCGATCTAGCTCTTTTCTATCGCTACACCAACGGGCTTTCCTCCTCAGAGCTCTCTTCCATGATGCCGCCGCGCGATGTGCCTGCCAGACAGACCCGCCTGACTTCGGCGTCCCATCCTAACCGTGTCAAGCTTCGTACATCCAGAACTGGCCGATACGACCGCTCCTTTGTCCCGAGGGTGTCTAGATTGTGGAACAATCTACGGGAGAAAGCTTTTCCCAGTTCTACTAACCCTAGGCAGTTCAAAAATCGTATTAACAAAATTTCTTTGGGATCATCATAGCAGCCGCGGTGTTCCGGCATTTAGGCTTCTGCCTGCGCGGCTGTTTTGATATAAAAAAAAAATCATTAGGAAGCAATAATCTAACGGAAACGTCAAAAAAATTAGTGTCGCCCAAAATAAGATTTCCTTATAGAAAATCTCCCTATTTCTTGGCCTATAACGAGAACTCTCAAACAGCACTGCATCTGATGAAGTACATAGTTTTTTATGATAATACATTCTTACCAAATCATTAAAAAACAAATTAAAAGCTGGATTTTGATTTTATCCAGGCCCCAGGTTTTAAAAATGGCAGATGGTAAACAAAATTCCCGCATAGCCATATATAATAATGATTTCAATCAAAAGGTTCTCGGCCAACTGAAAATTTCAGATTGTGACATCTCTTCCTAGTTTTGATTATAATGCACCTTTATGAAACTTATTTAATGATGATATTTTACAGATTTTATAACTTCTTTTTATCTAATGTTTTTATTATTCTAATATGTTGTAAATGTAGTGCCTGCACCAAGGCTTTCCCTTCTGCAGGTTGTTCGTAATTTATGTTTGCATTTGGTTTTGATAATGGATTTTTTTAACAAATAAATTATTTGATTTGATTTTTGAGGTAGGCACAACTGCGAAGGTGGAACTCAAACACACGAATACAAGCGGTCGTTTTAAAAGATACTTTGTTGATAATAGCTAAGATTAATATCTGGAAATAGATAGATTGATCGAGATAGAACGATAAGTAGTAGTTGTCTGACAAGTATGCCTAGCTGACCTGAAATGCTCCGGTACTATAGGTGTGAGCACATAGAAGCAAGAACGTTAGCATATACCGTAAGAAGAGACTGTCCGTAGATGCAGATGTGAAAGAGACTGTTAACCGATGGTTAATGTAACATCTGAAACTTACCCTGTCTTTTCATGTGGATAATCCTCCATGCTTGTCTGTCCACATGTGTGTTTAAAATCCTTATTTATTGAACGAAGTTTCGGTCCCAACGGTCACCTTATTCAAGTTCAATTGACATTGTTTGACAATATATTTTAAATATCTGTCTTACATGTGACACTTCGTTTTTTTTTCATTCTCATACTCCTATACAGCGTGTTACTAGAATAGTCTGAAAGGTCCTGTAACATGCATTCCCCGAAGCCATCATTGAAATTTAAGTTGGCACCGGCTGAAGTAGGTATTCCCGTTCTCAAGGTGTTTTTTTAATGCACTGGTGTGTTACGAAATCAGTTCTGGATGGGCTTTGGCGTTTTTGGGACGATGGACAAGGGTGACGCGTTGCATTTTCATGACGAAGACATCATTTAAAATATCCGAAAATATTACACTTTTCATTCTTTTGCGTAGCAGTAAAAATATAGATTCACTGTAAAAGGTATTCATCATATACAGGGTGACTTCGAAGTTGAGTCATTTATTTTAACAGTGAGTAGATCTGATCAAAAGAAATGTTTTTTTTTTCTATAACATTTTTCTGGTAATATTAAAGTAACAAAGTTATAGCCCTTTAGAAGTTTGAGTACCGCCCTGTCTCAATAATAATATTATGTGCTCGTGTTTGGCAACAACGGACATAATCCGCCTTATCGGTTCATCGCATCGGAAACAAAAAAGCGAAAGAATTTGAAACGCTTATCACGGTGTTTTTATTCAGTTTTATTCAGTCAATGTGTCAGTCGGTAACGCGTGAGTGAATAGTGGTGTTTGTTGCGTCGCTCAAACGAAATAAAAAATGGCACATGTTTACGAAAATGCTCAACTTGTGGACATAATTCTTATTGACCGGGGGGGGAGGAGTCTTTACAAAATGCTGCCGCGGCATCACGGATATATCCGGATCGGTTTCCCAATCGAGTGCAACCAACCACTCGTGCCTTTGTTAATGTAGTACAAGGGATCGTGAATGAGGTGACTTAAGACCTCACAGGGGAGGGCATGCCGGTGCTCCAAGGCCGCACGATCAAATACAGGTCCGCACTGAAATACTTGTCGGGAGGATACTTTATAAAACAAGGTAACATTTTTTTTTATTTTTACACACATATTTTGGTTTATCTTCCTTCTACAATCATTATCTGAAAATTAATGACTCAACTTCAAAGTCACCCTGTATAATGACTTATGGAGTCATCCCCACATGAAAGCATGTATGCTGATACGTAGGCAATATAAGTAGCGTATGCTGCGCGACTGTTTTGATACAAATTTTTGACTTTCGCTCCTCATACATCAAGGTGTCGAAAGAACGTAAGTGATCTTTTTGATAGAAAATTTTATTATTCTCTACAAAAAATAGCAGTTGTCTGTTTAGCCGTTATAAGCCAAAATATCATTACATGCACCTTTACCCTTAAATTTCTCGTAACCAGTTGACCATACGACAAATTTTCATGGAAATAAAATTATTAAGAATGTAATTCCATAGAAAACAGTTTCTATCACTTTTTCACAAACGATCGTTGGTTTTCGAGATTTTCAATTAAATGGCTTCTTCGAAATCGCGGCAAATGCTCCAGCGCTATCATGACACCAATTTGAACTTATCATCAAGAAGCAATAATCTAACGATATCACAAAAAAAATTACTGTCGCCAAAATTGTAGGAAAAAATTGCTTATTTCCTGGCCTAAAGAAATATTTACACTTTATGTTCTGAATGTAACACGTCTGTTCCCGTAGTAATATCCTGAAGCATTATACGAGATTCTGAAATCATATTTACCTCAACTGATGTCGACCCGACCCGGGGGAATGGATGTATTTGCAGGCTGTAATATTTCTAGCGCGTCAGTGGAGTGAGTCAAGATTCAACGTGCGTACAACATTTATCTAAGTAAGTGGAGTGGTTAAGTTTCCACAACTACACCGAATTCACCCTCAGATTTGCCCTTATCGTAAGCGTAACCCTAATAGCGCCAACTCTGCTCGCGATTTATGTTACTGCATCCTCAGGTTCCAGAATCGGATCGGCTCGAATACAGTTTGTCTGATTACCAACTTTGCATTGTTTATTCCGTTTTGCCTCTTAACAAAACACATCAAGGCGTCTCGCTGAGTAGTACAGATATTTTTAGTTATTGCCCTTTCATTCACTAGTGTTGAGCATAGCAAAATGCTTCGAAGACGTGCAAATTATCACTATGTTAGCGACTTTGACAGCGGTAGAATTATTGCCTATCGAGATATTGGTTTGTCCTATCGCGAAATTGGTCGTGTTAATTGTACGGCAATGGCGGTAATGCGTGTGCATCGTGTGTGGATAGAACAAGGTAAAGGAACACAAAGAAGGCCAATTGGTCCACCGAGGCGTCCCACAGAGCGTCAAGATAGGCGCTTCAGACAACTATCCCTACGAGACCGTTTTGCTACTACGCGTCAGATCGCTGACCAATGGTTTGGAGAAAAAGGTAGACTGTTACTATGCGTATACTCTATCGTTTGAACTGGAGCAGAGATTGGGGGGAAGAATGACATAATGTCAACTCCTGCGACAAATCGCGATTCGGCCTAGGTACGTACGGTG
This sequence comes from Acanthoscelides obtectus, assembly GCA_963669975.1. Lineage (NCBI taxonomy): Eukaryota > Metazoa > Arthropoda > Insecta > Coleoptera > Chrysomelidae > Acanthoscelides > Acanthoscelides obtectus. The sequence continues at coordinate 56,992,815 of CAVLJG010000008.1, read as the reverse complement.
GTCATAGAAGGGTAAGACGCCGCGGCAAAGAACGGCGTGATATTGGATTTACTGTTGAGAGGGCTGTACACAGGACTGTTGGAGTAACGGTTTGATTGCCTATGGTAAATGATCACCCCTTCTCTTTGTTCACGGCAAAATAAATGTTGCATGTTATGTTGATGATGTCCTGCAAACCACTTTACTGCCGTATCTAGAAGGAAGTCCACACGTCCTTTTTCAGCAAGACAACGCACGTCTCCATATTGCGTGTCGTACTGCGGACTTTCTTCAAGAAGCAGGCGTTAATGTTTTGCCGTGGCCACCCCGTTCACCGGATTTAAATCCCAACATGTGTGGGATATGGCATGGAGGACACTATACTTTTTGCACCATCCGCCACAGGCTCTGCCACAACTAATCCACGAAGTTCGAGTTGCTTCGAATGAGGTACCACAACCAGACATCGATCATCTCATTTTGTCGATGCCTAGACGTATACAGGGGTGTAGTCAGCTGCGGGGTCGCCCAACATACTATTAATTTTTTTTCTTATTACTTGTCAACAAAATTTCGTGAGAATGTTATTGTTTCATTCTTGATGTAAGACTACCTCATTGCAGAAAAATTAAGATGAAGGAACTATTTTTCTGTGTGTAACACTGCTAATATTCCGCGTCTGCTCGCTATGCGCGCTGTGAGCGTCCATCTATGGACGAATGTCTTAACGACACGACACGCTCAATGACCGTGCTGCAAGCTGCAAGTCAGTTTCAGACAATGCTTTGTTGGTTGCAGAATGCCGACATAGTCTATAGAGTATACTCTAAGACTAAGAAGATGTGTGGTTGAGTAGGCGAGTAACGAGATCAGATCTGGATGATTGTGTGTACTCGTATTGATCTGCACGTGTATAAGATCAATGATATTTGCTATGTGAGAAAATTATTACCGATTATACTGTAAATGTGTAAATATATCTATTAACTGTGCCACACGGGTTATTTGTGTTATCTTTTTTGCGTTTTTAAGAGCTTTGACAAGCATTACGGGAAATCAGCCCCGCACCCGTGTGTAATTCCTCGTAAGCCTCAACACCGAAAAATTAGGAATGACTCATCACATACAAAACGTTTTCGCAAAGCCTCACATCTAGGCGCTGATCTGTATTTTCTACTTGACATCGTAAAATAAATTTCCATAAAATTTAAATGATTTGATATAAAATTTAATGTGAAATGTAATAACTTTTTTACGTTTCATAAATATTTCTGTATGTACCGCATTTTCTATCCTTTTTGATCTAATATACTTCACCAACCAGGGATTTTATCTTCTTGTCGCTCTCTTTTTTGAAATTCAGCAAATTTGCATACGTAATTTTCAGGTTGAATAAGGATGCGGATTGGCAACCAATTTTCACCTTTAAATGCATCTCAAGTAAGTGTATTTGAGACAAGAAACCAACGGAGTTTTATCAACATAGATTATTAGCACACAAATCCTCACTATGCATTTCCTTTTTCTTCCAGCTGTAGTATACAACTTACAGCTTAAACCATCAATAATGTCAGCTCTGAAGCATATGTTACATCACAGCAGAGCCAATCATTGATATCTGAAGCATCACGACGTTCGACAACACGAGCAGCTACGGAACGAGTACACAATACGTGTACAACAGCTAGTGCTAAGTTGGCATCTTGTAGAAAAACCTGTATAATGTCACAAAAATCCTATAAAACTCCAAAAAGCGACATAATCCCACTTTTCAAGGTACAACTATAACAGAAAAGGGAACATTGAGTTCACTACTACCCTACCCAGGATTTTGTCTTTATTAACATTAAAAATAATAATGTGTAATTATGCTGACCTTTTTTTGTTATTAAAGAATATGATTTCATTTGTTACAATATATTTTTATTTCTCTTGGTACTGGTAGAAAATATGTTCTTCTAACTCTTGTCGAAAGTGCCTTTTCCGCACTCAACTGCAGTAGCTTGCGGAAAAGTGTGACTTTCCGCACTTGATGGGTAAATAACTATTATTTTATAGTAGCAACATCCAAAGGCCGAGACAAGTGGTGTCACCTATTGAGAATGTAGAATGTAACACCAACATTTTTTAGATTAACTCCTGGTTTGATGACGATAACCTTCTTTAAATACAGAGAAACCAGCAATACTTCGTTTTCATAATAGACAAAGAAGTTGTTATGAACTTACTGTAACGGTAGTTGAAAATGATCAAAATTAATGCAAATTGTCGAAGATTGCTGATGGCTTTTTATATACCATTACTGAAGACTTAATCACAAACTTTGTGTTTTAGAGTATTTTAACAAAAAATTTCTTCGGAAAGAAATTTATAGATTTTCATCAAATGCAATATGACCAAATTCAGAATAATTTATTATTAAAAAAATAGTATTCAATTGTAATATAATAAGAGACACATGGCAAATATTTGATGACTGAAATTTCCATAATGCCGACCTCAGAGTAAGTTCAAAAAACCTTGTCTTAACATTTTTCCAATGTACTTTTTCCTCTAACGCATACGTACAAAAACATTCAACCACAAAAAACTCGCAAATCTACCAAGTCCTATTCTGTTTACTTCCAGAGCTCCCAATGCTATCCTGAGGTAGTTTGTCGTTAAGTGCAAATTGGAGTTTTGCATTCCGTTTTTATCGATTTAATTAAACTTTGGAAATTAGGCCATGTAGTGGGCGGTATCGAGTATGTGCTATATTTATACATCGGTTAAGAGGTTCTAGAAAGTTTATGCATATCATTTTATTGGAAGCACTTTACGGAAATGAATTTATGAGTGGTCTACCGTATCTTGGGGGAATATAAAATATGGCTTCAAGTAATGTGGAGCAGTTTTCACTATTAATATGAATTCGACGAATAGATAAACTTCGATGCAAGTTTTGTTTCAAAGCTCTCTGAGGAAAAAAATAGTTACGAACATGTACAACACAGAAATTAAACATATCAAGTCAGTCCCAGTCCACAGACATTGTACCTCTACCCTACTGGTAGTTACCGGCCACTTGGCAAAGTAGCCCATTCTCTTATCTGCGCGGAATAGTCCATCGCAGCACCACTGCAGTACGAGCAAATCAGTCAACCATACCGATACGCCAGGCGGTGAGCCCAGGTAGCAGAAGGAAACGCGTATCGAAAATATTTCTCTATCATTCTGTTTTAAAGGCAAATGTACGGGGAAATCTGAGAAATGTGAAATATGGCTAATAGGTCCGTAGAATTACCGGAAGCGTATAAATATGCTAACATAAAAAATTGAGATCAGAAGCACCTGAAATGACAAAAAAAAAACGAAGTTTGAGCGATTTTCAGTTTATTCGTGTTTTTACCCCTAGCTCCGCCGCCACTGAACCGATTTTAAAAAACTACAACGCTTTTTAGTCTTCTTCAGGTTTCTGCTTATTCACTGGGAGATAATAGTAAATAAACTGACTTTGATATAAAAAAATTACAATTTTACCTGTTAAAACGTTACAGATGCCAATCGCATTAAATCAAAACTCTCTACTGGTGACACTGTTAGTAGCTACCTTCTTCGCCTGCGAGAACACAACTTATTAGGTATCAATTATTGTGAATTAACATGTATTTATGCATGAACAAATTGATGTCTGGTTAAAGCCAAACGAATGAGAAGCATTTCATGCAAATAATATTTCAGAAAGCATATAAACATATAAAGTCTGCCTCTAAACTTGGAAATAGACCCTCGCAGAATGCAGTCGAGTTTCAAAGGAATTTCTTCGTCGTGGTCGCTAGACCAGAAAAACCGTCTTTACCGAGCATTTCTGTTGTTAGTTTAGTCAACTTATATCGAAGAGAAGTAAATTATATACGAGTACTAACATGCTCTAGGGTCTGATTTAAAATGAATTTCGACTGTTGAGATTAATTTCGATATCGCATTTATGTCGCATATAAAGTGCTATGATAATTTTTACACCTGATCCTAGCGATCTTTTATTTTTATGGTCAAATTATCATGGCAGTGTTAACGTTACGATAGCGGATCAAACACATGGCGGAAAGGCGCCATCGAAATTAATTGCAACGAACTTTAATCAGAATCGGTCCCCAGCTTTTCGAAAACCATTGAACTAATCAATATAATAGAAAAAATAAGCTTTTATTTAGCTGATAATAAACGAAACAAAAATTTACAAAAAAAATCGAATAAATACCTAAATGATAATGAAGATTCTTCATCTCAAAATTTCAGATCAAAGCGTTTTAAGATGACGGAGCTACATCATGGTTTAAATATTTCCAATCGGAAAGAATATTTTCAAGTTATTAATTCGTTATATTATCAGCCAAAATAAATAGTTGTTTTTAAAACAGTATTTCCTTATTTTATCAGTTTTTTACTTTTTAGTATTTATAATGTCATATAGCTAATTTGGTAATTTCTGTATAAATTTTATTAATAAGATTCCATAAAAGTTCTTACTATGTATTACAAAATTTCGATAGATACAAATCATATAATGTTAACCGATATTTTACGGCGATCACAATATGGAAATAATTTGTTTTTGGTCTTCTCTCATTATAGCCCAGACAAAATTCAGCAAAAAATATTACAAGTTTGCAAGAATTCCCACAAGGCTGAAAATCGGTACATACCTTAAATACATCATTATGAATAATATATCAAAACTCCTCATTTATCCTTGGAACCTTGTTCTATTTGGGTTGAAATATCAAAAACATCACTGTGTGCCATTTTTGAAGATTGAAGATATGACTCTGAGCTCCAATGATCGATGATCTTTTGATATATTAAGTGCAATAGCATATTGAAGGCCTGAAGCAATTTTAAAGAGGGTGCGTTTTTTTTCCGAAAATACACATTCCCTTTCACTCATTTTTAAGCGCATCTTGAGTACGAGTATACAAAGGTGTGTTTGAATGGTACAGATCAATATTATTACCTTCGTTTTTTAGTATTCAAGCATTTTGCATTTCATTCTTTTGTACACAAACCTTTGGTTGCTCATGGAATGAATTTTTAGAAGTATCGCTAAAACTTCGTTTGACGCAGCTTGTAAAGCATGAGTGGCATGTATTTTAGTATACCTACGACGCATACATCAATGATTCCACATACAGTACCGAGCAAAAGTAGAGAAACAAACCACATTACAAATAAAAACCAGAAAGATTTACACTAACCCAAAAATGGACACTAAAGTTTTTTATGTATGACTACCTCAAGATAATGAAATGCTTATCTTTGTATAGGTGCATTATTTTTTTTTTCAATATAATATGGTCGCTTCTTTGTTCAACGAGCAAAAGTAGAGAAGCATTTTGTAAATATTTAGTTTATATTTAGTCGTTGATTAGAATAGGTGTTATTTTTGAGTGTATTTGGTAAAGTGTAGTTCAAAAACATGGCCAGAAGAATTACACTGAAGTTGTAAATAGGCAGCAGCGGTGGCCGCAGTAGTAGACTCTTCGGTCTCCTGATCAGTCACCGTGCGCTGTGCGGGTTCGAGTCCCGTCCCAGGAGAAATTTTTCTCTTGGCTATGGATGTTGTGATTGTCCGTAGGTGGTAGACGGTCTCTGACTGTCGAACGTGGAGGTACCACCCGGCGGATCTCGTAGGCGGAGCCAGAATGTGTGCATGTTGCATGCACACGTGTTCCCTCGCCAGAGTCCGTGTGGCGTTCCCCCTTTCCCCTGTATCCCCCTATAGCCCCACGGTACCCAATAGGTGTTTAGGCCTTAGGCCTTCGTGGTAGTTGGAATATATAAAAAAAAATAATAGGATTGATTATTTTAAAATATTGATCAGGCATTAAACAAGCAACCATAACCTTACCAATAATTTCTTTTTTCTTACCAATAATTTCTTTTTTCTCTCTATTTTATTATATTTTGCAATTCAACATACATATGATCCATGCACAGGCGTTGTCCTCCTATGGATATATTATATTTATTTACTCGTTTCATGTTCCTTGTATTTTAGAGTAAATAAATATTATTATTATTATTATTATAACCAAACAGTTAAATTTAAGCCGATCGGTAATTTGCAAAACTAGCTGTTCCGCCTCAGAAAATCGTTGGTATGCCCTTCTAAGACTGGTAGACCGCGAAAAACCACACCTAGGATTGTTACTAAAATTAAAACACTTGCTCTTAAAAATCCATTGACTACTGCTGTCGACATAAAAAAACAACTTGAAGAAGTAAATATTGGTGTCCACACTGTTCGAAAACGTTTAAGGGAGAGTGATTTACCAGCAAGGAGACCATCTAAAAAAACCTTTATTTCCAAGAAAAATCGGACCGCCCGTCTTCAATTTGCTTAAGATCATTTGAACTGGTCAGAAAAAAGGTGGAATTCTGTATTATTTTCTGATGAAAGTAAATTTAATTTATTTTCATCGGATGACATTTTATAGGTAAGACGTCCTAAAAACAAGCGATTTGATCCTAAGTTCACTTTTGGCACAATCAAACACTGAGGCGGGAAGGTTCAAGTTTGGGGTTGCTTCTGTGGTCTTCAAATGGGACCCATCGTCAAAATTGAAGGAATTATGGACCGGTACGAATACTTGGAAATATTAACTGATACCATGCTACCTTACGCAGAAGAAAACATGCCTCTACGCAGGCTGTTCCAGCACGACAACGACCCCAAGCACACAGCGAAAATAATAAAAACATTTTTTGCAGATCACATTATTAACGTCATTAAGTGGCCAGCTCAGAGTCCAGACCTTAACCCCATAGAGAACCTATGGGATTTAGTTGATAAAAAAATTCGGACTGAAAATCCAGAAAAGTTCAAAAATAGTGAAGAACTATTTGAAACAATCGAAGTCGCCTGGAATTCTATTCCAAAAGAAACAATAGATAGCCTAACTTGTTCTATGAGAAAAATATGTCTAGCAGTTATCAATAATAAAAGTTATGCTTCTTTGTATATTATGTTTCTCTATTTTTGCTCACTGTATTTTCTAATAATAATTGTTAGCATTGTTTTATTAAAGCAGAAATTTTATTTTCATGTTGACTTTGAATTACATGTTACATTAAGTTATAATAAAACATAAGTGCTTAGTTTACTTTAATAGATTAATAAAATCTTTAAAAAAATAAAATGTTTCTCCACTTTTGCTCGGTACTGTATATGTTTATATTGAACGGTCGATGGCGTGTATACAATATATGCCGCATAAGAGCGGAGGAGGCAGCAGCGGTGGCCGCTGTGTAGACGCTTCGTCTCCTGATCAGTCGCCGTGCGCTGCGAGGGTGCGAATCCCGTCCCAAGAGAAGTTTTTCCATTGGCTATGGATGCTGTGATTGTCCGTAGGTTGAAGACGGTCTCTGACTGACGTATGCGGAGGTAACACCCATGTGGCGTCCACGTCCTTTCCCATGCATCAGCCCTATAGCCCCACGGTACCACATGGGTGCCTATGGTAATTGTAAACGCCATCTCGGAGTGGTGGCTATATTGGACATTTTTGACGTTCCAGACGCTCATGATCGTTTTTAAGAAAATTTTTAGGGGTAATTAATTAGGGCATGGCAGTTGCAGGTGGGTGGCGGAGAGTATATCTCAGATCTTTTATGTTAGTATATATATACGCTCATTGGTAATTAGGTATACGCACCTATTAGTCATATTTCACACATCATAGGTTTTCCTGTACATTTGTCTTTAAAATGATAGAGAAATGTGTTTGATACGCGTCTCGTTCTGTCATATGGGCCTGCCAGATGGACGGTAAGGCATAGAGGGAATGTCTATGGACTAATTGTATAAGCCTGTTTGACTGACTTGAGCCATTTAATTTCCCTATTGTACATGTTCGTAATTCATTTTTTTTTGTCAGAGAGTTTAACTCGTGCTGAACTTAGTGCTCTATGAACTGATGACAGCGATGCAGAATCAACCTACTCGTCGCCTTTGTTTTTGTAAGAGCGTTTTGGCAGCTACTAGTACACTAAACAAAATTTCGAGAATTTATTCAATCTGTTGAAAATATTTTTTAATCGGTTCCGCTCTACATCTCGAACGGCGAACATAATATAACTGATGACAGGATTGCGTGGATAGTACCGAGTCAAGCTACCAGACGCAACCTTCTCCCTGAAAACATGAGATAAATATACACAAAGTGTCCATATATTTTTAGGAAAACTCAACCGGGCTATATCTGGATATCTGTATGAAGCACGTCAACGAATATTATCGCATAGAGGTATTTATCGCAAGAACGACCTCATGGAAATGCAAATACTTCTCTGAGAGATACTGCCGTGGTATTCCATTACCGAAGAACTCTATTCGTAGGAGTAACATCACCATTGTTGCTTTTGTTTTTATTGTAGTGGAGAACGTAATACTGTATGTGTAGGGAAATAACACCGTGTAGAGGAGTAGACAGTGAGAATAGATGGGACTCCATGATCTCCTGGCCAAATGAAACCACATATGTACTAAAATTTCTATTGAGATTCCTACTAGAGTCCTACAAATTAATATAATTGTATCCCCCTACATGAGAAACGTGACATACAACTTTATTTGAGCATAAACTGGAATGAACAATGCATACGATAATACTCTATTTTCCAAAATATAAGGTTCTAAATGCAATTTAGTCACAATTTTTATATCAACTGAAAGCTAGTATCATTCACACAACCTTCACAAATACTGAGTTATGGGTACCTGCATATTCTAATACCAGTTTCAGTAACATCATTGCTTGATTACTTTCATGAAGTTCGTGACAGCCTGAAAAACGCTGGAACATTTCTCGACGCGTCGGTAGGGGAATGAATACCCAACCAGATGGTGGAAGCAGTTAGTCACAGTTACATTCAAGTCACAGTCAAACAGGTGTTATGAATTAGTGTAGTGTGACTAGGCCTCGAACAGTAAACGAGGTTTTCGTTACGGTAAGTATAGTTGTTATGCAAGAGTAAATGGTCTGTGTTTCTCGGGATGGTTCCACGGACGGTGACGAGTTTATCCAATAATGCTGTACGTAGGTGTCGCTGTATCGATAGAACGTTGCTAGATTAACTTGTGTAGAATATCTGATTGCGTAACAGTCTTAGGATGCTTACCGTTGGGATTTAAGAGGTGAGTAGGAAGAACATAATTAGATTGCATCATTTTGTCGAAGTATGTGTTCTCGGTCGTTAAACCTGTTGGTGTACTAAAAATTGGTTAGGCTGCCGATGAGTGCATTCACGTTCAAATGCAATTATCCATCAAGGAAATATGTGCAAGTTCCATTGTCTTTTGCAGGCGACGAGCTGTCAGTACCCCCTTATATACTGCGGTAGGTAGGTAAAAGGCAAAGTCTGAGAAAATTGGGTTCAAAATTCTGAATTCTTAATAAATAAATAGTATTAACACGACATGACATAAGTGAATGTATGTCTTTCAGAGAGTCATTTAAATGTGATTTCGGATCATAATAGTTGTCGAAGCCTAAAATAAATAACCTTCCAAAAAGCAGTAACATGTGACTTACTGCTTTTATTCATATTGGAGTTCACATAAATAGCACAAAAGTAAATCTTTTCGACATATAATAATTCAGTTGAATAATTATATGATATTTAATAATTACATTCAAGAAAAATAATTATACGAATCAACTAAAAACAGCATATGTTCTAATGTAAAGTAAGACAAAGAAAATTTGTCAAAATTATTCTTTCTGAGTAAATGTAATTATTTATAACGATAAATCACAAATAATAGAATTATTACATAAAAAAACTAAATAATGAACATAAAAGGTGTATCATACAGAAAATTAAAGCAGTATAGTTTGAAAAACACAGCTTTTTTACTTTAATAAATTGATCTACAGCTATATTATGTTTAGGAAATTTACTGAATATGAAATATTGGACAGAGTGAAAAAATAATTATTTTTATTACTTAAGTTGATCAATGATATATTTTGTAATCATTGGTGTCAAAATGGTATGTTCTAACTATAGAGGCATAACAGTAACCAGTTCTATAGGGGACTGTATGGCCGAATACTAAAAACAAGAATTGAGCAGGATTTCATGGAAATTGAGGAGCAATCAGGTTTTAGAGCTGGGAACTCCTGCCTAGATAATATCAGTTACAGTTAATCGAGAGAAGGTCAGAAAGAAATTTAAGCACACATCTAAGGTTTATTGATTTGGAGAAGGCCTACGATAACGTGCCAATTAATAAATTGTTCGAAGTTTTACATGAAATCAATATGAATGAGTATTATATCAGAGCCATTAAAACGTTATATAGGAATACTAAAAAAAATAAATAACAGATTATCTGCACCGTTTAAAGTTACCAAGGGTCTAAAACAAGGGTGCTCTGCCTTTCCCCAACCCTTTTTATATATACAGAAAGCCTTGAGCAACTGGATGAAAAAGTGCCATAGAATGGGGATTGAAATCGGAAATACCTGCTTGTATTCATTACTTTTTGTGGATGATCAAGTATTGATAGCAAATGATGAAGAAGACATGGGATATATGACTAGATAACATATACATGAATACTGTGAATGGGGGTTGAACAACAATGTTACTAAAACAGAATACCTCGTTATTGGAGACAAGCCCGCTAGTCTTCAGATGGACAATGTAGTTATAAGACACACCCAGTTCAAACAGTTGGGAACCTATATAACATCTGACGGTTCAACAAGAAAAGATATACAAAGCATGATTGTTCAGGGTCAAATGCCAATCCAGAGATTGAATTCCATTTTACAGTCTTCCAAAATTAGCATTAACACGAAAGTTCAAGTTTATCGCAGTATCGTGGAGCCAATAACTAGTTATGGGGCTGAGTGCTGACAGCTTACATAAAAAATAGAAAACCAGCTAAAAGCCGTTGAAATGGACTTCCTACGCCGGTCGGATAGAGTATCTAGGTTGGATCATATCCGAAACGATATGATCAGAGAAAGGACGTGTGTACAAGATACCATTGTGGATAGAGTGGAAAGAAGACAACTAGTATGGTACGGCCATGTCATGAGGATGGCTGATGAAAGATGGCCAAGGAAGATTGTATCATATATCCCAACCAACAGAAGGAAGAGAAGTATACTAAAAAACATCGTGGAGAAAAGGGATAGAAGAAGCCATGAGGAAAAGGGAAATGAATGAAGGAGATTGGGAAAACAGAAGAGAATGGCGATTGAAGTGCGAGAAGTGGTAGCAGCCGTAGGACCCTATACATATATATATATATATATATACAGGGTGACTTTGAAGTTGAGTCATTAATTTTCAGATAATGATTGTAGAAGGAAGATAAACCAAAATATGTGTGTAAAAATAAAAAAAAATGTTACCTTGTTTTATAAAGTATCCTCCCGACAAGTATTTCAGTGCGGACCTGTATTTGATCGTGCGGTCTTGGAGCACCGGCATGCCCTCCCCTGTGCCCTGTGAGGTCTTAATAAGTCACCTGATTCACGAGCCCTTTGTACTACATTAACAAAGGCACGACGGGTTGGTTGCACTCGATTGGGAAACCGATCCGCATAAAGGCTCCCCCCCCCCGTAAATAAGAATCATGTCCACAAGTTCAGCATTTTCGTAAACATGTGACATTTTTTATTTCGTTTGAGCCACGCAACTAACACCACTATTCACTCACGCGTTACCGACTGACACATTGACTGAAAACAACTGAATAAAATTGTCAATGGAGTAAAAACATCGTTTCAAATTCTTTCGCTTTTTTGTTTCCGATGCGATGAACGGATAAGGCGGATTATATCCGTTGTTGCCAAACACGAGCACATAATATTATTATTGAGACAGGGCGGTACACAAACTTCTAAAGGGCTATAACTTTGTTACTTTAATTTTACCAGAAAAATGTTAAAGGAAAAACATTTCTTTTGACCAGATCTACTCACTGTTAAAATAAATGACTCAACTTCGAAGTCACCCTGTATATATACACCCAGTTTAAATGGTTTTATTTTAATAAAATTTTGTATAAGTACTTAATGAAGCATAATACGTAATTGATAAAACTTTCAAAATGATTGCACTGCTTTAAAGCCCTTTGACCTTTAATAATGTGTGGATGCACCCTGATGTGCTACGCATTCTCCAACGCGCCTAGGCATGCTTCTGATCAGGTGGTCAATGTCCTCCTGTGGTATCTCATTCCAGGCAACCACCAACTCCTCTCGAAGTGCTTCTAGAATCTGAGGAGGACGTTGCAAATTGAGCAATCTCCTACCCATCATATCCCACACGTGCTCAATTGGGGATAAGTCGGGAGATCTTGGTGGCCATGGTAACAATATGACATCATTATGTTGAAAGAAGTCTATTGTGACTCTTGCAACATGTGGTCGGGCATTATCTTGTTGGAAAGTTGGATCTGCCAGGGTGTCAAGATAGGGTAAAAGATGGGGTTCTAGAACTTCGTGGATATAACGCTGCACGTTCATGTTACCTCTGATGAAGATTAAAGGTGACCTGGAACCATAAACTATAGCACCCCAAACCATAACTCCAACAGTGTGATGAACATGTCTTTCAACAAAAAACTGTGGATTCCTCCTTTCACCACGTCGCCTTCTAACCCTGGCACGACCATCGTGCATGCCTAAACAAAATCGAGACTCGTCACTAAAGACAATACTGTTCCATTCCTGATCCCAGAGTGACCGTTGTCTGCACCACCCAAGGCGATTACGTCGGTGTTCTCGAGTTAAAGGGAGGTCGACCCAGTGTGGCCGGTATGAAAACAAGCCAAAATTTCTCATTCGTCAGTAAACACTTCGCATGCCAATAGGTCTTCCGTGTTCTGCAAACCATTCATTTGCAATGGACCTGGTAGTGGAGAAACGGTCCCTTAAGGCCAATAATCTTAGGCGGCGATCTTCACGGTCTGCTGTTCTACGGCGGCGTTCAGTGCCCCTTGCTCTTTACGTACGGCCTTCTCGAAGCCATGCCTGACAACACCTAACCACAGTGTCTACACTTCTTTGCACTCTAACTGCAATTGCCCGAAAAGAAAGTCCAGCTTCCCGAAGTCCCACTATACGGCCCCTATCAAACTCACTAAGTTGACGAAATCGTACAGGTCTCCGTACTCTAGGCATCGTAACCGATCGTAAAGGATGTCAAGAACCAAAATCCGCCAACCTTGATTCTTTACTGCGGCTGAAATATTCATTTTTAGAGCGTTAATGAATTAAAAAAAAGCAGTATAAAAACCGGAATGTCCAACTGATAAGGCTGAAAATTTTTTCACTTGTTATTTACAGTAAGATAAATACATTCACCAACTTTTATTAAAATAAAACCATTTAAACTGGGTGTTCGGATTTATATGTCACTTAGTATATATATATATATATACAGGGTGACTTTGAAGTTGAGTCATTAATTTTCAGATAATGATTGTAGAAGGAAGATAAACCAAAATATGTGTGTAAAAATAAAAAAAAAAATAAAAAAAAAATTTACCTTGTTTTATAAAGTATCCTCCCGACAAGTATTTCAGTGCGGACCTGTATTTGATCGTGAGGTCCCCTGTGAGGTCTTAAGCCACCTGATTCACGAGCCCGTTGTACTACATTAACAAATGCACGAGGGGTTGGTTGCACTCGATTGGGAAACCGATCCGCATAAACATGTGCCATTTTTTATTTCGTTTGAGCCACGCAACAGACACTATTCACACGCGACTGTATGTACGAGTATAACTGAACTGAATAAAATAAACATCGTTCCAAATTCTTTCGCTTTTTTGTTTCCGATGCGATGAACCGATAAGGTGGATTATATCCGTTGTTGCCAAACACGAGTACATGATATTATTGAGACAGGGCGGTACTCAAACTTCCAAAGGGCTATAACTTTGTTACTTTAATTTTACCAGAAAAATGGTAAAGGAAAAAACATTTCTTTTGATCATATCTACTCACTGTTAAAATAAATGACTCAACTTCGAAGTCACCCTGTATATATATATATATATATATATCTATAATGTCAAAATTTAAAAAAGGCAGTAAAGTTCCTTTCTCGTGTGTGCGTATAGTCTTATGGTATCCACAGGCTCTAAGGTCTTCGTGGTGGCTCAAATATAGAAAAAAAATGTAGCCGCCTATTGAATGCAGTCTCACCTGCAAGTCACGTTTGCAGGATAAGCTTGCTTGTGTACAAAGTAGCTATTGCATTGGACCTAAAACCTGCAGATGAAATTTAATAATTTAATATAATTCCGTGGAGTGCAGTTTATTCGCTACCCCCTTGAATAATCTGATATGTGCGATTTCATATTTGACAACACTGGCGGCTCGGCTCTCTCGATAGAAAATAAACGATATATTTAATTTTCCTTTTCATTTCAAAGGATTCCACGTATTTATAGTATGTATAGTAATTTGAAAAATACGACTTAACGAAAACCCTGTTTCGGTCCTGTTAAGACCAAATTCATCAATAGCATCGATCAGTTATTTCCATATCCATATTTTGCTTCCCATGCCACTGGCGACCAAAAATATTGTAACCGAAACAGATTTCAAAAATGAGATACGGCTTTAGGATGTTATATGACATGTACACGAAAAATCATTTCCCTTATTTTTCTCATACTTCGTTTTTCAACGTTTCAGAGGCTCCTGATCATTTTCAGAAAAAATCGTAGGGGTTGAAATTCTGGGGTTGGAGCTTTTCGAGGGTGGGTAAATATTTTTTTTTGCTGTTAGTATATTTATATGCTCCCAACAAAGTTAATTATATACACCTATTAGCCATACTTCACACATCATATATTTCCCCATTCAAACTGATAGAGAAACGTTTTCTATCCTCGTATATCTGCTACCTAAGCTTGCCTCCCGGCTGACTGATCTATCTGTACTGCGGCGTACAAAACGTACACGGAATGAAGATAAAACGCTGCGCCATAATGAATAGTTTTCATCTTCCTTAGACCTTCACGTCAAAAGCTTGTTTTATACTTACCTAATTCTAAGAATGCTGTAAAACCCGTATGTCTTACAAATTTTTTCAAACCATCGCAACATACGTTTAACAAAAAATTGCATGCTGTTTTATCCTTAACTGATCCGTTAGCTCGTCTGTTTGCTCCACAATCATTCGTCTACCATCTGATGCGACATAAATCTTGCCGTTGTGACGTCTTGCCATTCATTTTGGCCCTTACGCACACTTACATGACGTTTTTTCAATTACGCCCTGTTTTTTGTATGGATCCAACCATACTCGGATGTGTCGGGTCTGATATGATATATTATCTTTTGTCGGAATATCGAACTTTACATCACGGCCCATATTTTATGTTGCGAATATTCTCTGCCTTATGTTTTTAATATACCGAAGAAACCGCGAAGGCAGAAGTCTAAATACCAGAGCATCGCAGCTGTTATGAGGAACTTATAGAAACTTTGTTAATACCAAGGTTAGTGGACCTGGGAAGCCTCCTAAGGTAAATTCTTCTACAA
Organism: Acanthoscelides obtectus; assembly: GCA_963669975.1. Taxonomy (NCBI): domain Eukaryota; kingdom Metazoa; phylum Arthropoda; class Insecta; order Coleoptera; family Chrysomelidae; genus Acanthoscelides; species Acanthoscelides obtectus. The sequence goes on along the minus strand of CAVLJG010000008.1, from coordinate 56,977,276 downwards.
TCTCGATACTCCAGGGATTTAGAAGAGATCGGATCGGCCAGCCCTGGATGTACGAAGTTCGACACGGCTAGGATGGGATGCCGAAATTATTAAGCGACTCTGATCTGGGTAGAAGCTTGTATTATAGGTTGATTGTGCGTATATTCCGAATTCGATGTCAACTGAGTGCTAGGATATATAGGAAACTGCTTTTATACAATTTTTTCACTCCGAAATTTGTACCATAACCCTGTAAGATTTTTTCAGGATGATATTCAAATTTAGCGCCCCAAGTTATTTAAATGTTCACGCATAGCCATCGACAAAGAAAATAAATTTTTAGCACCCCAAAGTCACAAATATTGCATAATTTTACAATGTCTCACTAGATGATAGATAAACTGGAATAGACACAAGTGAAATGAATCCAGATTGGGTTTTAGTCACTCAAGATACGTACGATAAAGGTCATTTGAAATGTATTTAAACCATTTTAATTTTAGTAACCATAAAACACTACAAAAAGGGCAAAAAATGCTCCGATCTCGAGATACTGGCAAGTATTATAATTATCGAAAAGCATCCAATAAAAGATGGGTCAGACGAGAATGTGAGCCAAACGGTGCTTGTAACACGTTTTTTAGGTCGCTGAAACCGAACCCCGGGCCCATTCGGTCTGGAAATACCCCGTTTTCGAGATACTGGCAATAATTATACTTTTCAAAAAACGACTAATACAAAATTCTGAATACGATCTCCAAAAATTGTTGTGCGTCTATGATCTGGATGGGAGCTTGTTTTCTAGATAAACCAGCTGCGATGTCATTTTAGTGCTAGGATTCACGGGTGGCCCCGGGTAGCTATTTTTTACCAATTTCTCTCCTCTTTCAATCCATCGAAGATTTTCACAATGCACCCAAACTTATAAAACAAATACGTTAAGAAAGCTTGAGAACGTTCTGATTTTTTTCGCACATAACTCTTGATCGATTTTTAAAATCTACAAGGCTCCTTCGACCTTGTCATATTAGTAACCTTGTATAATTTCCGAATTATTAGAGGACATGCATGAGTGGCAGCATTCTTCGTACAAAAAACATAACATCACAAATTCGAAAATTGATCCCTTCTGCTACTGGCAGGGGAAGTAAGAAATATCAGAGACTTAGTGTAATGAATATTGTCTACGACGACAAAAAAAAAAGTAAATCTAAAACTATAAATAACATTTAAATTTTCCATAATAATAATTCATTCAGTTTTTATATTCGTATTCAAACATCGAACTTAAGAACGTTAAACGAGCAAGTAAAACACTGAAGAAATATTTTACAATATTGAATGCCTCATTAGATGAAGACTGTATAACTAATTTTTTGTCATAAATATTATAATTTCATTCAAAGAACTTATGCTGAGCTAGTGTATAACATAAAGAACAACCGTGTTATTTTTATGTAGATACACTACGACTAAGAGATACATCCTGTAGAGAATATCTTCTCTACAGGATGCATAAGCAATACATACTATCAACATCACAATGCATTGACATCTTAGCAGGGATCTTACCCGTCGAAGCTATTAAAACTGATTTGTTACAGAGCAATCTTTCAGCTCCCTTCTGATACGAAATAAATCTTTATGCACTGACGGCACACCATTTATATTACCAGGCGCGGAGGATTTTTGGTATAGCGAGATTGAAAATGGGGGATCTACAATAGTCGAGATGCAACAGCAGTTTCAAATAATGCAGCGCCGATTCGTCTTTGAGGACAAAAACGTTGGGAAAATAATTTTTTTTATTCATAAATGAATTACTTTTAACTTAATAGCTATACATTTATTTATTTGCTTATTACAATTTGGGGTGTTCATAGTCAAAGACAACACACACAACCGCTATGTTAGAATAAAGTATGAGTAACGGTTACTAAATTATGTGATATTACGGTATACTGTATATAACATTAAGTTCGAAAAATGACGTATGATGTAATTAATGATTTAAGAACTTTACGCTTAAATATTGTCACGTTATCACAAAATAAGTCATCTTCACAAAATTGTTGTAGGATCTTTGTTTTTTTTTTTATTCAATTTATAACTAAATTAGTAGGACAATATGATAACTTAAACATGTTATAGCTATAATTCCTATCTGGTACATTAAACTGAGCTAGGGAAAGTAGATTATTACAGTCGTAGAAGTTAACTAGTTTGTATATAGCAAATACCAGAAATTATTTTTCTATTATACAGTGTTAACATATTGGATCTTTTCATGACTGGACCATAATTACTCAGTGATAGGAGTGCTACATTTGTAGGCAAGCGTATGTAAAAACTTTGTTGGATTATTTCAATTCGATACGAATGAGTGGCGTAGAAAAGATTTTATATAAGAGAGGCGAAATATACATACGAGTAATTCAAGGAAATAAGGGTTCTTGGATTTATGAAGTTTTTATCGGTCCTTCTTATGAAACTCAAGACAAGACATGCAAAGGACATCCTAAATACTGAAATACTGAGGTACCACGAATGTTATAAAGAAGCTAAGCATATTTTCTTGATAGGATTTATCTTCCGACACCAAACGACAGGTATTGTTTGTAATCGCGAATAATTTTTAAAATCAGATATATGGTTTATGGATGTAATATGACATATATGTATATATTTCCGTCGGTCTGTCTGTCTGTTGTATGAAATTTTCACTCACGGTCACCACCGTGCCCAGGACCAAAAAGCGTTATAGTTTTTGGATCGGCCCAGTGGAGGAGCTGCGGACAAAAACATGAAAAAAAAAATCGCTAAAACTTTTTCCGACGCAGAGGCCCCTAATCTTTTCATAACAAAAATTGTGGGGGTTGAAATTCGAGGTTGGGGGTTGTATGGGGTGGGGCAGGGTACATTAAGTTTTTCTAATATTTAGGCGCTCGCAACTCCAGTAATTCTACATTACCATTAGCCATCATATATTTCCCCCTTCATTTGCCTTTAAAACTTGAACTATAGAGAAATGTTTTTGATTAGCGTCTCCTTCTGCTATCTGGGCACAGCGCTCGCTTGAATGTTCTGCTCATACTGTGGCGGTGCTTCGGTGGGTGCTGCCGCGTCTCACGATATGGGAATGGGCAACGTTGCTAGGTGGATGCTAACTATCGGTACCAACTCACTAATTGTATGGGGGCGTGTTTGAATGACTTGATCCATTTAATGTGTCTGATGTATATGATCATAACTATTTTCTCAGAGGGTTTAACTTGTGCTGAACGTATTCCTTTATGGACTGATGACGGCATTGCATAGAAGTGCACAGTCAACCTACTTGACGATATTTTTTGTAGTGAAATGCTCCTTGGCAGCTAACACTGGCCATGATTACTTTCAAAACGAGCCGCCATTGACAGCAGGGCCCATTACAGTAAGTAGCTGTTCCGAACACCGATTAATCAAAAACGTCGAAACAAAGGCTGGGAAACAATTTCATGAATTTCCATAAAGTTACGGCTAAGTGAATTTTGTATTAAGAACATTACTAGACTGAGTCTAAATGTCAAAGGGCGATATTTTTATTGTTTAGTAATTTTACAGCAAACATTGTACTGCTAGGCGTGTTTTGACATTGAAGGATTTCAATCAATTGAATTCACATGAAATACATTGCATAAGGACATTTTGCTGCATCTTTCGTGCACAACTTCATCCATAATGGTCACGTAAAATGCTACTATATTATATTTTTTGACGTCCTGCTGACTAGATTCAGACAGCTGGTCAGAATTGTTATGTTACTGATACATATCTAGGGTCACTTCACCTTCAACGCCTACTGTCGGGGAAGTGTTGAAATAGCAGAAACTTTGGAAAATGAGATATGCTTTTTTTGATGTTACATGACATCATATGAATGTAGTACATTACGGAAAACCATGTCACTCATTTCTGCCTGTCTGTCCGTCCGTTTATTCTATAACCGCCTCTAACTTGAGAAGTGCCGCTGTGATTTTGATGAAATTTTTACACAATGTTACTACTACTCGACAAGGACGAAGAAGCTTAGTTTTTGACAATTGCTCTAGGGGCGGCGAAGAAAAAAGGCCAAAACGAAAAAAAAACTTTGTTTTTGACATTTAAGAGATAAAGGGTAAACCTCAATTGTTAGTATATTTATTCCCTCCCAACCTAGGCACTTATTAGACATATTTCACACATTATAGATTTCTCAGTACATTAGCATTTAAAACTAGCGCGGAATGCACGCACAGAAAATTAATTTTCACAGAAAAAGAAGAAAACCGCTGAAATTTACATTTTCTATCCCCTACAGGAATGAACTGCTAAGATGATTTGGGTTACAAGAAGGTTTGGCTTTGTTCGATTTTTAGATTTCTTTGTTCTGAAACAAGCATTGATGCAAAAAGAGGCTGTACACAACTAACTACTATTAGACAGAGATAATGGAGATTCCATTTCATAAGTACTAATTTAGTTAGAGATTGACTGTAATGGCCTCCTAAATTTAGTGGTTTAAACTAAGTAATTACATCTCCAATTACCTCATGGATCTCGCAGTATGTTTCCTAGAGGTTGTACAACTGAAATAAAACGATATGAGCAGAAACCAAATGCAGTTTTCGATGCAGCATAATATCTCTAATAATGTGTATATCAATTACCCGCTAGAAATAATTTGTTTTTTTGGGTCAGGTATTCGGGGCATCGGCCCCACTGTGCGCCGCTGGCTTTTGGTCTATTACATTACACGCATACACTTTACACGCCAGTTAAACATTCCAGTATATCAGCAATTTCAGTGTCAAAACCACTCGTGAGTTATCTGCGGTTTCAGTTAGCCCAACCGGTAACCGGGCAGTTAGGCAGCCACAAGAATGCCGGTGTGATCCGGATATTAGCAGTAGAGTTACTCCATGATTACTCATGGATGGCACGCTGCCAGGAAGCCCATTTACCCGTGAATGAAGGGCGTTTTAGTGAAAGTTAACTGCCTTCGCGACTCAGTTAAGTGCTACCGAAAAATCTATGAAGTTTGCGGAATATAAGGTGCTTTCTCTTGAGTGCTGTATCTTTTCTTGAATACAGTTGCGAGAACATGCAGAAATTTCTATTATCCAAAAAAGTATGACCGACTATCGCTGCAACAGATCAATGCATAAGAATATAAGTGTATAGTTAAACAGTTAAATTGATAAATAAAACTGCTACCACGTTTGTTTTACAAAGGTTCGCAGAAAAAAAGACAAGTCAGGTCACTGGAAGCCAAAACGGTTTCTTCTGAAGTCTGCGAAAGTACTTTTACGACATGATAACCATATGCAACAAATAGTGTTAATGTCAGATACGTTTACATTCTGAGAGAACAAAAAAATCGTCATTTTGGCAAAGGTTAAAAATCGCATTAAAATGAAGTAGGTAATCTCGAAATATCCACCGGGGTCCTATGAAGCAAGGTTTAAACTTTAAATACTTGTCGACCTTAAAAAATATAATTATTAAACCATTTTTAGGAATTTGCAGACATTAAGTCGCTTATAACTCGAAAATGGTCAGCTTTAGAGAAAAGTTAATGGAGGCTATTTTCGGAATGATCAAAAAAAAATATTTAAAAAAAATATGAGTTGTCCTGTGCGGATATCTTCAGTGCATGAAAATTCTGTTAAAAATTACAATTTTTGAGGTCGCAAGTTTCTAAATTGAAGTTTAAACCTTGCTCTACAAGACTTTCAAGGGTATTTTAAGATTAGTTCGTTTTAAAACGATTACAACCTTATTGTTCTGGCCAAAATTAGGGAATTTTTGGTTCTCGAATACTGACATAGAAAAAAACACCCAGTAATAATGAATTTATCACAAAGATTTTGCTAGGTATATGTTTGTTAAGGTTAGAATAGAAAATGACCAGCTTTTCAACCATATTGATAAAGTCTTTCTTCTTCGTCTGTTGTGTTTTGTGGTTACAATTGGCGTTTGGTCGTCATTGTACAAAACGTTGTGAAGAGCTGCTTTAATTTAAGAACGGCCCCACATCAAAATCGCCGCGTTAGGCTTTTGGCTCTACGGAACCTTCTTCTCGTCCACGGACCAATGGTTTGGAGAGCATGGAAAGCATATTACAATGCGACTTGATACATCTTCATCAAGCTTTGGACGCACTTCATACCGTAATCTAATGAGGTACCTCAAGAGAAATTGATCATCTGATTACCAGACGTGTTTCTCGGTACATAAGATATCGTCGAGGGCCCTCAAATTATTCGTTGTTTTTCATTTTTCAACGGTTGAATTTTTCTGAAATTTTGATCACTTACTTACCTAACCCTAACAGACAGTATACAAAAAAATTGTTGTAATAAATCTAATATTACTGGATGTTCTTCCGGACAAGAAATACTGGTCGGGACTTTTTTTTTGCTGTAATCAATAAATATGTATCACAACTGTACGTGTGTAGAATTGACAGTATTAAAACGTTAATAATCTACTTGAGTCCTTTTTTGTTACAGTGTTAAGCAGAGATAAAAAACTGGGGTCATAGCGATAATGTTGTAAAACGTCGAATGAAACTTCAGACTAATCAGCAAGAGGAATATCTCTGAAATACTGGATAGAACACTAGAAGCACTTATTTCAGTAGATCCGTGGTAATTAACAAGGAAACTGCAAATATTCATAGTCAGATGGACAGTGACCCCAGTAGCATTTGCCTAGTGGTGGAAATAACAACATGTAAATCTTTAGGTGAAAGCATTATCTGGCCATATGGGTTTAAAAATAATAAGCAAGATTCACTATGATGTCATATTCGTATAATATGATTTCCGTACTTCCGTTAGAAACACAATTCAATATCAGCAACACGAGTGAAATACGGGATCTTATTTGAACTTACATAATCGTCCAAAGGAGTGTGAGAGCCTCTTCCGAAGTTTCTGCATTCGGGATAACGCTCCACTTTTCTTCTCGCGCATTGTGACACCTGACGTTGGTAGACCGGGTAATCCTGAAAATAAAACCAAAATGAGGTCTACACTTTTTTGAGATACCATTTGTTTGGGACAGCTTAGTTCTTTATAGTAGTATTTGGGATTGTTTGTTTCATGTTAATGCTGTAAAACTCTTATGTTCTATGCATCTTGATTTGAGGTCGTATCAGGCAACAATGATTTATGTACATATGCTGAGTAAATGAAGATGTGTTTACCTTCCGATTATTCCCTGTACTGAAGCTTCCTATTTCCATCATTATATGTTTCCACTACCAATACGATTAACCTTATTAAATGAAACGTATAATAAATTTCAGGAACATTATCTTTTGTTTATGTTTCGTTGAATGTACTCTAAAATAGAGCAGTATGATGCCGACAAGCTTCTTGGAAATTACCGATAAAGGGTAAACTTTAGAAAAATCTCGATTACATGAAAAAGAAAAACGGCATTATCATGGATATGTACATCGAATCAGATAATAGCTTCGTGTTTATGATTACTCTATCTTCGTACAATCAATACGCCCAAATCAGATCAGTGACCACAGTAACCAAATAAGTTCGTAATAAATCGTTTACCTTTTCTTTTAAAATGGAGCATGGCCAAGAAATCTGTCCAAAACTTGGGTTTTTTGTAACAGCCGTTCATAATTTCTCAACGCGTAACACAACGAACAATATACGGAGTCAAAGGCGTTTGAATGCTCACTGAGATTACGGTGATGGTTCCTTTCAGTCGAACTGTTTCCCAAAAGCCTCGATAATGTCGCCGTTTGATAAGAAATGAGATAAAACGATTATTTTATCTGTGTGAAAACAATCGTAAACAAATGGGAGCATCGTACAAGCGCCCTACAATGAGTAAGATAAGGACATATATATAAACAAAATATTATCACAATACCTATAAATGAATCAATGCATTTGTTAAGTAAGACGCGGAAGTATGATAATAGTTCATACCTGATTATGTGATTACCTATTAATTTTAACTTAAACATAACATAAACAAAATAATTCTAAAAAGTAAATTTTCTGACAACTTCTATGTATCTTGAATTTTTTATGATTTCAACGCTTACTCGAAGGAGAAGAATCAGAAAGGTGCACCTAGAAAAGTTCCAAATAAATTTTCAAGACGAATATACTTTACAGTATGTTACCACTAATATCATACGAGTATAGCTCAAGTCATACGGACAGGGAGCGTAGATCAGAAGTGACAGCAACGGCCCAGTCACACAAGACTCCCTATAATATTTGAGCTGTGTAATATTAGTGACATGCTGTATATACCGCTATGGAACCTTGAGTATGACCCTCAGAGGGTAATTATTAAAGCTTTTCATGTAGTTTCGTGAGTGAGACTTTTTTATCAGACGATTACCAGGATGAAAACCCTGAACTCCTTGCTTCAAACCCCACAAATCAAGGTTTCACAAAAATCGATTATATCCCTCACATCTGAACCCCCTATACATATTGAATTAAACACCCTACACTACACTCTTTAAAATGGACTGAAGTTAAAATTCCCTCTACCAGTAACGATCCTTGGAATAATGTTTGTCTTCTTTGAACATTTTCTAAAGCTTTAAACAATTTGAATACCTTAAACTACAAAATAGTGAATACAATTTTTCAGTTTTCTAATCTGTATATAGTACACAAGCTTGTGAATATTACTGTATATAGGGTTGCAGTAAAGACCAAAATATAGAACCAGTGAAACAAACGGTTACAATTTATACGATCAACGTGAAAATCCGAAAACTGTAAAAGATCTCAACTCAATGTCAATATATACTTCTATGCAGATCACCTACAGAAGCTCTCACTTCAGCACGAGCTATCCAATAAAATCTTGTAGCATCGGCACCCGAGATGAGACTGCTCTAGATCGAATTTGTATTGTTGTCTTTTCATTTTACGTTCAGTGATGAATTCGTTATCGAGTGAAGGTTTTTGAAGGAAAAGGCTATGGGTAAAGCTTCTCGCACAGTTATGTTATTAACCATATACTAGTATGCAATAAAATTGTAATGTGGGGTGCAAATCAGTGTAAATGGCAACAGCTGCTCGTTACTGACCATGTCTCCTAGCTTTTGCGCTGTTTCGTATAACATCCAAGAAACAGAATCTCATTTTCGAAATACTTCGCGATCAAACTACTACCTCGCCAGTGGCATAGCGAAGTAATGTTAAAAGGTTGAAATTTGAAATGGTTATTATAGATGAATATTTTTTACATAATAGTCTACAAGTTAATCATCAGACCGTAAGACTAGAATACTTATCCTTAGGCATCAAGCTGGGTTCTATTCGATGGGTTCCCATGGCCACTTACTGGCCTCATAATAATATTGCATTGGTATTGTCATATTAAACGTCCGCCATATTGGATTATAATGATGTCACTTTGCTTATTGTATTTCTTTTATCAATCCTTTTCATTTGATGTCCATAACATCGGGGTGATTATGGTAATCATAAACCGATGTTTTGCGGCGGCGGCCATATTGGATCTAGAATGATGTCACGTTGCTTACTGAAACTCTCTCATAAAGCCTTTTCAGTCGATAACCATATGATAGGGGGTAACAATAAAAATTATAAACGCCATCTTGCGGCAGTCGACATATTTTGAAGAGACATTTTGCCCTTTTATCTGATCTCATGTTATAGGAGTGGCTGTGGAAATTATAAATCGCCAAATTACGACCTCCGTCATACTGGATTTAGAATGACGCCAGTTTGCTTATTGTGTTTCCCTCATCAAGCTCTTTCATTTGATACCCATATCATATACCTACTATGGAAATGATAAATCGCCATTATGCACCATACGCTGCTAGATTCAAAATGACGACAGTTACAGTTTTCATACGAATCAGATAGGTATAAAAAATTTCACCTCGATTGGTTGAGGTTAATTGGTTCAAAATTGAGTTTAAGGATTTGTCCCACACATGCATACTAAAGATTTAACGTACCTACAGTTACTTGTACAAGGTTGGCAAAAAGTGCCACTGTTAACGCAATTTATATTGAAATCCCAGCTCAAATTAAGCCTGGAGAAAATGAAAACGGTTCAGGACAAAATTGTATTTTCTGTCTCTCTGAAGATACTCTGAATTGCCAAACTAAGTAACATTTTATTAGTTACCTAAAAAGCAACTTTGTCTTCAGAAGCGATTTTGTATTGTATTGCTTACCGTTTCCGAATTTGAAATCCCTAGTGCGTATATTTAGAGTACATTTAGCAAAGCTGAATTAAATTTCAACGTAGATTTCAACTAATCCTAGTAATTTCTTTTGAAATACATATTCGCTCAGCTTGGGGAGAACTCTGCACATGAACAATTTTGTCCTAGTTAATTATTTTAAAAAAATCATTTAACGAGAACATGTACCCCGAGAGCAAAAATAGTGAGAAAAGTGAATGTTTTCAATGAAAAGTGAGTAAAAGAGAGATGCATCGAAAAAAGTGCGAAACAGTGAAAAAATTCAGTCGCCAGCATCTCTGTATTTCTACTGATTTGTCAATAAACCTTCATCCGGTGGAGAAAATTTGAGAAAATTCAATGATTTCCATAAATTATTAGTCTCTTGGTTGGGATATAATAGACACCCTACAGAAAAATCGACTGCACCAATAAGAATGTGTGGCATTTTATAGTATGGAGATATATTGATCAAGGCGCTATTACGTCCATCCTTTCAGTATATGCTTTCATTCGAGGTTTTTCATTCTCTATTACAGCAGCTCAGCAGCCACCATTGCATATTTCTCCAGACGACAAGGAAATTGAATTCTCTCGAGATCGTCGGAACTCTAACCACGTCAATGTTTATTTATTATTGCTGGCAGAGAGATCTATTCAGGAATACTTGGCATTATTGCTTGGGATCGATATGGACGCTGGACACGGTCTGAGAATTCCTTAATATTTAAAGAGACCTTTATTACTAGAGAAGATAGACTCGACGACACAACTGGTATTATGACCAAAATTTTAATCCAAGGTAGTTTATCAAATACATTATCGATCAGAGATGACTGCTCTGCAGGCCATTCAAAATAACATAGTTGAATAAATAAATTCCTTTGAAATTGTTGGGATTGAACATATCAATATTCATTTTTGCTGGAGGAAATGCCAATTCAGGTATACTTGGTATTATTGTTTAGGGTCGATATGGACGGTGGACATGGACGTTCCTTAATGCTTTAAGAGACTCATTACTAGAGGTGCTACGAGTAAGGGTGGGTATATAGACAAAACAATAAAGGACAGATTATGATTTCACTTGGGATGTTTTTTATTGGTCTTGACTGGTTTTTTCTCATGTTTCAGGTCATGTCTTGTATAAGCCAAACGGGCATAGATGATTGTTTTGAAAATGAGTCTCCTCGTGCTGCTCATAATAATCAATATAAAATGTGTGCATAATATGGGAGCAATATTCTACCCAACCAGCATTTGCTTAAAATGGGCTATCACCCAAGAAAAAGTTAGCTATATTTGTCAAATTTTAGTAATTATATCCTTCAATGTTGTCCTCAAAAGTTGAATTGTCTGGAGAGTTGAATCCTATATCAAAAATTGGTAACTACGTACCAAATTAGTGCCCTAATAGACCTTTGACCAAGATATTAAATTGGTTGGTTCAGTACTACAAAGAACACACCTCTAAGAAGTACTTTGAGAATTCTTGACATTGAAGACAAATCCAGAACTTATAGCTTACCGAGTATTAACCCAAAATATGACCTCAATGTTAGGTTCTTTTTTGGGCATATTGGTAAGCTGAAATTATCTTATTAGTGAATAATAAAAATTCCCTATAAGTTTGCAACAGATATTGGTAAAAAACAAGTCAATAACCCTATTGTACACCTTCAGATTACAAGGAATATTTTACTTGCACCTCCCCCGTACTGATTTTTGATGACTATTTGATAATCGTTTATTTTAATTTGCAACGTGCTCTAATTTAGAAGGCGCCTGAAAATTTAAACAGAAAGGTGCCTAAGGTTTATGGGCACACCTCGCAATACTATCGGGCTGTTAAAAGAGACTCACCTAGCACGATTTTTTAAACGCGCATGCGCGTTCAATTCGGAAGTATTGCGGTAATATTACGTTCCGCTCAATATTAGAACAGTGTAATACAGAACGTTATTTTTAAGTGATAATTTCTTATCTATGGCACGTTATAGAACCTAACCTTTTTTTATTTGGAACAAGCTGAATACGGGATATTTAAAAACCACACAGTATAAACCAGAGAACTATTCATCCCTGTCAGGAATTTTTTTCCATCGCTTACCCGCAATACGAAGTGCGATTAAAGTATAATTCATACTAATCCTACCAGCTACAGAAAACTGATAAATACAGCCAGGACCTAAGTAATTATCAGGTCTGAAATAGGGGAAAATCCTCACAGGTCGAAATTCTGAAAACGACCATATTTGATATATTTTAAAATTAAAGCATGAACATTAACTAATTGTTCACTTACTATGTTACTTTTTCCAAAAAATACCGCCAAAAAATATGTTTATTTTGCATATAATTAACACCGTAGCACCTTAAAACAAAGCGTTCTTACAATTTGAGGTTATGTTGTTGTCACAGCGTCTCGTTAAAATTGATAACATAATTTGTCAATGTAGCTAATATCTAATTTTGGGTAACTATTGTGTCCATATTTGACGAAAAACTTTCCTGCACATACATCTTTCGTTGATTTCTGACCGAAAATCATTGTTATAAAAAACAAGTGGAAGCCATTTATTTAACACACTCGGCTATAGACAAATGCTTCATCAGATATTCTTACTTTAAACCAATAGATTACCAACTATATGTATGAGCAAGAGACAGCGAGATAATATGTTTCCTTTATGGTTAAATTTAGGTTAGACTTATGTGATTTTATAGTCCAAAATTACTACGATTTTACCACAAGATGACGTCAATAGTTGTTTATATCATTCGACGTATTAGTAATAAATACCTCATCGACCCAATGTTGATTTTAAATTACGTTAGGTTTATTCCCCACTTTGGGAAACAGGCAAAGGCTTGGAAGTAAATGTAACCTTTTTTTAAATTAAACTATTTTGTGGAATTAACGTAATTATAACTTAAAATCTTTGTTGGGCATCACTGCCCTATAAGCCTAGCATTAAAAATTTTAAACATGACCACCCATTCCATTAACGAAAATGTTCCAAGGTTATATTAATCATGTATCAATGTCACCATACCGAATTTCCGGTTGGTAGGTTGACCTGTTAAAAAACAAGTAGGGACCTTTTTGAAAAGCACTGAACGGATGCATTTGATAATTGTTATCGTAAAACTGACATGAAATAAACGATTTCTATGGTAGGATGTTGCAGCGCGGAATTCACGAAACAAGGGTAGAAAGGCAATTTGGGATTCAGTACCAGTATCAGTTATAAATTTGTACGAATTTAGTAGCTCCTGATGCAATGCTGAGTAGGGTGATAACGATAGTAACAGTGTAATAGGGCGGACGAGGGGATAAGTGAAATTAACCTTAAGTTTAATTTATCTTCCCATATATCTCGACCTTAGTTGGATTAGGAAGAACCGTTTTGTGATTTTCTGATACTCGTTACAACGACTCCATATTCAGTAGATTCTAAAGGGCTTTTCCGATAAGTATGAGTCGATTTAGAGGTAGAATAAAACAAGCTGTGTTTCATGTGCAGGTTATTCACAAGCCGGAACCATGGGAAAAAACTAGTATTTTGACGGAAAAATGAGCAAAAAATAAGGAAGGCTCAAGCACGGGCCAAAGAAAAACGCCTCTGCTTTTATATATTTTTAAAGCTTTGTTCACCTAAGTTAACATCAAATTACCAGCGCATGATGTCTACAGCCAATCCGATCGCCGACTTACATTACCGTTTTAGTCAGGAATTGATAGCTAATTAAGGATTCAAGGATATTTGGGGGCTTTTATGTTTATTTAATGTTCTGCCATCAAGTTACAACGGAACGAGGGATATTGCCCTTGACATTTTTAGCTAAGAATTAAGATTAAGGGCTAAAGGATATAATGGGAGTGTTGCGAATTTCTAAAGGCGGTAAGCTGTCCATATTTCCTAAACCATTATTATCGTTTTCAAGAACAATAAACATATCCCTCGTAATATTATAACTAAGGTCATTGCATTGAAATTGAAGTGTTCAGTGTCAAAAAATCGGTACATATAATCACCTTGAAGCCGGTAACGCATACCATATATTCGAAAGGCTGGTGCTGCCAATGCGAATAATATGATTTAGGTGGTCGTAAAGATAATTTATGATACTTTGAAATAATGATCGTTGACAGATAAGGTTCTCATGATTTATTGAGGGCGAACTGGTATGTGCACACTGTGATTCATTGGTCCATAATTTCGAGTATGCATTTTTCATCTCACTGCAATTCATAAAAACGTATCCTCCATACTTAAAAGGTCACGTTTCACCGTGATAACATAAGCCAGGAAAATACAACATAAAATTGAAGCTCGCAACTTCTATAAGACCTTTTGTTAAGTTGATGTTGCTTAATGCGGCTGCGATCTACTAGAAGGCACCCAGTATCATAAAAGGCTTCTTTCGTCGATGGCGTTCAAACTACAGTTTTATATGTTTTCAAGGTATAATTGATGTATTTTTGTACAATGTCACACAATTGCCAAAGTTGTAGTCAGCTGCAGCCAATATTGGCATACTTCTGAACAGGCTGTCTGATAAACATGATTAGAAATAGAGCGTCTTCTAATGGACTTTGTTAAAACTGTCTTCGAAATCACTAATTCAATATGATTTACGGAAGAGATATCAATTACATACTGTTGTCGCCTAGTGCCATGTGTCGATTGTCAAGTAACACAATGCCATAACATACCTTCAGTTTCGCAATTCATTTTGCTACATCTCAACAGTTCATTATTTTGAAACGTGAAACTATTCGAATATAAAATCTTTGGGCTTTTGGTCGGGTTTTTTGGTTCCTGAGTTAGGCCTATGCATCCCCACATCTTCACATACAAAGTTCTCTAGCTACAACATTATTCACATTATCTGAATAATCAGACCTATTCACATAATCTGAATAATCAGATCTATCTCCGTTCTTATTTGCGACAATTAAGTTCTTTCTCAATCATAATAAGCATTGATTATGATAATTCATATCATATTAATTAAAAACCACACACATCAAAATGAGATTCTCAGCAGTACAAGGATGATATTTCCTAAAAAGGCAATTCTAATTCGTCTGTTTTGGCACCGGGAATAAATGTTTTTTCTGGAGCTGGTAAGTTTGTATTTGTACACCTAAGTGCATTACAATACTTGTAAGTCGAAGCAGAACAACGTTTGTAAATAGCGTGAAGCGTGCGCGCCGAGTGCACCGCTGTGTGGTGGCGATGGCGGCTGATGTAATGGGACGTCTTCCTGATATTTGGATGAACTGATTCACACTGCACCGGCATGTGGAAGTCGCATAGTTTTGGAACGATATTTTTTTATTTTCACGGCCGTGGTTTTATGTAATTTCCTGAATATTTTGGTATATTTGGTCAAAAACATGAATGATGGAAAACTAATTGAATTTGTGCGCGCACATCCCATCCCGTGTTGTAGAACCAGCCAAATTCAAAATACATGACTTCCGTTTTCTTCTCGTTTCTTCTTCTCTTTCGCCCAGAATTAATGCAATAATTGTTGGAAGAACCAAGATGAGTAGTCAATATTTAAAATCAATACTGCCACAATCGTGAGGAGGGGAGGGGTCAGAAGCTGCTTTGAAGGGTTCAAATGAGAATGCAAAAAATAAAACACAATACGTATATTGACTAAACATCGTGCAAATAAAAAGTAGAAGTGCAAAGAGAAATTCGCCCAGATGACCCAAGGCTCGAATGCTTCCCCATGTCAGGCCATCCATAATGGCGGCAAAGAATACGCATTTGCAGACTATGCATTACTTGCCGTTTCTCAGATGTGGTTAAGGCTTTCTATCAACTGAAGCTCGTGCGTGTAAGGGGATACAGGGCAGCGACTTGTGGCATTATTCTTATAGGAGTTACACAAGTATGAGGAATTAGATAACATCTGCGTCTCCGCATGCATATACAGGGTGGCCCATCCATCTGTGGACGGAATATTACTCATAAACAAATACATTTTGGGAAAATTATTTATAGGATGTTATGCATTTCTAAAATATTGGCCATTATACCGGGTGTCCCAATTTCGACCTACATATCAAAGTTGTGATTTTGCAAACGAAATGCCTCAAATTTTATTGCATATTTGGATAAACCAATTCAAGATAAGAAAATTGATATAACATATTATGGGGATTTAGTAATTAGCTGCTCAGATATAAAGTGTTTTGTCTAGAAAAACCCCCCTTTTCGGCCAACCCCTCAGTCCACCTCAGCTTTTATCTCATTTGTTACTTTTTCGAATTTCAATTTTTGCTCATACAAGGTGGTCAAAAACGCAAATTGTAGTTTTTCTCAAAAATTTTAAATGCATCACCCTTTACATTTGTGCAAGTTTGGATACAATTTTTTATAAGCTTTTTTTTGATACTAGACACATAAGGGTTCTTACGGCTATTTTTTCGGTTATTAGCACGTCCTTTATGGAACGGCTTAATTCCCTACAATATCGCATCATCCTTGGAAACAAATAAATTGTTGATTAGTTACAAACTGTCAAAATTAGCTTTGTGAGCATTATAATAAAAACGTGTACGAAAAAGAAATGGTGAATATGGTGTTCGTTTTGGGCGAAGCCCAATGGAATAGTTTCCTAGCATCTCGCATTTATAAGCAACGGTACCCTAATATGCGACATCCAAGGCCGGAAACATTTTCCACACTACGAGAACGCTTTGAATCAAGTGGAGCAGTGGTATATAGTAAAAAATGTATAAATAATCCAAGTGTCACCAATGAGGCGAATCAGTTGGAGGTTCTATTAAAGTTGCAGGAAAATCCCCATTTAAGTGCACGGCAAAGTGGAGCTGAAACTGATATATGCAGAACTGCTGTTCAAAGGATTATTCACAAGCATAGGTACTATCCATATAACCTATGCTTGCATCAAGGCCCTCGTCCTCGCAGCTCGAATGGAGTTTAGTTGAATAACGCTAAATAAAGTGAGTGAAGACACTACTTTCCTGAATAAGGTTCTTTTTGGCGATGAGGCAACTTTTAACAGCATAGGTGTTGTCAACAGGCGTAACATGCACTATTATGCGACGAAAAACCCTTACTGGGTTAGGCAAATACATTTCCAAAATAAATGGAGCTTGAATGTTTTTGGAGGAGTTATTGGCAGACAAGTTATCGTTCCTTTCTTTTTCGACAACAGATTAACAGGTACAGAATACTTGAATTTTTTTATTTGCCTTTGCTTTTGGAGGATGTCAATCTGCAAACTCGGATGCATATGTACTTCCATATATATCATAGCATAATCGTGTGCGTAACTATTTGGACAACTGGAGTAACAATCGTTGGGTCGGTCGTGATGGGCCTATATCTGGGCCTCCTAAATCACCAGATATGACACCGATGGACTTCTTTCTATAGCGCTACGTTAAGCAAGAGGTTTATAGATATCCACCATCTACCCCGGAAAATATGAAGGAAAGGATTAAGGATGCTTTTCTAACATAAGAGAAAACATGCTGATGGATGTGCAACGGTCATTTATCCAAAGACTACGGCTGTGTATTCAACATGGGGGAGATATATTCGAGCAGTTTTTGTAGATTAGATCTTGAGTAGTGATAGTTGTTTGTTTATGTTGTTGTTATAGTTGTTTTGCTCTATTACGCTTGAAGCTGATTTATACTGTTCTGATTGTTATTAGTTTTTACGTCAAATATGTACTCTTAGTTGCAATATGGAACTAGCCCACTGTTTGTCTGTTGTTTCCATGGATGATGTGTTTTTTCCTTAATTTTGGTGTGTTGTTCTATTAAAAGCTTAATAACTCAAAATCTAACGATTTTATCTGAATCAAACCTTATACCAAAAAAAAAAATCTTATAAAAAATTAAATCCAAACTTGTGCAAATATACACGGTGATGCATTTGAAATTTTTGAGGAAAAGTACAATTCTCGTTCTTGACCACCCTGTATGAGCAAAAATGAAAACTCGAAAAAGCAACAAATAAGATAAAGGCTGAGGTGTGTAAGTTTCTTTTGATACAAAATTCAGCACTCCAAATTTCAAAATGGGGGATCGAGGGGTTGGCGAAGTGGACGGTTTTTCTGGACAAAACACCTTACATCTCAGTAGCTAATTACCAAAACCCCATAGTATGTTATATCAATCTTCTTCTTTTAAATTGGTTTATCTAAATATGCAATAAAATTTGAGGCATTCCATTGGGACATCCTATATAATTGGCAATATTTTATAAATGTGCCCTCAAATGTCATGTATAACATGCCATAAAAATACTTTCCGAAAATGTATTTGTTTATGAGTAATATTCCGCCCACACATGGATGGGCCACCCTGTATAAACTACACTTCTATATGGTATTCATCCTTAATGTAATCAAGAAATACATCATTCAGAAGTTAAAAATAGTTTGCATCTATCTAACGTTATGAATCATAGTAAGCGATTAAATTGATCATTACCTCTAAAATGAATATGTAAGCATCTATGATTTGTTTCAAATTAGCGTTACATGATAACGTTGTATATCATACAACATTCTGCACGTAATGAATACAATCCGAAGTTAACTTTTGATTACTTGAACTTTATTTGTTCATATTAAAGTGTGGGTGGAGGTAACAGACATTCTTGTCTTTAGGAAACTATACAATCCGCAACTACAATTAGCTCACAGTTTCCTTGAAGTTTGAATTAATATAATGTTGTTTGATTGATTTTTCGAAACTAATTGTTAGTAGTCTACATTTTTAAATGTTCGGGTTCCCAAATTATGAGCACAAGGCAGTTTATATGTATGTGTGACGCCTTACCTACACCTCCACAAAACGAATTTTTAGAACGATTACCACATTTTGCTATCTATTCTTTCATTGTTTATCGCTGAAGCCTCAGACCAACCAACAAATATAGGTCCGATATTAATTGCAAATTGCATTTCTGTACAGGCGTTTAAATAAGCAGTTTAATACGAATTGCATCCTGGGTATAAATGAGGTTATAGAGCGTAGAATAAATATACAGGGTACTCATGAAATAACTAGACAAGCTTTTAGGGCGATAGAAGAAAAAATGGCGTCATGTGGATTGACTGCACTTCCTGAGCAACTCCGTCGTCAGATAGTAAAGGGTTAAGTTCAGCGCAATTTATATCCTCTGGGAAAAAATTTAGTTACGAACATGTACAACAAAGAAATTAAATGCATTAAGTCATTCAAACAGGCCCATACAATTAGTCCATAGACATTCTTTCCATGGCCCATCATGTGGCAACGTTGTCCCTTTCCTCATCTGCGTGGCATCGCTGCAGCGAGTTATCTTTCATTTTGTGCAGAGGTCATCTGTTTTTTGCGTTTCAGTACGCATAAATATATAAGCCGGATTGGTTCGCCAGGCGGTGCGCTTACATAGGCAGGAAGGAGAAAGCAGTCGAAAACATGTCTTTATCATTCTAAGTTTTAAATACGGCTAAATCTATGACGTGTGATTGGTTGAGATCGTATGAATATACTAGAATCAAAAAAAATCATATATACTAACACACCCCCAACCCACAACCCTCAAATGTCAACCTATACAAAAAAATTTCCGAAAATGATCAGGACCCTCCAAAACATCAAAAAACGAAGCTTGAGCGATTTCTATTTTTCGTGTTTTTGCCCCTAGCACCGCCACCACTAGACCGATTTTCATAAGTTGCAAAGCTTTTCCATCCTTGGCATAGTAGAAACCTTGCGTGAAAATTCGATCAAAATCCGTTCGGTACTTCTAAAGTTATATGTGGTTATAAAATTAGCGGACGGACAAACCGACAGACAGGCAGACTGACGGAATCGTGTGACATGGCTTTTCGTGATGATCATGTCATATAACATCCAAAAAACAATATCTTAATTTCGAAATTTTTCTCGATTACAATACTTCTTCGACAGTTTTGGCATAGGAAGTAAAATGATTAAAAATTTTGATGTCTTGACATTACAAGAACATGAAAGACATCTTTTACCACTACGGAAAGAATAGATTACCCGAAAAACTTTCACGCATAGTCTCTTGATAAAAAAAAGAAACCGTAAACTAAGTAATAACAAGGGATAATTCAGCTAAAGTGCTGCCATCAACCACTCCACAGAAACGAGTATGAAAATAACAACACGTCCCCCGCATTAGCAAACTCTTATCAAAGGATCGTAAAAGTTTATTGACCAAATGTTGATAAAGCCGCAGCCAGCGCGAAGGCAGGATCAGACCAATCATAAATGGAAAACGATCTTCGATACTCAGGAAGGACCTTATGAGGAAATATTTTCGAGTAACACAAAAATAAAGATACCATTACATTTCATGGTTTTTGACGAAAAAAGTTAACCATATATGACCACCTGCAATAATATGGCAGTATATACGGTTTATATTTCTCAGTAGTTTGCAAAGGTTAGGAAAATATTGTATACGAAAATACTTCAGGGTTCACAAACAGTTTATTTCAGTCGAGGCAAAGGGCGTAACGTTATTATAGCTCAACTCATGGTTTACATCATATAAAAGTTCATACTTTCTTTATTGAGATCTATGTTAAGATGTTTAAATATTTTCAACACACAACATAACGAATGATACAGAATTTTGCAATTAAAAGTAGTATCAAATGTTACATCAAAAACTTGAAGTTTAATAGTCTGCCATGGTAAAGGTAGTGTAGGTAAGGTTCTGATTCCATGACAAACTCATTATTCAGGTACTAACTTAAAATAGGTAATAATTTTCATTTAT
This sequence comes from Acanthoscelides obtectus, assembly GCA_963669975.1. NCBI lineage: Eukaryota > Metazoa > Arthropoda > Insecta > Coleoptera > Chrysomelidae > Acanthoscelides > Acanthoscelides obtectus. Next base: position 56,956,249 of record CAVLJG010000008.1, on the reverse strand, counting down.
TTCCAATGCTTTTTCGTTAATTTTTGCCAGATTTTTGAATAGATAGACCATTGTGCGTTGCCTAACTACGAGTATTATGAGTGAAATGAAAATTTATTGCGTCTGTATTAAATCACGATATTTTAACAGAGCTTTTCATTCCATCCCATCACAATAAAATATCACGAGATAAAGCATAGTGATAGACAGGGAAATATCTATAGAACAAAAGTCAATAGAAGGTTTGGCTCCGGAAAAGTCTAAATGCGAGATTGAATTCGCTATATAAATCGAAAAGCTGAGCCGGAAATTCACCGAGACTGCATTTGGAGAGTATTCACAGTGGAATGGAAAATGTCGCTTTTAAAGCACCATTGTTTTCACCATAAAGTCTCTATAAAATCACGAGTTACAAGTGTAATCCTTTCAAAAACGCTTCGCAATCAAAACTGTTTACTTTTAATAATAGGCTTATATTTTGTGTTCGCAGTTCAATACTTGCCGTTCAACAAGTATTTAAAATATAAAGTGTTTGAGGTCAAATCGGATTTTATTTTAATAGTCCAAGGGTTATGTAGTAGTTGGTATATTTCAAAATGATTAATAGGCGGAACACTACTGATTTTGTGTTTTATACTTCAGTATCTCTTTAGTATGTTTGGATGTTACATAGCTTGTACAGACTGTGAAAATGAAAAGGCCGCCAGTTGTTTCCTGAAACATACGGTTGAAATAGCGCTAAAATAATCTGATCTCAAAATACTCTTCAAGGTGTTGTAGAACAAGGCTTTAACTTTAATTTAGATACTTGAAGACCTCAAAAATTATAATTTTTATCAGTTTTTGAATATCGAATATACCCGCACGGTAACCGAGATCAATTTAGTTTAAACAATTTTTCTTAATAAATTACATTTTTTTGTCCGGACAACTTTTTCCTGCTTGCTCTACAAGACCCCGAAAAGTGTTTTGAAATTACTTTATTTTAAACCGATTTCTAACCTTGTTTGTTATGTCAAAATAGGCGACATCTTCGTTTTCGCAGACTGTAAGCCGGATTTTGATGAAATTTAGAAGGTTACTAGTATGCCAAATACGTACAAACTGTGCGGGTTTTAAAAGTTGATCCAGTGACGGCTTAGCTACAAATGATAAAAAATCGTATAACAAACTTCGTTTTTTTACGTTTCCGTGGTCCTTGCATGTTTTTGAATATTAAAAAAATGGAGCTCGCGGGTTGCAGGGGGCGGAGGAGAATATATATTTTTGACGTTTCCTCGAATATTTGCCTTAGGAATACCCGCGTCGAGCGCAACGAAAATAGATCAACCTGTCGCGGTCTGACTGCAACGTTGCCGGGTAGAGACTAGAGACTAAATGTATGGACCTTGCAGTAAGCTACTTTTGCAGAACTTATGAAGACAAACGGGTTGATGTCAGCAAAGCTGACCTGGCTCATGTCCATATTGTATTTTCGACTAGTTGTCGGTGTCAAATCGAAGGTTTAGTATCAAATGGCCTTATCTACAATTTTTTGAAATAGGGATATAGGAACAGATTTAGAATACTCCATTTGGAGCTCAAGGACTTTGTTCTCCCTATGGTGACAAAGGACTGTATATCAGTTTTTCCCGGAATTCAAGTTTTTGAGGAACTGCAATTAAAATGAAACCACAAAACTGTAAAATTGATATGGTAGAGCAGTGGTCGCCAACCTTTTCAATGTGTTGAACTACTTTGATAATTTTGGAATGAACAGTGAGCTACCTAGTCATGCTTCAGTTGCAGCCTTACTTTTGTCGATTGTTTTTAAAAACATTGTCTGATGTCCAATTAACTGATTTTCTAATTGTTTCAGTTTTTCCTTTCTGGTTGCAGAACGTAATGGGAATGAATTTTCAAAATTCGAATGTACAGTTATATAGTGCCTCTCGATATTCCTTCTTTTAGCAACAGAAACAGATGTACAGTATTACATGACAGAGATACATTTTCACCTTTAACTTCTGTAAAGAAATATTGTTCTTCTCATTCCGAATGGAAATGATATGTCTTCATCTTCTTACTACTGCTCATAATGTTTTTAATTGTAGGACAGCTCTAACCCAACCGCTGGAACTTGTAAGCCTTGCGTATTTATTCCGTTCAAAGTAATTGAGATCGATCTCGAACAGATCGCTCACCGCAGTGTTGCCGCTGTTTGTGTTTATTATGAGAATTTACAAATTTTACGGAAGCTTCTATGATTTTTACACTTTTTTAAAATATACTATGAGCCACCAGAATTGCCTTTGCAAGCTACCGGTAGCTCGCGATCGACGGGTTGCGACCACTGTACTAGAGGATAATATCGGGGTCGGATGGTCGCTGTTAAATTCGAACCAATAGAAACTGCTTGAAACAAACAACATGCTATTCGGTTTACAGTCAAAGTCTTAAGGCGAAAAGCCTATTTCTGCTGATCGGCATTTAAACAATTTCCTTCAGACGAAATATTCATATTTGTTTCGCAAAAAGCAAGTTTACATAGATTGCAACCATTTTGATTGAACCATGCACAACGCAAAATGCAAAAATGGCAAATAAAAGCTTCATTAAAACGTTGACAAACCCCTTTTTATAACTTAAACTCGCGAACAAGAAGTACAATACGCCCGTTGCCCGGCCACCCCCCAGATACAAACAAACAAAATCAATGCTGCCTAACGCCAATTCAAAAGTCCAAATGACAATTCGACACCAACTCACCCTACCAAAATATAGTAATCGCATTAAGCGGTGTCACTCACGCTCTCATGTCATTTCCAACGTAACGTGGCTTATCACAGTGGCGTACACGAAATGTTTTAATGATTTTACATCAAGAACTTGTCAAACGGGACGCGGCCTCTCTCTATTTTGGAAACAATCAGCTGATGTAGCGCAGCGCTTGTCGCCTCGTTCGCGGGATTATAAAGTTAGGTCCCGACACCCGACACAGTTCAGTCACCATCTCGCGTTGGAACAGTGAGGAACGCGCTTTTGCCGTTCAGGCTAGGAGTCGGTTTATGGAGAATAAGGAAGGTCACATATCGGATTTGATCTTCCAAAACTATACTGACCGACAAAAAAGGTAAACACCTACGTATGTTTATTATAATTCCAGAATTTTTTACATATCGATTTATCTTGCAATGAACAACAAGTGATAAAATGGTCAGGTTACCAACAGATCCTTACGCAGTATACTGCAGGAAGGCCGAGGACAGCGAGCGAGGGATTCTGGACGTCCCAGAGGGACCATAGAGCGACACGACCGCAGGTTAAGACTTCTGGCTCTGAGAGACAGATTCAGTAGTACTCGAAATCGCTAATCACTGGTTTGAAGAGCATGGAAGGATAGTTGGTGTGCGTACTGTGTATCACTGAATACGACAGTTTTGCCTTTTTGTTAACGCCCACATTGGGTGCTACCTCTCACAGCTAAACATCGGCGTATCCTGTTGTTGTGGTGTAGAAAAAGAATTCTTTGGGACCGGCAATGGCGACGTGGTGAAAGACGTGACCCACAAATTGACAGAGAGCGACACGTTTACTACACCGTGGGAGTTATGGTATGGGGTACTATTGCTTATGGTAGCAGATCACCGCTAATTTTCATCAGAGGCGACGCTATATTCATCAAGTAGTGGAGTCTCATCTTATTCCATACCTAAACACCGTCCAAACTCCTATTTTTCAGCAAGACAATGCCAGACCGCATGGTGCCAGAGCATCGTTAGCCTTCATGGATCAACATCGCATCAACCGTTTACCTTGTCCACCACGATCGCCTGACCTATCTCCAATTGAACATGTCTGGGATATGATAGGTCGCAGGCTATTGAATTTGCAACACCCTCCACATACTTTAGCAGCTCTTACTCACGAAGTTGCAGTAGCCTGGAATGAGGTACCCCAACAGTATATCGACCACCTTATCAGCATGATGTCCAGGCGTGTCAATCAGTGTATAAGAAATCGTCGATCCTCAACACATTACTGAACCAGCTTCTGCAGTCATTTGAGCAATCAAGCTAAAAATTCAATCGTTTTACTGGTCAGAGACACTGAATATACAGGGTCCGTCAGAAAGAACGCATGTTTTTCGAATGGGCTGGTCCCTTGTCGGTCGGGAAGGGCGTGATAGGTAGTAGGAGAAGTACCGTTTCAGTTCGTAAGATGGTTTGGAACGTTGAACATCGTGTGTTCACTGTACGTGGGTACTTTCAAAACGGCGAGTCTGTCGTTCGAACGCAACGTGAGTTTTGCATTCACTTTCGTGTTCCACGTCGTGGGACAGTACCAGACCGTAACACCATTTTGAGATGGGTGGAGGCATTAAACACAACAAGTAATGTGATGAAGAAAAAATTGCCAGGGCGAAACCGTACTGATAGATCCCCCGAAAACGTAGACAGAGTGAGAGTTGACACGCTGCAAAGCCTGAATCCTTCGGTCCTTTTGCGTGCCAGTTCCCTAGGGATCCACGCGTCCTCTGTTCGCCGCATCTTGAAGAAGGATTCAGTGTTCCATCCTTACAAAATCCAAGTTTGTCAACAACTGTTGCCAGGGGATTATGCACAACGTGTTAGTTTTGCACAGCTCATGATTGAACAGTTAGATAACAATGACATGACGCTGTTTATGAGTGATGAACCACATTTTCATTTACATGGATACGTCAATAAACAAAATTGTCGTTATTGGTCTCCAGTGAACCCCCAACAGTTGTATGAGCACCCCCATGCATACCGCGAAAGTTACAGTTTGGTATGCAGTGAATGAATGAATGAATCTTAAAATTTTAGAGGCATCCCGGCCACCATAAGGAGCCAGTGCATAGGCCACTTAAGCGGGCCCTTATGCACCTCTACAATCCTTAAATCACAAGCCTCGCCCTTTTAGCGAAGTTGAGAATCGCCTTGAGTCCAAGCTCCTTGACGTCCTGAGGGTCCAAAGTAATGGACCCCAGTATAGTCTGCCTATAGTAGCTCAGAGCGTCACAGCGACACAAAACGTGCGCCGAGGTCTCTTCCTCTACACCGCAGCGTTCGCACAAGGGATCCTCAGCCACCCCCATCACGTGCAGGTGACGCCTTAACGTGTTATGGCCAGACAACAGTCCCACCAGAAACCTTAAGTTGGGCCTATCCAGAGATAGGCAGAAGCGTCCATCCTTAGCACTGGGCCCTTCAATCAGCTCTCGTGCCTGGCGGAGATGTCTAGAGATACTTCTCCATTTCTGAGAGTGACGTCTTGCAACCCACGTCTCCATTTTCTTCATAGCTTTATGCGCGATCACTCCTAGAGCTGGCTCAGGGCCAACGAGCTTACTGGCTGATCCTGTTTTCGCCAGAGTGTCCGCCGTATCATTGCCCCTTATCCCAGCGTGCCCCGGTACCCATATTAACGATACCGGATGCCTCGCTGCGAGGCACTCCAGAGCCTCCCTGCATTGCAATACAAGACTAGAAGTAATCTCACAGGCACTTAGTGCTTTCATTGCAGCCTGGCTGTCGGATAAGATTGTTATTCTTCTCCTAGGCCACCCTCCTCCAGAATGTGAGACACACAAGCCAGAATCGCAAAGATCTCCGCCTGGAAAATAGTGGTGTATCCACCGAGAGGCAGAGATAGCCTAGTTCTAGGCCCAGAGACCCCAGCACCTGAGCCCTCTTCGGTGACCGAGCCATCCGTGTACCAGACCTGCCCCCTGCCCGCTCACTTCGGTGAGTCCCCGGCTACAGGGCGTCCCACTCCTCCCTCGTTGGATACTCCACAATAAACTTGAGGTTGAAGCGATATTTAGGGGTAATACGATCTCACCCCTGCTTAGAAGGACGGGGTCCTCCCTTTCTAATTCGACTAAGATGGCAGTATGCCCCTTGACAGGATTCAAGAAAGCCCAGCTGCCCTGACACCACAGTCGATGAGCGACTACTCTCGCTTCACCGCGGATCACCAGATCCAACGGTGGGAGATCCAACAGAGCTTCCATTGCACTCAATGGCGTTGTTCGCACTGCGCTTGTAATGCTAATACAGGCCAAACGCTGAATTTTATTGAGTTTGGCCTTAGTTGTCTCAGTTCTAATGCAAGGCCACCAGACCAGGGAGCCGTACAAGAGAGATGGACGTACTATCGTCGTGTAGAGCCAGTATATCACTTTGGGTTTAAGCCCCCGCCTTACCCCGACAACACGTCTACAAGCCCACATCGAATTGCGAGCCTTGCTAACCTTGTATTCCACATGCTCTCTCCAGTTCAGTTTGCAATCCTGGATAATTCCCAGATATTTCACTGACTGGGACAAAACTAATCTAGTCCCAAAGAAGGTCGGCATGACCAGCCCGTCAAGCCTTCTTCTCCTAGTGAATAGGATCAGCTCGGTCTTTTCAGCATTAACAGAAAGATCGACTATCCTACACCACGATTCCACGGAGCGCAGAACGCCCTGCATAATTTCCGAGACTGTTCTACAAAAACGCCAACCATCTACTATGCTTACGTCATCAGCATAGGTTGGTATGCAGTAGGCCCAACGATTATTATTAGGCCTTATTTTTTGAGGATGATGGAGAAACAACTACTGTAAATTCAGAGCGTTACATCCACATGCTGAACAACTTGTTTTTCCGGAACTTCGACGTCGACATGTCCGTCTCAGAACAGTGTGGTTCCAACAAGACGGGGCAATATCTCACACACCTCGCACTTCGATGGACCTTTTTCGGGAAAAATTCCCAGGACGTCTCATTTCTCGTCGTGGCGATATTCCATGGCCCCCTTGCTCCCGGACCTGTCAAGGTGTAATTTTTTTTATGGGGCTACCTGAAATCAAAAGTTTATCAAAGCAAGCCTCGAACCCTCGTCGATTTGAAGGAGGAAATAAGAAGAGAATTAACCCAAATTCCTGCACAGATGCTGGCGGGAGCAATGGGCTCATTTCGGGAGAGGCTTGATTCCTGCATTTCGACTAAAGGGCGCCATATGGCCGACATAGTTTTTAGAACGTAAATTTTGTTTTACTCAAAAAATGACATGTATTTCTGAGTATTTTGATGTAATAAAATATTTTTCCCATACTTATTTTGACTGTACTACTCATTTAAAAAAACATGCGTTATTTCTGACGGACCCTGTATATTGCAAAAATAATTTAAATCGGATAAACATACGTAGGTGTTTCCCTTTTTCTGTCACTCAGTATATGAAATACAAAACGTAAGGAATGCGACTACATTATAAAAAAAAACAAATAAAAATGTTCTGATTCATACAATGGGTTTTACTATATTTTGAAAAAAGGAACTTATGATGCCGCACCCTGTATTATGCAGTGTTTATCCTGTTTTAGATGAATGTGTATGCCAACAATCCAAGGCTGTTTGTTTATTCCAAGCGATTATTACCATCAAGGACCTAAAAATATGTAAAAGATAGAAAGATACCACTTGATGCAACTGACAATGCAAATTCCCTTCTCCTCAATATCGAATCCTGAGGGGAGAGCTATGCATTCAGTTACAGACGCACAGGGAGGGTTAGACAAACAGTGGGGGTTAGATAGCCGACGCACGGAGGGTAGATGCGTCGTCCAGATAGCCAAAGAACGCGGATGGGATGCAGATTGAATGTTTCCATGGTTCGTCCTCGTGGAATTTGCAATTAACGATTTCGCGTATGAGTTATTGTACGGGCGCAGATAGAGGGGGCGACGTTAACCCACGAGGCCGACGCCCGACGCGACGCTATGCGCCCGACGATTTAATGGTTTAATTTATAGGAAAGCGAAGGGCTGCCTCCGATTTTTACGCGCCGATGGCAACGGCCCCCAGTTTCAAATATCTGTATCATAAATGCGGGATTTCCTAGCTGCCGTTATTCTGGATGATGCTAGTACTTGTCATTTATGTCAAGAGCGCTATGATGTTATGTCGCAACCGAATTAGACAGCTAGAAATGCGAATACACTTGCTCATACCTGATCTTCACGCTACTTGACTTAAAATCAAGTCAAGCTCAAGTCAAGTGTTATGTATGAGCAGTCTCAAGTAGTTATTACGTCTTTCTCAAAAGTACTTGGAAATTTAATTATTCTTGATATTACTTGATGTTTTTTGTTCATATAAATAAATACGAGTAGATTACAAATAAACAACGAAGGACTATTTTTCACATGTTTCAGAGAACACAATACATATTGAACAAAATAATTGGTTCATCGTATAACAAATAATAGAGCGAGACAACTGCAAACTCAAGTAGAAAAAACATTTCTTCATCAGCTGATGCAAAAAATGAAAATTTCTAAATTAACTTTTCATTCGCTAACTACGAGTTAAGACACATGAGGATCCTATCATATTTATAATGGTGGTATAACTAAAATAATAATAAATAATCTTTATTTCAAAATAACAGTGCACAATTACAACGTAATGTCCGCTGTCAGGTGAAATATACGTCACATAATGCCATTATAGAAACAAATGCAAGAAACAAAAATAGTGTCGAAATATTACAATATTACACAATGTTTGTTTCACATTTCTAGATATTCATCGAGCCCATATGGCTCTAGATTCATTAGTAACTTGTGAATACATTTCTTGAACTCTTTTATATTCGACAACTTTTTAACTTCCTGGGATAACTTATTGTAAAGCTTTGCACAACTGTAATGTACGTTTTTTTCGGTAACAGTTAGATGATGAATTGGGTACACAAGCGTTGTATCTCTGTTCCTTGTATTGTAATTGCCTGGGATTCTTATAAAGTACCCAATATTTTTAAATGCAAAAATCAATATTTCCTGAATATATATTGCCACTATGGTGGGTATTTTATTCCTTTTAAATTTTCCTCTACATGTTTCTCTACGCGGAATTTTTAACATGCATCTCAATCCTCGTTTCTGTACCTGAAAGAGCCTGTTTATCTGGCTACTGTGTCCGTAAAAAATTGTACCAAAACGTGCAATGGACTCAAAGTTGGCATGGTAAACAATTTTTAGGGTCTTAAGGTCTAGGTACTTACTTAATATCCTAATACTATAACACGTGCTGTTTAACCGTTTTTCTAGATGTTCTACATGTGTAGCCCAGGAAAGTCCTTGGTCAATATACACTCCTAAGAATCTACCAGAGTCTGTCAGCTTGACTTCTACCCTATCAGCTAAGTGGATCTTCGTAGCTTCGATTTTTTTCTTTCATTTGAATACTATCGCATGTGTTTTTGAAGTGTTCAAGAGGAGAGGACCCAAGACGCTTCCTTGTGGGATACCTCTATCTACTGTTAACTGCGATGAGACAGCTGTCATGCCATTCTTTATGATGGAAACTCTTTGTTGGCGGTCTATTAAAGAGATCAAAAAACAAACCCAGTAATATCATATTATTTTCCAGACATTCTACAATACTGTGGCTAAAGGAGTATATAGCCGTATTTATCGATTTCCCTTTTATAAAGCCATGTTGTGATTCAGCAATTAAGTTATTACAGAGCATGTGATACATAATTCGTGAATACATCACCAGTTCGAAAAGATTTGCAAAGCAACAAAGTAGGCTTATTGGTCTATAGTTTACCAAGTCATTAGGGTCTCCTTTCTTATATACCGGGACGATTATGGCTAGTTTCAGATTTTCAGGAAAAATACCATACTTAAGTGAATTATTTGTTATGTGAACGCCTCAAGAATCACGTTCAAAGAATATTTTAGAATATTAGCTGGAATACCATCTTTGCCACTACTCATTTTGTTTTTAATTTTATCCCCCAGCTCCAGTATTTCTTGGGCACTGACATATTCTAGTGGCATACACTGTTCCGCATGGCCTAAACATTCAAAAGACTTATAGGCCTGTGTTTGTGGTAATAATTTAGCGACATCATTTATACAATATTCATTGAACGCATGTGCAATAATTTCAGGATCACCCGGTATGACACAATCATTTCTAGTTTGACCTTTTCTTTCCTTTACAATACCCCAAACACATTTTGACTTATTGTCCGACTCCTCTATGCGTCTTTGATATGACTTATATCTGGCATCCGCTAATAATTGATTGTACTTCATTCTAACTTTATTATAGCATGGCTTATAAGAGTTTTCACTGTTGCTAATTACATATAGAACATCCAAACGGACCTTGCATTCTTTAATATTATTCTTTACCCTCTCAGGATGATGCGAGTCAGTGAACCTATTCGTAACTTTAATTGTTTTGCCAGTCTACAGATTTGAGTCTACATAAAAATCTTTCATTATTTTCTACACTGAATATCCTTTTTTTCACAGCATCAGCAGGTTTATTCATATCAACTATTACCATTATTTTTTGAGCAGTGTGGTCTGAGATTGATGAATTAATGACATTTGATACATAAGGTGAAATACGAGTATTTGTGAAAATATTGTCGATACAAGATTCGCTGGCGGATGTTATGCGTGTGAACTGGAATATTGTTTGTTGTATATTATATGAGTTCAGGAGTGAACATAATAGCTGTTTGTTAGGGCTATCCTGTGAAAAATCTGTATTAAAATCGCCAGCTATGAAAATTGAGGCACTGTCACCACGGATTTTTGAGAGAATTTGTTCCATTTAAATAATGAAAATGACAACTGGCCGGATTCTGAACCACACTCCTAAATCATAATAATATTATTATGCTGCGCGTACAGGTATTATAGAACAAGTATAGCTAAATAGGTATGGATATTATATTTTGTTCTTGTAAAAAACATGTACGATTAGTTAAGTTGTTTTTTTATGAAAATTAATCTTAATTTGTTTTTATACTTATAAACCTGCGTATCTGTGTTGTGTGCCTGCGCTATAAAAAAATATACTTTTAATAGATGGCGCTGCGTGGCTCAAAAGCACTTGATCTGCCGCTGATCTTACACCTGTCCTGATTTTTTCTTCCTACCTATTTTATCCTTGAATCTTGATTTTCTACGTGATTTTTTGCATTAAAATACAAAATACGGCTCATCGGAGAATGCTTGACTTCAAGTCAAGTAAAACAATATAAAAATCAAGACAATTCAAGCATTAACGTTTCAAGTAATTTTATTGTCAAGTATTTTATGAAAATATCAAGCTACTTGACTTGGTGAATCCCTACTTACTCTTGTATAAGTTGAGCTGTTTACTTGTCATAATTCGTCGCCCACAACAAGAGTTAAAACACAGGTGTCTTAAAATGTTTACTTCATTCTGAAACAAGTTTTAACTACACCATTTAGTAAGAAATTTTGATTTTAACCCTCCATCGCCGACAATTTAATGGTTTAATTTATAGGAAAGCGAAGGGGTGCTTCCGATTTTTAGCATCAAATTACGCAACAACGCCCCATTTCTATATTATTATATCCTGACAGTTGTGATGGTTTTTGAAAATGGTTAGGGGAGACAACAGTTGTAAAAGTAAACAAAAACAGAGTCCAGAAAAAGCGCCTAAAAATCTGGAATTTTTAAAACATAGAACACATGCTCTCTAAATAATAAAACTCAGTAATGCTAAAAACAAATATTATTTTTTATTTTAGTGCTGATGCCTCTAAAATTTTGGGGATGACTGAAATTATTTTGTTTTTCGTGATCAGGTACCGAATAGGTACCCTTCAGTTGATGGTTTCTCAAAATATAGCTTCACCATTTGTTCAAAATTGGCATAAAGATTACTGATGTTACACGGCGCTGAAAAAAAAACACACACAAATGAAAGGTAAGCGTAGAGACACATAGTAGTCAGGTGGATTTTTGTAACATAAGGTTGATACTCATATCAATTCCAAGAGGCTACTATCTCAAAATAAAAAAAATCTCTTATCACATAGGTCCCTCGACAGTACGTGGGATATAGCCTCAGCGATAACTAAATTATTACTACAAAAAAGAGAGATACGATTGAATCAAAACATGTAGATATCAATCTAAGAATAATATGGAACGCAGACTGATGAAAGAATCTGACATCATACATTTAACGATAGCTGATTCAATTTAATGCAAGAGACCTGAAAACCTTTCACCTCATAAAAATTATATCAAATTTTCAATATTTCAATTTTCAATCATTCAAAAAATCATTATTAGAAATCTTGACGAAACTATTATCTGAAACAGAAAATAATTCTAGTATGGTTCTTTCCGACTAGTTTTTCAGCGATTCGAGAAAAAACGAGGACTTTCACTTAATGCTTTCTTTTATCAATTGCTTCCATAAACAGCTACTGCTGCTGGTGTTTTAGATGTGGTACAGAGATTTAGAATGTTGTACAAAATTATACCTGCTACTTCACTTGGAAGGACAATGCTACTAAAGTGACTTTCATAATATTCAATATAAGATTTTTTTATAAGCACAATTGTTGACAACAGTTAATCCAAGGAATTTGTTTCCTTTTTTCAGAGCGCCGTTCGAATTTTGTGGCATAGCAAACGTCGAACAACACAGTTTGAGCGATTTTTATATTTTTTTTGTCTTTTGTTTCTAGTGCATACTCTTTGTAACGATTTTCATCGCTTTTTCGTCCTTAGAGTACTTTCCAAGTTATAGGCGGTCCAAGGATTAGCGGACAGACAAACAGAAGGAAATAAGTGATACGGTTTTTCATATTACATCCAAAAACCATAATATCTCATTTTCGAAATGTTTCGCCAGTGTGACATGGAAAGTAAAAAAATATAAGTCGTTCCCACACTTTTCGCGTTACATAAATATAGTGAATCCATGGGAAATAATTTTGCAATCTAATTGACATATCTGTAAGCTTGGTGGATTGGACACATGGACGAATTTTTTCATGGAAAATGTTTATTAAAAACGCCATTTTTCTAAACATTTCTCACCACCCTGCTACCTTAAGTTACCAACAAATGTATGACATAAGACTATGAAAAGTTCAGCTCATGTAGAATTCAATTGGCGAAAAGTATGTCTGCTGGGCTCTAGTGTACATACTTCCATATTTATTTTCGACATTGTAGCAAACCTCTGACAAACAGCTGCTCGGTGGGTTCGCGCTTATTAGCCCTTTCGAAAAGACAATTAATTTCAGTTCCATCACGGCATATGCACACGTGTGTTTCCATCCTCTCATCATTACATAACCTAAATGCCCGAACGGTTTGTGTATATCATCGCCATAATAATTAAATTTCGCTCTAACTTCATTGCCGCTATTTCCGCAACATGTGGTATATGCAATGCCGATATCACCATGTACCTTACCAGTCTATTAGAAAAACAGTTACAAGGTAATTACCTGCCAAAAAATGTGCAGCAAGTAAAATTTTCATAAGAGCTTGATGTCGACCGTAGTGCTAGACAAAAGAAAGTATAAAATACGAGGGACTGAATTCATTACCCACGAATCAGAACAAGGCTTATCCCACTTAGGTACTTACATTAGAAAGCATTGAAAAGGCTAAGCAATTTGCTTTCCAATATGGCGGTTTGAGTGCTAAACACATCGCACGCCCATGCAACGCGGCATCTTTTTGAATATATGCGCCCGGCGCCTACTTTGTCAAAAGATTTCCTCATGTCCAACCCATCCTAAAAAAAAATCTAAGAGCGACCATTACAACAGGCCTATAGCTCTGCTTTCTACTTTAAGTAAGGTGATGGAGAGGTTCATTAATCGCGAGCTTCTGGACTACCTCGAACCTCACGGCTTGATTAGCGACAGTTTGGTTTCCGGCACCAGCAATCCACAGGGCACCTCCTAGCTTATGCCAGGTAATTGTGGAGTAAACTCATCCAGTCTTACAGTGAGGCTCAAGTCGGTTGCGTTCGATCGAATTGACTGGCAACGCGGGTGTTCCCCAGGGTTGGTCTTGGCTCCCGCACTGTTCCTTTTACATATCAACGACCTCCTTTCCTGTGGGACCAACCCAATCCACAGCTTCGCTGATGACAGCACTCTACATGCAGGAATTCAAAGTGATAAGCCGATCTCTGCCGCTGAGCTGGAAAAAGAAGACCAGCGACGACTTCCTCTTTGACGAGAGACCTGGAGGAGAGATGTCCAGCTGATCGATGAGTCTAACCGACAGTCTCGGGACCCTTTCGCACCGGCAGGCCGTCGGCGATCTAGCTCTCTTCTACCGCTACTCCAACGGACTTTGCTCCTTAAAGCTCTCTTCCATGATGCTGTCGCGCAATGTGCCTGCCAGATAGACGCGACTGACTTTGGCCTCCCATCCTAACCGTATCGAACTTCATACATTCACAACTGGCCGATTCGACCGCTCCTTTTTCCCGAGAGTGTCGAGATTTTGGAACAATCTACAAGAGGAAGCTTTTAGGAAGTTCTACTAACCTTAGGCAGTTAAAAAAATCAGATTAACAAAATTTCTTTGGTATCTTCATAGCAGCCGCGCTGTCCCGGTATTTAGGCCTCTGCCTATGCGGCTGCTTCGGTGTAGAAAAAAAAGATGCCGCTTTAACGGGCGTGCGAACTGTCAAGTGTCAATTTAACGGAAGTTCTCAAATCACTATTGCTTTACCCTTGTCAGACATGAACGTTTGTAGGTTATGAGTTGCCTGACAGCACAGTGCCCCCATCACTATACAGGGTGTCCGCAAAGTTGGGGTTTTCCTTTTCAGAAACAACTACCCTTGAAATAACAAAGGTAATGTGTAGTGAAACGAGGGCGACCAAGTAAAAAAAAATAAAGGAAAAAGTACTCACTCTCCAGTTGACGAGAAGGGCTAAGTACGTCTCTGCCCGAAATCATACCGCTCCAACAGAAAATGAAATCAGATGATGCGCTACCGAGCAGACGCAGGCAAACAAGGAAGGCAAAATGTTGCGTAATGACCAAACATGAGTGTTGCGAAAGTTATTCACCCCATTACGCGTGAACGTAGATTCGTCTGTCACCAAAATGCACTTCAAAAAGTCCGGATTATTGTCATGTTGATGCAACAACCACTCACAAAACCGCATTCTTGCTGGAAAATCGTCAGGTTGAAGGGCTTGTACACGTTGGACGTGAAACGGATACAGCCCCTCTTCACGCAGCGTTTGTCACACTTTAGTTTTTGATACTTGCACTTCTCTAGCCACGTTTCTAGTGCTTGTTGTTTTTTAACTACGCAATCGATTATACGAGTTCGTTTACCTCTACAGGCGTGACCGTAACCGTCGGTTGAAGGTTGCATACTGACCTGACACACTGACCCCGACCCCCGACTCAGTTCTGTCGTCGGGTTGAGCTAGTAGCCGGTAACAGTTGGGGATATCGCGAGTCGCGGCTACAGGACGGTATTCAGATATTTTTGATGTTGCAGAGCCCTTTATCTCGGTTCCCTTAAGACATTGGTGTATATGTATATGGTACTAAGAAAAATTGCTTATGTTTTCAAGATCTACACGTCGTGTAAAGGAAAACCCCAACTTTGCGGACACCCTGTATTGCTGGCAACTAAAAAATTGAAGAGCCCAGGGGGTTGCATCCGACTCCCACGATACACCAAATACAAGTTGCTCGATTTATTGTTCTACCGAGACCAAGCCTAGGCGATCTTGATTTGACCTTCCAAACAAATGTTCTTTTTATCAATTTTACTTAAGAAACACTATTATGTTGTGCCGCTTTCCAAGCCCTATTCTATACCCCTTCAATAGATAACGTGAAAAAATCGCAGATGGGGCATTGATGCCATAGTACATCTAGCTCGTGGGTACAGTCGAATGATTGATGAGTTGACAACAGGACTATACCGACCACAGGCTCGTTGCATGTTAGCTGACAAAGGATCCCTCTGCGTAGACAGTCGACACTCTCCTCTCCATCACCATCAAGTCATGCCCTCGCTGATTTGAACACCCGGAAACACGCGTCCATCTATCAAGACTACCGTCGATAACGTCATTTTGTGATAACAATTGCACTGTACAGACGTGCAACGAATTATTGTCTGCTTGGAACGCTAGACCATTCAGATAAGTTTTGCAGTCTTGTGATACTGTTCGCTGAAAGGAACAGTAGCGTGGGTAGGATTGAATTTGTCTCTAACAGTCGATTCTGAAAGTTTGTTGATAGCTGGAGCTGTAGACTAATTGGTTATGTCGGCTCCACAGAACGTAGGGAGATGCGGGTACGAATCCCGCCTGCGTCCATGTTTCCTACCTCTCGAGTTGTTTACTATACTCTGTGTTCCAGATACGCTCATTCGAAAAATGGTATAGAAAGGTTTATCTATGTTACATACAATACATAGCTGCTTGAGTCCGTCTGCACGATGTCCGTCTACGTTTTCACTTAAGTCAGCTTTCATTAGGTTCTCCAAAATAGGGTAATACCAATTTATTTGTGACAGATATCTGACAGGTGCGATCTCATTATATTTGTACGAGCATCCGATAGTCATAAGGCAGTTGCCATCAGATCTGCCCTGCCCGCGCGGCTTTGCAGAGCCTCCTTTATGGGTGGAGGGGGGGTGTTAAGATCAGAGAAATTCTACCTAAAGTCCTAGTGTAGGGTTTTAAGACATTATATTGGCCTCTTCATTCATACCCTGGCTGCTGAAGGGCTAAGTGGATAGGTAGGTCCTGTAGCTTCACTAACATTTTCTGTTGCAAATGTGTAACCTTGATTTGGTAGCGAGCATTTGCAAAAGTTGCTTCTATAGAAGACACCGCAGACACCTCCCTGCTGCCTCATAGGCTTTCTTCAAACAGACCTCGAATGAGTTGAAGCCTGTCCGATTTATCATAGGAGTTATAAAAAATGAAAGACACGTTCCCTGCTTTAGTTTAACTCTCCTGCTTTAGTTTAGAATCATGCACTACAGATATGAATCCACCAAAAATCAGCAAAACTTGCATAGGTAGAGCAAAACCAATTATCCTCCTAAAATCCTGTCTGTTCAATTGGATCACCAGTCTGCAACATATATAGTCAGCCCTATTATTCGGAAGTCGCGTTCAGAAACGACGATGCTTCGTCCTGCTTTCCCGGATCCAAACCGCAGATCGTTAGAACAATTTATAACAAAAGGCATTTCGGCGGCGGCAATCCGGAACCGTTCAATTCAAATTCTACCGCAACTCACGATCTGAGCTGAACTGCTCGCTTCGGATATACCTTCTGGATAGACACGAGGAATAATTAAACTGCAAAGTTCCTCATTGAATAGTGTCAGCCATATATGGAAAGTGTAAGCGCCAAATGACAATTAATCTTTTTTTATATAGTGAAGCAAAATGCAAATAACTTGTACTTGATTAAACATTTATCAAGAAAAAAATGCTTCTACTAGGTTGAGTCTACACTTCCCAAGCATTACCGTCATCAGTTCATAAAGGATAATGTTCAGCACAAGTTAGAGCTTATATACTGGATAGAGGATAGTTGCTATGCTTTGGTTCGATGTCCCAGAGACCAAGCCTGAACCATGCTGATGAGTTGACAAAAAAAGAACGAAAGAGCTATCTGTGAGATGTCTTTGAATGGAACTACGAAAGCTGCATGTTTAGACCATCTAGTTTTAAATGTCCACTACAAAAATTATTATCTTTGGATACCTCGGACTGTGACATATTTTTAAAACTCTTTTATATATCAATGTCTGTACACCTTAAATTGTTCCTGCTTGTACTTTGTAAATACTTATGTTTGTTTTGTTTTACTTTTAATTATGTGTACTATGTACCTCCTCTTAGGACAAGCCTTATGTCATTTTATGATCTACAAGACAATAAATATATCTATCTGTCTATCTATCTAAGAAAAAAGTTAGTTACGAACATGTGTAACAGAAAAATGAATCAGATCAAGTCCGCACAATAAGTCCAAAACATCCTTTCCGTGCTCTACCCGTCGCGACGCCTCTCCAAAATATGTGAAAGCAAAATGCTTCACACGTGGCAGCGCACCCACAGAGCACCAGTCATACAGGATATATTCGAACACCAGCATGCCGGCCGCGGCCGTTGAAGTCAGCGGACCCAGGGACGCTTGTCGAAAACATTTTTCTTTCCTTCCAAGTTTTAAGAGCAAATGTACCGGGCATTCTATGATTTGTGAAAAATGTCTAATAGATGCGTAGAAAACTACACCTAACAGCACTTGTTCACAAGACCATTGTGAACAAATCTCCCACTTATTCCTCGTTACGCCACGATAATCTCTGTCAGAAGCTTCTCTTATACCGCCACTAAGCTATACAACATCAAGATTCGTTTTCCTCTTAACTTATTATAAACTCATTGTATTGTATGTATATTGATGTTACCTTGAAAAACAGCTTACGCTGATACATCCCCTTTTTGCCATTTGTTTAAAGTCCTCTTATTATTATAGCTATTATTATTATCACCCAAAAAGTCCGTAAATCTAACATCGGAATATTACTTTCTCTATTGAAAATAGAGAGAGTACGAATTCGTTTATTCTGCACAATTTACCGTAACAGCTTTTATATGAAATTAGTAATATTTTTGCTAGCGTGTATAGAGAGCATTAAGCATGCTTTTAGCAATACAAAACAATTTTGCAGAAGTGCTGCTGTGGATGCCCCTTCAGCAAGCTTTCAGTATCACTCCACCATGTGGTTGCGACAATTATTTTTGGGGAAAGGGGTTGTCAAGCGAAGCTTTAGGGGAGAATGCTCTGTGGTTTACAGCGTTGTCAATTTTACTTAAACTGAACTGATAGCGTTTCAAGCATGTGTATACAGATTTTACAATTTTAGATTTATGTACCTGTAGCTCTGGAATGCTAGGATTTTGTATATATTAATTTTCTTTAGTACAAAATACATTAAATTAATGCATAATTAAAAGATAACAAAGATTTATTATAGGCTGTCTGTCTGTCCGTCTGTCGGTTCACTAATTCTTGGCCCATCTATAACTTGGAAAGTACCGCCCGGATTTTGATCAAATTTCTACACGAGGTAACTTCTATGCCAGGGACGAAAAAGCTCTGTACTATCTGAAAATTTGCCCAGTGGGGGGGCGCGAGAGGCAAAAAACGAAAAAAAAAACTTTTTTGGCGTTTCAGAGACTCCCGATCATTTTGTAGGGTTAACAAATGGTGGTTAGGGATTGTAAAGGGCAAGGGAGAAAATATCTCAGTGTTTGATGTCAGTATATTAATACACTTCCAACCGCGGTAATTTTACGCACCTATTAGACCCATTTTACATATCAGTACATTTTTCCTTAAATATATTTTCAGTAAACGGATCGCGGAGCTATCGGCCGCACTTGCCGTGCACCACCAGGTTGTAAATATTACATTTTTGATACTCGATCCGAGTGTCTTATAAAATCAGGTAGCTGACGGCGCTGCGACTCGACATGCGCATATGAGATGGGCGCAATATTATATATATATATATATATATATATATATATATATATGGGCGTTATGCTTGATATGTAATCAAATCAGGTAACTTGGTTTTGTG
The DNA here is from genome assembly GCA_963669975.1 of Acanthoscelides obtectus. Classification (NCBI taxonomy): domain Eukaryota; kingdom Metazoa; phylum Arthropoda; class Insecta; order Coleoptera; family Chrysomelidae; genus Acanthoscelides; species Acanthoscelides obtectus. Next base: position 56,936,803 of record CAVLJG010000008.1, on the reverse strand, counting down.
AGGTGATATTGTATAGTGTATGTAGTATATATAGTTCTATAGTATATACGTATGTATCAAGAGCTACTCTGATCAGTTATTAAACATTGTTCACAAACAGTTTTATACCAGAGCTCCAAAGAAATGAGGGTACTGTGTACGGATACGTTCATTGCTGCAATCTGAGGATCTTTTTTTTTTTCTTGAAAAAATCCAAATAGTCACTATTGGTTCGGACAAAACCTAGTTCTTTATGATGCCGTTGCACTGCATAAAAAATTGAACAAGAATGTTTTAAAAGCGTGGGAAGTATAGAGTCAGTCACTTTTGCTTTAAAAACAAATAATATTATTTGACAACGTAACAACAAACCCGGCATCAATCAGTTAACAGTTACAGTCCCACACACAACACACCCAAACCGTCACGTCCTAACAGTAATGCCAAAAAAAAAACCTTCAAAGGTATCAACTACAAGGAATTTTTCTTTTTTTGGGAACGAAGGTTTGAATACGCAAAAGACGACTGGATAGTCACTGAGTCCGAACCAGCCTGATAGAATTTTCATGTTCGCCCGGGATTTATTCAATCTCGAGCAGCGAACACACAGCCGACGCTGAAGTCGAGAGGTTAATTTGCTAGGAACTCGCTGTGTCTGTCTCATGAATTTACAAAAATGGCTGTTTCCTGTGGTTCCGAAGGATATTGCTGCAAAACACTACGATACATCAAATGAGTTTTACAACAATACAGTATGCTACAACGTATGTTTGCAACTCAAGTTTAATAAGAAGATTAAATGACAAGTCTAGCTATGCACTGGTACTGCCTACCAAGCAGTGAAACTCAACGTATCACTCACTTTACCAAACCATATACGAGAGACAACAGAAAAGAACCCTACATAGCCATAAAAAAAACAATTGAAACGCACAAGCATAATATGTCAAATAGTGGCATGTGTTCTAACCTTACTTGCATATTTGAGTTAATTTTGATAATTAGCTTTCAATTTAAACATGCTCTGTTTTCGTTCAAAGACATCCAACTATGGTCTGGCTGTTTCGTGCTTGTTGGCTACTCTAGGCTTGTGTCTCTCGAACAACGACCGAAAACATAGCGACTATACACTATCCAAAGTGTGTGATAATACAGGGCAACGCGCCATCTACCTCTAGGATCGGCCAATTTGAACAGTGAATCGCAGCCCACCTGTTGGGACTCTATAGATCTCAGTTCACAAATTGTAGGTCCAGTCGCTTTATCTGTAAATGAATTTATTTAACATCTGTAAAAGTGGCCAGTACTCATTCGTCCGTTCAATCGTTCGGTGCTTGCATATTCATAATTTGCATGTGAAGTGAAAAAACATTAATTTGGTAAACAGCTTATAACGATATCTCCGTTTTTACTATTTAAAGACTAATTTATTACTTTCACACTGGTAATGAATTTATTACAAATTATTTTATTATTAGTTATTAGCATATTGACTGGACTATGATCCGCGATCAACGGTCGACTCTACCTGCCTCTGCCTCTGTGCGTGGATTTATCTTCGAATCGACGAATCCAGAAGCGTTTTAGACATATCTTCAGTCTTCTTCGAAGCTGGTCGATGATACGAGAGTGCCTCATTGTTACCTAAACTTCTAGTTGCGAGGGCGTTGTTACAAGCTGGTTTTATGGCAAATCACATGTTGTTTTTTCTTTTTCACTCAGAAACAGGGTAACCAGTACAATGTTTACCAACGGAAATGTTTATAACGACATTATGGAAATTTAATCGACATTTACATGTATTTAATTTCTCATCTCCAAAAATATACACAATCTTCTCAGATGATTTCATCCAGTGAGTAATTTTAACCGCGACATTGACCTCCAGGACAAAATTTTATCTTTGTCTACAGACTATTGCTTTCTGCTTTAACTGTCCGGCATTCTTTTGCTTGATATCAGGTAGGTATGGGAATAGCGATACCATGAGAAATCAACTGCCGCTAACAAAGAAGTGAATAACATACATTCAACTTTTTGGTAAGTTCGAAATTCAGTGTCATAGTGTTTGGTTTTATATTGTCGCAGGTCGATAAGGACAGACTCCTGAAAGGTAATTTGTGAATAGTTTGAGACAACTCTCAAATATGTACACATCTACAACTTTAAAATATTGCCGAGCGGGTCATAAATGCAGCGACAAGCCAATATAAGCGATGATCGAGATCCCGTGTTGTTTTGACGTAAGCTTAGCCAACCCCCTTAACGTAATTATTTATCATATGAAAAGATTCTACAAATGTATTCCAAAATTACCGATTCTAACAAGTAATACAATGTGACTGATGTTCTTATGGGTTCTATATAAGTTCAAATGTGATAAGAACATGACGCACGGAAAGAGTGCGCCTTTCCAGGATTTGTAAGGACGTAACTGTACTGTCTCGTTGTTTTTCAACAAGTTTTAAAATAATGCTGCATAATTTTTGTGCAAATATTGATAACATGTTGTAGTCTAAATACTGCGTTAAATTTACATAACCGAAGTAAATTTCCCATCCACCCTTTTTATTTTTTTAGTTTACCCTGCATTGGCCACTACAGATACATGATTTCGGATTTTAATCCTAGAATAGTTTCCATCCGTATCAGAGTTATACGACTGAATACAGCCATAATGAATACCCATATCGATTTTCGGTCCTTGACATCACAAGTACCCCGTTATTAATAAACTGTCATGGATCCAAACGTTGATAATAATAGGCTGGAAAATTATCTATAAATCTATACTGTGACAGGCTAGTCGCAGGAACGACAGACAATATCCGGCGCTCCCTGCCACCAATTGTTTTGAAATCGGATCGAAGTTACACCTAATACCTCTATTAGGGATAAACTTCCTTGCGATAATTCACAGCTTCGATTATAATTATATAATTTGTGCGATAAAATGTTTGTTGATAGATATTATGGGAATAATTGATGGCTCAAATACAATAAGGGTGAATCTGACAATTTGAAATGTTCGTCAACGATACTGACGCAGCTTATCTGGAATAGTTAAGTGTTCAAAGCACCATTTTTCGAATTATGATCGATGAGGTGACGTATAATCTGCAGAAGTAGGAGAACAAGGAAAAATACAAGTAGCAAAGAGACTTCAACGATTTTAAGAAACCGCAATAACTCCAAGAAAACAATGTGAAACTACCGTAACATCCCAAAGATATTTACAAAGACCAATAGAATGATACCATTAGCGCCAGAGTGCCAATTCAAATTGGAGTAGTTGAAGCCGATATTTTCCTCAAACCCCAATAACGTACCGTTTCATACGAGTAATTTGTATTTAACGTATCAAAGAAAATCGTGATTTCGGTTTCATTCATATTCTTGGAAAATATATCGAATCGAACGCTTTAATTATTTAACATATTAGTTTCAACGAGCTAATACTGCTAAAGAACATTGAACAACTATTTTTTTTATTGCACTTTGCACTGTCGTCACAATATCAAATAATTAATACATACACTATACGTATAACAGTTAATTAAATACATACATTTCGAATGATAGCTCTTAAATAATAATGAATAACGAGAAACCACAAAAATAATACACATATTATATACAATAGAGAAATGATACAATATTAGGATACCGTCCCCATCATGTATTACCTCTGACCTCACAGCATCGTCGGCAACGATTGGTATGGAATAGGGAGAGACTTGAATGTAATATGGAATACGTCAGCGATGAGTCCAGATTCTGTTAGGGCATACATGATGGCAGTGCAAGAGTAAAAAGGAAACGTGGTTCAATATTCCATCGTACGGCATATCCATCGCACTGTGGTTGTTATGGTATGGAGTGCCCTTGCTTGCGGCAGCAGGTCGCGATTAGTGTTCATTCGAGGAAGCATGGCGCTATATCCATAAAGTTTTGCTCCCCTTTTAAAAACATTGCAAGATTCACTTTTTAGCAGGACAATGCACGACCTCATGTCGCACGTATTAGTTCAGACTTTTTAGAAGCATCCGGAGTAAATCTGCTTCGGTGGCCTCCTCGATCTTCAGACCTTTTCCCATCGAACATGTATTGGACATGATTGGAAGAAGGTTGCAACATTCACCGTACCATCCACATGAGGTTCTACTTAACCAAATTCAGATGGCCTGGGATACAATACACCAAGCAGACATCAATCACTTAATAAAATCAATGCCGCGACAAACTTAACGAATGTGTAGCGATTAGAGGAGCTTCAACACATTATTAACATTAAGGTTATCTCAGCTATTTTGCGAAATTCCGGGTTAAAATTTTTATCACTTTCTATTTATCAGTGGACCTGAAAGTTTATTTATTTATATATTTACTAGTTATACACTATCCGAACAGTTTATTACACCATTTAACGGATAGGGACACAGGAATCAATTTTAAGACAAAATTGATGTAAAATAGCTTAAAATTGCCAAATGGCTTAACCTACTTTTATGTAAAATCTTCTTAAGCAATGCAAATTACAAAAGAACATATCTACAGCGTTTCTTCCACGTTCATAGTTGTTACATACATTCATACACTATCGCTCAAAAGTTTTGGGACAGCAGATTTTTTTAAGGAAATCAAACCAAATCAAACAATAGAACTTGTTTAATCAAAAAAATAAGAGAGGAACTATTTTCCACTGAAACTCGGTTAGTAGGTAACTTATTTCTATCAAAATGTACTTTAAATTCGTGATTCACGGAAGGCCACGTCGTGATTTTCATTGCACCAAGTGCTTGCTGCTGGTCCAAATGATTGCGGCATAGTCGAGATGAATGCTCAGGGTCGTTGTCTTGCTGAAATTCGAAATTGTTCCCAATAATCCTTTGTCCTGAGGGAACAGCGTGGTTTTCCAATATTTCCAAATTCTGCTCTTTTCGCATTATACCCTCAATACGAACCAAATCTCCTGTTCGATTTTCAGCAAAACAGCCCCAAACCATTACACTCCCACCTCCATGTTTAACAGTGGGCTGCAAACATTGCGGAGCCATGCGTTTATGGGGTTGCCGGCGTACAAACTGTCGATGTCGAGATACGAACATTTCGAATTTGGATTCATCCGACCAAAGGACTCGATTCCAATCATCAGTGGTCCAATCCTTGTGTTTTCGAGTCCATGCTAACTGGTTGAGTTTATGGTCGCAGAACTGGTTTGCATGCTGCTACACATCCTCTAAGGTTAGCGCCTTGTAAGCGGCGTTTTACCGTGGACACAGACACAGGGTTTTCCCTCGTTCTGTTCAAGCTGTGTGTGAGTTCAGGCGAAATTAAATGTCTATTTCGCTTATTTGTTTTTACCATAAACCTATCCTCAGGAACAGTTGTAACTGTGCGTCTTCCAGAGCGTGGACGATCTACGACATCGCCTGTTTATCTCTTTTTCTTCAAAATTTGTGACACAGTATTCCATCCTAAATGCAGCTTTTCAGCAAGCTCTCGAATTGACAAGCCCTTATCACGTAAGGTGCATACTGCATCCCGTTTTTGACGAGAAACGTTACCCGTCTTTACCATTTTCCATTATTTTGAAAAAACTGACACATCGACTAGTCGTTTATATGTTATTAAACTGCGTCCAATGTTTACTTTGTTTCATTGATACCCAGAATGTTTATGTATCACATTACGCCGAACATAATACATAGTACAAAAAAAGTAAGCAGCGGAAGGAAATCGGCCGATTTATGACTGCAATGAACTAATAAAAATATCGGCGTCTCTAAAGATGTTTACATGTATTCCTTTTAAGTGGTGTTTCACTGATTCTTATACATCTTTAGCTTGAGTAGACGTATTATAGAAGGTAATAATCAATCAATGTCATATAAGCCTTATTTATTTTAAGCTCTCTCAAAAAAAGTTACTGTCCCAAAATATTTGAGCGGTAGTGTATATCGGAGAGGAAACCAACGCATTGGTTCTAGCTACGTTTAAGTAAAAGTATTTGGTAATGGATCGTGTCTTAGCATTAGGTACATGAATAAGAATCTTACCGAGTAAATATTCACAATCTATGGCATTATTAAGTATTTTATATAAAAACACACAAGCAGCGTAGTTTCTGCGCTTCTCCAAGTTATATCTGCTAAGTAATACATCATTCCTGAAGCCAACTTCTGGATACGTACCATCGTCCTTGTGCCACAAATATTTCACAGACCGCCTCTGAATACGTTCAATTTTAATCGAGTGAACTTCATGAACAGGACCATATTATAGAGCGGTATTCAATTTTGGATCGAACAAGTGAATTATATAACGAGATCATGGTATACACATTATTGAAATCTCTACAATTCCTGATAATGAAGCCCAAACTTTTGTAGGCCTTGCTAACAACAGCATCAATATGCGAAACAAATGTAAGTTTGGCATCAAAGAATATACCTGTCATGAAACTCTTCACACATGTTAAGCTGCTATTATCAGTGTTATATATGAATCTGATTGGAACAAGTTTGCACGTAATAGACATAGTGTAGCATTTATCAGTATTAAGGTACAGCTTGTTACGGTGACACCACTTATTTATGTTGCTCAAGTCGTTTTGCAATATATTACAGTCGTCCATGGTTTCAATTTTACAAAAAATCTTCAAGTCATATAGAAGACAGCTACTGTGTCCGGAAGAAGGTATAATCTGAGTGGAGGTGAAGCTCCTGTATTCGACTTTCAAGCATCTATTTGTGAGATAAGATTTGAAAAAATTCAAGAATTGATGGGTCCACCCTCGCGTAGCTAATTTCTTTAACAAAATACCAAAAGCCTTTGAAAAGTCAAAGTAAGCAACATCTACTTGCCCCCCTTCATCAACAACTTCAGAGCAAATCTGTTTAAAACACGTTAGATTAGTTAAAGTAGATCTGCCTTGGAAAAAACCATGTTGATTTGGAGATATTTTGTGCTTAACATGGGAGAAAATTATATCATGCAATATACATTCGAAAACCTTACAAACGATGCTTATAATCACAACAGCTCTATAATTCACACTGACACAACGTTCGCCTTTTTAAATATGGGATCAATCCTAGATGTTTTCCAAGCCATGGGAAATGTAGTATTAAGAGATGTGTTATACAGATAAGCTAAACGCTCAGCTAAAAGAAAAGCACAGTCTTCCAGTAAAAATGCAGGGATTAGATCTGGAGTGGAAGATACCTTGGGTTTAATCTATTTCAAAGCGGCAACAACTTGTTTCTCAGTAATTATTGGTATGTTCAAGGGTAATGAGGCGCAGTCAGGTGAGTTTGCGGGTGTAAAGTTTGTGGAAGGTGAGTATGTGGACTGGAAAAAATCTGGAAAAGCGTTGACAATATCTTGTGGTATCAAGGATATGAAAAGTATTTTTTAAAGAATCAATAAAAGACCAAAATCTTTGAGGGTTAGTAGCTATGCCCTGTTCAATTTTAGTGGTATACCTTTGAAATGCAATATCAATGCTAATTTTTATGTTTCTTCGAAGATTTCGAAAAGCGTCGCAGTCAACAGGATTACAAGTTATTTTACAATGTTTCCATAATCTTCGCTTTTTCTTGATTTTAGAAATAATAGTATTGTTGAACCAAGCAGGGTAAGAAGTGTTCCTTGGCTGTGTTCGAGGTACATTTCGAGTGATTGCCAAGAATATTATTTCATAGAACTGATCACACGCTTCGGTGATGTTACTAAGGGAATATAGAGGAGTGAAGTCTAGAGCGGCGATATCGTTATACAATGTGTGCATGTTAGCTCTTCTAAAATTGCCGAATTCATCTTCCATAGAAAAAAATATATCAAGCGGAGGATGATAGCTATCAACTGGAAGCAAAATATCTGAAGCCAAGTTCACCTTCAATGCATTTTTACTTTGTACTAAATCTAGAATCCGGCTGTTTGAGTTTTGGACAAAGTTGTGTTGAGACATATTCAGAAAATTGATCAGATTATTGAGTGCCGATATATAGGTATTGCTGTAATTGATATCCTTGATGTAATTAATGTATGACGGTATATTGAAAGCCCCTTGGACAATAACTTTGTCAGTGTTGAGAAAGTCCAACGAACACACTTGTTCTATCAGAGATTCATATGTAGCAACTGACAAGTTAGGTGGCATATAAAGAAGGATAACGGAAACGACTGACCGAGGCAGGTGGACTTTGACCCCAAAAATATCAATTACAGAAAGTGAGCTTGTAAAGTTGAAATCCAGACGTTTCACTGTATACGCCTTCCGGGTGGGTAATAACACATCTCCACCTATGATCGCATCGGTGGTTTCAAAGTCTCGATCACATCTAAAAACATATAAGTTCAGCATCATAAATACTGTCGTCCAGCCAAGTCTCACTCAGAGCAAGTATATCATACGTACACGTATAAGTTGTATTCCAAAGTACATTTGTTTTTGTCCTTAAACCCCTAACATTCTGATAATATATTGCAAAGTCCACCTCATGATCAGAATCATCCATAACAGTGTTTAAAATGACATTGCTTGATTGCTATTCCGTACCCAGAAGTAGCTTTTTATATTGTATGCCAAACAGCATGACCAACAGTAGTATTTTTAGCAGATTCACAATTCACACATTTTAGCTGATTAGAGCCTCATGCAGAAACATTATCACCACCGGCACACTTAATACAAACTTGATCGGATTTCCTAGTCTTTTACATAATGGCCTAGTCCACAACACGTGTAGCAGATTTTCAAATTCAATGCATCATACACAAGACAGTTATCAACATTCACTAGCACACTACCTTGATCTAACAGGCCCAAATACGCGACAGGGTCCAATTCCAAAAGAGCCTGGTGAACATCCTCACGTTTTTTTGTCGGCCACACCTTAAGAACCCTAAAGTCGCTGGATTTATCAAGAATATGATGTGAAAGTTGTAAGAATATGCTCAAAATTACAGCACTCCTAGTCGGTGACGCATTTTCTATGCCATTTAGTATACTTCGAAGTTGAGTCATTTATTTTAACAGTGAGTAGATCTGATCAAAAGAATTTTTTTTCCTTTACCATTTTTCTGGTAAAATTAAAGTAACAAAGTTATAGCCCTTTGGAAGTTTGAGTACCGCCCTGTCTCAATAATAATATTATGTGCTCGTGTTTGGCGACAACGGATATAATTCGCCTTATCGGTTCATCGCATCGGAAACAAAAAAGCGAAAGAATTTGGAACGATGTTTTTACAATTATTTCATTCAGTTATATACAGTCAGTGTCAGTCGGTAGTGGATAGTGGTTTCTGTTGCGTGGCTCAAACGAAATAAAAAATGGCACATGTTTATGCGGATCGGTTTCCCAATCGAGTGCAACCAACCCCTCGTGCCTTTGTTAATGTAGTACAACGGATTCGTGAATCATTTGACTTAAGACCTCACATATGGACGGCATGCCGGTGCTCCAAGACCTCACGATCAAATACAGGTCCGCACTGAAATACTTGTCGGGAGGATACTTTATAAAACAAGGTAATTTTTTTTTTAATTTTTTTTTATTTTTACACACATATTTTGGTTTATCTTCCTTCTACAATCATTATCTGAAAATTAATGACTCAACTTCAAAGTCCCTGTATATACTATGTGATGCGACAGTCAAATGCATTGCGAATCACAAATGAACGATGTAATTTTTTGACGGAAAATCAATAATGAATATTTTTTGTGAGACTGTGGTATTGGGTTGTGAATCATTGAAGCATTATACGAGAAACCACGTTTGAACAACATTGTAGGGGATTACAACAATTTTGTTTTCAAGGGTCCTGTGATGAATTTATTTTATTTATAAAAAGTAATATTTTTCTCAGATAGACAGGGTTTGACAGTTTGACGTTAAAAGTAATTCATGGATAAATACTGAATAATGTTATTCTACAAATTAACTTAGACTTAAGAACGGGTATTTTGCGAATATGTGATTTATTTTATCATATATTTAAATTTTCGTAATCTAAGGTAAATTGGACTCAATTGTTTTGAATAATTTAGATTGTATTTTTTGTGATTAGATATAAAGAAAGAAAAAAATGTTAAAGTGATTTGCGACTGAAAATACTAATTATTTTTAATGAATTAACAGCTTCCAAACAAAATATCAATATGTTTAGTTTGATAGGAAATGAACTAGGACAGGAACTCCAAGAGAGTATGTATATAATTGTATTAATATAAAATTATACGTTATGCAGATTGAATTCAACATTTGGGAGAAAATCCAATTTGAATTAGACAGTCATACAAGTGCAACGCAGTAAAATCCTACTATAAACTGTTTGATTTTCCCTAATTATATTACTCGTTACGCGTTATTGGCGGACATTATTACTAATTAGATTATTGTGCACGTGGGCAAATAATGGGGTTTTAGAGATATAAAGCTTACGATGAAGCGAGATACACTACAAGCACCATTAATAACAATTAGAAAATACCATGTTCAAATATCTTGATGTTGGTGTCAAGTCAGGATGACCTTGTTGTCAAACTGTCAAAGCCATTTCAAGCCTGTATCGCTGGAAGCTATCTGAACTTCTATCACTTCTCAAATAACACTTCAACTTCGAATACATTACGCACACTATAGTCAGATTATTAAAAGGAAAAAGAACTCTTTAAAAATGAGCCTTTGATAGGCGTTGGAGTTTACAGAGTTACTACTTACTACTTTTCTCTTAGTGAACCGTCTAAGCTTTCAGACTGATGGACTTACCTGAAATGAAAAACAGACGTTAATAATACAAAAACAAAGTATCGGTTTTGTTTCGTGGAATCCAATTTTGAAAAATTAGCTATCAAAATTACCTATAATAAATACTGAAACCTAATGCGTATTTTCTTATTTAAGGGATAACACCACTGTTACGGCCCAAAAAGTGTTGTTTTGCCATGTACATATCACCTTCGTCGTCCCGAAAACGCCAAAAATCCTCCGAAAACGCGAGAATCCACCTAGAACTGCTGTAACACCGGTTAATTGTTATACAATCTCTGACTAAAATGCTGCATGTACATGTCTACGAGAAACCAAGAGCACGCCAATTTTAGCCTGAAAACCATGGTTAAAATCGCTTTAAAATAACGTTAACTCAAAAAACATTCAATATCTTGTAGAGCAAGGTTTAAACTTTAATTTAGATACTTGGTGGTCTCAAAATTGTTAACCGAATTTTTGAGCATTGAAAATACCAGCACGGTAATCCAGACCAAATTTGTTTAACCAATTCTTTTTAAATAAATTACAGTTTTTTGCACGGACACGTTGGATCATTCCGAAAAAAAGGCTTCCATTGACTTTTCTTCAAAGTTGACCATTTTCAAGTTATAAGTGATTTAATGTCTGAAAAACCCAAAAAATGGGTACATTCAATGTATAAAAAAATTATAATCGATGAGGTCGCCAAGTATATAAATTAAAGTTTAAACCTTGCTCTACAAGACCCCAGTGGGTATTTTGGGATTTAGGCCAAAATTGTTTATGGATCTGATGGAAACCACCCACGGTGACCCATGTCTGCAGCATCAAAAAGTAAATTCAAACTTAACAATACCTGTCTAAAAAGATTCCAACTGGTCTTATTTGTATTGCACACATTCGACACAATGATAAATATTATCGCTTCCCATTATATCACTTTGAGTCTATTTAGTCTCTAGTGCTTGTACCAGACACCAAATTTATTATCTCCAGGAGTATATTTCCATTGTACATAAACTTAATGCATGACGACGAGGCTCTCGGAACTTTTTCTATTTCAGTCTGTTAGCATGCTTTAAATGAATGCACCGCTCGGTCGTTCAGAAAAGGAAATAACGTCTGGCATGCAACAAAAGAGGAACGATCTTTCAGATCGTTTTTGATTTTCATAGGAGTGTCACGGGAGCGTCAGTGTATGCAGCGCACATGTCTTTCACATGATCATACTTGATGAGATGTTGGCATGATTACATAGAGACCTTTATAAAACTAGGTTGACTATTAGTTTCCTACTACTGAATGGATTCTGTATACAGGGTGCCACTTAATGATAGACAGTAATTATAAGGGCGCAAAAATTGTTTTTTTTATAAGCATCTTAAAGATCCTTGTGCCGATTTTCTTGAATTTCAGCAGTGCAAATTCAAAGTATCTATGTTATAATGTTTCGTTGTAACCAATTTGGACGTATGACATCCAGTTATGAGACACAGCGAGCAGCGGCAATATTGCCATCCTTCATCGGTTCCAGAACAAGGTCCACCATACTATGCTCCCGATGAAGTGATTCAGCGTGGCATTCCTCTTCCTACGATCAAGGAAGTGATCCACGAGTTCACTGTTAGATACAGTGAAATGGTTGAAACATACGTTTACGTGTTATCAAACCGATTATATGTTTCTAATAATGAGCTAGTGGATAGGAGTAAACGCCATTTGGCTTCTGACTTGGTGATAGGTCCACGATAATCTCAAGTGATAACATAAACAATCAATTTAGTATTAGATAGAGATCACTCAATGGAGTGATACTCTGCATATTATTTTTTAGTTAAGATTACTCTCGAAGTTTCTCAAATAATATTGACAAAAAAATGTGAGCCAGTCACTTAAAAAAAGGAGCTAATGATACAGCTTTTTAACTCCATGGAATCTATCTTGGAAACCTAGCTTTTTAGGACATATGCTTATGTTTGAACATTTCTACCTTGTAATTTCAACCTATAATTAAGTAACACTATGTATAGAGCTTTAGAGTAATGGGAACATAAAACATCTGACATGATGTTTAAAAGCTCATTCACATACCTCACCGGTGGAAGTTTGTTCATGCTCAACACATCCCAAAAATTATCGGGGGTCCATCGGACCGACTAAAGCAGGAGTTCCCAACCAGGGGGGCGCGCCTCCCAATGGGGGCATAGAGAGATGTCAAGGGGGCGGAAAGCATTTGCATTTTAGAAAGAAAAAACAAAAAAAAACAGAGAACATTAACAAATAACATTACAATGTAATTGTTCACTTTACAGGCATAAAATTAGAAATTAAATATCATATTCACTTATTCTGTCAACCTTTGTTTCAAAACCCGGCGTCGTCAATCGCAGTTTATACAAGTTTCGACAAGTCACAACATGAAATCCGCGCGCACCCCCACCGCGCTCCGCTTAACATTCATCACTTTTCACGTGTCGATGTACATGTTTTGTTGAGAAATCTGTTTGAGTGTGACAAATTATTGTCTCACTGTTAAAAGGTAAGTTTGTGTATTTACAGTAACTTCAGTTACCATTTTTATTATTATATTTATTATAATTTACTAAATTGTTGATTGAGTGGAGACGCGTTCATAGATCGGTCATTGGGACTTTTTTACCAAATCAGAATCAAACCAACGTGGCGAGATAATTTTGAAACGACGAACTTTAAGTAACTAATATTGATTCCAAATGTATTTAAAATTACTATAATAATGTCAACCTGCCTACAAAAATATAAATCTCCCGGTGGCCAATATACTGTTGAATACATTACGTTATTAAGATAAAATAATGGGCATATAATTAGTAATTACATGTAGGCATTTTGCTTATTTATTTATTACTTATTTGTTTTATTGTTATAGGTGCAAAATGGCAGCAAAAAAAATAAAGTTTTCCTAAGATTACGTTTAGACCAGCCAGACGCATTGCAAGAGCTACCAATGCATCCCGAAAAATTACTGTTCGGTGTGGATTATGGGCCGGTGGCATCATCGGGCCGTACTTCTTCAAAGACGACAATGGCCGGAACGTATCTGTGAATGGCGAGCGCTACCGTGCGATGATAACAAACTTTTTTTTGCCCAAAATGGAAGAGCTGGACTTGGCTGACATGTGGTTTCAACAAGACGGTGCCACATGCCACACCGCACACGAAACAATGGCCCTATTGAGAGGCGAGTTCGGTGAACAGTTTATCTCACGTTTGGGGCCCGTCAATTGGCCGCCTAGATCATGTGATTTAACGCCGTTGGACTATTTCTTGCGGGGCCATGTTAAGGCTAATGTCTACAGGGATAAACCAGCAACGATTGACGCACTGGAAGCCAATATTGAAATATTTATTCGTGAGATACCGGCCGATATGTTGGAGAGAGTGTGCCGAAATTGGACCTTGCGCATGGGCCATCTAAAGCGGAGCCGCGGCCAACATTTACATGAAATAATCTTTAAACATTAAATTATATCGACCGTTCTATCGACTCAAATAAAGATTTAATCGTTTTTTCAAATTTTTTGTGTTTTCTTTGAAAATCAAATCCTATACCTCTTAAAAAATCACCCGTTAGGATATCTATCGACGGTTGGGAAAGTATGTTTTAACATATGATTTCCTTACCATACCCCAGTATTTCCAAGTTACAGTCTTAAAATCAAGTAATAACACCGAACCTGATCCCTTTGGTAAATGCACTACAAAAACGGTGGACCTCTTAACACCCTTTGACCCCAGTGCCTGATCGATACGCTCTGATCTGTCCCTAGATATCAGCCATTGACATTTTCATCCCTACGTATTCTGTACACGCGGTCAGAATCCATTAACAAATCAGTTTTTGTGCATAACCTTAATCCCCGAATTAAATATTCCCCAGTATTATCCCCATAACGTGACCCCTGTAATGCCCAGGATGTAATCGCTTTTTGCACAAAAGGGCGATGTTTCTGTGTTTACAGTACATTTATTTTTCCATACATGTGAATCCAATTGACTTATAGGTGGATACATGTGCAATCTCTGAGCTTTTATTTTAGAGTATAATAATTAGGATCCGACCGAAGCTTGGGCATCGACCAAAATCAGTACTAACGAGAAAACCCGCAAAAGTGAAATAGTCGAAATGAATAATAAATAATCATCGAGTTTAGCACAGGTCAAAATACATTTCAATATGTGTTAAGGGTATTGACATACGTTTATGACTAGTGGTTCTTAGTCCATACATCTTTGATGGGAATAGGTACTTAGAATCTGTTATCCTGGAAGTGTAAAGTCACAGAAAATCAAAAGTTCGCCGATTTTGGCCTAACAGACAAAATCGCTTTAAAATAAACTATCTCCCTAATAATCCCAAATTACTCTTCGGGGTCTTATAAGGCAAGGTTTAAATTTTAATTTAGATTTCAAAAATTATAATTTTTAAGCCAGTTTTGAAACATTGAAATCCCATTTTATGTCCCCTCAGACATTCAATCGCTTAAAACTCGAAAGCTGGCAGCTTTAGAGGAAAGTTACTAGAGGCGTTTTTCGTTCGGAATGATCCAGTGAACCTGAAAAAAAACCTCAGGGGAATAATGTATAATTTACTTAAAATGATTTAACAAACTTAATCGGAGTTACCGTGCGGTATATTCAATGTTTAAAAATTCAGTTAAAAATTATAATTTTTGATGTCGCCAAGTATCTCTATAAGAGCTGGAAGAGTTATTTGAGATTAGTTTATTATGAGCGATTTATCCTTGTTTCTCAGGTCAAAATTGGCGAACTTTTTCGCAGACTGCATATTCTCGAAGATTTAAGGACAAACCTGCGATAACAGGAAGGCCAGTTTACTACGAGATGTTAATATCCTACTATTTTCTGGCTCTGATATTTAATTATTGACAGTATTGACGCCCGTTTCATAAACTTCAAAACTTTATATTCAAATACAGGTTCGACTTTAATTTTGTAACTTATTCCAGTGTCAAAAACAAAAATCTATGTATATGGTTACTTTGTTTTCAAAACTGACTGATGCAGGATCATTGTGCATGCTATTAAACTATACCAACAAATCAAGTGTTTCCAACGTAACTCTGTGAACATGTATCTAATTTTAATTGAGTAACAATGCCAATAAAAGATCACTGACTTCGATACCAGAACGCTACGAGTGTAACATTTCTGGAATTTTCGGTGGTATTAGCGAAAATAAGCCGAACACTTCATGTGTCATTCTTTGACTTGGTATTCTTTGTCAGTATATTCAGTCAGTTTCAGAATCATGTACCAATATATCTAGGTTAGAAAGTATATCAAAGAATAACAAAAAAAGTTCATATAAATATGGGTCCAAAGATACAGTGTGATGAAGTTTCATTTATGAAATTGAAAAGATACTGAGTTAAGATTTTAGACGTTCGGTTACCACATCATTAGCAATCTACACTCAGGGTTTCCCAGCCCAAACTAAATAGGAACCTAGAAACTGGAGTACATGGAACACTATAATAGGAAATATTTTCTAAATCACTGGCCTTTTCGGAGAAAAGAAGTGCATTTTATAAGATACAATTCAATTTTTATATATTTAGGTTTGAATGTTTTGCGGTACAATCCTAAAATATTCTCATAAAAAGGCTTACCTTCCCCTAATCTTAAAGTACAGTGAAGCTTGATACTGGTAACATTATATGGCATGTGAAGAAAGCTACCGCACCTCATTATAATATTAATTAAATAATATGTGTGTTTTATCCTCAATCAGTGCGGTAGAAACTTACCTTATCTATGCACGCCACTGGTTTTTATGGTGTACTTCTCGTATTACCCATGTTAGATCCTTCTGTGTGAAATCACAACTAATAATTGTGGATCCAATCGATTAAGTAAAATTCTTATTGTTTTACTATTGGAATTATCGGATTTTATTTCTCAAAATTGTTTTACATTTCGGTTTGAGAGAGCTCAACAAACAAGATATCACAAATAGTTAGCAACCTGGAACACGAAATATGAGCATAAATATATGCTTCATTAGATTCTCATAGATTATAAACAAAAAACAATATGCCTGCAAAACCAGTGCACATGAAAGCGATAGTGAATGGTAAGTTCATACGCTACTAATTGATGATATGACGGGCATATTATTCAAATAATGTTGTAAGGAGGTTCCATACCTTGCCTGACATGCTATTAAAGTGTTTACAACATCAAACTTCACGCTGCTTTCAGAGTATGGGAGGTTAAACCTTTTTGTAAGATTAGGATTTTACCTCAAATGTGCCAACCTCCAAAGGAGTGAACCGACAAAAATTGCTTAAGAGGCAAAATTTATGGAAAAATGACTGGTATTTTATAAAATGCACTTCTTTATCCGAAATTCCTATTAGGGGTCCAGGTACCCCAGTTTCTAAATCCCTGCTTCAGTTTGGACCGGGAAACTCTGTGTGTTTATTGCTTATGATATGCTCACTGAACGTCTGAAATCTTAACTTAGTCTCTTCACCCCCTCCGTAAATATATATTTTTTTCGATTTCTAAATAAAGCCTCATCACCCTGTAACATATTCGTATCGGTAGGGGATCATATTTGAACCCATATTTATAGGAACTTTTTTTGATATTTTTAGGTGTAATTCCTACCCTAAAAATATTGGCACGTCTTTCTGATACTACCCTGTATATCTCGATTTTTATAACATTTCAATTTTCAATCTGAATGTAACTTAGTTTTGGAGTTTTATCTAAGTTTAACAAGATTCGATTCAACATCACACATTGAAACAGAAAATTGTACTAAGGAGCGGATCATGAGGTTTTTTTTTCATTTTTTGTGGTAAATTAACCCTACTGAAGGGTGTGTTAAAAGCCAAACATCGGCTTCGTCCAAAAACTTGACCCTTGTCGGACCCTAATAATAATACAATTTGTCATCCAAATACTACAACCTTATTGCCTCTTTGATCAAACTGTGCTTTTGGAATGGAATCTGGATGCATGAGACGTAGGTATGGTTTCTGTTGTATAAAACTCTGTATCCCTCAATAATCTATTTTCTGGCATTGCTAACTACGATAATGTTTTGTAAACATGAGCAGATTAATTTTTTAAGCGAATGCTGTTTAAATTTTCTTGGTGACCAATCATTCTCGGTGGTGAATTGAGATTGTAGTAGAGCACAGCTAATTCTGATAAAAATGATGTGTCATCGGGAATATATATTCCGACATAAAATGTAAACTGCAGGAAAGTATTTCTCTCTATTGCAAAGGATTCAAGTTCTAATCCAAATCAGTTTAAAGCATAATTAAGTGACTTTCTTTTACAAACTGTGACTGAAAAAACTAATTGGGTTAAAGAACCCATAACAATTCGGTTCTAGGACAAGTATGGGAACATAAATTGAACACTATTTAATTTAAAGTTGACTACATTATCATATAGTCGCATGCGTCTGAAGGAATATGTTACCTGGGCTTTGACCCCCTCGAGGCGAGTGGAACCATTTACATCCAGACACATTACTTACACATTTATGGATGAACAAATTGAAAACTTTACTTACCGCAAATGCGGATGGATATTTTAATGCGAGCAGATACATATTCTAATCGTGATTTTCATCACCGCCCACGTGTAAGTGAAACATGAAATAATATATAAAAACGCGATTATGTAATGGCTGTTATATCCCCGAAAATAAAAAAATACGTAATGCCAGTAATAGTACGTGTTCCGAGTCGGGGCGAAAAGTTTTTTTTAGAAAAGTTAAAAACTCACTATAATAGAGTGCTAAGGTCTGAGTTTTTGATTCCTGTCTTATGCTAAAAATCAACCGAATGCAAAGCAAAAATCTTAGATTCTTTGCCACCCCTTGCACATCTAGTAATTAAAATAATAGCTTTAACAATGGAATCAAGTACAAAGTGTCCGGCTATAAATTGACCCCCATATTTTTTTATATGACCTTTCAGAAGAGGAAGTAGTATATAAAAGTTCGAGTGTCTAATATAAAGTTTTTCATGTAATATTATATACTCAATGAAGTTGTATTTTTTTTAAATGAAACACCCTGTATATTTTCATGGAAAATGATAGTCTCCTTTGTGTGATTCAAAATATATATGGTTTATCATATGTACATCCATTCATTATTTTGGCCAAAAACTTAAACTCTGTGTGTCTAGGCTCGAAATACATATGATTAAATGACGCTCAAACTTAGAGCTTTGACTAAAGTAATAAATATAAGTTTAACAAACAATATATATTTAAAATCAGGAAAAAAAGAACTCATTTTCATTAGAAATATAAAGGGTCTTCCGTTTAAAAAATTCGATTTGAAAGCACTTTTCTGAGACAGCCTGTATGCAAAACAATATTACATGAAAAACTTCAAATTAGATCACATAATTTTTCAATTTAGCTTATCCAAAGGTGATGCTCGTACTTGAAACCAACGCAACCACTAGAGTTACGAAAGTTCTTCGTAGGAAACGCGATTGGAGCAATGAAATATATATGCTTATTCCATCTTGGTCCTTCCCAGAAACATTCGCCGTCTGTTTTGTAATTCCTTGCACGGCCAGATGTCCGAACCATTACCATTTTAGACACATGCATACCAGAATGTTTGAAGTTTATTAATAGTAGGCGCTTCTTAGTCATCACTGCCTCATAAATTCTTAAACGGTTTAATAGGCGGTATGGCTCTGGCGTGGCGGTTTACAACCAGCATTTCAAGTTTGGTTTTGATGACATCTAATAAAGCTATTTTTTATTGTAGTTCTTCAACACGTCAGTTTTGAATGTGTCTGAAATGCGATTTCCAGTAGCGACTTGAACATGAATACCGTCCAAGAATTCATGTCAGCATACCAATGAGGAAGCAAAGAACGATTCATGAAGATTTCCTGGTTTGATATACCTACAAACATTACTATTGTCTCTTTATTATACTCTGCGTAAGACCAAGAGACCTTGAAATCCCTTGCCACTAAAATTATAACAAAGCAGATATTATTGTTTTATTGTTTTGTATTATGAGAACACTTTACGGTTTATCAGATTTGTAGTACATACCTGGGAACATAAACAAAAACTTCCCCTTTTTGGCTCTCGTGTCGCCACGAAGTTTTTAAATTCGCAACCAAGTTTACGTGGCAGCACGATGAGCATTTTAACATCAAGTATTGTCATACCTAAGTATACTTCGTTAACAAGCATGACAAAATTGTATCTGCGCGAGGATTGTGTTCGTATTTTATTAAAAAAAGTACGTCAGGCAAGTTGACTCCGTACTTCTCACGCAACGCTGTCATCACTACTTAAAGGATTATGTTCGGCACAAGTTAGCCCCTCTGACAAAATAAATTAGCTCCGAACGTTTAACAAAAAATTAAATGCGTTTCTCCCTGCCCCTGAAAGTCCTGCGGGAGCACATTATCGTTGCTATGACTAATCCCGCGTGGATGACGATATCGACTTCCAGAGCATGCAGACTACAACCGCACGGAAGCGACGCATGACCATCAACCGAACCACAGCGCACGTATCGTCACGTGACTGAGTTATTTCTTAGTTTTTTAAGTAAATATACGGGGACATCATGATGAGTGAAACATGTCTAATAGGCGAGTACAGTTACTGGGGTTGGAGGCATATACATATACCAACATCAAAAAAATTAAACATACCTTCCCACACCCACTACAACCCCCAACCCCGAAATTTTAAGCCTGTAAAAAATTTTCCGAAAATGGTCATTGTCTCTGAAACGTCAAAATAGGAAGTTTGACCGACTTTTATTTTTATGTTGGGTCTTTTCTCCGCCGCCACTGGACCGATTTTCAAAGCCTATAAGGCATTTTTGTCCTTCGCATAGTAGTAACCTTGTGTGGAAATTTCGTTCAAGCCGGAGCGGTACGTTCCAAATTATAGATGGGCCAAGGATTATTGGACAGACAGATAAACCGACGGAATGCGTGCCATGGTTTTTCGTGATCTACGTATCATATAGCAACCAAAAACATCTTAGTATAGTAAAATAGAGTATTACATGTTTTTTCTTCTGTAGTTTACAAGAACGTAGTATCCGTTTCGAAGCAAATGGTGAATTCTTAGATCGATATGTTGCTTTTCAATTTTACAATGGAGAAAAAAACGTTTTGACTCATTACGAGTACTCAAGGTATTAAAAATGATTTCTAACATTTCTGAATTTTAGAGGCATTATAAATAAATAAATACATTTTTTTACTATACAATTATCGTATCCGAATTGTCATTAAGAAAGAAATTTAGTTGTCATGTATAATATATATCATTTAAAAAACAAAAACATACATAAAGAATCATTTTCGCCAAACACGTCAATCAAAAAGTAAATCTTTCTTCGTTTTTCGTGATGACTCCCACAACTGCATCAACTTTCCAAAACTAGGAGAGGCACCAAAACTAAATGACATGAACATACTGGGATACTGAAAAACATTCTCCATCTGAAAATGTCCTTCTTTTTCTCTTCATTTACTACTTTTCCACGTATTGATTTTAAAAAGTTATTTCTACTCGATCCTCACACATCTGCATCTATAATATGTATTATTTTTCAAGCCAACCACGATGATTTCCATTGTTTTACGACACGGAAGCATCTACCTATACGAGTACATATTACAGCATGCCGTGCGATTTCCGAACTACGTACGTACAATTGCATTTACTGCGGATGGTACATAATGATTCTATAAATCAGCATATTAAATAATCATAATATGTTACAAGTCTGTTAGTGATGATGTAACGTTATTATTAATGATGTGAAACCGCCTGTAGGGTGCAAATGTCATTCTATAAATATTCATTAGATTATTCGCATCTGGAATTTGTGACTCACACCATGAACTAGTTTCCAGACGAGTTGCTATTCAAAACATTTCTGTTCATAGATTTTTAATTGGTGAATTTAAAACGTCATATTGATGACAGGTATGGACTGGATCATATACTGGGATGAGGCTGAAGACGGCCCTCGATGATTTAGCTATTTTGGGTAATTTAGCTAATAAAGATAGTAGTAACATTTGAAACCTATCCTGCGGTTTTCATGCTGATAATACCCCATTTTTGTCTGGCTGAATGAAACCATACGCAGGATTAAAATTTTTCTTTAGTGTACGACGTTTTGGTCCCAATGGCCAACTTTAAGTACAATTTGACCGCCTGGGGTAGGTATTCCCATTCCCAAAAGGACGCCCAGGTTTTTTCTTATAGTTTATTGGATCTCGAATGCGCATCTCAGGGCCAAACTTTTGTGTGCTTATTTCTTCACAAGACACAAGACAAACAACCTTGTTCCAAGTACTATTTCTCGCATTTCAGATCCATAAACAATGTACATACAGCATATTTAGTCAAGCATTGCAAACGATTAACCCGTATGTTACAAGTACAGTTCTGGGTGAGTTTTCGCGTTTTCCGAGGATTTCTGGCTTTTTCGGGAAGTTGAACGAGGGTGGCGTATTCGGTCCATTAAAAAATGACAGATAACCCCATGTTCGCATGTCGCTTTGTAAGGTTGAACGTCCTTTTGGGAACCGCAGGCTGTCCTTTTGCGCGGTGACAGCTTAAAATTGCAATGAGCAATCTCACCAATGCCAGAGCACCGTTCAGACTATTGTCGTATCATACTGTATAGAAATGTGTAGATGAGAGAAAGAAACAAAAGAAGTATCATCTGGAATACATAAACAAAATATGTTATTAAAAGTGACAATTGTACTTGAAAAACGTGTCCGTTCAGACCGAGCCGTGGTACAATAAGGAATTTTAAACAGATATGAAGTTTGATTCGACCAGATAAAAATAGGGGATTATCAATAAAGATAGTTTATTATTCAAATAGCTTTTCAAAGCATTCCAAAGCTGGTAGAAACTCTATCTTTTCTAATAATTAAATTTTTTGCACGTCACTTTTTCCATGGGTTCAGTGCCAATTGACTAAAAGTATTTCGCGTAGATGAGATACTCAAATCTGAACAGATTTTTCTGACATATTTTGATCAAGAAATTCCGTTTTTAAGATAAGAGCTACTATCCCACTTCTCGGACGTAACTAGAAGTATCCCCTTTTAAAAATCAGAGATTTGGTCGTTAAATACATATTGCCCTATAAATAGATACTAGGGTGAGTTACAAGCTGTAATAAAATTTCGCCAAGTGCCTAGGAGTGATTTTGACTGAAAAAACAAAATGCACAAAAAAAAATAAAATATAGGAACTTCTTGAATAATTGCCGCCTCGCTTCTGCTCCATCTGAATTCGTGATTGTGTGATCAAAAGATTCTAGAGTTTTTAACAGTTGTTCATAAATGAACTAATGCAACAGGTAAAATCTCCTTTTTGCATTTGCTTCAATACATTCGAGTCTCTCTGATCGAACCTTCGAACAGTCAAGTTGGTAGCAGTTGCTTCTTGTAATAATAACGATCTATAAATTGTGACAGAAGTATTGTGAAGTTGTTCCAGCTAATCAATGAAACTCTGGTGGTGGTAAACTTGAAGTGCCAATTGAACATCCTAACAAAAATGTTTTTCCAAATAGAAATCTCCAATTTGGAACATCCATCTCAATAATACAGGTGTCGTGTGCATGCAGAAGTGAAATAAATACTTGGATACCACAAATATAAAATTCATATTAATAAAAAGTGTAAATGCTGATAAAAGCTGTTGATCGATGCTTGATTTGTATGGTAGTTGCGGTAACATAGTATATGTATTATACACACTAAAATGCTTGACCTCGAAGTCAAGCCATGAAATTACATGTGCAGCCGTACCGGTACGTTACATTATAACCACTATTATCGAATATAATAAATGGACATTAAATCCATACATAGACAGTCTTTTTCTGTCCTATTTAGCATTGGATATTACTTTTACATTGAAAGTATTCGTTTATTAATTTCATCATCCCAAACGGACATGCTCACGATTGTCCTTATTTTTCGTCTGTTTCCGCAAGACTACTTGTTTTTCTTTATATAATAATAATAATAAATGTCTTTATTAAATAATATATACAATACATGTGTATATATACAGGGTGACTTCGAAGTTGAGTCATTTATTTTAACAGTGAGTAGATCTGATCAAAAGAAATGATTTTTTCCTTCTTCTGGTAAAATTAAATTAACAAAGTTATAGCCCTTTAGAAGTTTGAGTACCGGCCTGTCTCAATAATAATATTATGTGCTCGTGTTTGGCAACAACGGATATAATCCGCCTTATCGGTTCATCGCATCGGAAACAAAAAAGCGAAAGAATTTGAAACGTTTATCACGATGTCAGTCAATGTTTCAGTCGGTAACGCGTGAGTGAATAGTGGTGTTTGTTACGTGGGTCAAACGAAATAAAAAATGACACATGTTTCCGAAAATGCTGAACTTGTGAACTTGTGGACATGATTCTTATTTAATCGAGTGCAACCAACCCCTCGTGCCTTTGTTAATGTAGTACAAAGGGCTCGTGAATCGGGTGACTTAAGACCTCACAGGGGAGGGCATGCCGGTGCTCCAAGACCGCAAGAACAAATACAGGTCCGCATTGAAATACTAGTCGGGAGGATACTTTATAAAACAAGGTGACATTTTTTTCAATTTTTTTTTATTTTTACACACATATTTTGGTTTATCTTCCTTCTACAATCATTATCTGAAAATTAATGACTCAACTTCAAAGTATATAGTAGTGTAAGTATATAAAGTGTAACTATAGTGGCGAAGTTTAGCAATATGTTACTATGCTACTCTAACACATAACCACTAAAGTTAAATATTACGTTGTCAACATCAAACAGAAAAAAAATGCAAAATATATATAACAAATCACTTATAACCCATATGAGAAGTGGAAAATGAGATATTTTGTGTGCACATACTGCTACTCTAAAAAGGTCTATGAAATATTGAGGGAAAAGTTAATCGTTCAAATAACTCAACAACATTGTAGCGGAAACATGGTAAACTCATGGTCTTAAATTTACTGTCCAAAGAATTATATATTGCTGCAACGTTATATGAGAAACTTCGTTGGAACAGAGATGTTGTATGCTTCGGAATTGTGATAACATGCCTGTCTCTAATAGCTCTATTGTGAGTGGTGTTATTAAAAATAATTTGTTCACATAGGTATTCTGGCTTAGAATTAATTAAAATTTTATGGATAAATGTGGAAAAATGTAACTTGACCAACTGGTCAAACTTTGGCCATCTCAACTCTGCATATTTGTGAGAGACATGGTCGAACTTTCTCATGCCGAATATAAAGCGAACACAGCTGTTTTGAATCAATTGGATTCTGTGTTTAGTGATCTGATCCAAACAGGGAAAATATAGAATACTGCAGCAGTTCAAGACAGACACAACGAAGGTTTCGCGAAGTTTTTTCCTCATTTTGAAGTTTAGCAGATATCTGTTTGAATAAAGACTGCGTAAACGTGCATAGGTTTTTTGTGTCAGATTTTTTACATGCTCGGTAAATCTTAATTTTGTATCAATTTCTAGACCCAATATTTTTGCGCTATTGGTGAGCTCGAGCTGCTTATTGTCTATGTTCACATTTAAGAGCGAAACAACGTCGTTCCTTCTGCTGTCTGAACAAAACAATAAAATCTTAGATTTTTCCGGGTTTATTATATCATCCAGAATTTCAGATTACCTCGTTCAAAAATGGAAGGGCTTTCTGAAAAGGACTGTATATTATACTCGTGTATGATACCATCTCTCAGTCCATAGAAAGACTAGTAGTCTTGTGGAAACTTGGACGAAAAACAAAGGACAATCCTGGGCATGTCCGCAATAAAGGAACAGAATCAGAAATAGGACGATTGGTAAACCGAGCGACGTGCGTTTCTGCTTATTGGCTTTATCAGGCCAAAATGGATGTGCGTCGAACACAACGAGGTGAAAACATATGCAGATCACGTTTGGATTCAGGTGTAATCTGAAGGAAAACAAGGATGGAAAATGAAATACAACTAGAAGCTACCAACAAGAGTCAGCATGTACATTTGTGGATTCGGTCAGAGGACCTCGTATTTACGAGGTATCAACCAACGTCGCCACGCCGATCAACTATAACTACATTTTCATCCCTGTTTTCCTTCAGGTTATACCCATATCCAGCTGTGATAGACATACGTTTTCACTTCGGCCGTTTCGATGCACATCAATTTGGGCCTTCCTTCATCGCCCTATATTCTCGTCGACAAAGCCACAACCAATATCGAGCGATAAAAATGGACTTATTTCAAAATTACGCGTCTAAACAAATTCCCGACCTTAGTGATGCACCAAACAAGCTGATAAATTCGATGAACGTTAATAATAGAATCTTTAAGATTTTAGGTGCACATAATTTTAAGCGTCATCATATTAACTTAAAAATGAAACTAATGCAGGAGAAAAATGTTTGAGCCCCGTAGATTATTTTACTACACTGTAAAAAAAAGGAATTTGAAAATCGCTAGTAAACGTAGCTTGGATTTTTTTAAACTGCGACCTGCCAGAAAAAAATTTTATGACGATGCTACGCTATAAAATCAGAAACTGGTGGAATTTTTGTTCTTGGCACGCTCAAAATCCTAGTGGTAATTGTGGAATCGTCAACTATTATTAATTTTTACTAGACCGATAGAAAATTGAAGCTCATTTGAATTCCTAGGCCACTTTGCGATGATCTATGTTAATCGCGACAAATTATAAAAATGAGATATCGCATACGTTTTTTGAATGTTATGTATGTAAATCAAGGATGTCATGTAATCAGTGCCCTCTCTATAACCTGGAAAGTTCTGCTACAATTTTGATGAACATTTTACACAAAGTTGCTACTACGCCAAGGATTTAGTTTTTGACAGTCACTCCAGTGGCGGCGTAGAAAAAGCCAAAGCACGAAAAAAAAATTGTTCAATCATCGTCTTTTTGACGTACCTGATCTTTTTAGAAAAAAATAGAGAGTCGGGGATTGTAGGAGGGTGTATCTCAATTTTTTGATGTTAATGTATTCATATGCTACCAGACCCGGCAATTCTACGCACCTATTAGCCATATTGTACACATCATAGGTTTACCCATACATTTGTCGTTAAACTTTGAATGATCTGGGATTACAGCCCGGCGTAACGGATTCTGACGATATGGTAAGGGGCAACGTTGCCAGAAGGGCGATAACTTAATCCCTTATGAACTAATGCGATCGCTGCGTACGAAGTGCAGAGTCAACCTTCTAGATGCCATTTTGTTTGCCGTAGTACTGGCCTAATATCAAGATTTTATCAAAGTCCAACTAGTACTATCTGCTAAATGGAACCACAGACCTTATACTGATATTTTGGAGACGTCGGTGGCCTTTTTACCAATTAAAAATAGAGAAATATTAGCCAATTTTTATACAATCAAACATTTGCTATTCTCGAACCCAGTGTTCATGCTAGTACAACACGCGTGAAGTAACTCATCCATGAGTTATGTTTGACCTTCTAGGTAAAAGTTGCATTAGAATGCCTGGTCTATGGCAGAACGTACTGGTAGGGTCCTATTACTACGGTTTTATAGCCAATAAAATCTTTCGGATAAGCAAAATATCGTTTTATTGCATACTATAAATAAACAAGCTTGATGAAGTAGAATGGAGGAATGTGCATGCCATGTGCGGTTACGGACATTTGCGCCTCTGTGGACGGAGACCAGCCGTGTTGCCACGTTGCGCACGAGGAAATACGAGAGGTTTGCAGTTGTACACCTTCGTCAGGTTTTTTATATAATGTACAAATTGAAAGCTATGCTTCAAGCTATATGGTTCTTGCATCAAGTAACTGTCCGACTGGTGGTCACATCCCCAAGGTCATGTTCAGGAAATGTGATGAAGGAGCTATAGTTGCATCGGAAGATAATATTTTTAAACTTTTAGTTCATCTTATGAACAGTAAAATAAAAGCTTGCTTTTGAAAAGTATTTTTTTGATTTCTTACTTTTAGTATTTACAATGCCAAATAACCACTTTGGTAATGTCTATATAACTACCATCTGTTTTATTAATGGAAGTCTATAAAACCACTTACGTCACTTGTATTACATATTTTCGATAGATATAAATATAGTTAGGTCTATGACATTAGAACTATACTTCTTACACACCATCACCCAGTATCATAAAATAATCAATAACAATAAAAAAATTAGTGATTATCATTTTACAAGATCAAAGTGCGTGGAACCGTAGTTCCAAAATAACACAAATCTGTTTAGCACCAAAACTTTATGAGATTTTACCAAAGAGCAAAATAATATTATGCTTCGGGAATTATTTTAAGAAAAATTGGAAAAATTGGATATATTCTATGGCAAGAACAAACATTCATAAATTAGTAACAAACATTTCAAATTAAATTCAAAACTTAAATCTATATTTTTTAAACTGATTTGTCATTTCTATCATATAGTTGCAACATAAAATTACTGTTTCATGTACAGGCGACGAAATGCCTTATTTGGACCCATTGTTTTACATGTATTTAATCACAATGTTTTACTTGTAGTTTAGGTAAATAAATATAATTATAATTGATATTATTATATAATGATAAATAGATATTTTGTGGTGAACACCGTGTCTAATTTAGAAACAGGTAGTTTTTCGTGTTTCCCTTTTTTAGCCCTTTCATATGATACCCATATTATAACTCGCCATGACGTCACTTTGCTTATTGCGTTTCTCCCGTCAAGCCCTTTTATTTTTCATACTCGTATCATTGGGATTACTAGAAAATAATGAATCGCCATTTTGTAGCAACCGCCATATGGGATCCAAAATGGCGGCAAATTAGTCATTTTATATTGACATGCAAACCAAACGTGTGTAGGAAATTTCAACTCAATTGGTAAGGCACCACACATACCTAGATACTAACATAGGTACAAACAGGTCAAGTTAAATGAAAATTCTAATAATAGAGAAACGGAAAATGCCAACATTTATAGCTCTCCTAGTATTTTTGGTAGAATACCAAAAATTCCCATGTCACTCAATCTAAATGAGTAGTATCATCAGATATTAAACTGGTTATTTTACAAACGACAAATTGATAGCCCAAGTATGCGAAGTTGGCACGAATTCAAAGCGTCTGATTTTTGTTTTCGTTTGTAAACCAGATAAGTAATCAGGTATTACAGTACGTACGCTAAACCTAAAAAATTTTTACAATAGGCGCTGAATTACATATGAAATATTGTGGATCTCATTCAAATTTTGTATGTATATAAATACTAGATTTATTTTTCGCGGAAATTTGAAATTAGGAATTCTATACGAAACAGAAATTATTAAACAAATCGTGACTTGACTTCACGCAACAACAATGTCCATTCATACATAATGCAAAACCGGTCTATTTTACATAAGGAGTGCGGAAACATTGCCGTACATAACAAACCATTAAAACATATAATTACTTCCTACGTCATTAGGCGAGGAAGCATTGTAATCGTGAAAAATTTCGAAAATGTAATATGTTTTTTGGAAGTACAGTCTGCCACCAAAAGTTCTCAGATTTTAGCTTGAAAAACAAGGTTGAAATCGAAACTAATCTCAAAATGCTCGTCAATGTCAAAGATTATACGTTTTTAAGCATTGAATGTACCCGGACGAAATAATTTGTTTGAACAATTTTTTAAGTAAATCACATTTTTGTCCAGTCAACTTTTTTCAGGTTGTCGAGTATCTGAATTAAAGATAAAATCTTGCTCGAAAAGACCCGGAAGAGTATTCTGAGAATACTTTTCAAGCGATGTTTAACCTTGTTTGATAGGCTTAAATTGGAGAACTTTCGGTTTTTGCATACCATCACGAACAGCCATTTGAGTCGGTCTGTCTGTCTGCCTGTCGGTTTGTCTGGTGATCCTTGGCCTCCCTCAAACTTGGAAACTAGTGCTGGGATTTGGATGGAATTTTTAAACAAGGTTATTACGTCTAGTTATGTACAGAGTGTATTCTCCCAGGGTTCATACATCTCACCCTTATACCTATGTAGCCACTTGACTTAATATTAAACAAAGCAGATGCTTTCGATGCATTTAAATCAATAAATCGTTATCGTTACCTTGTCTTAGTCGGAGGTTTCGGTAACAAAACAGCAGAAATTACAATTTACAAATTTACATCTAGCTATAACTTGCAATATTTGTCAACATTGCAAATCCATGTACTTTCCATATCGAAATTCATATCGCACATATTTACTGGGAAATTGCAGACGTCATTAGACCATAACGGAAACATGCCATAATTGCCGATGCAATGACATAATTAGTAAAATGCGAACGGTATTTACCTCAGCAGTTACCTACATAAGCATTTCCTCAAACACGTGACACCAACAGAAAATTGCAGGCCTGTGTAAATACACGCATTTTCGATTTCCGTATTCAGATATTGTCACGAAACACAGATTAACAACATGTGTATCCAGCGTGTAAACGGTATGGGTGTTCAAGTTTCGTAAACGAAAAGCAGCTGGGGACAACGAAAACAGATGTTACATAGCTCGAGGTTTGCCGCGTTTCAGAGCCTCTTGCAAAGGTTCTTAAGTAATATTTACATCAGTATCCGATGATTGGCATTTTGTTATAGAACCATAAGTTGATTTTCAAGCATACACTGGTAGATTTTAAATTCAGTAGCAGCGTCCGACCCGCGGTTTGAGTTCAATATCAGTCGATATTCTTTACCCTAGCGACGCCATCAGATTCACCGCTAATTCTCGGAAACACCTCGCCTACTGAAAAATAAGCATTTTCTACAAAAATAATTGTAAAGTCTCACAAGTTGATCGGAAAGAGGAAGTCTAATACTGGAGGCGTGAGAACCTTGGAATTAACATGAAAATGTTCCAATAAAATGAGTTTTTGCAGTTTGGTGACTAAAAAGATTATGGACACCAAAGCTATAATTAAAAAAAATGGCTACTTGGGGACATATACCGAAGGAAAACATCTCAAGGCCTTTACACAAGCTTTGGAATGGAAAAGTTATTTATTGATGTACAAATGTACTAACATCAAAAAATTGAGACATGCCCTCCTCCCTCCCCCCAAATTTTACCCCTAAAAATGTTTAAAAAAACGATCACGATCCTCGGGAACGACAAAAACGAAGTTTGGGCGATTTTTTTTTTGTTTTTGTCTTTTTTTTCCGCCGCCACTGAACTGATTTTCAAAAACTACGAAGGTTTTTCGCTCTTGGTATAGTATACTGAGTGACAGAAAAAGATAAACACCTACGTATGTGTATCCGATTGTCCCTTAACTAGTAAAATGATTAAATGTTCAGCTTGATTCGTCAACTGACTGCAGAAGCTGGTTCAATAATGTGTTGAGGATCCACGATTTCATATAACATATATACATATATACTCATTGACACGCCTGGGCATCGTGCTGATAAGGTGGTCGATATCCTGTTGGGGTGTCTCATTCCAGGCTACTGCAAATTCGTGAGTACGAGCTGCTAAGCTGCTAGATGGTGTTGTAAATTCAAGAGTCTTCGACCTATCATGTACCAGACATGTTCAATTGGAGATAGGTCTAGCAGTGTTGTAGGAAGTAGAAGTAAAGTAATGTGCGATCTAAATACATATTTTCAAAGCAGAACCCAAAAGCACATTAATTCAACCCATTTTGCGCTGGTATGTGATTATTACCATGTAAGATTGCAATAAAATACAGAATGAAATGAAGATAACACTGATACTGTGTGTAAGATATATTTTGTTTAAGAATCAAAGCTTGTATGCTATCTCTGGCCTGAAATGTTTGGTTTCTGTTGTTTGAAATTGTAAGTACTGTGGATTCTTTATAAAAAAGTCTCTAAATCTTATTGTGATTATATTTTTGTAAAATAGAAATACTAATTTTTGCATCTTGAATCGGAGCTTGTTTTTATTGTGATATAGTATAAAAACGACACAAAGGAATGCTTAACTATTTTTGTAATTTTATTGGTTTTAACATATGTTGTAATGCAAAACACTCGAGCCATTACGAAGCACAGGCCAGCGCCCTTTCTGAAAACGTGGAGACCAGTAGAATACAGGGCAATGGCGTCAAATGTCGTCAATATAACAAAGTATGCTAAGGGTATTAAGAGGGCTAACAGGGGGCTAAGTGTTTTAAGAGGTTTTGGTGTATTTATAAATACCACAGGTTATTTGTAAGAAAGACAAAATAAAAATTTAAATTTGGTAGTTTTAGTCCTCCTGAGACATCCGTTAAACAGACCAGTTTTTATATAAAATCCGTTGAAATGTTGTAACATAGCAAAGCACCCCTCAGTATCACTCAATATCCAATCAGTTCTGGTTGAGTTTTCTGCAAGACCGCTGAACATTCGAACCATTATGAAGCACTATCGCATACCAGCGCGCTTACCTGGAATGGTGGAAACCAGCCGGTAAACGGACAGACGGCAGGTGGTTGGTCAGGTGTTGCGGACAAAAACGGAGTCTGGTCGCACTTTTTGTAGGATTGCGCGGTCATATACATGAAGCTATTTCATACCTGCTAGAGATTTGATGAAGAGCAACCGTCAACGAGGTTCACATCTTACCTGGGAAAGGTTTAATTAGTGCCAAAACAACAAAATGGTTACCAACAGAAGTTACAGGGAATGAACAGGTAGTTAAACTTAAAACATATTGATTTTCGGGACAAGGTGTCTTTTGTAAATGTAAAACTTCTATATATTACCAAAATCTCAAACTCCTAATTCCAGCAGCTGAATGCAACAATAAGTATTTGCCTTAAGAAAACTAAATATATCGATTTCAATTTTTAAAACCGCAATAGAGATATGTTAGTCCAATTGTAACAAGTATATTTTTTATTTTCAATACGAAACGACAAAAACACGATCGGTCATGATGTCACGTCATACAAATTGAAAACAAAGAACCGTCATCCGTATGTGACTCATGGGCTAACGTTGTCTTCTTTAGATATTTCTAAAAAGCTCTTAATCAACGCAAGAAGATACCGTCTTCTCGTTTTAGACAATCATGGACGTTGTATTTTTAAAAACTGATAGCACAAATTTACCGAAAATTGACACATTGATGGGTGGTATGTTTTTTGTTTTCAACACAGATTTCTGCTATGGTGAGCTGACGAACATCAAGATTTCTATGTAAGTACAGTGCATCTGATACAATGATAGACATGAAAAGAAAGAATAAGTAATACACTTACATATTCTTCCTTTTTAGAATTCATTCAAAACTAAGTTCATTATGTCTGAATAATTTAATCTGATATTTCTTCTTACATATCTGCTAGGGAATCGTATGGTGATGATGCCGCAGGTTACGTCCAACTCAAAAGAGACAATGAAATCTGCACAGTAAAATGTAAAATATCTCCCGAATATTTATAAGGCATGCTCCAAGCAGTACACAGTGTTGCCTATATCTATTTCTCTGGGCACTCTAATCCACAGCTTTCCTAGGGTCTTTATACATTTGTTTCTACATCGGAGAATATAATAACAATAATTATCATACTTTTCATGAAACCAGTAGACATCATGTTTATATTTTCAAAAGTTTGAGCGCTGTTTACAAATAGTATGACGTCAGAACACATCAGTATGGGCCAAACTTATCGAACATAGTTTTCGCCTGTCTAAGAAAAATATACTATATACTTTTAATTTCTAATAGAACTTATATTAACTATTTAAGAGCTACTTAAAAAAAGTGTCAACTACCCCTATTGCCTTGGTATATTTGGAAGAGTTCGACAGCCTATGACGGAGAGACTAGTGTTGTATTTAGGCTGAAGCTACCTAGTTATTTTGAACAGTCCCTTGAATGTTTGCCTGATGTTTAGGATTTGCCACACCCTATATACATCATACAATAATACGAGTACCTATATTCTGGGGACCATTTCCAAAAAACGATTTTGTACATTCCACATGTAAAACACAGAGACAAAACATTTTTCAAATAGCATACTGAAATGTCATTCCCCCAACCCGAAAATTGGCAAGCAGCCTGAGACACAGGTAAACAGAGCGTCACTTATGTGGGTACATTATTTACATAGCCGAACAAAAAAATATGAATAACGAAGTCAGACAAGTATGAAGTGTAAAAATGTTATTGCAATGAGGATATGGGACGATTTACACTTGTATTATGTTAAAACTGCAGTTAGGTGTAGTTATGTGTATATGCTATTCGTATGATATAAAGTCCATTCAGGTCATACGTCAAGACATGGACGAGTACTGATCAGAATTATAAGTGTTTGAAGGATCACGCACTCAATATGTACATGAAATTTTAAATACTGGTTAAAATCTCTGAAAGTTGACAACTTGACAATGTATGTCGGTGATTGAATGTCCTCATGGCTCCAAAGCTCTTAGCAATCCATCAGCAGACTTCTAGTATTCTTCAGTGTGTTTCGCTAATGATTTCATGGTTTACATAGATGGTACGTTGTTCTATGCTAATCAGTGTATCCCGCTCGAATTCACATCGATTGTAAACATTAGCGGAAATAAGACCTTAGAAGCTAAATTATTTACTTATTCTAGTATCCTCTCGCAACAGGATCAAATTACTCATTGAAGTGGGGTCTCATGAGAGCAAAGGTTAATAACACAATGACTCGTATGAATCATGTTATATACAAGTGTGTGAATGTGTACCATGACTGTTATATTAGCCTTTTAAGTGATCGTATGGATCCTTGAACACCAAAGTAAGGTAGACCTCAAGCCAACAGAGATCTTAAGCCCAGTGCACACAATTTGCAGCCCAAGAATTAAAATAAATTGGTATGTTGAAAATATAAAATTTGCAATTGTAATTATAAATTTCAATATTACAGATTTCTTTTTTCATTTTTGACGTGTTTATGAGCCTTCTAGCTGCGAATATTTGGATATTTTTTAATTAGTTCCTCATTTGATGACATCGTTGTCCGCACAAAAATCCTCAAGCTCTTACCTACTATTTCACTTCCTACGCAACTAGACGAGGAGTATTGTAATCGCGAAAAATTTCTTAAATAAGATTGTGCTTTTTTTACTTCACGAAAAACCATCTCACTCATTTACCTCAAAATTTCTAAAATGATCTATTATTTTTTTTCTGATGTTATATGACATGTACATCACGAAAAACCATGTCAATGATTTCCGTCAGTCTGTCGGTCTGTCTGACCGCTAATCCTGGGCCCGTCTATAACTTGAGAAGTACCGTTCGGAATTTGATGAAATCTTCACACAACGTTTCACTATGCAAAAAACGCTTAGTTTTGTTGACTGTCGCATCCTTGAAAAACTTCTAAAATATTCATCATCTGAGCATGCGTTTAGACTCTTTGTCGTACATTTTCTAAATTGATCAACCTTAACAGAACCGGATGAGATTGTTGTGCCTCGTCGCATTGCAACATTTAAGGGCTGCCTAGGTTGCCTGATGGAAATTTTGAGGACGAAGGCGACGTTCTGAATACTCCAATACATCGGCAGATAAGCTAGGTTAACCTACACGCCGCGCGGCGCCTAATTTCGATACTGAGTAACACAACACAAAACATCATACCCTTTGACGTAGAGGGAAGTAGTGTCGAAATGGCTTATTCAGAGTTTTCCTGATTTTAATTTGACGAATTTAAGAGGTGATCTTTTGTTTTTGGTAGGATTTAGATTTCGAGAGCGGATCGGACCGGTCGACGTCGACGCGGTTTGTCCGGTTTTTTTCCCGGTTCGTGAAACGTTGCGACGGAAAGCGATACCGTTTCGGATACTAGA
Organism: Acanthoscelides obtectus; assembly: GCA_963669975.1. Taxonomy (NCBI): domain Eukaryota; kingdom Metazoa; phylum Arthropoda; class Insecta; order Coleoptera; family Chrysomelidae; genus Acanthoscelides; species Acanthoscelides obtectus. The sequence continues at coordinate 56,901,146 of CAVLJG010000008.1, read as the reverse complement.
AACTCGGTGCTTTACGGACGAGCGAGAGCCGTCGCGGTACAACGAAGAAACGCGATCGAAAACGGCCGGTCATATCGAAAAAACGGTAGATTTTCGTGCTGTTCGACGTTCACTTTCGATCTCCTCCGACGATAGACGAGCTACGAACTTGACTATTTTTGCGTGAGAAAGCCCGGACATCGGACTCAAAGATAGCGTCTTTTTTTCTTTATCCCTTTTCGTTCGAAAGTTTCGATTTTTTAAAATTGTTCGAATATATGGTACTTTTCGATGCGTGACAAAGTCACTTCGTTTTTCAGCTCTGTCCTCGCCTATTACTATTATAGATAAGCGAGTAAAAATTATATAGCTATCGAAAAATAAAGATATTGAGCTTAGGAAGCCATTTTGACCGTTATAATTCCCGTAAAATTTCGAAAAAGTAAACTTTGAGCGCCTCAAAAGTACCGATGACAGCTGTTTTTCGGCGTACTTTGTCTTCTTCGATACAAACCTTCGTTACGGATCGACATAGCTACGATTTTTTTTTCGCAAAACGAAAGACCAAAGTCTCCTGATTTATCCGATATACGACACGTTATCCGATCGCATTTTTTAAACTCGGAGGATTAGAAAATTCAAAGATATGCAGATATTTTTAGTTTGAAGTTTGTATTTTGATTTTCGCTCGAGATTCGCGATTCCTGTTAGGCGGGGTATTGTAGGTATGATCGTATTACGAAAGCGAGCGCGTGCAAGCGGAACGTCCAAAACCTGCCATTTTCGGCTTTATTACGATCGCTTTATCCAATATTGGATCATACCGAATAGCATTGTCCTTTTTTACGCGTGAAAATAAATATTTTCGAATCGATTCAGAATTTCTATATTCTATACTCCAAACGGTACCGGACTATACCTATAATTATAATAACAATCTAGTATATATATACTAAGTGACATATAAATCCGAACACCCAGTTTAAATGGTTTTATTTTAATAAAATTTTGTATAAGTACTTAATGAAGCATAATAAGTAAATGATAAAAATTTCAAAATGATTGCACTGCTTTAAAGCCCTTTGACCTTTAATAATGTGTGGATGCACCCTGATGTGCTACGCATTCTCCAACGCGCCTAGGCATGCCTCTGATCAGGTGGTCAATGTCCTCCTGTGGTATCTCATTCCAGGCAACCACCAACTCCTCTCGAAGTGCTTCTAGAGTCTGAGGAGGACGTTGCAAATTGTGCAATCTCCTACCCATCATATCCCACACGTGCTCAATTGGGGATAAGTCGGGAGATCTTGGTGGCCATGGTAACAATGTGACATCATTATGTTGAAAGAAGTCTATTGTGACTCTTGCAACATGTGGTCGGGCATTATCTTGTTGGAAAGTTGGATCTGTCAGGGTGTCAAGATAGGGTAAAAGATGGGGTTCTAGAACTTCGTGGATATAACGCTGCGCGTTCATGTTACCTCTGATGAAGATTAAAGGTGACCTGGAACCATAAGCTATAGCACCCCAAACCATAACTCCAACAGTGTGATGAACATGTCTTTCAATAAAAAACTGTGGATTCCTCCTTTCACCACGTCGCCTTCTAACCCTGGCACGACCATCGTGCATGCCTAAACAAAATCGAGACTCGTCACCAAAGACAATACTGTTCCATTCCTGATCCCAGAGTGACCGTTGTCTGTACCACTCAAGGCGATTACGTCGGTGTTCTCGAGTTAAAGGGAGGACCCAGTGTGGCCGGTATGAAAACAAGCCAAAACTTCTCATTCGTCGGTAAACACTTCGCATGCCAATAGGTCTTCCGTGTTCTGCAAACCATTCATTTGCAATGGACCTGGTAGTGGAGAAACGGTCCCTTAAGGCCAATAATCTTAGGCGGCGATCTTCACGGTCTGTTGTTCTACGGCGGCGTCCAGTGCCCCTTGGTCTTTGCGTACTGCCTTCTCGAAGCCATGCCTGACAACACCTAACCACAGTGTCTACACTTCTTTGCACTCTAACTGCAATTGCCCGAAAAGAAAGTCCAGCTCCCGAAGAAGAAATATTCATTTTTAGAGCGTTAGTGAATTAAAAAAAAGCAGTATAAAAACCGGAATGTCCAACTGATAAGGCTGAAAAATTTTTCACTTGTTATTTACAGTAAGATAAATACATTCACCAACTTTTATTAAAATAAAACCATTTAAACTGGGTGTTCGGATTTATATGTCACTTAGTATATTACTCAGTGACATTAGAAGTGTCTAGAAAAAATAATTCCTTCAACTTGTTTTTTTTTTCGGCAACATAATGAACAAACTTAAAGCATGCTGTGGCAACAATGTCAACATTTTATCTTTATTTTTTGTTTACCTTTGTTAAAATGTTATCTCTTAGTTTTTGTGAACAAAGCAGTTTCTGAGAGCTGTACAGATATTTTAGTTAATCCCCTTTCATTTACTAGTGTTAAGCATAACAAAATGCCTCGAGTTTAAAGACGTCCAAATTATCATCATGTTAGCAACTTTGACAGGGGTGGAATTATTGCCTATCGAGATGTTGGTTGGTCCTATCGCGAAATTGGCCGCCGTGTTCATTGTACTGCAATGACGCTAATGCGTGTGTGTCGTGTGTAGATAGAATAAGGTAGAGTAACACGAAGAAAGACAATTGGTTCACCGAGGCGTACCATAGAGCGTCAAGATAGGCGCTTCAGACAACTAGCCCTACGAGACCGTTTCTACTACGAGTCAGATCGCTGATCAATGGTTTGGAGAAGGTAGTCCTGCTACTATGCGTACTGCTCTATCGCCGCATTCGAGTCTTTGGACTTTTTTCATACTGTCCACGGCTAGTGCTTCCTCTGACTACGGACCACTGTCGTCAACGTCTGAACTGGAGCAGAGAACGGCAGAATGGCATAATGTGATCTTCAGCGACGAATCGCGGTTATGTCTAGGTACGCACGATGGTCGTAGAAGGGTAAGAGGCAGTCGTGGAGAATGGCGTGATATTGGATTTGCTGTTGAGAGGCATGTAGATACACAGGAATGTTAGAGTAATGGTTTGGGGTAGCCGATCACCTCTTCTCTTTGTTCAAGACAATATGACTGCTGCGCGTTATGTTGATGATGTACTATAAACCACTTTATAATAATAATAATAATAATAATAATTTATTGATGTTAATACACAGAAAGTGTTTACACAAGTCAATATATACTCATTACTCATTACTGACGTATCTAGAGGGCTGTCCACACGTCAGCAAGACAACGCACGTCCCCATATTGCTCATCGTACTACGGACTTTTTGTTTTGCCGTGGCCACCTCGTTCACCGGATGTAAATCCCAACGAAAATGTGTGGGATATGATGGGGAGGAGACTACCCACTTTGTATCATCTGCTACAGACTCTGCCACAGCTAATCCATGAATTTCAAGTTACTCGAAATGAGGTGCCACAACCAGACAGATCTTCTCAGTTTGTCGATGCTTAGACGTATACAGGAGTGTATTCAGCTGTCGGGTCGCCCAACACATTATTAATTTTTTTCTTATTAGGTACTTGTCAATAAAATTTCGTATAAATGTTATCGTTTCATATTTCATTGCCACAAAATCAAGTTGAAGAAATTATTTTTTCTGGGTGTAACAGTTCTAATGTCACTGAGTATAAATTATCTTAAGGCTTTGGTATATCTGTTACTGGGAAAACTTGCTTATCATTGCCTGCTATACGCTCTATAGGGGGAAGTACCCCACTTTGAGGACACTAGGCATAACGTATAGTGGAGTATGCACTAAAAACTATATGCATAATTTAAAAATCGTTTTATATCCATAAAGCATTTAAATTGAATATGTCTGAGATTCTATTGGAACCTAACGCACGTGTCTTAGAATACGTGTAATGTGATGTGTACTGAATTCTGTCCTCCTATAAATCCTAGCAAATCAACTGAACCAAGTGTTTATTCATTTGAACTGCAACTCATAATAAAAATCATTGTTTTATAAAGTCTCTGTTACCTTCATGACTAAGGCATTTTTTGAATCACCTGCGAGATCGGTACAGAATATAACATAAAGCAAGAATATTCCAAGCAAAACTATTGCATTGTGACCTTTTGCGGTTATTGGTATTGATGGTAATTTTTATAATGCAACGTCAATTAGAGATGCGTAATATTTGGTCATTCGAACCGGATACCAATTCCAGCATATAAACCCTGTAAGCTCGTAATGTTTCCTACCTTGGTTATCCAACTTTACTGTTTTCGAGCACTTTAGTCACAAAATATCGCCACAGTTTCACTACAATCACTTTGCCTGACGTCACTGACACTGCATTCGCCTTGTATCCACAAATCTTGTAATCCAAGCGGGAAGACTGTCAAAAAGGTCGTTCAAATGTCGAAAAATCCACCACAGCGAAAGCGACAGCAACGCGATTAGTCGTCCCGGCCGTAGTTAGGAAACAACGTATCGCAAATCGAAAGTACGACGACCCGGCCTTCGGGGTCGAGTTTACAAACTGACGTGAAAGGAACAGTCGACTGTCGATTCAACTTGGCAGTCCACAACAAACGCGATGCTTTGGAATTACTGTTGCTTGAGTGCGGTGTTGTCGAGGTGTGGATATTGTAAGTAAAAGTTCAAAAGTCACTCAAACCAGTGGCTCAACTGGGTCGGATGTATATGAGCTACAGTGGTCCAAATTCAAACTCTCTTATTTCGTGTTGATTTTTTTTATATTTGAACCACCACGAAGGCCTGAGGCCTAACCAATCAAATGGCATCAAGTAGGTTGACACTGACTAATGCAATTCCTACGCAATGTCATCAGTTTATAAAGGATTAAATTCAGCTCATTTTAAAACATCTGAGAAAAAAGTCAGTTACGAACATGTACAACAGACAAATTAAACGGATTAAGTCAGTCAAACAGGTCCATACAATTAGTCCACAGACATTCTTTCCCTGTAGTTACTGTCCATCTGGCAACGTTGTCCCTTTCCACATCTGCGTGGCATCGCTGCAGCGAGTTATCTTCACTTTGTTCATCGTCCGTGTGATAGGTGTTTGGTAACAGAATCGTCAGCCGGACCGGTTCGCCGAGCGATGAGCTTACTTAGCAGGATTACGCGTATCGAAAAGATTTTTCGCTACCATTCTAGGTGTGAAATATGGCCAATTGGCGCCAAGAATTAACGAGGTTGGGAGCGTATATATATATATAAAATTGAGACGTGGTCATCGTCGTCTAGACCAGTTAGGTGAAAAAATAAAGCTTCCGCCTTTACTTGGGTACTTCGACAAGATTCAAGCCATGAGGACTCTTTATACTTTATTAGTCTCTAGCTTTCGACGGACTATGCCATCATCATCAGGAGAATAGTATGTGAGATTGTTGCTGAATGTTATTAAAGGTTAAGTTGAGGGAAACATTTAGTAACCTGGTGAAAGCTGGTTTCATAGTACCTTCTTTAAAATTGGTAAAAAAACACACAGCTGTATGTCAGGAACATATCACAACGGATTAAAAATGTTTGGAATGAAAGTTAAAATTATTGCATGTTACATCGTGAAACAACCATTTATAATAATAATAATAATAAAATGTCTTTATTAGGCACATTATATACACTACAACATAATGTGACCTCTACGTAGGCGAAGTCTAGCTCTTGGCTACTCTACTTAACCTACCCAAATACTAAATTGAAACACTCAATCAAAGGAAACTTTGACAAGCAAAAGACGCTTCAAAACAACGAGCTTGATAGCTTCCTAGCATACATATATACACTTGATGCTGTTATATATATACACATATATATATATATATAGTTTCTTTGGTTTTTGGCTTGCCAGCACTAGACTGATTTTCAACAACTACTCGTTCCTGGCGTAGTAGTATCCCTAGTGTAAACATTTCCGAGCAGTACTTTCCACATTATACAGGGCCTAGGATTACCTAGCAGACCGAGAGACAAATAGACCGACAGACAAACAGACAGAGAGAAATGCGTGAGTGGTTTATATCGGGGATATACTTGTCATATAACGTCCAAAACACATACAGTATCTCAACAATTTTTCCCGATTACAATAGCCTTCTACCCAGTGGCGTAGAAAATAAAAGTAGAAAGAGACACTCGTCCAGGATACATGTCATGTAACGTGTATATTGTGGACAACAATGGAAACATTATTCAGTTTACAAAAACAAGTGAATAATAGCACATCCAATTAGGTTGTATTATTAAACTTTTATAATCTTAATGTGATTTATAATGACCATGAATATTTTTTCAAGCAGACGCTTATCCGAATGCATAATTATGGTGCCGGTAACACTAATTAAAAAAATATTTTTTGAGGTAAAGTGGTTATTTGTAAGCAGTCAAGTATGGAAAGTAAAATCTTAATTTATGATACTTTACTGCCTTGCCTGTACATTATATCTCCTGGAGAGAGAATGGCATAGATTATATATATATATAAAAATGGTACCAAGTATACCTCCTAATAATATTAATCCACTTTTAGGCATATCTTAGTTATTTATTTTCGATGTATCTGAGAAAGCGTACTGAAAACACTTCCCACGTTTGTAAAACAAACAGGAAGTTTTATCATTATATTTTCACCACAATGCACAAATACTAAGGTATAAAAATATTGTGAACCGCTGCGACGGTACCATTTCCTAACCTGTAGTCTTTGAAGCAATAAAGTACTTTTCAAAAACTCGTCTTTCACGACTGAACATGTACATATATAGAGTTATGAATGAGTGTGGGCCGGGAAAGCTGTTTGAAACACATATAAGGCGTATTATCCAAATGTACCATACAAATCGGGAGCAGATTATACATATATGTCCTAATTACATCAACGTTGCAGCAAAAAAAGTCAAACTGCAAATAAACCGTTGTTCAATGTTAAACTGGTTGTCTCGTCTATAAATATTTCTCGGAGTTATAAGGGGAAATCCATAATGCCCGAAATATGAACTGATAGTGCGTAAAATTACTGGGGTTGGAAGCGAATAAATATACTGCCGCAAAGAAAATGAGATATATCTTCCCCCACCCCTACATCCCAATTTTCAACCCTTTTTTTTTCATGTTTTTGTCCCTAGTTCCGCGGCCACTGAACCTATTGTCAAAAACTAGGCTTAGTAGTAACCTTGGGTGAAAATTTCATCCAAATCCTAACAATACTTCTCAAGTTATAGATAGACCGACGGTACATGTAAAATACCATCAAAAAAAGAGAATACCTTATTTTCAAATACAACTGCACTGCCTATGTAACTCTGTCATCAGGTCAAAAAGGATTATGTTCGGCACAAGTTGGCCCCTCTGAAAAAAAAGTTAGCTACGAACATGTATAACAAACAAATTAAATAGATCAAGTAAGTTAAACATACACATACAAGTAAAATTTGTATATTTAGCATGTTTTCTTGTACAATTTTGGTGCTCTTCAGGATTTGGCTCCTTGAGAAACTATGCTAACCCCTTGCTCTTTAAAAGTTTCGGACGACTTTCACACAAAGTTATCTCTTGCCGATAAGTGGCCCTCCCCCCTTCCTGAGGGGTCAAGGATAAGCGGAAATACAGAGAGACCGACAGAAAAAAATAATAGCGAGCTGTCGAAATTTTTCGCGATTACAATACATCCTCGCCAGTAGCGTAGGTGGCAAAAAGAAAACAATGAAATCATGGCAGACTTTTTGCAACCGCATTCTATAAATGCTGTTTTGCTGAATAACTCTTTATAAGACAGTTATGGCATCGTTTTTATAATAAATGGTAGGTATTATAGGTAGCAGGTGGTATTTCGTCGAAACACATTCTTGCGTCGGACTCACCTTTCCCGGCCTGCCCAATAATCGCCTCTTCTCTCATTTACAGCTCTTCTTAGTCCTTCACTGAAAAATCTTCCTCAACAAGCAACGTACGTTTCAAGCGTCCACGTCCTCAATATCACTCACATCAAAGTAGTAGTTCGAAGTTCAAACAGCACAATTCTCAAATAAACCTTCCTCAATACCCAATGACTGTCACAAGCGACCACGTCTTCCAATCCTAATCAACATACCAGTAGTCCGATTCCGAACTCATCAGCATCAGCCCCAACCCGCTACCCTTGATGCTGCAACGTTTCGACGCCGATCTTGCGAGCGACCAATCAGAGAACCGTAAAAGAGCGGGTATCCAAAGCGAACTCCGCGATGCAACTGTGCGTCGCGGCGCCTAAGCAAACGCCAGAAGCCCGATGGCGCTCCCCTTACGTCGCCCGCGTCCACGGTGCGTAACCCAGAAATCGGGGGCGCAAACGCAGCCTAGGATCAACTCGGGCTGTGTAGTATATAATAATAATAACAGTGATCTAAACATGATGCTTTTGTCTGCCCGCCCAAGAAAACGGCCAATCATGGACAGCTGTTTTGTGCTTCTTGGCTACTCATCAGCATGGTCTCTTGTCTCTGGACGAACGTACGAAAGCATCGTAACTGTCCTCTATACCGGAGGTGCGATCTATCGAAAGAAGACAGGGTCATCTATCACACCAAAAGCGACCACTGCGGAAAACGCATAGCTGCTATTAGTTGGAACTGTTAAGGACATCAGCTTGAGTTTAATAGCCCAGTCACCACTTGACTACAGATGGCTGAAGATTCTGGCTGTAAAGTAGATGTGGTCTACTTGCCATGAATAAACAAAACATGGTGTAATGCGCTTTCTGCAATGGTCAATTCTGGTGTGACTGATGGCGCTTTGCGCTGTCTTATTTCGAATAACAGTAATGTTGTAGCATCGCATTTCCAACGGTTTGACTCCCCATTGCAAACTCATAAAACGCGCATGCGTTGTCAAAAGACTAGTTTCAAACGGTTTCATATTTGATTCTGCTAGAAGACATTTTTCTGTAAAAATGCGTTTGACTTTGCAGTGACAGCATCGTATATGACATTTAGATTAAAATCTATGTTTCTTTCGTCATTGGCCACTGAATCAGGGTTTCGGATATACTAAGTAAGCTCTTAAAATTAATTAAATGTCTTGTTATGATAGAACAAACAAATAATCGTTATATCAAATCTATCTGCTACCTCACGAAATGATGATGTTTAATGTCCTGTGAACCGCAAAAAGATGATTTTTTTTTGCTCTTAATAAGTTTCCCAGTGCATCCAGTCGTCAGAACATGCTGTGTTCGTATTTAGTTGAGATATCTTCAGATACTTTGCAAGTCACTCTGAAATGCTCCATGAATCCACTTCCTCTGAGAAGAGGTACCACTTCATTTATGGAATGCTTATTTTTTTTTCAATTATGAAGCAGTATGTGCAGAATATTTTCATCTTCACTCGAATTGATATCTTAGTTCCATTCCAATCGGATTCTGAGCTTGAACTATAAGAATGTGACACTTGTGAGAGCAGAACATACATCTGGCTTCAATCTTTGCAATTGATACAATTATGCAACTTAGAAAGACGCAAACACCCCAAACAAAAATCACAACTCCAAACCATAACACACCCATAACAAAAAAAGATCTTGTGTGCTCTGCACATGTCAGAACCTCAGAGTCCCTGCAAAATCCTGTGCACTGTTAAAAACCGCCCGAAACCAGTTTTCTAAACAAAAATTGGTTTTCTGAAACAGTGGGCCGATAATCCCCAACTAAGTTTTACCCTTGCTTGAATATGTTTTTTTCCATTGCGCATGCTCAATCGGGTTCAAGCCATTGGAAATATGATGCTAAGATATTACTAATATTGTCAGTTTCGTTGCTTCCTGGACAAACCACTTGACAGCAATCATGCGCCCTGTAGCAAGGTGGTAATGTGTAGCGCAACAAGCATAGAAATAGTGCGCCGATGGCAACGCGGCAAGCCGCGGCTGCGTCCGTGGCTCGTCACTTAGGTTGCTAGGTAACGTGGTGCTTATATCTCTACGTATTGCACGCTTTTCGCGTTTCTCTCTCGTAAACATGACGTCAGTTTCACTATATAAAGAGATGACAGACAAGGTGAATAAAATTAGAGGTCGAGAGAAATAAAATATGACTCCAAAAACATGGCGTCCTCAATAGAGCTGATGGGCGCCTCAAGACGAGCTGTTTAGTCGTAGATAAATACGATGTAGTCAGGTAGATAGCTCTTTTTGAATGAATTCGTTGATCATCACCTGCAGAACACATATTTTGTTCAAATTGCTTTTTGTTTGGAAATTACTTTATGGTGGGGATATTTATCATCCATTTGCAGCATACAAAATATATTTTTTCAGTTTTTCAACAAAGTTATATATCACACTTTTCGCCAGACAAGTTATTCTCAAAACCTGTAAGTTATCACATAGCTATTTAACTTTTAGTTCCCTAAGCGGAGTATTAGACGATTTAGTTTAGTAACAAAAGAGCTGGGTTAGCTTGAAATACAAAAGTTCTCTACCTCAAATTGGTTATTTGACCAATCGTTGGTCTATTTGACATGATTGCGTCATGTAGACAGCCTCGCTAGATGATACATGTCCCAACCGTGCGAGGACGGAGTATTGATCCTAATTAAAAAATATTCAAAGAAAATCATTTATAGATTTTGTGAGGTATCTGGAGGCATATTCTAACCCACATATATATTAAATTTTTTTTAACGGAACGGCCCACTGTTTATTACATATTCGGATAGACCGCTTCAAAAGAAGAATATTGATATAACATACTTATGGGTTTTGATAATTACTTGATGAGCTATTGGGAATTTTATCTAAAAAAAAAAAACATTAATGTTTGGTTGCGTACCTGCTATCTTGATAGTTCTGGTAGTCAATTTTGGATCAAAAATATGTTATGCTCTATTTCAGCCTAATCCATCCATTTTTCGAATTTAATGAACGGTCTGTTTTCAATATAAGATTTTTACCAGCTTGAACGATTTCTTCGTTATAGCTATTTGTTTCAAAAAATTGGACATTGGATAAAATTACGTTTTACTGGTCTAAATAGCGGAATAAAAGGACCGCCACGAAGGAGTTAAAGACAGCTTGTTGACGATATGTAGAGTGTAGGATTAGGAAAGCCCTCTTTTGTAAATACTTCCACATAATTTGTCTCAGGATAATCTCCTACATCACTTATAATTCTACAAATACTCACGAGTACCGATAGTTTGTATTCTAGTAGCTAAGTCGTACTTACCTAGAACAAAAGAGAAAAAAATCAATTAAGGACGAGTTTTCTTTCAAAAATATTTTTCCAATAAAATGCATATATCGTGTACAAATTTTACCTAAAAATCAAGCAGTTCAGTAAGGTTCATTTGAGGAATCAGTTCATTTTCACACCAAACATTCAAAAATTGAGTCACTTCCATATGACTACCGCCAACAGGCCGATCAAGCCAGCATAAATTCCTACGCATATTTTCTGATCTGTTCGACATTCAATGATATTGGTGGAGAGATAAAACAGCAAAAATAGTAGTCGCAGGAGGGTTTGCCGCTGTTCAACACCTGTGGCGGAAGGTATCCGATAGAAGTTATGGAAAAAGAGGGTGAAGAGGAGATTGACTTTAAAATCGCTTGGATGGCATCATTTCGTTCGCGGTGAAATGGCTTTTACGACTCAGGATCAAGCTAAGGAGGGCGTTTTTGTTGAGAGAGCGGTTTAGATCTTCATAATATGCTGTTTAATATAGGAATTGTCATAGATTTTTGCTATCAGTTAAATATCCACTTATTCAACAGCTTCCTTTATAGATACGGAGTGACAGAAGGCATTCAAAGAAATGAGATTGACTCATAAAATAGACTATTTCAACTAACAAAATTATAATGTCGGTATATTTACTTTCAAGGTACAAAAGAGAATGCCGAAGTTCCGTACTTTTTTAAACCCATTTGCAATGATTGTCTATATAAAGTAATGCAGGGTGATGAACAGAGACGATATAATTGTCTCTCTCGGAAATATCATTGTACAGTTTCGTAGGTCTGTCTGTCTGTTGGTCTATGCGCTACTCTGTGGAGCGCCTATAGCTTGTAAAGTACTGCTCGGATTTGGATGAAATTTTCACACAAGGTTGCTACAATGCCAAGGATGAAAAGTTTTATAGTTTTGAAAAATTCGTCCAGTGGCGGCGGAGCTAGCAGCAAAACATAAAAACTCAAGCTTCGTTGTTTCACGTTTCAGACGTCCCTGATCTCATCTTATTGGCAGCAGTATACTTATACGCCTCCAACCCCAGTAAGTCGTCAGACCAGTACATATTTCGCACATGAAAGATTTTCCCGTATATTTGCCATTATAACTTAAAAAAATATTTATAGACGATGAGGACTATGGTGTATGTACTAATTGTAAATGTCATCATCATTTATGAACTGATGACAGCATTGCATGGGAAGCGCAGAGTCTACCTGCTTGACGTCATTTTATTATAAAAGTAAAATGCCTCAAACATATTTACCGTTTTTGTTTGTAATATATAGTCACAATCATAAATAAGTTTCACTAAGATCATGACGATAAAATGCAATATGTTTACAATATATGCCATCATCTATAGATAAAAATGCAATTTGGTATTCTCTTCTCTCATCCAGATCGTGAATCGAAAGCTCCTCGCAAGCACCACTTAAGCGTTCCAGAAATCACCGATTTGAACATTCCGGTAATCTCCACCCCCGTTTTCTCATAATTTCAAACCATTACCTTCGCCACAGGTGTAGCTGCAGGAGTGGCAGGACGCCAGCACCCCCCTGCATGTTATTTTTAGTGTGTTTTACGTCCCCCTCCCTCCCCCATAACAGCTGCGTGGCATCATAATGTGCCACTGAAACTTTAAAGGGACGCTCGGTTTGCATTGGTGCATCAGCCGACGTCGGTCTCGGTCGCATCTAGAGGGTACATTTGAATGATTTGGCACGAGAAAGCATGGGTCGGATTTAGCATAAAACACTCTTATGCCGGAATTCAAAACATTTGATTTAATCCAACATCTTAAAGATCGATTTTCCGTACTGTCATTGATCCTAGTTACTTTTTTTTTCTAACCAGGCGAATTTGAATCCTGAATGGGATATGGATCAGTTGAACTGCAGTCTGGTTGTGGCCATTTTTAAATCAGATACGACTTGGTGTGTCAGTTGATATTAGCTTTCTTGATAAAATACCAGGTAAAACAATACGGTTCCAAATTTTCTAAAGCAAGAACCATGCATTATGAATTTATTACCCAAAACTCAAATAAAACCATTGAAGAAACATAGGAAAGCTGTTGCATTGTTTCAAGTGATCGACGAAAAAATAAGTTAACGAACCCTAGAGCTCGTACTAACAGTAAAGCTTGTACACAATACACATTTGAGGTTTTTATTTATATCATGAAAATGAATTCAAAAAATGAATTTTTAATAGGTAAACTAAAATATTATATCGAAGAATATATATTTCGAAATATTTGGTGATAAATGCAGCACAGATGGAACGAAAGCAAGAAACAGATCGAACTCATAAGTCTGGCTGTGACTACTAAATCTAAATTGATCACCTATGGAAATTTTCTCAGTTAGGTAGCATCTATAGTTACGATTTTGTTGTGATCGATAAATCTTCGAAACAAATCCAGATATATAAAAGTGATTTGAGTGTGCGGAATTTCATTTTGAGCTTAATAACCTGCAACAACTGACTAAAAATGACCGTAAATTCACAGAGCAGAGAAAAATCGGTAATGTTTAAGTACCTTTGATTTTTTGACAGTTCAAAAATGACTGGATCCTTGAAAAAATATAAAGTAAGACGAGCCAAATTTTAAAACTATTTGAGCAGCCAAATATTTTGTAAATACGCCCTAAGAGGAACAGAAACTGTTCACATGATGATGACTGAAGATCACATCAATCAAAACGTGAATCAAAAAACCTTACAGAGAATGGAAGTTCGAGAAACAATATGTCCTTGAGAGAGATAAGATTCACGGAACAAAAACTCCTAGCACCAGACCTGCTTAAAATGGCGTTTGGTTTGTATATATTGTTTTAAGAATGAGACTTGGGTTGCGGGTATATTGGTAGTCTATAAATCTGGAATGTGCGATGGGGAGGTGGTCCTAAGGGATATATCGGACGTCGATTTACATGGATATGGATGACGGCTCACCCTTGCGGTATGCGCTTTATTTTGCATGTGTTAGAATCCCCACTCACGTTTACTCCATCTCTGTGAGCCTCTGGCCATGTGGTGGTCGAATAGATGAGCAGGTGTTAAAAATATGAATAGGTCCACTATAGAAATTTAATTATTTAGGTATGAACACATTTTTGTTTAATAGATCTTGCAAGTTATTATTGACTATATGACGACACTGATAGATCCGTCGATTCAAAAAGTTCTCTACACTATGCCGGAACATTCAGGCAGACTTGATCCCTGCCGTTTTATTAAAGAGATGTGCGGCGTAGCTTGCTCCAGTTTTTTCGCGTCTCTTCCCGTTATTTTACAAATCCGGCAGTTTCCCAGAAAACTGGAGATTTGCAATGTTCAACCCATCAAAAAAAAAAGGATCTGAGACCGACCCTTACAGCTATACGCCTGTAGCTCTGATTTATGTTATAAGGTAATGGAGAAGTGCATAAATCTGGAGCTTCTCGAGTACCTCGAACGTCACACACACACATCTTGATTAGCGACAGGCAGTATGGTTTCTGAAACCAGCGATCCACGGGGACCTCCTAGCTTACATCACGCAGCTGTGCTCATGTCGTTGCTCGCCCACCAACCCACTTTTCTAACAAGGTAACGCGCGACCACATCTACCCAGAATTACGTTTTTCTAATTTGAAGACAATCACGTCGATTTGTTGCCTTGACCCCTAGATCTCCCGAAATTTCTCATCTCGAACACGCCTGGGACATTATGGGAAGAATACTAATTCGTTTACCCTATCCTCCACAGGATGTTTAAGTAGCCAGGGATGAGATGCCTGAAGGGGTATTCCCAGGCGAGCAGGCCCAACAAATTAATGATTTTTTCACATTTTTTAACGGCTGGATTTTTCTGAACTTTCCTAACCCCTTGGGACATGGATAAAAGAAATTCACTGTTAATCCGTGCTCTATTTTCTATGTCGTATATCAATTGGTCAAAGGCTATCCATCACTAGAAAGTAACATAATCTAACGATTGTTCTCCTGAAGGTAGTTTCACCCTTTATGCGGATAATACTTCTGTTGTTACATGGAACCAATGCGACACTACGTTGAGGAGGAACTGTGAGCATTTACCATATGTGGTTTGGCAAAACTATATTTGAATTCGGAAAAAACATCTCCTGTGAGGTTCTTCAACGTTCAGAAAAAAAAATTTAACATAAATGTGGATAGCTCAAAAATACCACTTGGAACACAAGTAAAGAAATCTAACGGTTCTAGCGGAGAGTTAGTTAGTTGCTATTCATTATGCTCAAGCCGAATCGAGATTAAGATACGGTTTATGCTTCTGGGGCTCATCAACTAATGCTCAGCAGGAATTTTTGAGCCAAAAAAGGAGCAATTAGATGTATTGAGGTGTCAATAGCTTATATTAGTGTAAGATTTTTCTTAGACGACTAAAAATTTTAACGCTACTCTCATTGCTTTTATACGAACAATCTGTGTATGTTTTTAATAATAGAGATAAGTTTTTAATTGACAATTTTTATAGAACCAGGTTAGGGATTTGAATGCGGCTTTTGCCAATTACAATGTTGGAATTAAATCGCCCGATATACTGAGACCTAGAATATTTAACAATATACTAAACGATATTAAGGAACGCCCCAATATTATACAGTTTAAAACTAATTTGAAAGAATTCCTTGTATCTAAATGCGCCTCAGAATTTGTTTGTTTATAATTTTTATGTTGTTTATTATTATATTTTTATTTATTAATTATTTCTAGTAATGTAAGTTAACGAATCCTATGCATGTATTTCATTGCCTAAAGGATAATAAATAATTTGAGTCTTCCTGGTCGTAGCATTTTCTCATCTTGTATCACGTGCTTTTGTTTCTTTTGTAGAAATGTTTCCACCTTTCGCCAGCCGACAAGTGCATACGCTCGTTTGTTGTCTGACTAATCCCATAAAACACCTCCTGCCCCATCTGTGTTCGCCATCCTTTATTCACGAGTTCTAAATCATGATGAATCCCATTCACCCGCGCCATTCCCTGAGCAACACGTCTGAAATATAGTCCCTACTCGTAGGTACATTGGAAACAATTTTAAAATTTGTTAGGGGGCGGTCGAAATGGGGTGAATATATTAGTGAGCGCAAGTTGCGGGCAAAGCACCGACCATTTAGCAGGGCTGAGGCTGTTAGTGGTAGTATCTTTTACTCACGATGTTAGGTGACGATTATTGGATTTACTGTTTGCTATCATAGATCAGGAGATTTAGTCTGATTGTATGTACATGTCCTATCCATACAGGAGGATGTAGAACTCGGAGAATAATAGTTATTTGGACGAAAGTTTGGCCGGTGTTGAGAGTTTGTGGTTGAGAGGAATCGTTCTTTTTAACAAAAAATGATTCTATACTTCCCACGCATTCGGAAGAACTTCTGATTTTCCAGGTGGTGCAGTGGCAACGCAGATGTTGTCAGAACACAGAACCATATACTGTATATTTTATACTATATAATTATTATCTTATATATTATTATATCCTTGGATCCACTACTAAAAATGCAACCCGATGGCGCACGGACAGTGCGACCGATAGGTAGCGCCCAACTAACAATTATCACTCCTATTAGAGTTGCAAGAATGATTATACAGTATTCCTTTACACAGCATTGTATACTGTAAGAACATTGGCAAAACCCTCTTAGAACAGCTATACAAGCAGAATGGGCACACCTAATAGGACACTTCAGTCATTTAAGAGGTTGTATAAGGGCTGCAGGTAACAGTTATACAACAAAAGTGTAAGCCTCTTGCAGCCGCTATAGGACATTTGCATCAGTGCAAGATTCAGTTTTTGTCAACTATACAACTATTCTGTTACGTGATTCTACTTTATTGCAACCAAACTATTTCTTATGTATTGTATAGACGAAGTGAAGAATATATACCTAACACAATACAGTAATCTTGTTTACTTACATGTCGGCCATTGTGAATTTCATACACAGGTATATGATAAACTTCTACACTGTGATATAGGGCTATTGAAAATTACTTGCGCAGCAAATTTTATTGTGATTATCGTGCAACGTAGTTACGCAATTTCTACGGGCTTCGTATTTGATTCATATTTTGATAATGATCAAAAGTATGTCTAGATTTTTAAGATGGAAAACTGAACTTATCTGCGTTAAATCTTCCACAAATCCTTTATTTAGACACAATTACACAAATGTTTTTCACTTTATATCTGTAATTTCGAACTGAAACATAATTATTTAATATCAAATAGAGGAATAAATGTTTGCCCAGTATGGCGGATGGTTGTGTATAATCATGGCATCGTCAATGTTGTCTTGAGTTTATTAGAATATTGTGGTGTTGCCTGCAGGTGCTATACAACAATTTGACAAATGTCAGAAATGAAATATCGACAGAGTCGCATGATTTACCTAGAATTTGTACCAGATCTATATCTTCTGTTTAAACAGTTGATAAAACCTTTTTAACCAATATACACGCGTTGTTTGTCTTAAAACATTGGTTATGGCATTTTAACAAAAATATGACAGCAGAAAGTTAGGTTATGGTGAAGTTGTTTACCAACATATTTAGCATATGGGAGCAATTTGTTGGCTAAAATAGTAAATTTGCGCATGCAAAACAACAAGGTTCGGGTTTTATAAACGTTACCATGGATGCCACAACACAACCATTTTGACTAACCTGCAAATATGCCGTATAAAATAGTTGTATAAACGTTTATGCAACAGTTAAAAATTTGTCCTATAAGGTGTTGTGTAACTATGCTATAAGAATATTTTAAACACTTCATTTTAGAGCAAATATGTTGCAGAAAGCAAATTTTTCTTTTACCAAAAGCTTATAGCACTACTTTGCTAGTTGTGCTGAAAACATTTTTGGGGGAAATATGTACGAGGAAATGTATGATATGTGAAATATTTCGAATAGATGCGTAGAATTTCTGGGGATGGAAGTGTATTAATATACTTCAGAAAATTGCGAAAAAATAATTTGTGCGATTTTTATTTCTTTCACTTTTGGCATTTGCCTCCGCCGCCACTGGACCGATTTTCAAAAACTACAGTTTTTTCATCTTTGGCGATTTCACGATTACAAAAAATGATTCTGAAGAGGATGTATGAAACACCCATAACGTAACCGATAATTGCTGTTTAACAGAACAGAGTTTTTGGATCTACATCAATTGTATTCCTATAAAATTGTACTTACGATTCGTGAAGTCACACCTATTACCTATTTAGACCATAATTATGCTACACGAAGCAGACCACCCAAAACTATAGTGCCAAAACCAAAAACAGTATATATTCCAAATGTCACAGCTTTTTAGGCCTAAAATGTTGCAATACTGTACTTATAGTCATAAGAAAACCTTCAGCGTATTTAAAATACAATTAAAGGTGTGAGAGAGAACGTTACCTATAGGGAATGCAAAAAAGTTACTTACGCCTAGAAAAATCAAACGTTCAAATAGTATTTCGACACAGACATTATTTTTCTGATATTTAGAATAATTATAGAGAAGTCTAAAAACATTTTTTTAATTTACTTCCTGTTACCCCTATGGGGATTCCGCAAGTGCGATTATTTTGTTAATTAAGCCACGCTCAAGGCTTTGCCTTTTGTGGCTTATTTATTTATTCATCTAATGCTATATACGGGGACATTTGTGTTTCAATATAGCCACTGAAGAAAAATCCACAAGAACATTCTAAGCCGACGCAGCGAGATATTCGACGACAGCCTGTCGATCACTTTAAAATAGAAACCCGTCCACGACCTTAGCATTTCCTTCAGAGTAAATCTTTCGACAACAGTGTGCGTGCATCGTGCATACAATGTCTCTTTACTTTTATTACTGTTGAGTGAATTACAGCACTGCAGGCGCAGCTGAACTGCCGCTTAAAATAACTTACACTAGAGTGCTTGTATAGTGGCGTACAGATACAGATTACAACAGATTCATCTGTCTGTTACACGAGAACAAATGAGATGCGACCAGATATGATCTGGAAATAAATGGCCGATGAGGAATATTTTGCTTCCAGACGCGTATCTAAGCAGAATCTGTACACATGAAATGAGGAGCTATCTATTCAGCCAGTCCACTTCAACTGGACATTTCAATCTAACACTTGCTTGTGTGCTTTTTTGGAAATGCTCTGTTTCAGTGAATATCCACTCTACAAAGTACAGGGTCCGTCAGAAAGAAGGCATGTTTTTCGAATGGGTACTACATCGAGTGGGCTGGTCCCGTGTCGGTGGGGAAGAGCGTGTTGGATAGTGGGACAAGTGCCGTTTTAGTTGGCAAGATGGTTTGGAACGTTAAGCATCGTGTGTTCACTGTACGTCGGTACTTCCAAAATGGCGAGTCTGTCGTTCGAACGCAACGTGAGTTTCGCGTTCACTTTCGTGTTAATCGTCGTGGGACAGTCCCAGACAGTAACACCATTTTGAGATGGGTGGAAGCATTCATCAACACAACAGGTAATGTGATGAAGAAAAAATCGCCAGTTCGAAACCGTACTGTTAGAACCCCCAAAAAGGTAGACAGAATGCGAGTTGACACGCTACAAAGCCCGAATCGTTCCGTCCGTTTGCGTGCCAGTTCCCTAGGAATCCACGCGTCCTCTGTACGTCGCATCTTGAAGAAGGATTTAGTGTTCCATCCTTAAAAAATCCAAGTTTGTCAACAACTGTTGCCAGGAGATTATGCACAACGTGTTAATTTTGTACAGCTCATGATTGAACAGTTGGATAACAATGACGACGTTGTTCATAAGTGATAAAGCACATTTTCATTTACATGGATACGTCAATTAACAAAATAGTCGATATTGGTCTCCAGTGAACCCCCAACAGTTGCATGAGCACCCCCTGCATACCCCGCAAGTTACAGTTTGGTGTGCAGTGAGCTCAACGATGATTATTGGCCTTTATTTTTTGGAGGATGATGGAGAAATAACTACCGTGAATTCAGAGCATTACATCCACATGCTGAACAGCATTTTTTTCCAGAACTTCGACGTCGACGTGTCCGTCTCATCGACGTGTCATCATCTCACTCAGCTCGCCCTTCGATGGAACTTCTTCGGCAAAAATTCCCAGGACGTCTCATTCCACGTCGTGGCGATATTGCATGGCCCCCTCGCTCCCCGGACCTGTCAACGTGTGATTTTTTTATGGGGTTACCTGAAATCAAAGGTTTACCAAAGCAAGCCTAGGACCCTCATCGATTCGAATAAGGAAATAAGAAGAGAAGTAACCCAAATGCCTTCACGGATGCTGGCCGACACAATGAGCTCATTTCGGGAGAGGCTTGATTCCTGCATTTCGGCTCACTGGCGGTTTTTAGAAAGTAAATTTTGTTTTGCTTAAAAAAATGGCATGTATTTCTAAGTATTTTGATATTATAAAATATTTTTCCCATACTTATTTTGACTGTACTACTCATTTAAAAAACATGCGTTCTTTCTGACGGACCCTGTATAAAACCTGTCGGTTGATTGACAGCACGCAATCAACAAACTATTTTATATATATATATATATATATATATATATTTTTTTAAGTTTAAATTAGACCAGACCAAATGTTAAGAGAATCCTTTCTATAGATGCAGAACTGGAGGAAGATATATTAGTTGATCATGCTCGTATATGCTGCTCAATTGCGATTTCCACCATTGCAATGCATTTATATTTTTTATTATCTCCTCTTCAAGCATTTCTTGTTTGAATGGATCAATTTTGGCTTTAAATTTAATCATAAAAGGCAGTAGGCCTGTTCCCAGATACTCAGTTTGAGCATATACAGGCTGGCGCATCGAAAACACGTCGATTTTGTTTTCGAGGGGGACACAAGTTTGGCAAAAATTCACGTTAACACGTGCAGCCCCCTGGGCGGGGGTGACACCAACCGTAAAATCTTAAATGGAAAGGGGGGGTCGAGTGATACCTTATTTTAAGGGTCTTTCAATTCCCTTTATAATGATGTAAAATACATGAGCTTCAGTTCAGTAGTTTTGAAGATTTATTGACTTAAAGTAGACTTTAATAGGTACATCAGATTAGTTTTGACTAAAAGAATTTACTTAATAAGTAAATGCTTTTCTTCATTACGCCCATGGTTTGTTTATCATTTTGTTGTTGAAAATAGCTATTTTTTTGTGGCAGAAAAGTTATTTCTTGAAGAAAGATAAGGAAATATCTCGTATTTATTTTAAATAGGAATTTAGTACATAGTTTGCGATTGATTTGACCAAACTTTCTTGCTAAAATAACTTGTAACGCTTTATTACATAAATTAACCATGGTATATTAAACAGCAGAAAGAATTGAAATTATCGAAATATTTTTCAGAAATAATCAGTGCGCTAATAGAACAGCAGACATATTTAATGACCGACATGAGAACAGTAACGTGCATCGAAAATATGTTCTAGAACTAGACTGTGTGTGGTGTTAGTCGACGTACTGTCCAACGGATTCTAAAGGTGCATAGTTTTCATCCGTATAAAATTCACCTGGTACAAGAACTTAATGATAACGATTTTGATCGGCGATTACAATTTTGTGAAGATATGAGTGAACGAATTATAAACGACGAACATTTTCTATTCAACACTTGCTTTCCCGACGAATGTTCCTTTTTCTTAAATGGCGTAGCAAATCGTCATAACTACCGATATTGGTCCGATTCTAATCCCAGAATTTATCATGAGGTTCATACACAGCAGCCACAAAAATTAAATGTTTGGGCTGGTATTTTTTGCGATCATTTAGTTGGTCCTTTTTTCTTACCTGGAAATTTGGATTTCTTTATGTGGGGTAATTTAAAAAGCAAAATCTATGCTACTCAGCCAACATCATTAGAAGACCTGCGACAAAGAATTGTGAATGAGTGCCTTCAAATTACTCCTCAAATATTGCAAAATGTGCGGCAACGTTTTGAACAAAATCTTTATTATTGCATGGAGAGTCATGGTGGTCATTTTCAACATTTACTTGCCTAAAGGGTCAGTTCATTCTTCATTTTTAGATTACTTTGCTGCCAAATGTACTGATCTCCACTAATGGTGATGTATTAGTTTTATTTAAGCTTTAAATCAATAAATCTTCAAAACTACTGAACTGAATACATTAATTTTATATCATTATAAAGGGAATTGAAAGACCTTTAAAATAAGGTATCACACACACCATCCTGTATATAAAGCTTTGCTCTCTTCATCAACTGGAACTTGATTTTTGTTGGTTCGAGCAAATTTGTCCAGGAGTTAGGGCCATATTAAATCTTCTTTCAAGTGCAGATACCTGATTTATTATTAGCATGATGAACTGCAAAGGTTGTATTCAGCTTTTTGATGAATTCAACAGCATTGGACAATAATGCATTTGGTTTTTGTAACGTGTCTAATGCTATTGCAATTGGTTTGTAGATTTTTACCAAATCTTCGGCAGATCTCTTTATCGTCATGTTTGTAACTTTTTGGTATATAACGCTATATAAGGTATTTCTATTATTTAGATTGTTTACCGAGATCAATCAGATTATTGTTAGATAATCATTTATGTGCACCAAAACACTAGAAGAGTCATATTTTTCCCAGAAACTCATACCTATTTGAATACCTCTCAGTAGGTAGTCACAAAAAGCACAGTAAAGGGGTTTAGGTCAGCTTGAGACATAAACCAACAGTACAGTATTACGCTCGACAACATCATAAAAACTCTAACTTGCTGATTAGAACGATTGCGATCTACTACCAAAGTATGAGCAAAGGGGCCACATTATTTTCGTCCTTCCTTGGAATCGACATACTTGCAACGGCATTTTCGCACGAAGTCATAGGTCGCCTGGACCTATGGATCTGTGTGGCGCGAGAGCAAGAAAAAACAGCTTGATGCTGATTGGTCAATTCTGAAGCCAGTTCCCAATGTACTCAACAGCAGTGCAGGTGTTCAGAAGAATCCCGAGGCCAACATATAGCAGGGTGCAGGGGTTTTGAAAATATTAGCGAAAAATTGAAAATGGCGGAATTCGTTTTTTGCCAGTAAATCCAAAACGGTTAATTTGACATTACTCGGACAATTTTTCAAGGCAAATAAAATAGCGAGTATGACATGTCTCAATCGTCTTTTGTTTTTTTTTTATTATTTAACGTCAAAGTCAGAGCGTCCTTAGATGAAAAAAATGCGTTATTTATTAATTTTATTTTCGGACAAATAAATCATGGCCTCCTTAGAAAAAAAAATAATAGCCTAGAAATTCTACGCTCTTCTCAGAAATCGAAAAATGCAAATATGGCGGCCATAAGAAGAATATAAGTTGAGGCAGGTTGCGGGAAAACAAAAGACAATTGAGACATGTCATATACGCTATCTTATTTGCGTTAAAAAAATGTCTGATTAATGTCACATTTTGACAGCTGTCAAAATAACCGTTTCGGATTTACTGCCAAAAACAAAATTCAACATTTTCTGTTTTTCGCCGATAGTTCCAGAACGAATTTACCGATCGTGAATCTGGAGCCGGCTATCGAATATACTAAGTAAAGCTTCCCCATTTAATCTTTGCTGTAAGTACAGGGTGGCCCATAAGTCCTTTGAGCTGGAAAAAAAGGAATAAAACCAAACTAGTTACATTATGAAGAATTATTATATTTTGTTATCATCTTTATTGAATGGGAATTATCTTTTAAAAATCACATCGTCTAAATGCAATCCATTACGATCACGGCACTCATATAAACGACGTCTAAAATTATCGATGACTGCGCGGCAAGTCAACACTGTAATGCTTGCCATTTCTCTTCGGATATTTTCTTTCAGGACATCAACTGATCGCGGAGTGGTGTCGTACACTTTACTCTTGAGGTAGCCCCATAAAAAGAAGTCCATTGGGGTCAAATCTGGACTACGTGGTGGCCAGGAAATGTCTCCTCTTCGAGAAATTATTTTGCTGGGAAAAAGTTGACAGACGACGGGCATAGAAGTGTTGGAGGTGTGAGCAGTTGTTCCGTCCTGTTGAAACCAGGTCTACGTATTATAGCCTGGAAAATTCTGCAACGCTGGTGTCAAAAACTCTTCTATCATTGCTACATACCGCTCCGAAGTAACAGTTGATGCGCGACCTCTGTCGTCCTCAAAAGAATAAGGGCCTACGATGCCATGCGCTGACATAGCAGCCCAAACTGTAAGCTGTGTAAGGGCTTCTGATGCTTACGCCTTGGATTTTCGGGGCTCCAATAACGGCAATTTTGTTTATTTACATGCCCGTTTAAATGGAAGTGAGCCTCGTCCGAGAACAACACATTATTGAGCGAAGAAAATCGATTCAACATTTCATTCGCAAAGTTTAGTCTCTGAATAGCGTCATTATCTTTTAATTCCTGCACTAACTGAATTTTGTAAGCGTGCCGACGTAAATCTTTCCTTAAAATCCGCTGTAAAGATGTTCTGGGTACGTTTAGTGCACTGGAACGCTTACGAGTAGACTGGGTAGGATTTTGACGAACAGACTGTGAAACAATGTTGATGTTTTCTTCAAAACGAGTTGTCCTTGGTCGACCCCACCGCTGTTTATCTAACGTCGAACCAGTCTCTTCGAACTTAGCAACCCAGTTCTTAATCGTTCGAGCTGTTGGACACTTTGTAAAATTGTGTAAATTGTGGTATTCTCGATATTTACGCCGCGCAATGGTTGCCGAATCATTATTTTGATAAAACGCGCGCAGACAAAAAGCACGATCCGCTCCAGTGAAACACTCCATGGCGACTGAATTCCCAGACACTGAAGATACTGCCCCACCTCGCCCGCGCCGCTCACGCTCACCCGTTAAATTTTATTCAAATTTGAAATTTCAAAGGACTTATGGACCACCCTGTATAACAGGAGCCGATATCCCTGCACAGAGAAGCAAATCTGGGACATACTGTATTTTTCCGGAGGCTATGCTAATTTGGATCTCGTTTTTCAGACGATGGTTTATTTGCAAAAAAGGTGAATATGTCGATAGTGCTCAGACCAAATAATCCAAGACCGAAATTATTTTCACAATTACATTGTCTATTATTTTATATTTATAATGTTGGACTGAAACAGAATTATTTAGTTTTCAATAGGGGAATATATTTTTTACCCAATATGGCGGGAGGTTACGTATAATCATGACGTCTTCCATATAGTCTTTGGTTTATTAAAATATATTGCTGTCATCTGGTGTTATCTGCAGATGTTAAACAGCAATTTGGCAAATCTCTGAAATGAAATACGGATAGAGTGGTCTGCTTCAGTCAGAGTTTGAACCAGATCTATATCTTCTGTTTGAAAAATTGATCAACTCTGAAAAACGAATATTCATGTGTTGCTTGTCGTTAAAGAATACAAATATTGGTAAAGGCATTTAACCTAAGAAAATGACAGCAAAAATTAAGGGTATGGTGAAACTGTATATATATATATTAGGCAAAAATCTATGCCGAACACAGCAATTTTGTACTACAGAAGTTGTGATATTCTTGCAGTTGTACAGCCTTTAACAATTACTGAACGATAGTTGTATAAGCGCAATTTGTTGGCTAAAGTAGTAACTTTGCACATCAAAACAACAAGTCTCGGATATGTTGTATAAATGTTACCAAGGATGCCACAACGTCATTATTCTGACTACCGCGCAAATATGTCGTATATATATATATAATATATATAATTATTATAACTCTATTATCCTTGTTATTTATTTGAAGCAGCGTTTTCCACTAAAAGGGTGGAAATAATTATGTTTTCTTTGCTAGCAAACGTAACCTCAGGATGAAAGGGTGAAGGGTCGCCTTCAGCACTCTTGGACTGTCACATGCTTTGAAAACAATACCTTTTAAGATGGCACATGATCTCGTTAACTTGAGATTCTGAAATGTAATAAGTGGTATAGCAAATTGATTTCATGGACATTTCCTTTTGAGGGTGACTGGTGAGGTTTTCTAGGGGGGTTTGCCTCGCTCGTATGCGAATGCAGCTATATGTTATTTCTCTGATAGAGAAAAATAGGATGAAGGAATTAACAAAAAATTTTGAATCACATACTTATAATAAGGAGAACTTCATTAACAGTCAGGGGAACAACAAGGTTTAAAACAAGATTAATCAAAGCGGATATATTCAAAATTACCGCAATCTACATCAAATTAGGTCTCACTAAAGTCACTTTCAGCTCCGGGAAGCGATGAAAATCGAATGAAAAATAATTTCCCATTAATATAAAAGTTGACCTTATCGAAAGCCGGCATTACTGTTACTGAGGCCGTTACGGACTAAGGAAATAAATGGCGTTTCAAAAAGGGAAATAACATTAATAAATCTGCCCTAATTCCGATTAAATGGCCCGTAAATCATCGTGCAAAAGTGACGTTTTAATACATTTTATACCAAGTAGGACGAAAAGTATCCTTCCGCACCCTTTCGCGCGACTACCGCTTATATGCGGAGTTCAGGAGTTTTAATTAATTCCAAATGAGTTTGGTGAGTTTAGGTTGGTGGAAATGATATATGTATGTGCCAAGATGGACGCCTTTAAGGTCACTTTTTGGTTCTACGCCTGCGGGTGAGGAAATACTGCAATCGCGGGAATTTCTAAAATGATTTATTATTTTTTTTCTGATGTTATATGACATGTACATCACGAAAAACCATGTCAATAAATTCCGTCAGTCTGTCTGACCGCTTACCCTTGGCCCGTCTATAATTTGAAAAGTACCTACTGCTCGGATTTGAATGAAATCTTTACACAAGATTATTACTATGCCGAGGACGAAAAAGCTTTGTAGTTTTTGGAAATCGGTCCAGTGACAGCAGAGAAAAATTCAAAAAAACAAAAAATAAAAATGATCATTTTTTGACGTTTTATATCCTGATCATTTTCCTGTAAAGCATTTATTTTTTCAGCCGACGACTAGCGTACCTATCGGTCGCACTAGCCGAGCGCCAACAGGTTGTAAATATTGCAACTTTGATAGTGGATCCGAGAGACATAAGCAGGTGATGCGATAGGTATATACGAGGTGGGCGCAATAGTATCATATACATTACGCTTATAGTGTAATTTAATGGGGTTACTTGATTTCAAACAATATATAAATTTTGTTTATGAAAATGCCAAAATAGTTCACTAACTTTTCTGACAAAATCCACGTCACTACATATAAAATTGTACTAGAAGTTATTTCGAATGCACATGAAGTACAGAGTCAATCTACTTGAAGCCATTGTTATTGAGACAATGTACTTGGAAAAGTATTACGCTTTGTTGGATAAACTTGATCGTAGTGGAAGAGACGGTCAGCATCAGCAAATAGAAAGGGAGTCGTAGACCTTGACAACATTGATAACGCCCCTAATAATTTCGATAGTCACAAAAAAAACAGCAAAGCTTTGGTGGAGAAGAAACTTAGCGCCTACCGATTTATCTACACCTACTGCTTTCTGGTGTTCACCTTTCTACACTCCGAACAACGATCTTAACGGCTGAAGATGTGACTAGGTCGAGGCTTTCCGAAAACACCATTCTGGGTTTTTTGAATAAAATGCCCTACAAGCAACATACAAATTCTACGCAAACGGTGGAGACCTAAATAAGCCAATACACTGAATGGATGAATGTAAGTTTGGGTACTTCAGTTAAGTCCGCAAAACTCAATAAATAAAAAGGTATATTATTTTCCGTATATCTAGGAAACTCCCTCAAAATAAGTTAGTATACTATCAAGTGCACGATACATAGGATATCGGGAGAACAGCTGAACCTGAAAATTTGCCTTTCGTTTATCCCAGATTGTCTTCAATGGGTTGAAATCTCTTGGTATGTTTTATATTATTTTTACAAATATGTTATTTCCGTCGTACTGATGAATAAATATTTGAAAAACTGACCAGATGAAATTTGATAAACATTGAAACGTTACTGTAATACATAATCAATTTTCAAAATAAATGGCTACAATCCCAATGAATTCACATTTTCTATCATATTCAATCTAATGGTATAGGAGCACTGTCCCCGACTTTGTTGCTGCTAAGCGTATTGCGTCCTTTATGAGCTTGATAAAGTGTCTAGTGACCAGTATCCTTCTGTTTGTGTACCATATATTTATCATATATATAGTACACCCACACCAGTATTCCAACTCGAAAAATCCTTCCAATTGCAGATGCAATCCCTCCAAATAAACTTCCCTCCAAGCAGCGCAGATAAATCCTAGGGTATCCGCGAAACGTGAATAATATGCAAAATAACGTATTCCGTCCACAGGGTGTGCCTGTGCGTGTCTCCCCTTGATGCCTGAGCAAACGGTCGGCCATCATCAGCAACAGAACAACTGCTATCGCAGTTAGCAATTCCCGGACTACAATATTAGACTGGGAGCTGATAGTTTTATTAAACATGCGTTTGAAATATAGATACTGTGCTCCATCAGACATGCTTTCCAACAGAGGGATATCAACAGTAATTCATCAACACATTCTTGAATGCTCAGGCATTTGTTATATACCTGTATTTCATTATTACCTTACACACAACTTAAATATAGTTGAAGTTGAGTCATTAATTTTCAGATAATGATTGTAGAAGGAAGATAAACCAAAATATGTATGTAAAAATAAAAAAAATGTTACCTTGTTTTATAAAGTATCCTCCCGACAAGTATTTCAGTGCGGACCTGTATTTGATCGTGCGGTCTTGGAGCACCGGCATGCCCTCCCCTGTGAGGTCTTAAGTCACCTGATTCACGAACCCTTTGTACTACATTAACAAAGGCACGAGGGGTTGGTTGCACTCGATTGGGAAACCGATCCGCATAAATCCGTGATGCCGCGGCAGCATTTTATAAATAAGAATCATGTCCACAAGTTCACCATTTTCGTAAACATGTGCCATTTTTTATTTCGCTTGAGCCACGCAACAAACACCACTATTCACTCACGCGTTACCGACTGACACATTGACTGAATACAACTGAATAAAATTGTAGTAAAAACATCGTGATAAGCGTTTCAAATTCTTTCGCTTTTTTGTTTCCGATGCGATGAACCGATAAGGCAGATTATATCCGTTGTTGCCAAACACGAGCACATAATATTATTATTGAGACAGGGCGGTACTCAAACTTCTAAAGGGCTATAACGTTGTTACTTTAATTTTACCAGAAAAATGTTAAAGGAAAAAAACATTTCTTTTGATCAGATCTACTCACTGTTATAATAAATGACTCAACTTCGAAATCACCCTGTATTTGTCAATAAACGTTATGATCATATATTATAAAAATAAAAATCATATTGTCAAATCCGACTCTGACCTCGAATACCGAGCCTATGCTGCGCCACTGGATCGCGCTTCGAACGTGTAACCTTTCAAATCATAAATTTACCCTAAAGTCGGCCATTTTCAAGCTTTGTTTACCCTCGCACTCCCATCTGGCCCATCGACATGTGCCCAACAACTTATTTTTGATTTTATGAACGAATCAAGAGCTCTATATTTTTTAGGAGTTGGCATTCCCCACCGACAATAAATAGAGATGTCTGTTCGCAAAATTTCCATTTCAGGCATTCGAATGTTCTATTCGCTGTTGCCATCATTCTCAGGTGGAAAGCTGAATAAACGTTTGTTGTAGTGGATCGTTGATATATATGATATTTTGAATGTTAACACAGACTGACACAGAATATATGTGATTCTAAAAGTGCGATGCTACAGTGGCGACTACGGATCTTGTTCAGTGGTGTAAACAGATAATAATAAAGCATTTATAATAATAAAGCATTTATTGCCCAACAGTACAGGTACCATTTAGAGAGCAATATATAATACAATGGTTTAATTTACACTGTCTGTGTGTCATAAAGTGAAACAAAAAAAAAACACACACAGAAAAGAGGAAGGCGCTTTAAGTAGAGAAAAAAGAAACTATAAATATGATCAATAGATATTAGGAAACCATAATATACTCGTATATACATAAATATCCATATACACATACATACACAAATACGAGTATACACATATATACATATATACACACATATACATATACACATAGATACATATATAACAAATGAAAACCCCTAGAGAAAGGCGTAAAAAAGTCAAAGATGTGAACGTATAGCACTTCGTAATTCCTGGAATCCACAACAGAAGATATCACAAAATCTCACAATCCTATTCGCATTATTGCACATAAAGTTTATTGGTGCTTTAGATAGAAGATTTGTCTGCGCCCTCTTGCAGTAAAAGGAAACTTTATCTTTAGATATCAATCTAGGTACCAGGAAATTAATTTGCGATAGCAAAACAGGACAGTCGATGTTACCATGCAGTAATTTGTATAAAAATATGATGGACGCCTGCTCTCTGCGCTTTTCCAAGGAAGGGATGCCAAACCTATTCAGTAATTGTGAGTAGTCACATCCTCTTGGGGGATAGACACCATCACTCCTATAGCATAGATATTTTAGAAATTTCTTCTGCACTTTTTCAACATTATTTTTGTACAGTTTATAGATAGGACTCCAAATAATTGCACCGTATTCTAATTTACTTATAACAAGCACTGAAAATAACTTAATAAGCGTTGTGTTATTGAAATTTCTACAATTTCTGATACAAGTATAATGCACCAATGTCCGAGACTTTGCATGGAGCGTGGCAGCGTATTGTCGTCTCTTACTATTGCTGGCTTGCCAATTGACTGATTTTACGAGGAATCTTCATTCATAAATTTGAGTGTGTGCTTTGAATGCGAATCACGTGTTTATCGTCGTGCAAATTGTGCTTTTGGGATTTTTGACTACTAGATATTATTTTGTTGACCATGATGCACCACTCCTTTGTTTGCCAGGCATACAACCAGCAGACTGGAGCAAAAGGCTTATCTTTTCATAGGTAAGTGAATTTAAAAATTTAGGAGGTTAGGAACTTATAGGTATTTTAAAGACAACTTTAGATGTTAAGTACTTGCGTTATTCTTTAAGGATGCTTAGAGAAAGACCTTCAGCTCCCAAAATATGCTGGTGTCTGCTCAAAAAACATTCAAGAAAGTGATTTAGTGATAATGGCTAATGTAATTAGGCATTTGAGATTTAATGCTGTGCAATTCCTGTCCATTAGGGCTTTGATCTCACAAAGAGCGTCAGGTAATACATATTACAATAGTCATTAGTAAACAGAGACACTAATAATTTAAGCATGGTGGTCTTATTTTGTTCAATTTTTCATATGTAACCTATTATCTTTAAGCGAGTAATTGTCTACCTGATATACAGGGTGAGTTTTTAGTGCGGGCTTGATCGATAACTCAAAGCTATGCGACAAACCAAACATACATTTTTTAAATAGATAGGTTCTATCAAAAAAGGCAGTTTGACATAACATACTATGAGGAACACTCAACTTTGACAAACTACGATTCTGATGGATGTGATTTTGATTTTCCATTATGTTGGTGATATATCCAGTAATGATTCTTGCTCACCTGTAAGAGCGTAAAAGCATTCCCCATGAAGAGAACCACGGCAACTTTCCACTCAATGATGCTTCTCCTCCGTTTTCAAGAATAGGAGTCATGGTTAGAATTTAAACCAGTATCTCCCGTCAGATGAAACACATATTTTATTATTATTATATTATTATATAATTGAACACGCTCCCTAATACGATGTATATGTATTACAGAATAGCAAAATAAAACATGAAATTAAACAATTACTACTTATTATTGTATTTTTTGTAGACACAAATTCTGTGTATTATCCAAAATCATAATAAAAGAGAAATACGTATTTCGTATCCACATGAAAATCAAAAATAAAAATAACGATGACTTATTCTATTATTTTGGATCAAATTTTTTTGAGTCGAAAATTTATTCATATTTCATGAATTTTTGCATATTACGGCATGATCCCGAAACCGATTTTACATTCAGCTGCCAAATTCTTATGCAGAGAATTTCATATGTCCCTGATTTGAAAACAGAATCTCTTTATATACAAATAACCTGACTTAACTATTGTTAAAAAACATGGGCGACGCGAATTTCAGAATAATGTATCATTATTTTGTTGTGAGTGCGGCAATATTTTTATTGATACTCCACTGGTTCAAATGTAATTCTTCCACCGTGCCATTCATTTTGTTTTCTCAGCCACCAAGCAATGCTAGGAAATAAACAAATGTATAATCATGAATGAACGGCTATGTTTATAGATATATCGTCTGTGGTGTTCCCCATATACAATCGGGCGACGGCAGCTCTCAGCCTATAAGTCATCTCCGTTCCGTCGACCAAATACGCAGCATAGGGCCATTACTTAATTTACCAAATGATCC
The DNA here is from genome assembly GCA_963669975.1 of Acanthoscelides obtectus. Taxonomy (NCBI): domain Eukaryota; kingdom Metazoa; phylum Arthropoda; class Insecta; order Coleoptera; family Chrysomelidae; genus Acanthoscelides; species Acanthoscelides obtectus. The sequence goes on along the minus strand of CAVLJG010000008.1, from coordinate 56,868,532 downwards.
CCGGCAGCAAGCATCGCACTCAGCTGATGACGTCGTTTCTATTTGCGCTGCCATAAAGGCGGCTTTACACTCTCTGCAATTTTACCGCGAGCGTGAAAAGTTTTATTTGTGCTCTCATCTTCCGTCCTGTCGGAATATTAGAAACAGGATTCACGCTCCTCTGCAACCGCTAAAATGGTTTTATGTGCACGGCAAACGTAAATGAAACAATGTAAGAGAGTGGTGAGAACAATAATAAGATTATGTACAACTTGTCAAGCTTTCTCGTCTACTCGTCTTACAGGTTCTTAACTGTGAAGATCCATGCTAAAAGCGCCTCTAGGTAGTAGGAAACAAAAAGTCGTTCAATATACGTATGAGGGTCATTATTAATATTTTGAGCCTAATAATACAAAACACCTCGCAAAAAACTAATCTGTCATGAAAATCACTTTATTGTTTTTCAAAATATTCTCCATTGTGGTCTATACACTCTTTCATGCGTCAAACAATTTTTCATAATACGTTATCCACTCCGCTTCAGATATTTCCAATCAATGCTTCATGAACGAAATTTATTCTTGACGTACGGAAACAAAAAGAAGTCAATGGTGCCAAGTCGTGAGTATATGGGCGATGATCCATTAAATGAATGCTCAAATACTCAATTGTTTCACGAGAGACGTGAGAGCTCGCATGTCTTGATGAGGAATGATCAGACGGCGTTTGATCATTCAGAATTGACCGTTCTATGCTCCTCTAAAGGTACTGTTGTCAGATGACCAGTTTTTTCGAAAAAAACGGGCGACAATTTGTTTTGAAGTGCTTCGGACGCGACGAACTTTTGTCAGATTTCGTACGTTTGAAACGCCTATACAATCTACTGCTATTTCCTTACCGGCTCGTAAACATAGATCCATGATTCGCCACTTGTATTTTTCGAGAATCTGTTTGCACCATCCGACACGCGCCACGCGTCTCTTTTTGAGCTTTGGTCAAATTATGTCGGATCCAACGAGAGCAAACCTTTTTCACGGCTAAATGTTCAAGTAATATTTTATGTAACTTTGTGGAACTAAGGCCCAAGGCTGCCTCAATCTTTATTATTCAGCCGATTGTTACGCCTACATTAACTGAACTAACTTTTCAATTATAGCTTTTCATCAACAGTCTATCAACTATGAAAATATCCTGTAAAGCTGATTGAGAAATAACAAAAGACAACCCCATAAAAAAATAGTACAAACTCAAAAGTAGCAATTTTCTACAAATTATTAAAAATGCTGATAGGTCAAAAGCCGTGTACAATCAGATAAGGACATATATCTATAGTATAGTGTATTTCTGATTGAAAATGTCTTTCCTCCCTATCACCCCCTCTCGTTTGATTCATGATTTTTGAGACACCTTGTATATCTAATATCTAGCCGTGAATCTGCTGAATTTGAATAGATATGAGAATATTGTTCGGTTAGTACCAAATGTGATTCGCAGAAAACAGTACATGTATAGTCAATATCAATCCAGCCTTATTATTATTATTGTTTCAGCCTTGTCATCACTTACAAGTAGCGTTCTAAATAGCCAAATAAATCTGTTTATACGGACGAGTTCCGTATTAAAAAAAGCAAGAGGGTAACGGTCTCTGAGACGATGCTAAAACTACTTATCCTGAATGCACTTGCATTCCATTATATATCTCACGACGCAGAAGTGCAATATTATACATTTCTTATTTATAACATATTTTTGTTTTTCTGACGAGCTCAATCAGCCAATTGGCCTTTCTTTAATTTACGCATGTAAATACACTGTGACGCAATTTTACTGACAGCAGTGCTAGTTGTAAGCATATCGTATAAGTTGATGCCTATTCCTCGACCTGCTATTTTCAACTACATTTAAATACATCAAGACCCGAAGATGTGCGAGGTCTGTAGATTGAGAGATGAGACTGATTTCTTATTTTTTTTTTATTCAAATGTGTCGATGTTTTCATCGGTTCTTGAAGATGAAGGCCTTCCGCTTCGTGGTTGCTGAAGTTTAGCAAGTGTTTGCGTTGCACTGTGCCCAGGTCTGAAGCAAAACCACACCGTTGTTCGAAATTCATGTCATTCGTTTCTGGAACACAATAGACAATAAATACCGTTTCACCAAACAAAATCACTACGGACATCCAAATTACTCGAGCGAGTTCAAACTTGTACTTGCGGCGGATCACATGTTCCACTGTCTCCCCTCCACGCACAGAGCCTCCATTGTTGCCAGATCGAACGCTACGTTGCCAGTCTCACCACTTGATTTACAGACCTCGTAGATGATCTATTTAGAGGAGTAAACAGATCTGCTTTGCAGTGTGTCATCTCGTCATTTAGGAACCTTAGGGTTACCTAAGTCTTACATTGCATTTTATTGACGGCATTATTAGAAATGATTCACATAAAATACGCTCAAACTTCGTTTTTTGATGTTTCAGAGGCTCCTGTTCATTTTAAGAAACATTTTTGTATGAGATGAAATAAGGAGGTTGGGGGTTGGTCATTTTTTAAGGCGGAAGTTTATTTATATGCTTCCAAGAACTATTTATAGACGCGACACGTGTTCGTTCGGTACGACGCGTGGGCGACTGATACGCCGAACTTCGTCCGCGCCTAACTGCTTCGCTGGCAGGGATGATTGCCAGGGCCTCGATCTCGAGATATAGTATCGTGGCTGGAGCTTATGACATATTTGACTGGTGTGTGTCAGCAGCGTTGCCAAATGATCGATACTTAGGGCGGGGAAGAAACTAGCGTTAGTGTTATCAAATCGTTACGGACTAGATTAGTTTTTTTATTATACATGTTTGTAGCTGCCAAAGGGCCGAATATAATCCTTTGTGAACTGATGACTGCGTAGCAAGTGCAGAGTCAACCTATTTGACGCCATTCTTTTCCTAGTGATATGTTTCCTAAAGCTGCATACACGCAAATTAATATTATATAAAAACAAATCTGGACAGCGCAGCGTGACGTTACATAAATTTTATATCGAATTCATATTAGAAATACATTGCGCTTTACAGATCAAAACAAATTTATTCCTTTGATGCAGGTATATAGCTAGCAAAATAAATAGCGCTACAACACAAATTGGATATCGTCAAAAACTATTCAGGAACAGTTTCGGCGCGCGTTGAGTTTTGCCGTTGGCAATGGTGATGGGAGAAAAAGGAGGCACCGAACAATAATAAAATTCCGAGTTGTTTTCTTCTAATCAACTGAACATTAATTCCATGTTTGACAATGTTCAGACTTTTGCACGGTCACTGTAAAGGGCAGATAGTACACCCTGTTTGGAACGCACTAAGCCACATACCAATAAAATCGAAATATTCTAGAGTTACGCGAGTTTTTTTTTTCAATTTTTGGAAAACCATTACTTATTCAATAACGTAAAACGGCTAATCAGTATAGCTTATGTCTTGCAATAGTTTGAGGGAGATGAGAAAGAAATGCAATATTCAAAGTATTCCAATCTTTGGTAATAGGTATATCTTATTCAACATTTTAGAGCAATAATATACAAATGTGAATGTCTCTCCAGACTGCCAGCATCACATCTGAACCACAAGACCAAGAGACGTAAAAATTACTAACTTAAAGCCGAGGAAGGTTATAGGTGCAGTTAAAACGTAACACGGTTTTGTTTGAAAACTTTAGTTCGTTTTTCATCAGCTAAATTAAAGCTTGGCCTTAACAATGTATTTTTGTATTTTATTTATGTGTTACTTTTTAGTATTTAGTATTTATGATATCAAATAATTAGGCAACTTCTATATAATTTTCATACATTTTATTAATACGACTTCTTACTTTATTTGTATTCCAAATTTTCGACAGATACAAATTTTATAATGATAAATCGATATTTTGTCGTTGTTTGCTTATTTTATTTCTCTCATTAAGCCCTTTAATTTGTTATCCATACTATACTGATGATCATGGACATTATAAATCGCCATTTTGTGGTGGCCGCCATATTGGATTTAGAATGACGTCACATTGCCTGTGATGTTTCTCTAATAGATAGATGGATCTTTATTTCCAACAGGTACAATCACCCAATTACAGGAAATAGTTCAAAAAGAAAACAAGAGCAACACATAATCCTAGTATATAAAAAAAACACAATCAAATCAGCTAGATCAAAATGTCAAAGTATTAAAAAAAAAGAATAACTCTAAACGCAAGAAGGTCATTACATGCCATGGGAAATGGCCAGATAACGTTGTTTAAAGTCATTCCTAGATGAAGTATTCACAACACAAGATTCACCTAAAGAATTGAAGTTATCACACATAACAGTGACCGGCGATTTTCTCGAGATATTTGTTCGAGCTTATTCGCAGTAAAATGTCATTTGATGACGCAAATTGCGCACAGGTACATGAAAGTTAAGCTTACCTAATATATATTCACATATGACATCATTGTGCAAAAAATTTAAACTACTTATAACTCTCCTACTATTTAGCGACATATAGTCAAATGCATTCATGAGTACAGAATAACCACATCCTCTCTCCGGATATTCGCCTGTCCACTTGAAATGCAGAAATTTCAAAAACTTTCTTTTTGTATTCGCTCAATACGGCTTATATGAACCGAATAGATGGGATACCAAATTAAAGAACAACTTTCCAATTTAGATCGAACGTACGAAGAATAAAGAAGTTTCAAAATATGTAAATTGGAAAATTGTCTACTGTTTCGGATGATAAAGCCCAACATTCGGTTGGCTGATGTTTTGATCTAATGAAGCCGTTTAATTCAAGACCTATATTATAAAGATGACTATGGTAATTATAGAAACCATTTTGGGGTGGTCGCCATTTTGAATATAGGCGCTTTCATTTGATACCCATATCATAGGAATGACTATGAAAAATGCAGATCGCCATTTTGCGGTTATTGGTTTTAGAACGATGTCACTTGTGCTCATCCGTGACATTGGATTCAAAATGACGGCAGTTAAGTCCCTAACAAACAGGTTAAAGCTAAATAAAAGCTTGTCAAATATCTAGATATACCATGAGGAGACCATCATGGATTATGCGCCTTAGGTTATAGAAATGCTAACTCAACAATGCCTCACTTTTCAAACTAGGTATGTAATGTACTATTTCTATTGCTCCCAATCGTTTGTACTTCTTCCAAACAGACTGTCCTCAAGAAACGTTTTGTTATTGCGAGTATGAGTATCAGTTACCAACAATACTCGTTTTCCCCAGTGCTACACCTCATATCCAGGGTCCGTGATTGATGGTATTATTAAAAAAACTTCTTTCTTCCAGAATGGTTTGGCAGATTGCGAATATAATGCCGCAGAGTGATATATAATATGAGAATTATTCGAAAGGAATTTCTATGGAAATGAGGGAGCGGGATGGAAGAGGAAAATGTTTTCTCGTGACGACGGACGGAACGTTTTCAGACCGATATTTTGAATGCATTTGCTATTTGCGTTTAAACGGGCTTGTTATTCTCTGATTCACATTATGTTTTCGTAGTGCTCAATTTCAAGCTGCTAGCAGATTTTTTCTTTTGGTTGCGAAGAATATCTTTATCTAAAATCGATGATAGAATATTCTTTACTGAATACGAACTATCTACATCACCAGGGCTAACATTGTAGTGAACATTTTGACTTTAATATTATTCTCCAAGGGAAGAAAATATTGAGTGACAAACACCACTACTATTGTAGTAATACACTGTATAAGAATGTGGAAAAAATGTGATCTAAAAGAACAAAAACAAAATATATTACGCAAATTCTTTGGGGGGCGGTTCTAATTCAATATCTACCAATTTATAATCAAACATATTCTATCCATAACAACGATATCATGGTTAAGACCTGGTTCATAATTTTGAGAATCAGCGCAGGAGGCTGGTTCTGATTCCGTTCTGACATGAATTTGAAGGAACTGCAAATATGGAGCAATAATATGTAATATTTACTGATGTTCTGAAATGTCTAAAAGCCCCAAGCAAAACTTGAAAAGTTCAAAATTAGCAGCTCAAACAATTTATATTAATCCAAATGTCGGTCCAAATCAATTTAATGTCGGGCCGATCCTTTTGCAACATGTGAAAACGTCATTCATTACGTCATTATCAGAACGTCTCTCGACCACTGTCATTTTTAAACCACAACCAGAAAGCATAGTAACTATGCACTATCAAAAGTGAGATATATCGAAATAAGACAGCGCGAAGAGCCATCTACCAGTTGAATCGACCACTGCGAACAGTGAATCGCAACCTACCGGCTGGGACTGGGTCTCAGTCCGCGAATTGGATAACCAGTCACAACGTGACCGATACAGTACGACGATTCTGTGTAGATGTGCCATTGAACAAAACAGTGAAATGAAATAGTGAGGTAATAAATTGCAACGGATATATTCAAGTCCAACTGACTAATTATTTCTGTGATGTATTCTGTTGTAATCCGTTCCTATTAAAACAAAGCATCCACAGCTATTACATCCAATTTAGAAAATTGCCCTAATGGTGACATCTCTTTTCAATTCAGATGCCGCACCACAAAGCCGTTGATGTCACCGGCTTATTTAACCAAGAGCAAAGGTCCTGACAGACAATGACGAACGGAGAGACGCCGGCTTATATCATCGTCACAGCGCTGCCTGTGTCGTCATCAATAGCAAGTTGGCGCTGTACTGCTCGTTGAGATGTGTAGAGTGGTTTGTTTCTGTTTTTGAGCTGGGTTTGCGGGTAATGAAACATCTGGAGTGGTGACTGTATAGAATTAGGTCACAAAAGTGCTTTCATTGAATTTGGGAGTTACATTGTCCCATATAATGAGCATAAACGCAAAATCCATCTAGCAAAATAGAGGGTCCGTGAGTTGTCAAATTTGAGTCTATTTGAGACACAAATATTACATAATACAGGCAGCAGCGGTGGCCGCAATAGTAGACTCTTCGGTCTCCTGATCAGTCGCCGTGCGCTGTGCGGGTTCGAGTCCCGTCCCAGGAGAAATGTTTCTCTTGGCTATGGATGTTGTGATTGTCCGTAGGTGGTAGACGGTCTCTGACTGTCGAACGCGGAGGTACCACCCGGCGGATCTCGTAGGCGGAGCCAGAATGTGTGCATGTTTCATGTACACGTGTTCCCTCGTCAGAGTCCGTGTGGCGTTCCCCCTTTCCCCTGTATCCCCTTATAGCCCCACGGTACCCAATGGGTGTTTAGGCCTTAGGCCTTCGTGGTAGTTGGAGTATAAAAAAAATAAATCTTCTGTTCTTTGAAATGACTGTATCCAGATGTTTGAAATTGTCTTTATCCGCACATGGTGACATTTCTGGAATATCAATGCGTGGTGACCTGAATGAACATTAACGACTCTCCGATGCCCATAGCTGGGAAAATATTTATTTGAAAGGTTTTTTGTTTGACATGGGTTCTATTAATTATTAATTATTTATAATATTATATTCAACTAAGAAAAACAGCTTTTGTTTTCATTTCCATAATTTTATTTATTAATTCGTTTATTTATTTATTTCATGTTTACACTACCCGAACAGTCTATGCCATTTAACGGATAGGAAATTCACAAATATGTATCTAGAATGCTGGCAATACAGTCAGATTTCTGATTATCAAGAAAGACTTAACATATGGTAAGAAAACATCTTTTAATTTCGCGCATATTACAGAAAAATATATCTACACGGTCCTTAATACATTGATAATTATTACACGTTACATGAACATCAGAGAAAAGTAATGCATTGCTTTAAAGGTACAGTGAGGTAAAAATATTTTACGTTTGCTCCAGTTTTAGCATAAGGTACATGTATAGCAATTTTACCAAGTAGGTATTCACAGTCAATTATATTACTGAGTAATTTACATAAAAACATACAAGCAGCATAATCTCTCCGGTTTTCTAAATTGGACATATTCAACCTACTTAGCAACAAACACATCGTGCCTGAAACCAATTGGTGGGTGGGTACCATCCTCTCTGTACCACAGATATTTCGCAAACTGCCTTTGAATATCTTCGATCTTATTGCGATGACTTCATAAACACGGCACCAAATTCGTGAGCAATATTCTATTTTAGATCTCACAAATAAATTGTATAATAGAATCCTGGTCCTTGAATTTTTAAAATCCCTACAATTCATTATTATGAAGCCCAAGCACTTGTATTCTTTGCTGGTAACAGTATCAATGTGCTCGAGAAACGTTAGCTTCGCATCAAATATTATGCCCAAATCATTGAATTCCTGACACGGTTTTAGCGGCAATTTATCAGCGGTGTAAACAAAATGCATGATAGACATAGTACAACATTTATCCACATTACGATACAGATTGTTACTTTGACACCATGTGTTAAGAGCATCGAAATCATTTTGCAGTAAGTAGCAGTCGCGGTTGGTAGAAATTTTACAAAATATCTTTAAATCATCAGCATAAAGTAGACAGCTACTCTGCAGTTTGTGAACTGTGACAACATCATCAATAAAAATGAGAAACAGTAGGGGACCAAGTGCAGACCCTTGCGGTATACCTGAAGAAGGTGTTATGTCAATGGAAGTAAAACCTCTATATTCAACTCTCAAATATCTATCTGTCAGATATGAATTAAAAAAGCACAGAAATTGATGACTCAAACTCAGCGCAGCTAACTTGTTCAACAAAATGCCATGATCTAGTTTATAGAAGACTTTCGAAAAATCTACGTACGCAACATCTACTTGTCCTCCCTCATCAATAGTTTCCGAACAAAATTGTTTGAAACATGCTAACTTAGATAACGATGACCAACCTGGGTAGAAGCCGTGTTGGCTGGGTTAAATCTCTCGCGTAACATAGGAAAAAATTATAACATGTAAAATAAATTCAAAAAGCTTGCAAACGTTGCTTATAATTACCACAGGTAATTTTTAATCTCTAGATGTTTTCCATACCATAGGGAACGTAGAAGTTTTAAGAGACATATTGAAAAGATGAACAAAAGGTTCAGCTATACTGACAGTGCAGTCCTTTAACAAAAAGGCAGGTATTCAATCTTAATTTTTTTCATAGCTTCAACAACCTGTTTGTGCGTAATTACTGGCAAATTCAATGGTAAAGAAGTATTGTTAGCTGAGATAGCATGTTGAAAGCTTGTTGAGGTAATGTAAGTTGATTGAAAAAAATGTGCGAAAGCATTGACAATATCTTGAGGCATATCAAGGTTGGCTGTCATTGAACGTCATCGCGTTAGGAATACTTATAGCATTTTTCCGAGACCCTATAAATCACCAAAATTGTTGAGGATTAGCAATTATGTTCATTTCCATATTAGCAGTATATGCTTGGTATGCCATATCAATGCTTATTTTTATACTTTATCGCAAATTTCTTGTGAATTATGTGTTCTTTTACACCTTTTCCATAAACGACGTTTCTTTTTTATCCTAGCAATTATAGATGAACTAAACCAGGATGGATATGAATTGTTTCTTGGCAATGTACGAGGAACGCTTCGATAAATTGCTGAGTATAATATTTCGTAAAACTTATCACACGCCTCGTTGATATCATAGGTTGAATATAAAGGAGTAAAGATCTGTTATATCGGCATATAATGTAATATCTGCTCTTCTGCAATTATATATTGGAATTTCATTTAAGTCAAACCTACCCAAAAGCGGAGGGTGATGACTATCAACTGGTAGTAAAACGTCTGAAGCAGGAATCACTTGGAGATCATTTTTACAAAAGACTAAATCAAGAATACGGCCATTTGAGTTTAATGTATGGTTGTATTGTTTAAGACCGATGAAGTTAATCAAATTATTGAGTGCTGCTATATGGTTATTACTGCCACTTAGCTATACGATGGACTACATCAAACAACAGGCGCAATTACATTATATTCAAGCGGAATCGTCCAGCAACCCTCTGTTGCGTGAGTCAGAAGACTACACAGTAGAGCAAGTCCGCAAGCACGCAAGACTGCGGCTCGCGCTGTGAACAAAATTAAATCATGCAGTTCTAGGCCCAACCAAAATTACAATTTTTTCACACATACAAATTCCTAAATTAACCTTAGAGCAATTTGAAATGACTGGGTACTAGTTAACAATGTCAAGGTACCCCTCCAACAGATGCACTTCTCGTCTTTGCTCTACTCCCTTTCTTCCTTTCTTCTTCCCTTCTTTTTCCCTGACTTTGTCTGGTACCTGGGCAAGCAAACCTGACAGACCTACTTACTTACAACACTGTAATGTGCGATAGATATATATGTGACAGGGTCAGATAATATTTTTATACTAGACAAGATGACCCCTTGGCACAGCACTGATACCAAGACAGCAATGAGTCGGGACAAACGTAATAAGCCATCAAAATACTCCACCTTAAAATTTGCATATATAGCATGAGTTTGTGTACAATTTTGAGGATTGAGATTAAAGATGTAAAGAATTTGACATCAACACCAGGTTCCAGATCTTAATACTATATCGTTATAAGATTGCCTAGCATTCAGTGTGCCCAAACCAAGGCGGTGAAGTGGTAGAGAACACGGCGATACATGCATCCGCGCCGATCACGTGAAGTAAGCGTAAATACAGAGTTGAGCAGAAAGACGATCCCCAATGGGGGCGCAGTGGGGATAAGGCATTCGATGTGTCTATTCCTGTCATTTTTAGTATGAATCATGGCTTGGTCAGGACCGCACAGGGCTTTCGTTGTTGATGAGTTTATTCGAAATGGAGGTTCGCCGATAATGGCGCAGCATGCCTTTCGCATTCACCTTGATCTCATGTGATTTTTTCTTTGGGGCTACCTGAAGGAAAAGGTGTACCAGCATCGTCCCCAAATTCTATAGACACTCTCAAGGAGACGATAATCCAAGAAATTGCTGCCATTCTGTCTGTCATGATCAGCAGAGTGATGGAGAATTATCGGGAGAGGCTCACTCAGTGTATCAACAATGGAAGCGCACACTTGAATGATATCATTTGCAAAATGCATTGACTTAAAATGGCATTATATATGTTTTTAAAAAAATTAAGTTTTTTTTCTTCATCTTAATTAGTTCACTTTTAATCGGCTCTCCAAATCGGGGAACTCTTTCTGCCCCACCATGTATATTTGAGTTGAGTTTCTTTCTTCGATAAACTGAACTTATCCACGTTGGGATGAACGAATTCATTACTTAAACAGGGAAAGTGTACAGACCATGAACCAACGGCTGGTTCAACAAATCATGCGACATTACTCGTCAGCAGAAGATCAAGGCATACAGAACTTGTTTACCAAACCCCACTGTAGATAACCGACAAGCCGACGTCGAGTCCAGAAACAAATATAACGGAGCGCTCCAAAATGCCAAAGACCAGCACGACATAAAAGTTAGGCACAGGGTAATGTCACAGCGCAATGGCAACTGGTCTTTCTGGACGCTGGCCAAACAGATTGAAAGGAACTTCTCACAGAGCAGCCTTCCACCACTTACGTGTCAGGGTGGAACGACTGTAACCGACTCAAAGGCTGAGGCGGAAGTGCTTGCCAAGATATTTGGTGCCAACTACACCATGAACGCCCAAGTGTCAAGTGAGGTGATGGCGAGGTGCATAAATCGCGAGCTTTTGGTCTACCTCGAACGTCACGGCAACAGTCGGTATGGTTTCCGGTACCAGCGATCCACAGGGGACCTCCTAGCTTACGTTACGCAATTGTGGAGTAAACTCATCCAGTCTTATAGTAAGGCTCAAGTCGGATGCTCTTGATATCACGAAAGCGTTCAATCAGCTGTGGCACGCTGCTCTCTTATGCAAACTTCCATCCAATGGCCTCCCAGAAATGCTTTGCATATGGGTGGCTCACTTTCTCTCTGGCCACAAGATATCCGTCGTAATTGACGGGTTCTCTCTTCATCCCACAACGGCAACGCGGAAGTTCCCCAGGGATCGGTCTTGGCACCGACACTGCTCCTCTTGCATATCAACTACCTCCTTTCTTGTACGGTCAACCCAATCCACAGCTTTGCTGATGGCAGCACTCTACATGCACGAATTTAGAGCGACAAGGCTATCTCTGAAAAAGAAGACTAGCAGCGACTTCCTCTCCAACGAGAGACCTGGAAGTTATCACTGCTTGGGAATGAAACAATCTTGTACAGTTTAATGCTTCCTTAATGCTTCCAAACTACAGCACTGTAACTTGACGAACAAAAAGCGCCCTAGCGCTCATCCGGTTTCTATGGATGGCAGAATTCTGCCAAAGAGCCGTCCATTTCGGCTAGTTGGAGGCCAGATCACCGAGGACTTGATCTGGCATGAACACATCTCCTAAATAGTGGCAGCTGCTGGGAATAGCTAGGGTATTTGTCTAGGGCTAACAAGTACTTTTCTCCGCATGACCTCCTCACTCTATACAAGGCCCAGATAAGACCTGGCCTCGAGTATTACTCACACGGGGTGCTGCCCTTCATTATTTATGCTCGATGCTATCCAGAGGAGGGCTGTCCGACTCATCGGTGAGTCTTCGCTAACAGACAGTCTCGGGACCCTTTCGCACCGGCGCCGGCGGACCGTCGGCGATCTAGCTCTCTTCTACCTCTACACCAACGGGATTTGATCCTCAGAGCTCTCCTCCATGATGCCGCCGCGCGATGTGCCTGCCAGACTGACCCCCTTCGGCCTCCCATACTAACCGTGTCGAACTTCGTACGTCCAAAACTGGCCGATACGACCGCTCCTTTGTCCCGAGGGTGTCGAGATTGTGGAACAATCTTCAAGAGGAGGCTTTTACCAGATCTACTAACCTTAGGTAGTTCAAAAATCGGATTAACAAAAATGTGTTGCGATCCACATAGCAGCCGCGGTGTCCTGGCATTTAGCCTGAGCGGCTGCTTCGGTGTATAAAAAATGGACTATAGGTGACGGCATTCCCTTTTAGTACAGATATATTTTTTTGTGGTATCACTACCGCCACCCGGATAATCCGCCCCAGATACTGCAACGGTGCGTGAAGATTTACGACGCTCAGTTATGGGATCAAGTGCGCTCTGAGACGCTGCGTGGGGCCATTGTGTGTGCGAAGTGCAGCGTTCAAAAGAAAAAATATAGACCGCTTAATTAAATATTAAGGGTGAAACGGAATAGGGCTTTATTGAGATATTTTCTTGAGAAAGGGCTGCTGAAAGCGGGTGGGTGGGTATTGTTATTGTGGTCGGTCGAGGAACCTTTTTATTGAAGTAGAAACGCAGTGGGCCAAAATCTACAAGAGGGGATTCTATCGAAAATTCTCAGTCAACTTTATTCCTTAATAATTTCCGAAAAACTACTTCACTTCGAACTTGCAGATCGAAAAAATTTAAATGAAACGGATTTTTTGCCAAAATTCACATCTAAGCTTCTTGTACATAAATTAAAAATGTGCGAAATTACCATCTCGATCTGGAAACAAGACTCCAATACCCTCGTCATAAACTGCCCAACCCATACAACTTCAGCTTCAGATACAGATGGCTGAGTAGAGAACTTTCCACATTTCCCGCCGGAACTCGAAATAATAAATTTAGATGGCCACATATTGTATATTCTGGGAAGATGTACGGAAAATATACATTTTTGAGTCACTGAAAATGTCTCTACTACACCCTAACAGGCGGCAGATCTGGGTATTGTGAGACGAAAAAAGCAATATTTAATACATTTAAGAAGTGTTAACTTATCAAAATGGTCATTTTGATTGAGGGTTTCTAGAAAACACTGGTGATATTCCTACGTCAACTCAAGTGGAGGCAAATTCTACTGTAACCCAAGACCCACCCTGGGTTTCTGTACCATAGAATAGTCTTACTCATCCACACACTACTCGTGCTTAGTTCCACAACATCTATATATCGCAGATTTTGCGCTTATTCCTTTCAAAACTGAAGCCAAACATTGACAATTTGCTGCCAATCCATCACGTGCATCCCTCCCATTAGCACTCTGATTTAGTATTTACTATACTATTTTTTGCACTGTTGATTTGTACCGCGGAAGAAGTTGCGTCTTCTGTTATTAATGTTTAACTTTATAAGTTGGTAATTATATAGCTATTAAATTAGCTAGGTGCTTTATGATAATGTATGCTTGACGATAATGTACTATTCGACCCTCACAATTGGGGTCTCGGAAACAGTAAGAGATATGAAGTCGCTTAAATGGCGGCAAAATTGCGTATTTAGATAACTAACAAAATGCCGTTTAGAAAGTTCCGAAATCCAAAGTACTTCCAGAGAGAGACGGAAAAAAACAAATTTTCCCAAAATCGTTTTATTTTTCCTGACTTGATTTGTAGTGATATTTTAAAATAAAATGCACATTAACATCGCCAATTTTTCTGCTCTACAAGATGAAATAATTTCAATATTGACTTATTAATTCGGATTCCAAAAATATATAATATGCCATAGATGGACATCATCAAACTTCAGTTATTTCAAAAAAATTTACCATTTGTTTCATATAACGGATATTTTACAATATATTTTAAAGTAAATTGCATATTAGCAGTCCACTATTTCTCCTCTACAAGAAGACGTAGTCGAATTCTCAATTGGACGATTCTGCATTCGATCTTCATCATCAATGTTTTTTCTTATGGACCCCATATTGAAATTTTGCACAGTCGAACACAATGTTTGATCCTACATTTTTGTTTTGAATATAATACATTTATTTGTCATGATAAACTTCACATATTTAATTAAACTAATATTTTTATTCTTAGTAGTATTTAAATGTATAAAATTCCAATATAGCTTCCATGCAAAAAAACAAAGTTGGTGATGAAATTTAAAAGAAGAAACCTGTAATTGGAAATCTGACTACACCACCCTCTAGAGGAGAAAAGGTGGCAATGACAACGGAAATTGTTTTTTGGAATAAGTAATAATCCAATATTTCTAGTTATGACATCTTGTAGAGGAGAAAAAAATAGCAATGTTAATGTGCAATTGATTTTAGAATCCCACTTCAAACATAGTCATGAAAAAATAATACGATTTTGGGAAGATTCGTTTTTTCCGACTCTCTCCGGAAATAATGAATTTCGAAACTTTCTAAGCAACATTTTGTAAGTTACCTTGATACGCAACAATGCGCCCATTTAAGCAACTTAGAATATCTTGCCGTTTCCGATATCTCATTGGTGAGGGTCGAATTTGAAACATCCAATATACTATACCAAGTATGTTATACTTACATCTTCACAAAAATTTCACAAATAAAGGAACTATGAACCGCTATTTTAGTAAATAGTATAATTTCTCCGTTTTAACAGAAGTTGTTCGGGAAATCGGCGCATGATCCGAAATAGCCGCCGGTAGTTCCCCTTTCGGCGTTTGCGTCACTAGATTCGCTGACGGTGATTTCCCAAGTGCGTTTGCGGAATTCACTGGTATGTGTGCGTGTATGTTTGTTTCAGTGAGGTTCATAGCGCAGAACAGAAACTTGAGACAATCAGACGTTTAGATAGAGGTCATTTTCTTAAAAACGTGATTTGGGTGTGGACGTGGGTACCATTACAGAATGAAAAAAACGTGAGAAAATTGGAAAGTGGTCTAGTGTTCTGACATCATCGCAGCGTCACGGAAAACTATGGAAGGGGGATATCAAAAAGTGGATGATGCTTTATATCTGTGGGTTACACAGAATCGAAAACGTGGAATACCAATTTCCGGACCAACTCTAAAGCAAAAGGCAGTCAACTTATGTGAAGAATTGCCAGTTATTGAGGCGCCTGATAGCTTTATAGGCAGTGATGGTTGGCTGCGTAGATGGCAAAAACGACACGGTATACGAGAATTAAAAGTTTGCGGAGAAAGGTTATCTGCCGATACGTCCGCTCCATTAAAATTTGGAAAACATTTTAAAGAATTAATGAAGCAGTATGGTTTACATCCAGAACAGATTTGCAACTGCGGCGAAACGGGCCTACACTATAAAATGTTACCAGCGGAAAGTTTAGCTTCAAAACAAGAATCTGGAGCTCCTGGTTACAAACTCAGTAAATAACATGTGACTATCCTTGCTTGTAGCAATGCTTCCGGTACACACAAACTTCCTTTATTGTTAATGGGAAAGTCAGCTAAACCAAGAGCATTTAAACACGTCCGTACCAACGCTCTTCCAGTGTTGTATATAAATCAAAAAAGTGCATGGAAGGATGCCGCTCTATTCAAGGACTGGTTTTACAATCATTTTGTTCCCAAGACAGAACGACATTTGAATGAACGCGGATATTCGAGAAAATATATTTTGCTATTAGACAATGCTCCGAGCCACCCAAGTGAGGAGCAACTTAAAAGTGGAGAAATACGAGTGATGTTTTGGCCTCCTAATGTAACGTCACTGATTCAGCCAATAGATCAAGGAGTTTTAGAAAATTTAAAACGCAATTACAGACGATTGTTATTAGAGCAAATTTTACATCAAGTTGATAATGGTTGTAACCTCGTTGATTGTTCAAAAGAGATTAACCTCAAGAATGTGGCATATTGAATAGCAGAAGCATGGAGAAAAGTAAAAAAATCTACTTTACAAAAATCTTGGTCGACAATAATTAAGCAAGAAATGGAACCTTGCACAGACTATGAGAATTACAACGAAAATTTATATGAGCTCGTCGTAAAAATAGCAGAGTGTGAAAATCTTACACAAGCGTTTGTTGGTGAGTGGATTAATGGTGATGAATTGGTGGAAGAATTAGCTGATACAGAACTAATAAAAACTGTTTGTAAAAATGGTGATGAGACAGTTTTAAGTGATGCTAGTGACAATGAGACAGAAATCTCTGCCAAAATATCACATTCTAAGGGATTAGAAGCTCTACAAAAGGCGTTGACTTACGTCAAACAACAAGAAAATGCGACAGCAGCTGATGTGCTATGTGCTGCTTATCAAACATTGGAGGGATATTGCTGCCAAAAATAGGAACAATGTAAAACGTGTACAGTTAAAAATTACTTCCTTTGTTACTAAATACTCGTAAATATGTATGTTTGCATCCACATGTTTATATTTTACGTAACTTTATATAGGCATACAGGGTTTGTCCGGAAAGTAACAGGACTCATTTTCTTCGCCATGACTGTACTTCAGAGCGTTCGCGCACCGACTGGATTCGGTAGAGGGCGTTCCTAGCTAACGAATGAGCGGCTGGTCAGTTATCTCCGAGCCCTTGGAGAGTCAGGACAGGTATTTTCGCGCGACGTGTTTCTATGAGTGGTGCAATCCGAAAATGCAGTGTTCGTTAGAGCAGAGGTACGTGATTAAATTCTGTGTGAAACTCGGCAAATCTGCGACAGAGACGTTTGATATGATCAAGCAGGCTTACCCAGGTGTTGCTTTAGCAAAAGTGGTGTGTTTCGGTGGCACCAGGCTTTTTTGGAGGGCCGGGAAGAGCTCTCTGATGAAGATCGTGCTGGAAGACCTTCGACTTCGACAAACACCGATAATGTGACTCGTGTGCGCCAAGTTTTGAACTCAGACATGCGACTAAGTATTGTTTTAATTGCCCAGATGTTAAATTTACCAAAATCTGTGGTTCATGACATTGGGACCCAGCATTTGAACATGCGCAAGATGTGCGCGAAGATGGTCCCAAAAGTGCTCACCGACGACCAGAAATTGCGGCGAGTGGAAGTGTGCCAAGAAATTTTGAACATGTGTGAAAGTGACCCCCAATTTTTGAATAACGTAATCACAGGTGACGAGGCGTGGATCTTTGAGTATGATCCCGGGACAAAGAGGCAATATTCCGAGTGGCACACGACGGGGTCCCCCCGCCCAAAAAAGGGAAGAATGAGCAAATCCAAAGTGAAAACGATACTCATTGTCTTTTTTGACATCAAAGGTATCGTCCACCATGAATTTGTTCCTCCTGGACAAACCGTCAACGCCAAGTTTTACATGGAAGTGCTCAGGAGACTCAAACGAAGGGTCAGTCGGGTGTCGACAAGACATCGCAGCCGACTGGAAGTTGTACCACGACAACGCCCCGGCTCACACCGCCTTTCTTGTGAACAGCTACCTGACACGGCCGGCATCCCAACGCTTCCGCAGCCGCCCTACAGCCCAGATGTGGCCCCCCGGACTTTTTTTTGTTTCCTCGCCTGAAAAGGACGATGAAAGGCAAGACGACAGAGGGGATCCAAGCAGCATGCGCCGCGGCTCTCAAGACTATTCCGGAGAATGTCTTCCGTGACGCCTTCAATGCTTGGAAATCGCGCTGGCATCGACGCAAAAGGAGTCTATTTTGAAAGTTTTCAAACAATTGTAACGATTGGCTCAATATTTTTTTTAAATCGACTCAGTCCTATTACTCTATGGATAAACCCTGTATACTCATCACTTAACACACGCATTTACTTTTTTAAATAAAAACGTTGAATCTAAATATTTATTTCCGTTTTATCAGAAATTTCCATTATTCGAAAGATTATTTCGGATAATCGAGGTTCAACTGTACATAAAAAAATATTTGTTTTCACTGTGAAAATTTACATCGTCAGATCTAATCTTCACGCGTTTCAACTAACTTTAGGAATATGCTAGGAATGCAATAGGGAGTCGACCGAAACCAGCAATTTTCAAAATGGTCTACGAGAAAAAAGTTTGGGAACCACTTGCCTAGACGGACGCTGAAGGTGAAACCTGTCGAGGAAAGTAAGATGCATAACATAGCCCCAATTTGAAGGGCGCCTTCCTTAAATGAACCAATTAAAAATTTAAATTTGGTCCCTACGCCGATATCCATTTACATCTTTCGGCTAGATTACTAAAAGAAATTTCAATTTGCCTGTTCTTCCACAAGATGCTCTTCGCATACATATTGTGTTTAAGAAAGTTTGTAAAACGAAATTAGTAAGGGTGAATTTATTATTAAATTCAATAATGGTCAGAGAGCAAAGACAACTTATGCATCAAACATGATCTACTAATTGAATATGTTTTAGAGCATTTAAATTAATTAAGACGAAAAAGATGTCTGCTTCTCGTTACAAAACAAACTGAAAGATTTTTAAAAAATACAGGGTGCGGCAGAGAGGACGGACGTTTTTGGGTTGGATAGTACTCTCCGCCACCGTCTACGAGAGAAGTGGGGAGGGTGACGTTTGACTCGTGAGATCCTATACTACAACTATTTAAAACTGTAATGACTCATACGCGTGATCAACATGTGATCAGAGCTCGATCCCGGCTTCCTTCCAGTACAGCCGTATAGCGTACGACATATGTCGTTTCTGTGGCTTTGCGGTGGTCAACAGCACAGACAGAGATGGAAATAATGGCTGATTGTTCTCCGCCGGTAGAACCAATGAAATCAAAGACGCGCCTCGACCGGCAGACTCATAGGCGTCGGCAACGCATTGGAACGTGTTTCGTTGAGCGATCGCATATTGTGTGTTTTTATAAGAAGTGTTGTGTGGTTGTTATTGTTGTGGTTTCTGTGGTTACTGTTTTGGTTATACTTAACCATGGGGAGTACAAATGGCACGAGTGGAAGTACTGAAAGCCAAGGAACAAGTAGACGGCTTCGTAAAGCACTGAAGAGGGACGCGAAAGAAATCGTGCTCAACGTGTTCAATTATCTGAACAGAACTATGTCGCAGGGAGATGCACTCGCGCGTTGTGAAAGTATGACAGGCGTTCCAGAGTGGACCATTCGCAGGGTGGTGCATGAAAAGAAGAAAACTGGAGCTACTACTGAACCAAAGTTTAATTTGAAGGGACGAAAGGCCGTTAAATTGGATGACGATAGCAAAATGGCGTTAAGGCGAACCGTACATTCATTCTTCTTTAGGAATGGGATACCAACCCTCAAGGCTGTACATGCAGCGATCAAGGAAAATGAAATTATACCCCAAATGAGAGTCGAGGTAATGAGGAAATCCCTGCACGAAATTAATTTTCGTTACGAAACGCGTAATCGGAAGTCAGTATTGATAGAGAGACCTGAAATAGTCGCCTGAAAATACCTACGCGAAATGATTGAATAAAGGCGACAAAGCAGAAAAAACTATTATTTGGACGAGACATGGGTAAATGCAGGTCACACAGTTAAAAAAACCTGGATAGACAAAAACGTAGTGAGTAACCGACAAGCAAGCATTGAAGGTTTGTCAACAGGTCTTCGTGGACCGTCAGGGAAAGGTCAAAGATTGATCGTAACTCATATTGGTAGCGATAGTGGCTTTTTAGAAGAGTGTGACTTGATTTTCGTCTCTAAGAAAGGAGGTGATTACCATGACGAAATGAATGCCAGCTGCTTCGAGAGCTGGTTTCAAGCGGTGCTTCAGCGAGTTGAGCCCAACTCTGTGATCGTCATGCCATAGTCGTCGAGCCGAACGTGTACCGACTATGAGATCTCGAAAAAGTGACATGCAGCAATGGTTGCGCGAAAAAGGAATCCCGTTTGACGATTCATGTGTGAAAGCGGAATTGTATGAAAAAATTAAACAGCACAAACCTGCGAACATTAGTTACGTGACTGATGAGATGGCCCGTCAATGTGGTGTCACTGTGCTGCGGTTACCGCCCTACCACTGTGAACTGAACCCAATAGAGCTCATCTGGGCTCAAGTGAAGGGTTATATTGCGCGCCATAACACAACCTTCAAATTACCAGACGTTAAGGTTTTACTTGAGACTTCCATACAGCTAGTAACGCCCGAAGCTTGACAGAATGCTATCCGTCATGTTGTGAAGGAAGAAACAAAAATGTGGCAGCTTGACCACCACATCGACACCATCATAGAGCCAGTTATAGTCAATTTCAACGAGGAAAGCGATAGCGACAGTTTATTACTGTCAGATGTAAGTGGAAGCGACGATGAATAAAGGTAATTCCCAAATTTTTGACTTACAATATGTTTCAAACCACTCTTTATTAAGCATGTGACAAATCTAGTTCACCCATGTTAAACATTCATACCCCGCCTATGAACAGCCGACTACTGGTAGTTAAGTGATGTTCACGTGAACATCGATGAGTCATTACAGTTTTAGATAGTTATAGTATAGCATTATTTTACCAGTTGTCGTTATGGAGCCGTGGACGGTGGAGCACCGCGTTTTCGCCTATGATTGTTTCGTCCGAAATAACGAGTCAGTCATCGTCGTACAGCGTGAGTTTCGTCGCCACTTCAACATTCATCGGAATAGAGCTGTTCTCTCTCGAAACACCATCCTTCGTTGGGTTGAATCACTTCGCAGGCATGGTGAACTGATCAACAGAAGACCAAGAGGAGCGCCGCGAACAGTTCGAACTCCTGAAAATGTTGAACGCGTTCGACAGGTCTTTCTGCGCAGTCCAACTCGATCTGCCGGGAAACATGCTGATGCACTTCGCCTTAGTGATCGTTCGGTAAGGCGAATTTTGCATATGGATCTCCGCTTTCACCCCTAAAAATTGGCCATTGTGCAACAGCCCGGAGATTATGCACAACGAATGAACTTCGCACGTGAGATGGAAGCACTGATCGATCAAAATGAGAACCTCATTTTGTTTATGAGTGACGAAGCCCACTTTCACAAGCCACAAGCCCCGAACCCTGGATGAATTGAAGGGCGAAATTCGCGTGGAAGTCGCCCAAGTTGAGAGAGCGATGTAGGAGAGAGTCTACGCGAAATTCCAAGAACGCCTCCAGCACTGCATCAAGGATTTCTGCCACCACATGCCTGATGTGATTTTCTACACTTGACTGTCTCAAATGCTATTTCCTTGTGAACCTGATTCCATCAATAAATTTGTTTTTGAGTAAAAATTAACTATTTTATGAAAGCATCGCGATAAAAGGGTAACACGGACCTGTGCGATGTAGATATATTTTAGCAACAGAACAGAAAACTTCAAAACCGAAGTTAGAATATTATCGCGAGTTTAATACTTCCATCATTTAGGTAGTTGTAGATTTTGAAAATTGATTAAGAAGGGTAAAGGGTTGTAAATTGTTGCATGTTTGGTGTTAATGAAATACTTTCTATTATTACAAAGCTGCTGATCCCGGTAATATTATGCACCTGTTAGACATAATGAGTCACACGCGTTTTCCCTACATCTGCCATGAAAACAAAAATATGTTTATATAAATAGTTTGATATGTAGAGGTCGAAGATGCATCGTTCTTAAGAGAACCCATCTAGCCACGATTAGATTCCGCCTTTTGAAACGACTTGACTAATCCCTTTTCTTCGAAACCTACAACGAAGGCGTAGGAAGATTCAAACACTTGACGCCATTTTTTCCAACACGAGCAGAAAAAATAAGTATAAACGGTATTGCCTATATGCAATATACCCCATTTTCACATAAATCTAAGATCTAGCCATCCACCTGTTTCCGACACCGAATCTCATGAATATAACTATGACTAAAAGCCTTTTCAATATTCAGAGCACACTATCTCCGATATTCTGAACTTAGCATGCGATTTATACTGCAGAGTGTTTCAAAAGTACGTAAACTCTCCAATCTGAAACTCAATTTCTAGATACCTGACCGCGCGGTAGAATGGAGACATAAAGTAACTATCTCTATTACCCTGCAAAATTATATTCCACTTTCAAACCAAGTGGCGCAGTAATAGATAAATTCATTTGGGCGGTCTCCAAGAAAATGTTCTTACTACCTCCCAGATTTAGAATAGCCATAAAACGGCCTTATGCATTAGGAGTAATTCTGCAGCATGTTCAATTAGCTGGAATTAATTATAAGTAACAAATATTTTTTTTCTTTATTTTCTGTATATGTTTCAACTAAATTTTTACTTGGTCAATTTATAAGCTACAAGACTAAACCCGCGGCTCCGCTCGAGTAGTAATAATAATAATAAACGGCTTTATTTATAATGATACACTACGGTAGTATAAAGTATAAGATTGGTATCCGAGAAACGGATGCAATATTCAAAGTAATGCAATAATTTGGCAATGAAAATTTTTATCCAACATTTCAGTGCAACAATAAGACTCTATTTTACAAATCCGGGCGCAAAAAGCACGTCGGTCACGAATTCAACCAATGAGAAGTCATCATTTCTTGTAAAATGTTTCTCAAACTAGAGAATAACATGGGCTCCTAATGTCTATATTAAATCAAGAAATACGTCATAAATCATTTGGTTTAGTTACAAAAACGTATTTCTGCATTTGCGTCCGTACTCTAAATTAGCGGCCATGGTCTTATAATGCACCATTGAAAAATAAGCATTTGGGCCTTACTCGAAGCAAGGACACAAATCTGATACAATATCTAGATTGATATGACATCAATGAAAATTGCATTTTATTGAAAATAACAGCGTCTCACTGTTGCTGTAGAAAATTCTGCTTGATAAATTCACTGAGGACATAAATAAAATTACAGAATGCTTATTCTTTAACAAACAAATCGCACCCGCTACTTGGCAGTCGGACAACTATACTTCTAGTCCACTATAGTGGTGTCGATTCTCGTTACTTTCGAGTATTCGTTACTAATCGTTACTCTTCTACAAAGTAATCATTTATTGTATTCGTTTGATTACTATGAGTAGTACGAGTATATCGATTTGGCAACGTGCGTCGTGTAATTCATGTCGAATTTGAACAAGTTCAACGGAACTGAATCTTGTAAGAAAATATACAACAATAAAATTTGCAAAATGTTATAAGCATAGTTTACTCAAATATGCCGTGTTTAATGCAAACATCGTATCTTCAAACTGTACGCTTATCGAGATGGGTTATTATAGGATAGAGTGTGATATGACTCATATGAGCCTACTAACTGAAAATACTTTGTATTTACTAGAAATGCTTAAAAACATGTCTTTTAGTCAGAAGGATCATCTGTATATGGGCTTAAGGAAATTCGGAATGGCAAGTAAGCATTTCAATTAGGCATATACCAGTATAAAAAATTCTACATGGAGCTTAGTCTACACATACTATTGGTGGTCATACTGAATTATAATTTTTTTTAACAAAACAGTACAAGTAAACACGAGTCAAATTGACATAGTTTTTATTATTGCGGTTTTCCTGAACGGTGATGGTGTTGCCTCGTTGTCGCTTTTCTGCCTCGTAATGCTGCCGAACTTTGCTCCAATCCCATCGACTCGTTCTTATTTTTCAGGTTACCAAGATCACAACAATAAAAGTGAATTTGAATCACGATGTAAATTCTATGTCCGCCAATCAGTTTCCAGGTTTTCGACCTGAATGTGGGATGTCTAGCAACCCTGATGCATGAGCGGCAGTGCTAGAGTCAAACCAGCGTTGCCACTCAACGATCAACGATTGTACGGGTTCTGGGTACGGATACGGAAAACAGGGTAATCAAAGTAATCATTTCGTTGTCGGATTGGCACTCGTTACTTCGGGTATCTATGAGTAATGAGTACTCGAGTACCGTATAGTTACTTTTTCAACACCACTATAGTGAGACACATCCTCCTGTTAACAGTTAACAGCAACAAGGCTGGCTTGAGGAACAGGGTTTTACGCCCAGTAGTCAAATAAATTGATTTACTCGATGTTATTTATGTCTTCAAAGAATGTATAAAGCAGAATTTTGAACAGCAACAGTGAAACACTGTTATTTTCGATAAAATGCTCAGTAATGGCATCATGTCGATCTATTTGTATAATAATGGATCCATGTTTCGAGTAGGCCACAAATCCTATTTGATTGATGGAATTTGCGTCCACTTTTGTGTTCACACACTAACGAAAAATAGGGTTTTGTAGCTGTATCTTTTGATAAGTATATGAAATACTTATTTTACTCGATTTAATATGAGAATTAGGAGCCCATTTTACACAAATAACATGTTTCTCTAGTTTGTGACACTTTTTACAAGAAATTGACTAAATTCATTAGATCCGTTACTTCAAAGACGCTTTCTTATTGGTCCAATGTGTGCCAAAGGCGCACATTTTAAATCCCGCCGGTCACTAGTAAAATCCGGCCTAAATCTGTTTGCGCTTTTTTGTATCCTCGACAGAAAGTAAGAAGTTTATTTGAATATTTGTCTGATCTTAAAATGACCTTGAAGGTCATGGTCAGGTTCATTGGCAAAAACACACTTGAGCTTAAAATTGATGTAAATTTGCACTTCAGAGTTGTTTCCCATTAAAAAATAATGTGATCTTTAAATTACCTTGATAGTCATAGTCCAAGTCATGGACTTACGTGAACATAAAGCTTCTTGCGCGGTGTCAAAAATAGGAGTTTGCATTCCTTCGAATGAATGATATGAAGATCATGGTCAAGGTCAGCATTAGATGAGCTTTTTCGGACATTATACCTCTGTTATACAAGATTTTTCTTAATGGAAACGTATTTTCCGACATATTTTGTCCTGTTCCTACTTTCTGGATACCCTCAAATATTCATGACCGCCATGGTCCAGGTCATGGGTTACTTATGATGTAACAAAGTCAGATAATGTATTGTTATATAGTTATTATATAAACCGACTTGCGATAGAGGTACAGAGTCAATCTACTTGAAGCATGATGCCTTTATTTGGGTCTGTATGGATACTCTCAGCTCTATGTATCACGTTGTTGGCGGAAAGTACCGCTCCGATTTGGATCAAAATTTGAAACAAGGTTGATACTTGCCAAGGACAAAAATATCTTTGAAGGTCCAGCTCCAGCGGTGTGGAAATAATCGTCAAAAAACAAAATCTCTGTCCTTTATACAACTCGGAAATTATCACTCGAAATTTAAAATTACTGTTATGGCAGCAGAGTTATAAGCGAAAAACAAAATACAGAACATGCTCACCTTTATTTCTTCGAATCTGGGCATAGTAAAGGAAGCAAAATTTTAAATAAAAAACAAATCTCATTTTGCTAGGTTTGAAAACTTTAGAGAGCAGACAACAAAAAGTGTTTAATATTGTCTTATCAATAATTTTCATACACACAAAATATAAATGCTTTTTTATATACTTTAGCAAGTTAAAGCACTACAACAAATAGCAGCTGACATGTTAGTGTCATTTATGGCACAGGCTGCTTGGTACTTCCTAGTTTCAGCACGCCGAAAAAGAAGGTTTTTGCTTATCTCATATTTTAAGGTAAAGTTTGTTGAAAATTGTATACAGCACAAGTTATACAGGGTGTTTCAGTTTATTGTTGCATAACTTTAACATTCGATAGAACTTTTAAAATTAATGCATAAAGTCTATATAAACATGGGTCGAAAAATGTGTGGCTTCCGGGTGTTTAAATTTACTTTTTAAAATAGTTTTTTTTAAAATATTTCGAACAATATTTGATGTATTAACAGTGAAAATTGGTATACAAGGGTTTTTTGGTACGACAAAACGAACCATGGGCATAGTTTTACTGTAGCCGCTAGAGGGCGCTCTTTACTGTACCTGTAGTGTATTAAAATGACCGAAAATGTTTTCTTAGTGCAATTTGTTGCTTTTTGAATAAAAAAAACTGATTCTTCGCACTTTTCAACATAAAAAAGCACTCTTGTGAATTTTCGTTACAGTTAGCCGTTTTTTAGATATTTCGATTTTTAAGGTTCGATGCATTTTTTATTATTTATGGGAAAATAATATTTTTTTTACATTTTCGATTTGGGCATTACAAGTAATTAAGATGATCGTTTAGATTGTGTTTTTAAACACCGCAATAATTCCTAATTCCAAATAAACACAAAAAAACAGAATATTAATTTGTTTAATTTTCCAATATTATTTTTAACAAATTAAATTAATTATTTACAACTAAAATGCTATTGGATAGATAGGACAAACATACAAAATCTAAAGTAGTTGCTCGAACGTGGTATAGCATTATTCAAATAAGGCCTATTTCATCACATGCATTCCTGATTCTATCTATTAGCATATCTCTTGTGGTTACGGGAGTCTGGTACACTTTTTCTTTTAGAAATCCCCACACAAAGAAATCTAATGGATTTAGGTCAGGGGATCGTGGAGGCCAGGCGACTGGTCCTCCACGGCCGATCCATCTTTCTGGATAATTTTCGTCCAGCCAGTTTCTAACTATTCTCGAATAATGAGCTGGACAACCATCAAGCTGGAACCAGGCCAATCTTCTTAAATCTAACATAACATCATTCCACATATTTGCATGTTCAGCCTTTAAAAATTCCAAGAAGATCGCAGCATTTAACCTTGCAGGCAAAAGGTAGGGTTCAAATAGTCGATTACGGTAGGTACCAATCCACACGTTCACACTAAATTCATGCTGAAAATTTCTTTCCCGAACTGCATGCGGATTTTCATGCGACCAAATATGTTGATTATGAAAATTTACCACTCCACGTCTAGTGAAGCATGACTCATCGGTCCATAAAACATTACTTAAAAACTCCCTATTATTATCAGTTCTATCAAGAATAAACTGACAAAATGTGATTCTTCGTTCTCCGTCCCCTGGCTGTAGTCCTTGCACAGGTTGCGAATGGTAAGGACGTCTGTGGTCATTTCTAAGAACACGGTGAACATGGCTTGCTGAAATTCTCAAGGCACCAGAAACTCTCCTAACACTTGTGATCGGATCAAACTCACGCAGAATCATACGGGTAAATCTGCGCTGACGAACATTTATGTTTTGATTCCTTTAGAGATTTCCAAAACCATTTTCAATTATTTGGCGATGCACTCTTACAAATACTGAGCGAGTTGGATGTCGTATGTTTGGAAATCTTCGTGCGTATTCTCTGGCTGCTTCTGCTGCGTTTCCATTTACAAAGCCATACACAAAATGAGTATCCGCTAACTCTTGATTGGAGAATAAAAATGGCATTTTTATAAAACTTACAAAAAAAAAACAGGTAAAAGAAACTGAATGTCGTGCATTCACAATTGCAATAAAACGTTTCAGGTTTCAACAGACAACAATACTAACTGTCAACTAATTGACGTTTAACCTTATTCTGCTTTCAATTTCAAAAATATTTGCAGGAACAGCCTACTTCTAAAAATTATCCGAGATACTGACTTTTTAACGTTATTTTATCATAAATAATTAAAAATGCATCGAACCTTAAAAATCGAAATATCTAAAAAACGGCTAACTGTAACGAAAATTCACAAGAGTGCTTTTTTATGTTGAAAAGTGCGAAGAATCAGTTTTTTTATTCAAAAAGCAAAAAATTGCACTAAGGAAAAATTTTCGGTCATTTTAATACACTACAGGTGCAGAAGAGAGCGCCCTCTAGCGGCTACAGTAAAACTATGCCCATGGTTCGTTTTGTCGTACCAAAAAACCCTTGTATACCAATTTTCACTGTTATACATCAAATATTGTTCGAAATATTTAAAAAAAAACTATTTTAGAAAGTAAATTTAAACACCCTGTATTTCGGAAGCCACGTTTCTATAGACTTTATATAGACTTTATGCACTAATTTTAAAAGTTCTATCGAATCTTAAAGTTATGCAACAATAAACTGAAACACCCTGTATAATCTGCAGTCACAAGAAAACTTAATTCTACCAGATTACAGTCTAATACAGATTCAATACCTATTCACATAATAACCTGTTTAACTTTCATTACTGTTTCACTGTGTTTATGTACATATGGCATCATTAATTAGATTGGAACTACTATTTGTTCAACTGATTATATATTTTATATCTCATGTAGGCGTTAGAAATTCAAACAGGAATTGCGTACATTTGCTAAGCAATTTATTCCACTCTGCACTAGTTTAACCATAGATAAAAACGTTCAACAAAAGCATCTTGCCACCAACTTATATTTCGAATAAGAGGTTCATTGGTGGATCACCCGTGAAAGGTGTGATTAATAATTATTTTAAATTATTCGTAAATTAGTGGCAATTCTAAATTTCCAGCGCAAAACTTGATGGCGATAAATATGGCGATAGAACTGAAATAGATGGTGATCTTTCTCATTCTGTCTGGCTATTTCAGTGTCGAGGGACCTGTTAACCTGTCAACCCTGGTTGCCATTTACACTGCCTAGGATACCCGAGTTGTGTGGTTCAGTTAGCGGCAATGAGCCTATTAGGAAGTGACAGAATGTATTTGGATTAAAATGTTAATTCTCGAATTTATTAATAAATAGGCAGAGAAAGTCCATGATGCTAACAGAAAAAATCAAGAGGCTTTTAAAAACAAAAAATATGGACTAAATTATATAAATCAGTTTATCTTTTTATCATGATCAGAAATCAATACAAAAGTCTAAAAATTGCCTCTAAAACAAGAGAGACATACAAATTAAAAAAAAATACCTATAGGTACCTATTTAGTAGCAAGTTAAAACACAAATATATTTGCTCTGTCCAAAAACATACCCTCATGATGATTTATTCTATCATGTCATGTTTGAATTCTTCACATACAGCAAGAAACTTGAACATATTTTTTAAAGTTCGAGTTATGTCCAATAATTCAATGATATCATGTCAAAAACTATTAATGAATGTGAAGTAGGTACATGTTATTGTTGTAGATGATATGGAAGATAGCTATCTTTTTTACCTTGAATTAATAAATGAAGTGTTACTAAAAATACACTAGGAATATCTAATAAAAATAAATTTATTGTAAATATCTGATATTTTGATTAAATAGTATCGCATCTGGTCAGGCTTCCCATGTGAGGATCAAAGCTAAATCCACATGTTTTAAAGATAGATCCATAAAATCAGAGAAATGTTCAAAGAAACAATGAAACAGTTTTGTTCATGATTGTTCATATAGGCACCTGCATCCTAAAAGTGCAACGCCAACTTTTTGTAATGCAGTTTCAACTGAATGCATAATGCATTAATCTAATCTACAGTGTTGTATTTATTTACCAGTACTTTATTGAAGACCGCAGTTTGTACTAACCGAATGTCATGCCCCAACTGCTACAATTCAAGCTATAAATCAAATAAAAAATTCATTTGAAGTTATAGTACTTACCATTACCATCCTTCGTCGTCTTTCCTAGTGCGCTAGAAGCTGCACTACAATGACTTTTGTCAACTGTACAGTACATAATAACACACTTTCTCACTAAATAAACAGTCGCTCTCACCGAATTAAAATTACCATAATTAATAGTTCGCTAATTACCTAGTTTTACGTCGATTTATTCGCACACGAAGACCACTGCCAAAACAGAGAAGCCATTATTATTTTTTGTTTACATTTTACATTTCAGATGGCGCTTCAAAATTGTTCCATAAATTGACATCTGTCAAAAGTCTGTATTTCTTTTATTAAAGTATTTGAACAGTGGATATGGATTCAAACACTTAGTTAATTTCATATTTAATGATGAACAAGGTTATTAATGATAAGCTGACGAAGATGATTCTGTCATAGCGACAGCCACTTTGTGTTAGCGTCTCAGTTAGCACCTAACTCTCTTAGGGGCTTTCACCTAACATTCGAGTCTTGGAATAATATTATAAACTTACATGACCCTAGGAATCAAGAGATATTAGGATCAGGTGGACAATAAAAGTTAGATTATTACTTTTTCAATGGGTGTCATTTACATACATAAGATCAGAAATTCAATGTTCATTCTCAATGTTTTTGGGAGCCAACCAGATTAACTCCGCTATTAATGTTGGTATTCCTGAAACAAATGACACAATAACCAGTGTTGCCAGAAGTAGCGGAATTCCGCTACTGCTAGCGGAATTTTAAAGTGGTAGCGGCGTAGCGGCGGAATTGGATTTTTTGTTAAAAGTAGCGGAATTTTGCAATTTAGGTACGCATGATGGATATTTTTACAAGAAAAAAAAATGAGTTCAGTTAGTAACTAAATCTAAATACAGATATCTTTCCAATCGACAGTGGTAACCACCGGTCGGTAATTCTTATTCAATGGAGACACGTATACATGGTAGTAGGTGGTAAGAACACAACCTGTGAAGTGTATTTCCAAAGTATGTCTAATAATTTTAACATTTGCCACATGGTAATGCAGGTGTCGAGTGGACATTCTCATATATGGAGATAATCAAAACAAAGAAAAGGAGTCGTATTTTACCTTCAACTTTGCTCGCGATACTTATCAAACTGGACACAATACATAAAAATGTTGATGCTTAGACTTCGAGTTTGGTGAAAAACATTTAAAAAAATACAAAAATAATTTATATAGTATAGAGAGAACATAAATGCAACAAGAAGAATCTGATACAGACAGTGACTGAGTTTAAGTAACTCAAAAACTTAATTTTTTTATGCAAAACAGAAATGGCCTTTAGTCGTATGCTTTTTATTATTTTGTTTCCTGTGATATTTTTTTAATATGACTGCGTGATAAATGTTCTGTTGTTTGACAGTTATTTGTAATATTGTATTGGTTTTTATAGTTAAATGTTTTTTTTTATTACACTTTCTTATGTTATATTTTATCACACTGGTTGGTTTTAGTTTTTCTTTTTTGACACAACCTGTATACTAAATGCCCCCCTGTTTTATGATGCGGAATTTTCAATGCGGGCTCTGGCAACACTGCAATAACATCATATTGACACTTAGCCATGCTTGCATTGTCAAATTGTCATTAGCCATTGGGCCATTGCCATTCATCAAAATGATTTGAAGAAGGAACGTGTCATTTATATATAATAGTTTATAACAATTAACTGCCACTAACATTTAACAATGAAACCTACTAACAAAGAAAAGCTGGCTTTAAATCCTGAATCAGAAAAGCCGCGAAATCATATTTTATGTATAGATATAACAAATTTTAGTAACACCGCACAGTTTTTGCTTTGTACAGTGGCAGTTTTTTTATTTTTCCTACTTTACGGCTATGTACAGGAGTTAATATTCACTATAGATGGTTTTCAACCCTACGGATGGTTCCTAACCTTGGTGCAGTTTGGATTTTACACTATATTTGGATATGTGGAAACAAAATGCAGAGGGATCTCTTCCAGAAGGTAGTTATCCATTGAAATTATTAACAGATACCATGTCTAGATTCTCCATACAATTAGACTTCTCATTGTACGTCACACCAATTGTCTGAAATGCTGAGTATAGTTTATAAACTAACATACATATAGGTGTCTGCTACAAAATTATTTTGGTCAGAATTGTGGTAACAATTTTAGAGTAGGGTTGATGTGAGTACCAAATGATTGCCTGTAGGGCACTCACCTTTGCTTTTCAAAATAGATCCCTAATTATTGAGGAGAGGGGAGAGATAGCTGTGACAAATTCTGATACATGATACTACTACAGCTATCACATAATTTCAGATAACTCTTTTGATAGACAAATATGCTATTAGGTTGGCTATCTTCAGGTAGAATAATTATGTTAATCATTGCTCATATACAATGAAAACCAAGGCTTCACCTGCAAATATTAAGCTTGTAGGAAAGTAAAATGTCCTCTGTATAGAATTAAAATATTTCTTTCATCTCATACCTATGCATTGATTACACTATAAAAAAACTTGTTAAGATAGGTGCAGTTATTATCAATGTCACTCAACAACAAAAAGCTACAAAGATCAGAAACACATCCCAAATTCAAAAATTTCACATTCACAATACTTATTGACTCGAATGAGTCATTTCTTGTCATACCAGTACTTATTTAGTTCATTTTTATTCAAATTCCACTTCTTTATTTTAGAATACCGATAAGTACATATTTCCTCCTTGCCATCTTAACTTTGGGTACCATGGGCTTCTCAAATGCTTCCCTTGGATACCTGAACTTCCCAACACAAATAATATTCAAGTGCTGCAAATTGATACCAGTCTTAGTTGGTGGTATCCTGATTCAAGGCAAACGGTATGGACCATTGGATTTTCTTGCTGCAGTTTTAATGTGTGTTGGATTAACATTGTTTACATTGGGTTTGTATTTTTGTAGAACTACCATATTTATTTAGGTCTAGCTTCATTTATATACCCTATTTGACGACGAGTATCCATCACAGTGCAATGACAGCTAATTATCTAATAATATCTCAAAATTCCCCATATTGACACAGGACACATAATTCTGACGGGGATCCCTCAACGTAAGGTAGTCAGAGCCATATTTTGTTTTGGTTTTTTATAAGCTACAGATTCATTCTCTACTTGCTAACAGCTCTTTTATTTAGAAAAGTACATTTGCATACAAAAAACAAATCACTGCAAACAAATTTTACTAACACTGAAATGTCACTTGCTGATCATCTGTTCAGCGCAGTAGAAATCAAAGCATGATGGAGACTCATGAAATAGGGTATATATAGTTGTGACAGCAGTTGCAGTTAAGGTTAATTATTGTGTGGTTAATTAAGGTTAATTATTGGGTGTTTAACATTTGTACTAATTTCTGTTAAAGTATTGGTATTCTCTGCATTAGTGATGGGGTAATCATCAAGCAACTGAAGTATGTACAGAAAACTAAAGAGCATTTTTGTGTTTACAACTCTACAATAATAGGGTATAAGTACTGTTGAACAGCTTCAAAAAATGCTATATCCTTAAATCAGATCTATCTTTTGTGATATGAACTGCTGATTTGATATAAATAAATCAAAAGTTTGACTCAAACTCCTCTGTACAGTGAGTAGAACTCCAGCAGTTGATTACTCAAAAAGTTATTCCAATTATTGATCCTGTAAAATGTTTTGCTTCTGTGGAGCTGTTAAGGAGCTACATATCGCAAAAACGTGGCACAGGCAGATATCAGACTTCAAAAAATTCGTTCTAATAGAGAAATTTCTCAAATATGGCAAAACAACTGAGGGTTCCTTTTTCAACGCAGGCGACACAAGCATCAGGATGAAAGTGCATGCACACATCTGCAACTAGGTACATTCAATTGAAATAATCATTATAATTATCTATTAATTAGTCAAATCGGTTTGTTTGCCTGTTTGATAAGAATTAAACTCTATCATATCTATCAATGTGCCAGCAATATTTAGAGCTAGATACAATTTTGCTCTAATAAGGAAGACTGAAAATGAAAACAATATTTTGGTTAGATAGGTGTTGTCTTCTTATGTGTAGTGTTTTGTTTTTTATTGGCATACTAAGTATTTAGGTATAAACTACGGAAATACGTGAATCAATTAAATTAACACACGTTTATGATTTTTATCCATATATAGGGTGAAATTTGTTGCATTTTAGGTCCCCTATCACACCCTGGAAGGAATACGGTGTATAAATTAACATATATATAGTGTTTTCATATTTTCAAAAACGAAAAAGTAAGGCATGCAGCGGAGAGTGTAAAACGGAGACATTCACAATTATTTCTTCACTTAGTTATTTTTAATAATCATGCTCAACTGTAGTAGAGAGACGAAAATATATCGGGTGTTTCAAATTCGAATCCCAACGTTATTATCTCGGAAACGGTTAACGATGCAAAGCCGGTTAAACAGAGGCATATATGCATTTAGTAAACTTGGTACCTATAAAGTTTCGCAATGAATGGTATTTCCGGAGAGATACGAAAAAACCATAAAAGTACTTTCGGGCCAATAGTGACGTATCTGGTACATTAAAAAACGATTGATAGCCTTGTACTCGCTTGTCATTTTAGAGGGTTGGACGGCCTTTTTTTGGGCACCGGACTGCCTTCCCCAGGCGTTCTGGGCTATGGTCTTTTTGTAGGAGATCTTAAAATTCGGAATATTGACTTCCCACAATCTCAGCATGTATCGAAACGTTCAGACTACTTACTGTAGTGTAGTAACACTATATATATGAATATGATAATGAAAAGAAAGAACAAATGATGTGTCACCTGGAAAACAAATCAAATATATTGTCATTGTACTAAGGATCACCTTTGACATTGAAATTAGTACATGTGGTTTTATTTGCCAGAAAATCATGGGGGATTATCGACATGTAAACAGCTGGATAAGTTTGAGATGTTACATTAAAATAGACTGTTGACAATCCTACCTCAGGACCAGGACTTGCCACATTTAAGATATTCCTATTATCAGGGTTCATCTTAACCAAGCATCCCCAATTCCTAAAAAAAAATAACAGTTAATATCATTGATGTTAATACTCCGTATCTACAGATGGAAGCTTGCTTGCCATTTGGTTGTGCATGAAAAAAAAAACTTTGTGCATTTATTGCTAATATGAAATCATAGTCCAATTAATTAGGTTGAACGGGTCAATGCTTTCGTTTCAGCTGACTCCCAGGTCCAGCCAAATTTTAACACTAAAGGTATAACAATGATATCAATGGCACTACTGTGTGATGCTGTTATAGGAAATGTACAAGAAAAATCGATGAAGAATTATGGTGCTACAAATGCCGAAGTCGTTTTATACTCATACGCAATTGGTTTTATGTACCTGTTTGTGATAATGTTGGTGGATGGCGGTTTAACCGATGGCATCGAATTCTTTTCAAAGGTGAGAATTACAATGTACAACTTATAGACATAAAGTAGTGGTGATACTTAGACAAATTTTTAGAGATATCTAAAATGAATTATGATCTTGTTTCATCTGTGAAGCCAGATTTTGCCGTTCCGGGATAAAACCTCCTAGAATGGCAACATTTTTGAGATTGAACAAGGGGTGTAGTAAAAATGAAATAGTAGTGGTTTAGTATTTACCTTTAACGTCCTTGTGAAGGTCGCCGTAAAAAAAGAATGTTTAAAAAAATTCCAGGTATGTTTCTGAAGATAAAGCAGAAACAAGGTGTGAAAAACAGCGGGGCCTTCAATCCCTCGGCTAGTTCCAGATTATGTTGAAACAAACCTTAACGGATAAAGAAAAAATGGCGTCAAGTAGGTTGTCTCTGCACTTCCCACGCATCGTCGTTCTCAGTTCATAAAGGATTATGTTCAGCATACATTAGGGAGAAAAAAGTCAGTCAAACATACAATTTGTCTGTAGGCATTCTTTCACTGCCCCACCGATAATGCATCTGGAAACATCGCCTCTACCCGATACTTAACTAGGTCAGACGTGGCAGCGCAGTCAGAGCATAGGAAACACTAATTTGTGATGCGGCAGAAATACGTGTGATATCATACCAGAACAGAACACTCCGCAGCCGTGGCCGGCAGGTATGCGATCCATCTGCAGAGAATATTTTAAGGGCTAATGTGCTGACAAATCTATGATGTGTGAAATTCGTCTTATAGGTGCGTCGAATCGCCAACATAAAAAATGAGATAAATACTTGCCGCCCCCTACAATCGCCAACCCTCAAGTTTTTTACCTCTATTTTTTTTCAAAAATCCGCTGAAACGTCAAAAAACGAAGTTTTAGTGATTGTTACTTTTTTCGTTTTAGGTGCTTGTCTCTACCGACACTGCACTGATTTTCGAAAACCACAAAGGTTTTGCGTCCTTAGCATAGTAGTAACATTGTTTAAAAATTTCATCGAAATCCGAGCGGTACTTCTCAAGTTAAAGACGGTTACAAGAAATGAGTCTGACATTGTTTTTCGTGATGTACATGTCATATAATATCCAAAGAACATATCTCATTTTCCATTAGGCATGGAAAGTAAAAATCATGTTAATCTTAATTTAACCAAATTGAAGATCACCACTGAATAGCCATTGGAAAATCCTGCACCTCTACTATTTTACTTTCACCATACCCCTTGAATATTTCTTTCTGGGGATACCCTGTATCCATGTACCTAATGATGTGTAGCATTCGCTATTTTATTCCAGAATCCAAAGAAAACTTATGGATATGCCTTCATATTTTCTGTAACAGGTTATTTAGGCATTCAAATTGTGTTGACGCTGGTCAGAAGTGCTGGAGCTCTTGCCACAGTGACAGTCACAACGTGTCGCAAGGCTGTTACGATTATCATATCGTTTATGTTTTTCAGCAAACCGTTTACATTCCAGTAAGTATTAATCCAAGTTAATTGAATTGAAATTAAGTTTTTGAATCACATGCCGCATTATAGATCAACCGTGTCGAACTTCGTACATTCAGTTCTACTAATATAACCGTAGGCACCTCAAAAATTGGATTAACAAAGTTTCTTTGAGCTCCCCATAGCAGCCCAGGTTCCCTGATATTTAGGCTTCACCTTGCGCGGCTGCTTCGGTATATATATTATTTATATAACAAAGAAATATACCTTACATGCATACCTTTATTATAAATAGGAAATTTACGAATATGTATCTTATAGATAAATATCGACCGGTTGATGAATTGTTAAAAATATATCACTTTCTTTTCAAGATTGCCTCTTTCATGAAAGAAGTAACACTGTTATTTTCAATAAAATGTTCAGTAATTGCTATCAATCTAGAATATTGTATCAGGTTTGATCCATGTTTCGAGCAGGGCACCAATCCTTATTTTTGATTGGTTGAATTTGCGATTATATCCCAAATCCTTCTTTTTGATTGGCTGGGCTCAAATTAGAAAAAAGATTTTTGTAGCTAAACCAGGTGATACATGAAGTAATTCTTGATTTAATATGGGGATTATAGGACCACCTTAAATAAATTTTAAAATTAGTAGTAGTAGTATTAGTAAAATCGAGCCCTAAGGACATTATATCGTGAAAATGGCAGAATCGTACTTCGTACTCTGTAGTGGTGCTGACGCATTTATGTAACTTGTTTTGCATAATGTAATTATGGATGTGTATGTATATAGTCAGGATAAACCAATGAATAGAGCAGAATGTTTTGAAATATTGTATTAAAGTCTGTCACGAATAGCATCTTTTTATCGCAGTTGAAATGAAATACGCCTTTTCACGTTGTATTCGTTCAAAAACTCACAAAACTTTCTTGCTTCAAGTTACAGCTTCACACTCCTTTATATATCCTAGCAACAGGAGAAGACCACTTTCTAGAAAACTCATGAATTCTACAAACCTGTTGAAATATCTAGAGATAAACAAAACTACCTGACTACTTGAGAACTAACTGACAACTTACATACCTACAATTTGACAACACATGACAACTCAAACTGTGACCTACCGCCCGTGTTACCGCACTATACAAGGTGTTACAATGCTAATAAAACTGAAAGGGGCGGATTTGATTATGATCCTATAATTTCAAAGTATAATATGATCTTTTCTTTTTCAGATATCTCTGGAGTGGCCTGATAGTAGTCTTAGGTATATATCTGAATTTATTCAGTAAAAAATATCCATTTTCCATGACAGACTTTGAAATTAAGGTAGAACAATTTATTAGATACATAAGATCAAAGTATATTGCTAGTCAGTATCGAAGTGGTTACTACTTGACAGAAATATAATGACCCACAGAGTGGCACATCTACAGTGGTAGTGACAACGTTCGCTTGTGATTGGTAGATGTTAGGTCATCTGTTTAGGTGTCATAATGGCATACCACGAGTATTTCCGCTATGAAGTGTCTGCTGAATGCGAATAATTGTCGCGTTCATCAGAACAGTGACATTACTGCATCTACCCGTACATCTCAATGGTTTTGATTAAATGTGTTTTAAGAAAACAAACAAATTTCCATTAAGATAATAGGTGCAATACTCTGGTGGAACGAATATTCGTTAGATGTCAGCACACTTTCAAAATCGTAATAAAAGCATTGTACACGCCCAGATCTACATGGCGTGTTTAGACGTACCCTTGGATGTTGCCTGTGCTTCTAGTTGGTATCCTTATCGCAGACAGAGATTGTTTATGCTTGCTAACAGACATTTTTTTGTGCTTTGCCCCACGCGTGCATTTACGCTTTTTGGTAATGGATGACGACATTTAGACAATTCATATTTACTAACCACAAACGTATAACAAATGGCTTAACAATAACAACAAACATATAAAGAGTGACTTGACAACAACAAGCAACAAAACAAATAGAAAACCGATAGACACACAGATTATTCACGACCAACCACAAAACATATACACGGACTTCCAACAGTAGCGAACACAATGCAGCTTGGACTGTAACGTGGCATAGCGGTGAAGAGACATGCACGTCGACCTCTGATTATGGCCACTCATCCTCCGCTATAGGCGTTGGCCAGCGGGAGGTCCGAAATGTGGGATGTTGTCGGATAATTTCGGAGCTGTACTATTATTTGTTGACAAGTTACGATTGCATAAAAAATGGATAAAAATGTGTTTTTTGGGGGAACATTTTGTTAATATTGCTTATCAATTATTCTATACACACCATGAAGGAACTGGATTAAACCGATTAAAAATACTACTTCAAACAGGCTGCTGGCCAAATGGGCGTACGACCTTGAACATTTTTTCTGATAAAGCTTAATGCCTGAGTAGATTTAGCTAGTGTTTGTGCACTTCTCTTATTTGAAAGATATGGTATTGAATTGCCTTGAGATGTATGCGTAAACGTAGGGTATGTTCTGATGAACGCGACCAATCCACACAGTGAAAGTTCGATTTACTTTATATATGAAACATTAATGGAATTGAAAGATTTTACAATTGAAATTTACTTAACATATGTGCTTACGTTTACAGCATTTGGAAAATACACGACTATTACATCATTTTTTGAGTAAATTTGATACTTTTCGCAATCACAAATACCGCATGCATAAACGTTAACTCCGATAAATGTTAAATAAATAATAATAATCAGTTAAAATCTGAGTTTGTTAATTACCTACAAAATAATTTCGAGAGTAGTTCTTCCACTGTGTATGCTTGTGTTTGTATGTTTGTGATATAATTTATTTGCCATATCTGCAGTATTTGGATAGAATTGAACAAAACTTTTAGATCAAAAAAGAAAATAATACGCAATTTTATATTTTTAATTTGCGACAATGTTTATTATCTCACGGATTTTTATCACCAAATACTTATTAATGTGCTATAATAGTGTAATGCATTTTTATATAATTGTTATATAATGAACTGGAGAGCATAACTATAGCGCCACCATCAACTTTCGGGTTTCTTTCGTTCGGTTAAATTGTAACTTAATACAAATTGTAAGGGATGATAAAAGAAACAAAAATAATAAATATGGAGCATATTGTAATTGATGTAATACAAATGCATCCCGGCAAGTTATATAAAGTTACATTTAAATCAACTAAGGAAAAAGCGAAAATTCTTCGTGGGGCTATACCTACAGGTATGCTCCCCAGGAAATTATATTTTGTTTGATTCTCCAAAATTTATCGAAAAAATCGTGGGATTGTAATTTATTATTTTGCTTAAGAGCAAGAAAATACGCAAGACAATAAATAGTTGACATACCCCGTTTTGTTTATATTTTCATCATTGTACTATGAACAAGTATTAGGGGCGTACTGCAGGTCTGCGGTATAGGACCCTCATCAGCTATTTTTTGTGCACTACCTTCCAACCCCACTCTTCTACTATTACAAGTAGGACATTTCAGGCATCTGACTTTTACTACTTCCGTTCGAGTATGCCAAATAAACTTGCGTAACTATTTTTACCAGACAATATATACGCTTTAATCCTACTCGATGCGAAAACCTGGCCAAAATTGAAAACAAAGTAATAAAAATGGTATAAAGTCATTAACTATTTTAAGTTAGTAGCTTAGAATCAAGACTTTGATTACACTACTTTTACCTTGGCTGACTATTAAACCTGAAGTTTTTAGAGTATCATTCGACATTACTTTTTAACGTGAATATGGATCATGAGAGTGCTAACCTTCATTTGATGTGACAGAAATCTATCATTTTTGCTGTTTCACTGTGGCACATTGTAAAATGAACGATTAGTTATTTTCAGCTCCACTTCTTTATATTAGTATTATTCAGAGAGGTTTTTAATAAGGTTCCTTTGCCCCAATTGTAATAAATTATGTTCGTGAATCTTGAAGTACTGCCAGATAAAATCCAGTGTTGTTTTCTTGCTAACTTTTTGCAACTTTTGAGAAATATAGCCTTATATTATAGCTGAAAATGGTTATTCAACTTTTCCGAATTTCCTTTTCAAGTGGCATGACAATACCTTTCAAATGCCTTCCTAGAAACAAACTGATCTCTGAATTGGACTTAACTACCTCGAAAACCTATATGACATGCGTCTGGACTCGAAAGCTAGACTTATTTTGAATTTTTCCTTGAAGTGACTTCGAAATGCACTTGTAACGATTTGGACTTAGAAACCAGAAAAATCTAAATAACATGTGCTTGGGATCAACTCCTCGGTTTCTTTTGAAAATGTTTTTGATATGACCTTAAAGTGAACTTCGAATGCCCTCATGGAGACAAAATAACCTCAGATTTGAAATGAGCGACCCAAAAACCCCTTGTACTGAAAATTTATAAAAAGGGTATTTTTTATTTTGCTAGCTTTTAGGTTTTCTACACCACTATGCGACGTCATTGCTCATGGTTGAGGTACTTACCTGATAAACTTGCGAAGTTAATTTGCAGATGCAAACAAGGTACAACTCGAATGGGAATAGTCGGTGAAATAAAGTTGATTAAATCATATAGCCTAGAGTCCCTAGAGAAACTAATTTCGCATGTTTACTTGGCAAACAGGAGCAGCTGATATAAACGAGTGTTCGAGACGTTTGCCTCAAAAGCCTGCGAACTTAACACCAAGTTACACAGATTATATTTTCAGTTAGTTAAGATTATACTTTTGGTTAGTCTCTCCGACGATCGTGTCTACTTCCACTAGAGGTGTTGTACAACTAAACCAGACTACTTTCTTTAATCCTCTGACAATTTTAAGTACCCCCCTTTCGAGGGATTTGCCAAATAAACTTGCGAATTTAATATCACGAGATTATAACATTTAATCCACCAGTACACATTGACTGCTCCCATTTGACGTGTTTGCCAAATAAACTTACAAAGCCTTCAATATCTCGATAATTTTGACTACTTCCATTCGAGAAGTCTATCTTGCTAAGTTAATTTAACCAGACTATATTTTTCAACTCACAAGCGTACATCGACTGCTTCTATTCGAAATGTTTGCATAATAAACTTGCGAAGTGTTTGCCTGATAATCGACCAGCAATCAGGGACCGCTTCCATTTGAGGTGTTAAATAAACTTGCGAAGTTAATTTCACCAAACTCGTTTCTTCAATCCCTAAACGATTTTGACTACTCCCTTTCAAGATGTGCCTGATAAACATGCGAATTTAATATCACGAGATTATAAAATTTAATCCACCAGTACACATCGACTGCTCCCATTTGACGTATTTGCCAAATAAACTTACAAAGATAATTTCGCCAGACTAGCCTCAAGGCTTCAATATCTCGATAATCTTGACTACTTCCATTCGAGAAGTGTAGCTTGCTAAGTTAATTTAACCAGACTATATTTTTCAACCAACAAGAGTACATCGACTGCTTCTATTCGAAATGTTTGCATAATAAACTTGCGAAGTTGATTTCATCAATATAGTTTTGACTACCCCCATTCGAGGTGTTTGCCTGATAATCGACCAGCAATCATGGACTGCTTCCATTTGAGGTGTTAAATAAACTTTGCTAAGTTAATTTCACCAAACTGGTTTCTTCAATCCCTGAATGATTTTGACTACTCCCTTTCAAGATGTGCCTGATAAACTTGCGAAGTTGATTTGCCAAACTATTATCCTTTAAGACATTGACTATTTCTATTCGAAATGTTTTCATAATAAACTTGCGAAGTCAATTTCACCAGGCTACGAGTTTTAGTCCATCAGTACATATCGACCACTCCCATTTGAGGTGTTTGCTAAATAAACTTGCTAAGGTCATTTCACCAGACCATGTCCTCATGGTCAAACATTTCAAATTGCTGGTTCGGAAGAGACTGAAAGCAAACATGCCCATTTCAACGGCGCCTATTTATGCATACATGCATAAAAACCATCGACCATTATAGTAGTGCGACACCTATCTGTGCATTGTGCGGAGCCAAAAGCGCAGTGGTCTTTTGCCTTCTTGATTGTATATGATGAGGATGAAGAACAGCTTGCCAAACCATTGGTAGGTGGAGATCGCCAGATTTGTCAGCTAGTTCCGCAAAGTATATATTTTGAGTTTTTCAAAAGATTATACCCAGTTTTGTTTGCTTACCATTCGGCTGTCTCCAATTTACTAAATCTATACCGCAGTGACGAGTTGGCAATATGTACGAAACACCACAGTAGCACATAGGCGGAAAGCAAACGTATCCATTCCAGCCATTCAGAATCTGATGTATGTCTTATCAAAGAATCAAGGTCGGACCATTAGTAACTTCTAACGTGGATTTCGATATTGCCCTTGAATGTGACCTTGAACCTCACCTTCGATGTCATAGTAGTGCATGAGAACGTAAATTAAATATTCTACTGCCGGTGACCAAGAGGGGGGATCCTCATATAAAAAAGTTAACCTTGAAGGTGAGTGAGGTTCATTGTTAGAACCATTGTCACCAATTGAACTCTTTACCTATAAAAATGAGTCGTCCCATTACTTTTGGAACACCGGTATATCAACGACAGTTCACGTGAAGGCAACCTCGTGCAATACATTTGAACTAGTATTTAACGATTTCATAAAACAAAAAATTCTGAGTAGCATAATATATTTATTATATTTTAATACTATATGTACAAAAGTTATTGTTCCTATAAAAAATTAAAGTATGGCTTTGCGCTTAAAAATATAATAACGTACTGACTTGACGGTTCTAAGAAAAACGATTGGACAAAAATAATTAAATATTGGCTAAACACAAACACGC
This sequence comes from Acanthoscelides obtectus, assembly GCA_963669975.1. Taxonomy (NCBI): domain Eukaryota; kingdom Metazoa; phylum Arthropoda; class Insecta; order Coleoptera; family Chrysomelidae; genus Acanthoscelides; species Acanthoscelides obtectus. Next base: position 56,824,833 of record CAVLJG010000008.1, on the reverse strand, counting down.
ACGTACCCTACATCCACTATTCATATTTTAACAAAATGAGATACAGAAGATAAATAAAGCAATTTTATTGGCAGGTATTTTCTCATTTGGCCTAATATGTTTGTACACAATCACTGCACAAAACTTGCACGATTAAAATATCATACGTACTACAATACTTTTTCCATAATGCTTGAAAGTTAGATAAATTACAGAAAATTTTGATTTCCATTTGAACTTTGGTGCAATACTACGAAAAACCTCACTTTGGAAAATTATTACATTATTTTGTTCGTAAGTTGCTCTATTTTTTATGTGTACGAGAAAGAGAGAGAGAAACGTGGTGACAACGCTTATATTATATATTTCTATCAAACGTGTTGCAAGGTGTTGCAAGCGTAACTCTTTCTCTCATACACATTGACAGCCAAGACTAAAAAGGTAAATGAATTTAGCTAAGTTAGCGGTAATATGAATTAAATGGTCAGTGACAGTAAGCCATCAATTACCTAACAACAATTGATGGACATTGTGCTGTTTCATAGAACTATCTTTTAAAAGTGTGATTCTATCTGAAAAAATCCAAACCAGTAACTTCAAATCTAACAATTTTCCCAGTGTCAAATAGGCTTTGGTATCATATGAATTTTCAATATAGGGGTCTTCAAATTAATATCAGTAATCGTATGATATTTTCTTGTGACTCGAGTAGCTAGATATATAAAACACACAGATATACACAATAATTCATTACAATTTGTTCAATATAGGAACAAAACGCAAAAAACAATCTTTTCTTGAAAGTGTACTGGTCCAAGCCCAATAAGATTTCGTCAAAAGTGTAAAAGGTTTTAGAAGTACAAAAAGTCTTATATAAAAGTTAAATTCTGAGATAGGACACTTTTTATGTTGTTTAGCCTTTTGTACTATCCTAACTACGTTCGTGAAGTTAAAAATATGTTCTCCACCATCGAACTAAGAAAGATAAGTCATTGTGTTGCGCAAAAAACAGACTTTTGAGATTTGCCTCGAAGCTCTAAACCAGTCTTCTGTTTTAAAATCAATAAAACCGTAAAAAACCAGTAGCAAAAAAGTTAATGCAATATGATCAAATATTCACAATGAATAAATACACCACGATAACACTCATGCATAATTAAAGTGTAATTTTTATGATAAAAAACTAAAAAGGGGAGATTATACAGCAGTTCATCTGATTTCTTACGATTAAGTACATACAAAGCCAATTTTAGATAAAAAAAATCAATATTTATGACAGTATCGTGCAAATTAAACCTACGGTATTTTCCTGAAGTTTGTGAAAAGAAGAAGACACAAAAAATGGCAGAAGCGCTGGGAGAAGTGTGTGCATCACCAAGGAGACTAATTTGAAGGGGATTAAAGTCTCGGACCTCCAAATCGATAAATATATGTATGCCGACCAAAGGTTCGATACTTTTTGAACACACCTCGTATACTTTTCATGGTGTCGGCAGTCAAAAAAAGAAGCAAGTTGAGGTAGTACATCAGGATGCTGTTCAATTTATATGCTGGCATAGAAAAAAAAGACCCAGTAATAATTCATTACAAAGATTTTATAGGTATATACCTAACAAACAAACGCTTGTTTAGCTTAGGACAAAAAACGATACCTACCAACCATATAGAAAAACTGGTGGAAACAAATGTGTACCACACTTGAAATTATGGTATCGAGGACTATTGCTTATACAACGCAGGTCACCAATGGTATTCATCAGAGCCAACATGACCGACGTGGGTTACATCCAGGAGGTAAGAGATTTTGAAATGGAACTGTTGTCTTGGCCCCAAAATCTATTGAACATGTCTGGATCTTACTGGAAGAATATTGCTTCGTTTACCCCATCACCTACAGCCTCCAGCAGCACTCCGGTATGAGATACAAGTAGCCTGGGATGAGATACCTCGAGAGGAAATTGATCATCTGATTTAGGAGTGGAAGCCAACAAATTAGTAATTCATTACATTTTTACTTTTTACGCCATAAGAAACGTATACAAAAAATTGTTGTAATATATTTATTTTTACTGGTTTTTTTTTGTCACTTAGTATAAGCAGGAAGTGCAGTATCTACTCTCTATACATACAGAGACCTCAAGAACCAATTTTCTTTGATTCTATTTCAACCAAGATACAAACTAAATTACTGCAAAGGAGAACCTGCAAGATGCCAACAACTCCTGCGAAGATGATATAATAATGTGGTGTCCCAATGAGTCACAGCTATTATGTAATTGTCGCTTATTCCAATTTTCCATATTATGGAAAATATGCACGCACGATATAATTATACACACTGTGACCACTGACAATGTATTTGGAAGCAAAAGGAAAACGGTTTCCTACGCGATCCCACCATCTCCCCGGTACCGGTACACTCGGCCCAAGTGGCAGTACGTGGACTGGACGCTCCTGCAACCTACGTTCTTGTCGGACACAATTCGGAATTTTACACCACCGAAAAGTGGTGTAAGCTAATCTCCACGCGGATGCACGGCTGCGGAACAACAGTGATCCGAGTTGTCCCCTATTTGGGATTCCATTGGTGAGACCTTGACCTGAGGTCCACGTTAAGGTTATGTATTTGGATGAAATTTAATTTACAGTTGGCTCTAGTGAAGAACAGATACTTACATGAAACCAGTTAAGTCTCAAAGAACAGTAAAAAATCGTTTGTCAAAGCTTGATTCCAAGAAAACACCGTAAGTGATCAGACAAACGGACTGTTATTTGTATCTCCTTGTGCATGTGATGTGTTTCATCGACTTAAAATATATACATTACAAAAAATATAGTGATGTTTTGTGGTCTAGAAATAAAATCGGTGCTTACAAAATTCCGAGAAAAAAGCTTCTTCACTTGGTGTGACTAGTCTGTTAAAATCTAAATTATCACAAAAAAACACAAATCGACATCAAACTATCCACATTGTACGCTGGATAAAAATTCCACTTGACAAATCTGAGTCGTTGTTGCTCAAGAAAATCACCATTAACATGTGAGGAGTCAAATCAGTGAGAACTCTGTTGCAGTGCAAAATATACAAATCAAATTTTACTGCCGTAAGTTACACGAAAATATTCATTTTGCCATTTTTGAAGCAAACTATGAAATTGCATTTTAAGCAATTCGACAACAGATTTGTTTTTGATCAGTTCAGGGCAAACTACTGATATGGAATTTCTTAGGGATAACGTCTTTGGTCACGGGGTCAGCTCGAGATTAATATAATACAAAGTGATATGCATTAATGTTTTACACAACTTAACCGGATTCTTCTGGAAATATTTGTTTTTCGTGGATATTCGTATTGCAAATAAACATAGAGTTGTGCGTAATGATATGCTGTAGGCCATCCGTTCTGGATACGAAGAAGTTCGTTTCACAGTTTAGTATCAGTAGCGAATCCAAAGGGGTATCTTCCGAAATATCCGAGTTAAAAAAAATTTAGAACCTGTTTCTCAATTTGCAAACCCCCGTTATGGGAATCTTCCTGGACATAAATACTGATTCAAATTCGTCAGATGGGACCCTCCCCCAAAATATTTTCTGGGTCGGCCGTTAGTATATTGTAAACACAAATTGCACACCTGCAAGGGGAAATTACCTGGCACACAGACGGGTCTAAGACTCAGCCGGGAACAGGTATATTTGGGAACATGTAAAATCCTGGGCATAGCATGCCACTTGGAGGACACCTCTGCATTTCAGGCTAGTCCAGCCATCATTAATGTTTAATTGTCATGCAATCTTCAACTTTAGATCGCAGTTCAGATCCATAAACAATGCACATCCAGCATTTTAGTCGAAGATTGCATAACAACCACAGTGTTACGACAGTTCTGGGTGGGTTTTCGCGTTTTTGGAGGGCGTTTTCAGGGCGATGGACAAGAGTGACGAGACAAGTACATTAAAAAACGACAGATAACCTCATGCTAGCTTGTCGCTTTTCGGAAAGGGACTGCTTATCCCAGCGTTCGCGCAATCTCAGCTTGTTACAGCACCTTTAAGACCATTGTAGGATCACACTCTATAAAAATATGAAAATGAACTGCAAAACAAACGACGTGTCAGCTGGAAAACATAAATAAAATTTGTCAACACTTGTCAATTGAAGTTGAAGAAGATCCCCGTTGGGCCGAAATGTAGTTCAATAAAGAGGACCTAAACATACATGGTTTTAATTCGTCCAGACAAGCATGAGGTATTATAGTCCAATAAGTTTTTTGAAAATATCTTGCAGTAAACATCGTTGGAATTTAGTATGATTATGTATTTTTTGTTAGAGGTAGAAATTGTGACACAACTACCGACCCGAGATCATACTTAATTGAATTTTATAGGATACATGTTTTGCCTTTACGGACAGCTCGCCCAATTTGACTCCATTGGAAATCAAGCATGCTCATAACCTAAAAAATGAGATCTACCAAATGTAATGCAAGTTCACCATTAAAGTGAGAAAAGCCATCCCGCAGAAAAGTGTAAATAATGCAGGCACTTTTTTCTCAAACTTCATAGAAATTCTAATAGCCAATATATCTTTTCACATTATCTGTTTTGCATGGCTGACCTAAGAGATGATGTGATCCCTTGGGACGTGTTGTGTGTCTCATTCGATAGTCCCGAAGAAGGCGAAAAATAGACGCCGTAATGATGGAAACTTGAACTTTTTGACACCTATATGTCCCAAGAATCTGAAGAAAAGTACTACCATGTAGTGTGATTTAGCTAAACATTGATGAAACATTCTGTAAAAGCTAGGAAAAAAGAAATCCTAGATGATCGTACAGTTAGCGAACATTCCGACTTCATTTCAATCATAATCTGTGTTAAAAAATAAACGAATAATGATGAAATACTGACGGACCACCTAATGTCACTAATAATAATAATGGCTACATTCACGAAAAAAATGTTTTGGGATACCACTCCCAGGTATGAATATGAAGTCTCATAAAAAGTGCAGCATTAACGGCACTTTTCCGCAGACGCTCTATATTTCGCATGAGTAATTCCGAGTCACTTTTTACACAAAGTCCAGGAGCACCTTTAGTTAATCAGGCACCTCCCTGTAAGGAACTTCGGACGTCACGTTGAAACCTTCGAAATAGTGCGTGAGAAACTCGAATGTAGGTCGTTTTTCCGGGTTTGCGTCCCAGCAGTTGATCATTATTTGGTAGATTTCGTCTGGCAGGTAGTGTGATGTGGGCTTCGGCATCCTGTAGCCTTTTTCTACCATCTCTATCACTTCTCTGCCGTGCATGCCTGGGTAAGGTACTTGGCCATAGGTGAAGAGTTCCATCAGGAGGATACCATATGACCATACGTCTGATTTTATGGAGAACCTGAAGAAATACATTTTAGGTAGTTTTGATAGTTTATCTACGACCGATGATTTGTGTTCAGGGTCCGCTATACTGATACTAGCCTACATAGAACGCAATATTGTCACAACGGGAACTGTCATTATTTCGTTACTAAGATAAGGAATAGTCAAGTGATCTATTTTCAATTCTATCTAAAAGATACTACAACTTTTTTAATTTAGCATCATCAACGAATGGCCAAATCGATCTTTCTATGTTATAATACGAGGGTGAATCGAATATGATCCGGACACTTGTTTTAGTTATTTTCTTGGTATAGCAAATACAAGTTTATTTACATCTTATATTCCTACATAATCTCATCTCTTATTAATTCATTTTCCCCATCGGATCGGAAGTATTTCAATTCCTCCATCAAAGAATGAAGATGGTCGTGTTTGTAGCCAATTGTGCACGAACGCTTCAACACCTTTGTCGTCGTCAAAGTGGTGACCTCCCAGGTCGTCTTTAAGTGGCCCAGATATGTGATAGTCACATGGCCACAAATCGGGACTGTAAGGAGGGTGTTCAAGTGTTTCCCAAAGAATTTCGCGTAATTTTTCTTGGGTCAATGCAGCTGTGTGTGGACGAGCGTTTTCATGGCGCAGAATGCCACTTCGGATAAGGATGTCTAGCCTTTTTCGCCGATAAGCCAGTTCCACTTCTTTAAGCAGTTGGCAGTAGTAAGTAGCATTAACTGTACGGCGATCTTGTAGAAAACCACCTAGCAGCAGACCTCTGGAATCCCAAGATACCGGTGCATTAACTTTTCCTACAAAAAGACTGGTCTTGGCTTTGCTCAGTGCTGCCTCTCCAGGCTTTTGCCACTCCATGGAAAAAAATTATTATCGCCGAACTTCGCTGTTAATCGACGCAAAATTTAGGAAGGTTTTACGCTCTCCCACGACAAGCATTTCATGATAATGCGATGTGCAACAGGCGTGTGCAACTCTTGCAAACCGACTGACTCCCCTCTCATTCACCTATGGCGCGTTAAACAGAAAAGTCCGGTTCATATTTGATTTACCCTCGTAAAATATACGTTTTATTACCGTGGCAGAAAAACATTTCGCAAAGTTTTGTTAATTACAACATTACTTTCATAAACAAAAAGAAGGTGGTGGACAGAAACCTGTAAACCCAGGCGGTACCACTCGCTAGCTTATTTCAGGGCGTCTGGAAAATGTCCACTTTTCCACACTTAAGATACGCAGTCGATTTTCTTCCCTTTTCCTTCACAACAAAGAAAAAATAATAAGAATTCCGGATGTATACTCAGTCAATTCTTGGAATGTCAGGATCGATGGCGAACTCGCGGGAACAACATCGTTGATAAAATCTCCTTCACGAACATCTGTGGAATCAACACCAACATTGATGCCGTTGCCAGTAGTCAAATCGGAGACCAAAATCTTCGATTCTGCCTCTAGTAGCCATCTTAGTTTTCCAACCTACGAGGTGCACTCCAATTTAAGGAAGTACGGGGGCTTTTGTCCACAGCAGCCTTGTCTGTTCCATAGACGTTTCTTTCGAATCATTTCTGTGGCTTCGGCTCAACTTGATTACCTCGCTGTCAAGATCGACGTCCTCAGATTCAAGCACACAGAACGTTTCTTCAAGACCCCACTGTAGAGAACAGACAAGCTGATGTCGCTCGGCAAAACATCTAGTCCGAACTTGATTCCAGCCGTTTTTTCAAGATATCTTACGAGTCCGGTACTTTCCTAGAAAACTGGAAATCTGCTCCTGTCCTGCCCATCCTACAAATCTAAGGATCTAAGTCCGACCCTTACAACTACAGCCCTATGGCTCTGCTTTCCGTTATACGTAAGGCCATGGAGAGGTCCATACATCGGAAGCTTCTGGAGTATCTTTAACGTCGCGGCTTGAGTAGTGACAGGCAGTACGATTTCTGGCACCAGAAATCCACGGGGGACCCCCTAGCTGACGACATGCATCTGTTTAGTACTCTCTCATATGGTGGGGCTCATGGTGTTGCTGTTTATAACGTTCGATCAGCTTATGCAAGCTTCCATCCTATGACCTTCCAGAGAAGCTTTACAGATGGGTGACTGACTCATTGATTTCAATCTAGTTAGTACCAAAAAGCGCATTATTACGTCAAATAAGTGCACCAAATTCCAACCAAATGGGTTTACGGACCTTTATGATATTTTATACATAAATACCATTTTAGAAACTTCATCGCCATGTATTTCAAAAACGCAGCAAAGCCGCAGATATGTTCATACGACCTTTTTTTAAAAACCGATGTTCTGTTTCGTACCGTAGTTAGGATGCATCCTGTATATGTCAAACCTACCTTCCATAAACGATGGCTTCTGGTGCGGTCCATTTGACTGGGAACCGGGATCCTTGTTTAGGACAGTATTCATTGTCTTCTATGACCCTAGCAAGACCAAAGTCACAGATTTTGGCTATGTTATTCTCTCCTATCAATACGTTTCTTGCAGCTAAGTCTCTGTGAATTAGTTGTTTGGATTCCAGGTACTCCATTCCACTGGCCACTTGGAATGCAATATACACTAGTTCTTCGAATTCCAAACCCTGGCCTTCATCTTGTCTTAAGAAGTCTAGCAAGCTACCTGCAATGAAAATTAAATACCCACATTAGCTTTTATTAAATGTTCAGGCATGGATGTTGATCTGCATTAAACCATAACATAGGCCCTTCAAGACACAACAGAAATTAAGTGGGGTAATTTACCTTGAAAATATTTTCATTTATATATGGTGATACATAACTATGTGGTTGCCTATACATCCATTTTTTAATCTATAGACCTACATTTTATTTCAGATTCAGATAGGCACTTTCAACCAAAGTAATTTAATACGACATACTACAGAATTTTATTTTCAGAAAGTCCGTGGCGTAGATTTTTAGGGCTAATTTAGGGTTTTATTACACTGCCGAAATTCAACAAAACCGGCACATGGACCTTTGACATATTATAAAAAAAAATGATAACTCTAAGATACCTGTACATTGAAAACCAAAAATTTTAAGACGAAATAGCTTGTATGCGGCCCCTGCATAATAGAAAAAAGGTGGAAAATGTTGGTCATAAAATCTTTTACCGACAATCATACCTTTCGTCATGTACTCCTGTACAATATAAATCGGCTCTTGCTCGCTACATACCCCATACAGCGCTACCAACCGTTTGTGTCGGAACTTCTTCATGATAGCCGCCTCCTGCAGGAACGCAGACGTGGACATAGTACCTTCGCGCAACGTTTTCACAGCCACTTCAATGTTGTTTTTCCATTTACCATAATACACCTGCAACAACATGTCTCTTACTGATATCCTACCTTACCCGTGAAAAACGTTGGTCTAGTTCCTTACAAATGATAGATATATGGTCCTTCACCTCAAGGATGAGAAAGCTACTACATATTGTAAGGCGCTCGTATAACTACGACTCTGGGTGTCTAGAAACATTAACGCTTATGCAACCAGAGTTACGCGGCTGTGCGTAAGCGATTGTGACCTTAATGAAGAGCTTTGGTCGATATCGGGAGCGTTCGTGAAGTATCGATAGCGATCTGGACACCTTCTATAGAGCGCGCAAATGTTAGGATTTCCTTGAATTCAGAATAAGAACAGAGCCGCCTCCACTCGAGCGACATGATATAGCCCAGTCGCCATAGTTATAAATTCGTCATAAATTAGTGTAAAAGTCATGAATTAGACTTCGAACAGTAAACACAGCGTTTACAATATTGAGCAAAAAAAGGATTCACAACATCCACATCGTGTTATGGAATTTTCATTAAAAATCGCGTTGTGGAAAAATAAATGGTAGACATTGAACGGTTTAAAAATACTACCTAATAGTTCATGTAAAAATAAATAGCAGTAAAATACATATTTTTGCAGCAAGAATAGTTTGTCGCTGTATTCCTTGAAAGAGTTTTAAATTGTCACATGTGATGTGATCATCCGAAAAATCATATACAGGTTACTGTCCTCGCGCGGTGGTACCGTAGTGCGTGCCCACGAGACGTAGTAGTGAAACTAGAAAGTGATTAGAGATACCCAAAGAATCCGATTTTCACTTGAATGCCGCCAGATGGGGCATCAAGCCAGCTTGAGAGTACAAAGGAACAGTGGCGTAGCTGGATTGAATTCGCCGCGATCCTCAAAGTTGGTCGGCAGCTGGTGCTGTAGACTACTGGCTAGGTCGACTACACTGAAAGGAGAAAATGCGGATTCGAATCTCACAGGCGCCCAGTTTTTTCCAATATCTCAAGTTGTATGCTAAATTTATAACCAAGTCGTCTGGAATATAGCATGTTGACTCATCGGTCGCGGTTAGTTGATTGTCCCCCTGGTGGAGACGACTGTTGGTCGATCCTTCTGGTTGATGCCGCAAGCTCCAACGCTCTTGATGCACGATGGCGTAACTCTGGTTGCGTAAGCGTAGATACTGCGAGGGTGTCTGATCGTAACTCAAGGTCCCAGTTACGAGTGCGTTACAGTATATTGCAATAGACTAATTTGACTGCCGATGCTAGCGACGTCGCCGCAGTGGCTATGCGAAGCTTCCATAAACATAGTCTGACAACACATTCAACTCCTACTTCATAATACTTGCGATATACCGCTAAATACTTTAAAGAAATGCGGGAGAAAATTATTTTCAAGAAACTGTTCCCTGGTTCCGCTAGTACGGAATCGGAAGTTTCATTTATATACGTCCTTTATCATAAGAATATTTATCACCTACCTCGCCGAAGTTTCCACGGCCCAGCCGCTTGATGAGGTGTAATTCATCCCTAGGGATCTCCCATTTATCCCGGTATGTAGGCGCCAAGTCCCACATCGTCGGTTGTGGTTTCTTACAAGGTTTGGAAAGGACGTGGCACAGCCCGTATGCATTTTCTGTAAAGACAAAACGCATTTTATCCGCACTGAATGATGTACGGTGAATACTCTATATTTTACAATAGAAATAAGCTTCATGAGCTTTTCATTGATCAAGGACGTCCATATAACAATATAGCTGGAATATAACCATTCTAAGCAGGACGATAAATTCAGCACATATTAACAGTAACATTAAATTACATCCACATAGTAATGTCACAAGAAATTCTCGTTAAAATATCAATATAATTTTTTTACAGAATATGGAAAATACTCCTATAAATCAATTCATATAGTAACTTCCACAAAACCACTAAAAACAATAAGAGAAATCCACTTTAACTTGCTCTATTTTCATATGATGTACGCCGACGATTACTTTCAAAGAAATTATCTATATTTTATGATAAAATGAAAAACCGCAAAAAATAGGTTAGTACAAGGTATCAGATTTAATATTTGTCTTATCTCTCAGTTCCTTCAAAATTCAGTTAGCAACAGCAACAAAATTTACATTTGTTTTAATATATTATGGTTTCAATAAAATTGTTAACTATGCGAAGCAGAAATGAACAGAAACAGAATGTTTAAAATATGTTACAATAGTGAATTGATAAATCTTATTTCCTAATAAAAAAAGAACCACATGGGAATGACTGAATCATTATTGCTTTATCAAGAATTTAATGTCCATACAATAAAGAGATTCGTAAGTCATCTGAGACATCATTTCTTTATTTAGATATACCTGACAAAAAATGACGCCTAGCAGGTAAGTTGACTCTGTACTTTCCACGCAGTTCTGTCATTAATTGGGTTATGTTCGGTTTATTTTCAGACCTAACGCCAAATGAACTACGATTCGGTTAAATGGGGCAAATTTGCGAACTTAGATAACAAAGAAAATGGACAGATAGATTCACAATTCAGATTATTTCCAAAGATAGAGAAAAGATTGATTTTTTATAAAACCATGTTTACTTGTACCAATGTACTGAGTTGCTTTGTTAAAAAAAAATTCAGTAAGGGCAACAAACTTGAAACTCATACAAAACAAACTTTTCAGAAGGTTACTGTATACGTGAAAAGTAAGCAGTCAAATTAAAACATGACCACAGAAAGCGATATGCAGAATCAAAACATTGCTGTTAGTGGACATTGATTCAGGGTTATTGACCTCATTTCTGCCTTTGATTGATCACACATATTATGAATCGTGAATCCATGATAATTTTACACTTCAAATTATTGGAGGGTTCTACAACCTTCGACAAAAGTTTTTATTTATTTTAAACACAATGTTAAAAAATAATAAAAGAGGGATCACTGTACTGTTTTTATTATATCCAACATTATACAAATAGATAGTCTTATTCACGAATTAGCAGGGATCGGCTTTGGCTCCGACATTGTTCCTGTTATATATCAAGCTGCTTTCTTGTACGATCAATCTGCCCCTCAGCTTTGCTGATGACAGTACTCTATATGCAGGAATTCAGAGTAACAAGTCGATCTCTGCCGGTGAGCTGGAGGAAAGGAATCTAGTAGCGACTTCCTATTTGACGAGAGACCTGGAGGTTATTTTTTGCTCGTAACAATCTGGTAGAGTTTAACGCTTCCAAAACACCGTACTGTACATTGACTAACAAGAAGCGCCCTACCGCTCATCCTGTTTCGCTAAATGGCCGAGTTCTACCAAAGAGCCATTAATTTCGGCTAGTGGGAGTCAAAATCACCGAGGGCTTGATCTGGCATGAACACATCTCGTCAATAGCGCCAGCTACTGGGAAACGCTAGACTATTTTGTTTAGGGCTAAGAAGACCTAGTAGTACTGCTCACATGTTTGGGATGCTGCTGCCCAGACTACATTATCCATGCCCGATGTCTCTTCGCAAACGGACAATCTCCGGACCCTTTTACATTGACGGGCCATCGGGGATCTACCTCGCTTCTACCACTATGCCAACGGGCTGACTTCGGCCTCCTATCCTAGCCCTGTCGAGCTTCGTACAACTGGCCGATACCACCGCTCCTTTATCACTAGGGTATCGAGATTGTGGAACTATCTACCCGAAGAGGCTGTTCCTTGTTCTACTAACGTTAGACAGTCCAAACTCGCATTACCAAAGAGTTTTTAAATTCCTCATAGCAGTCGCTTCAGTATAAAAACAAACATACACGTTGATACTTACTGGTATAGGCATTGACCAGCTCAGCTAAAGAGTCGAAAGTTTTGTTGGTGGAGATATAGAAGCCACCATTGTCCAATGGCTTTATTTTGTAATGCTTGACGTGGTAACCCCGGTACTCCTCCCAATCTTTCACTGACAGCGAGTACCCGTTCGGGTTGTGTTCTGAAGGACGGACTAGAAAAGTGCCACGGGCGTTCTCTTCGGCTAACAGCAGCTTCTCGGCTTCTTTTCGAGATATATTCTCAAAGAACCAACTGAAAAAGAGGAAAGAGATGTTATTATCAGTTAACTATTTTCCAAGATTGGAGAGTGCTTATACGAGGGACACTAGAAAAGAAGTCTACCTCGCCATTAAAAAAAAAACAATTGAAATACACAAGCATAATATAGGTCAAATAGTGCCATGTGTAATTTTGATAATCAAGCTGCAAATTTATAAAGCGAATTGTAAGGAAAAATGAGTAACTTAATTACAGTATCGCAGTGTCATAAAATTTATGACAAAACAGATCCATTCAAAAAGTCAAAAAAGTTCACTAACAATGTGAAATCAGATCTCAAAAGATCAATCTAACAAAAATAACGTTAAGGTGATATGAGAGGCAGCAATGAAATAATGAATAAGAGTATGACGTACATACGACGATGCTGATTTTTCCGGATTTTAATGTAGGTACAATTATGTTTTTCTTTCACTGAAATTAGCTAGATTCTTAGCAATATAAGGATGACCGATAAGTATAGTGACTGTATACTTCCCACGTTTTCGTTCAAATTCGCTAATTTCAAAACGAAACTTGTTTCTTAACGATATCTTTCACTGATACCAAAAATGCAACATTTACAAACATTCACCTCTGCAACTCCAAACCCCCAATTTTCAACCACCCCATAAAATTACTGAATCTGAGCAGGGATATCTGAAACAAGTTTTTCTTTTGTAATTCCGCCGTCACTAAACCAATGTTCAAGACCTAGAAAGCTTTTTCGTTCCTAGCATAGTAGTCACCTTGTATCGAAATCTTACGGAAGGGGTATTTCCGAGTTATAGAGGGGGTAAAGATTAAGAAACAGACCACAGATAGAATAATCACTAAACAACTAAACAAGGATACTTTTAAGTTGAAAAAATTTATTTATCATGCGTGCAAAAATTAGCAGTAATGCATTAATGAGTCTTCCATGGAGAACATGTGAGTCCTCAACTAGCTACTATGCTGTCAAAATTTAGTTGGAGTTTACTATTTCGTTGATAAATTACTTAAAAAAACTTTTTTCATAATGAAGTAGTCAAGCTTTTGATCAGGAAACCTATTTCTGAGAGTTTCAACAATTCTCCAGATACTATGCCAAACAAAATATAAACAGCTTATTGTGATACTTAAACAAAGTAAATTGCTAAAGTGATAAGAATATGCAGAAATATTATGGTGACATTATCATAAAAGCATGCGTAGTCAACTTGCAGGATGAAATAGATACTGACACAAATCTCAATTCAGCACCTCTACCTTGAATACAACAATAGAGATATAATGTTATATAAAATAAAAGAGTATGGGCAGGTAAGTGCAACAAAATTGCTTCAATATCTAACACTACACTGCCTGCCAATAAAAATCAATATTAACACCCTTTTTACGAGGCTATAACTAACATCGTAAATAGTATTGCGATGGACACAAAGAAATTGCTGGGGTCAACAGGCAGATTTTGTTATCTGCTGAATGTCACTAGCTCCAGACAGAGACGGAGATGCGTCACGTTTTTGAACGTCAAATAATGATAATATTCTGCTCTTGGTGAACGAACTTCCATTAAAAGCTTTGATTTCAGGGTCGTAGCTACCGCCAGCTTACATAGGCCACATGTCGGAAAAGAATGCTTAACCTGGGTTTCACAATCTCACGCAAGCGTTTAGGCTGGATGCTAAATTAATAAATATCATGCGCTAAACCTTATGCTTCCTATTTTTAACCATCTTTCAAAGTAATTAAAATATTTTAGGACTTCTATCAGGCAATTTTGATTATCAAGCATGAAAATTTCACTGAAATCGTCTTCCGCTATGGATGGCTTAATAAAAAATTCTTCGGAAAAAATAGTGGCAAGTAGATTGACTCGGTACATACATTATATATATATTTTCATCTAATGTTTTTGAATATGCCCTCACTTGAAGCAATCAGAAACGATGAAATCAGATTTGCTAAATTGTAATCTCTTCCAATGTTGTTTAATCACCCTTGAAAAGGTCCAGAAAGTTGTAAAGCATACAAAAACAAACGTTGGGACGATCTGAAAGCTATTTTAATTTTCAATCATTTAAACGATTTAAACAATTTTAAACAGTGCATCACAAAACAAAAATCATCTGAATTTCTAAAATTTTCACATTACTGTACAAAATATTAGGAAAATGAAAGCAATTTAAATGATTTAGTACTTCTTGCGTACTAATTGATAAAAGAAGTGCGGCTAGTATTACCTTTTAATCTATTCTGATGCGCCAAAACAAACTAAAACATACCTCACACCAGCCGTAATATTACTATTCATCTCTTTGATACATATCTAAAATTAGCGATGAAGTGAATAACTTTGTTCGAGAAGTGTTGGTGATTATAGAACTTTTCACGTTATTTGGCGGTTTAGACGAAGACTACATACACATTATACTTTTTCATACATCAATTTCCCTCACACATACATATATGCTTTTATGATTTGTTTATAAGCTCCCATTTCTTCTATGCTTGTCACTGTCAGTGTATCAAACCCACTTGTCATGGACCTTTGACAACATTTATCGAAGTATACTAAGTGACATATAAATCCGAACACCCAGTTTAAATGGTTTTATTTTAATAAAATTTTGTATAAGTACTTAATGAAGCATAATAAGTAAATGATAAAAATTTCAAAATGATTGCACTGCTTTAAAGCCCTTTGACCTTTAATAATGTATGGATGCACCCTGATGTGCTACGCATTCTCCAACGCGCCTAGGCATGCTTCTGAGCAGGTGGTCAATGTCCTCGTGTGGTATCTCATTCCAGGCAACCACCAACTCCTCTCGAAGTGCTTCTAGAGTCTGAGGAGGACGTTGCAAATTGAGCAATCTCCTACCCATCATATCCCACACGTGCTCAATTGGGGATAAGTCGGGAGATCTTGGTGGCCATGGTAACAATGTGACATCATTATGTTGAAAGAAGTCTATTGTGACTCTTGCAACATGTGGTCGGGCATTATCTTGTTGGAAAGTTGTATCTGCCAGGGAGTCAAGATAGGCTAAAAGATGGGGTTCTAGAACTTCGTGGATATAACGCTGTGCGTTCATGTTACCTCTGATGAAGATCAAAGGTGACCTGGAACCATAAGCTATAGCACCCCAAACCATAACTCCAACAGTGTGATGAACATGTCTTTCAACAAAAAATTGTGGATTCCTCCTTTCACCACGTGGCCTTCTAACCCCGGCACGACCATCGTGCATGCCTAAACAAAATCGAGACTCGTCACTAAAGACAATACTGTTCCATTCCTGATCCCAGAGTGACCGTTGTCTGCACCACTCAAGGCGATTACGTCGGTGTTCTCGAGTTAAAGGGAGGACCCAGTGTGGCCGGTATGAAAACAAGCCACAACTTCTCATTCGTCGGTAAACACTTCGCATGCCAATAGGTCTTCCGTGTTCTGCAAACCATTCATTTGCAGTGGACCTGGTAGTGGAGAAACGGTCCCTTAAGGCCAATAATCTTAGGCGGCGATCTTCACGGTCTGTTGTTCTACGGCGGCGTCCAGTGCCCCTTGCTCTTTGCGTACGGCCTTCTCGAAGCCATGCCTGACAACACCTAACCACAGTGTCTACACTTCTTTGCACTCTAACTGCAATTGCCCGAAAAGAAAGTCCAGTCCTGAAGTCCCACTATACGGCCCCTATCAAACTCACTAAGTTGAGGAAATCGTACAGGTCTCCGTACTCTAGGCATCGTAACAAATCGTAAAGGATGTCAAGAACCAAAATCCGCCAACGTTGATTCTTTACTGCGGCTGAAATATTAATTTTTAGAGCGTTAGTGAATTAAAAAAAAGCAGTATAAAAACCGGAATGTCCAACTGATAAGGCTGAAAATTTTTTCACTGGTTATTTACAATAAGATAAATACATTCACCAACTTTTATTAAAATAAAACCATTTAAACTGGGTGTTCGGATTTATATGTCACTTAGTATATTTTCAGAGAGTGGATGCTGGCAATGGTGCTTGCCACCAAATTCATGTGCGTAGGAACTGCTGCGCTCAGTGGCATATCAAGGGGGTGCAGTCCCGATAACGGGAAGGAGAAAAAAATTAAAAAATTTAGAAGCACCGGGTACACAAAGTAGCTACGCCACTGGCTGCGTTGAAGTTTGTGCAATGTTCAATTTCCCCTATGACAAATAAGCTCCGCACATGGTGCAGTTAGTCGATCTGTATACTTATTTCGTATTTTGTAACTGTCAAAAAACCGTGAAAAGACCCATATTTCGAGTATATAATAAGGTAATACATTTAGCAGGTCAGCATAGTTTGGCTGGTACTCATCGTTGGTTTTGCCAATGGAGTATTTTCCGATTCAATATCAATATTTCCCATTCAAAAATTATATTCTAAATATGTTCATATTGTTCAGAGAACAGAAGTGGCAAAATTGCTCGTTAAAGTTCAAACTTAAAATATGACATCCTAGCTTTAGAATGTGACCACTCCTGTCATGAAGGTTAGGTTTCCGTCGATTGTAAGGAAAATGACATTTATTACCTCCATCGGTGGGAAACCCGGAGGACTTGCAGGTGAGTCTTTCAAGTATGAAAAAATGACGTGAAGTAAGCTGACTTTGCACTAAGTACGCATCGCCGTCCATCAGTTGATAAATGATCAACTTCAGAACTTGAACCCTCTGAGAAAAAAATTATTACGAACATGCACAATGGCGAAATTAAACGGATCAAGTCAAGCAAACAGGCCCATAGATATTCTTTTCCTGCCCTACCGGTTGTTACCATCCATCTGGCAACGTTGCCCCTTCCCATATCACCAGACGCGACAGCGCCCACCGATACACCCCTGTAGTAAGAGTTGGTCAATAAAGTAGACCGTTACTTCGGGCGCTAAACCCAGATAGCATAAGGAGACGCGCAACGCTAACATTTCTCTATCAATCCAAGTATTAACGATAAATGTACCCGAAAACCTATTATGTGTGAAATATGAAATAGGAACATAGCTTTGCCGGGGTTGGGAGCATATATACTAAAAAAAAAAACTTTCCCCCACCCCTACCATCTTTTTTTGTTTTTAGGCCTTTTTCTACTTGTCTAAAAATTTCATCTAATTCAGAGCAGTGCTTTCCAAGTTATCGAGGGGTCAATGATTACCGAACAGGGCGACAGTAAGACAGACCGACGGAACTGAGTGGCATGGTTTTTCGTACTGCATGTCATATAACATCCAAAAAATCATAATATCTCATCTTCGAAATTTTTCGCGGTTAAATGTTACCTCAGTAGCGTACGAATTAAAACCGAAGAAAACCCGTAATACCTATCCTTGAAAAATGGATGTAAATAATTATATTTTACTTTAAAAATCTTAATACAATAAAACAGTATCACATTCTCCATATAGAGCCTCGAAAACTGTCATAGAACCACTACTGGCTATTGCTTCTAAAAGTCCATAAATCAACTAAACACGTTTTGTTGGAAGGTTATGAACGTCTTTATACCCGATTTATAACTTTGCAAATAATGTTAGGCTCTGATTCCAGACGACTTTTAGTTTACGGGCAACTTTATTGTAATGCAAAGTTATAGGGCTATGTGAAAGGACGAATATCTGACAATATGCTGTAAGCTTGGTAGATGAGATATTCAGAGCACAAGCTTAATGAAGAGAAATGTTTCCATCGGTAAGTATTATTACTATGTTGATATAACGGTGTCACTTTGTTAGGCATAGGTAGAGAAATGAGTTAAAAGTATCCACTAAAACTACGCAATTATGGCGACAAACAATGAGATGTAGGCTTGGCTCTTAATCTATTTATTTCGTTGGTTACGATAGACCGAATTTTCCACGAGAATACTCTGTCAAGCTGTATGTATCGCACCTGGTGTCTAGTTTTATTTATGTGAAATCAAATTGGACATAACTATACGGTAGTGGTCCATTGCGTATTCTACCTATCCATCATGATAATAATACGGGGCAATATAATGCTTTTGAATGTCTCAATCAGATAAAATTCAACAGGCAGTTGCATTCGAATGGAACATAACAGATTCAAATTCAAATTAGATATTCAGTTAGGTATCCATTAGACGGTTGAATCGGAGTATACTTCACGTCAAAAATAAAAAATTACGTTAAGGAAGTTGACTCTATACTTCCCACGTAATGCCGTCATCAGTTTATAAGTACACAAAGTAGCCCTTGTGAGACAAAGATCGCTATAACTAAATATGTATAACAAAATAAAAAAATAGATGAAGTCAGTCAATAAGACGCAGGGAATCAGTCCATAGTACCGACCCATCAGTCACGATACAATTTCGAAATTTCTTCCCTAACCTTCCGATAGGATCGACCACCTGGCAACGTTGCTATGACTAACTTCGCCATTCCCCAACCACCCATCTCCATCGATCAATACACGGTTCGGATACCTATCAGAACTCGAAGGTGTATCAACGTTAGATGTGCTGCGTGGGAGGCGTTTAGTCAAAATATTCCTCTATCCAAGCTTTAAAGGAAAATGTACAGGAAAATTTGATGTGTGAAATATGCATGATAGGTAAAATTACAATTACTTAGTTTGTTCAATAGCGAGTAGACAGTATCTACTATAGCACCAGAATCGCCGGCATCTAGCGGCCACAGTGGTGACCCGGCTGACAATGCGCACTGGAATACATACAGTTCCAATAGACAGCTTGCTGGTTTCAGCTGACTTATTTGGATTAATTCTCATAGATGATGCTACTACGGGTTCTCACTTTATCTCGGATAAATGTTTGAACGCATACAGCATTAGATTTGCTATTTTCAGGTAGAAACAATGAACAGCACTGTAAGGCAGATCACAAAAAATCAATTTATTGTTTTGGATGACAGAGTATTTTTTTTAGAAAACCTTTTCATCATTTTACATGTATAATACTAGTATTACACCTATTTAGAGTAAGCGTTCCATTTCAGTACAACTGTTGAGGTAAATCTCATCAAGGTGACTAATACTGCATATCGTCTGTGTGCTGGAATTAGTCAAAAGGCGATAATTGTTATATCATTCATGAAAATCAACAAAAATCCTACCTCCTCTTTTTCTTGTTCCTCAATTTGTTTTAACTTCAACGAATTATCTGTGATAAACTGCCGTTTGTATCGTCTGTCATGCACAGAGCGTGACGTCACTAATAAAATAACTAACCTTACGACATGATTCTTATACAGGGTGGTCCATAAGTCCTTTGAAATTTCAAATTTGAATAAAATTTAACGGGTGAGCGTGAGCGGCGCGGGCGAGGTGGGGGCAGTATCTTCGGTGTCTGGGAATTCAGTCGCCATGGAGTGTTTCACTGGAGCGGATCGTGCTTTTTGTGTGCGCGCGTTTTATCAAAATAATGATTCGGCAACCATTGCGCGGCGAAATATCGAGAATACCACAATTTACACAATTTTACAAAGTGTCCAACAGCTCAAACGATTAAGAACTGGGTTGCTAAGTTCGAAGAGACTGGTTCGACGTTAGATAAACAGCGGTGAGGTCGACCAAGGACAACTCGTATTGAAGAAAACATCAACATTGTGGCACAGTCTGTTCGTCAAAATCCTACCTAGTCTACTCGTAAGCGTTCCAGTGCACTAAACGTACCCAGAACATCTTTACAGCGGATTTTAAGGAAAGATTTACGTCTGCACGCTTACAAAATTCAGTTAGTGCAGGAATTAAAAGATAATGACGCTATTCAGAGACTAAACTTTGCGAATGAAATGTTGAATCGATTTTCTTCGCTCAATAATGTGTTGTTCTCGGACGAGGCTCACTTTCATTTAAACGGGCATGTAAATAAACAAAATTGCCGTTATTGGAGCCCCGAAAATCCAAGGCGTAAGCATCAGAAGCCCTTACACAGCCCTAAAGTTACAGTTTGGGCTGCTATGTCAGCGCATGGCATCGTAGGCCCTTATTTTTTTGAGGACGACAGAGGTCGCGCATCAACTGTTACTTCGGAGCGGTATGTAGCAATGATAGAAGAGTTTTTGACACCAGCGTTGCAGAATTTTCCAGGCTATAATACGCAGACCTGGTTTCAACAGGACGGAGCAACTGCCCACACCTCCAACATTTCTATGCCCGTCGTCTGTCAACTTTTTCCCAGCAAAGTAATTTCTCGAATAGGAGACATTTCCTGGCCACCACGTAGTCCAGATTTGACCCCAATGGACTTCTTTTTATGGGGCTACCTCAAGAGTAAAGTGTACGACACCACTCCGCGATCAGTTGATGTCCTGAAAGAAAATATCCGAAGAGAAATGGCAAGCATTACAGTGTTGACTTGCCACGCAGTCATCGACAATTTTAGACGTCGTTTATATGAGTGACGTTATCGTAATGGATTGCATTTAGACGATGTGATTTTTAAAAGATAATTCCCATTCAATAAAGATGATAACAAAATATAATAATTCTTCATAATGTAACTAGTTTGGTTTTATTCCTTTTTTTCCAGCTCAAAGGACTTATGGGCCACCCTGTATAATTTAGTAAATAGAGTAATGGGTTTTTCTTGTGGAAGCCGTACGTCTCTTTACCTGTCGGTTTTACACTGTCTGCGCCTATGCCATCACGTTCAAACTGTCTTAATGTGATTAGCATTCAGATGCCACAAGTATTATTGGTTTCCTGTATAAACGAACTAAGAAACGCAACGTGCATGGAATTTTCAAAGTTTGGTTACTGGTGTAGATGTAGAAGACATGAATCAAGGTCGTCAAAGTTGTAAATGGGAGGTTAATTTTGATGATGGATTAGAATACTACATTCGAAAAAATCTATCGGGGTTGCACTCCCGAGAGAGTCTTCCAAAAAAAACAAGGCAAGCACATTGACACTTAGCATGCAACGCTGTCATCAGTTAGTTCCTGAACTATTATGTTTGGCAGAAATTAGCTCCTCTGAGAAACACGTAGCTACGGATATCTTGAAAAAAATTAAATGAATCAAGTCTGCCAAACAGGCCCATACAATTAGTCCATAGTTCCAACCCATTTGATAACCTGCCCTACTGAAAATATTGACCATGTGGCAACGATGCTAAATGATGAACTACACCAATCAAGCATGCCAACAGCTCCATCCATGATACTACAACTGGAGATCGAGAGCGTCAGCGATGCAGTCAGGAGCAGACAGAGATTGGTGCAAGATGGCTGCCGCTGTTTCTGTATGAAATGGCAATATACGGTGAGGTTCAAAGGTGGCTGACGTCGTAATGTGTACGAGAGAGAAGCGCGAGAGCGTCCAAAATATATGTTAGAAAGAGTGCGCCGATGGCATCCATGACGAGGTGCTTCTATCTCTTTGTCAATTGGTAATAGATATTATTTGCCATTTCCAAGTCATTACTCCTATTTTCTATTCATTTAGGAGTAATGACTTGGAAACGGCAAATCATAAAATTAATTAAGATCTTGCCCAAATTGAAAAGTTCAGTAGTAGTCATAATCTTCGTTTGAACCCTTTGAAGACAAATATGTTGGTATAAGCAAATAGAACAAAAAAAAAAATACCTTAAAAAAGGACATAGACATACATTTAAAAGGTAATAAATTAATTCCTGTGGATCATTCGAAAAACCTAGGTATTATAATGGATGATGACTTAAAATTTGTTGCACACGTGTACTATCTAATTACTCAGTGCTACACTATTCTCAGAGTTTTATTTGCAAATAAGGCTATATTACATAAATCTGCGAGAAAGCAATTGTGTGAATATTTCGTATTTTCAAAGATATCGTATTGCTTAGTGGTTTACTATCCCTATTTCGATATTATAACAAGAAATCGTATTCAAAGTATTATGAATACATGTTGCAGGCTTGTAAATGATCTCAGAAAATATGATCATATATCGAATGCCATTAATGAACTCAAATGGATGAAAATTGATAAAATGTATAAGTACCAGCTCCTAAATCTGACTTATAAGGTTCTTTATTCAAAAACACCGTCATATTTAGTAAACAAATCCATACGTAGAGGGAATATGCATCGTATTAGTATTAGATATAGAGAGACTTTTTCAATTCCACGCCACAGCACGTATCTATTTCAGAATTCATACATTTACAATGCGATCAAATCATATAATTCTTTAGACCGCAGTTTAAAAGGAACCAATCCATTATCCAAATTCAAGAAAAAAGTGAAAGAAGTATCTTCTTAATCAGCAGCGAAATCGGTTGTAACCCATAAGTGTCCTCATATTTTCCTTATGTATTTACTTGGATTATTCGTTATTGTATACAGGTGCCTATTAATTTTCAACAAATTCTTTTTTTTTTACATCTCGTATTGTTAAGGGGGTTAGATGGTAGAATAGATATATAATCTAAATCTCGCAGCCTGTAAGAATGTTACAAATAAAAGACGTTAATTAATCATTATTATTATTATTATTATTGTCTTATATTATACAGTAGCAGACAAAAGTTTGGAAACATCCTTAGTAATTTTTAAAAAGTGCGCTAATCTTTTGTTCTTTATTATTAAGGACTTTTTTTCTCATATAGTTTGCTTACAGTCTTGAGGATACAACTGACAATGTGTGTTTCCTGTGGTGCTACAGACTAGCATTAAAATACCTTCATATTATTTTATGGCCACAAATGAGACGACAAAAGTATGGAAACATATTCTTTATTACAAAATTAAATACAATAACTCTACAAAAGGATTTAAAGAATACTGTTTAGTTTAGCTAATATTTGGTAGCATAGCCTTTAGCATTCATCACTGCCTGACATCTGCTACTCATAGAATACACCAATTTTTTACAGACGCCTTTTGGGATATTTTGCCAAATATTTTTTGCATAATCAAATGAATCGTTTCTATTTTAAAAGCTTTTCTTGTCAGTTGTCTTTTAACATGCTCCCAGAGATGTTCTATAGGGTTTAGGTCCGGGGATTGCGAGGGCCATGTAAAAACATTAACATTTTTTAGTATTAACCAGTCCTTTACGAATTTTGAGGTATGCTTGGGGTTTATCTTGCTGTAATATCCATCGTAAAGGCATTCCTTCTTCAGCAAAAAAGGGCATGTGTTCACTGAGAATATCTTTGTAAAGGTTTTGATCCATTTCTCCAAAAATGTTAACAATTGGACCCGTTCCAGAACTAGAATAAACAGCCCGAACCATGATGCTGCCTCCACCGTGCTTAACTGTTGGCAACTGATACTTTTTGTCGACTCTTTTTCATATTGGAAGTCTCACATATGCCGTATCCTCTGATCCAAACAAGTTGAATTTGTTTTCATCACTCCATAAAATTGTATTTGATTGTTGTTCTGTCCAAGTTAGATGAGTTTTAGCAACTTCAAGTCGAGCAATACGATTTTGTTTTCATGAAATGAGAGGCTTTTGCACTGGACTACCAAAAAGCCCAAAATCCACTAAGCATCTCTGCACTGTTCAGACAGAAAGATTCTCGGTACCCTCTTTTACGATTCTTTTGAAAATCTGTGCGACTTGCATCCGAGGATCTTCACGGGACAAACGTTTAATGTAGCGATCCAAAACATAATCGGTTTTTCCGGTCTTCCGCACCTAGGCGGCGTTGCTGTCAACATTTCTGACACCACTTCTAAATAATTCAATTACTCTGTCTTTTAAATATTTTGAAAATTCTTTTACTTTTGCCTCTGATGTTAATATTTACCGCACGCAATATCAGAGTATCGCAGAACGAATAAATATGGCAAAACAGAAATGTTTCGTCGTTACAAAAACTGTGGTATTTAAAAATACGCGTTTTTATTTTCAGAGAATTTGAATATTGATAAGATAAACCTTGTATTGTATATTATCTGTTCCTTCACAATTTTAATTTAGGTATATGAAATAGTTCATAATAATGTTAATATTTGTTCCCAAACTTTTGTCCGCTACTGTAGATCAGTCGGTTATACCTATCCTTGCACCGTGTATTTCACGCATTTGTAGAAAACATCTTTCGCCGATTAAGTCTGCCACTTTGATTAATAAACTAAACCATATTATCTCGAGAAAGTCCTAAACGTCAGACGTCGAAATATTCCGCTGTCCTCAAAACTCTTGGAGAACTGGAGTAAACAGGATACCTCGAAACGAGCATCGACAGGAAAGGGGAAACATAATGAATGTCAGTTTACAAGTGATTTGGTTCATTTTCTACCGAATGTTTATATACAAATCAGTATTTATCACACCATGTCAGTCCTACCGTAAACATTCGGTATGTAAAAAATAAATTGTGGCAACACATGATTACCAGAAAAGCAGTTTAGTGAACCTCCAGTTTGTATGTTTATGTGCATTTCAATTATTGAACTTCTCGGGAAAGATCAGATCGAGGACACTCGCTCGCTATGGTTATCACAAATACGATAAATAGAATAAGAAGTAATTCATTCGTACTAAATTTGAACAAGAAAATCATTGAAAGTGGAAATTAATATGTACAAAAATTGTTATCGCATACAGATGCCATGAACGTTTGGATCATTCACGAAAGTATCGAAGATATTGTATATTTCTGGTCTTTTCTGGAATTGATCTATGGCACTAATTGGGGCTTACAATCATATTTATCGTATTTAAACTGATGATGACTTCTATAAACTACTAAACGTCAAAGCCTAATTGCACCAGCTGCCGGTAAACATTGCAACCTACTAGACTGTTATTATGATTATAGTTATAGTCCGGTACCGTGTGGACTATAGAATATAGAAATTCTGAATCTATTCAAAAATGTTTATCTTCACGCGTAAAAAAAAGGACAATGCTATTCGGTATGATCCAATACTGGATGAAGCGATCGTCATAAAGCCGAAAAGGGCACGTTTTGGACGTTCCGCTAGCACGCGCTCGCTTTTTTAATATTATCATACCTACAATACCCCGCCTAACAGGAATCGCGAATCTCGGGCGAAAATCAAAGTACAATAAATTGTCAAACTCAAAATATCTGCATATCTTGAAATTTTCTAATCTGCCGAGTTTAAAAAACGCGATCGGATAACGTGTTGTATATCGGATTAATCAGAGACTTTGGTCTTTCGTTTTGCGAAAAAAAAAAACGTAGCTATCTCGATCCGTAACGAAGGTCCGTATCGAAGAGGACGCCAAAAAACGGCTGTGGTCGGTACT
The DNA here is from genome assembly GCA_963669975.1 of Acanthoscelides obtectus. Taxonomy (NCBI): domain Eukaryota; kingdom Metazoa; phylum Arthropoda; class Insecta; order Coleoptera; family Chrysomelidae; genus Acanthoscelides; species Acanthoscelides obtectus. The sequence continues at coordinate 56,798,887 of CAVLJG010000008.1, read as the reverse complement.
TTTGAGGAGCTCAAAGTTTACTTTTTCGAAATTTGACGGAAATTCTAACGGTCAGAATCGTTTATATAATATTGCAATTTTAAGTGCTCCAAATAATTTCATATTTTATTAGCCTTGACAAAGAAAATAGTATTGGGGCGTTAGAACTTAGGCCCAAGCTTCATAAACATTCAGAAATAATTTCGAATTTAAGTATTTTTAATAGAGTTGTGTAATCACTGGGTGGTCGTCTGGTTTTGAATGGTTGAAAATTATGGAATTCAATCCTTACAATTTCACTTATACCTATATTTCTCCGGTAGCGAAGAGATACAACAAAGTAAAAAAGCATTAAATAACTGAATCATCAAGTTAATGGTTTTCATAAAATTTCTGCGTCTTTATATTTTAAAACGTGTTCCAAGCTCTCATCATTTTTCCTTTAATTGTAGCATTTGGTTGTTCTTTAAAGGTCCTTAATTGAAAATTTCGGCATTTTTGTTCAAAATTCACTCATCTTCGAATATTTAACTATTTTTATATGAAAGCAACACTTCTTACTTTATATCTATAATTAAATAGACTGAGACACAAAACATAAAAATGAATAGTGTTGCGCCGCTGCCTTCATAATAAAAACAAAAATTGAACTGTCATTATAGTTGTGTATTCTTTTTTCACCATTAGTTTTTATTGTGAGCGCGGTGACGCAAGAGTTTTGTTTTTATATATAGTTTGTTTTATATCTCATCTCAGTGGGTTTGATTGTGGTGTGGGGGGTGTACCTGTTCCAAAAACTTTTTTGAAGAGCGGAGATAGCAAATGTTTTCAAAGGGGGCGAATCGTAAAAACAATTGTACACAAAATCATACGAAATATGCAAATTTTAATGTCCGAATGCGGGATGCCATACAAAACAAAATAGCGAACTTTGAGCTTTTAAAGAACAACCAAACACTAATATCAAAAATGGTGTCAAGTAGGTTGACTTTAGCTTCCTACGCAGTTCAGAAATGCTCAAATTGAACCTTTTGAGGAAAAAAATAGTTACAAACATGTACAACAGACAAATCAGACCGATCAAGTCAGTTAAACAGGCCCATACAATTAGTCCATAGACATTCTTTTTCTGTCCTACCGGTAGTTACCGTCCATCTGGCAACGTTGCGCTTTCCCATATCGCCAGACGCGGCAACGCACACCGAAGAAACACCGGAGCACAAGCAGTGTTCGTGGATTATAGGAATACACTTTTGACTTTTTATAACCCCACAAAAAATAATAGCATGGCGTGAGGTCTGGTGACCTAGGAGGCCAGTGAATGTCTCCAAACTTCGATATAACTTTTTGAGTAAAAAAAATTGTGTCAATTTTAGGGCCTGCTTATTTACTCTGGTCCTTAAAGAAAGAAAAATACTCACTCCTCACTTTCGACGCTAAGTTCAGGTGCTACAAAATTTCCAGGAATATATCCTTTTTCTTTTGTTATTAGATGTATCACTTTGAGCCAGTCACCTTCTGTATCGTCGATGATCTCCATTCGATCACCTTTTTTAAACGACACGTCCTGAAAATAGAAAAATAGGAATTATTTCAGCAATTCAAAACTTGTGTATAAGCGAAGTATCTAAAATATTATTAGATCTGCAAGTAGTTTGAACAATTTATGTATTTGGAAAATCAAACTGTAGTACAGGGTGTAAACATTTTTTATTTTATTCTTTAAGCGGTTCTGAGACAAGCAGTTTATGCAAATGTAGATTTGATAATGCTCCGTTTTCACAATATAGGATTTACATACGGCATTGTTATGTAGTTTTAATAAAACGTTATTCAAATTTGATTTCCAGTGACACCTCCGCACATGGTTAATTTAAAAAAAATCAAAAATGGTTGAAGCTTACTGCCATTTATATGAAATTCAACGGAAGTTTGAAACTATATATCTTGAAAATGAAGCGTTATCGAACCGTTATCTAAATAGATGTTTCTTCTTATCGTTACCCAAGAAATCACAAACTAGCACGAGCGCCGGCACTGGGTGATTTGAGTTTGGAAAGTAAAAGTACGTCAATTTTTTGATATTGAATATCATATAATGAAAAACATACATTTGTCATCCTCAGGCCCTTTTGTTTATTTTTTATTTCCAGCTCTTGTAAATCAAGAAAAATATTCATAGAGTTAGCATCTTAGATGAATGCATAAAAAAGTCCGAATAAAATGAAGAATATTTTTTGAAAACTTTTTGGAATAACTCAGGAACTGTATTTTGCAGATTTTGATGAGGCATTGAGAATCGTTAACAGCTGTTATGCACCACCAGTATTGTTATTTTAAAAAAGGATTTTTTCATAACATCACTTAGGACTCACTGCAAACATAGGGATCACATTGTAAGTTGAGGAGCGGGGAAGATAAGCAATATGGCAAACTGTGAATTGGCAAGATCCATATTAATGTTTATACACTTATACATGGTGTTTTTAAAATTGAGACTTTCCTTACAGAGCGCATCTTTCAGATAATAAACAAATTTCCGTAGTAACATACAGGAAGCCTTAAGATGAATGAGGTATTAAATTTCCAAAGAGTCTGAATGAGCCAGTTCGGCCCTGCAGCCTACGTGATATTGATGAAAAGTACCTCGTGCGTCAGAGTGCAAAACATGAGCTGCGTGATGTATAGGTTAACCAATTTATCAATTTGACTTTAGTTTACGTCGAGGGTCTTCAAGATTCAGCTAAAACTGTGCGACCAAATTTAAATCGTTTTCCAGGATATTTCCGACCCGAACTGTTTAGGTTTCTTTAAAACATGCTAAGGTCGTCGAGGTGCACACAACAGAAGGCATGGACAATCCCAATTGTTGCAAATTTAGGAAGATAGGTGGGCTCTGGGGGCCCCTAACCTCAAAAACGTGTTTTTTAAAGAATAATTTTGCTCAAAAAAATTCTGAAAAATTATCGATGATACAATATTTTATTTTATATTTTCCAGGAAACAAATCAAAATTTTGGTTATGGAACCTGGTAGAACAGGCAAGAAAAACATGAGAAAATGTGGATTTTCCATTTCTTATGATTTTCCGGGCAAAATTCATGAGTTTATTAAAGGATCTGTTAGGAATGCAAGAAAGCAGTGCTATATGGTGCATTTTTAAGTTTGCGATATTACTAAATAAAAAATTAAAAATATATTTCAACAAGTTTTTATCTCTAACTTACACGTTCCACAATTCTATAAAAAATCATGGTTATGTGGGATATAACAACGAAGCCTTGCTAGTTTTCCTTTCAAATTTTTTGGGCAAAAATTGCTACAATGTAAAATTATTTTCAAAGAAATACGTTTTTTAGGTTATGGGGCTCTCGGGGCCATCTATCAATCTAACAATTTGGCTAAGGTGATTTGATCCAATATTCCTTATTTTGGAGTTACATAGATTTTGATACCGTTGGGAGGCAATTTTCGAATGTAGTTTCGTCTATAGCTTATTTGTTCTTGAATCGAGAACTTCAAATATTATTTAGAGCAAATCATCAGACAGGTCAGTAGTTGAAATTCCTGACAAAATGAAAGTGAGCACCTTTCTTCAATTTATTTTTACTTCAAACGAAGTAATTTCTGAAAAGGAAAGTCTCAACTTTCAGGACAGCCTGCACTTTACATAGTCAACACTCCCCTCTACACAGAAGTTATTGTGACAGTTTTATATTTTTTATTCGTTAGACCTGAGATTCTTATTACAGAAAATAAATATTCATCTCAAGTTTACCAGATCTTGGGTAGATTTTATCGTTGTTCTACTGTTTCTTCAACTCATTTTCATTATGATGAGAAACCTGATCGTGACAGGAAACTATTTGAACATCATCACCCTAGGAGGTCTGTAAATTAAGTGATGGGACTGGTAACGTAGCGTTTAATCTAGCAACTCTGGAAGCGTCGGGCTTGGAGGGGAGACAGGAGAACATGTGATCCGCTTTCAGTACAAGTTTGAACTCGCTCGAGTCATTTATGTTAGTTCTCCGTAGACAGTATTTTCTGTTGTGTTCTAAAAGTGAGTGGCATCAATTTCGAGCAACGGTGTGCTATCAGGTTTTGCTTCAGACTTGGGCACAGCGCAACGGAAACTTGATAAGCTTCAACAGGCCTACGGAGATAGCGTTTCGTCAAGAGTCCAGGTTTTTCAGTAGTTTAAAGCATTTTCAGGGAGGAGAGGGTCGATTGAAGATGAACCACGAAGCGCAAGGCCTTCATGTTCAAGAACCGATGAAAATATAGACAGAATCCGGTATCTTGTGCGTTCAGATCGTCGGTCAGAATCATCCTGGAAGAGTTAGATTTGATTCACACCATCGTCCATCAGATCAAGAACAACTGGGTGTTGCATCACGATAATGCTCCTTGTCACATAGCAATGTCAATAAACGAGTTTTTGGCCAGTAAAATATTCATTTGGATCCTCAGCCTCCTTATTCGCCTGACTTGAGTCCTTGTGACTTTTTTCTTTTACTGAAGGTGAAAAGTCACCTCAAGGGAACTCATTTTGGGACAGTCGAAAACATTCAAACGGCTGTAACTGACCAGCTGAAGCCTATTGAAGTATCGAAGTTTCAGCACTGCTATGAGGACTGGAAGACCGACTCCAGCGCTGCGTGGCTTCAACAGGAAGTTATTTTGAGTGTGACAATAACAAATTGTAATTGTATTTGGAGAAAAAATTAAAAAAAAACAGTCTCATCACTTAATTTACACACCTCGTATTATAAAACATCCATCTCATACCTGGCTATCCCTAGCTTCATAATTATACATAGCAACAACTATCCTCCTGTTGCCTGTGGTCTGCGTCGCCACTGGGGGCCGTGTAGGGGTGGTCCGGGGCCTCGAGTTCTCCACATGGCAATGTTGCGTGGCAGGACTGGGATCGGGGATGTAGCGGTTCTCCGCTATCGGATGGTGAATTATCACTGAAACAAGATTTAATTTGTTAAAAAAGTATTTCATGATAATATTAGTAATAATCTTTATTGGTTATGTAGGATCATTTATAATGACTCAGATCACGTCAATGGTGAAGGTACTCCACCATGGAGAATACCAAAAGGCGTCCCAAAAATAGATAAATAAAAAGAATATACACATGAAATGACAGTCACAAAAATAATGAACAAAGAAATACAACACAGTAGCTACTTATTGAAGGATTGGCCGAGTTAAAATATAGAAATAAACAAGTAAATAAAATACAAAAATCATGAATAATATGCTATCAGTTGAAAATGTATATGGGACTAATACAGAGATTACAGCCGAGATAGTATTGCCAAGCTGAGAATTATTCGTTCAAGTAAGTACGCTCTGTGTAAATAATTTGATGGTGGATTCAAAATCCTAGGCACAACTGTAGACAAAAAACAGACTACACATTTCAAACCTGCTGCAATGTATGGTATGACTACCTCTAAATATTCGAGCCCCGTCTCAGAGAAGTTGGCCCAACTTCCTAAAACATGATGATATGATATTTATTTGAGGGCTAGTTAAATTTTTATAAAAATATAATATTTTTGGTTTCTGTAAGCGTGTATGGACCGACGAGGCTATTTTTAAAGCGTTTTCATTTCGAAATTGTCAAAACTGGCAAATTAGTTGACACCAGTCAAAAAGGCGATATAACGCAGTGGTGATTTGCTGCTATTTGGTTTCGTTGATTGTTACTATTTGAATTTGTAAGATATTTGTTCTTTGTTAAAAAAAAGTAGTATTTTAGGCTAATATTAAATAAAAATATCGTATGTTAACAGAAAAACATTTTAGGTATTAATACGTTTCCGCTAATATGACAAATTTCATAAACAACGTAGTTTTGATAGTTGGGCTAACTTCACTGAGACAGGGCTCGTACTAGTAATATAGCTTTCGTTCGTCCGACCACATATTGCCATGGACAGATGTTTCGTACTATTCGGCAGCTTCTCAGCGTGGTGTAAGCTTGGTCTCGGTGGACGAACGAAATAAATGTTTATTCGCTATTATAACAATAAATATCAACGTTAATATCATTACAGCTGTTCCTCACACTAGCTACTCATCCTAATTACATAATATTCAATTTTCACGTTATTATAAACAATTTTTTGGTGGGACAATTTTCGGCAAATCTCAAAATTTTTAATTTCTGTGATTTTTTTTATTTTATCAACTTTTGATTTATATTTTTTAATATGTTCATCAACTCCAGACGGTCAACTATGGACAGCTGTTTTGTGCTATTTGGCAACGAAAGCTATATTACTAGTTTGTTCAACGGTGAGTAGACCGTATCTACTATAGTACCAGAATCGGTGGCATCTAACAACCACAGTAGTGCCTTGGCTGGCAATACGGACTGAAATAAAGTTCTAACAGACTGCTTGCTGTTGTCAAACAAAACAATTACAGGGACACTTCATAAACACTGTCATTAAAAAGTAACGTTATGGGGGTCGTCGCGTCATGGGCACAGTGGGATAGTGATGGGCATTATCGAAGATGTGCAGCGCACATCTGCACTGTGGTCGATAATTATACATACAGGGTGTTTATTTGAAAACTTTCCACCACGGATTTATCGAAAACCAGCGAGTAAAAGAAAAAACGCCGTCAACAGATTTGTAAAGGAGAACAACTTTTTAACCAAAAACTACTTCACCCCCTTTCACTCTCTGCTCATCAGTGTCTTTCCCTTGAGAATTTTAAATGACAAGGGGATCGAGTAATAGCTTGTTTAAAAGATCTTACGAAGTCCTTCATTCTGACATTTGATTTTTTCAAATCGATTCGTTTTCAATAAAATTAGACAAATCTTTATTTATGTATGTACAGATAGAAAACAAAAACACGTGAAAATATCACTTTTTATTTCAATAAGTGTTCAAAATGTTGTCCGTGAGTGTTTGCCAAATTCTACAATTCGTTTATAACTGAAACTACCAACATAAACAGCAATTCGGGAGATTAGACTTGGTAACAACCAAATAACAACCCGATTTTTTCCGCATTCTTTTCATCAACACAGATCTCCTGGGCGAACTGTATTTATTGTTATACCTGTTTAGTTATTTGCGAAAGAAAGAAATTAGTTTGCTGTCAGTTGCATTTGTGACAATTTTGGGATAGTGAAAATTAATTTATTGATTCAGATTTTACTTCCAAAATGGTTTACACACTAGTCGAAACAGTGGAAATGATTCTAATTTGTGGTACCCAAAATCAATGTACTGGGCAAACTGCAGTCACGTTTAACGCCAGACATCTGGGGAAGATATTTTCGCATAGGTATGTTTTGGACCTTGTTACTAAATTTACTCAAACTGGATCTGTTGCAAATAAAAGAAGTGATCATCGGAGAGGTTTGGATGAAGCCGCTCAAGTTGAAGTTTTGTGTCATTTTGGAATAAATCCTAATACTTCATTACGCAAAATTGTTGCTGCGACTGGTACTTCATCAGGCTCTGTACACACAGTAACTAAATTCCATAAATTTCAACCATTTAAAATGAAAATATTGCAAGAGTTAACCGAAGATGCTTTCGATAGGCGATTTGAGTTATGTGAACAAATGACTGCAGCGATTAATGATACCATTCGTGTAAATCTGTAAATAATATCTGCTTGAGTGATGAATGCACATTTTATCTAAATGGATTTGTTAGTAAGCATAACTGCAAATACCATCAATATGGGGTCATTTGAAATCTATTGTGTTTACTCCTCAACCTGAAAGTTTGGATAAACTTCGTCAACGCATCATCGAAAGCTGCCATTATATCCCACAACATGTTTTTGAAAATGTCCGTCAGGAATTTGAACATCGCATACATTTCCAACACTTATTCAAAGAAAAAGTGATGTTTTCTTGTGTGTTGGTTTTCTATCTGAACAAATTAATATAAATAAGGATTTTTCTAATTTTCTTGAAAACGAATCGACCGATTTTAGAAATCAGATGTCAAAATAAAGGCCTTCGAAAGACCTTTCAAACAAGCTATTTTTCGATACCCCTTGTCATTTAAAATTTTTAAGGGGATGACCCTGAATGCAGAGGGTGAAATGGGGTGAAGTAGTTTTTAGTTAAAAAGTTGTCCCCCTTGACAAATATTTCGACATGTCGGCGTTTTTTTTTTTAATCAGTGGTTTTCGATGAATCCGTGGTGGGAAGTTTTCAAATGAACAGTAGGTATATCGATACTGCCTGTATTCCTCTCAAATGTAGTGGTTTATCGTGTCATATAAATAATATTATAAATATTATTATATAATATTATAAATATTATTATATAATATTATAAATATTTTTAACGAACCCACATTTCGAAGACCTACTGATTACCTGAGTTTTGGCAAACAGAACGTCGCAAGAGAAATTCAAATAATAATGAATAGTTTCATATGATCGTTTGTATTTATCATAGGTTCAGATTTTTCGATAACTGCGATGAATAGCATTATTGCCTGATACTAATTCATTTTAACTGTTGTATCAAGTAAAATGGGTCTGTAGGCGAGGTGTCCTATTGTATTCGGGCAAATTCAACTTTAATGTCATTGACCTGCATTGATTATCTTAAATATGATTTATTAAAATTGTGATTGTAGTAAAAAATAGTAAAAGCTTTCGTATTCGAATATCTTTGTTATCGGAATTCGAATACACACCCCATCTCTACCCGACAAAGAGGCACAAGAAAGAAGGAGTTTCATTGTACATTTTGCAGACTTTGTGTTATTGCCGGCATTTATTTTTGACGTATAATTTCTCATCTGGTTTCTACCATTTTTTCTAAAATTTTATAATGCAAATGCAACAGTATATATTCGTCTAAAACAGATAAAGGCGTTTAAGATACTTAAGTAACTGTAGCCCAGAAACATCTCTAGTTACCTTGAAGACATGCAGATTATCTACGGCAGCAAAAACATGTGATAATGGAAGATAATTAAGGAGTTTGTGGAAAACTACACCTAATTAACAGCCGATATATCCTTTTTTCACTTTTCTCAGATATTTATGATTGTTTTGAATTTGATTATATCATCTACAAGGTGGATTTATGAAGAATTTCTTTATTTAATATGGGGATTGGCCCTTCGTACACAAATCGTATATTTCCCACTATTATTATCCGGATCAAGATTTTAGATCCCGAGGATCAATAGTAAAATCGGGCCTAAGAGGCGTTAACATGTGCTTGACGTTAAACTTTCTAGTCGGACTGGCCTATGAACTTTTGGTAGCGCAAGAGCGAGACCAGACAGCTTGACGCCGCGCCGATTGGCGAATCCATACGGTGCGGATTAACAGATTCAGGACAAGTAGCAGAATTGGCATGTAGAGCGTAGAGCCATTTCTCTTTGTACTCAGCAACGATGAGATAGATGCTCAGGGTAAGCACCAAGCCGATATATATCAGGGTGCTAAACGGGGTAATTATCTTTTCTTTCGGGGATATACCAGAAATACATTGTACATGAGACATCACAATTTGAATTTCGTTTTTCCAGTTCCGTTTTGAAAATTTAAGCATTGCGACCCGGAACGCCTCTGACTGGGTCAGGCGGCGAGGTCCGCCATTTGATCGAGATAGTGAGGGGTCGGCTACTACGCGTCAGATCGCTGATCAATGGTTTTGAGAAGAAGGTAGACTATGCGAACGCCGCATTCGAGCAGTTGGACTTTTTTCATACCGTCCACGGTTAGTGCTTCCTCTGACTGCGGACCTTCACTGTCATCAACGTTTGAATTGGAGCAGAGAACGGCAACATTTGGAGGCAGAATGGCATAGTCATCTTCATTTCGTGAGAGTGTTATCGTTTCGTTCTTGATGTAAGACTACCTCAATGCCAAAAAATTAAGTTGAGAAATTATTTTTTCTTGGCATAACACTTCCAGTGCCACTGAGTAGTATATTTAACACTATATTATAGTGCCCAAGAATGGATTTATGACCTACAAAATTTGCATCCGGTGACAAGTGATGGACACTTCTTGATTCTGATATCTCGGACTAGTAAATTCCTGTTTTATTTCAGTTCTTGTCATGCACTTCCCTATTTAACCTCAAATACATAATAGATTTCAGTGTTCGTTCCGATCGCAAAGAACATTAACCCGTAAACCGATCGGCCAGTTACAAAGCGTGTACTCAGACAAAGCGGCTAACCGCTGCTCAGATGTCAGTAGCAATAAAGTCTCTGATTTAATATTCAAATTGGCCCAAGTCGGTCACAATAAATACACCAACCAGCATTGATAAAAGCCGAACGGAAATGCCTTTTGTTCTTTTTGTATCATAGAATTGAGTGTTGCTAACTGGTTGTCCAGGCGACTCGATTCTACTTTGTTACTCTTTTTTTATTTGTTGAGCAGTCACAAAGGTGAGAGCTCGAGCTTCTCTTCCTAAAGGTCTTCAGGTTGGCTATAAAATATAAAGAAAGATGCATTGAAAAAACATTTTCTCCAAGTACTTTTGGCGGGTGGGTGTGCTATTGTGCTATAATGAGAGGTGGGGTCGTGGTGATTTATAATGTTTATAGTGTATGCAATATTTTCTACTCAACATATTTTCATATTTGGATCATTACACAGCTGTAGGAACATTTTTCTTGTGGTTACCCAATTTCAGACAAAAAAGAAAAAAAGTCGTTTTGATTCAGAAGTTCTAAGCTCCTAAGTCTGTGGCATGCCGAGGATGGTAATGAAAACAGTGTAATTTTCATGGAATCCTAGTGAATATTTTTGGTCTCTATCCATTTCATCCATTTTTATGTCAGTTTATTTGTAGACGTTTTCATCACCCCGTAATGTAAGTAACCACTGCGATGATGTTACAATACGGAAAGAGATATGGAACGGAATTATAATATTATATCAGTTATTTTCAACAAGGTATTTCTGACCATCACAATCTGTCACATACAGTCATCCAGGCAAGTTAATGATACCACGTTGCTTCGTTATGTACTAAAAGGAAAGGAATGGATGATTGCATATGAATATTTTGGCGCTAGTCAAAAATCTTCTTTAAAACTATTTTGAACCTTCATTTTCTTAGATATTTCGAAATACATTTATTTATTTATTGATGCTTAATATATTTGTGTGCTTACACAGGTAAATGCGGAAGTAGAAAAGTATGAGGTCGCAAAACAACAAAAATTGTTTGAGAGGACAGCATTAACAGAAAACTGTAAAAAAAACAAACAGAAAAATTGTAGAATAATTAATATGATTATAAATAACTTAAATACAATACTTATTATTTCACAATGTGAGCTTCTACAATCAAAACTAAGCACTATGTGGTGTATATATCTAATTAATATTCTTACTTAACCAATGCCGTGAGAAAGTTGAGCTCTAAAAAGGTACAACTGCTAAACAATCCTAGTAATTTTCAATGTCTCCAACATTAAAGTATAAAGTACTAAACCTTCAGTACTCACCAACAAATTCAGAATAGGTAGAAGGAGTCAGTCAAGAAATTGTCTCCTAATTATCTGTAATGAGGATACAAGGGCACTTGGAATAAATCAATTTTTTAATAGTATTGTCATTACATTCATATTTTTAATGTTATTTTTTAAAAATGCAGATAATTGTGGTAAACGATTTCAAGACATGGTACTTCTTACATAATTTGCAAAGAGCAGCTCAAGCTTAATGAAGGTACATCTTTCCACTAGTAAGTATTATTATTATGCTGATACGTTACTTTAGTAAGCAATGGTCATGCGAGTCAAAAGTTTGCACTAACACTACGAAATCATGGCGACAAACAATGAAGTGTAAACATATACGCTTGGCTCCTATTCTACTCACCATCATTTCCATAGTTCATTTTACTAGGAGGGTAGACTTCCGGGGGCGAAGCCCTTCGACTAGCACAACAGCAACAGTTGTTGCCCATTGTATGGCTGTCTGACAGTGATGGTGCTGCTGATGGTCAACATTGATTGCTGTCGCCAAAGGGCCTGCAAAGATGCCTCAACGAAGGTGGCCGGGAGAAGATCACGAAGGAGGTCCACATCTGAAACAAAGCAGAATGACCGATTTAATATTTTACAAATGTCCATATTACTCTTATAACTAAAAGGTACTTTATACAGGGTTATCCAAATTAAGTGTCCACCATTAGTAACTTTGTTATTAGTGAAAATACAAAGTTGTTTGAATTAGCAAACTAGTAGCATTTTTAACGCTGGTAAAAATGAGAAATAAAAAAAAACAATTGAGAGTCGTTATTTTGATTTTTTTCAGTAAAATAACATTTTTTTTAAATGGAAACCCCTGTATATTATATTTTTTTCTGTTAAAGCATCAAATTTTAAACAAAAAAGTTCATAATGACTTTTCCGCTAAAGTCAAAAATAAAGTCAGAATAACGATAAATATTTTTAATTATTTGCAGTATTATAATATTAAGACGGCTATGAAAACAACATGGCGTTCGCGATTTGACAGCATTAAGATAAGCGACAAATTGTTAAACTGGACATACTCGCAACTAGAAGGCTTTGGAAAACAATGATAAAATCAAATAATGTCAAACATTAGTGTAAATACTTGTTTATAAGCTTTATTGTGTCATTAATTTGAAGAAAAATGTTCTCCCATGAAGAAAAGTGTGATATGTTAGAATGCTATTTAGTGTGCAGAAAATCCTCCTTGAGAGCAAGAGAATACTACAGTGAATTATATCCCGCTCGCATTCAACCGTATGAGCGATATTTTCTGAGACTTTATCGAAAATTTAGGAGCAACGAAAATGTTTTTGCTAAAACAAGGGCAAAAAAAGAATTCATAATAAGCGAGGCCACGGAAATTGCAGTTATTGGATATTTTGAAGCTTATCGTGAGAATTCAATAGCAGATATTCTCAAGGACTCTAATTTCAGTTATGGTACTGTTCAAAGGATTTTAAAAAAATACAAATTTATTCCGTATAAGTACCGACCAGTTCAAACGCTTTTGGCAGGGGATCCAGAGAGAAGACTTGTTTTTTGCCATTGGTATCTTAGCTTCTGTCGCCAAAATGTAAATAACTTTCGTTACCTTTTATGGACAGATGAATCAAATTTTTCAAATTCTGGAATGTTTAATAGAAAAAACCACCATTATTGGTCAAGAGAAAATCTTTTGTTAGTACATCCAAGAGGCCCACAAGTCCGTTTCAGTTTCAACGTTTGGTGCGGTATAATTGGTTCAAAAATTGTTGGCCCGTTCTTTTATGAGGGAACCCTAACTGGTGAAAGATATGTGGAATTTATGTCAGAAATTCTGACTAATTTCTTAGACGAATTGGATCTTATAAGTAGACATCATCTGCATTTTCAGCAAGATGGCGCACCTGCCCACAACTCCAGAGGTACTTATCATTTTCTAAGTACTACTTTTAATGATCAGTGGATAGGAACAAATGGCCCAATACAGTGGCCTCCCAGATCACCAGATCTAAACCCACTTGATTACTTCTTGTGGGGTTACTTAAAGAACCAAATTTACAAGCGAAGGTACGATAACCTTGACGCGTTAAAGACTGCAGTTAGGGAAAAGATAACCCAGATAGATGGTAGGACCATACTTAAGACAGTTCGAGCAGTTGAAAAACGTGCCCAAAAATGTATTGAAGAACAAGGTGGTGTTTTCGAGCATCTTCTTTAAAAAAAGTTGTTATTGTATTTTGTAAGATTATAAGTTGATGTTGAAACTCGTGTTGAAAATAAAGTTTGTCGATACAATTTAATTGTTTCAGATTGGAGGCCATAACTTCAACAATTTGTAACCTAGGAGAAAAGTTATTGTAAGCTTTTTTGTTTAAAATTTGATGCTTTAACAGAAAAAAATATAATATACAGGGGTTTCCATTTAAAAAAATGTTATTTTACTGAAAAAAATCAAAATAACGACTCTCAATTGTTTTTTTTTATTTCTCATTTTTACCAGCGTTAAAAATGCTACTAGTTTGCTAATTCAAACAACTTTGTATTTTCACTAATAACAAAGTTACTAATGGTGGACACTTAATTTGGATAACCCTGTATACACAGACCAGTCAAAGGAGCTCGATTTTTATACCGCTGAAGCCGCGTAGGGAGAAATCTAAGTATCAAGGCCCCGAGGTTGTACGAGGAGCTTACAGAAACACGGTTAATACAATTTTTGAACTGCTTAATGTTACTGGAACTGGGAAAGCCTCCTCGGGTAGATTGTTGATAACCTAGGGACAATGGAGCGGTCGTATCGGCCAGTCTTATATCACACCTATGATCCGAAGACAATAAACCATCATCTATATAGTATCCCCTTCTCTGTCATATTCCCTTTGATCACATCGGACTTGAGAATTATATTTCTTTACAAAACCAGTTTTATCTGAAAACAAAAATGAAACCAAATCTAAGCGTTTGCTCTTATCTTTCATATGACACAATGGCTTGTTTGCATCTAAAAAAGAAATGGGTTTTCATATAACTACGGTCGTATATCGACATAGGAATAGGTAGGGGTAACCTAGAATCTTAAATGGACAAAGCTTATTTTTTCACACTTTTGTGATGAAAATCATTTTTATTACTAAGCAAACCTTTATGCAAAATACTAATTTACTAGCAAGAGAGTGACTTTTCGAGCAGCATAATTCATTGGTCAAAGGTATTTTAGATTACTTGACAAAGTTAACTTAACCTTGATCAAAAGCGCCCAAAAAGGATCATATCCTTATTGTGATATCCTTATAATGTGGCGAATCAAAGTCAATGGACGGAGACAATGCTTGGTTACTTGCTTTCTTAGAAGCATATATATATATATCAATGGTTTAAACTCGAACTACATCGTCAAATGAATTTTGCACCTAATAACTATGATCAAGTAAAACCAAAATTATCCTGCCCCGGGATTATGAGCCCCGAGTTGCTTTTTGTCGCACAATGTTAGAAAGACACAGGAAAGATCCACGGTTCTTTGAAAAAATTTTATGGTCAGATGAGACCACATTTAAGAAAGATGGGTACATGAACCTGCATAACTTACACAAGTGGCACGTAGCAAACCCACATTTGATGAGAGAAGATAAATCTCAATATCGCCTCAAGATAAACCATTGGACAGGAATTTTAAATGGTAAAATAATCGGTCCGTTTGAGTTCCCAGAGACTTTGACTGCTGAGGTTTATTTAGGTGTTTTGCAAAATCATTTAGAAAATTTATTGGAGGACGTGCCACTGAGTATTTACAGGGACATGCTGTTTCAGAATGATGGCTGCCCAGCGCACTATGCACTCTCAGTGAGAGAGTATCTCGATCAAAACTTTCCAGGCAGATGGATAGGGCGGTCTGGTACAATACCGTGGCCAGCCCGGTCACCAGATTTGAATCCGTTAGATTTTTTTACTGGGGAACTGTAAAAGAAAAAGTGTATTTCAAGCCGATTCAAAATGTAGCTGAGCTACGGCAAAGACTATTGGAAGCAGCTGAGTTTGTTAATAACCGTGGATTCGCTCGTTTAATAACCCGATCTTTTTTAAGATGTCGAGCGTGTATTGCTGCTGAAGGAAAACAGTTTGAGCACTTGCTGTAAAGGTAAATCATCATCAGCAGCATTTTGACGCCCACTGTTGTGCAAACAGTTATCCTTAAGGGTCCTTGTGCGTTTTCATAATCGCTGTTTAATTAGGAAATTTTGAAAAATTTTCATCAGTTTTTCTTCAAATAAAAATTGTGCATAAGTTAACGAGTAATCTTGTAAGTGTTATACCATTTTGGAATCCTTACTAAATGCGCCAACTTTTAAGGTTACTTGCCAAACTCTCGTAGTACATTTTTTTCCAGTACAGCCAGTTAAAGTTGAGCAAAGTTTTACTTTGGAATACTTGATTGGGAAATAAGTGGCAATTTTTCCTGAACGAGAAAAGTTGGCAGTAAGGTAGAGACACCAGTTTGAAGATGCATTATTCATCATTACATTGTAAAAATAAAATCCAAAAAAAGTTAATATTTGTAGTAACAGGAGTTGACAGACTGCCGTAGGGTGTGAAATTTCTATATTTTTTTCGAAGACCTATAATTTTTAAAACACATACATAACATTTTTATAAATATTTTTCTGATAGCTGTTATGACTTTGCCTATCACCTGGTTTCGGCTTGACGTCGACTTCTGGGACACCCTGTATATAGTTTAAAGGGTTACACACTTTACTGGTAACTAATAATAATTGCTTTTGGATGATAGGTTTCTAGTTATTCGATGCCAGTTTCTATTTGCTCCTGACTAAGTTTATTGCATCTAAAGCGATGATGAAACAAATTTGCTAAAAAATGAGCTGTCGTCGAAGCCATTTTCATACGCTCCTCGACTTTATTCTCCATTTGCTTGTTAAGTCTCGAATGCTTCTAAAAATTCTAACCATATCTCTGTAGCCTCTGTATCTCCTATAGTGCAAGTGTTTCTTTGGGCTTTGTCCAAAGCAAATGCGACATACTTTAACTTTTTTTTAGTCTTGGGCATTTGTCTTTAAATTAGTAAAAATTTTAAATTCAAAGTTACCTGTATTATTATCTGGTAAACCTTCTTTAAATGTTTTTGAGTTTTGGATATCTCATCTAGCGTTAAATCCTCATCTGACTCGGAATCATAGATAATTGACATTGGTAGCTGAGAATTTTCAGATGGAACACATTTTTGAATATGTTTCTTCATGCGCAGCACTAGTCCAGCCAGAATTACTTTACATTTCATACATTTAGCAGTCCCTGATTTTTTATTATCTTTAACAACATAAAAATTGGACCAAATGGCATCTTTCTTCCTTCCTGTAGACGACATTTTTCAAAAAAAGAACACAAAATAATTTACAGTAGACGTTATTGCAATAGCCAGCTTGCAGGGCGTATTTATAAATAGTAGTCTGTGGTTCCCTCATGCCAATAGTTGCTCATTGGAATTGATTGCACTTGGTTTTCTTATTTCGGGGATTCACCGGCACAGACTAACGGCGGCGTAGTTCGTAACAGCTCATCCTGACAGTTTAGTACATAGTCGGACTTTAAATAAGGTATCTATTATTTAGTAGAATAATAGATCGAACATTTTCAATTAATACTATGAAAAAATATGATCTAAACAATGTTTTGTTCTAAGTTTTATTTGTTTCAAAAAAAATTTAAAAACAACAAAAAGCATGTTTAAAAGAAAAAAACGTTAGAAACAAAAAAAAAAAACATGTTTTTTTTCAACCCTGGACCTGGTCCGTTGACAAACCGTATTTTTTTTTGAAATTTATTATAACAACTTTTGCATAAAAATAAGCAAAGCACATATCGTGAATTTACTAGCTTATGGAGAGGACGATCGACATTTACTGAAATAATCATTCATATCAGTGCACATCGCATCTACAATTCTTTGATTTACATAAGTTGTGTGTCTTGCGTTTAGATTAAGTAATTATACGGCCGAGTAATTTAATACTCGGCAAAACCGGGTATTGGACCAAATGAGTCCAGTATGCCGAGTACCAGATACAAATTGAGCACTCGGTGCATCCATAGAGTTAACGCACGGAATAGCATAGTCCTGTGGTTTGCTACCCAGGGTGTGTAAGCATGTCCTATGTAACGAGGATTGTACCGTTCGTCCATTTTCTGGGTTTTTCTCGACTTGTTCGTATCAGAGTGGTAATGCAACTGTATGTTTTTCAGTACATAGAGATAGAAATCAGGAAGTAGTTTAAAAGCATACATTCTCTTCAAATTATAAATATATTTACATAACACATGAGGCCAACGACGCATACATTAACTATTTAATTTATAGCCAATATATCGTTATATCAATAAAAGGCCCTATAGTTTCGGAAAGTGTAATTTATGATGGTGACGAGATGATAACCCTTATCATGGTAGGATGGATAGGAAATAATAAATACTAGCTTTGAGTACAGGGATTTAACTTTTATGATAGTACATTTTATAATCAGTAATCTACAAATATTTAAGAAACGTTGGAGATATGAATCTGTTAATAATAATTTGGATGTTTTTCATCGTGCAGGGAAGGCTGACAAGGAGGTGCTGCGACCTTGCGGTAACATATAAAAAAAAGGCGTCAAGTAAGTTGACTGCGTACTTCCCACGCACCGCTCTTATCAGTTCGCAAAGGATTATGTTCGGCATAAGTCAGCCCTTCTGAGAAAAAAGTTAAATTCGAACAAAAGAGAAATTCCGGCGTGCGCACATAATCGTTGCTATGACTAATCCAGTATGCATGACTATATTAGCTTTCACAGCTTGCAGTCCACAACAGCCGACTGCGACCCACAGCACGTGACTGTTTTAGTATACTTACTTTAAAAACGGGAGTTTGAGCGGTTTTTATTTTTTTCGTGTGACAAGTGATCGCCCGACGGATAGACCGACAGATAGACAGACCTATAGATAGACTGTCAGACAGACATACCAACGGAAATGAGTGACTTGGATTTTCGTGATGTACATGTCATATCACATCCAAAAAAACAAATTTCGTATTTTCGTAATTTTTCGCGAATACAATGCTTCCTGGCCAGGAGGTGTGGGTAGTAAAAGTTAAGTCAAACATTCGAAAATGGGAAAATCTTGGACAAGAATACAAAGATTTTGAACATCGGGTTATAAAAGTGACAATCAACTTGACAACTGAGTTATTTTCAGGGTGGAAAATCCACCTACTAGACCCGGGTCCTTCTGCTAATGATTTTGTACAAGATATTTAAGCGTAAGATAATAGTACAAATATTTCTTCCATACTTTTCGATATTAAAGTAACCAATACCCAATCAAAAGCCCGATGCCTACGAAGATTAAAAAGTAGAGAGAATTGGCAACCCTGTGCCTATTTTCTCACGCTATATACACGCGAACTGGACACGGAGTGTCATTTCAGCCAATTATCTTAACTGTTTCTTGCATCTTCAAATATCCGAGCAACAGCCAATTTTCCATAATGCTAATCTATATCACCGGCTTGTTCATCGCGACCAGTTTGTATAAACTATCTTAGTCGTACTCATAATATAGTACGGTTGCTGTAACATTACTCTAGGAGCGTGACTGACAAGATACAGGTACGATTTTTGTACATAAATTCCTAATTATTATGGAAATAACTCTATACAAGGCCCAGATAAGGCCTAGCCTCGAATATTGCTCACACGTTTGGGGTGCTGCCGCCCCGACTACATTCTCTATGCTCGATGCTGTCCAGAGGAGGGTGGTGCGAGTGATCGATGACTCTTCTCTAACAGGCAGTCTCGTGACTCGTTCTCACCGGCGGGCCATCGGCGATCTAACCGTGTCGAACTTTGTACATCCAGAACTGGCCGATACGACCGCTCCTATGTCCCGAGGATGTCAAGAATGTGGAACAATCTACAAGAGGAAGCTTTTCCTAGTTATACTAACCTTAGGCAGTTCAAAAATCGAATTAACAAAATTTCTTTGGGATCATCATAGCAGCCACGGTGTTCTGGCATTTAGGCTTCTGCTTCGATATATATATATATATATATATATATATATATATTATTAAGCAATAAGTGAACCCTTCCTTTTCAATATACGGGGTGCCAAAGCGGCAATTAAACAGTAAGCCCCAAGAAATCTTCTAACGGATTAAATCCGGCGATCTAGATGGCATTGGCACTATGTATGTTATTAGCTGTTTTCAATAAACCTTTATTCGTAATCGATTTTAGTTAAATTCACAGTGACACCTCTATACACAGTATATCTAAAGTTCTGAAAACAGGCAAACTTTTCATAGCAATACATACACGATATTAGATTGCTTCAGTATTCAACCCCAAGCGTCTTGTATAGAGGTTAATTTGTTTAGAAATGAGATTTAAACAAAACAAAGATGATAATGTCGAGATATGCACAGTGGAAGGCGTAGGAAACTCCTTACGAAACAAACCGCAAGTACCTCCTTCATATTTTTGTTGTACATTCTCACTGCTGAATTAGGTGCATTACCTTTATTATTTCAAGCGTAGATGTACGAGTACATGGAAAAGAAAGTCGAACTTTGGAAGCAGACTATATGCGATTTATACATAAAAAAAGAAATCAAAAAGCTAGAAAACGAAACTTTGACGGATCCGTGCTTTTTGTATAAACTTTTACTTTTTACGCCACTGGGCGAGGAAGTATTGTCGGTCTGACCGCTGATCCTTGGCCCGTCGATAACTTGAGAAGTACCGCTCGGATTTTGATGAAATTATCACACGAGGTTGCTACTGTTCCAAGGATGACAACGCGTTGTAGTTTTTGAGAATATGTTCAGTGGCGGCGGAGAAAAACGCCAGAAAGGATAAAATCGAAATCATCAAACTTTGTTTTTTGACGCTTCACAGGGTCCTGATCAATTTTGGAAAAAAATGCGGGGGTTGAAAAATGTAGGAAGTGAGGGAGCGTATATGAAAATGTTTTCGACTTAGTATAGTTTTACGCTCCCAAATCGGGTAATGATATGCACTTATTAGCCATGTTTCATACATCATAAACTTCACCGTACATTTGCTTTTGAAACTCAGCGTGATACAGAAATGTTTTCGATCTGCCTACTACTACTACTACTATCTAAACAACTAATCTATCCATACTGTAGCGTAAAAACATATACACGAACCACGCACGAAATGAATTCGCTGTAGCGATGCTGCGCATTTGTGGAAAGGGACTACGTTGCCAGATGGACAGTAACTACCGGTACGGCAAGAAAATAATGTCTATGGACTAATTTTATGGGCTTGTTTGACTGACTTAATCCGTTTAATTTCTCTGTTGTATATGTTGGTACCTGATTTTTTTTTTCAGAGAATTTAAATTGCACAGAACTTAATCCTTTATGAACTGACGACGGCGTTGCGTAGGAAGTGCAGAGTCAACCTACTTGACGTGACATTTGTTTTTTCTATCTATGACCTTAAAAGCTTGGCTAGGTATTTCATGAGTACCCTGTATACTGATTCCACACTGATCAACCTATAAGCTCATTTATACCCAAGGTAGTACTCATATTGAACTGTTTATTTAAACGGATGTACTACAGTTAAGTGCAATAGGCAATTAAAATCGAACCTTTATTTGTCGGTTGGTCTGAGATTTCAGCGATAATCAATGAAATCAACAATTACCATATGGTCATCTGGGAACTGCGACCTTGTTTCGCGGAACGCCACGGTTGATCAGTATGGATTTCAGGCTTTATGAGCCAATCTGACACCAAACATCCTTATACAGACCTGCCTTATTACGGTGACGCCGCAAAAGAAAAATCACATCGGCCATAAATTTACTTTGTTGTACGCTACATGAAAACACAAAACAGTATGGATGCTTCAAGAGATCTTTACTGATAAAAACGAAGCTTGACCAAAAGAGATGTTACTTGTTTTAAATTTTTGCAAATTTCACTGTGCCAGTCGCAAATGTTGCAAGATGATATCCTATACACCTTTCAAAAATGAAACTATTACTGCCTGCCATTTTCACGATTATTCAAATATTGTTCAAAGTCAAAGAAACGTGATTGATAGATCTAAAAAAAAAACTGATTAACAAATGTTCACTAATACCACGGTTTTCAAAAAAAAAAGGCGTCAAGTAGGTTGATTCTGGACAAAAGGAGTTTGTGTATGCACCATGTATAAGTGAGCTAACTGTTATATGGCATATTTACCATTCGCCAGCTATGAACTTTAAAAGGTCATAGAATACAATGAATATCAGTGAAAAAAACGCATTGTTGATTTGACAAATATTGAGATTTAGGACATTTTGAATACGGACGATATACAGAGATGGGGAATCGGACTCACTTGTTAGTGTACCGTGCTGGGTTGTCAGAATGTTTGCGGTAGATTGTTCCAAACGTAAAAGCAATATCTTGCATACCGCGTTTTACTTCGTCCTCGCGGGATGGGGAATCGTACCCACATATTCTAAGCGAAATAATGAGTCAAGTAGGTTGAGTGTACTTAAATACGCGTATGTGAATCAACTTTCTTACGTTTTGGAATATTTACCATTGGCCGGTTATGGAAAGCCTTACAGCTGGTCATGTAATATAATTAATATGAGTGTAGAACGGTATTGCCAGTTTAAATAACTTTTTTTTTTAAATAGTCAAGGACATATTTCATAAGCTCTGGTATTATTTGCTTGAGGGAAATGTAATGAAAATAAATGAGATTCTTGAATCCACGAAATATCTTTATCTTCACACAAGACTGGTGAACCTCTATTTGTTATTTAACACCTGAATAACTACAACTTTAATGCGGCCAGGGTCTGATTATTTATATTCAATAAATTATATTGCCCTGGTTGTCATCCGGGGTAGTTGTTGACATCCTCTTCTCAGCTGTTCAGGTAACAAAATCGCGTGAATGTTCTCCAGACTGCAGCTTCCCACTTTATCCGTATAAAGAATATTTGTATCATTCTGTCTTGTGCCTAATAGACGCATAGAATTACAGGGGTTACAATTTTACAAATATACTACTACTAAAAAAGTGCGATACACTCTCCCCCACCCCCTACGAACATCAAAAACAGAAATTTGAGCGATTTATACCGTTAGTTTTTGGTACATCTAGTATTCCAACCCCCTTTCAACGTGCAAATTTCAATTCCTTTTTTATAGCACACGAGACAAAAAAAAGAGAATACACCGCATCATCCTTGAAAATATAAGTAAACAACCTATTTTAGATATTAAATTGCAATTTTGTCAGGCTATACCTCCTAGCAAGATTGACTTTCTAATTTCTGAATATATATTTTCGATCTTACTATACATCGTCTAATAAGTTGACCTATCAAAAGCTTAATAATACAAAGTAAAACAGTTCTTATTATACTTGTGACCTAATATTTCCAAACTGAACCATCAGTCATTATCTCGGAATATATTGCGACATCCTACATTAGTTTACCTTTCGTGGCAATAAATGAATGTTGAAGAGTATGGCTGCTAGCGATATGCTAAACAGTAGGAAATATTCAGCCAAAAAGTCACACAAATAAGCGGCTTATCTTGTGCAACTGGTTCCATAAAACACTGACCCGAATTCTTTCAGATCAGTCATTCATATTTACAAGTCTTTGTACGCTGATGTCAGTGACACAAAATAGAAAAATGCATGAGGAATGGTTACAAATGCTACTTTACGATATTTGTTTATGTCGGGATTAGACGTATAGCTGTAAATTTCAAAATCATTAGAACAGTAAATCTGAAAAGACGTGATTCATTAACATGGTATTTCTTTGTGTTATATAGCTTTAGAATAAGTTTATACTCCACAGAAGAATGTATAACAGCAGATCTAATACCAATTGGAATTGCGAAAAAAACCTGAGCCACAAAAAAGGTGTGAAATCCTAAATAGCTGTTTTCCCGCCTAGTATAAAAACTGCTGATGTTGGACTACCAGGCTGTCAAAGTTGAACGTTCAAACGCTAATAACTCAACAATCACTGATCAAAGCGATATAGGTACATAGTATGTTATATAAATCTTCTTTTGCAAATATCTATCTGAATGTCTAATAGAATATGTCACATTCAGTTAAAAAAAGATTGACACACGTTGACAATTTACTCTAAATGGCGTGGAGTGCAATTAAATATGTTTTCAGAATACCTCCAATTTTGTAAATAGTAGGAACTAAAAAAAAAAATAATTTTAACGTTTAATATCAATTCATAATTGAATTTTTTGTCAATATCTTAATTTACAGGTAATATCGATTTTATTCCGAATTCATTAGTGAAATTATAATTTATTTTATGAATTTTTGGTCTTAAGACGGCAACAAAAGTACTAAGATGAGCTTCGAATTTTGATATAACTTATATTTAGCAATACATCTAAATTTTTATCAAATTTCAAAATTTCCAAATCTTACTATTTTCCGAATTTTCGAATGTTCTAATTATTTTCCAAATTTTCAAATTCAATTTTTTTCTCCAAATTTCAAAATTCAAAGTTTTCAGATTCGACTTTTTTCCAAGATTTTTATATTGTTATCCGCGCTTCACCCCTGTGCAAATTTTCAAGTTAATCAGACCAGTTTTTTCGTTGTTTCAATTGATATCAGATCTACTATACTCAGATCTATACGTAGGTGTTGCACTACTGATACTTTTTGGAACTTGAGCTTCAGTTTTTCCTTTCTATACAGATAATCATGTGAACCATCATGAGAATCAAATTTTCGAGTTTCCATTTTTGTCAGTCATCTACTTTCACAAATCTTCACACTAAGAAATCCATTTCAACTAATTCGTGATTCCCCAAAAATAGACAAGATGCACACTGTATAAAGAATCTCACATCTTTTTGCAGCCAGAAGTTGTTTCGCTGTCTTAATTGATGTTAAATCTAATATACCCAGACATATGTGTTGCACGACTGATACCTTTTTGTTCCATTATGCGCTGACCATAACAAACCTTCGAACAAGGCGCAAATTATTTTATTGACAAGATGCAATAAAAGATAAAGACATATCGCAGCCTGATAAATGTCTTCGATTATCCTGAAATGATCTCAGCAACATTCTCGAGTACAGGAATGTGAGAATAGTCGAAGATACATTTGAAGATAACGTACTTCTGCGCTCTTACAAAATAATCAGTGCAATAAAAACATCAAATGACAGATGCAGGTTGCAGGCAACGGTTGTAAATGGTCGTCCGACAATAGTACGGTCAGTCTGCAACATCGCATAAATATTCAACTTCTAAAATCACTGAAAACTAGAAAAATGTCCGTGTCAGTCATTCTCATCAGTCAGTTGGACGTCCCGTTTGCGCTATTAAGGTAGGTTCCCATTCTACAGCAAGTAGAATATGTTTAGACTTTTTCGATTCCAACCTATTTCTGGCACGTCTGCCCGCATCGAAATGTTTCGAAGCTGTATTGCAAACATATGTACTTTTGCCTTACATCTTTCCGAATCCGTTAAATGGATTAAGTATTATGGGGGTGAAATGCTGTGAAATCAAAGTACGCAATATTGTTAAAAAGGGTGTAGTAGTAGTGGATGGAAGGCGAAGCTAGGCAAGTAGACCACCTTTGACCCTTTTTGCCGACCAAGAGTCGGCCAACATGTTAATCCGCTAATTTGTCGACTCTTCTTTCCTAATGAAGGTTAGGATACCCGACCATTCCGCTGAGTAAACAACTTCACCACCAAACTCCATGGTCCCGAATATCTCAGCCCTTAGACTGCAATAAATGAAGAAAGTGGAAGGCTGTTTCATTCTCCTCCTAGTACATGGGGCATATGGGATCTCTCTTCACCTTAACAAGGGGTAAGTGTCTGTTCAGTCTACAGTGGCTGGTGAGAACCCCCACCAAAAGGTTGAGCGATTCTCTATCCCTGTGGGGAGCATCGAACCTCTTGACGTCCCTGTAGTCTTCTCTATCTCTCCCTCGCCATGCTTTTCCCAGGTCCCTATACACCCATTCATTCAGGGCGGCGTCGGCGTGTTTATGACCAACCTAGACTCGGGACCGATGCAGGTGCTTCTAGCCCCCAGGATAGACAGGCTATGAGCTCTTTCGTTACCCAGCTCTCCGCTATGTCCGGGGACCCAAAGCCGGGTCACTTCTTTTGATCGGGCTAGACTCTGAAGAGCAGTAGTACAGTAGTCCTGAACCAAAGGAGACCTTGTCCACGTGGATGTCCCTGGCTCCAGGGCTCCTTGACTATCGAAGCATATGGATATGCTCCGCTCGGTGCACTGTTGAATCTTCTACCACCATTAAGATGACAAATATCTCTCCATGGAAGATCGTTATGCATGTTCTCAACACGAAGCTTTCCTGCACACCTTTGACTTCCAAGTGTACTCCCGCCCCACTGAAGTCTGTTGCCTTCGAAAAGGATCAGACAGTGAAGCAGACGAGACACTGGGGCAGGATTTTTATTTCTCCATTCACCCAGTCTCCCTCCTTCCTTTTACAGGGCGTACAATAAGCACATTTTCTTAGTAGCACATACACAAAAGACTAACTGAGATATTAAGTATCGAAAACAGCTGAATTACCAAGCCAACTCCGAATTTCGCAAATTTAGGAAGAATTTAAAAACTTGTGTTTTTGAATCGAACGTCGTCAACTTCAAACAGTAATTATGTCCAACATGTAACAAATGTGTTTATTGACTGTACTAGACAGAATACTTATTTGATGGTGGACATGAGATGGTCTAGATCTAGGATTGCGGATTACAAAACCGTTTATTACACATTCTACGTTTTAGTTCACATACACATCTGAGTGAGCCTCTAGTTCTCACACGTTAACAGATCTGGAACGTCCTTTTACGTAACAGAAGTAATAATTCTTTCATTTCCATACAAGAAATCGGTTTTATCTTCTCATATCTTTGTGAGGAATTCATTACATCGAAATGTTTATAATGCAATTTATATGCAGGTAAACGGGAACAACAGATGCCAATTGTGATTTAGCAATAATTAGGGCTTCGGAGTTACTCAATTTCAGATTTTACAGAAAGCGCGCATCGTTATCTCGACATAATAATAGTAAAGTAAATTAGAACTTCTGTATTTAGTTTAGTTATTTACTTTTCGATGTACGAATCTGAGAGTATGTTCAAGGTATCTAAATTTTTTGTCAGTTCAGTTGCTCTTGATGGGAATCAAATTTAACTCTTCCCAGATCATTCTGTCAACGACTATATGAAAACACAAGATCCCGAATACTGTAGATACTTTCATCGGTTCTTGAAGATAAAGGCCTTTCGTTTCGTGGTTCTTTTTCAATCGATTCTCTCCCTTCTGTTCTAAAAATGCCTTAAGCCAACGGAAACCCAGGCTCTTAACAATACACTATCTCCGAAGCCATGCTGAAGTTTAGCAAAGAATTTCTGTTGCACTGTGCCTAAGACTGAAGCAAAACCTGAAGCACACCGTTTAAATTGATGTCACTCATTTTTAGAACACAATAGAAAAAAATGTTTTACAAAAAAACATCCCTACGGACAACCTAATAATTCGAGCGACTTCCAACTTATACCGAATGCGGATTACATGTTTCCCCTATCTGCCTTCCAAACCCGGTGCGTCCAGTATTGCCAGATTGAACGCTACGTTGCCAGTCTCATCACGTAATTCACATACCTCGTACATTGAGGTGAGCACCGGTAGGTAAATGATCGTTTCTCAAACTGATGAGGTATTTGCGCATTTCATAATGCGCAGCCATTTTATTGTGCACGACATCCCGACATTGCACATTCACTTCGGCTGCCAAGGAGCACGGACTACGTGAAACTTGTACCCCGCGTATAATCACACAGTGTCAGTTAAGCAAGACAATAATGCACGGCATCTTCATGGAGCCTGTGCCCAGCTCTCATGGCCATAGAAATCAAATTCGCCCAACAGTTCAGCGTAAGATCTTTTGTTGCTGTGTGGTATTCTATGTGCTGTTAAGGCAACAGTTTACAACAAAATCAACTGCCAAATTTAACCCGATCATGCTTTATTGTGGGTGCACAGATTCAGTGACCTCTCTACGCATCTCTCTATTTGTCGAGCAACATCTGTAATGATGATAATCTTTATTTCCATAGGAATAAATGACCAAAAAATAATTCACTACACTTTTATAGCAGCGACAATACTGCTGCCAGATAACGAAGCTTTTGCCAATAGTAATTTATTAAGTAATTGAGCCCTGTTGCAAGCGCAATCGTAAATCGGACGGTTTATGAACATACAATAAAGGCCAGACCAGACTGTTGTACGGTAATTATTGTTGGTCGGCCTTTATTGATTTCTCTTTAATAAATTTTAATTAGATTATATCGATAATATTTCTCAGAGAAAACTCTCCAGGTGACATGGGCAAATACTTTGTTTCATTTAAGCTCCATGTAAAAGCAGTGTTTGAAAAATCCAAAACACTAGGTTTTTTGCTTAGAGCAGTTTTTTTTTGTTTAAACGAGATCTATTTGGTTTAAACAATTTGCTTTTATTTTGATCATTCGTCAAAAAATATATGTGCAGGTGCAGGTGGATTGATTGATGACTGGAAATGAGGTTCTGTAATGTGGCAAAAAAGATGTCTAAAAGAAACTAAACACATTTACATAACAATCCAAACATATTGTACAACTTTTTATTTTATTCATATATGAGAATGAGAAAGGAATAAACATAAAGTACTACTAACTACTAACTTCGACAAGTTAAAATTTAATAGAGAAATTAAAATTAAAATATTTTAAGAAAGTAATTTCGATGTCTTGTCAGTATCCAGTCTATTGCTTAGCTTACTTTGTATTAAGGCAAAAGAAGAAACACATTTCTCTACACCTGCTGAGGATGCTTGTGCGGTGACATATAGACAATTTTCTAGCAATTACACAACTGAATGTGATTGTCAAACAGGTCACGTAAGTGCTCGATACCAAGAAAGCTTCTACGCCCGATACGAGGAGTTTTTAGTCCGAAAGAATCCCACCATGTCTCTTTGAGGCGTCTTGCAACTCCAGCATCTTCTCAGGGAACTGGGAGTTTGCTAAGTTCCAAAGGCAAATCGAATTATAGGCCTATAGACAATATATCATACTATAGCACTTTGACGATGCACATGGAGGTTATCAATGCATGTGATCAACCTGGGTGTTCTATAGGACCCTTTTAATTCGAATATTGTTACTTTCCATGACTGCCGACGAGCGTAATCGCGAAAAATATAAAAAATCAGATATTATGTTTTTTGGATGTTATATGACATCACGAAAAACAAAGTCACTCACTTCCGTCGGTCTGCCTGTCTGTCCGCTAATCAATGACAGCTGATTAGTAATATTTCAAAAATCCCCATATCCGCAAAGGACACGTAATTCTGACGTATCCGTCAATGCCAAGTAGTCAGAGCCATATTGTTTTTTTTTAGAAAGTTCATTTGCATACAAAAAATAAAACGCTACAAACAAGTTTTACTAGATTTACACCCTATTAATTATTGCCAACAGTGCAGACTAATACTGCCACTTGTTGAGTAGACGTCAAAGCGTGATGGATACTCGTGAAATAGGGGTGGGTATACTTGGAACTTGGAAAGTGACTACTACGCCAGAGACGAAAAAGCTGTGTAGTTTTTGAAAATAGGTCCAGTGGTGGCGGATAAATTTTTTTGTAAGGGTTAAAAATTGGGGGTTAGGGGTTACATGGAGCAGTAATTTTACGCACCTATTCACTCGTCATAGAAGCCCCCGTACATTTAGCCTTAAAAGTTTCTCAACAGCCGCGTGTCGATACGTGCGCTGTGGTCCGGCTATTGTGAACTGTATGCCGTGTAAGTCAATATTGTCCTCCACGCGGGATTAATCATGGCAATGATCTATGCATCCGCAGAAATTTCACTCAGGGAGAGTTATTTTAATTTTTTGTTATGCATGTTCGTAGCTAATTTTTTTGTCAGAAGAGCTAACTTGTGCCTAACATAATCATTTACGAATAGATGACAGCGATGCGTGGGAAGTACAGAGTCGACTTACTAGACGCCATTTGTCTTTACACATTAGTGTCCTACTTCCTGATCCAAAGCGAACCGGAAGACGCTAATTTACATGTGGGCATGTCAGACCAATCCCGTTCATGAGTTTGTCGTTTACTTACGGTCCTCGGACTCTCAATGACGGGCGGTCGGTTTTTGTACCAATACACTTATTGTAATATTTATCACATATTCTTCAAAACATTTATGCGCTAGTCCTACGGGTCATATCAAGGCAAGTTTTCTTTGTAAAAGCAGGACCAAACCTGCATGCAAACAAGCTCAAACGTGTTGACACGAACGGTATGCACATGTTTTACAATTTCTAGTATTTTCCGTAACGAAATTCACACTTGACAAGAACAAACAGTGGCAAAGACATGAAAACGATTTTGCTACCCTGCAAGATGAACTGCATTGAACTCTGGGAACAGCCGTTCGTGTTCGAACGTTCGGAGAAAAAGTGATTTATTAGTATTATGCCTACAGCTGACGTTTATTTTGGTCCACGTCACACTAAATAATTGGTTTCTATAACATGCGGGAGGCATGTATTAATTAGAGTAATGTGTTTTAAAGAGCAGCTCTCTAAACGTATGGGTAATATTCAAATTGGATATGATACATCTGATGCTCGACTAAATGACATTCAGTTACTCCGAAGATTATATTCTCATAATCTATGTAAATATGATTTATTAATAGAATTCGACAGGAGCTTCGACCTTGGCGTCACTCAAAAAATACACTTTCAGCCAATAATCCGCTATCGGCCCAAAATAGGCCGAAGGTTTCGTACTCACAAGTTTTGCAAAAATATCGCTTATTGAGGGAGAAACAAATGGACATTATCTTGGTCAACGAATTTAAGAACAATTAAAATATTTTCCAAAAGTGGGTGAAGAGGAAAACCAATCAATTACGATAGATATCTTGCAACCAGAGAGGAAGTCAGCCACCCATCTGCAAAGCTTCTCTGGGAAAGAAGTTTGCATGAGAGGGCAGCATGCCACAGCTGACCGAAGGCGTTCGTGTAATCAAGAGCAACACTGGAGTTTACTCCTTTGTTGCGTGATGTCAGCGAGAAGGTCCCCTGTGGATCGCTGGTGCCAGAAACCATACTAGATGGCAAGCAGAGACGTTCGAAGTACTCCAGAAACTGCCGGTCTATGCTCCCCTCCATCATCTTAACAGAAAGCAGAGCTACAGACCTGTAGTTGTAAGGGTTTGTCTTAGATCCTTTTTTAGGATGACCTGGACATAACAAATTTCCAGTTAACAGAAGTTTTGTTGATAGCGACAAGAGCACCCGTCTCACGGTCTTATGCCTGAATTTTATTTCCCGCAAGTGTTGGGAGTTGGTAGAAAACATCTTGTTAAGCACTTGCGCCTTAGGCTTTGGGTAGGTTACAATCGTTCCATCCTAGGTAATCGGCAGAAGGCTTCTCTTTGAGAAGTTCCCTCCAATCTGCTATTTGTTGCGCTGCGATAATACCCTGTGCTTAATTTTCACAGCGTACCGGTATTTGGCAATGCGAATCGCTTCGTTGTATTTGTTTCTGGACTTGTCATCAACTTATTCGTTCTCTACAGTGGGGTTTTGAAAGAAAGTTCAACCAGCCGTTGTGCCTGGATTAGGCACTTCCATTGTATGATGGATGTATTCCTCTATCCTAACGTAGATACTTTCTGTTATTGACGAACAGACAGTTGGATGGAGTCCGGTGTTACTAGTAGATATTGCGCTAGATAGTAATTTTTTTAGGTATTTTCGTATTTCAGTCTATCATTCCCTTCGCAGATACTTTATAAATCAATAATCTAGAAACTTCGTAGGTACTCGGTTAAAGCCTCGAGCCATGTTTACGTTCACACTTACCGCTGGGCTTTATAGTATTGCAGAATCAGTCGTGGTGGCGTGGTAACCATAAAGAAACAAATTTTCACCCCTCTATATCCGGTAGAGATTTGTTAGCCACTTACAAATATTGGATACCCCGCAAACATTTCTGAAGAGTATGTATTTTTATTTTAGCCACTGAAGCATTTCACTGGAACCATCTTTACGGTAATTTCAATCACAGTATGCAACAAAATCCCTTTGCCTGGGCTGGCAATGAATGATAATCCGATGACACTGCAAGCACATCACACAAAGCCACAATATCATCCAGGTAGAAACACTGAACTGCTACTAATGCTTCAGCGCGAGCAAATCGTACCGAACCGTGAACCGTCCTCTTCGAGCACAAGAACAGTACTGTCGAGTACTACTGACTGGAGTGACTGGCCCGACATCTGACTCTGACACCTCACCTCGCGCTGCTAAGGTCTAGTCGTGGACTTTGTCACTAATAAAAGCCCAGAGCTTTACCGTTTATTATCAGAATAATGGGAATGCAAGATTATTTATAATATAACTTTATAGTAATAAAAAAAATAGCTTAGTAATGCAACTGCATGTGCAATCCGTACCCAAATTACTATTGGTGCTCAATATACTATATTATATGGACTAGTAATACAGATTTCGGCCAACGATAGACAGCTGGGGATTCGTCGAATAGAACGAAACATCTCTCCATGGTTGACGATGATCTAACATACGAAAGTTATATTAGTAGTTTGTTAAATGGCGGGTAAACCTTATCTACTATAGCATGAAAATCGGCGGCATCTAGAATTGGGATGCAGTTCTAACAGACAGTTAGCTGTTTTCACTCAAGCAGTGGTCGATTCTGGTGACAGACGGCTCTTTGCGCTATCTTATTTCGATTGTATTATATGGGTTATATTTGTGGATTATTTATTATGTTATTCATTAGTTCTAACTGAATTGAGGAAATAGAGAATCAGCTCAGAATGTATTACCTTTGCAGCAAACCACTTCTTTTTTATACTATACACTACAGGTACAGTAGAGAGCGCCCTCTAGCGGCTACAGTAAAACTATGCCCATGGTTCGTTTTGTCGTACCAAAAAACCCTTGTATACCAATTTTCACTGTTAATACATCAAATATTGTTCGAAATATACTAAGTGACATATAAATCCGAACACCAGTTTAAACGGTTTATTTTAATAAAATTTTGTATAAGTACTCAATGAAGCATAATAAGTAAATGATAAAAATTTCAAAATGATTGCACTGCCTTAAAGCCCTTTGACCTTTAATAAAGTGTGGATGCACCCTGATGTGCTACGCATTCTCCAACGCGCCTAGGCATGCTTCTGATCAGGTGGTCAATGTCCTCCTGTGGTATCTGATTCCAGGCAACCACCAACTCCTCTCCAAGTGCTTCTAGAGTCTGAGAAGGACGTTGCAAATTGAGCAATCTCCTACCCATCATATCCCACACGTGCTCAATTGGGGATAAGTCGGGAGATCTTGGTGGCCATCGTAACAATGTGACATCATTATGTTGAAAGAAGTCTATTGTGTCTATTGCAACATGTGGTCGGGCATTATCTTGTTGGAAAGTTGGATCTGCCAGGGTGTCAAGATAGGGTAAAAGATGGAGTTCTAGAACTTCGTGGATATAACGCTGTGCGTTCATGTTACCTCTGATGAAGATTAAAGGTGACCTGGAACCATAAGCTATAGCACCCCAAACCATAACTCCAACAGTGTGAGCAACATGTCTTTCAACAAAAAACTGTGGATTCCTCCTTTCACCACGTCGCCTTCTAACCCAGGCACGACCATCGTGCATGCCTAAACAAAATCGAGACTCGTCACTAAAGACAATACTGTTCCATTTCTGATCCCAAGGTGACCGTTGTCTGCACCACTCAAGGCGATTACGTCGGTGTTCTCGAGTTAAAGGGAGACCCAGTGTGGCCGCTATGAAAACAAGCCAAAACTTCTCATTCGTCGGTAAACACTTCGCATGCCAATAGGTCTTCCGTGTTCTGCAAACCATTCATTTGCAATGGACCTGGTAGTGTAGAAACGGTCCCTTAAGGCCAATAATCTTCTCGAAGCCATGCCTGACAACACCTAACCACAGTGTCTACACTTCTTTGCACTCTAAGTGCACTTGCCCGAAAAGAAAGTCCAGCTTCCCGAAGTCCCACTATACGGCCCCTATCAAACTCACTAAGTTGACGAAATCGTACAGGTCTCCGTACTCTAGGCATCGTAACAGATCGTAAAGGATGTCAAGAACCAAAATCCGCCAACGTTGATTCTTTACTGCGGCTGAAATATTCATTTTTAGAGCGTTAGTGAATTAAAAAAAAAGCAGTATAAAAACCGGAATGTCCAACTGATAAGGTTGAAAATTTTTTCACTTGTTATTTACAGTAAGATAAATACATTCACCAACTTTTATTAAAATAAAACCATTTAAACTGGGTGTTCGGATTTATATGTCACTTAGTATATTTGCGTCAGTCTGTTTGGTGGATGTTGATGTCATTTCATCAATTTGACTTGTTAGTTAAATAAATTAAAGCACTGGCTCGCCAACTATACGCACCTGTTAGACACATATTATTAATGTATTATTCATATATGTGACACAAAAAGAAGCATCCGACAGTGGGAAATTGCTTTCCCGGTTGCCTGATGTCCCTCGCCTTTAATTAACCAGCTCCTTAAATATCCATCGCATTTCTCAAAAATGTGCCAAAAAATCAGTTTTAAGCAGTTAGCTACAATTAAACAGACATATAAGTAGGCATACTCATAATATAAACCGCAAAAAACTACTTAGTGTGGAAAAGGATGGATCTGATACTGCTCCGGACCTACTCCTCAAGTTCGCAACTCGTTTCCAACCAGTCACACCAAAATTAGTGACTCGGTACTTCAAAAGTGTATAGCTGTCATCTTTTCGGTCAGTTTTCGCAAATATAAAAAATGTTATTTTTTGGTTTTGAGGCAAGAAATAACAAGACTGTTATTATGATAACCTATTACTGGTGTTCCGAGTACCATTTGCTGTTTTTACATGACCTACATTTTTTCAAAACATTTTTTAAGCTGCAAGGATAACCACTGCTCCCAGGACTCCAATATTTGGCCGAATCATATTGACTTTATGTGTCGGAAATTAGGCAAAAAGATTAGGTATTTTCGTAGAATTTGTGACAATCTAAGCCCATGATGCAGAAGGGTAATCTACAATACAATAATTGTTCCACATATCACTTGTTTTGCATCACCTTTGATTACATGCTCAACCGAGGAAAACCAAAGGTTATGCCTGCACTTCACTATTGGCGATGATCGTTGATCGTGTGATCGTTCATAATAGAGCCGATCATCGTACAAGCATCCACAAGGGCGTCCGTAGTAGTTTGTCAAACGGCAAGAATCAATATGATCCCGCGATTCCCTTTGATGTGTGTCCGAAAAACCGACAATTCACGGGTCGAAGGCGATCAGAGCCGATCATCGTACAAGCATCCACAAGGGCGTCCGTAGTAGTTTGTCAAACGGCAAGAATCAATATGATCCAGCGATTCCCTTTGATGTGTGTCCGAAAAACCGACAATTCACGGGTCGAAGGCGATCATATATCTACAAAGATTTAAACCTAAAGGTTTAGAAAAGTCAATGTCTGTTAAAGGTCTAAAAGTATACAAGAATCTGCCTATCAGTGTAATCTGCAAACACAACTAGTAATGCTAAAATTTTTGAAAAAAGACTTCGGACAGACTATTTTGGTTTGATGTGACGACAACTTTGTAAATTTAACACATTTTTTGTAAATAATATTTATTACTGTTTGAAGTAGCTTGAAGCTAAATAAATCTAAAGGGGGAGGGGGGTAAAACAGCCAACCGAGCATGGTTCCCCCTCCCAAATGCTTCTAACAGATGAGCGACGGGACCGTCCTTCCGGGGGGTCCATATTGACCCACTCGTCAACGTCTGGGAACCACAACCCATTAACCATCATATTTCATTTATGCCCGAGCATCCAGCATACCTGGGAGTGGTAAATCTTTTTTCTAACAGATATTCTAGTGTTTTGTGTTACCGTTTCTTAGAGCAGACCAGGTGCCTGATTCTAAATGAGTCTCGATCATTAAAATTCATTTCGATGGCGCCTTGTGCTGATATTCTGGATTCGCGATGATAATTTTGAATATAGAAAATCGATGTAACCAGATGTACAAATTTTCATAGCGAATCAAGTATTTCGTCACAAGGCGCCATTGAAATTAATTTCAATGGTTGAAACTCATTTAGAATCAAGCCCCATGTTGTAGAGAAGGTGCACTAGTTATTGACAGCTATGAAGTAAAGGAAATATGCCACTGATCTGATCTGTTTAGAGCATGATCAGGTCAGATATGGCTGTCTGTATAGTATTGAATGGAATAAGAAAAATGCAGTCTGTGCACCCACACAGTAGTTAGACGAAACTGAATAAAACATTGAACATCTTGCAACACCGTCGACTTAGCGAGTTTAAGAAAACGAAAACACGAATACGATTGTTGCGAGCAGGAAGAAGAAAAAGTGAACCACTTATACGCGCTACAAGCTATAATTGTTACAACGGTATGTTATGCCATAGCATGTGAATAGTTTTTAACTAACGCCGTCGTCGTTTAGAGCTCGATCGCACACATATTAATTCTTGGTTGATTCAGAAGAAGCGATGTATCTAAAAAAAAAAATTGTAAAGAATTCATCAACCAGGCATGAATTGTTGCATTTCGATATTTAAGGCGTGATTATTCAAAGTAGTTCTTTTCAAAAAATGGTGTCAAGTAAGTTGACTCTGTACGCTGTCATCAGTTAGTAAAGGATTATGTTCGACACAAGTAAGCCATTCGGAGAAAAAGGTTAGCCATGAACATGTATAAGAAAAAATTAAATAACCCTCCCCCTCCATTTATGCATAGATTTCATTTTCCTTAATTTGCTTTGACTCGCGTATCCTGAATTAACGAAGAGTGGACGTGTATTTCGGCTCTTTACTGATGATGTTCTCTTATTCACAGTGCCGTTTATTTTTTTTTCTCTAACATAGAAAATATTTTTCTCGCTGGAAATTGCCAGTCAAGTAATATTTGCTATTTAATAACAGACCAGTGTTTTCATGATACTGCTTAGCCGACTGAAATATTTTTAAGTACTTACTACGACCGTGAATGCTCATATATTATATTCTGCTGTAACAAAGAATACAATAAGTATTGCAGGATTCAAAGAGTTACTATACGAGCTCATCAACTGGATGAAAGCGAAGCTAACAATGCTACCATGAATTATCCAGATAACCACATTTTACAAATGACTAAACAAAGAAGGCGTTGAAATCCTATAAGAAAATGCTAAGATTTTGGGTAGCAAGGAAGTCCAGAAAAAGGCTTCAACATTAGAACACATTGTGCTACCATGAATATAGCTTTGGTTTACTTCTATGATATGGCTTGTACCAATAGGTGAAAAACAAAAATTATTAGATCTAGTATCAATTCCTTGCGTGATAACAGGCCAAACACATAGTTAGTACCCTCATGCCACACATTCTAGCTTCTATACATGATGGAGAGGTCTTAGGATCTGACGTCAACACTTGGGCCTTCATTTACAAAACATTTGTAGGGACAATTCTTGAATTTGCTTGTCCTGTACGGGAAACTGCTTGTGCGCGGCAGAAATCTCATCAACTGCCGCGCAGCAATATCCGCGACAGCTTTAAACTGCAAAAGGAGCCGTTTAGAAAGTCAATGGTATCTCCTCAATCGCGTATTCAACTCTTGAAACAGTCTACCAGACAGGTTGGTTATTGCTACGTCATTTAATAGCTTCAAAGTGTTTTATGATAGGTGTAATAGTGAAAACACTTTATAGCTATGAGCATTTTGTTTTCATTTTTCGTATTTTGTTACTTGTTCATAGACAACCTTTCCTTTGGCAGATGAGGTTATAGTATTGCACTCTTCTCATTTCTATTTTGTGATAATAATAATTTAATACTGTGATATAAATTGTATGGCCGCGTGCGACAAGCTCATTAGCACAGGGCTCCAAGTAAATATTTAGCTAAGCGAAGTTTGCTGTACGCCGACATGCAAGATCTAGAAAAGTGTGAAACAAACGCTGCTTCACATGGCACTCAAAGTGTTAAAATGTTGGATTTATTAGTCTCTACTTTCGCATATAAAATAGTTAACAGCTTCGCAATTTTTGTCATTCCACTCTAACGTCTTAAGGGCGCTGTTGAAAAGTACTTCAATGCATGTCTCATTTCCACCAGAGTTGTTCGGTTCTCCTTTAGCCCAATTTGTGTAATGTGCCGGTCGGCCAGTAGACTCCCATCTCCAGCTGTTGCCAAACTTTTTGCCTGATGTCCAAAATACCATGTTCTCTGTAACTTGCACTAAAACAAGGCAAAATAAAAAATCCTTCTTCCTGGTTGTACCGCGTGGCCAATTAATAAAATATATGATTTAACTACAGAACCCCTAACTATTCCTACGTAAACATACATCCAACAACCGTAGTTTCATCATCTCATTCATTTTTTGATGATGAGCTGGAAAGTTGAAAAGAGTTTTATTTGGAGATAGCCAAATTTTCAAAGTTAAAGAAAAATGAGAATGTCACAAATCGCTCATTTTCTTCGTACTTAGAATGACATTTTTCTCAACTTTTCACTGTTTCAAATACTTAACCGTAGCCGATGTAAAACCACATATGTTTCAATTTTTCAGGTTCAATCGACACGTTTTGCCAATATATTTTATTTATTTGTGTTCCAGGTGACACCTCGATTGTTTTTACCTTTCATTTACATGTTCCTACAAAGTGTGTTGCTTCAAAACTCTGAAAGGTCCTGTAACATCATTTTCATCTTCTCGAAAACTCAAAAACTCGCGAAACATAGGTAAAACATAGACATAAACAAAACTGATAACTATCTGATAACCAACTAACAAAACACCTACATCAACTACAGACGAGAAACAACTCTCTAAGTACGAATTGGTACTAGGTCTTCATGCTTGACAATAAGTTCTGAACTAATGCGTTACAGAACATTGTAGATAAATGACACAAAGATGTGTGCAGAATGAAGTGCCAAAACATACAATAGATGGCAAGTAATCAAAAAGCTATGACGATTTTTGCCAGGTACATTATCAAGCGGGTGCACAATGTCTGTACTAATCCCTTCTTTATCATATTCTCAAACGTTGTGTATACCCCAAAAATAAATAAACTATGAAACTGTAATTTTTTTCATAAAACATGTTATATTTTTGAAAAATAAGTTATCTATATCCTAATATATGAATATAAAAATGAACAAGTCATGATGAAGCTACGGATGTATGTTTGGGAAACGTTGCTCTAAGTTGAAAGGTACAAAATTCACAGTATAATAGCCTTATCCGGGTTCTACAGAAAAAAGTCCCAGAACCGTTCTAAAATGCAATTGGTCGATTTAGGAGACCAAATGTCAAGAAAAAGCATTACAGTTGGAGGTGTTAATACTATCAGCAGTAAACCATATTTAGGGTTCAAAAGCATTTAAATTAAGCTTTTCGTAGCCCAATGTTGACCGGCAAAGAGGACAAAGCCCACATTTTTGCAACAAATAAATCTAGTTTATTCATAAGAGTCAGATAAATGTTTCTGAGACGTTAAAACTACTAGACTGGTATGACTGACAAGCATGACTACTGACTTAAATAGTGCGTGATACTTTATAGGTAATACAAAGAAGTTAAAGACAGTAAATATCTGAGTGCATTACAAGCGCCAAATTATGTAGTATTATGTAGATAACACTTGAAAGATTAGGTCAGATACGATTCCAACCAAAACATGTACACTGAAATCATGGTACTTTATACGTAACGAGTTTATACTCAACCTTTTGAATAACAACTTTTCAGACAAAAATGTTTTGCGTTTTGCAGTAGTTTTTAGGCAACATGGCATTTACTATAATTCCAGTTGACCATGAGGAAAATCGGGTGAACTACTAAGGATGTCACGCTATCGGCGCGTAAACTTCGATTATCCTATGATAAAAGCCGTATGGATATTTCCAGACATCTCGGAAACCCTAATTTATGAAGTAGACAACCTTATATAGAATTAACCTCATTTTGAATGCTTAATATGATGAAGAGAAAATAGTTTTTGAGTTTTTAAAGTCTATACTTCAATTTTTTCTGACCACCTTGTACTATTTGTTATCCAAATCCGGAATCAAAATCCCTCCCTATGCTCTAAGAAACCCGTTCCAGACCATAAGGCAAAGGAGAAAATATGAGAAAAAAACTCGTAATTCATCGTGATAATATTGTTAATTTTACATGCCGCATCCATCTATCTGTAATGATATGGAATTTACGGCTTTTAAACTCGTGTCGCGTACAATAAATGCAAGGAAAATATTTCTAATACAATTATCTTAAAACTACTTATTTGGACTTAACCTAGTCTGGCTCTGCGGTACAGATTTAGAAACTCGCATGGAATCAAAAATATGCAAGATCTTTTATTTGGAATAAGCAATTTGGTATCTGCCTATGTTATAACTGGTATAAGTGCCATCATTTTGAAAATACTTTAGCTGAACTGCTCCTTTCAGTTATACTGTAGGTACATCCAAATTTTGTATATGTTCTCACGTAGTGTATTATACTTAAAATCTTACCTATTTATTATTGTCAGTCTCCGACCCTTAACCACACCTTTCCTCGTCCAACTTCTATCTTTAGTGGCTTCAAATACAGCTCTGACAGTAGCCAATGACAAGTGGTTCGGAAAGCACGATACCATATAGCACATGAATAGAGCGGTATTTCAGAGCCCGACTAAGGTTAATCGTACATGTGGCACTATTGCGATGTTTATTGGTTTTCCAGTAAATCTAATACCTACTGCAAAAGCCCACTGTTGCGATTTTACTTGGACAGTACTTAACTTCCAAACCTCAATGGAGAATCACTACTGTTTCAGCTGTGGTGTGGATATTATTGAAGAAACTATTACCTAATCGTTGACTAATATTTTGTCAATTACACATGCGTATTATTGATTAGATTCCGGTACTTACAGAAAGATTCCAGTCCAGCAATTAAATTTTGACTCTCTTCAAAGGTCTGAATGCTAACCAACTGCATGTTGTGGTAACTACAGAAAAGTTCAACTTGAGCCGCGGTACCCTTTAAAGAGGTATTTGTTGAAAAAAGTTATAAAAATCATAAGCATAACTAATATGATACAATAGTGAAACTTACCCCTAAAATTACCCCATAATAGTAAACAGTGTCATTGAATTTCAGTAACGGTAGATAAGGGGTACTCCCTAATGTCACAGGTTTATGTATATCAGGCAATTCTGTAACAAATGTTCAGCTGATCTACATATCAACTTGTGTATTTTGGTTTACACCATGATAAAGGTTGAACTGACATCCAAAATGAAATATAATTTTTGTGAAGATAGGTTGTACCGATGGTCAGAACAGTCAACACATAATAAACAAAAAAGAGATGTTATGATAAAACTGGTACAATTACTGCATTTTTTAGATCCAATATTGTGTGCTAAATCAAAGTTACCTGTTCTAACAATTGCAGATGTGTTGGAGTCAAAAGGCAATCCAAAC
Organism: Acanthoscelides obtectus; assembly: GCA_963669975.1. Taxonomy (NCBI): domain Eukaryota; kingdom Metazoa; phylum Arthropoda; class Insecta; order Coleoptera; family Chrysomelidae; genus Acanthoscelides; species Acanthoscelides obtectus. Next base: position 56,757,670 of record CAVLJG010000008.1, on the reverse strand, counting down.
GATTTTCCCAGAAAAGTTGCTACAATTACAAAGACCTTAACGCTCATGTTTATGGAAGTTCGATACTAAATACACAGTATGATGTCTTTTCGACACATACTATATATAGTCACTGCGTAGACATAAATATATAAATACCCGTATTAGATTCTTATCTTGATCCAGGTAATTCACAAAACTCAAGTTATATTTTGAATGATCCACTCCAAAGTACAACGTTTTTTAATGAAATTAGATAAAAATTATCAATTATAATATTAATCAGTCTTGTTCACACGTAACCACCGACAATGATGTGCTGCAGTTTAGGAGTTTCAAACCAAATATGGTTCCATCTTGCAGAAGAAAAATTATTTAAATAAATTAATATGAAAAAATAGTTATAGTCTTTTCAAGAAAAAATCCAGTAATATACAATTTTATTTTGTTTTAATATAATTTATACATATTGAAGTTCACACAAATGTATAATTACATTTAATAACTACATTAAAAAAATATAAATCAACTAAAAACATGTTTCTTATATGTTAAGTTGAACGAAGAACATTTTTCAAATTTATTCTTTCAGAGCAAAAGTAATTATTTATAACGATAAATACTTATACACAAATAATAGAAACAATATATAAAAAATTAAATAAGTATACACCATAATAGGTTATAAAGAGTAAAAAGTCATTAGTTGTTGTATTATACGGAGAATAAAAGCAGTATAGTTTAAAAACTACTGCTTTTTTACTTTGATAAATTGATTTACTGATTTTAGGGCTAGGAAATGTAGTTACTATGAAATATTTGACAGAGTCAAAAACTAACTATTCTTGTCAAATTACGTGATCAATGATATATTTTGTAATTGTTATCAAAGGAGAAATGTACTGGCAAAATTTGAAAAAGGCGGTAAACTGGAGAATCTTCATAGCCGCAGTAGATGTGGTTATCTGGAAAGATAAGCCTTATATATTCTTAGCGGACTTGTATAGAAAGGCTTCAACTTCAGTTTATGCTCTTAGCAACCTCAAAAATAATAATTTTTTACCGACTCACTAACCATTGAATATTAAAACTTTTAGGATTTTAGGACCTCAAGACGGTTACATTTTAAAATATCAACTTCGATGAATACATAGTAAGGACCTTTTTCAGTTCAGACTGATTTGACAAAACTTAAATAAAACCTTGCACGAAACAAAAAAAAAATGCGTCAAGCCTAGACCATGCTGTCAAAAAGCACGAAATAGCTATCTGTGGTTGGTTATCTTTAGTCGGACGGACGAAAAAAGTTAGTTACGAATATGTATAACAGAGAAATTAAGCGGATCAAGTCTGCCAAACAGGTCCGTACAATTAGTTCATTATATTCGTTCTCTGCCCTGTCCATCCTAGCAACTCGCGTCAGCTCTCCCCGTCACACGCGACGGAGCGCCCTCAGAGTACCAGTCCGATACGAGGACACATATGAACACCGGCACATCCGCCGATAAAGTCAGCAGACGCCTGTCGAAAAGATTTTTAAATTGTTTTAACGGTAAATGCAAAGGGAAATATATGCTGTGTATAACAGGTGTTTTTTTATACTCCAACTACCACGAAGGCGTAAGGCCTAAACACCCATTGGGTACCGTGGGGCTATGGGGGATACAGGGGAAAGGGGGACGCCACACGGACTCTGGCGAGGGAACACGTGTGCATGCAACATGCACACATTCTGGCTCCGCCTACGAGATCCGCCGGGTGGTACCTCCGCGTTCGACAGTCAGACCGTCTACCACCTACGGACAATCACAACATCCATAGCCAAGAGAAAAATCTCTCCTGGGACAGGATTCGAACCCGCACAGCGCACGGCGACTGATCAGGAGACCGAAGAGTCTACTACTGCGGCCACCGCTGCTGCCCAAAGGCAGCAATAAGTGTATATAATTACCAGGGTTGGACGTATATTAATATGCTAACATCAAAAAATTGTGATACACCCTCCCCCCTACAAACCCCCATCCCCATTTCTTACCCCTAAAATGTTTTTCAAAAAATGTCAAAAATGTCGTTTGGTCGATTTTTACTTTTTCCATTTTTGGCCTTTCCCTCCGCCGTCACTGCACCGAATTTCAAAATTTATAAAGCTTTTTCGTCCTTAGCATAACAGTAATCTTGTGTGAAAATTTCATCTGAATCCGAGGAGTACTTTACAAGGTATAGGCGGACAGACAGACATACAGATAGACAGATGGAAATAAGTGACCTGGTTTTTCGTGAAGAAAGCATCATGTCAAAAAAACCCAATATCCCATTTTCGAAATTTTTCGCGATTCCGCGGCAACGTAACATGTCTGAAATTAATAATTACAGGTATACGAGGAGATACCCAAAAATAACCGGAATAGCATTGCAGTGGGCGGGGCTTGTATAGTACACATTTCTGCCCCTAGAAGTTTACAGCGCAACTCATTACCAGTTCAGTGCCACCTAAGTTGTTGATCTGGCTTGTTTCGTTTTTTACGATGGCAAGCTTTAGTGAACAGCGTGCAGGTGTGAAATTTTGCTTTCTTATCGGTAAAAATGCTGCTGCTTAATATTGAAAATAGCCTACAAAGATGATGCTATTTGAATCGACGAAAATGTTAAAAAAACTCGAGAGCTTGTTGTATTTGGAAGTTTTAAGACGATTGCGAAACAGTGTTCGGAAAAAAAGACCTGATTTGTGGCAGTCAGGAGACTGGTTCTTCCACCACGATAGTGCTATGCTATGGCTAAAAATGACATGGTTCCGCTGCCTCACGCACCCTATTTGCCTGACCTGGCTCCGTGCGACTTTTTCTTATTTCCACGGATGGAAAGGGGTATGAAAGGACGCCGCTTTGACGACATTGAAGAGGTCAAGAAGAAAACGAGGGAGGAGCTGTCAGACATTTCTAAGGAAGACATCAAAAAATGTTTCGAGCAGTGGAAGTACCGGTGGGACAAGTTGTAGTGGACAGTATTTTGAAGGAGATAAAGTTCCCAGGAGAAATGTTTCTCTTGGCCATGGATGTTGTGATTGTCCGTAGGTGGTAGATGGTCTCTGACTGTCGAACGCGGAGGTACCACCCGGCGGTTCTCGTAGGCGGAGCCAGAATGTGTGCATGTTGCATGCACACGTGTTCCCTCGCCAGAGTCCGTGTGGCGTCCCCCCTTTCCCATGTATCCCTCATAGCCCCACGGTACCCAATGGGTGCTTAGGCCTTAGGCCTTCGTGGTAGTTGGAGTATAAAAAAAAAAAAAAGTTACTTTGTGAAAAAGTTGAAAATAAACAGCTTTTAAAAACGAATTCCGGTTTTTTCGGGTACCCCCTCGTAATTATTGAAAAAAAAGAAAATTTCTCCAGTGTATGTGAGACCTTTACGCCTTCTAAATAGATTTTCATGAGGTGAAGTATTTCAAAACTTGAAATGAATACGATACGGAGGTTTCCCGCCTATCGACGCGGAAAGTAAAAAGCAGGATAATAAAAGTAATGGATAGGAAATCAGTGCGGTGCGAATAATAATTAGTATTAATGGCTGCGACAAAGTAAAAGTAAAGTGGGTAGGTAGACATTATCGAGTGTTCAGGCGATCCGATGCTGATTTTAATCGCATTGCTGTCTAGTCAAGTGTGTCACACTCTATCGTACTTTTCTCTGCAGTTAGTCATGTGGTAAGTTTTGTGAAACGCTCTTTATGGCAATTCACTCCTTTGTTGATTACGGCTGTAATGCCCATTCAGGGTTTAATAGATGCTGTAGTGCAAATTAAGATTTTTGAAATTTCGACATGAATGTGGTAAAATTTGAGATGAACCTTCATTATTGTTTTAATATTTCCAATCTGGAAAAAATATTTTTAAATATTTAGCTCACTTTAATAACAGCCAAATAAAAGCTTGTTTTTAAAAATGTATTTCCATATATTTATTTTTTACTTTTTAGTATTTATTATGTCAAATAACTAGTTTGGTAAATTCTATATAATTTTGATATATTTCATTAATAGGACTTCATAAAACTCGTTACTTCATTTGTATTATAAAAGTTCGATAGATATAAATTGTATAGGTAATGATAAATCCATTTTGCGGCGATCGCCATATAGAATTAAGAATGACGTTCTCGGCTTATTGTGTTTTATTATTATACCATTTCAATTGATATCCGTATCATAGCGGTGACCATGGAAATTACAAATCGACATTTAGCGGCAGCCGCCATATTTAATTTAGAATGACGTCACTTTGGCTTATTTCCCTCATCAAGCCCTTTAATTTGATATCCATATGGACTATGGAAATTATAAATCGCCATTTTGCTGCAGCCGCCATATTGGATTTTTTATGCAGCATTTCCTTACTTTTTCGACAGTTTCCTTAGAGTGGGCATATAACTCAGATCATGTTGTTACATTACTTTTCAAAACCCCGTTTAACGGGAAACTTATTTATACCTGGTGTTCTTAATAGAAGCAGAACCGATCGTTGGATTAACGGCAATCATCTATGTTCACAAGGTGGCAGCACAAGGTCCAAATTCAATATTAAATCAAACGCCTTGCCCACTGTTCTGTTCTCTGAACACGCCTATTCATCATGACCTGATAACGCAACGTCGCCAGAAAGGCTCATTTTTGTGATTAAAGGAAATGTTCAACTGGTTGAGAGTTGTCCCGCCGACCAGTGCCCCATTTTCTGTTGACACTGGTTGATAATCCGATCGGCCAGCGATTTTGTGCCAAAGTGGCGCCAAATGGCGACTAAAATGGATAGCTTGGCGATTGGCTACTTTAGTGGCGCCCAGTAAATTGGCGATATTTGGCGATTTACAACACTTCTGACGCCAATTAATTTGTAATAAATTTTTGCTGATATGTGTTTGGATTAATGGAACATAATACGCCGATCAGCAGAAGTTCTGTGCTCTAAGCACAATGGCGTTCATGGTCAAATAGCATGTCAAGGTTTCGCGTTCCGAGCACATCAAAGACATCCCACAGACATGTTTGACACAGTATTCTAATGTAAGATTATTACTTTTTTGTCCGATACCGGGGAGAGAGAGCCCCCCCCCCAAAAAAAAAACATCACTAGGAATTATCGGCAACCTCCCTCCCCGTTTTTCAGTTGTCACAAGGTCATATGAATATTCGCTCCCAGAAGTCCTTCCACCTCAAAATGTCGCTCTGGACCCGCCCCCTGTGTATGAACTTATAGTATCGTTCACTTTACACGTGTCTAACAACCATTCCCTCATCATTTTGAATGAATTGTTCATAGTTGTATTATTATTGTATTATTATTCCTGACCCCCCTCACCCCGCTCTTCAGTTATCGTCAATAGGCTAAAACTGGTAATACAAAATGTTAGGTTAAAAGTGGTTGAAAGTCACGGATGCTTAGTATGTTTCCCTTTCAACGGGTTTCCAAGCAATTTTGTTATTTAGCTAATAAACAAGATTCTCATAGAAACAAAAAAAGCTTGGGAAGAGAATTAGCAATCGCTGATGTCGAACGTTGACATCGGCATCCCATTATGCAAAATGAACTCAACTCGTTCGTAAACATCATCCAAGTTGAAGCTCTTGCATCGTACTAGTCCCACCGTTATTAGCGACCAAGAAATTGCATCCGATCTTATCGATCAGCATAATTTGATTATTTTGATCAATGCACCGTTCAAGATTGCTTCACTGGCTTGGATTCAACCCGTAATGGGATTCTGTTAACCAACCTATTGATCTGTATTATTGCAGAGTTGTCGACAATCGAATTTGATTCCGCCAAACAGCAGTTCAGAAGCTTAAAGTACACCACTCACAGCGAATAAGGAGTACCTATAACTGGCCAACATGATTCAGCTGCATTTTATGGCACTGGAATAGAAATATGATGCAGTACTGAACAGTTTATTTTTTCTTCAAAAGCTAGTTATACACATTCTTAGCATTCGGTTAACTTGAAACATTTATTAGAAATATCACGTTTTGGCGATTCTAAACGCCATCTTCGCCGACAAATTTCGAAAATGAGATATTCATTTCCGTCGGCCTGCCTGTCTACTAATCCTTGGCCCATCTATGAACTTGGAAAGTACCGCTCGATGAAATTTCCGCACAAGGTTACATCTATGCCAAGAACGAAGTTTTTGAAATTCGGTCCAGTGGCGGCAGAGAAAATGGCCTAAAACGAAATAATAAGAATTGCTCTAACTTTGTTTTTTTTGACGTTTTAGAAGATCCCAGCAAAGTATGTAGTTGGGTTGTAGTGGGTGAGGGAGGGTATATCTCAAATATTTGATGTTGGTATACTTATACGCTTCCAGCCACGGTAACTCTACGTACCTCTTAGATATACTTCAATCATCATCTAATTTATCCTTAAAACTTAAAGAATGAAGGAGAAATATTTCCAACCGCCGCGTGTCGATAGTACGTGGTTCGTGGTCCGACCGATACATGTGCATCCCAGTCAGCTGCCGCTGCTCGACTGCTATGTGGATGTGGATTGTCGATCGTCATCCACGCGAGATACAGTCATGGCTTCTATTGCCCTTTCCAGACTCACGCGCGGATCGCGCGCGAAGTCGCGAACTACCCGCGGCCCATGAGTGTGGATCCCATTCGCGTATTCTTCGCGGCTTCACGTCGCGTTCGCGCGTTGTTCCCGTTTGTTGTCGGTTTTTTGTCTCGCGACAAAGGGTTCGCAAGGCGCAGACATACCGCGAACATGACTAGGTTCCTCATTCGCTGGTGTTCCAGCTGCCTCATAGCGAGTGCCGGGAATGGTTGTGTTTTTTCCACTTCTTTTCAACTGCTCTAGTTTCACTTGTATATGAGTAATTATAAATTGTCAAAGCGCAAAGTATCCCTGCAGTAGCAGTAGCAATTTCACCATCCATACTAGTCAAGAGCGCCAACTAGACTGTGAAGCAGGCGCGAACATTTGCCAGTGTGGAACTGTAGGAACTTTCGGGATCCGCACCGCGATTTCACGCCGTGATCCGCGCGTGAGTCTGGAGAGGGTATATCATGTGCGTCCGCAGAAATTTTTCTCGGGGCGGGAGGAGGCCATCCATCAGCAAGAGATGACTGTGTGAAAGCGTACCTCTGGCTGCAACCTTTTTGAAGAGCGAGGGATAGCATATTTTTTCAGGAGGCCAAATTTTAATATCCTCTCCACATTCAAGCGCGGATCACGGTAATAAGAAACAATATGTGGTACATGCATGATGGTGCACCAGCGCATTTCAGTGTAGCGGTTCGTAATTATTTACAAATCGTTGGATTGGCCGCGGTGGGTCCCAAGAATGACCACCAAGGTCCTCAGACCTCAACAGTTTAGATTTCTTTTTGTGGGGCTATCTTAAGACACTAGTGTACACATGTCCCATTAAAACTGTAGAGGAATCAAGAGAAAGAATAGTTGCAGCTTGTGATAGAATAAAAACATTCCAGGGATATTTCAACGAGTGCACAATTCCATGAGAAGGAGGGCGGAAGCATGGATACTAAGTGAAGGGGGCCATTTTCAACAATTTTTGTAAGTTGGTTTTAATGTAATGTTTATGTTGTCAGTTGTTATTCATTACCCCTAATGTGTTTAATTTTTCCAATTAAATTAATAATAATTTTGCAAGTTAGACAATAGAACGGTTTTTATTTTTTTACTCAAAAATGTCGCATCGAAAAAAGCAACTCAAGAGAGATCATTTGTTTTAAATTGAACGGGGAATTCAAAAATAATTTTTATTTGGCAATAAACCATTGGCGTACCATTTTTTTCTTAAAAAATATCGACGTCAATACCCATACGCACGCCACTGTTAAAGCTAGAAATTATTTTTGCATTGAAAAATATTCAACTTTATTTAATTTCAATACGTACTAAATATCAGTGAAATATCAGAAGCGGTTCTGAAAATATTAATCAATTTCCATTTTCTTCCTAAAACTTCAAAACCCCGAGTTTTTGTAAGGAAACATTTTTGGACCACAGTTTAAAAAGCAAACTAACATAATTTTTCATGTAGATTCACACCCTTAAATATTCTCATATCATTAAGGAACACCTTGTATAAGTAAAACTAAAACAATGGAAAAAACACAACCACTGCCGGCACTCGCTCTGAGGCAACTGAGCCACCAGCGAATGAGGAGCCTAGTCATGTTCGCGCCTTGCGAACCCTTTGTCGCGGGACAAAAAACCGACAAAAATACTTTATCTGAAGTCACTTGAAACACTGTGGAATACCGGGTGCGTTTTATATATCTATATTTAACACGCTCTGTTGCTGCAAACATCGCCAAATTTCGCAGCAAATATCCCCCGTATAAGAGATCAAAGGCAGTTTCACCGGTCCACGTGGAGTAAAGCACGCCTATGCGTGGACACAGCCAATCAGAAAGCGTGTATTTCAGAGCTCGGAACAAGTGCAGGTGGCTACTGAAAATTGAAACAGTTTAGCCAGTGACGTGTAGCGGTGAATAAACGTGTTTTCTTTAGTCTGTCCGTGTTTTTTCATAGATTTTATTAGTTTGTGTGTTTTTGACTTTTGAATACTCAGTTTACTTGTTGATTTAATTGTTGTGTTGATTGTTCTTGTGTGTCCTAAATATGGCTCTTTGGAGACCTTGGGAAAATGCTCCAAGCCGCGAGGAGATGGTTGATGAACCTGTGCAGGCAGAATTCTTTCATAAAGATTTAGAGGAACAGACCCAAAGAGTAATCCTAAATATGTATGATTGTCTGAAAAACGAAAATCCAGATTCCTCGCAAAATCAAATTTTAAACAGAATTTGTATCCTGACAAAAATCAGTCGGTCTACCATTTATCGGGTTATAAAAAGGGGAGATGTAGTCAACCATTCCTTCCACAGAAAGCGCATAGGGCAAAAATTAAAAAGAATAGACGTGGGTTTTCAGGAAGATATTCATCGTATAATATACGGATTTTATAAAGAAAATTTGGTGCCCACGTTGGAAATGATACGGGATAAATTAAAAGATTATTCTGAAGATTTTTATAATTACAAATGCTTAGACTCACTGCACTGTATTGTAAAACTGTGTGGTTTTCAATACAAAAAATTAGATAAAAGAATGGTGATTATGGAGTCGTCTCGAATCGTTGAATTGCGCCAAGAATTTTTGCACAAAGTTAAAATCTATCGAGAGCAGAAAAGAAATCTGATTTACCTGGATGAAACGTGGTATGATACCCATGATGTTGTGCAGTACGGCTGGGTTGACGACAGCAACAAGTGCATTTTAAATGCACCATGCAACCGTGGAAAACGAATCATTATTCTCCATGCTGGCAGTGAAAATGGGTTTATACCTAATGCCTTGCTGTTATCTGCCAAAAATATCAAAGAATCATGTGCCGACTATCATGAGGATATGACCTCCGACTTATTTGAAAAGTGGATAGAGCAGCAGTTAATACCAAACATTTCCCCAAATTCAGTGATTATTATGGACAATGCGCCATACCATTCCCGACAGAAAAACAAAATTCCGAATACAGGCACAAAAAAACAAGACATTATTGATTTTATGAAGGATAAGGGAATGGAAATACCACAAAAATCAACCAAAGCCATATTATTGGATCTTATTAAAAGACAAAAATTTGAAAAAGAGTATGTTGTTGACAATCTGCTTCAGCAAAATGGCCATGAAGTATTACTGCATTTTTAACCCGATTGAGTTGGTCTGGGCTGCTTTAAAAAAAAAAGTAAGAAAACATAATCAGACCCCTCAATTAAGTGAATCGCTATTGGCCACAATAAGAGATGCAGTATCTCATATTGCTGCCACAGACCTATGGAAGCAGTGTTCTAGGCATATTATTGAAAAAGAAAATGAATATTGTGTTTTGCCTCCTGTAAATCCCGTTGTAATTCCTCTACAAGATGACTCTAGCGACAGCTCCGAAGGCGAGGATGATATATAAATACCTATAATGTAAGTCTTTATATACCTTTTTATATACCTACCTGCTATGTAAATATTTGCCTATGTCAAACGTTGGAATTCTGTAATTTTTCCATTTCTTAACTTTCAGTCAACATAAATTAAACTCCCAATATAAGTATTTTTTATCCCAAATCAAAAAAATAAGAAGATAGTAAAATCCATTTATTGTGATATAAAAACATTTATTATTATCGTTCTAAATAAATGCCGCACCCCTATGATACGTCATGAAATTACAAAGGACGCGCCGACCAAAGGTTTTTATGCTATTTCAAGTGACTTCAGATACACTCATACGCGACGTGAAGCCGCGAAGAATACGCGAATAGGATCCACACTCATGGGTCGCGGGTAGTTTCCCAAAGTGGTACAGAAAGGTTTTGACTATCTTGATCCAATTAAATTTTCGTAGCTTACTTTTTTCTTATATGGGTGGCTTGTGCCGAATATAATCAGTCAACCTACATAATGCCATTTTTTTTTGTAAAGAACTGGCACAATATGATAAAAATTCGAAATAGTTATATTCGTTCACAAAACTTTTATCAGGCATTTGTATGTCCTAAAAGTTTTGGCACAAAATTCATTGGCTTTAATTTTAACAAACACAAAATAATATCAAGTTGCCTTTGGAAACAAAAATTTGTTTACTTACTGTACTGGCAGTTGACATTTATTTATTTTGAAGTCTTCGCTTTACGATGTCATATAAATTAGAAATAGAAGCATCTACAAGTTGGTTGGGCGAGTACCTAGAGCTGAAATCTGTCGAATTTTCCAGAGTGGAAACGTTTCACGCAGAACCATTTATCGAATAATAGCGGAGTGCGAGCATGTCTGAATCTCCCAAAAAATGGAAGACCACGTGCATTTACTGCACAGAGATCAGAGAGCTGGTGAAAAGAGCAAAAAATCAGGTTGGAATGTTAACAAGGAGAATGGCTCGTCAATACAGATCTTCTAAGAGTACTATATCGTTGGAATTGAGAAGGAATGGTCTTAAATATCGAAACAGACTTAAGTGCCCCACATACTCTCACGCGCAACTCCTTCGTATACCAAGGTGCTGTCGTCAATTGGGGCGGGTACACTTTGCCAATGGAAAAATCATTATTTTAGATGACGAAAAGTATTTCATTTTGGGTAATTCTGAAATGAAGGGAAACGACGGATTTTATACGGACAGTGTAGGGGAATGCCCTAACAATGTTAGATAAAAACATAAAGTGAAATTTGCAAATAAAAGATTTCAATAGTCAGAGCTACATTGATAACTGTCTTTCCAAATTGCTCCAGTTTATCCACGAACATTATGCTAATGACCATATCATGTTTTGGCTAGATCTAGCATCATGCTCAAGAGATATCAAAAACTGGTTACAACACTACATACCTTTTGTTTCCAAAAACGATAATCCTCCAAACTTGCCGCAGGCTCGACCATTAGGGGTTTTTTGGGCTTACTGTCAGAGAGATTCGAAGAAAGTTGCGTCTGGTACAGTAGAATGGGCCACTCCACATAATTCGATAGTACAGTTTCGTTTAAGCATTGAGTTGTGATTTATGGTAGCTAGTTGGTGTTTAAATAATCAAATCCGATAAATATTTTGTGCCAAAACTTTGAGGACGTACGTTAATAGCAACTACTTTCATGTTCATAATTGAAAATATGTTGATCGGTTCAAAGATCCATACTGAACGTAATATGCCGTCGTTTGCCACTTGAAAGCATCGTTAGTGAAATTAAGAAATATTTAAACGAGACGGCAATTCCATTAAGGAATAGCTGAAACGGCAATGACCATAACTGTATAGGCTCGACTAATTTACTCGGTAGTGAGTTTTTGATGTTCTGTTATACCTATTACATCTTCGAAGCGCACGTTAAAAATGCGACGGACAATATGTTTGTATCTGCAATATGGGGAAGTGTGATTTGAGCCTGGGCACAATGATACTCATAATAATGAAAATCATTATACAGTGACTCAAAAAAGTATTGGAGCACCTCATTTTCTTGACTCTCAATAAGGAAGACGAATTTTTGTTACTAAATTTATTTAAAAATTAACATCCAAATCGTAATTTTTGATGGCATCAGATTGAGCAAACTAAAAATAATATAAAAATAATAATATGAAAACTAAAAACACTGAAAAACAAACAAGTAAATAAAATTTCACGAAATTCATTTGGTTAGGATTGATGGCAGACAGAAATGTTTTCAATATTGCGTACCCCTGCTATCTAATCTCACCGCACGGTGCTCCGGTACGGCTGACTTATCTCCGTACTGCAGCGTTCAGAAATAACCTTATTGTCGTTGGGCGACTATCATGCAAGAGGAGCGACAGTGCTTATAGGGACTATTTGGGTTCTACCTACAGGGCAAGAAACATATACACCTGATGGACAATAACTCACTGCAGCGGTGCCACGGTGCCGGTGGGCGCTGCCGCGCAGATATTGAAAAGCCTAAAACCAGGGCACCGCGGGTCCACTGAGGAGCTTAAATAAACTTTGTTAATCAGATTTTTGAGTTGCCTAAGGTTAGTAGAACTTGTAAAAACCTCCCCAGGTAGATTATTTCACAATCTCGATACCCTAGGAACAAAGGAGCGGTCGTATCGGTCTATTCTGAATGTACGAAGTTCGACAGGACCAGGATGGGAGGCCGAAGTCAAGCGGGTTTGTCTGGCGGGCACATCATGCGACGGCATCGTCGGGGAGAGCTCTGAAGAGCAAAGCCCGTTGACATAGCGGTATGAAAGTGCTAGATCGCCGACACCCCAAAGGGTTCTGAGACCGGCCGTTAGAGAAGCGTCGTCAGCCCGTCTTTGCTGCAGACATGCCCGCATCTATTGGGCAATATTTCGGTTGTCCTGAAGCATTGGTATGTGTTACTTGGACGACTTGTTTTTACATGCGCCGTGTAAAGGTAAGTTTCAACTACACTCTATAATTAGCAGCATTTTATTCATAAAACATATATTTGCAAGGTACCGCTGCGGATGTCGCCATATTCAAAAAATACCATCATTATAGATAGTATCACGACCATGTTGCGTAGTGACTAGCCCAAATACTCAGCGTCAGATTTTCAGACTACACTATAATTTCGTAGCATGTACAACGTTATAAAACGACAGTAATAAAGTAATTTTGAACCGTTGTACGTAATAGACTGAGATTGACCTTGTCTAATAGGTTCCGGTCACTACCTGACAATGCCCTTGATTACATACAATTATTATGTCACCATCAGTGATGTATACAGGTAATCGCTCTTCGTTTTTCACTGCTTAGTTGTTTGTAGTACAGTAAGCTTGTATACGTTCCTTACAAATCCTATATGACAAAGTAGTTAACATGTATGTAATGACACGTTCTAAAAAATGGCGGCAAATATCTTGACTCTGCAATTCCCACGTAACGCTGTCTTCAGTTAGTTCATGAACTTTTATCTATAGCACATGTTAGTCCCTCTGAGCTAGCTACAAACGTGTATAACAAATAAATTAAATGGATAAAGTTAGATCATCAGGCATACTCTCGAGTCCCCACAGATTTATGTGTTAAACCATAACCGTCAGCCAAGATATTGTAACTTCAGATAGAGAACGCCGGCCATGCAGTCAGATGCACACAAGTTTTAAGGGCAAATATACAAGGAGGTCTGTGATTTGTGAAATATATACTAATAGGTGCGTTAAATTACTGAGGATTGGAAGCGTATAAATATGCTGCCGCAAAAAAATCAAATATACTCTCCCCCAACCCCCAGCCCCCGACTTCTAGCCCCTACAAAAATATTCTTGAAAGCGATCAGGAGCCTCTGACATACCAAAACACGAGATTGAGCGGTTTTGTATTTTTTTTTTCGTTTTACCGATTTCCAAAACTGCAAATCTTTTTCATCTACGGAAGGTAGTAGGCAAAATTTCATTTCGGTAATTTACAAGTTTTAAACGGGCCCAGGATTACCGAAAAGAAAGACTGACAGACCAATAGAGATTATTGACATGGTTTTTCGTGATGTACAGTCTGCGATAACCAAAAATTAGCCAAGTTTAGCCTGAAAAACAAGGTTAAAATCGGATTTAAAAAAATAATAAAATAAATAAAAATGAAGGTGCCTTTAGTTTGGATACCTGTCGATCTGAAAAATTATAGTTTTTAACCGAGTTTTTAAGCATTGAATATACACGCATGGTAACCCAAACAAAATTGGCGAACTTTTGGTTTTCGCAGACTGTACATATCATATAACATCTAAAAAACATAATATCTCATTTTCGAAACTTTTCGAGATTACAATGCTCACTCAGCAGTGGGCGTGGGAAGTAAAAAACAGGTTTTTGAACCTGACAGGTGACAAAAGTGCTGTGAGAAAATAATACAGGATAAAAGATTTTATACTACCTATAGCACCATATTACTTTGTTTTACTTCCCATGTCACTGGCAGTCATTGTACTGGAAGAAGATCACCCTTGTGATCGAAACGTTTATAATAAATATGTTTTAACACATGTGGCTTCGATTGGACAGAAAAATATTGGGGATTATCGACATAAAAACCACAGGATAAGTTTCAGATCTTTCAGTACTTTACATATTTAAAGTTGACGATTTTTATATAGTTAAAATGACTTCAGATTTTTTATTTACTTACACATGATTTATTTCAGTATGCATATTTCCTTGTGGAACGCTCAATGATTGTATCATTGATCCACTAATTTTATATAGGTCCTTTTTGTTACAGCATAAATTAGGTTGTATAGGAAATAACTATGGCGATGTAATTATACGGTCTCTTGTCTTAAAATTCTTTTGCGGCAAAATGACATGAAGATTGCACCTACATTACTTGCGTGTTTTTTTATTCAGTTCCTGTATCATGCACCAATAAATGTAATAAACACATGATACATATTTCAAAATCATTCCAAATTTTATTGTTCCGAGAGACTATCAATGAGATCTAAGGAATAATCCATTCTGACTATCGCATTTTTATTGTCTATCCCGCAGAAGCGCTGAAAGTGTTATGTCATCGTGAAATAGCAAAAACGGCTTAGAACAAGTCTGCCAGTCAGCCGTATCGTTCGTAACGGTTCCTAAGAGGTCTTCCATTGATAACTTCAAACTATGTTCGCGGCGAGCGGTTGTAGTTTTGCCAGTGATTGCCATCTGCGTGGGCCATTCCGCGGTGAAATGAGGATAACCCGTTTTTCTGCTACGAGGATCATTACGATACTTCTAAATTCTGTTACAGGCGTAAAATGAATAGTGTAATTAATAGTACACGATATAACCCTCTCACACTGTAAAAGGGCCAGATAAGGCTCAGTCTCACATTTGGGATGCAGCCGCACCAACTGCCCTGTTCATAATCGATGCTGTTCAGAGAACTGTCCTACTATTCGATGACACTTCTCTAACGGTTTCAGGCTCCTTCCATACAGATGGGCGGTCAGCGATCTGGGTCTCTTCTATCACTATGCCAATGGGATTTGCTCCTCAGAGGCCACCACCGTGATGCCGCCTGCCAGACGGACCAGTTACGACCCTGAATCTTATCCGACTTACATCCCGAACTAGCCGGTACGACCATTACTTTATTCCTGGTGTGGAACAATCTGCCTGAACAAGTTTTTCCCAGGTCGAAAATCGGATTCTTTGAGTCGCAGTGCGTATGTATTCAGGTTTCTGCCTCTGAGGTTTCATAAGTATCAAAAAATATTATGATATAGTGTAACAAATACATGGAGTACCACAGTTACAAGTGGCGAAGACTGGTCATTCATACTTAACCATGTCAAGCTCATTCTGCTACCTTAACCTGGATCTTAGCCTACAGACGGCCTAGGCGGCCTTGGTACCAATCTGACGGGTCAGGAAGAGTCATAACATGAACATATAATTGAAACTGGAGAAAAAAATAAAAATAATTAGGCATTTCATAAACAAATCTTATAGGTTTTTATGGAAAAGTTACTAATAAAGTTTTGGTCAAATGAATTAATTTCACCGCATTGTCGTGAAAGATCGTTGAAATATGGTTTGTGTTGCGGCAATGTGAGGAGATGGTTGTGCGTATTCAAATTGTTAATCAAGTTCCTATAAACAAGCTTCTGCCTAAGATAGCAGGGAACAGAAGTATTTAATATTTTGATGTCAAATGAGACAAAGTTGTGTTTGAACATATTGATTATTTTTAACCAATTCATGGAAGCTATTGAGGGAGAAACGTTTTTAAATTGTTTACATAGCGGGAGCATGTATTTTAAACTTTTTGTTATTTCGTCCAGATAGGGATAATAAACAATGTTTTTCCTTTTCATTTGGTACCTCCATTGCGAAAAGAGAAAAGAATATCCACCTTTAGCTTCTACGTCTGATAGTTAATGTTCTGTTTGATTATTGATACTATTGGCAAGATGCTTCCTGTGTGGAAAAATTACAAAAAGTAAATAGAAAAAATGTGTCAATAAATCATTTGACATGGACAGCCACCTTATTAAATACTAATTTATAGAAATTCAAACTGGATAACAAACTGCATAATGGGGTTTACTCTGATAAAATTCCAGTTAATTCGTATTATTATTTTGAAATGACATGAAAAAAGTGTATAGTAGTTTTCCCCGGAATCCGGCAATTTTATTGCAGTTAACGCTCAAATTCAGATAATTATAAAAATAGTAACGTCGAAATTAGGGTTTTCATTTGGTGTCTTGCCGCAAACTAAGTTTGCACAAAAAATAGAGTGCCACAGACAGAGCGTAATTATATTAGTTAAAGATAAAAATGCGGCAATGGGGATTTATACTGCGGTGCTTAGGTAAAAGGCAGTACAGTCGATTTACTGCCTTTTTATATTTTCATATACATTATTAGTTATTTTTTCATTCGTCAAATGTTTCAATATTAATTACAATTCCTAGCAAAAAAATCCGTAAATCAATTTTACAAAGTAAACAGTAGTTTTCAAACTATTACCAGTTTTATCATCTGTATGATCCAAGTTAATTAAGTTTATTAAGATTTTCATGTAATAGTTCTATTATGTGTGATCAACTATTGATAGTGATAAGTTATTTGGCTCCGAAAGAAAAAATTGAAAAAATATGCGTCAAGTGAAGTTAACACATCAGAAAACCTGCTTTTTTTGTTTATCAGGGTGAATTGAGTCATTAATTTTCAGACAGAATATAAACCAGGTGTAAAAATAAAAAAAAATAACCAAAAAATTTGCCTGTTTTAGAAGATTCCCGACAGTATTGGCGGACCGTATTTGATCGTGAGGTCCCCTGTGAGGTCTTAAGTCACCTGATTCACGAGCCCGTTGTACTACATTAACAAAGGCACGAGGGGTTGGTTGCACTCGATTGGGAAACCGATCCGCATAAACATGTGCCATTTTTTATTTCGTTTGAGCCACGCAACAGATACAACTATTCACTGACACTTACTGTATACAAATGAATGAAATAATTCGTTCCAAATTCTTTCGCTTTTTTGTTTCCGATGCGATGAACCGATACGACGGATTATATCCGTTGTCGCCAAACACGAGCACATTGAGACAGGGCGGTACTCAAACTTCCAAAGGGCTATAACTTTGTTACTTTAATTTTACCAGAAAAATGGTAAAGGAAAAAAACATTTCTTTTGATCAGATCTACTCACTGTTAAAATAAATGACTCAACTTCGAAGTCACCCTGTATATTAAACTGAATTCTTAGATGCTGAAAATATGTACTGTTGTGCTATTTATGTGAATTTCAATATGAATAAATTATATTAAAATAAAATTCTGCATTACTGCGTTTTTTCTGTGAATTAATAATATTGATAGATTATGAAAACTGGGAAAAAGCAGTAAATTTGTTTTTGCAGAGTTAAAAGCAATAAATTACATGTTACTATTTGTTGATTTGCGACAAATAAAGACGAAATATCATTTATTTTAGGCCTCGACAATAGTTATGATCCGAAACCACATTTAAATGCCTATAAAGTCATGTAACTTTCCAATATTCATTGTAATCATACTGTTTATTCAGTTAAAAAAAATCCAGAACTTTGTATTCAATTTTCTCAGACTTCGATGTTAACACTTTACTGCATTTTAAGTCCGGTATAGTCTTCTAATAAAATGTTTGTTTGGTTACCAAAAACAAAATTTGTTTTTACAATAAAAACAATTTTACGAAATTAGTGATGTGTATCGATCATTTCAATTTTTATACAATAGCTTTTTAAGGTATCTTTATCAGACCTTATGGAGGAGCAATCAAAGATTTTACTCGAAAAGTGGCTGGGCAAAGCGGATAGACCAAAGCGAAAATTTGCCCACCAAGAATGCGTAGAGCAAACGAAAGAAGCTGAGAAAAGTCCTTATCAGTTTCAATCAAATGCCATTTTGACCGGCGTAAACGTTAGATTTGACCTCGGCCACGGTCAGAATCCATAGACGAGACGCGATCATTCTCACTGATAAAATCAGCAGCTTCGAATTGGTGCATTTTATCGTGTGGTCGCTTGTATCGATTCGGATGGAGGCGATGGCCTAATTGTCGGATGCTGGCCGGAAACAATGGACCGAGTCCGTGGGGAGTTGCTTCGGCTGAAATGCGAATAGTAGAACTCGAAATATACACATATGACCCGGCAGTTGACCTC
The DNA here is from genome assembly GCA_963669975.1 of Acanthoscelides obtectus. Classification (NCBI taxonomy): domain Eukaryota; kingdom Metazoa; phylum Arthropoda; class Insecta; order Coleoptera; family Chrysomelidae; genus Acanthoscelides; species Acanthoscelides obtectus. Next base: position 56,738,989 of record CAVLJG010000008.1, on the reverse strand, counting down.
CGAAAAAGCTTGGGTCAGAGTACTAATCTAATTCTGTTTGAGAGAACACAAAACAGAAATGTACTACCATTATTACATACATCAATTAGCTTTTATCGTCGACTTAACCACTGAAGACGTATTCAACGATTAACTTATAAAATGTATACTGTGGGTATCGCGAAAGGTGAATAACAAGAATGGTTAAAAACTCTATCTTTTTATAAAAGTATAATATAGACCAGTGTTTTTCAAAGTGGGCGATAACGCCCCCTCATGAGCCGTTTGATATAGCATACTATACACACATACAGACTACATACAAATGCATACACACTAAACTTTCTTCCTTTATATGAATAACGTGTTATTATTCATTTTGATTTGTAACTTCTGGGAAACAGTAAATAAATTAGTGATTTATATCTCTATAAATATATAGGGTGGAAGAAAAGTATATTTTGTGTCAAGGCGCAGAAAGTGAAAAAGTTGAAACGACGTGAAACTATGGGGTAGGGAGCTCAACTTAACAAAAATTTAGTATTCTATCTACAAAACTTACAAGCTGAGTGTTTTTCTCAGACTAAATATCCTATAGCACCAAAAGTAGCGTACCTATAGCATAATATACTATACGAAAGTATATAGAGTATTACATTAGACAAAATGTGTATTGCCACGTACTCATGAGCCACCCTGTAGAGGGCGGCATATTTTCAGGATAGTTGCCTACAATTTTTCTAAAAAAACTTTTTTATATATACAGGATTTGTCCGGAAAGTAGTAGGACTCATTTTCTTCCGCAATGACTGTACTTCGGAGAGTGCGCGCACCGACTGATTCGGTAGAGGGCGTTCCTAGCTAAGGAATGAGCGGCTGGTCAGTTGTCTCCGAGCACTTGGAGAGTCAGGACAGGCATTTTCGCGCGACGTGTTTCTGTGAGTGGTGCAAGTCGAAAATGCAGCGTTCGTTAGAGCAGAGGTACGCGATTAAATTCTGTGTGAAACTAGGTAAATCTACGACATAGACGTTTGATATGATCAAGCAGGCTTACCCAGGTGTTGCTTTAGCAAGAAGTGGTGTGTTTCGGTGGCACCAGGCCTTTTTGGAGGGCCGGGAAGAGGTCGCTGATGAAGACCGTGCTGGAAGACCTTCGACTTCGACAAACACCGATATTGTGCCAAGAAAATTTGAACATGTGTGAAAGTGACCCCCAATTTTTGAATAACGTAATCACAGGTGACGAGTCGTGGATCTTTGAGTATGATCCCGAGACAAAGAGGCAATCTTCCGAGTAGCACACGACGGCGTCTCCTCGCCCAAAAAAGGGAGAATGAGCAAATCCAAAGTGAAAACGATGCTCATTGTCTTTTTTGACATCAAAGGCATCGTCCACCATTAATTTGTCCCTCCTGGACAAACCGTCATCGCCAAGTTTTACGTGGAAGTGCTCAGCAGACTCAAACGAAGGGTCAGTCGGGTCCGACAAGACATCGCAGCCGACTGGAAGTTGCACACGACAACGCCCTGACTCACACCGCCTTTCTTGTGAACGGCTACCTGACCAAGGCCGGCATCCCAACGCTTCCGCAGCCGCCCTACAGCCCAGATGTGCCCCCCGGACTGTTTTCTGTTTCCTCGCCTGAAAAGGCCGATGAAATGCAAGCATTTTGAGACGACAGAGGGGATCCAAGCAGCATGCGCCGCGGCTCTCAAGGCTATTCCGGAGAATGCCTTCCGTGACGCCTTCAATGCTTAGAAATCGCGCTGGCAGCGCTGCATCGACGCAGAAGGAGCCTATCTTGAAAGTTTTTAAAGAATTGTAACGATTGGCTCAATAAATTTTTTTAAATCGACTCAGTCCTATTACTTTTCGGACAAACCCTGTATAATACTAACAATAACAAATAGTTCTCATTGCCAAGATAAGCACACAAAAAATAACATAGAGCTTCTAACTAGTTTACTGACAAACAGCAGAATTCGGATATTGCTACCGTATGAAAAGATACGCTCTTCCATTCAACCGACAGAAAATATAATAATTCTCCATCTAGACCTGACCATGATACCCTACAAACAATAAAAGGGTTGAACAACAACTGTTGTATCCACGAAAAAAGAGTTAAATTTTAAGTGTCCCATATTATACAGTCATCAGCCAATAGAAAACCATTCATTGTTTTTACAATGAATTCATTGGCAAACACCTATAGGTATATGAAATCGGTACCTTATTATACAGCCGTACAACATTGTCAGAAAAAAGAACCTTTGAAAAACGATGCACAGAATCTAGTAGTAGGAATTAAATAGCGTGAGAAATAAGTCTATTATTACTATACTATTTCAAGATTACTGTATCCTGTTTTTAATACATATGTGACAAGCTCCGAGAACCTGAGTGAATAATCTAGATGCACACCCAATTTTTTTGTTACATATTTTAGAATAACTTTTTCATTTTGTACGCTAATATTTATTTCACTCAGGCATGTGTTTCGAGCTTTACTCCTACCAAAAAGCATCACAAATGATTTCGGTGGGATTAGTGTTAGACAATACTTCTCAAATGACAATGCTAAAGTTTCAAAATCCTCATTCAATTATCATACAAGTAGGCTTTTTCGATGTCATTCTCTTCAGTTGTCATAAATAATAATAATAATAATCATATTTATTTATTCCTGAAACACAACACAGAGAATAAGTAAATAAATATGAAGTAAAGGCCCATATGAGCCATTGCCTATACATAGAGCAGTGATGTTTAAACTGTATTAGGTCTTGAAATATGAACAGAGAACTAATCAACGAATTATTTGATCACATTTACTATTAATTTGTATACGTCTGGTCTTGCCAATGAAAAAATCCATTCTTTTAACATTTTCTTGAACTCATTTCCAAAGCGTAGATCCTTTATATCGTCAGGTAAATGAATATATAATATTGGGACTAAATAAAGGTGTGATCGTTGCGTTATAGATTTATGTGATCTAGGTACAGCTGTTTCTCCTAGTTTATGAATTGTGTGGTGATTATGTTTAATTTTTTGGTCGTTATTGATGATTTTGTGATAGCTGATTGTAGCATGTAAGAGATAAAGAAAGCTATTTTAAATCATATACATGTGTATTTTTGTACAAGACATCAGTTGGACACAATTTTGGTTTGTTGAACAATGCCTTTAAAATCATTTCCAAATATCCAAATTATGAATATGAGTTGAGCATGTAGCTCCCCATGCTAATATACCGTAGATCAGGGCTGTCCAACATTACGGCCCGAACTCCTTTCTTGCGGCCCGCCTCACGGGTCTTGTATACCGCACATGTATAAATTACTCTCAAATATAGTGTAGTATATACCTATGAAACCTCAGTAATAATGTTGTATAGAAAGATTTTATAATGCGGCACTCCAAACTGCATTCTTTTTTTTGAAGTGGCCCTTGGGCCACATTAAGTTGGACAGCCCTGCCGTAGATTAAATGCGGTTCGATCAAGGTATGGTATAAGCTATAGAGAGATGTTCTTTTAATGTTTTTGAAATATTTAATTTTATACGATATATATCTAACTTTTTTTAAAATATATGAAATATGAACATCCCAACGTAAGTGTGGATCCAGAAATATTTCAAGATATTTTATATCTGATGCTCTGTTAATTTCTAATTTATGATTACTTTGGATAAATGAGATATTAGTGGAATTTGGTGGATGTCTGGAATAGGCAAAAAATGGTAAAAAATATGTTTCATAGTAATTAATGCTCAATTTTCTGTTGTTGCCACTGGATAATTTTGACAAAATCATTTTCAATTATACTTTTCAAATTAAAAAAAAAATATCACCTTTATAAAAAAACTGCCGTGTCATCTGTGAAACTTATTTTGCCAACACAGTCAATTTGAAATATATCAGTATATATTAAAAGGCAGTGGACCTAAAACGGTAAAACGGTTCCCTGTGGGACGCTACATGTAATAAACATTTTGTAACTGAAAAATTTTGATACTTTAACGGATTGCTGTTTGTTGGATAAGTAATTTTCTCAATGAATACATCTTTCCCCGAAAGCCAACTATCTCTAATGTGTGTAACCATAATTTATGGTTTACTGTTTATCATCAGCATAGAAGTGTTAGGAGCAATATTTTAGGTATATAATAATAATAATAATAATAACATGCCTTTATTCGATTCTTTCACAAATACATATTTTGGGTAAGGTGAAAAATTTGAAATTAAAGAATCGAAATGGCGGAGTGTTACCTTAAGGTATTTTTCAACTCAGCTCATAAAATAAAATTACAAACACGCATAAGAAAAGTGTCGTAAAATAATGAATACCATACATGTGATTTGTGATAATTGCCTAAAAATGTTTAAGTCTATATAAGTATAGATGTCATTTAATATAAAATCATGATGTTCATATGATATGACTCGAAAAATCATACTGTCAGTTTTATTCTTGTTGAATTTTTAAAATTGATCTCATCATCAGGTAGAGGAGGTGGATAGAAGCATTGCTTTTAATTTTTTCTTAAAATTTTATTATATTATTAAATTAGACTGTAATTGCGGTACTCAGTTGGTAGATTGTTGTAGTGTTTGGCCGCAATGTATGAAAAACTTTTCTTGTATAACGATGTTGAGTGGTGGGGTATAATCAGGGATTGACTATTTCTTGTTGCTAAGTCGTTAACATATTCAAATTTTTGTAGCTTATTGAGAAGGAACTCTGCTTTCTTGTTCATTAACGTCTTATGGACTAAAGATAGTGAATGATAGGTTTTAAGATTTTCTAAATTTAATTTTCTGTTTTCCTTATAAACATGACTGATATGGCCGTATTTTCTAATGCCAAGGCAATAACGGAAACCAGAATTTTGGACAATGGGGACGGAATCACGGTCCGGGTCCATCAAAACCACAGTCCCTACAGAATCACCTCCCTATATGTGCCACCAGGGGAGGCCCTAGACGAAGATGACATCGCTGACCTCTTGAGAGGCCCAGGAGCACGCATAGTCATCGGAGATCTAAACTGCAAGTCTCCGGCATGGAACAACAACGTCGAAGACAGGAATGCAAGGCAGCTCCAAGAACACGTCGATGCCCTGGCGGGGGTCATCGTCGGTCCGGAGCAACCAACCTACATTCCATTCGGCCTTGGGCGACCTGCGGTACTGGACATAGCCATCCTCCGCAACATCAGAGAGGAGTTCGAGATAGAGACCCTGGTGGAAGGATCGTCGGACCACAATCCGATCCTACTAACACTTGGCACAGGGTCTAGAACTGGTGATAGCTTGAGCACCAAACGGACGAACTGGAACCTGTACAAATCCAACGTCCAAAGGAACATCACTCAAATTCCAACCATCCGATCAGCGGAGGAACTGAACAACGCAGTAGAGGAGCTGGAGAAAGCTATCCTGCGAGCGCACGAGGACAGCACCCGCTCCGAGACTACGGCAGTTCCTAGACACCTAAATGGTCCAGCACCGCACCATATTAGGCACCTGATCAGGGAGAACAGAAGACTCAAGCGAGAACATCTCCAGCTGTTGACAGAGGAGTCGAGAGTTGCGCGAAACAGAGCATCGCTAGCTCTGAAGAACGCACTCGCGGAACTCCAAAACAGCAGAGGGAATGCAGCCTGTGCAGAACTAGAGACCCAGGATGGTACGGCCTGGACTATGCAGCGAAAACTTCGTCGTCAGCGCATCATGATCCCCACTCTTCACGGCCAACGCGGCTTGGCCTACTCCAGTGAAGAAAAAGCCGAAGCATTCGCCGATTCGCTAGAATCCGAATGCAGACTCAATTACCATGAAGACGAGGATGACAACCACGAGGAGGCCGTGGAAGTCGCAGCCGAAATCATGAGGAGTCGACCACCTGGCCAGGAGACGGATCACCCCTCTAGTCCAGAGGAAATCCGTCTGATCATCCGCAGGTTGAAGGTCAGAAAGGCGCCGGGAAGGGACGGCATCAACAACAGGATGCTGAAGAACCTTCCCTCCAAAGGCATTGCTGCGCTCACCAACATCGCCAATGCCACTCTGAGACTTAACCACTTCCCGCGGCGGTGGCGGGAAGCCCAGGTTATAATGCTCACCAAGCCAGACAAGGACCGGAAGTTGCCCCAGAACTACCGGCCCATCAGCCTGGTTTCCTGGATGGGCAAAGTAGTCCAAAAGGCTATCGCCGTTCGACTAGAGAAGCAGGCAGAAGAACTGCAACTTCTCCCCCCAGAGCAATTCGGCTTCAGATCCTCCCACAACACGGAACTCCAAGCGCTACGACTGACAGAAAACATCACCAGCGGCTTCAATCTCCAGGAGGCAACCGGCCTCGTCCTGCTGGACGTGGAACGAGTCTTCGATCGAGTTTGGCACGATGGACTCATCGCCAAAATGGAAGCAGCCGGAATCGATGCAAACATGTGCCAACTGATCCAGCGCTATCTAACACAAAGATGGTTCACGGTGAAGATTGGTACATGCCACTCAACAAGACGACAGCTGGAAGCAGGCGTGCCTCAGGGGTCAGCCTTAGCCCCCCTGATCTACAACATCTATACTCACGACGTACCGAAGACAGCTGACACAATGCTGGCCCTATATGCAGACGACACTGCTATAGCCGCCAAGCATCGACGACCCGAGATCATCCGTAGGAGACTACAGGATGAACTGGACCACATCCAGGACTGGTGCGTGAAATGGAAAATCCGCATCAACGTCCAGAAGACGCAGGCAATCTTCATCCAACGAAGAAGGATTGCAAGACCTCTCGAAGCATCCATCTTCGACGAAGATATCCAGTGGAGCGACAAAGTCAAATATCTGGGGATCGTATTTGACAAGTCCTTCACCTGGAAAGCCCACATAGAAGCTGTCATCGCAAAGACCAGAGCAGCCATGGCTCAACTCTACCCATTACTGGGTAGACACAGCCGGATGCCGCTAGCGACCAAGCTACGGCTGATCAAGGCCATCGCCAGACCTCAGCTCACTTACGCCTCCCCGGTCTGGGGGTACGCTGCCCCCAGCTACCGCAAGCGACTTGCTGCTCTAGAGATGAAGCTACTCCGGATCGCCACCAGTGCACCATCCTACGTAAGAAACTCAACCTTGCGTAGAGACCTGCATTGGGACAGCATTCACGAGTACATGAGGAAAAAAGCGGAGAAGACCTTCCAGAAAGCTCAGGACCACCCGAACGAGCAGCTGCGATTCCTCATGGACTACGATCCGGACGAGAGGCCTCGCAACCGCAGAACCAGGTACCCTAGACCAAGGTCCCAGTTGGCACCCGCTAACTGGAACCTTGACTAGGAGACTAGGAGAACCCGCGGTTGCTCCCCCCCCCCCACGGCGTGGATGCAGAGGACCAGGACCCACCGGGACCAGGACCAACCAGGACCAGGACCCGCCACGACCAGGACCCACCAGGACCAGGACCCTTCAGGACCAGGACCAGGAACAATATATAGGTAAGAGGACTTGAAACTCTTGATTTTTTGAAAACAAGAGTTTCAAGAGAACCTAGCAGACCCTCTATCGATGATCGCTTAACGACATCGATAGAATGTGCGAGGTAAAGGGAACCAACCCGGCGTTCCCAGAGACTGAAACACATGAGACGTTGTAGCAGACCGCAGGTCACGCACAACACATGGCCTACCGAGACGCTGATGAGTCGGGCCACGCGGAGGTTAGGGTTTAGTGGGTATTAGGTGGTCTGCTCAAGACAACCTGGAGTCCCACACACGCCGTAGCTCGGGCTATGGTATGGTGCGTAAACGCATTCCCCCCTCACCAAAAAAAAAAAAAAAAATTTGGAGTCGCTGCAGCTTGGTATTTGCAATAAAGCGGGTCCGAGCACTTTTAAAATAACTAAGCTATCGACCGACTACACGCTTAAAAATTACCTCGTAGGCAGGTACATACATGCATGTACGCCAGGAAACATTTTCTACACGAAAACTGAACATCTGATCTGAGATGTTTTATGAAAAATAAATTTGGACTGTCTTTGTAATTTTCGAATAGGACCACTCTGATATCAATAAATGGCAATACGTATAACAATGATGACAAAGAAGAGAGACTACGAGCGTTATAGTGTTTAAAAATAGCTTGAGTAGTGCTGGAGATGTCAGCACAAAAACTAAAAAACAGAGCACAAAGCCTCACACAAATCGTATGTTTTCGCTAGTTTGAAGCATATTTAAGGAACAAAGTTTGATCTCCGCGGGTGAACAGTAGAATCGGGCCTAAGAGCATCAAATTGAAAAAGGGTTTCAATAAGAAAACTGACTTCATAAGAAACATGAAGTCGTGAATACCTCGAGTAGAATATAAAAGTTACACAACATTTTTTTATAACAAACAAATTAAACAAACAATGAATAAGCTTCAAAACTTCCTAGTATTCAAAGTTACCAGTCACTCAAAATATAACGTTCAGTTTTAGTTTAAGGTTATCTTATATGTAGTAACGCTACTTAATACTTATAAATGCCGTCGCCTGTGAAAGTATATCGCTTCTACCTCTCACCTTCCAAAAACCCAAATAACTCCTTATCAAGTGTTTGGCAATTAAAAACCACATTGATTTAAGGTGAATAGAAATCGAACGTTACTCACGAGTTGATCATTGAATAATGTCACTTATCGATGTATCGTCGTACATAAAACACCGGTTTTTCTTAGAAAGAATATTGCGAGTGTATGTTTGTGCTAATTTATGATTTGGTATGGTTAAAATGGTAATGCGCTGCAAAAGAACGTGGGATTATCTGACGATAGCATATACTGAATACCTTATTTTTTAAAGCTAATAGCTCTGTGTTTTTACTCCACCATATCAAACGGGAAGGATGAAAAACTGTGGTTACCTGAAACAAAAAAAGAGGCATATAATTTTTGATACTTATCCTGTGGTGTCTCACACAGACCCATAAAAAATACCCACGCTTTCTTTTTCTCAGGGCAATGATTAATAGATTTTCGTTTCGGCTCTGATGAAACCCTTGGAAGCACAGATATAGCAATGATTTGATCATCTAAAACGCTACTGAAATGAGAGCGGGCTGTATCCAAAATAGTAAATTACTTACCAAGTATGAAAAGTGGGCCAATAGTGGCCTTCTTAAACGAGTTTGTTTTTTTTTTATATATCACAAAGTATTCGGTTTTACATTACGAACATGACGTCCCCAACTCATTTTACAAATACGTTAAAATATATAGTTACATGGTATTCAAAAATGAAAAATACATCAGAAACTATGCTGAAAATTACTTATTTCTCGATCGTTCTAAAATATTTCCAAAGTTGTCTCAAGCTGACACGATGAACCAGACAGGATGCAATTTCAAAATACATCATTATTCTCCTAGCTGTTTTTTTGTTTTGATTATTTTACCTATGCATAGAAATGCTCCTTCTCAATATGGCGTTTCAATCAATAGTGACTGTGTCTCGGGTTAGTAGGGAAAGAACATGATTATATACGCATGGTAGAAAAAAGTTTCAAACAAAAGTTGTAGTGTTGCGAGGAAGCAAAATGAGGGTGACCTTGACCGTGACTTTCCTTCCGACCTCAAGGTCATCCAAATACGTTCAAATGGAATTCCATTTTTTTATACTGAAAATTTTACGTTTGAATCTGACCTTGACTATGACCATCATCATAACCTTCAAGGCGATTTCAAGGTCAAACTAAAACATCGAAAACAATTTGCCCTAACAAAAATGTTATACAGCACAGTTGTGAGCTTTGTGGTAAACTTGAACATAACGTTAAAGGTCATACCAAAATTTTACCCATTTGAATATAAAATTTCTTGTTATCTGCAATTTTGTCATAAAAGTCAAGTGGCTGTCTTACAAATAACATTTGGGATTGACACGACGCAGTTTTCGAAATATTTAGGAGATAATGTTAAAATGGGTCACATTGTATAATTGTAAGAAATCTAGTGCTACAATACAAACATGTACCATAGTCAAAAATGACAGAAATTGTATATGCTCATAACATGATTTACAAAGTTTCATCAAAGCGATTTCATGTATTTCGAAACGTGAACAAATTGTTTAAGATAAAAATGGCTACGTACACCCCTGTACGTTTAACAATTTCCAAGTAGTTTTGAGCCTGCACTTGATCGTACAATATCAATAATAATAAGAAGAAACAACACTACGTAAATTCGTTATTTAAAAAGCAGGTAAATGTCCTACAGATCGGGTTGCCAGATCAATAACAACTAAAAGCAGGACTATTTCGAAAAACCGCGCATTTTCTCATAAACGCTGAAGACGTCAATTAAAAATCCAGACATTGGTCGAACAGTTTTTACTTTCCAGACCACTGGCGAGAAAGTATTGTAATATAATGAGATATATCTCATGAAAAGCTATGTCATTTCCATCGGTCTGTCTGTCTGTCCGCTAATTCTTGGCCTCTCTATCACTTGGAAAATATCGCTCGGGTTTTGCTGAAATTTTTACACAAGGTTACTACTATTCTAAAAACTGCTTTATAGTTAGTTTTCCATAGACTTCTCATTCTTTTCTGAATTTTTTTTGTAGGGGTCAAAAATGGGGGTTATTTTTCACACTTCGTAGGTTTCCCATACATTTGCCCTAAGAAAAATAATATTTTCTTACAGACGCGTCGCGTATCGCTCTATTGTTATTTGTTAAATATAACGTTACCGATACCTCGGCTTACGATAAGGTAATAAATATTAACGATTATGGTTCAGGATGGTTAGATACATCGAAGGCATCTGCTTTGTTTATATTATGTCAAGTGGCTAGAGTAATGCCCTGGATGAACTGTAGTATATTGAGTGCCGCGCCTTAGCGCTGAGAACATAATACATACATACAGGGGTTGGACAAAATAATGTAAACACCTGACATATACACAATATTTATTTATTATTAAGGTGTGGTGCCACCCACGATTTGCTTGTAGAACAGCCGCAATTCTTCGCGGAATAGACTCGTAGAGTGTCTGAATAGTTTATAACGGCATTTTGTCCCATTCTTCTAACAAACCATCCGCCAATGGCTTCAATGATGTTGGAGATGGACGTCTGTTCCTTATTCTCTGCTCTAAAAGTCTCAAACCCAAGACTGAACCTTTTTGGCTGTGTGTATGGGCGCATGCTCATCTTGGAATATGGCAGTATTTGACAGCCGTATGCTAGTCATAGCAAGAACTTGATCACTAAGGATTCATTCGCAGTCATCCAGGCAGAATGAAAGGGCCAGCTGAATTCCACGATATAGCCGTCTAAATCATAACGGAACCTCCGCCATGCTGTAGGAAGCAGGCAGTCTGGATCGTAGGCTTCTTTTGGGGTTCTCCATACATAAACCCGGCCGTTAGTAGGAAACAGTGTGAATAATTTTCCAATCATCAAGTTTCCAGGTTTTTTGATCCTGACACCACTTCTTTCGCAGCTTGGCGTTGGCTTCCGTTATAAGGGGTTTTGCAATTGCAGCCCTTTCATGAATTAATAGCTTTTGGAGATCCCGCCGTTTTTGTCGAAACAGTATTACCCAGGTGAGTGTTTAATTCGGCTGTCACTTTTTCCGTGGTAGTTTTATGTGGTCTGGCCACTATCCTTTTTAATTTTCGTCGGTCTCTGTCGGTTAACGTTGGCCTTCGTCCACTATTCCTCTTCGCCGATGATGTTTTACCATGTTTTGTGTATGCTGTCATTACCGTGGATACTGTCGCTCGTGAGACGTTAAACAGTTCAGCTGTTTTCATCGCAGACGCTCCCTCTAACCGAGCACCAACGATTTGTCCTCGTTCGAAGTCAGAGAAATCACCGATCACTTGTTATAACCGTCGCAGAACAAATAGTCTAATATATTGAAATATAACCCCTACACGACTAGCCACGTAAACTGTGCGTTACATACCCGTCGAATTATTTACGCGGAAGCAGTGTTGCCAACATGCAACAAACTGTGTTTGAATTGAATGGTGTTCATAGTATTTTGTCCAACCCCGTATAATGATTTTTGATATTTACAACAACTTGAATTAGTACCGTATTTTTCGGCTTATAACAATAATGACAACGACTTCGCAGAATAAAAACGATAAGCAGCACACGAGCCCAGCTGTAGTTATTCATGCTACCTCATTATGAGTATCCATCAAAACTGATATATGCCTGGATTTCCACGCGTGAAAGCAACAAGCATACCAAGTAGTTTTTCTGAAGCAATATGAAACATTTCCTGTTTATTAATAATGGTGGGACATGTTAGAGGATATGCTAGTCTGTGTACACATGGGTGTGAAATGCATATATGTAGATAAGCTAATGCCTTATGCAAGTGTTTTTTGTCATCAAGCACTAACAGACAATTTTACTTATGGCACATCAGCGTGTAAGGACTGGAGTAGCGAAAAAGTTCGGGGCTGATAACCGTACACAGATGGAAAGCAAACGTTTTCAGTTCAGGATGCATACTCGTATATTTGTGCATAAATGATATAATGCCATAGACTGATAACTTTGCGAATACTTAGTATTCCGTTTTCTTGACGGTGTCCACCGTTTTAATGTTGGTGACATCTATACCTGTACCGGGAGGGCCCATGATAAAGGGCGTCGGCTGTATCTCGGCAACCGCTCAACCTAAGGCTATCGGTTCAAAATTTTTGTAATAAAATTCAAACGCCGCTATTTTGCAAAAAATCGTAATTAACACAGTGATTAATTTAGCCTTATCGCGTTGGCCGCTCAATTTCAGAACTCTTTGTTTCATGTCATTATCTCATATTTTGGTTAAGTTAGGGTGGGGAAGAGATTAGGGTGATGTTGATATCGTTTAAAAGAGTATTCACCTAGTCTTTTAATGAATATTGAAATCCTATGAAATGGTTAATAAACTAATGAAAATACGAACAAATGACAAACAAAAAAGATCGGAAATTTAGCGGTCCATATGATAAAGCTATTCAATAATTATGTTAATTATGGATCTTTTTCAAAATAATGCCAAAGAGAAAAATGTATCTAACGTAAAAGTTCATGATTAATTAATTTATCTTGAGCTTACAAGCTATGTAATACCAGTTGTTCACCTGGCATTGAAAGATTACTTGCAAAAAGATGCCTTAGTTTTCATGAAATTCTAACTAGTAATTAATTTCGCAGCGTCTACTCATTATTATCAGTTTCTATGTTTTCATAAATGAACAATCCTTTAATTGTTTACGTAACCATGAAATCATAATTATTTACCTGTAAATTCTCAGTCGGTTATATCTACTTTCATTAAATTCGTTATTCTTTGCAGACAGGCACGACTTAATCAATGTCTCAATTCTTCGATAAATTTGCATCAGAAGGAGTTGCAATATCGTACATAGCCTATTTCAAATATTACTTTTATTTCTCTCTCTGTCTAACAACGACAGGAAAAAGTATTTTGCGGCATAATAACCAAGAAAATGATTATAAAACGTTGTCATAAATGTACAGTCTGCGATAAACAAAAGTTTCCACTTGTTAGCCTACCAAGAACAAAGATTTTGTCAAATTTCAGTATGCACCGGACAAAGTTTTCGGAACATTCCAACCAAAAAGGTCTTTAATAATTTTTTCCGCCGTTTTCGAGATATAAACTGTTCAATGCCTGAAACACCTTAAAAATAGTCATTTACAATTCTTGAAACTCGGTTGAAAATTATTATTTTTGAGGTGCCTTCGTGTTAATTTGAAGTTCAAATCTTCGCCTATAAGGGGCCGAAGAGTATTTTAGGTTAAATTCGTTTTAAAGCTATAAAAAGTTACTCCAAAAATTCCGTTTCTATAAATTATGACCAAATGGAAATACTAAATCAACTCTCAAAATCTATCATCTACCTGCATGATTACGTCCTTTGCAATTACATCAATGTTGTTTTATTTAAGGCGGCCTCCATATTCAATCACTAAGTATTCTCGAATGCACGTAATTACAATCAATCATGTTGTCAATCCATATTCCTCATCAAGTCGTTCATAAAACTGAATTTCAATGACTGGAAGGATCAAATTCTCAATGTTAAATATGGTTTTATGGTGTTTATATATTGTAAATCCGTATCACGTATTCCGCCTGTCTCTCTATGTCACTATTTTTTTGAATAACGTAAGCAACTGCTGTTTTTATTGATCTACCTTCATCACATCTCTAGTCCTTCAACCTTTTCCAAATGCCTACAAGTTATTTGATATATTCTCAGAGCATATTGAACTCTACCGCTGTTGTCAAACTTTAGCAATTCAGTTTTTCATACTTATGCAGACACGAAGGCAAAAACATGAGAATACCGCGACTGCATAGTGGAGCATTTATAAGAAGACTCCAAGCAATTTCAAACAAACTTGCAAGTGCTCTTTAACCCCTTAATCCGGCCCTTCCACAAGATCCGTGATTTATGTGCATTACTCCTCTTATATAAATATACAGGGTGTAAAGTTAGTAATGGATCAACGGAAGTCAGGTGATAAGTTCCTCAAAACCTATCGAATGAACCCCTATAATATATGTGTGGTCCGAAATTTTGTGTTCAGGAGATATTTGCAATTTTGTGAAACTTCCAAAAAAAAAAAAACGGGATAATGAACTTTCAATCGCAATTACAACTAAGCCATTAGGTTTAGGGCTGCGATTTTTTTCTGAGATGAGCTGAATGTTTAGTTTTAGCAATGGTTATGTCTTTTTAACAGAGCTTATTATAAATCAACGCAAACAATCTTAAAATTGTAAAAACTGTTTCAATCCATGTAGAATAAACCCTGAAAATTTCAGCTTGTTGCGATGAGTGTATCATTCGTTGTGGTGATGCGATAAATGTCAGAAACGCAATAGAATCCGTACCACCCAGAAGTACAGAACCTAGTGTGTTCAGCCGCTCTTTATGGCGATTTACTCCGACCAATGTGGAAGATAATTTAATTTAACTAACTTTTAAAGAACATGTTCGAAATGGCCTCCATTATTTTCTGTACACAAGCGACACCTTCTAATAAAAATGTCCTTTAGTCTTTGAAATTTATTTGCGTTTTCCATAATATTTATTTTTGCTTCATCAATTTTCTGGCGCCATTGGTTGACATTTGTATATTCAGATGTATAGATAAAGCCCCCATATAAAAAAATCTAGAGGATTTAAATCGGGTGACCTTGGAGGCCATCATATGTGCACCTCTACCTATCCAATGCCCAGGAAAGGTACTGTCTACGTAATGCCGTACATCCCGTGCAGAGTGGCATGGGGACCATCGCATTGAAAATACATGCGTCTTCGAGCGTCCAAAGATATATATTATCCTCTAGCAGCTCATGCAAACTGCTTTGTAGAAAAGCAAGATATAACTAACCATTCAACCTGGCGGGAAATTCGTATGGTCCAATTAATTTTTGTGTACTCCAGCCCATAAATTAACGCCGAACTGACGTTGAAAGCTGTGTCGGCGCATAGCGTGTGGATTTTCCACGCTCCACGAATGGAAACTGTGCATGTTGAATATTCGATTTCGGTTAAAAGTTGCACCCTCTTCGCACCTTCTCAACATACTCCCGCTACATGCGAGCAGCTGCTCGAGCATTTCCTAGGGCAGCACCTTAATAGTAATGCATTTCTGCATAATCTCGCGGAAAATATGGCATGATTCTACTCAGATGCCAAACATTAGATATAAATTCGGCGCTGGACCATTTCCTGACTTAGTAATTTCGGTTGGACAGAAGATTGAACGCTTCCGCACCTGGAATGCCGAGTTGAATGACCGAGCGCATTAAACTGATTTGGCTATTTGCGTAAAAAATCCGCAATTCGATTTTACAAAATGTTAATACACAGTACCACTCGCACTGCTAGGACGAATCTAACACTCATCTCATATGTCAAAATCCATCAAGTCGTTGGACTGTAGCTCGTAAAATAGAATTTCTTGTTTACATGAATATGTACCCACCTGCGTCAAACAATAATAATAATAATAATAATAATAATAATAATAATAAATGCCTTTATTTCCAAACAGTTTTCAAAAAAAAATCAGAAAGGGAAACATGAGTATTAACAAAAAAAAGGAAAATATAAAAAAAAATAAATAAAACAAATGTCGACTGTCTGAAAACCACAAGGAGGAGTTCACTATCTAGTGCTCTTCCACTCATCCCTTGGAATTGTAAGAAACATTATGCCAGTAAATACATCCATCAACCATATAAAAACATCAATATGAACAGCATGTAAGTTTTTAAAAAAAAAATAAGATAGAAAAGTGAGACATGTGGTAATAGATTTAAAAAAAAAGAAAGTCTAGAATAATATATATATATATACACATATATATATATATATACATAAACATACAGATTTTTTTAAAGTAAGGCACTTAGGCAAGCTTAGTTGATATATTTTGTGCATAAACTACCCCTCTCTGCGAAATATAATGTTCAGGTTGAATAGTTTTCGAGATTTCGAGACTAATAAGAGAGTATCTTTTCGTATTTATAGCTGACACGTCTTGTCCATAAACTACCCCTTTGCCAAATTTCAGCTCTGTCCGTACAGTAGTCGCCAACCTGAAATGACTGTGTCCAAAATCCACTCATTCTGCTACGCTGTATAGATGAAATTCACCCGGACGGATCCCAGACACAGTTACCGACCACTGTTCGAACAAACCGTTCATGTTCATAGGGCAAATACTGAGCGAGATAAATTTCTATAAACTTGAAAAGTAATATGGTTTCCCATAGCAATAATCAACCCCTCCTACCCCATCTTGAGGATATAATTTCTGATACCCTGTTGTTAATATTAATTATTTTAAAGATACAATTGAAAAAAAAATACTTTAGGCTGGATTAATTAGAAATATTCTGAAGTATTTTCAAGTTTATTCTTTACCCCTTAGGGGTTGAATTGATAAAATTTCTTTGTAAGTGACCATTTACATTGAATGAATGAAATATTAATATGAAACTCATATCTGTATACTTGGCATTAAAAAAACAGTAGTTTCCCCATATTAACTTTTACCTCTCATTTCAAGTCCAATTTCAAATTTCACAACGAAAGTTAGCCTATGTCCGTGTCCAAGGTCTAAGCCATATATGTGGTAAAATTCATTAAAATCGGTCCATACGGAATATTCGCACATATTAAATTTTGAAAAATACCATGTGAGATCAGGGATATCTTCCCAGAGAAGAAGGGGGTCAAGGAATCGGCAAAAACGCTACACGTAATTAATTGACGTCCCATATCCGAAAACTTCAGATGAGAGGCAAAGCTTTAAAATTTTTATTTGATGGTCTTACGGGCCAGAACGGTTGGTACTGTTTTGCATTTCAGTGAACGGGTTTATCTCTGATCTGTAACCGTTGCTATTACGGTAATCAAATTTTGTGGTCAGCACGTCCAAATAAATACTGGTCATCTTGCAAGGTAGTTCTTTAGCCACTCGTCATAGCTCACTGGGTTTTATATTGTTCAACCTCTACATTTCAGCATTCGCAGTAAAATAAAAGGAATATCTTCATCAAGCTAGAAATCAAGTAGTAGTTTCTACGTTTGCGTGATAACACTATACATACAATGTTACGTCAAATTTCAATAATATTTACCGCATCTCCAACGGAGCAAGAACGTATATGTAGAAAAAATATGAATGTAGAAATTTATCATATCTTTTACACTTTTTAAGTGATTGTATTGTAACTGTGAAATCTGTTTTAATTTTCGTATACTGAAATGGAAAGCTACTCTAAGTAAATTTGTTGAATCTGAAAATATTCTTAAATCGTCGAAGAAGTTTGCTGCTCTAGAACATCAGTTATTATTTCGTAATCAAGCAGTATGATTCAGCGATTCGTGTTTATAACTCGAATGCGCATGTACATACGTCGAATTCAAGGATTGGTTGAGAGAACTGTGTATTCAAAAACAAATTAAAAAACAATTTTGACAGTTTCACATCCTTCCTACTTTTTGCACAAAGTAAAATCCAATATAATTCATTCTATTTTCTATTTGGAATAAATAATAACCTAAGCAGCTTGTAACCGAACAATTAAGCCTGACAGCGTTTGCCATACAAACAACTTGGAATCAGCATGAAAACAAATTATAGATTGACCTAAACGACCTCTTATCCCGAATAAATCTGCTTGTGTACCGCCTTTGTGCTGTAACGCATCGGAATGGTCAGATGCATCATGTAGACGTTCGTCATACCTCCCCCATAGTAAAACGAATTAAACAACGATCAATAGTCACGAACAGGGACATCGTAGCGAAAATAATGAGGAAGGGACGACTTTTACAAGAAAACAAAAATCACGAATCCTAATTTTATATGAAAATTATAACACTTGCAATACTGAGTAATATAGCTTTCGTTCGCCCGACCATAAACGGTCAACCATGGACAGCTGTTTCGTGCTATTCGTCTCAGCTAGGCCTCGGTGGACAACGAACGAAAGCTGAGCAACTCTATTCTAGTTCTGTGGTCTTCAGTTTGCTAAATTTTCTTTACATATCCTTGGATAAAGAAAAATATATTTGTATACTATTCGTTGATTTGAGATGTGATTTCGACGTTGTAGAAAAATGTTTAATTACCAAAATCCAGCAATTGGGATTTCATTTTCCATTCGACGCATGGATAAAATCTTTCAGATCGCATCGGAAGATCCGGGTAACTATAACAAACATTTCCAAGGCTGTGAAATTAGGACTGCCTGGTCTGCATTACTTTTTCTTCTCTTCATAAATGATATTGACTACATACGAGTGTAGTATGCACTTTTGGTTCTGTATGCTGATGATGCTCAGAAGATAGACATTGTCTTAACTCTATAGAGATAGAGAAAGTCGAAATTCCTGGGCGTTAAAATCGATGATAATAATAATAATAAAGCATTTATTGCCCAACAGCACAGGTACCATTTAGAGAGCAATACATAGTTCAACGGTTTAATTTACACGGTCTGTGTGCCATAAAGTGAAATAAAGAAACAAGACACAGAAAAGAGGAAGGCGCTTTAAGTATAGAGGAAAGAAACTATAAATATGATTAATACATATTAGGAAACCAGAATATACTCGTATATACATACATACACATATAAACATATATACACACATATATACACACTCACACACACATATATATATATATATATATATACAGCCATATCATGTAATGTTCACACATAAATATATAACAAACGAAAACCTCTAGAGAAAGGCGTAAAAAAAGTCAAAGATGTGAACGTATAGATAGCACTTCGTAATTCCTGAAATCCAGAAGATATCACAAAAGTTCACAATCCTATTTGCATTATTGTACATAAAGTTTATTGGTGCTTTAGATAGAAGATTTGTCTGCGCCTTCTTGCAGAAAAAGGCAACTTTATATTTACGTATAGATGTCAATCTAGGTACCAGGAAATTAATTTGCGATAGCAAAACAGGACAGTCGATGTTACCATGTAGCAATTTGTATAAAAATATGATGGATGCCTGCTCGTTGCGTTTCTCCAAAGAAGGGACGCCAAATCTATCCAATAATAGTGAGTAGTCATATCCTCTTGGAGGATAGACACCATCACTTCTATAGCATAGATATTTTAGAAATTTCTGTTGCACTTTTTCAATATTATTCACCGTATTCTAGTTTACTTATAGCAAGCATTGAAAATAACTTAATAAGCGTTGTATTATTGAAATTTCTACAATTTCTGATAATAAAGCCATATTTGCGATACGAATTACTTATAATTTCACTGGTGTGGTAGTTAAAAGTGATCTGACAATCGAAATAGATGCCCAAATCTTTGAAAGCTTCACACCTTTCCAATACAGAATAATTTATTTTGTATGGGTAAGTTAAAAATTTGGCTTTCCGGGTGAAGGTCAAAATGCGCGATTTAGAATTGTTCAAATAAAAATTGTTATTAACACACCATGTTTGTTAAAAAATTAGTTGTTGTTGGAGGTTTTCACAATCCTGCCAGCTAGAAACACATGATCATCAGCAAACATAAGCTTCTTGCATGATAATGTGCAAAGATCGTTAACGTATAAGGCGAACAATAGGGGGCCCAAATTGGAACCCTGAGGTACACCACTACTTGACATATATTTGTAAGAACTAATCCATTAATTATGATAAACTGCTTTGGCACAGCCATTTTGATTTGTTGCAAAAAACTGAACTGTGTATATTTCGCCATTCGAAATTTGAAAAGTGTAATTGAGAAGCAATATCTGCTCAACGTTTACTATGCTCTCGCCTTCCCACATATAAAATATTTGATTCAGTTTGGTGTGTAGCATCGGATTGGCAACGAGTGTTTATTTTGCAAAAAAAGTCTAATTAGATTAATTTATGGTCTGGGACAGCTCGAATCTTGTCGCCCCACATTGTAAGAAAAATAGAATCCTTACTTTTACATCCATCTTGATACTCGAATCAGTTATGATGGTTCAACAAAACATAGCGATGACAGCCTTCATTTCTGATACCTACCAATACAATAATGCAGAGAGCTGTTCCGCTGTCCACCGAGATAAATCCTACACCTTGCTGAGCAGTTGCCAAATAGCATGAAACAGCTGCCCATGGTTGGCCGTCTGTGGTCGGATGGTGAGTAGACCGCATCTACTATAGGGTCAGAATCGGCGGCATCTAGCGGTCACTCTGGTGACCCGGCTGACAATGCGAACTGGAATACTCTTTTCGGATTTGCAGTGGTCGATTCTGGTAATAGATGACATTTTGCGCTCTTATTTTGATCACCTTGTAATACTGCTTCAATATTTTACTTTGAATCGAAACTTAAACATGGACATTTGTCGATTTTTTTCCATTCTGAGTTCTGAGAGTGAGTTGGTAAGAAGGACAATTTAACCGATTTTCAATTGACGACTATTTTTGGCAATACGCCTGTGATTGTTTTTGATGGCTTTCAATAAGGCAATCCAAAACATCATACTCACTTTTTAATGATAAATATGTGATTATTTTAACTGCAAGTGTGTATGTCGCTCTCAAAAGTGCAGATACAAAATATATACCGTTGACAAAAGGATTAAGTCACCCACTTTGAGATTATGATGGTTTATCAACATACGCTGTACACTGTTAGATGATATACAGGGTCCGTCAGAAAGAACGCATGTTTTTCGAATGGGCTGGTCCCGTGTCGGTGGGGAAGGGCGTGTTGAATAGTGGGAGGAGTGCCGTTTCAGTTGGCAAGATGATTTGGCACGTTGAGCATCGTGTGTTCACTGTACGACGGCGGTTTCAAAATGACGTGTTTGACGTTCGAACGCAACGTGAGTGTCGCGTTCACTTTCGTGTTCCACTTCGTGGGACAGTACCAGACCGTAACACCATTTTGTGATGGGTGGAAGCATTTAACACAACCGTGCTGTTAGAACCCCCGAAAACGTAGACAGATTGAGAGTTGACACGTTGCAAAGCCTGAATCGTTCCGTCCGTTTGCGTGCCAGTTCCCTAGGGATCCACGCGCCCTCTGTACATCGCATCTTGAATAAGGATTTAGTGTTCCATCCTTACTAATTCCAAGTTTGTCAACAACTGTTGCCAGAAGATTATGCACAACGTGTTAATTTTGCACAGCTCATGATAGAACTGTTGCGTAACAATGACATGACGTTGTTTATGAGTGATGAGGCCCATTTTCATTTACATATATACGTCAATGAACAAAATTGTTGATATTGGTCTCCTCTGAACCTCCAACAGTTGCATGAGCACCCCCTGCGTACCCCGAAGTAAGTAACTCAAATTCCTGCACGGACGCTGGCCGACGCAATGGGCTCATTTCAGGAGAGATTTGAAGTACATATGTTATAACGAGAGCTTCCAGCAGCACTTCAGCCTGCCAAATTATTTTTACCTCAAGAATAATGTCAGCAGTAAACACGGTTTAAGAAATGCTTTACATGTTGTTAAACACTATTTTACGTAATAAATATACCAACAGAAACTGCATTCATGTAGGTATGTTTTTATATTTTAATAACACTTAGCGGACAAAATAATGTTTAAAACTTGAGCAATACACATTGGGATAGCTAAGTTTAAACAGAATTATCTTTTCCTTCACGAAAAATGGCTTGACTACGTCTCTGATCGTTAGGTTCGTGGAGGGGTGACCTCTCATTCCTCAATTGTTTTGGAACTGGATCTTAATTCGATTTAGTTTGCCAAAGTGGCCCTTGGGTATTGTACTAGTCACATCGTAAAATAGTCATCGACTTATTAACTTATGATTGATTTACTTGATACTACGACGGCAACGTTTCAGATGTACCATGTATATGTTACGGGTAAAGTTAGAATAATGATTAAACTTAGGTTTACCCGGGAAAACTGCACAATACCCAGACAACATGGGTAAAGTCCAAAATATTACTGAAATTGTAAATGTTTCGGACTTTACCCGGGTAAACCGCGTTCTATCCACTTTCGTGTGGTTAATGTTAAAAAATAACGACATAAATGTTTTAAAAACACATTTTATTGAAAGAACAGATTTTAAAAATCAAAGGTTACATTGAAACTGTATCCTAACAAAGTACAAGATACTAGAATCTATTTTTTTAAACAAGATAAGCTGTTATGACATTTTGAATTACAAAGATTTCCAATAACCTTACATATACACTTATTGTATTTACAGTTCTTTCGTTTGTAACCTTGACCTTCTAAAAGAGATTGTTCGTTTGCAAGTTGTCGTAACTTTTCTTCTCCAGTGATACACTTTCCATATCTACAAGTTTCTCATTACACACAGAAAATTGGTTCCTGGAAAACATCTCGTCGATAGTTCCTCTCTTGTTTGGCTAGCTTATAAAAATCGTCGTCAGTTTTTTCGATTACTGTCATGAGAATATTCTAAAATCACCCTCCTCTATCAACGTCTGGAATTTTCACCCTCACTGTATCTCCAACAGAACATGGCGGAAACTTTGAATTAGACAAAGCTTTTATTTCCTTTGCTTGATTTTCTAAATTTCGTTTTGCCTCAGTCTGTTTGACCATATGTTTTTTGGCACAAACAAAGTTCACTACATATATTCCCTGATATACTTGGTTTGTCACACTCTGAACATTTCCCCTGATTATCTTCATCTTCAGTAATATTTTCTTGCATGTTATCTGTTTCTGGGTTACTGGCCATAGATTGGTCTTCATTTTGTTCTTCTTGAAGCTCTTCACCTACTCTTCACTTACACCAAATTCCTCCACAACTTTCTCGAGTTTCTTCGGTTCGTTGATTTTCAATAGCTTCTTTTGGAAATGACATTGTACATAATAACTCAGGTCCACTTGCCAACGGCTGTTCATCTCCGAAAAAATCATCGGTTTAACCACAAGTCCTTTTTTGCCAGACTTAAGTTTTTTTTGGCACCCTTCACACAAGCGCCGATATAACTTAATAACATCTTGAGTTATATTCTTGTACTTTTTCTTACATTCACTTTCCATACGATGTTTTCCACCATGTCCTATAGCTAAATGTGGATCGTGCAAAATGTCAAACATTTCGTCGTTTGTAACATAATATTTTACGCTAGATTCACCTGACGATACACGAGCAATAAACTTTTCAAAGCCTCTCACAGAACATATGTCAAACCCCTTTAACCGTCGATATTGTAGAGTAGTAGTCTTAGTTTTAGGATTTTTTGCCAACTTGACTGAATCTAACATTTCTTGCTATTGTTCATCATTAAAATAAAAACTGTGTGCACTTTTTGAAGACACCAACTCATTGAAAACTTCATAAAAACGCTGTGCTAAACGCGGGCGTCCACTTTCTTCCGTTGCCATTTTAGAGCTGCATGTGGTGAAAGATGATGCAATCATAATTTCCACATCCAACTTTAACCACTCGAAAGCGGATAAAACGCGTTTTACCCGAGTAAAGTTCGAAATATGAAAAATTTCAATACTATTTTGGAAATTAACCACTTTTTCTGGGTGTTGCGCAGTTTACCCGGGTAAACCTAAGTTTAATCTTTATTCTAACTTTACCCGTAACATATATATTTAACAGATAAATCTTCAACACAGTAATTCAACAAACGTATAGTCGTGCTATAGATTTACGCATATAAATTTAAATTAATTAGAATGCGCTCATATTGTAATAATTCACATTGAACGTATATTTTTTCCATTGTATTCTTCATATGACTGCAACTATATTAAACAAATAAGGTCGATATAAAAAACTGAAACATTCTCCAATAGCTACTATTCCAGCAGAACCTTTTCAATGTTGTCAATGGAACTCAAAAATGGTCATGTATTTTGAATTGAAGACACAAGTGGATAAAGGTGTCATGTAACATTTGTTTAAATATCGCTTTTTTGCATTAAACTAACGTTAAGGAGTGACTCTTTCATTATGTGATTACTTTGTTGCAAAAACAAGATACTAACAAACTAATTAAACACAGTATTTAAAATGTCAGTAAAGTAGAAAACCCCAATAAAAAATGTCAATTTAAAGTCAATTTTCTCCATACAATGATTTTGTTACATGACACCTTTGTCCACTTGTGTCTTCAATTGTTACTGTGTGAACAAACTAACGCTCTGCAGATCCTAACCCGTTATTCGGAACAGCTTTATTATGAACAAGTTTTGGTAGACATTATTAGTTTCAGATATGCGACTTACTTTCAAACCTCTTTGCCGGTCTGATCCCTCTTACCTGGAATAGAAACAAAGTTGGTTAATATAAAGATTAACTTTTGAGAGAAAGTAATAAAGTTTCCTAAGGATTTAGTTCACCAATTGAGGGTTCTGTCTAGTAACCTGGAGAAGCTTAGTTCATACTACCTATCCCAGTCTTATACACCACATTTTAATAAAACGTTTATATCACAATATCTCTGCTAAAATCAATATTATGGAGATAAAGCATTTCGGATTTCCTATCTAAGCCCTTGTGTGGCTATCGGCTGACATCTTTATAAAATAATCATGTCTTATTTACCCATATCTTATCCAGTTCTTAATATAATAAAAAAACATACCCTGCTGTTTACCCATGTCCTAGAGAGAATTTGGTGTAACCAGGTTACGACCGCAAAAATAGACCCAATCCCAAAATGCGATCTGGATTGAATACTGACGTGCGTTATGACTCCTATCCTGGCAAGTCCGGCATTATATCTCAGATATTTTCTGAACCTACTAGCTGGGTTATCTTAAAGCATTCGTGTAAGTGTTGTCATGGAAAATTTGCTTATTTTTACAAGAATTACACGCTATCTGAAGGAGCGCCCCATTTTTAAGACCTGTAGTATACCTTCTGTATACTGCATATATCTACTTACTATACATGATGTATGCATAGCAAATATTTACAGATGATACGGTCATCTTGGCATCCCATGAGAATCCAGACATTGTGTAGCAAAATCTCCAAAGAAACTTGCTCCAAATTGAGCACTGGTTAAAGAAATGGTGCATAAAGGTTGATGAAAATATAAATAAATCCACACATGAGATATTCACCTTATATAGAAAATCTGTCCACCAGTAATTATTAATGATATACAAATCCCACAATCAAATCATGCAAAGTATCTCGGAATCCATTTAAACAGATGGTTTACATGGCAAATGCACACTTTCTCAAAAATGAATTAAACGAGCATCAAACTCTAAGGTCTAAGAGATGTATTGGATTATTGGTAGGAAATCTAAACTGACATTCGACACAAAGCTGTTATTCTATAATGCATTGTTGAAACCAGTTATGGGGCACAGCAAGAAACAGCAATATTGCCAATCCTCCAGCAGTTCCAAAACAAGGTCCACGCGTCGACGCACAATGAAGTGATCCAGCGTGATATGCCTCTCCCTACAACCAGGGAGGTGATCCTTGAGTTCAGTGTTAGATATAGTGAAAGGGCTGAAACATGCCCTAATGTGTTAGCAAACCGGTTATATGTGTCTGATAATGGGCTAGTGAATAGGTTAAAACATCAGTCAATTAAGTATAAGCTATAGATTACTGACTAGGATGATATTCTGCATGCCCTTTTTTGTTAGTTAAGATTAGTCCGTCTATCAAAAAATAAGAAAACCCTGTGTAACATCTCAATCGTTATTCATTGAATAACGAGACATAATGTTCAAGCTCGTACGATATTTTAAATATTATCGTCTAACTAACTACCTATGATTTAACAAGCGTATTGATGCATTATTAGATCTGCGGCTATTGTTATTAAAGTCTCTAATTTAACGTTTTCTATAGGATATACGAGACCAATGATATTTACTTCGACTTTCCAGTTTTTAATCACAGTAGTCGACTTCCTTTCGCTTGTAATATCCTGGATCTGATAGATTCCTATCATTTTAATGTACGGTCATATGTCGATTTGTATAGTTAATTGTTAATTTGTAATCGATACTGGTGTACTTGAAAAGTAGTAGAACAGATTGCAATGTAACGCAAACAAATAGACATTGTTTATCA
Organism: Acanthoscelides obtectus; assembly: GCA_963669975.1. Lineage (NCBI taxonomy): Eukaryota > Metazoa > Arthropoda > Insecta > Coleoptera > Chrysomelidae > Acanthoscelides > Acanthoscelides obtectus. The sequence goes on along the minus strand of CAVLJG010000008.1, from coordinate 56,712,396 downwards.
GCGGAAGTCTTAATTGGATCTGAAAATGCTGTAAGCAAATGTTTAATAATATTTTAAAATATACTGAATAAGAAGCTTTCGTCTATCCGACCAAAAGATAGCCAACCATTGACAGCTGTTTCATGCTTCTTGGCTACTCATGAGCATAGTCTAGGCTTGGTCTCTCGCCTCTGGGACAAAGAACGTTAGAATCACAAGTATTCTCTATCCAGAAGGTACTGTCTATCGAAATAAGACAGCGCCAAACGACATCTATCACCATAATCGACCACTGCGGAGAGCGCATAGCTGCTATTAATTGGAACCATTAAAGATCTTAGTTCATGTTTAATAGCCAAGTCACCACGTGACCGCTAGATGGCTGACACTTCTGGCTGTAACGTAGATGTGTTTCACTTGTCATTGAAAAAGCTAAGCATGAGAAGGAGGAAGAGCGAAAACAATATAATAAATGAATGGATACTTCCAACAAGCAGATACTCCCAATTGCAGGAAATATCAATGTAATGAGAAAAACAATATATAAGTGAATAATCAACAATAATACACTACCTTACAACTTTATTAAAGTAAAGTTCGATGACGCGAGATTTAGTGTCATTGGATATGTCGCAGTTGCTAAAACTATTAAAATATACACATCCTATGAACGGGAGACTTTTACAAAACCTATGTTATTTAAATATATGGACACATAATTTTATTGTGCAGTAAAGTGAACAAAAAAGACAGATCATAGTATTTCGGCGATAGAAGTTGCTCTGCTTTTCTTCATTCATCTTAGAATAGTCTAAAAAATCTCCCCCTTAGTTTTTGTTAAGTCTTACTTACCCTGTACACGAGTTCATTTTATATAATGCTTAACACACACTTGACAAACGTGACACCATTTTTCTCCACTTTATTCATCAACTTACATTACAAGTACATTACAGTTCGCAAGGTAAGACATCGGAGTAAAACGACGCGTTAGCTTTTAGATGAATATTTAATTGTTCGATTGTATATTTAACTACATCTCATGGCATGTGAGGCACAATGTTTTGTATTTTCAAAACACCCCATATGATTAATGATACGTCTAGAAGTAATGAAGACTGACAAGTACTAATTACAAGTAATAAATCTAAAATTTTTATAATGTGTTTTTTTTTTTCATCATCCGTTATCGGATTTATCTCGTTAACCTTATTCTGAGGAACAAAAAACATTACTCGATGTAATAATCTAATTATATGCACTTTCATCGGTTGTAGTAGTAGTTGTAGTTGAAACGGGATGAAAAATAATATAAGATTATCTGTTTTCAAGTCAGCACCTTGATATCATTAAGAGGCAGTGAAGGAAAAAGGCATTTATCGATGACTGAGCGGTAAAAAGTACTTTTTGAGGATCTTAAGTTCGACTTTTTGGTATACTGACTTCTTGATGGTCTAGGGCGGTGAAGTAGCTTTAGTGTTCGCTAATTCCAGCTGACTTACACTATTCGATCAAGATTCTTGTCCGTTTTAGAGCTAAATATTTTATAAACTGTCTAAGTGCCCATAAATAAAATCTGGCCCTTGACGTCTTATAAGCGTTTATGACACTCAACGTGAGAGCCCTTATTTCATGTCAGGGCCATAAGCACTCACTTAATACCCTAGATACATAAATGCGTACATTTTTAATATTTGACCTTTACCTGTACTTTTCGCATTTGTGTTGTGCGGAGCTTTACCAACCAAACAACGTCGCTGTTGAGTTGACTATACTTCCCACGCAATGCTGAAGAATTATTGTCCGCACAGGTCAGCCCTTCTGAGAAAAAAAAATCGCTACAAATATGTATAACAAAAATTTAAATGATCTTCCTCCTCCTCCTGAGAGAAATTTCTGCGGGCGCACATGGTTGTTGCTATAACTAATCCCGATGACGATACTGACTTTTGCAGCATACAGTGCACAGCAGCACTTAAGCGACTGCTGACTACAACGCATGACCATCAGCCGGACATCGCACGTATCGACACGCGTTTGTTGGAAATATTTTCAATCAGAATACTTCGATACCGATCCGAGTATTTGAACTTAATGATGTAGATCAAATCAAATTGTACATAAATAAGAGTATGCCAACCAAATAATATTATATCTGAACCCGCGGAACTTTTCGGGACTGCTATTCTCTTCCCATATTGTGTGGGAAGATAAACCGTACAAATTACTTAATAATTCGTGACACTATCAGCAGGTCGATATTTTTTGTTTCTTGTTTCCATACAATAGGCATAATGCCAAAGCGGTGAATACAGTACATAGTGGAATACTGTAACGGCATGGCAATATTCAGCGAATATAGATTTCAGCCTGCAGATAGAAAACAGAGAAAATGACGAAAATTGCTGGCACATTCACAGATAAAACCCGAAGTGGGAACACGGCAGTTCACGGATTCATTGGCGGCGAAAATTGTTACGAACTACGATACTAAATTCTAACTACTACTACTAAAATTAGTAGAATTTCTTCAAAATCTAATATCCGTATCAGAAACTATCAGATACCAAAGATATTTTCATATATGTAACCGTATATTACTCATACATTAAAGTTGAGTCATTAATTTTCAGATAATAATTGTAGAAGGAAGATAAACCAAAATATGTGTGTAAAAATGAAGAAAAATTAAAAAAAATGTTACCTTGTTTTATAAAGTATCCTCCCGACAAGTATTTCAATGCGGATCTGTGAGGTCTTAAGTCACCTGATTCACGAGCCCTTTGTACTACATTAACAAAGGCACGAGGGGTTGGTTGCACTCAATTGGGAAACCGGTCCGCATAAATCCGTGATGCCGCGGCAGCATTTTGTAAAGACTCGCCCCCCCGTAAATAAGAATCATGTCGACAAGTTCAGCATTTTCGTAAACATGTGCCATTTTTTATTTCGTTTGAGCCACGCAACAAACACCACTATTCACTCACGCGTTACCGACTGACACATTGACTGAATACAACTGAATAAAATTGTAGTAAAAACATCGTGATAAGCGTTTCAAATTCTTTCGATTTTTGTTTCCGATGCGATGAACCGATAAGGCGGATTATATCCGTTGTTGCCAAAGACGAGCACATAATATTATTATTGAGACAGGGCGGTACTCAAACTTCTAAAGGGCTATAACTTTGTTACTTTAATTTTACCACAAAAATGTTAAAGGAAAAAACATTTCTTTTGATCAGATCTACTCACTGTTAAAATAAATGACTCAACTTCGAAGTCACCCTGTATATTCGTATCCATATCCGAAAGAATATGGCAAAAACCATGCGGGGAAGGGGTACACTAGAATTGGCTGAATTTGCAGTATGCATAACCTCGAACTAAAAACCTCCACGGACAGTTTTAAGCTATCTAGGGATAAAGTTCAACCCCCTCGGAGATGAACAACTTCTCAAACTTCAACTTGAATAACCCTTTACCCCGAGGCTGTGAATCGGTCTTATCGGAGCAGAAAGGACATCATTAATGCAGAAATCATTTTAGAGTCGAAACTAACCTCGGAGAACACTCGTATTGATACTGTGAGATGAAGGGAGAAACTTACCCGACGGATATCTAACAACAAAAGAGAAAGTAGCCACCAATCTGTAAAGCCACAACTGGAAGAATATGGTGGAAGTCTGCGCATGTCACAACTTACCTCTGTCAAGAGCAACAGTTAGTTTTTAAGTATCTGCATGGATATTGAGCTAACTAATATGAAAGCGACCTGGAAGTGGGGACTGAATCGCAAAAGAATGACTGTATCATGTTCAGTTTTGCGCGGACACACCGAAAGTTAATTAAAAACGGAAACGGGACAATGCCAATACGTGGAAAACTAAGATACCTTGGAGTTGAGCTTAACAAGAGGCTATCAGCAAGATTCCACATCACCGCACGCTCGCCTAGGTAAATCAGTACTTGCGGTGTTGGACCTGATAATTGGATGGAAATCAAATGTCGACGTTGATGTGAAGGTGCGAGTGATTGACGCGAGCATTGTTTCCATGTTGGGTTATGGAACTGCAACTTCTATCAAGCATAATTCAGACCGGCTTGAATTCACTTGAGGTCTGCTTGAGGAAAGCCTAATCAGGTTGCAGGGAGGTTTCAGCGTTGTCTTCCATCGAAATAACTTCGGGAAATGCTCAGCAAAGATCCATACCATATCAGGGTTGCAACAGAAAATGCTAGTGAAGCTACAGGAAGAAACAATCACAGACCTACCTATCCATTTAGCTCAATATCCAGGGTATCACAGGAGAGGACTACACAACTTCTTGCAACGCTCCACAAGGAGTAGGGGTGGATTTTCTCCGGCACGCGGACAGGGCAGATCCGATGCTCGCATAAATAAAAAGGAGATCGTTCCTGCCAGATGTCTAGCACAAATAAATTAATATTACTCCCTTTCGCAGAGTCCAATGGAAACTGACGCAGAGTGGCATCATGCGAACGGCCTCGAGCCACCCAGGTATTTGTATTGTGAACATTTTTTAAAAGTAAAATGACTCTGTGTTGTTAAGTGTATAAGACATGAAAGCGTGGTTATCCAAAGCAACCCTTCCGTACGCCCCTGATCGAGATGCTCGCAGTGTAATCGCACAGTCTCTGCGCGCCAACCAACAAAAAACTTTTGAATTGCGCATTGTTCCCAGTGCAGTATGGATGCACATAATTTCCTCATGCCGGCGCATTAAACGTATTGTTCGGCATGTTCGACGATTGTTTTGTACAGCCAGACAATCATTGGAAAGCAATTAATTGACATCCTCACTTTCGTATCGACATAATCAAATGAGCACCTGCACATCAGTTTCGCCAATCGGATTTGTGAGCGGTTTCTTCTTGCTAAGTCATACACGAAATTAATTGCAGACGCTGTGCTACTACCTCCTACTCGGTTTCGCTGGTTTGCTCTCAATCACGTAACTGGGTCTGTAAGGGACATCTCGGATTGGGATAAAATTGTAAATAATATTTGGGCTCTTATGAACGGATTCAAGAGAGGTTTATACCAATTTTTGATCCTAATTCGGCACAATGACCCTAAAAGTTTTTTTCAAATTTGGCGCCCTAAATTACTTAAGTATACAGAGCATCGTTTGCATATATCCACTGATAAAGAACATTATTTTTAACATGCTAAAGTCGCAAATGTCGCATAGTTTACAACTTTTCTATGGATGGTAGATAAATGGGATCAGATACATGTGAAATGATTGGGTTTCGTGACCCAAAATACGTACGACAGAGGTCATTTGAACCATCTTAATTTTTAGTAACATGTGTTACAAAAAGGGCCAAAAATAGGTCAGTCGAGAACGTGATCCCAACCATCTTTGGGGTCGCTGAAACATTCAGTCCGGAAATGATCCATTTTAAAGATACTGACAAGAATTATATTTATCAAAAAAACGATTAATAAAAACTCAAAAAATTGTTGCGCCTCTATTATCCGGATGGAAACCTGTTTTCTAGGTAAAGTTCAAGGGTGGCCCATGGTGACTAGTACTTTCACCGATTGTTCACCCATAATTGGGCACCATAGCCCTTAAAGTTTTTTTCACGATGATACATTAAGCGTCTCAAATTACCTAAATGTATGGAGCATCGTTCGCATATAGCTTCCGTTAAGCAGAATTGATTTTAAGCACCCCCAAGTTGCAAATATCCCATAGTTTTACAAATTTTCACTATAGGGTTTAATTTCATCGGGAGCGCCTCAAGGGTCGGTTCTTGGGCCACTTCTTTTTATTCTATATATCTCCGATATTGATAAGGCTATTAAACACTGCAATATTCAGTTTTTTGCAGATGACTCGCAGTTAAACAATAATTTTAATACTGACAATATAATAATTGCTGAGGCTCAAATTAATGAAGACTTGAGGACTATCGACAAGTATGCAAAAATTCATAATCTTAAATTAAATTCAGAAAAATCAAAAGTAATTATATTCACTCCTAAAAAATTGAGAAATCAAATTAAGAAATATTCGACAATATCATTAAATGGCGAAATTATAAAAGTATGTGAAACTGTAAAAAATCCAGGCATATCTCTTGATGAATGTCTGAATTTTATTCCTCATGTGAACCATGTTACAGAAAGTTGTTTTTTAATACTTCGGCAATTATACTTGAACAAACAAATTCTCGATTATAAAACCAAAAATGTTCTCTGTGAGTCATTAATTATTTCAAAAATTACGTATTGCGACATTGTTTATCATGCGTTTTTAGATTCAGTATCTGTCAAGCGCTTACAAAAAATTCAAAATTCATGTTGCAGAATAATCTGTAACTTCAAAAAATATGACCACCTTACCTCCTCGTTCATAAAATTGGAATGGTTATCTATGCCTACTCTTTTTGAATTGCATTTACTATGTTATACTCACAAGCTTTTACTTACCTCAATTCCCCCATTTATGGAAAATAAGTTAAAATTTCGTGGTTCCATGTACACGAGATATTCGCTTTATTGGTACAATAACAATTGCTTCTCACAGAACTTCATAATGCTACTATGATGTACAATGCTTCACCCTCTCATACTAAAGCTTTAATTTACAGAATTTCAAAAATTATTTAAGAAAAATAATTTTCGAGCAATCATTTACATACATTTATCTCTAACTTCTGCTTATAATATATGCATCAATATGTATGTATAATGTTATACTTTTATCCAATCTTAACTTACCTGTGTTTTACTCAATTAATTTTTTTTTATCTTGAAACTCTGCATTTTGGTTCGTATATATATTTTTTTGGATGGACATTTTACGGGTTAAGTGGTAGAATAGCTTACGCTACACTTCGCCCCTAAAGACGTTTTATTACTATTAGTATTATAAACGGGACCAAAATACATGTGACATGACATCGGATTCGGTTTTAGCGACCCAAAATACGGTAGAGGTCATTTGAACCGAATTTGAAGCAATTTAGTTTTTAGTAACCATGTATTCTGTAAAACTGACTTTCAATGCTCACATTTCCCCGAAAGTATTTGAAGCATTAAAGTCGTACGGATTCCTTGTCAGAAATTGTAGGCAATTCTATAATATAAAAGCACTAAACTTGAGTACGCAAGTATTGTATGGAACCTACATTACAGATGTCACGCGAATCACATTGAACAAGTTCTAAGGAAGTTTTTGAAATACATATTTGTATCTTGGGTACTTTGGGTGGCCGGGTGGGTCAGAGTGTCGTGCTACTGATCAGCCGGCCGGCCGGGCCGCGAGTTCGAATCTCGCCTTCGGAAATCACATTTCGAAGCCATGGATGTTGTGACGTCGTATGTTTGTCCAAAATTAGAGATATACGTACATACAAGATTGGATCTGGCTAATGGGACGCAATGTCCTAGTGCTAAAAAAAAAATAAAAATTTTGTCGCAAATAGATTTCGATGTACCTGCGTTTACGCGTAACTACATCATGTTCAAACCTGCACGAGCCAGAACCAGTCTGTTAGTTGAATCTCCAGTCTACTTTAAGTGTAAATTCCTAAATGCCATTAGCTGTCATAGTGACATATTTATATGTTCTATTAGAGAATTAATTGAGATTGAGATGGCGCATAATATGTACGTACGCTAAACCTTTTAGTTTTTTTTACCAGGGTGCTTGATTACTTTTATTATTTGTTATTTTCATTTAATTGTCATAAATGGGGAAAATGAAGCTATTATTATTATTATAAGCGGATTATGCTACAAAAAGGGTGGAAAATGGGCCAGTCGGGAACGTGAGCTCATCCATATACTACTAACTATAATGAGTTTTTTGGATCACTGAAACCGAATCCAGGCCCACTCAGACCAGAAATGAGTAACAAAAACACATTGACGGCCATTCGTCTCCGCAAGTGCTTAATTATATAATGCAAACTTCTAGCTGTGCGCAAAGATCCGAATTTTAAGGTATATGTATGGAGATATTATTCCATTAATCAGGCTTTTCTAACCAACAATTTTTATTAGCTGAATTTTATTGTATTTAGTTCACAGATGCAATTCTTACAATTATAAAAGATTCGAGTTTATCGTTTATTCAATGTTTGAATGTAAAACACTCGCGAACAGCGGCTGGCAAATAATAATTTAGCCGGGCTAGCATTAAAATTAAGCCTGAAAGTGTATTGACAAAGTGTAGATGATGATATTCAATGCATGCAATATTTCTTGTTTGACATTTATTATCGCTTTTTTCTTAGATCCACTCTTTATTAAAGATGACTTTCTGGTTATCAATTATTACGTCTAAGAAATTATGTTACAACAACATAATAATTTGAACATAGTTGATGCAAACTGTAACATTACCACATGAAGTTTTATCCATTTTTTAACAATTTGTGGCAATAGGTTGTATTTCAACTTCATTATTTCCTTTGTGCCTAGCGTAGTAGACAGGGTAGCCACAGTAAAAGTTGAATATGGATTATTCCATCATTGTAAAACATCTGCTTAACAGACAATAATACCATGCACCATATTGAACATCTAAAATGCACGTAACGAATCGCTCCACAAATTCCGATACACTGAGAAAACACTTCCCTGTGTGTCAGTAACATCTTGATAAAATAGGGCAATATAAAGGGTGTTTGAAATTCGACTCTCACCAGTGAGATATCGGAAACGTTAAGAGATATGAATTCGGTTGAATGGGGGAAAAGTTGCCGTTAGGAGACTAGAAAAAATAACACAAGTTTCATAATTCCAAGTATTTCTGGACGAGAGACCAAGGCTACAGCATGCTCATGAGAACGTCACAGCTGTCCATGGTTGCCTGTCTTTTGGTCGGACGGACGAAAGCATCTACACAGTATGTCTGAAAAGTTCCCGAACTAAATTCATAAAAAATACAAATTAAAAGATAAACGAATTTATTCACATCAGCCTTCTACATAGTAACCTTCTCTAGTAATACACTCGTTACAGCACCGGTAGAGTGCGTCGAACACTCTGGAGAATTTATTTTTTGAGATCGCTTTCAGCTCCTCGGTACAAACCTTCTGGATAGCAGAAATGTCATAAAAAATCGTCCTTTCATCTTCAGTTTCAGCTTGGGGGCCAAAAAATAGTCGGCCGGTGCCAGATCAGGTGAACAGGGCGAGTGGCATAAGACGGTGATTTGATTATTCGTGTAGTAACGCGTCAGAAGGGTCGCAGTGCGAGCCGGCGCATTGTCATGCAACAGAGTCCAGCTGCCCGGATCCCCGTACTAGGGCTGGATCCAACGAATGCGGCGCATCAGGCGTTTCTTAACCTCCAAATAGAATTTACAGCTTGCCCAGCCGGAACTAGTTCATGGTGAATCAGACCCTTTGAATCAAAAAATGCGATCAACATTGTTGTCTCTTTCGACTTTTGTTGCCCGACTTTCGATGGCCTTTGCACACCTGAACTCAACCAAGCAGCGGATTGACGTTTTGTTTGAGGATCGTACATGAAACCCCAGCTTACGTTGCCCGTTACAATTGTTTTCAAAAACAAAAAATGAAAGACAAAAGTAAAACTTTATCGCACTTCTTTGTTCCATGTCGTGGATTTGCACAAGGCCACATGGACACAGTTTACACGACTGAATATAACTCGAGACTGGAGTGACCCAACGCGATGAAATTTGGCACACACACACTTTAAACAACGCGCTACACAGTTCCGGGGTTGTGCGAGAGATCATGCTGCTTGTATCGAATACAAAAATTCAGTTCGGGATCTTTTCAGACATACCGTGTACTACACAGCCAGAATCATTAGCCATCTAGCAGTCAGATGGTGACTGGGCTATAAAAACGCAAACAGATATTTACAGGACCAATAAATAGAAGCTGCACTCTCCGCAGTGATCGATTTTGGTGATAGATGACGCCCTAACAAACGGTGTTCCTCTGGACTCAAGTTGAATATATCTTTTCTCAGTCTACATTTACCGTCTCCATTTTAAGTTCTTGTAACGAATCGTATTATCCCGGTGTCGAGTACGTGTACCTTTCACATTTAGTCCGAGCAAACGAAGGGTCTGTCAAACACCTGTGCCGTTAGTGGCGTTACAGTTCGTACTATATTTATATGTATATTTTCTCTGCGGGTCTTCTATTTCTACTCGAGGTGGTATGTCTTACGTCTAAATATAAGTCATGTACTATGCACAGCAGATCTCTGTTCTTCATTATGTATAGCTCAATGCAAGTTTCTTGATCCCGATTCAAATACGATTTTATTTTGTTTACTTCTAGTTTAAGGATATAATTTTTGGTCAGATTAAGTTTTTACTTGTACAGGATGTTGTCAGGAAAAGTTTAGTGCAGACTTACAGTTCGCATGTAAAAACATAGAAAAGAGTTTACATAAATATACGGGTCTAGAAATTCCCCATTCTATCATACGGGATGCGTGAACTTTATATTAAACCAAAAAACTGCACTACTCCGTTTTTTACACCCTTGCAGCCGCGCAGGCAGAAGCCTAAATGCAAGGGCATCGCGGCTGCTATGAGGAACTTAAAGAGACTTTGTTAATCCCATTTTTGAACCACCTAAGGGTAACAGAATTGATTCACAATCTCGATACCACAGGGACAAAGGAGCGGGTCCAATCTTCTTCTTCTGATTCAGACGCGTCTTTTGCTGGTGGACCATGCATTAATACACACTATAAACAGATTGATGTAAAACAATTCTTATTTCGAATTGGGTGCGTCTGAACGGAAAACAAAAAGCAGCTTTAAAGTAAAATCAATCTGGCTTCCAGATAGAATACTTATACAGTGCTTTTCTTTAATGTCCCCCTCTCCTTTGACTTTTTGAATGGATCAATTCAAAAAATGAAAACTTGGGGTAATGAAATTGATGCGTGGATACCATATTTTAGAGTAAAATTGACAGATGAAAATGTCAAGATGGCTATCTTGGAAAAAAAATTATATGAAAACGGGAGTCTTGTGGAACATCATTTTGAAGCTCCTGACGAGTACTTTATAACCCTAGAATATAAAGTCAATACCTTTACCTACTACAAAATGGTGGTACATTTAATAATTACTTGAACACAAACTTCCTAACATGCATATCTCTACAAATAACTGTAATTCCCTGCCGTATCCACAGCAACAGAGATAAAAACTTGTTTTGTTATCTTATGAATATCAGTACGAAAACAAACATCACTGTACAGTTAAAATATTCTTATTTAGTTTTCGGTTTTAGTGCTAGATACTGTTTGAACTATTTTTAAAATGGTCAATTTTCGTCAATTGGAAGAAAAAATCGAAGCGATTTTTATTTAAAACGATTTTTAATGATCGTTTCCCGAATCGTCCTACCTGTAGAAAATATTTAAGGGAACTTGCATCTAAAGTTACAGCTACTGGTAGTGTAAACAACAAAAAGCACCCAGGCCATCCGACCATCCCGGAAGAAAAGCAAGTTCAAATAATTTGTGAGATTATAGTAAATCCCCAACAGTCTACTTCCTCCATCGCGAATGTATGTGTGAGGTTTGTCCTTCTACTGCATGGAGACTTTTGAAAAAGAATAAGTATCACCCAAATTCAAATGGTACATCAGCTAACTGAAGATGACCCTGATCGAAGAACAGGATTCTGCGAGACTATGACGGAAACCATTGCACGGAATCCTATCTATATCCAAAATATTTGTTTTAGTGATGAATGTACATTTTTTTCTCAACGGTAATGTGCATAGACAAAATTGTCGTTATTGGAGTGACACCAATCATCACGCCTTCCAAGAAATTCATACTCAATATCCACAAAAAATTAACGTTTGGGCTGGGATATTGGGAAATCATATTGTGGGGCCTCTATTCATCCAACAAATTTTAACCGGGGTACTGTATTTGGATATGCTGGAAAATACTATTGACCCTCTAATTACCGAGTTCGTCGAAGCGAATCCTAACGAATTCGATACTGATATTGTATTCCAGCAAGATGGTGCTCTACCACACTACTACAGACAAGTAAAGAATTATTTAGATAACAATTTCCCCGGTCGTTGGATTGGCCGCCGAGGTCCTGTGGAATGGCCAGTTCGCTCGCCAGATTTGACACCTTCAGACTTTTTTTATGGGGCTATTTGAAGTAAAAGGTGTACGAAACTGAACCTGCTCATTATTGGATATACGCTTGAGAATAACAAATATTTGTAGAAATACCGATGCTACTGTGTTTGAAAATTACAGACCGGCTGTTATTGTGTCAAGCAGTTCAAGGCAACCATTTCCAGCATCTTCTAAACTGAACTCAACGTATTTATTCGAATTATCAAGTTAACTGTCAATGCATTCAGGTAATTATTAAATGTAGTAGGTAAAGGTATTGACTTTATATTCTAGAGTTATAAAGTACTCGAAGGAGCTTCAAAATGATATGCCACAAGACTCTCGTTTTCATATCATTTTTTTCCAAGATGGCGCCCAGCGACAAAATGTCATCTTGCAAACTTGGTGGTTTTCAGTTCATTCCACGTTTGCTCGCTATGATTGCTGTGAGAATCCATCTATGGAAGAATGACTCAACCAGACACATTGTTGGTTGCAGAAAGTATTTGTCTTGTGAAGCCGCATAGTCTGTAGTGTTGATCTGTGACAAGATATGAAAGAAAGAATGTTGGTGAGTAGCAAGATCGCAACTGAATGAGTACCTGTATTTTCTATTGACATCGCAAAATAAATTTCTATAAAATTTAAATGATTGGAAATAAAAAATTATGTAACAACCTTTTTTACTTTTATAAATACTTCTGTCTGTAGCATATTTTCTCACCTGTTACTTTACCAACCAGGGATTTTCTTTTCTTATCTCTCCAATTTTTTAAATTCTACAAATTTGCATAAGTAATTCCAGAATGAATAAAAAAAAAACTGGATGCGTAACTAATTACTAGCTTTCAATCTCAAGTAAGTGTAAGTTCGCCAATTTTGGCCTAGCAGACAAGGTTAAAAATCGCTCCAAAATAAAGTGATCTCTAAATACCCACCGGGGTCTTGTAAAGCAAGATTCAAACTTTAATTCAGATACTTGGTGATTGCAAAAACTATAATTTTTAACCAAGTTTTAAGGCATTAAATGAGCCCACTTTTAGGGCTTTTTCGTATATTAAATCAAGTATAACTCGAAAATGGTCAGCTTTAGAGAAAAGTTAATCAAAGTAATTTCTTTAAAACATTGTTTAAAAAAATTTATCTGGCTTACAGTACGGTTATATTCATTGTTAAAACATTCGGTTAAAATTTATAATTTTTGAGGTCACCAAGTATCTAAACTAAAGTTAAAACCTTGCTCGACAAAACCTTCAAGAATATTTTGAGATTAATTTATTTTAAAGCGATTTCAACCTTGTTTTTTCAGGACAAAATTGGTGATCTTTTGGTTTGCGCAGACTGTATCCAAGCTATCATAAGTGTATAATCGAAAACAAAAAATAATCGTGACAGCGCATCGTAATGCTTAGCAGGTGACCTACAAACGCTCAATGAATACCTTTTTCTAGGAGTAACAATAATTGAAAGGAACCCATTGCCGGTATTGAAAGAAATTTCAATTTCAAGAGCGATGCATGATTATATAGGCGCGCACATCCACTGTTATGCAACCTGCCAATCGATCGAAAGAAGATATATCAATCTTACTCTTCAGACCGACCTGTCGAACTGAATCACATCACGTACGATTAAGAAGGCCGTTTGGGATATTTACTTTCGAGATCTTCACAGGTTCGTTTTACAGACCATTGAGCACCAGGTTAAGAATCAAAAGAAAACGTAATTAGTAAACGTAATATTATGAACTCGTGCCTTGGTCAGGCAGGATTTCGAAACCACGTCCGATTGCAAAATCTCTATCGCGAAATAATAAATGTCCTCGTACGGTAATTTGACGGATTACACCCATTGTCGCAGACACTCCTCTTGTAAAGTTTTTACGTGGAAATGTACTTAGCATGCGAAATAAATTCAGTAGCGTACAAATACCATGATGGTATGTCTCCATTGTAACAAGTTGCAGGCACAGTTTATTTAATGTAAACGCACCTGGCCTGGCACTTGTGCCGCAACAGTAGTAGACGCCCGGTGCATTTCGATCTATTAAAGCTACTACACACAGTGCCGGCGGCAATGCCGCCAGGTTTATGCCGAGCGGCAATACAAGCCGCCGGCACAAGCCGCGCAAAGCCGCCAAGCATCATTCCGGTTGTGACAGTCACATAGAACGCTAGTGAAGTGCATATTTTATGGTTGGTTGGTTAAAATGAATAAGGAAATCATCAGCACAGCCGCCGCAGTTGTAATTTTTATTTTAATAAGAAAAAAATACAAAAGGACGAGAAGGTTTTGGTTGCACCCAAGTTTACAAAATAGAAAATGGCGGAATGGTTCTGTAATGATAGAAGAGTATAAAAAAGATGATGTGGGGTGTCAGCGTTTGCGCAATAGCATGTTTTTTGGGTTTCTATACATCGTCTATGCCTGCACCAGATTTGTGCAACTGTTCTAACTTTTTTTTTCCCGAAAATAATGAGAGGTTACATTTTTTTACTTTCTCTCTACTTCGCCTTTATCAATGTCAAATACACTTGCAATTATGTTCAATGCGTCCATTTGTTTGTTCCTATTCTTATAGTCTGCATTTCTGGGATTCCATAATATATCATTTTCATGAAATTTTTCAATTAAGAGCAGCACAGCTTCGTCGTCCCAATGAAAAATACATAAATAAAATTACAGAATGCTTATTCTTTAACAAACTTCGAGTAAATATTCAAATTACTTGACTAACGTGAGAAAACCCCGTACCTTAAGCCACCCCTGTTCACAGGAAACTCTCACGCTCTCTGCTGGATGGAAGGTTGACTAGGCTAGAAGTAGTCGTCCCACTGCCCAGTAGAGAGCGCGAGAGCTCCCTGTTAACAGGGCTGGCTCATGGTACAGTGTTTTCGCACTGTAGGAAGAAAATTGAATATTTGCTCGATGTTTGTTAAATAATAAGCATTCTGTAATTTTATTTATGTCCTCAACTAATTTATCAAGCAGAATTTTGTACAGTAACAGTGAGACAGTGTTATTTTCGATAAAATGATCATTTAATATCTGCCATATCAAATATTGTATTACATTTGTGTCCATGCTTCGAGTATATCACAAATGCAAATGCAAACAAATGAAAAAGGAAAAATTGGCATCACGTAGGTTGACACTGCACTTCCCATGCAACACTGTCCTTAGTTCACCAAGGATTATGGTCAGCACACGTTAGATCCTATCGGAATAAGATAGCGCCATAGCCCTTAATTCGTTGATCATTTCAACAAAATCTCGATGATTATCATTATTGTGATACTTACAATAGGTATATATGCCCCCAAATGTATCTTTCATTATTTTCGATGATGAATCTTATCCAGTTGGTCCCATCCGTTTATTACACCTAAAACGGCTAAGGGGGTAGTTTACCACTTGAAAAAAAAAATCGTTGTTCTAATTTGTTTCTATGTTAAAAATGTAATCATGGAAATAAGACTAACAGATATTCTGTTATAAAAACTTTGTGATTTTCAAATTTTATACTTTTCATATATATATACAGGGTTATCCAAATTAAGTGTCCACCATTAGTAACTTTGTTATTAGTGAAAATACAAAGTTGTTTGAATTAGCAAACTAGTAGCATTTTTAACGCTGGTAAAAATGAGAAATAAAAAAAACAATTGTGAGTCGTTATTTTAATTTTTTTCAGTAAAATAACATTTTTTTAAATGGAAACCCCTGTATATTATATTTTTTTCTGTTAAAGCATCAAATTTTAAACAAAAAAGTTCATAATGACTTTTCCGCTAAAGTCAAAAATAAAGTCAAAATAACGATAAATATTTTTAATTATTTGCAGTATTATAATATTAAGACGGCTATGAAAACAACATGGCGTTCGCGATTTGACAGCATTAAGATAAGCGACAAATTGTTAAACTGGACATACTCGCAACTAGAAGGCTTTGGAAAACAATGATAAAATCAAATAATGTCAAACATTAGTGTAAATACTTGTTTATAAGCTTTATTGTGTCATTAATTTAAAGAAAAATTTTCTCCCATGAAGAAAAGTGTGATATGTTAGAATGCTATTTAGTGTGCAGAAAATCCTCCTTGAGAGCAAGAGAATACTACAGTGAATTATATCCCGCTCGCATTCAACCGTATGAACGATATTTTCTGAGACTTTATCGAAAATTTATTCGATTTATTGGATATTTTGAAGCTTATCGTGAGAATTCAATAGCAGATATTCTCAAGGACTCTAATTTCAGTTATGGTACTGTTCAAAGGATTTTAAAAAAATACAAATTTATTCCGTATAAGTACCGACCAGTTCAAACGCTTTTGGCAGGGGATCCAGAGAGAAGACTTGTTTTTTGCCATTGGTATCTTAGCTTCTGTCGCCAAAATGTAAATAACTTTCGTTACCTTTTATGGACAGATGAATCAAATTTTTCAAATTCTGGAATGTTTAATAGAAAAAACCACCATTATTGGTCAAGAGAAAATCTTTTGTTAGTACATCCAAGAGGCCCACAAGTCCGTTTCAGTTTCAACTTTTGGTGCGGTATAATTGGTTCAAAAATTGTTGGCCCGTTCTTTTATGAGGGAACCCTAACTGGTGAAAGATATGTGGAATTTATGTCAGAAATTCTGACTAATTTCTTAGACGAATTGGATCTTATAAGTAGACATCATCTGCATTTTCAGCAAGATGGCGCACCTGCCCACAACTCCAGAGGTACTTATCATTTTCTAAGTACTACTTTTAATGATCAGTGGATAGGAACAAATGGCCCAATACAGTGGCCTCCCAGATCACCAGATCTAAACCCACTTGATTACTTCTTGTGGGGTTACTTAAAGAACCAAATTTACAAGCGAAGGTACGATAACCTTGACGCGTTAAAGACTGCAGTTAGGGAAAAGATAACCCAGATAGATGGTAGGACCATACTTAAGACAGTTCGAGCAGTTGAAAAACGTGCCCAAAAATGTATTGAAGAACAAGGTGGTGTTTTCGAGCATCTTCTTTAAAAAAAATTGTTATTGTATTTTGTAAGATTATAAGTTGATGTTGAAAATAAAGTTTGTCGATACAATTTAATTGTTTCAGATTGGAGGCCATAACTTCAACAATTTGTAACCTAGGAGAAAAGTTATTATATGGTGTCCACCATTAGTAACTTTGTTATTAGTGAAAATACAAAGTTGTTTGAATTAGCAAACTAGTAGCATTTTTAACGCTGGTAAAAATGAGAAATAAAAAAAAACAATTGAGAGTCGTTATTTTGATTTTTTTCAGTAAAATAACATTTTTTTAAATGGAAACCCCTGTATATTATATTTTTTCTGTTAAAGCATCAAATTGGCCTCCAATCTGAAACAATTAAATTGTATCGACAAACTTTATTTTCAACATCAACTTATAATCTTACAAAATACAATAACAATTTTTTTTAAAGAAGATGCTCGAAAACACCACCTTGTTCTTCAATACATTTTTGGGTACGTTTTTCAACTGCTCGAACTGTCTTAAGTATGGTCCTACCATCTATCTGGGTTATCTTTTCCCTAACTGCAGTCTTTAACGCGTCAAGGTTATCATACCTTCGCTTGTAAATTTGGTTCTTTAAGTAACCCCACAAGAAGTAATCAAGTGGGTTTAGATCTGGTGATCTGGGAGGCCACTGTATTGGGCCATTTGTTCCTATCCACTGATCATTAAAAGTAGTACTTAGAAAATGATAAGTACCTCTGGAGTTGTGGGCAGGTGCGCCATCTTGCTGAAAATGCAGATGATGTCTACTTATAAGATCCAATTCGTCTAAGAAATTAGTCAGAATTTCTGACATAAATTCCACATATCTTTCACCAGTTAGGGTTCCCTCATAAAAGAATGGGCCAACAATTTTTGAACCAATTATACCGCACCAAACGTTGAAACTGAAACGGACTTGTGGGCCTCTTGGATGTACTAACAAAAGATTTTCTCTTGACCAATAATGGTGGTTTTTTCTATTAAACATTCCAGAATTTGAAAAATTTGATTCATCTGTCCATAAAAGGTAACGAAAGTTATTTACATCTTGGCGACAGAAGCTAAGATACCAATGGCAAAAAACAAGTCTTCTCTCTGGATCCCCTGCCAAAAGCGTTTGAACTGGTCGGTACTTATACGGAATAAATTTGTATTTTTTTAAAATCCTTTGAACAGTACCATAACTGAAATTAGAGTCCTTGAGAATATCTGCTATTGAATTCTCACGATAAGCTTCAAAATATCCAATAACTGCAATTTCCGTGGCCTCGCTTATTATGAATTCTTTTTTTGCCCTTGTTTTAGCAAAAACATTTTCGTTGCCCCTAAATTTTCGATAAAGTCTCAGAAAATATCGTTCATACGGTTGAATGCGAGCGGGATATAATTCACTGTAGTATTCTCTTGCTCTCAAGGAGGATTTTCTGCACACTAAATAGCATTCTAACATATCACACTTTTCTTCATGGGAGAACATTTTTCTTTAAATTAATGACACAATAAAGCTTATAAACAAGTATTTACACTAATGTTTGACATTATTTGATTTTATCATTGTTTTCCAAAGCCTTCTAGTTGCGAGTATGTCCAGTTTAACAATTTGTCGCTTATCTTAATGCTGTCAAATCGCGAACGCCATGTTGTTTTCATAGCCGTCTTAATATTATAATACTGCAAATAATTAAAAATATTTATCGTTATTTTGACTTTATTTTTGACTTTAGCGGAAAAGTCATTATGAACTTTTTTGTTTAAAATTTGATGCTTTAACAGAAAAAAATATAATATACAGGGGTTTCCATTTAAAAAAATGTTATTTTACTGAAAAAAATCAAAATAACGACTCTCAATTGTTTTTTTTTATTTCTCATTTTTTACCAGCGTTAAAAATGCTACTAGTTTGCTAATTCAAACAACTTTGTATTTTCACTAATAACAAAGTTACTAATGGTGGACACTTAATTTGGATAACCCTGTATACAGGGTGACTTCGAAGTTGAGTCATTTATTTTAACAGTGAGTAGATCTGATCAAAAGAAATGTTTTTTTCCTTTACCATTTTTCTGGTAAAATTAAAGTAACAAAGTTATACCCCTTTGGAAGTTTGAGTACCGCCCTGTCTCAATAATAATATGTGCTCGTGTTTGGCGACAACGGATATAATCCGCCTGATCGGTTCATCGCATCGGAAACAAAAAAGCGAAAGAATTTGGAACGATGTTTTTACAATTATTTTATTCATTTGTAATACAGTCAGTGTCAGTCGGTATCGCGTGAGTGAATAGTTGTGTCTGTTGCGTGGCTCAAACGAAATAAAAAATGGCACATGTTTATGCGGATCGGTTTCCCAATCGAGTGCAACCAACCCCTCGTGCCTTTGTTAATGTAGTACAACGGGCTCGTGAATCAGGTGACGGCATGCCGGTGCTCCAAGACCTCACGATCAAATACAGGTCCGCACTGAAATACTTGTTGGGAGGATACTTTATAAAACAAGGTAAAATTTTTTTTTAATTTTTTTTTATTTTTACACACATATTTTGGTTTATCTTCTTTCTACAATCATTATCTGAAAATGAATGACTCAACTTCAAAGTCACCCTGTATATATATATACCCTAAATGCCTTTTTAAATATTTTTGATGATGAATCTTCTTCATTTAGTCCTATCGGCTTATCACAACTGCAAGTATGTGACGAGTTAAAACCACCTTCTTTCGGTTCCACCCCTGGGGGTCGATTTCACCCCTTGAAAAATAGATCGATGTCTTTCTGATTTTAACGTAGAATAACATATTAAAAGATCATCAATATAGGAGGCGGACACCTGAGACGGTTTCCTTGTAAGCTCCTATATTCTTCGACACTCGAATATACAGTTGAATTATCCGAATAAGCAAAACAGATGTCTCCAAGGAAAGCTGGAAAAATCATGTCTGAGCCATTCCCGTAATGCCAAACTATACGGCTAGAACGAGCTATTTTCACAGCTGACATCAATTGGAGTATGCTCCTGATGGACCTGATTCAAGTTAGCCAAAAAATACTGAAGAGTGATGTTGTGTTAGGAAGAGATCCAGTAGACTGCTGGTGTGCGACGAATTGCGAGGGAAGAAAGAAATACTAGTCACCATCTGAGAAAGACCTTGGCTGGTGACGAGCTCTTGAAAGGCACGATCATCAAAGCCTCCTGTTTATGTCAACACAGTGAACAATGAGGAACTTGAAATTATACTTACATTACTTTTTCTAGACCTGTGAATTCTATGCGACATAATGTTTGTTCCTAGGTTTGTTTATTGTTCTAGTAATTTATGACAGGTAACGCGGGCACGCCCCTGGAAGTGAAACTGCTACTGTACCATAACAACAACAGATGAAAGTTAATAATCTACATTATGTAGGATGGTCTGCCAACAATGCTTAGATAAAAGAGATTCGTTAACCCAGTTGCGGGTTGGCCAATGAAAAATACATAAGATGATTTAATATGAAAGGCCGAGTGTTTTATTATTTCTTTATAGCCTGAATACAATATAGTTGGATGTATATTTTGGATAATATTTCACCGTGACATAACTCTAGCGCCAGTTATACAATCTTATTTACCTTTCTATGTGTATACGCCTCACGCACATCTTTATGACATTAAGCTAATATACCAGATGTTAAGATGTGGCGATTTAAAAAATAAGAACTCATATAAACAGAATAATGATATCAAGTATAATAATATAAGAGCGTATGCAATAAGGAATATACATCATCTCTCGCCGCAGGAGACAAAACTAACGCCACAATTCATTGAACATTACCGACTGCCCTTTGTAAGAATTGTTTTGCACACTTTTGATGGTCCTAATCGTCTGAGATTTCAAAAAAAAGAACAGTTAATAATTATTGAATCAAACTTAAAATAGTCAAAGGCAGCTTTCTTTTTACTAGCGACAAGGTGTGAAATATATGATAATTCTGGAGCACCTGGTGTAAGTAATGGAAGCAAGTGGAATGGATTCACGGAAAAACTTCTGAGACAGTTGCGTCATCACAGCGAGAAAGGATCCGCCTTGATGTCCTGCGCAATATCTCAGCAAGTGAAATGCAGATAGATAGCTATACGGAGATGTGCGAGTCCAGCATACTTTCAGAATTTGATAAATCGACCGAGATACCATCTTTTGCATAATGCGCTATAATATCCAACTATCTACTCCTGTTTAATGCCATAGGCGTATCATCAAAAACGAGGAACTGCGGATAAATAAGGCTTATGAGGGGCTGAAACATAAAAATGAAAGAACAGTCGGTACGAGTTTGAATAAATAATTTTTTTAACACGCTTTTATTTATCTGATAATAAAGTGAATAAAAAATTATAAACGTTTTCCGATTAGAAATATTTTAATTTCATCTCAAATTTTCATACAAGCTTCAAGTTTAAGTCATCTCTGATCGACAGTGTGCTTTCATCCAACATCAAGTTGTAGGTAGTCTGTATCGTCAATGAATACATGACGAGTGAAATATGTCTGATAGGCGCGTAGATCGCTATAAAAAAATCTGAAAATGATCTGGAGCCTTTAGAACGTCAAAACACGAAGTATGGAAGTTTGTTTACGTTTTAGACCTTTTTCTCTGTCGTCGTTGGACCGACTTCCAAAAATTACAAGCTTTTTCGTCTTGGCATAAAAGTAATCTTGTGTGACAATTTCATCCGAATTCGAGCGGTACTTTCCAAGTAATACACGGGCCAAGGATTAGCGGAAAGACAGACTGACAGACACACCTACTGAAATGAGTGACATGGTTTTTCATGTCATAAACATCTAAAAAACATCTCATTTTCGAAATTTTTCGCGAGTACACTGCTTCCTGGTCAGTAGGCGTGGGAAGTAAAAATGAAGTCCAAAAGATGTTAGTCCACAATCCCATCAAGTTCTGCGACTATGTTTTTGTTTTTTGCAGCAACTCTATTCAGAAGCTCGCAGAACTAAATAAGCTAAACTGAAACACTTATTTCAATTCCCTCATAAATTAATGTGGTTAAGTCGTTCTGATACATAAAGATCTAGATATGTCAAATTAAGAATGTTATTTGTCACGGATGACAGATGGACGAGGCAAGTAGCAAATAAACATTCACAATAGTATCATGGACATATGAAAATCAATTTAACTAACAATTGACTTAAGACTTAACATAGCTTGCTTCTGAGGTACAGATCTCGTGCGCCCCTGCCTATAATCTGCTTCTGGTATATACACGCACAGATCGCATTAAAAACTTGTTCCACTTAAAGACAATTTATATATTTCAGATTTCAGAGCAGTGCATATTAAATGGTTTTTTCTAGTAGATATAACAGTATTACGGTAGCACTGATGCCATTGGTCCGCACGACAGTCTCGCGTATGATGAGAATCTATCTACGGGCAGATGGAGAACGAGATGATAATCAGGAATTTTAATGGTGTTACCGTTCTACCCCAGATTACTGTCTATGAAGAACATGAACGCCATAGTTCACTAGATGAAAATGACCTACTCGGAGGTATTTTTACTCAGCTTGTTTTATTCCCGGGCAACATTTTGTCCTGGTCTTACTGAAAATGATCCAGTATGCCGTGCGAAAATGGATAAGGGATTGACTATTACTGAAAACATCGTAAAAATCTAGTAGTCAAGAAGATGCTTTGGAAAGTGCAAAGGGTAATATTGGATCCTTTCATTTGCCATGCCTACTAGCGGAGGAAGTATTATACTCGCGAAAAATTTCAAACATGAAATATGTTTTTTGGATGTTATGACATGTACATCTCGATAATCATATAATCTATTTCCGTCTGTCTGTCCGTCTGTTTGTCTGTCTGTCCGCTAATCCTAGGATCGTCTATAACTTGGAAAGAATACGACCTGTGCTTCGTCTCATACAACAACGGAGACATGCCTCTAGCGGCCACATGAAGAGTTCTATCAGACTTTCCGCACAGCTAACACCATCCAGACATAAAAGAGATAGGAACACCAAAATTTCCCTTAGCACTTCTATGCCTAGGCCAAGATGGAACTCCAAAAAAGCCAACTGGACCGTTTTCTCCACAGACCTAGATAAATGTTTGGGATGGATATACCACTTACCCAGATTTGTTGGCGCTGTGATAAATACAGCCAAGAAGCATATACCAAGAGGGTATCGTAATGAATACATCCCTAGCTGGTCACAAAATAGCGAGGAGTTATGTCAGAGCTTCCTTGAATCCGGTAATCAGGCAATAGCGGATGAACTACTTCACAGCTTGGATGCTGCTAGGAGGCAAGAAGCGGACGGAAACTGTGGAAAGTCTCAATTTTCAAACATCTAGAGGCAGGCATGCCAGGGGCCTTCACTGTGACACAGGAGATGCACTGGGGTTTCCTTAAGCTCTCTGCAGAAACGGCATGCGGCCTCTTCTACCAGACCCAAAAGTCTCATAAGTCGATTTAGACGACAGTGTCCTGTCAGGAGACGCACTATGACTCTTCTGGCCTTCCTATTGAGTCCGAGTAGGTTCTCTGTGAATGCGGGCGTTTGTTCTTTGATTAACTCTTTTGTCTGCCTTTGCCCCAATTGGCTGTTCCATCATTCTAGGGACTTTTTCTTGGTCCAATTTCTTATGTACTGTTTGGTGCGTGTTCTCTTCATGCCACAGAAGGGCTCTGGGCCTATAAGGCGATTGGACGCCACCTGTCGGGCTATCACATCCGCCTTTTCACTTCCTTTGTGCTTTTCATGTCTTGGTACCCAAAGCAGTGTTATCTCGTCGGGGTTTCCCAGCGAGAGGATTCACGTAAACTCATACTAGTTTAAACGGTATTTACGATGAAGTTAGTGCCTTTATAGATAGCTGGCTGTCCGAGCAGGTGGCGATCAGCTGATTTGCAGTCTCACTCATTAGCTCTTATGCACAGACTTGTTAAGCCCGAAATATTGTTGCAATATTGCCTAGACTTAAAGAGATCCCAGTTTTTGGCCTTGCCCCATAAATCCCAGCTCCAGCTGTGTGTTCAGTTTTCGAGCCGTCTATGTACCAGTAGCTTTTGGCATATATAGGAGGTTCCGTCTCCTAATTTACAAACTAGTTGAAAGACTTATCTATAAAAAAATTGGTCCAGAATTGGTCAGGGCGATCGCTGTTAAGCAGGCAGTTCTTCGGCCTGGGAGAAGCTGTGTTGGCCAGGTGTTGCCACTCATTACCTACATCTTGGAGGGTTTCCAGAGAAGACTGAAAACTTCTGTAGCAATTGTCGACCTTTCGGCGGTTTATGACACCCTGTGAAGAAAATGCGTAATATATAAGATTATCCATGTAATTCCTTGCAAATTAGTTGCGCGCCTGACAAACAGCTTGCTCAATGTATCTTTCAGATAATTATGGGCACAGACATCACCTCCCCGAAGAGACTTAGGAATGGGTTACCACAAGAATCAGTGCTCGCTCCACTGCGGTTCAGCATGTATATTGCGGATCTACCGGCACAGTAATAAAAGTTCCGATACGCCGACGACTGGGCCCTCGCGACAAGATGCAATTCAATCGAATAATGTTCTAATAGCAGACCTGAAGATATTGATATTGAATATTTCCGTAAATGAACACTCCAACCGAATGCCTCGAAAGACAAAAGTTTGTTGCTTCCATCTCAACACTAAACGTGCTGGAAGAGAACTCAACATACGGTTTGACAGCACCATCCTTGGGCACAATAAATCACCCAGATACTTTGGCGTGACCCTGGATAGAACCCTATATTTTATAGAACTCCCATCAAGGTCTGCTAAAAAGCTGAAGACGGGAAATAATATTATTCAAAAGTTCTGTGGAATCACCTGGGGAGCAACAGCCTCCACTCTCCGCACTACTGCTCTGATGCTTGTTTTCTCGGCAGCCGAAAACGGTGCTCCAGACTGGTTAAACAGCCCCTACGTTAAAAAGGTAGACACTCGACTACACAACACCATGAGTATGGTTGCTGGAGTGTTCAAAACCAATCCCTTAGAATGGCTTCCAATATATATATATATATATATATATATATATATATATATATATAAGCCATACCTTCCGCCACATCAGCGTCGGGTTGAGTCTCTTGCACGTGAATACAAAAAGATTATCGATCCAACAAGATATTGAAGTCGCAGTTACTAGACTTCGCTCTCGAAAACCATCAACGAGAACGGCATTATGAACGCATGGTCTGAAGAACGGACGGCACGGCAAAACAATAGCATGCCTTGCATTACTCACAAACCACCTGGTTTTGACTTACCACGGAAAATATAGTCTACTTTAAATAGGATTCGAACTCGACATGGAAGATGCGCATACTCCCTGCATAAATCAGTTCCGAGCTAGCAGCCGTCGCGAGTATACACTTGTGCGACTGCGACCCACCCGGACTTACAGTGCGATCCTATTGTGATTTTCATCACGATACGATCGCCATCCACGATGGCGAGAATAGAAAAACTGGCGAGCCAGCTGAAGCAGAAGGAGGATAACTTCGCAATGCTTGCTGAGCAGATGAAAAATCTGCAAGAAGCATTCGAGCAGGCGAGGAATGAGATAAATGAAGTGAAAAGGAAGCTCCTCAAAGCGAAGAGGAAGGCGAAGAAGACGGAGGAAGTAGAAGAAGGTGAGGACCAGGGCGACGAGGACCAGCAGCCTACGGAGAACAGGGACATGGATGCCCAAGATATCGAAGAAGAAGAAGCCGAGAAGAGGACCGATGACGCAGACTTCAGTGTCGTCACCAGGAGGAGAAAACGAGTGAGAGTTTCCTCCTCCTCCGAAGAAGAAGAACCATCCAGGCAGCCAAAGATGCCAGCTGCCACCAAGAAGAGAGGTCCTAGAGCAACCAGGACCACCGAGGCCCCCATGGCAGGAACAGGAGTTCCGCCAATCAATATCGAGGGCACCGCTGATTGGTCATCCTTAAGCAGGATGATGAACAGCAAGGGGATCCAATTCTCCAAGGCGAGGACGGCGGGTAACAGTGTGAAGGTGGTCACAAATACACCAGCTGACTACCGTCAGCTAGTCGCACTGCTGGAATCCATCAAGCGGCCCTTCTTCACCTATCAACTGAAGGAGGACAGGATGGACCAGAGGGTCATTCGTGGGCTACCCAGGGAGATGTCAGTCAATGACATCAAAGAGGATCTAGTGAGCCAAGGCATCGCAGACGCCGAGGTTCAGCAGATGACCTCAAGGACCACCAAGAAGCCACTTCCGCTCTTCCTCGTCAAGACGAAGATGCCGGAAAAGCTTGCAGAGATCCAGAGGCTGGCCATGCTCACGGTCAGCTTCGAGAGGAAGAAAAAGTCATCATAACCCGCCTGGATGCACTCGAGGCCAAGATGCAAGACAAGCAGTAGACCCGAAATGACTACAGGGCAAAACGTAGAATCTCTACGCATTATCTCCTGGAACATCAACGGATTCAGGGCACTGAAACCAGAAATCCAGGAGATACTAGACCAGTACCAACCAGAGGTGATGGCCATCCAAGAAACAAAATTGGATGCTGCCCATAGTCTGACGTTCCCGCGGTACGAGACGTACCGCTACGACAGAAGGGGCAGAGGTGGAGGAGTCGCATTACTCGTCAAACGTACCTTGACGAGTCATGTCCTCGACGATGTCGCAGACATAAATGGGGACGGAATCACGGTCCAGGTCCATCACAACCACCGTCCCTACAGAATCACCTCCCTATATGTGCCACCAGGGGAGGCCCTAGACAAAGATGACATCGCTGACCTCCTGAGAGGCCCAGGAGCACGCATAGTCATCGGAGATCTAAACTGCAAGTCTCCGGCATGGAACAACAACGTCGAAGACAGGAATGCAAGGCAGCTCCAGGAACACGTCGATGCCCTGGCATCGACGTGTTCCTGGAGCTGCCGACGTGTTGCTCATCGTCGGCCCGGAGCAACCAACCTACATTCCATTCGGCCTTGGGCGACCTGCGGTACTGGACATAGCCATCCTCCGCAACATCAGAGAGGAGTTCGAGATAGAGACCCTGGTGGAAGGATCGTCGGACCACAATCCGATTCTACTAACACTTGGCACAGGGTCTAGAACTCGAGATAGCTTGAGCACCAAACGGACGAACTGGAACATGTACAAATCCAACGTCCAAAGGAACATCACTCAAATTCCAACCATCCGATCAGCGGAGGAACTGGACAACGCGGTAGAGGAGCTGGAGAATGCTGTCCTGCGAGCGCACGAGGACAGCACCCGCTCCGAGACTACGGCAGTTCCTACCACCATATTAGGCACCTGATCAGGGAGAACAGAAGACTCAAGCGAGAACATCTCCAACTGTTGACAGAGGAGTCGAGAGTTGCGCGAAACAGAGCATCGCTAGCTCTGAAGAACGCACTCGCGGAACTCCAAAACAGCAGATGGAATGCAGCCTGTGCAGAACTAGAGACCCAGGATGGTACGGCCTGGACTATGCAGCGAAAATTCCGTCGTCAGCGCACCACGATCCCCACTCTTCACGGCCAACGCAGCTTGGCCTACTCCAGTGAAGAAAAAGCCGAAGCATTCGCCGATCCGCTAGAATCCGAATGCAGACTCAATTACCACGAAGACGAGGACGACAACCACGAGGAGGCCGTGGAAGTCGCAGCCGAAATCATGAGGAGTCGGCCACCTGGCCAGGAGACGGATCACCCCTCCAGTCCAGAGGAAATCCGTCTGATCATCCGCAGGTTGAAGGTCAGAAAGGCGCCGGGAAGGGACGGCATCAACAATAGGATGCTGAAGAACCTTCCCTCCAAAGGCATTGCTGCGCTCACCAACATCGCCAATGCCACTCTGAGACTTAACCACTTCCCGCGGCGGTGGCGGGAAGCCCAGGTTATAATGCTCACCAAGCCAGGCAAGGACCGGAAGTTGCCCCAGAACTACCGGCCCATCAGCCTGGTTTTCTCGATGGGCAAAGTAGTCGAAAAGGCTATCGCCGTTCGACTAGAGAAGCAGGCAGAAGAACTGCAACTTCTCCCCCCAGAGCAATTCGGCTTCAGATCCTCCCACAACACGGAACTTCAAGCGCTACGACTGACGGAAAACATCACCAGCGGCTTCAATCTCCAGGAGGCAACCGGTCTCGTCCTGCTGGAACGAGCCTTCGATCGAGTTTGGCACGATGGACTCATCGCCAAAATGGAAGCCACCGGAATCGATGCGAACATGTGCCAACTGATCCAGAGCTATCTAACACAAAGATGGTTCACGGTGAAGATTGGTACATGCCATTCAACAAGACGACAGCTGGAAGCAGGCGTGCCCCAGGGGTCAGCCTTAGCCCCCCTGCTCTACAACATCTATACTCACGATGTGCCGAAGACAGCTGACACAATGCTGGCCCTATATGCAGACGACACTGCTATAGCCGCCAAGCATAGACGACCCGAGATCATCCGTAGGAGACTACAGGATGAACTGGACCACATCCAGGACTGGTGCGTCAAATGGAAAATCCGCATCAACGTCCAGAAGACGCAGGCAATCTTCATTCAACGAAGAAGGATTGCAAGACCTCTCGAAGCATCCATCTTCGACGAAGATATCCAGTGGAGCGACAAAGTCAAATATCTGGGGATCGTATTTGACAAGTCCCTCACCTGGAAAGCCCACATAGAAGCTGTCATCGCAAAAACCAGAGCAGCCATGGCTCAACTCTACCCATTACTGGGTAGACACAGCCGGATGCCGCTAGCGACCAAGCTACGGCTGATCAAGGCCATCGCCAGACCTCAGCTCGCTTACGCCTCCGCGGTCTGGGGGTACGCTACCCCCAGCTACCGCAAGCGACTTGCTGCTCTAGAGATGAAGCTACTCCGGATCGCCACCAGTGCACCATCCTACGTAAGAAACTCAACCTTGCGTAGAGACCTGCATTGGGACACCATCCACGAGTACATGAGGAAAAAAGCGGAGAAGACCTTCGAGAAAGCTCAGGACCACCCGAACGAGCAGCTACGATTCCTCATGGACTACGATCCGGACGAGAGGCCTCGCAACCAGGTACCCCAGACCAAGGTCCCAGTTGGCACCCGCTAACTGGAACCTTGACTAGGAGACTAGGAGAACCCGCGGTTGCTCCCCCCCCCCCACGGCGTGGATGCAGAGGACCAGGAACCGCCACGACCAGGACCCACCAGGACCAGGACCCTTCAGGACCAGGACCAGGAACAACATATTGGTAAGAGGACTTGAAACTCTTGATTTTTCGAAAACAAGAGTTTCAAGAGAACCTAGCAGTCCTCAGTGTGACTGCGGTCAGATCCAGACCATTGATCAAGAGCCTACAATGGTAACCTCGACGATGATTCGTAAGTCCAGAGTTTATATATTATATTAATAGTCTTAATGCTTGTTTGTAACTATTCAAAGTTTGTTATATTTATATTAGCGTTTCCTTTTAATCATTATGTTTTTTCAAAGTGTCTTAACCGCTGCGATAACGATAAATAACTACTTTAAGGCCCGTATCGTCAGTCGTTCCTACAATTGTAGGGCACGTTTATGGCCTCCTTGATTGTCATACTCCTTCCTCTCCTTCAAAAATTTCTAGATTGCACCTGTCCCATTTCAGCGTCAGCGCTCTCCTAAGGTGAAGATATGTTGTGTTTTTAAATTGTAGGAAATTTCAGGCTGATAAAACATGATATAACTCAAAAGCAAGCACAATTTAATGCAAATAGATATTTGTGACATAACCTCAAAATAGAGCGCTAACACGGAAAAGTAGAAAACTATGACAATCAAGGAGGCCATAAAGGTGGCCTACAATTGTAGGGACGACTAACGATACGGGCCTAAAAGTACGACTCTGATTTAGATGAAATTTTCACATAAGGCTACTACTACTAGGTTAGGTTAGGTTTCTTGAGAGTGCATCAATAACGATCCTCCGCTGCGACTCTTTGGTCTATTGTGGCTCTCACCTATTTATATTTCCGCCAGTGGCTCCGACCTTCTGAGGAAGTCGATCAACTTGTTTGGAGAAATATCCTTCAGGTCTTCTGGTTGGAGTACTACGTGTCCAAGTATGTTGTACCTGATTCTGGCAATTGCAGGGCATCTGCATAATACATGCCTGATCGTTTCATCTCCCTCCATGCACAGTCTGCACTCAGCGCAATTTGCAATGACCAGTGTACAGGTGTACAGTCTTACTAGAGCTTGCTATTCCTGTTCAGCCGTATCAAAGAATCTGTTACCTTCTTTGTCAAGATTGGTATAGTTGCCTTAGTATGGGTTAACCTTGTAATCCCTCCCAGTATTGGTGGATCTTTCTGTCCATCTCTGCAGAGATTATTTGTTTAGCCGTATTGTACGCGATCCCAATCGTTGGCTCACGCCCTATGAAGGGTGTGCTAGCCCCACTCTTTGCTGTCTCGTTTCCCTCTAGACCTTGGCTACTACAATGCCAAGGACGAAAAAGCTTTATAGTTTTTTCAAATCGGTACAGTGGCGTCCGACAAAAATCTCAAAAACGAAAAAGAATAATCAGAATTCCCTTATCATTGTTGAGAAAATTTTCAGAAGCTATCCCGTATACGAGGGGACTTGCATTTGTATATATACTTGGAGTACCTTAGTAGTAGTTGCTTTTTGTGTATAGTGCATATTAGCGGACTTCCATCCCACTGGGTGAGTACTGTAGTTTTGATAGAGGTATACTTCCAACTACCGATAGGGTAGAGAAAGAATGTCTATGAACTAAGTGTACGGGCCTGTTTGACTGACTTGATCCGTCTAGATTCTCTATTGTACGTAATGCGTATGTAATTTTTTCTCAGAGGGTTTAACTTATGCTAAATGTATTCCTTTAGGAACTGATAGCGGCGTTACGTTGAGAGTGTTGAATCAACCTACTTGATGCCATTGTTCTATTATATGCTAACATCAAATTCGAAGGACTGTTTGGATATTCTGAGTCAGCATGAAACATCATCATGAAATCTCAAGCCATCTGCCTTATCGATCTCTATATTCTACTGGCCGCCAAATGAAACCACAGTAGTAGAAGGGAAATGTTTCTTGACGCTTCGACCACCTTGGTGGCCTTTTTCCGAGTATAACTTAATGACTATGACATTATATTTTATTGTCCCATTGCTAGACAGTGTGTTCCAATAGCAGCCAAAGGCTCCATTGCAATGCAAAATGGTACCGTCCAGTACCACCCGAGGCAGGATTACTATTCCCAAAGAACGGCCACCAACTACAAAGCGACAAGCTAGTACGAGGTTATCTGTTGTTTTGGATGCACCAGACACGTCATTCTCGTTCATCGCCCCGAAAACGCGAGTACGCAAAGACAAACCCAGAACATACCAGTTGACCTGGGACTACTAGCGCTTCATGGATCAGAAATGAGAGGATAATCAGCGAGATAATTACAGGGCAAGTTTCAGATGTTACGTTAACAATTTACCTCATCCTGGTCGGTGAATGAAATCCGTAACTAAATTTTTTTGCTATTACAATCGACATTCAAAGTTTTCAGTCTCACCGGCTATTAAATTCTCTGGAAGGAACGATACCTACTACGAGGGATGTCTTTTAAGTTTTGCATAAAGAAACAAAGTAGGCCGCGCGGATCGAACGTCAGTACTGAATCTTAACCTAACTCTTTAGTAAACTTAAATTCAAAGTGTCACAACAATACCTGCAGTGTTCTCACTACAGTGAATTTTTAAGTGTCACCAAGTCATTAGAAAAATGGAACTCAACCAAGAATATTTTCGCGCCATAATTTATTACAACTTTCAGAGACAATTATCGCAACAAGAATGCCTTGCTAAGTTACTGTCTGTTTTCGGCAACGAAGCGCCACATCAGTCGACCATTTCCCGTTGGTATGGAGAATTCAAACGTGGACGGGTAAATCTTAGCGACGATCCCAGGGTGGGTGCACCTAAAACGGCAGTCACCCAGGAAAACGTCGATGCTGTGCGCAAACTCATCATTGAAGATAGACATGTGACATATCGCGAGATTGAGGCGTCCTTGAAGATCTCAAAGACCTCCATTCAAAAAATTTTACATGAAGAATTAGCAGTAAGAAAATTAATTTATCGTTGGATACCCCACCTGTTGACTGAAGAGCAGAAAGCAGCCAGTGTTAATTGGTGTCAAAAAACGCTTGACCGTTTCAATTCCGGAAACTCAAAAAATGTGTACAGCATTGTTAGTGGTGATGAGTCGTGGATTTACTGTTATGAACCAGAAAATAAACGACAGTCGGCTGTGTGGATGTTCCAAGGTGAAGAAAAGCCAACAAAAGTCATCCGTTCTCGAAGTGTTTCGAAAAAGATGGTCGCGACATTTGTGTCAAAAGCGGGTCATATCGCAACAATTCCTCTTAATGAGCAAAGAACTGTTACTGCGAATTGGTATACCATCATTTGTTTGCCAAAGGTCATCACCGAGCTTCGAAAAATCAACCCCGAAAGAAGAATCATCCTCCACCAAGACAATGCAAGCTCGCATACAGCCCAAAAAACAAGGCAGTATTTAACGGAAGAAAACGTGGAATTATTGGACCATCCTCCATATAGTCCCGATCTAAGTGCTAACGATTTCTTTACTTTCCCGAAAATTAAAAACAGACTGCGTGGTCAAAGGTTCCAGTCTCCAGAAAAAGCAGTTGACGCATTCAAAAATGCCGTTTTGGATCTGTCAGCAAACGAGTGGAATAAGTGCTTCGAAAATTGGTTCGAGCGCATGCAGATGTGTATTAATCTTCGTGGAGAATACTTCGAAAAACAATAAAGTCATATAAAACTACCTACCGTGTTGTTTTACTTCCATATGCAAAACTTAAAAGACTTCCCTCGTATTAAAAAAAAAAGTGGCAAGTTTAATCTAAACCACCCACAATTAAAATAACTGCACTTACAGCTTATCATTCTCGTTTTGATTCTATTCTACGTTACGGACCTTTAGTTTGGAACTCTGCAGCTAATGTAAGTATTGAAAATTTGTTTAGAGTTCAGAAATCTGCAATGAGGTGCATTGCTAACATGAATCGTGTAGGCATTGAATATAATAAGTTTGTATGGCCTGATTATCTATGAAACATTAATATATGTAAGAAAAAATATTTTCAGACTGTTTTGTGTGTGCAGATTTTCACACATACAACACAAGACATTGCAATAATCTGGTACTTCTAACAAACAGAAATCAATTGTACAATGGGCAGCCAGACGAGGTGAGATCCTTTCGGTGAGCAGATTTAAATGTAAATTGAAATCTGTATTAACTAGAGCCTATATTTACAGTTTACATATATTATTATACACATATATTATGCTTTGGCAAGGGACAGGCAGGTTCTTCACTAAATTGAATGCATACTTTAATAATGTTCTTGACAATTTGCTCGACTTTGTAAAATCATATTAGTGTCTTTTTATATAACGAGTTTATTATAGTTAGTATACTTTTATGTCTACGACGCTGTACTTTTTTTCATTGACATGTCTATGAATACTGTATTTTTTTCTATGATGAATAAAGATTATTATTATTATATCATGTACTCGTAAAATAAGCCGCTAGTTTTGCGATATTGCTATCCAGATGTTGCTGCATGAAAATGGACCTTCGGCATCTCCCCTGCATGTTGTGCTTGAGCGTCACACTTTTAAGTGCACTAGGGTCGGCTGGGGTGACTATACAAAGACACCAACGCACATAAAAGTAAATAGTCGGCAAATAAAAGATACGACATACGCAGTTGGTCGGGTCATTAGGGAGAGTTTCGCTTGGTCAATTCATAAGTCTCGTGTAGATTAGGGCTTTGACTAAGGGAGGAATACTTTGGAACGGTGATTATTTCGTTATGTGCAGGGATTTCTGTAGCTAAGCTAAGAGCGGTGACATTCACAAGCTTAAAGGTATTGTTATCAGTTCTTCACTTTCGCAAATTTCAGAAGCTAGATAAAGCTTGTCAGATATATCCTAGAAATTCGACATAGACGAGCGGTATTGTTATTTCTGGCTGAGTAAATAAAACCCTATTAATTCTAAATGATATCAGTGTGGTTGTATCGGGGACGCATTTTGAGGTATTCAAGTAACTGACAGAACCAAGAAATACTATATGTACTACTATTCAATATTGAATTCGGTTTTGTGCCTACCAAAGTTTTTTTAGAATAGACAGGCAAGATTGCACCCAAACATACACAACCGATAAAAATGGCGCCAAGTAGGTTGACTCTACGCTTCCCACGCAACGCCGTTATCGGTTCGTAAAGAATTATCTTCCAAAAGATAGACTCTATCGAAATAAGACAACGCCATAGATCTTATATCCTGGATAGACGATAGTTGCTATGCTTTCGTTCGTTGTCACAGAGACTAAGGCTAGAGCATGGTGATTAGTTGCCAAAAAACACGAAACAGCTGACTGTAGTTGTCTGTCTTTGGTTGGACATTCCTTCCTTGGCCTATCCGTACTACCATACATCAGACAACATCGGGCCGCCTCTCTCCCCAATATCTAAGAGCATGATGAGTCTCGGGCAGCAGAAATACACCACACATACGAACAGTGCAACGCCGGTCGCGGCCGTAAAATCAGCAGATGCAGGTACGATTGGCGAAAACTTTTTTCTATCATTATAAGTTTCAAGAGCAAGTGTACGGGGCAATCTATGATGTGTGAAATATGTATAATAGGTGCATAGAATTATAGGGGTTGGAAGTTTATTAATAGACTAACATCAAAAAACTGGGACATATAAGGCATTCAAAATGTTTAAATTTGTTTCCTCAGATTCAACAAGCACCAATATTATACAAGAAAGAATATTTTTAAAGAGACTTTTGTTGAAGCTTTATGTATATAGTATGCAGCTGAATAAGGAATTCAACCATCCGAACCGTTCACATTTTAAATATGGTAACAGTATTATGGCACAATCTCAAAACGTTGTCCCACAAAATCTCTCGGCATCAGATGGAAACCGTGGCGATAATAATATAATCTGCGCTATTCAACGTTAATACCCCAGTTTTGAGTTCATAATGAATGCTTATCCTAGATCTACGGAGATCTCTTTTTCTGTAAAAATGCCACGTTTGTTATTGTAATTGTGGGAAGATATCAAATACGCCGGTTCAACTCGCCGATTAAATTGCTCGGTCAAATCAAAGTCTAAAGAGTATCAGCAGTAGTGTCACTTCGCGGTCAAACCAGATTTGCATTTAGATTCAGAAATATTCCCATGTTTCTTGATATTGATTTTCGCATCCGCATTCGTATCATGCGATTATTTTACGAATATGAATATCAGAAAGAGGGAATAGAGAATAATGTTAGGTACTTGAACGGAAGAAAAAAATATAATTTTTTTAAACTAGAAAAGCATATTGTATTGACAAAAAAACTTTATTCTTCACATAAACGTATTTCCTTAGGGTTATAAATAACAGATGTAGTAATCAAAACTCCTATTAATTGAGGAACAAATATTATAGAATTAGTTGAAAACTATACAGGGTGACTTTGAAGTTGAGTCATTAATTTTCAGATAATGATTGTAGAAGGAAGATAAACCAAAATATGTGTGTAAAAATAAAAAAAAAATAAAAAAATTTACCTTGTTTTATAAAGTATCCTCCCGACAAGTATTTCAGTGCGGACCTGTATTTGATCGTGAGGTCTTGGAGCACCGGCATGCCGTCCATATGTGAGGTCTTAAGTCAAATGATTCACGAACCCGTTGTACTACATTAACAAAGGCACGAGGGGTTGGTTGCACTCGATTGGGAAACCGATCCGCAAAAACATGTGCCATTTTTTATTTCGTTTGAGCCACGCAACAGACACCACTATTCACTACCGACTGACACTGACTGTATACAACTAAATGAAATAATTGTAAAAACATCGTTCGAAATTCTTTCTAATGACATCAGTGAAGTGTTACTGCATCAAACAGATAAACTTGTGAAATTTATCAAAGACATTGACATGTACTTCAATACATAAATTATTGTGCCGTCCACGCCGTTAATAACCCTACGAGGTTGATGCGGTACTATATGTTAAATAAAAAAAAAAATTCTTTAGCTTTTTTGTTTCCGATGCGATGAACCGATAAGGCGGATTATATCCGTTGTCGCCAAACACGAGCACATAATATTATTATTGAGACAGGGCGGTACTCAAACTTCCAAAGGGCTATAGCTTTGTTACTTTAATTTTACCAGAAAAATGGTAAAGGAAAAAAACATTTCTTTTGATCAGATCTACTCACTGTTAAAATAAATGACTCAACTTCGAAGTCACCTGTATAGCTGCAGATATTCATATATTATTTTAATAACTTGAGCATTCATATTTTATCTTATCATCTCTACTATGTGTAAGACATATGCTTTGCATGCCTTCCAGCTTGTTGTGACACAAAGATTTTTCTCATTCATGGAATCCGGACCAGATGTATGTGCACAAGATGTGATTTCTAAATATCAGTTTACATTCTATTCAATTTCAGAGTAAATAAGTCTGTATAACAACTTTGTGTTTGCAGAGTGCTTCAAAATTCCCTGAGCGGGAAGATATTTGAGATAAAATAGGATTTTGATCTTACGTTAGTCGATGACACTGAAACCGATCTTGGCCTTTCTGGTCAAATCAAGGTCTAGACATCATGGGATGATACCATATACTGTTGATCCCTGAAAAGGATAGAGCAGAAAATTTTACTTTTAGACATGTTAAAGGTGAATCTAATGTTCTCACCAGGTCATAACTGAACGTAAAATTTTCCACTACATCCGTTTACGCGATCAAAAGTATATGGTCCTATTTAAAAAAAATTGAATTAACCTTGAGTTTGGCTCCAAGTTCATGCTCAGTCAAATTCAAGGTCACCGCTGAAAAACCAGGGAAAAGTAACTATTTTATTTTTACCATGCAGCTTGAATATTTCCATTACATTATGTAGCCATTTCGGGACTTTTGGATCACCCTGTATACACGGAATAAATATGTCTGGCTGCGATATCAGCGATTACATGAAACATGGAAAGATATTGGTGGGACATCACTCTAAGTTAATACAAAATAAACAATATAGAGATAATATCGTTCAAATACAAAGCTTTCGAATGCCAGTTTTAAAAACCTTATTTTAGCGTCTAGAAATTTCACAATTTTGATTAAATACCTAGTTTTCTATTATTTTCGATATACCCGTACTTAGTTGTTTGTGCCAACTTGCGGGGCTGGTATAGCGAAAAGGTCCGAGAAAACAGTAATAAGTTATCCTCAATAAAATTATCTTTCAGGATCCTACGGCTGATTTAGTTTAGTTTCAAAGGTAAATCGTCCACTTGAAATACATGTATTTATAACTTGAAACAACCACGTGACTATTTACGACATCCCCAAACGAGTCCAAGAAGAAAGACTTTCCACGACTGACCCTACTTTTCGTTGTCTGTACGCTTTGTGGTCAAACCAACCGTGAAGGAGAAAACAAGCTCGGTATTAGAAGCACCTGTGATGAAACCATTCATTTGCTCATTGATGTAAATTGCACTGATTAATGCTGTTGCTCGATGCTAGTCCATTAAGATACTGTGCTGCAACTATTAGACCATATTAAAATTCAACATTGCGAAAAGTCCATCATTGGTTTTCTTCGAAACATGCAGCTCTCGAACTTTTACTTCCCACGAGTAAAAGAGATCATAACGTCTACGAATTTAAGATATCTACCAGATATTTTACTGTCAGGGACATCTAACCCAGTCGCAAACATAAAAATCATTTATGCATGCGATTGCACAATATTTGATATCCTGGTGTGTCTTTCTGCAAACGCAACTGGAAATATGTAGGACTGTATGTCTGGGTGCATATGGTCATCGTTGTTGCTGGATACAAAAAGCAATACCCATTTGAGCCTGACTTACTCGGCGTTAGAACTTAAAACCAAACACGATCATGCGGTATCCGTTTCTTTTCACTTGTTGCTGCCTGTTCTAGCATTTAAGGCCAATAGAAGCCCGCGAATATGAACATCGCGAGCCGGTTTTGGTTTTGACATGGTTAAATGAGATTTAAATATGGACTACTTTGATTTCTGCACAAGTAATTCAAAATAGTAAAAATAAAAGTGCAAAACATTAATACTTTCTCTTTCCGCAGTTTTTTAGGTGAGAGTGTTGGACGAAAACACCTCAGCCTCACCACAAAATGCATTGTGGATAATAATAAAAAGTTACAAACACAAGGCGTTTTGCAATTATTTTTTGCATACAAAGACATTACGTGAGCGCATTATATGAAAATAAGTCATGAAGAAACCGTGAAGATACGGATATGCTAGGATATTATGGAAAGTATTGATGGACGAGTGAGATTTTTTCGTATTCGAATATGATTGCCGTTGGATAGATTAAATCTTATTCTCAAGGATTACCATAGATTGATCCTCCTGCAAGAGTGATACTCGTAGTGATACTAAATCATGAGAAATGCTATGTATGAAAACTTGTCATCACAGCTATGTTTTTTTTTCAGGAAATAAAAAAATGCACTTCGTAAAATGGTCTACCGTTGTTCAAATTCGTTTAAGCTCTAAATAGTCCTTTAAAAATTCGTTGAAAATCACAAATGTACCCTTCCGTTTCATTTTTACTTCCCATGTCTACAGGCGAAGAAGTATTGTATACGCAAAAAAATCGAAAATGAGGTATGTTTTTTTGGAAGTTATATGTCATGTACATCGCGAAAAATCATTTTTATCTACCAGCGTGCTGCGAAAAGTACTCACTTTCAACACGCATCTGCGTGCAGAAAGTAGCACTTTTCCGCACGCATGACAGTGCTACTTTCTGCGGAGTTTGGGCAAGCCGTCAAGGGTATTACTTTCTGCACTTGTTAGGTAAGTAACTATTACTCATTCGCGTTGGTTTTTTTTATACTCCAACTACCACGAAGGCCTAAGTCCTAAACACCCATTAGGGTACCGTGGGGCTATAGGGGGATACAGGGGAAAGGGGGAACGCCACACGGGCTCTGGCGAGGGAACACGTGTGCATGCAACATGCACACATTCTGGATCCGCCTACGAGATACGCCGGGTGGTACCTCCACGTTCGACAGTCAGAGACCGTCTACCACCTACGGAGAATCACAACATCCATAGCCAAGAGAAAAATTTCTCCTGGGACGGGACTCGAACCCGCACAGCGCACGGCGACTGATCAGGAGACCGAAGAGTCTACTACTGCGGCCACCGCTGCTGCCTTTTACACAAGGTTAATACTATGCCAAGGATAAAAGCTTAGTGGTTTTTTAAGCTCGATCCAATGGCGGCGAAGCTAGGCGCAATAAAGTAAATAAAAACTGTCCATGACGGCATTGCGTAGGAAGTACAGTCAAGCTACTTGACGCCACTTTCTATATCCATAATAAAAAAAATAGTTCGAGTGTGGCCTGATACAATGGACCGCTTCTCCGCCCCAAATCATCTTTCCTTACCCTCTTTCTGTGACGTTTCACTCATCACCATTCAGATTTTATGAAGGATTTTATGACTCTTTCAGCAAATTTTAAAGGGGGATCTTAAGTGGTTTCCGTGAAGCCGTTCCATTTGATACTTGATTTATGACTAAAAGACGTTTCTGGCATGTAATTATTGTAAACTTATCGGGCATTGAAGTTACCGGAACTAAGTAATACGGAGTTAGGAAATAAACTGGTAATTTTGAATGAGAGAAGGTTTCCGGACACGTAAGGAGACGCCAGTAACCCAACTATTCGTAAACTGTTGAATAGTTTGAATCTGTGTAAAATTTCAATATGGGATTATTAGAGAAATTTTTTGGGGAACTACTAGTGTGAAACTATCTCCTAGACAGTACTACCCGATCATAAATCTGAAAATGGTAGAGGGTTATAGAATGGTAGACCCGACCACAAATGTTGACAATGGTAGAGGGTTAAAGAATGGTAGACCCGATCACAAATGTTGAAATTGGTAGAGGGCTAAAGAATGGTAGGTAGACCCGATTACAAATGTTGAAAATGGTACAGGGTGAAATAATGGTAGACTCGATCACAAATGCTGAAAATGGTAGAGGGTTAAAGAATGGTAGACCCGATCACAAATGTTGAAAATGGTAGAGGGTGAAATAATGCTAGACTCGATCACAAATGCTGAAAATGGTAGAGGGTTAAAGAATGGTAGACCCGATCACAAATGTTGAAAATGGTAGAGGGTTAAAGAATGGTAGACCCGATCACAAATGTTGTAATTGGTAGAGGGTTAAAGAATGGTAGGTAGACCCGATTACAAATGTTGAAAATGGTAGAGGGTGAAATAATTTTAGACTCGATCACAAATGCTGAAAATGGTAGAGGGTTAAAGAATGGTATACCCGATCACAAATGTTGAAATTGGTAGAGGGTTAAAGAATGGTAGGTAGACCCGATTACAAATGTTGAAAATGGTAGAGGGTGAAATAATTTTAGACTCGATCACAAATGCTGAAAATGGTAGAGGGTTAAAGAATGGTAGACCCGATCACAAATGTTGAAAATGGTACAGGGTGAAATAATGGTAGACTCGATCACAAATGCTGAAAATGGTAGAGGGTTAAAGAATGGTAGACCCGATCACAAATGTTGAAAATGGTAGAGGGTGAAATAATGCTAGACTCGATCACAAATGCTGAAAATGGTAGAGGGTTAAAGAATGGTAGACCCGAGCACAAATGTTGAAAATGGTAGAGGGTTAAAGAATGGTAGACCCGATCACAAACGCTGAAAATGGTAGGGGGTGAAATGATGGTAGACTCGATCACAAATGCTGAAAATGGTAGGGGGTGAAATAATGGTAGACTCGATCACAAATGCTTAAAACGGTAGAGGGTTCAAGAATGGTAGACTCAAAAAATAATGGGTGAATCTTAAAATATATGCCAACGACACAGCGGATGTCGTTGTTGGTTGATACCTGACGAGAGAGAGAGGGGGGGTGTTGTAGCATGCTGAAGCAACGCTCCTGAGCCTTGTTACAGAACGAATACCTTTCCAGCTCTTCAAATACAGCAGTCTGCTACATTTTGCTCGAACTTGATTGGAGAAAATTATAGAGGGGAAACACATTTAGAGGAGGGTAGGTACTCGTATATGTCCAAAGCTTGTGCGGTAAAAAAATAGCGTCAAGTATGTTTATTTTGTACCTCTCACCAACATTGTTACCAGTTCATAAAACATTACGTTCGGCGTATGCTGGCACCTTTTAGAAAAAAATAACCACGAATTTACAGGGCGCCCCGACCTGAATCACGTATTTCGAAAACTGAGATTTCTAGAAACAAACATCGCCGTCTGCTACTAGACAATGGTTTATTCTCAACACAGTCGCATTCACCTCAATCCATGTGAAGTCTATTAATTTGGATGGCCTCTTTAGAAAACGAGATAAATAAAAAAAATGTCAGTCTTGCATGTACAAGCAGTCAATTATAGTTACTTACTTTTGCTTGTTTACGTATCACGTGCAACCAATATGGCACTGGTAAAAGCGCTTGCAGCATTTCCTCCAAAGTTGGCACATCCGGTTTTCTTAGACGGTATAGTTATACAATTTTTTTACAAACTCCGAAAATTATAAGCGATCATCGGCCTCGAATCTTTGCCACTCCAAATTTTCAATATTTCTGATTAAACTGATGCCAGTAAACTGGCATGCCACTAGGTACTAGGAATTAATTCAAAAACACATCGTATCAATAACATCCAACACCCTATAGATAAATAAAAACGCAGACAGCGATAAGCAAAACACCAACCACTTACTAGTCGTTTTGAAGTCGACAAGCGATTTTCAAAAACACTTCGCGTTTTGAGTAACGAGAATAAAGGCCCAGGTATATCTGGTCTTGCGTGAGAGAAGTACAAAAAACCCTGAAAAACGGGAGCTAAATGAGGATCAAAATTATACTAATCTATCATCGCATTAAACTCTAACGAAGTTTACTGAAAGCACGACATAAAACCAGGGCATATGTTCTATTTCTTAAAAAGATGCTGCAGAGCTTCCACAACAAGAAACAGATTAATACGGTACTTATATTGTCCTCACATAAACTGCTCGTTTGTTGATACCGACTGACGTCCACTTTATGTAACAAGTTTTTTACTACAGTATTATCAAGCCCCACAGCGCGGTTCCAATTTTTATATGACGTGATATAAAACAGAGCTAAGTGCAAGCCAGATGGATTTTATTGTTAGAGAAGAAAAACGAAGACATGATGAACTGGAGAGAGGGTTTTACAATTTACGACCAATAAATGAAAATAAGAACGGAAGTGCAGATGGTAGATAGAGGATAACTGTCAAACTTCGAGAGAAGTTAAAAACGTTATAGTCTAGGTTTAAACTTAAAGCTTAAGCAATTTTGGTATTCTAGCGTTCAAAATTACTACCCTGCTAATAGCAAATCACCAACCACTGAAATTACAAGACAGTCAACGGGACCAACCATACTGAATGCAGATACACCCAGTGAATAAGTCACCTAAAGTAAGTTTTAGGAACGATTGATCAAAAGACACCGCTGGGAAATGATTATAGGTCGTTTCTTAGATAGCCTGTATACAAAAAAGATATTGGGCGAAACACTTTTTCGATATCCTAAAACCTTTCGTAATATTTTTTTTGTACACATCAGACAAAAAAGTGGGGGGGGGGGGGTCAATGTATAGCTTACATTTAGCAGTCTGCGAAACCAAAAGTTCACAAATTTTGGCCTGAAAGACAAGGTTGAAATCGCTTTGAAATAAACAGATCTCAAAATACTCTTCAATGTCTTGTAGGGCAAGCTTTTAACTTTAAATTGGATAGTTTGCGACTTCAAACATTATAATTTTAACCGAGTATCTAAGCATTGTATAAACACGCACGATATCCAAGATCAAATTGGTCTAAACATTTTTTTTAAATAATTACACATCTTTTTCAGGTTTTTGGATCCTTCTGTTCAGACTCTGTTGAAAATTTCATTTTTGGTCGCCAAGTATCAAAAATAATGCTACAACCTTGCTCTACAAGACCCCGATGAGTATTTTGATTCAACTTTATTTTAAATTGATTTTTAACCTTGTTTTTTAGCCCAAACTTTAGGTTTTAGCAGACTGTATATACCCTTAGACGAGGTTGCTCATCAGGTTTTTGAAATCTCGTTTGGTTGTTGGTTAGCCTTTATGTCGGTGTGTAGTCATACAGACTTCCAAAAAAGTGATAAAAAACTTGGTTATCGAAAATTGTTTTTACTACCTGGATAAATATATGTTGGCGTTTTAGATACATTTTAACTTCTGATTGTCTTTTTAATGTCTTACTATGAACCATAATGTTTTCCAAGAATTTCAATTGTTAAATATGTTATCGGTATATCATATATTATCTACTTTGACATTTGTCAATGTCATAACCATGTTTGATCTTTGGAATTAATAAAACAACTACCAGTATCAGGGGGGTGAAACGTCTTATGGGCGAATTGCCAACACCAAGGTCATCCTCTCCAAGTAAAATCGAGGAAACTGCATCACTGGCATCACGTGACGTGCTGCTTGCCGGGTTTCTGTACCTTTATCTAAATGTAAAAATATCAAATATGGCGTTTGTTTAGATTAACATCCAGATTATCAACGCTGATGCTTTCGGAGGTATCTCGTACAAAATGACCATAGAATATAAAGCAACATCCTCTGTAGCTGTGATGGTATACGTGAGATGTATTGTGACTATTGTGGGAGATGTAGATGTAGTTGGTAGATTATTTGAAACTGCATGTCTGAATTCAGCCTGTTTATAATCCTTGTAGTTATATAAAGTATGAAAGGCCGATAAATTAAAGGCATAGAACTAAGCAAACTAATTAAAGGTGACTAGCTTATTTACAATTACATTAGC
Source organism: Acanthoscelides obtectus (assembly GCA_963669975.1). NCBI lineage: Eukaryota > Metazoa > Arthropoda > Insecta > Coleoptera > Chrysomelidae > Acanthoscelides > Acanthoscelides obtectus. Next base: position 56,668,217 of record CAVLJG010000008.1, on the reverse strand, counting down.
GTTATCTGTATTGTTTCAGAATTATCAAAAAGCAGTACAATGAAGTGCAACACACAACATGAGTTTGAAATAAATTTATCTATATTTTCATGTAATAAAATTTTCATCTCATGGTCAACAGCATATGATTATTTTTTGAAACTGAATATATTTGGTGCTTCATAATTATGGTTGGATTTTATTATTCTGATCCTTGTTCTCAGCTAAACTGCTGAAAGAGATATAACCCTTATTGGGGATATTTTATGAATATATGTTCATGAAATAATCCATCATCATTTTCAGCAGATTTCAAATTACGAACGAAATCTCAGGCACATTCCCAACATTCCTTATTCCAGGCGCATTTTTTGGCATTCTTTCAATATCTCATCCATATCTTCAGGCAAGCAGGCGGCGCAACCATCTGACAAACATCAACGGTGATGCCACTGTTTAACGTGCAGCTCCCACTTATTCAGTCTTATATGACTAGTATAACATTTACATGCTACATGTAGTTAGAACATTGAATACATGTAGCATGAATACCCCCTTGAGCAACTTGCATCAATAAAATAGAACTTTACAATTATGTCGGGGAAATTTGCTAAATGATTAGACTATACGGGGAGACCTTTGATATGTGAAACGTGTACTGTTCATTACTAGGGGTTGAAAGCGTACAATTACACTGCCACCAAAAGCACAAAATAGATATACCCTTCCCCACCACCTACAACCTCTAATCCCCTCGAATTTCAACACCTACAAACATCTTCTGAAAATGATCAGGAGCCTCTGAAACTTCAAAAAATAAAATTTGAATGATTTTTAGCTTTTTTGTGTTTTTGCCTCTAGCTCCGCCGCCACTGGACCGATTTTCAAAAACTACAAAGGCTTTTCGTCATATAACCTCAAAAAACCATAGTATTTTTATATATTTCATAGGAAGTAAAAGCTGGCTGATAACCAAAGGTAAGTTACATTTAAAAAAACGAATGACCTTGAAGCTTAAACCGCTAAAAAAGCAAAACTTTTAAGGTAGCTGGCCTCCCAAAAAGACAACACAACCTTGTCTGCTGCAAGTGGAAGTTTAAATGAGCAGCAAAAAATATTTGCACACATCGTCCGCTTGTAAGAACACCGTCACAACTTCAAAACCACAAATTTCCAGAGAGGCATTTCTAAATTCCAGCTTTCCTAGATAACACATTAGGATTACATAATGAATAACAGGTTCCATGAGATTTGTGGTTTGGAAGGTTCTAAAAATGAGTTCCAAGTACTCAATCAAACATGTCGCAAGAGTGTACTAGGTGCAAAACAATTTACAAAAGTTATTGTTGCTCCAAGTCAAAGGGAGATACCGACGCATAAAATATGGGATATGCAAAATCCAGCACTACAAAATAACAGTCTCCGGAATCTACAGTGTGAAAAATGCTGTTCCCTATCAATATGTGCTTGCACTCTCAAAAAAAAAAATTTTGGATTTGTAACCGTACCCTATTTGAACTTCAACACTTTTCCATAAAAGTCATCTAGCTGTTACCATATAAGTACAAGCAGTGACACTTTTTTCAATTTAAATTTGAATAACTTAGAAGCTGGGTCTTCTTAAATTCTCGACTTGTGGCTGTGTTCTTCCATACCGATGACATGGAAAGAGGTGTCTTCGTAACATGCTAACAGGGAAATAATGGCGTCAAGTAGGTTGACTCTATATTTCTGAGTCTGAATCAACTCTTGAAGGCTCTGGTATATTTATTGCTTGTCGGCTATGAAAATCTTTGTACCCCGGCATAAGGAGTAGAGCAGAATGAAAATGAAATATAGGTAAACCTTTGTTGCTGGTCCTGTGATACAATCAATATGAATGGAGAAACATTATTGAGTTTTTTCAAGTAATCGAGGCCCTGGTATTATTTGCTAGAGAAAAAGGTACTAAGACATGAGATTCTTCATTCCACAAAATATCTTCATATTCGCGCAAACAAGATCGTGTAATCATTATTTCACACCTTAATAACGACAGCCCTAATGTCACCGCATCTATGTCACCGCATCTAATTATTTATATTCACTAGTAGTTGCAATTGTTATATCGCCGAGGCATCCTTGACCACTTCTCAGCTACTCAGAACATTCGTCGTGTGAGCGATCGCCCGAGAGCGAGCAGCGTCCAGTGCACATACATAATATTTCTATCAGTTTTAAGGGCAAATATACGGAGTATAAGTGTAAAACATAAATAATATCCGCGTAGAATTACTAGGGTTTATAAATATACTGCTGCCAGAAGACTGCGATACACCCTCCCCCACTACCGCCCCCCTCCCATTTTTACACATAAAATGTTTTTCAAAATTGATCAGGATCCTCTAAAACGACAAAAAAATAGTTGGGTGATTTTTGTTTCATTTTTGGAATTTTCACAAACTACAACGCTTTTTCGTCTTTGGCAGTAGCAGTACCCTTGTAAAAATTTCATCCAAATCCTGAGCAGTAGTTTCCAAGTTATAGACGGGCCAAGGATTGGCGGCCAAAAAGACAGACGGAAATGAGTAAACCTGGTTTTTCGTGATGGAAGCATATCGTGCATAAAACATAGTATCTCATTTTATCGACTACAACTACTTTCTCTCCAGTAGGCGGTAGTAAAATGGTAATATAGAGATTTACTGTTCCTACTTCTTTGTCCATACGAAATTACCCAGCATTACTCAGTGACACATACCTTCACGCTATTAATTAACAAGTTTATTAAAACGTTATCTAATAATCGGCTGGCATTTTCTTCTGATATCTAATGAAAACTTACCTTGCGCGTTTTCTACGATTTCACGCAGTAGTTGTTGTCCTTTGCGGTTGCTGCCGGACTCTGAAACCAGATCAAGATCAATTTCATTTACACGCATTATTGGTAGACAGGATAGATGTGTGTGAGGGACATGTAGAATGCGGAATGCGTGATATTGCAAAAGCTACTGTATAACCTGAGATGAAGTTCAATGTTAATCCGTGAGATACAAATGAGTAGAACGCGACAAGGAAATTACTGGGAATGTCAATCGTGGAACTTTGTCGTAACCGAGGATGACCGTGCAGTTTCACAAATTACACAATGGGAAATTCGCTACTAAATCTCATTATACTCAATTGTCTTAATATACCCTAGCGGGTGAAATGTACAGGGTGGTTCAAAAAACAATAGCAACGTTTCTTAGGTGCAAATAGGCTAGTTGACAGTGTTGACACTTTTTAAAATAATTATTATTAAATAATTAATATTTGTTCTAATAGACAAAATTAATACAATATTTTTTCAAGACCTAAAATATCGTAAAACTTTAATTTAAAAATACAATTTTCTTACACCGGCGAAAACGCTATCGGCTATGTTGGCCCATATACACTATTAATGTGCTCCAACGTCACTTGTAAACAGCAGCAGCATTACCTCTAAAACTTTTAAACATATAAACATGACTTCTACTAGTTTACATCAAAAATATATGATTATTGTTATTATACCTTCCGAGAATGTAAAAACACATCCATAAAGACCCCAGGAAAGGTGCGGATTAGAGAGCACAGGGGACATAAATATAGCGGCACCCTGTCTTGCTTTGAGCATACCTTATATTTGGGACATATTTTACTCTGCAGATTTTATAGTCACGAAGAAGTACGTTACCTACGCCATCATCAACGTACGATTCCCTTGCAGATGTGTAAGAAGAAATACAATATTTAATAAAATTATTCAGAGGTTATGATGTAAGAGCTTAGTTTTGAATGAATTCTCAAAAGGAAGATTACGTAAGTGTATTATTTATTCTTTCTTTTTATGCCTATCATTATATCAGATGCACTGTACATACATAGCTTGTTCCTCAGTTAGGCAGAGCAGAAATCTGGGTTAAAGGCAAACAAATTACTAGCCATGAATGTTCCAATGTTCAGCAAATGTGTGCTTCCTGCTTTTACGAATCCAACGTCCATGATTGTTTATTTCAATAAAACGCAAGAACGATAACTTTTTACGTTGGCTAGGAGTCCACGAGTGACATACGGATAACGTTTCTTTATTTACAATTTGCAGGTAGTCACATCCTGGCAGATAGCGTTTTCACCGTTTCATATTAAAAATCAAAAATTTATCTTTTTAAATTGGACTTATATATCCATTTTGCGCTTTGAAGCATTGAAATCGATAAATTTCGTTTTCCCAAATCAAATATGGTAAGGAATACTCATTTATTCTATGAAATTCATACAAACGATCCTTAAACGTCCCTTTACTAAGATCCATGCTGTTGTGGTAATATTCACGAAAACGAGAAAACTTTCCGAAGCGACTAAATATATCAAGTCAAAATTTTTGATAGATCGTACCGACAAAATAACCAATAACTAACACACACCACAGCCACGCAAAAAATAGCGTAGAAACAGAGATACTGAAAGCTCAAAGTGTTTAGTTTTGACATGAATTGTTTATCCCGAGAAATGTTTGTCAAATTATTCGTTTTAAGATAAAGTTGGTTTAAAAACCTGCAAAGAAGACCATAAGAAACGTAAGTCCCTTATGCATCGAAGGTGTTCTTGAGGTTTGACGTTGAAAATTGTAAGTATATTAAAAAAGTAATGTCACCTAATTGCAATAGGTAATAATATTGCTAGTAAATTTTCATGTTAGTTTTGTATGTAACTAGTTTCTGACCAATAAATAGCGCGACAAGTAATGTAGCGATCAAAATTTGAGCCAACAGCTGAACCGTCATGAACAGTTGAAGGTGTGTAGATCATTCAACGGTTGCTGTGGGTTTAGGTGTTTCTTATTGAGGTACAACTTTGTCTTAAACGCACCAAACTGCACTAAAGTATCACGTTTTTAGATAGTGATAACGTCCAGTAATTCTGTCAGAAAGGGAGTCGAAACCAGTCTTCTCTACAGTTCGATCACTGATGTTGGTTTGGCACTAGAATACCGGCATGCCAAGAAATATCATCCGCGCAGTTGTGGACTGCTTTTTTCATATAGAAGACGGCCATCAATATGTGACAGTAGAAACAATGTTACAAAACCCACCTTTGAAGATTTAAAGGTGTATTACAGATATTAAAACAGAATCAAAATAAAAGCTAACGTTAATAGTTCAACAACGTGAATAGATTATTACATCCAATAACCATCATCACATCGTTTCCCACTTATTAGACAAAATCACTTTTATGGATATATGCAATATACATATATTTATTACCCGCCATAAATGGCATGTTGCATTGGATATCAAATTTGAGGCCAATAAAAAAAACGCAATTTTGATGGTAAATCAGATACACCTGGAATAAACGATGCCTGCTGCATTTGGAGTTGATTGTACGTAAAGCTATAACTCGAATATTCTATTTCTTCATCGGAAATTATTATAATGGTAAAAAATTGGTATCTTCATGGTCAATTCTTTTGTAACTAGTACATGAAATTACTACTTTAATCTACCGGGTGTATTAAAGTTGTGACACTGTTTACCATATACAGTTATAGGATATGGATAACATGAGTGAGTGCAATTTTTTATTCCAAATATACTAAGTGACATATAAATTCGAACACCCAGTTTAAATGGTTTTATTGTAATAAAATTTTGTACAAGTACTTAATGAAGCATAATAAGCAAATGATAAAAATTTCAAAATGATTGCACTGCTTTAAAGCCCTGTGACCTTTAATAATGTGTGGAGGCACCCTGATGGCCTACGCATTCTCCAACGCGCCTAGGCATGCTTCTGATCAGGTGGTCAATGTCCTCCTGTGGTATCTCATTCCAGGCAACCACCAACTCCTCTCGAAGTGCTTCTAGAGTCTGAGGAGGACGTTGCAAATTGAGCATTCTCCTACCCATCATATCCCACACGTGCTCAATTGGGGATAAGTCGGGAGATCTTGGTGGCCATGGTAACAATGTGACATCATTATGTGGAAAGAAGTCTATTGTGACTCTTGCAACATGTGGTCGGGCATTATCTTGTTGGAAAGTTGGATCTGCCAGGGTGTCAAGATAGGGTAAAAAATGGGGTTCTAGAACTTCGTGGATATAACGCTGCGCGTTCATGTTACCTCTGATGAAGATTAAAGGTGACCTGGAACCATAAGGTATAGCACCCCAAACCATAACTCCAACAGTGTGATGAACATGTCTTTCAACAAAAAACTGTGGATTCCTCCTTTCACCACGTCGCCTTCTAACCCTGGCACGACCATCGTGCATGCCTAAACAAAATCGAGACTCGTCACTAAAGACAATACTGTTCCATTACTGATCCCAGAGTGACCGTTGTCTGCACCACTCAAGGCGATTACGTCGGTGTTCTCGAGTTAAAGGGAGGACCCAGTGTGGCCGGTATGAAAACAAGCCAAAACTTCTCATTCGTCGGTAAACACTTCGCATGCCAATAGGTCTTCCGTGTTCTGCAAACCATTCATTTGCAATGGACCTGGTAGTGGAGAAACGGTCCCTTAAGGCCAATAATCTTAGGCGGCGATCTTCACGGTCTGTTGTTCTTCGGAAGCGTCCAGTGCCCCTTGCTCTTTGCGTACGGCATTCTCGAAGCTATGCCTGACAACACCTAACCACAGTGTCTACACTTCTTTGCACTCTAACTGGAATTGCCAGAAAAGAAAGTCCAGCTTCCCGAGGTCCCATTATACGGCCCCTATCCCACTCACTAAGTTGACGAAATCGTACAGGTCTCCGTATTCTAGGCATCGTAACCGATCGTAAACGATGTCAAGAACCAAAATCCGCCAAGGTTGATTCTTCACTGCGGCTGAAATATTCATTTTTAGAGCGTTAGTGAATTAAAAAAAAGCAGTATAAAAACCGGAATGTCCAACTGATAAGGCTGAAAATTTTTTCACTTGTTATTTACAGTAAGATAAATACATTCACCAACTTTTATTAAAATAAAACCATTTAAACTGGGTGTTCGGATTTATATGTCACTTAGTATACGTTCTTACTTATCAAGAGTAGCATGCGTGACAGAAGCCATTACGTTTCTCTCCTTCCAATTCCTTAGCTTGCTATCAAAATGACAACAATGTATAGTTATTTATGTATCTAAACATACACATAAATCCTTATTACGTCCTAGATACAAAATTTTATCTATGACGGTACAATAATTACAGGCGCAATTAAAAATTAATGAGTGACCATACTATTTGTATCACCGGAATTTTCATCGACACCTCACAACGAAAGGACGTATATGGTCGGTGATGGACATAAAAACAGAAAGCAAACTGATTCAATCCTGCCTAAGTTCTCGTGGTCTCCATATTTCGACCAACATAATAATAATAATAATAATAATAATAATAATAACAATAATAATAATAATACTTCAAAACCACAACCTCAGCAAAGAAGACACAGTGAGATGGCTCACAAGAGCAAACGTAAAGAGTGAAACAGAAAGTCTCATAATAGCGGCACAAGATCAAGCCATAAATACCAACTACCATTCAAACTGGATACTGGGAAGAAACAACGATCCCAAATGTAGGATATGCAAAGAGAACGATGAAACCATATCTCACGTAATGTCTTCATGCCCTATCCTCGCTCAGCGCGAATACGTTACACGACACGACAGAGTTGCCAATCTGCAAAGATTTCGATATCGACGTTAAACAGCGTTGGTATGAGCATGAACCACAGCAGGTTGAAACTGCAACTAATGTCACTATTCTTTGGAATCAGCCTATAATACGAGGAATGTCTTTTAAGTTTTGCATATGGAAATAAAACAACACGGTAGGTAATTTTATATGACTTTATTGTTTTTCGAAGTATTCTCCGCGAAAATTAATACACATCTGCATGCGCTCGAACCAATTTTCGAAGCACTTATTCCACTCGTTTGCTGACAGATCCAAAACGGCATTTTTGAATGCGTCAACTGCTTCTTCTGGTGACTGGAACCTTTGACAACGAAGTCTGTTTTTAATTTTCGAGAAAGTAATGAAATCGTTAGGACTTAGATCGGGACTATATGGAGGATGGTCCAATAATTCCACGTTTTCTTCCGTTAAATACTGCCTTGTTTTTTGGGCTGTGTGCGAGCTTGCATTGTCTTGGTGGAGGAGGATGATTCTTCTTTCGGGGTTGATTTTTCGAAGCTCGGTGATGACTTTTGGCAAACAAATGGTGGTATACCAATCCGCAGTAACAGTTCTTTGCTTATTAAGAGGAATTGTTGCAATATGACCCGCTTTTGACACAAATGTCGCGACCATGTTTTTCGAAACACTTCGAGAACGGATGACTTTTGTTGGTTTTTCTTCACCTTGGAACACCCAAACAGCCGTTTATTTTCTGGTTCATAATAGTAAATCCACGATTCATAACCACTAACAATGCTGTATACATTTTTTGAGTTTCCGGAATTGATACGGTCAAACGTTTTTTGACACCAATTAACCCTGGCTGCTTTCTGCTCGTCAGTCAACAGGTGGGGTATCCAACGAGAAACTAATTTTCTTACTCCTAATTCTTCATGTAAAATTTTTTGTTTCTATATGCAAAACTTAAAAGACATACCTCGTAACAGACCGAACAATTGCTGCCAACAAACCGGACATCGTTATCAAAGACCATAAAAGTAAGCTATGCACTATAATTGATGTTGCAGTACCATCAGATTACAACGTGAAAAGACAAAGAGGCTGAAAAGTTTCTAAATTACCGGGATTTGTCTATTGAGATAAACAGAATATGGCAAATGCGTACGCACATAGTACCAATTATAATAGGTTCCACAGATGCCGTGTCTAAGAATTTTGACGCACATGTAAAGGCAATCTCAGGTACCTTAAACCCTTACCAACTTCAAACTGTGGCCATATTCGGTACAGCCCACATTATTAGAAAGGTCATAACGTAAAGTCTAACCCAAGGGTTAAGGCATACCTCCGGTTTTGACGAAGAAAGTAATCCAGGCACCAACAATCAAGAGCTGAGAAATTTAAAAGAAATAATAATAATAAGTTTATTCACGTAACATAAAAATATAACTAAAACTTACATAGGTATACGTAAATAAATTGAATTTACCTACAGAAGAATAAATTCTTAACATATATATCCATTCAACACAGACACTGAAGTTACTTTACCGCCATAGAGAATAAAAAAGCTGAAAGATGGGACTTGACGCTTGTAAAACATAACTCTTTACTATACGCTCATAGATAATTGTTTCCGTTTGGAAAATATGTACTTTCAGATACAAACGTTTAGATTATTACATTCGGTTTTCTCAAGTTCCCAGGTGTTGCTCTTGTTTCAACTATTGGTCTAAAGGCATTTCGCTATATAATATAGCTATTACATAAGACCGTGAGGTGTTGAACAGAGATATATTTTTACTCGTAAATAGTGTTTAGTCTAATCATATTAGTAAATTTCCCCGAAATAATTGTAAAGTCTTGTTTTATTGCTGCAAGTTGTTCAGAGGGGTATTCGAAACATGGACGCATAGAATGGGTACACCAATTTTTGTGGGAAAACTTTTTATTTGACAACAAAGAATGAGAAAATGTGTTTTTTGGGATTCAATCGAAAGTATTTAAACGAACGAAAAAACTTTTCATGTAAAATTTTAAGGTATTTATAAGACCTAAAAAATGAGACCATACCTAAAAAGATCAGACTATCTAATAGCAAAAATTTTATAACCGAAAAACGAGGCAAAATGCAGGTTATGGCACTTGTTCGTAATGCGACGATAGAAATAACAACAACAAAATTGGAGTATATTGGCCAAGTAGTTTTTTGAGAATTTCTAATTGTTGATCCCAAAACACCTGTTTCCGGCCATCACTACTAGTTTATTGAGCAATTACAGGGTTCGTTCAAAGAGCATTTAATAGCAAAATACACGTGTTTACTTTGCCGATATAAATCACAAACCATTCCGAAGATAAAAATTATTTTTATGCGAAAAACAAAGGTTGCGTTTTTTTCTTTAAACAAATTCAAAACATTTTGTGTTCGTAACTGAACAACTGCGCTACGGTATCCGAAAAACATACATTAATCTACACATTTTAAAACAAAGCGGATGGGTCTATCATCTTTTGTTGCGAATTAGTCACAAATACGAAATGTTTGAATTTTTTTAGAATAAAAAACGTAACCCATCCTTTTTTGCATAAAAAAATTTGTCTTCCGGTTTGCGATTCATATGGGCAAGGTAAACTAGTGTATTTAGCTATTAAATGCCCTTTGAACTAACCCTATATATTGCTCAATAAACTGGTAGTAATGGTCGGAAAACAGGTGTTTTAGGATAAACAATTAGAAATTCTCAAAAATTACTTGACTAATCTACTGCAATTTTGTTGTGATTATTTAGAAATACGAATCCTCGAATTTGAAGTATCTGCAAGAAACCATCGTTGCATTACCAACAAGTGCCAAAACCTGCAGTCTGCCTCGGTTTTCGTCCATAACTTTTTTGCTATTAGTCGGATCTTTTTACTGTAGTCTGATTTAGTCTAGTCTGACCAAGATGTTTTAATTTTGAAATCGGTAGCAATGTTCTTTGTCGTGTTAATATCGTCAAGGATTTGGGAGTATTATTCGATCAAAAGCTTTCTTTTATTGATCACATTAATGCAATAATAGCAAAAGCATTTAAAAATCTAGGATTTGTAAGAAACAGTAGACATTTCAATAATAATAATACATTAATTTTACTTTTTAATGCTTTTGTCAGATCTATTTTAGAATACTGTTCGATTATCTGGTACCCGGCCTATGATATACACTGTAGAAACATCGAGAGAATCCAACGTCGTTTTGTGAAATACTTATGGTTTAAACATGATAGAGCGTACCCTGAAACAGGTATACGCAATGACATTCTCTTAAGTAGGTATAATTTATCTAATTTATCTAATTTAGTCAAACGTAGGAATCTGTTAGCTGCTAAATTTTTATGTAATTTGTTGAATGGAACAATTGATTGCCCTTTTCTTTTAGACAGGATCTCTCTACGCGTTCCCGATTTGCGTACTCGTCATGGTGGTAACAATTCATTTTATTTACCTGTTCCGCTGTCAAATTTATTGTTATTTTCTCCTCTTTATGTTATGTGTAATGTCTGTGACAGTGTAAGTGAAATTGATACGTTTAGTACCTCCAAAATCAATCTCAAGAGGTTATCTTTAACAATTGGATAATTTATGTTTATGTTTATACTGCTTACAGTTTTGTTTTTTGTATCACTTTTTGTTTTTTCCCTGCCTGTTAATTGGATCACTCTGTTCAGGCAGTGTATGGATTATAAATAAATAAATATAAATAAATAAATTTTATGGGTCTCATAAATACCTAAAAATCCTATAGGAGTTTTTCCGTTCCTGCCAACACTTTCGATTGAATCCCAAAATACGTTTTCTCATTGTTTGTTGTCGAATAAAATGTTTTCCCATAAAAATTGGTGTACCCATTTTATGCGGCCATGTTTTAAATACCCTCTTGAACAACTTGCAGCAATAAAACCAGAGTTTACAATTATTTCGCAAACAAGGGGTATTTTCGTCTATGATTAGACTAGTTAGATAATTTGTGGTGATGATAAAAGACAGTTCTAGTATTCTAACTCAAAGCAAAGCTGTAGATCGGATTTATTGTTCTTGAAAATTTGTGAATGTTCCAGTTTCATTTACTGACGTGTAAAAAAAATTGTCCTTGATGTGGATAATATAAACTTTGTTGAATATTTAAATCTAGTACAAGATACGGTAAGAGCATTATTTTACGACCTGTTGTATTTGAATTATAAACGGAACTACATGACCTTATCTCTCCTTCTTGGAATAAGAATGAGGGCTGATAATGGGGTTTTTGGGCACTGGAAACAACTCGAATTTTACGTCACTGAAGTGTTCGCATTTGAATATTTTGAATCATATTTATTTCAAACCTACACCAGCATTCTACATTTTATTTTATTTAGTTACATTTACATGTTTATATGTATTATGCTTTATTGTATATATATATATATATATATAAGTAGGAAGTGCGACCATAAAAAATAGTGAGGAAAATATTCGAATATGGATTTATTTTGGACAATCATGACAAAATTGTGAACCTGGGTTTTTTAAAGATTAAGTACTAAAATGAGAAGAAAAAAGTTGAAGATAGTTTAAAAGTTGCAATATTTCAAATATGCGATCGATTTAAAATGTGAGATATTTTTAGGGCCGCAATACTCCATTATTGACCCTGCTCCTTTATCATTCAAAAGAAAAAGTATCGAATATACAGGGAGTTTCAGTTTATTGTTGCATAACTTTAAGATTCGATAGAACTTTTAAAATTAATGCATAAAGTCTATATAAACAAGGGTCGAAAAATGCGTGGCTTCCGAAATACAGGGTGTTTAAATTTACTTTCTAGAATAGTTTTTTTAAAATATTTCTAACAATATTTGATGTATAACAGTGGAAATTGGTATACAAGGGTTTTTTGGTACAACAAACCGAACCATGGGCATAGTTTTACTTTAGCCGCTAGAGGGCGCTCTCTAGTGTACCTGTAGTGTATTAAAATGACCGAAAATTTTTTCTTAGTGCAATTTTTTGCTTTTATAGTTAACCGTTTTTGAGATATTTCGATTTTTAAGGTTCGATGCATTTTTAATTATTCATGGGAAAACAATATTTTTTTTACATTTTCGATTTGGGCATTACAAGTAATTAAGATGATCGTTTAGATTGTGTTTTTAAACACAGCAATAATTTCTAACTCCAAATAAACACCAGAAACTCTCCTAACACTTGTGGTCGGATCTCTATCAAACTCACGCAGAATCGTACGGGTAAATCTGCGCTGACGGAACATTTATGTTTTGATCCCTTTGAAGATTTCCAAAACCATTTTCAATTATTTGGCGATGCACTCTTACAAATACTGCGCGACTTGGATGTCGCCTGTTTGGAAATCTTCGTCCGTATTCTCTGGCTGCTTCTGCTGCGTTTCCATTTACAAAGCCATACAAAAAATGAATATCCGCTAACTCTTGATTGGAGAATAAAAATGGCATTTTTATAAAACTTACAAAAAAAACAGGTAAAAGAAACTAAATTTCGTGCATTCACAATTGCGAAAAAACGTTTCAGGTTTCAACAGACAACAAAACTAACTGTCAACTAATTGACGTTTAACCTTATTCTGCTTTCAATTTCAAAAATATTTGCAGGCACAGCCTACTTCTAAAAATTATCGAGATACTGACTTTTTAACGTTATTTTATCATAAATAATTAAAAATGCATCGAACCTTAAAAATCGAAATACCTCAAAAACGGCTAACTATAACGAACATTCACAAGAGAGCTTTTTGTGTTGAAAAGTGCGAAGAATCAGTTTTTTTATTCAAAAAGCAAAAAATTGCACTAAGAAAAAACTTTCGGTCATTTTAATACACTACAGGTACAGTAGAGAGCGCCCTCTAGCGGCTACAGTAAAACTATGGTTCGTTTTGTCGTACCAAAAAACCCTTGTATACCAATTTTCACTGTTATACATCAAATATTGTTCGAAATATTTAAAAAAAAAACTATTTTAGAAAGTAAATTTACATACCCTGTATTTCGGAAGCCACGCATTTTTCGACCCATGTTTATATAGACTTTATGCATTAAATTTAAAAGTTCTATCGAATCGTAACGTTATGCAACAATAAACTGAAACACCCTGTATTAATTTCATGATGACATGACAAAAATTTGCGTTATTTTTTTTCCACTCAAATACTTGTATTTCAGAACATTACAGCTCCATTCAAACCATACTTATGCAAATACCTCCATATCAAACTAAGTATGCTATTGCTCCTACGACCTTTAACTTTCTGAGAAAAAAACCTGCAGAAAGCTTTTCCCATGACAAATCTGATACATAAAACCACAAAGGTTCCGAATCCGCATAAAAATCTTTCTTGGTCAGCGGATTGCATCATCGCCGCCGTTTCACGTAACATTTATTCATTCAAATTATAAATTATTTCTACTACCATTTGTTATTTCAGAAACGAGGCTGGTAACAAGAATTTTAATTTGGCGAATAATTAATAAGATCAAACTTACTTTCTCTGGATTGCAGCTTTCAGCGGACAGGCGTTTGGCAACAGTCTAGATTATTTTTAAGTAACGTTTGCTGTAAAAGTAAAAAGTTCATATTTGGTTTGTCATTCTGCAAGCAAAATATTTTGAGAAGCGGAATATAGCAGGTTAAATAACTTTAGGATTACAATCATGATTACAGATACCAGAGAAGTTCAATGGGGAAGGGAATAAGAAAATGAAGAGAACAAAGAAGAGAATTGAATCAATTGTTGGTTTGAACACTTGAGTAATTTAGGTCTTTCGGAAATAATTTTGGTCCAAAGAACTAATATTGACTGGTGCAGCTTAAAGTTATTGGGAACTTGCCGGCCAAGTCGTCAACTGAATCACGCAAAGGGGGGAGCTGTGCGAGTCCGGCTAAACATAACAAAGTCATACTAGTGTATTTGTTATCTTAGTTAGATCAAAGTCAGATGCCGACTGTTATACAGGATGTTCCAAAATAAGATGTCGATCCCTCGGATACACTTACTACCGACTATTTTCCTCGTCTTAATTTCTACTAATCACAAACGCGCAATTTTGAATTACAAATGATTTCTAGATGGAAAAATTGTATGACAGCACCTGTCAACAGTTTTTTCGAGTTTGCCCGCGGCAAAACTTGACAGCTGTTGTCACCAAGAATTACAATTTCTTTGATAACAAGTAATTATGGTTTCCTAGGACACCAGAAAACGACGCTAAACAATTTTTCTGATTCTATTGTCAATATAATTTCTAATATTGTTTTTAAACAGTGCTTATGTACTGAAAATGAGTCGCTTTGGAAGTGATTCTTTGACTAATATTGATCTGGCGATTGAGACAGTACAATACCGTTAAAGCCCATACGTCAATATGGAAACAGTTCACGGAATCCTGCAAGGCAAAGAAATACGAGCTTTTGAAAACTACTAAGTTTAGAGCAACTAAACCTAATCCTGAAAGATTAGGCTTGGAAAGAAAACGGTGAAAATTACAAAGAACTAGTTGTGACGACAATGTGGAATACCGTTGCAAAAAAAACGCAAGAGATTTATTTTATGAAGTGGAAAATATTTTTTTATTAAGTCTAGTGTTGAAGCTCGTAATGCGAATGAATTTGCAGGTACAAAAATTTAATAGGTAGTATGTTTTGTAAGCTATGTGTATGCAGAATAATCTGTTACTCATGAAACAGTCTTGTCAAATACCATTCGGGAATCCATTTTTTTCCTGTAAAAAAAATCGAAAAAACAATGAAAAGTAATATTTTTTAACAAAAAACATTACTTAGCAACGCGTTTTTTGGCTTTTTTTTTCGAAAAAATTAGATTCCCTCATGATATTACTTGTGAAAATCCAATTTCTTATGGGATTTTAAGTTTCAGCGGCAAGTTCTTTTTTGTATACCATCGGACCACGTCCATTAATGCATGTCCCGAAGAAATTTGTTCAATATCTGATTCCTGTTAGTGGAAAGGCATTGCATTCACACTCCTCCAGCTTTGTTTTGTACCTGCGTTGTAGCTATTGGGCAGCCGATTTTGTTGGAAGCCATCCCTTCATCTTGTCAAAAAACCCTGTTGTGAACAGGTAAAATATCATTTTAATTAGGTATTTCGTAGATATTGATATATTGATTGTTGCTGACCTAAATTCTTAGAGTGTACTTGATTTTGTTTAGCATTTTTTGTATTCAAATTTAGGACAGTGCCTACATGTCACCTTCTTTCGGGCTTACTTCATTACATCGATCATGACTTTGATTTTAGAGCTGTAATAACTTTAGAACAAGGGATACATTTCTGAGAGTATGTCGCTTTAGTACATTTTTATCTTCTATTAATTTTCTAGTGAAAGAAAATGCACATGGATTTTTCTTCAAGTTTTGAGTATTTTAAATGTGTAGTTCTGTCTCAGACAGAGGATAGAGACTAGATTTTTTAGTGTTTCTCTCTCTAGGGTTTGTTTATACTGCAAATTTTGGAAAACGAGGCAAGCAGCCCCTACTTTGTGACGTTCCTCACGTCACTACTCACTACTGGCCACTGGTTTCTGACCTGAGCGTTTGTGAGCTGTGGACATCTGAGCTGCACCTAGAGCTGTAACTGGAAGAAGACCACGGTCCAGATAAGTTTAGGCTTGGACGTTAAGATATTTGTAAAGCCTTAGTACGTGTACCATGGTCTAATAATTTTATTGTCAGGTAGTTTTGAATAATATCCTTTCTTTTAACTTGCACTCCAGTGGTGAAGCATATGTTCTGCTTGTTTCGATAATATATTGTGATATATTTTTTAAATATATTGTTTCATTTGGCACTCTGTGTACAATTAATTAGGTTTTCTCATTACTGTGAGATTCTTTTCTTTTGTGTGGGTGGTCAGACAAAACAAGTTCCGATTAATGTCTCGGGGATTTGTGGCTTAATCTGTCTTAAGTCACTGGCGCTCTTAACCTCCCCTACTCTCCGCTTTATTGAGCTAGGGCTCAAATTTGCAAGCCATTTGACAGCTGTTTTGCATTGACTGATCCTTAGATTTCATTTATAGTGTTTTATTTATTAATTAATTAATTAATTAATTAATTTCCTCTTGTTTATAAAAAGGCGTGTCACAGTTCCGTTCAAAATTTATTCAAGAAAAACCAATTTCTAGTGGCTTTTTTTCAGGAGCCTGTAACTTCGTAATGGAGACTCGTTGCATTATCTTTTGATGTTCTACATGCATCTGTGAAATAATCATGTTGATATGGGACACACTATATATGTAATATGGAGATTTCATCAGACAGAAGATCCCAGACATGTCGGATATATTTGTAGAATATAGATAGAAAGAACAACCACTCAGGGTTGTCCGACTGAAAATAAGGCAATAAGGTTTGGTAGACGCGGTCGATGTACGAATAACAGACCACCGACAACTTTATTGGGAGGTTTCTGCAGAACTGAATCGCTCATTTGTATTCTTTCTGCGCACTTCCGAAAGATAAAGGGATTATGGGGAGATATTAAAGCTCTAACTTTCAGGTCAGTAATACACACGTACACAATAAGTCCGCAATGCTTCATCTCCTTTCATCTCCCTATTGTTCCTACTAAGTCTTTTATCGCGTTTTGAAGTTCTGGAAAACGCCTTCCTTGTTCGGGTCTCTGGCCGATTCTAGAACAGAGATGTACTGAAGACGATGTAGAACCAAGACAAGTATTTTTAAAACAACCGTTTAACTTTTACTCGTTAGAATTAACGGGGTTGGAAGCGTACAAGTATGCTACCGCCAAAAATTGAGATATACCTTCTCCACTTCCTACAATTCCCAAACCCCAATTTTAAACCTCTAAAAGTAATTTCACTGGACCAGTTTTGGAAAACTGCAAAGCTTTTTCACCCGTGGCATAGCAGTGACCTTGAGTAAATTCATAAAAATCGGAATATTGTACGATAACTCGGCCACTACTGTGGCCCTTTTCAAGTAAAAAATGATAATAACGTTAGTTTATCTGCCTTTCAAGTGACAATCCGTTTATGTTTTTCTTTTTTTTAGATTCCTATACTATATTTGTATTTTTCAAGTAGCTCTTTAGTTACCTTCATCGAACTTTCGCCGTTACAATAATACAGTATGTATTGATTTATGAGTTCTCATATTTATGAAATTCAAATGCCATTGTTGGTATCTTCAGAATTTGGATTCAAATCGCGTCAGCATTCCAGAAGAAATTATGTTTGCATGCTAGTTTAAAAAACAAAGGGACCACTCAACTCCCTCTCTATTTGAATATGTGGAGTTTCCTTCGCGTGCTGATGTAGACCACAAGAAGGGAAATGGAAAGCAATTCTGAAATTGAAATTACTTCCTATGATATACCCCTAGCAAAGAGAAATTTAATATGCCCTATGTAGATGATGCCATTTCTGAATATTGGCGGTTCGATAGGGTTTCCAGATACCATGGCGTTGAAGATCTTGTCAAAGTTTTAAAAAACAGCAGTCTGCAATAGTCGTTCATGGTGGGGCTACCTCGTCAGTGGGAAATATTATTTCAAGCATGCCGTCGGGCGTATAACCACACACAACATGCTTAGCACAACGAATTCGGATTGTATACAAACAGAACTTACTTTCCTTACCGAACGTTCTTGTGCAATATACTCAGTGAAAAAGATCATAGAACCTACAGCAAAGCTCCAGCTCTTCTAGTCAACTTGTTACGCTCACGTTCGATATTCTGCGAGTGCAAAATTTAGCAGCAATACGGCCATTTCAAAACATACCTTTCAATATCTGCGTAAGTCTTATGTGAAAAACAACAATAAAAGATTTTGATTTTGGATTTTAAATACCCTTCACGTTTCATATGATCAGCTTCTCAAACCAATCTGGTTTATTACGGAACATGCAATAATATGAGAAAACATGTAAATGTCATAAGAATCATAAGATCAGGAACATTTTTGTACGCGCACCTGGAAAGTCGAGCGTCTGGATAACGTTTGGTTTTGTGATTTAAATTTGAAACCAGAAACCTTGAATCATACATCGAAGATAACTGTTTCTGAGAATTTGTACTGTGCTGCTGTTTTTACACTTTATTATATCGTAGTATCGAGAAATTGCTGACTCCTGAATGGAAAAAGCCAAATGGAATTCGCAACACAAAACCGTGTGCCAAAATTAGCGTTTTGTAAGTTATGCATGATCATAACTAGGAAAATCGTCCCAACAAGGTCGGGACTAATTCATGTTCCAATCATGCCATCATATTTAGAACATGAATTGAACATTTGGCTGGAACACAGCTAACATCTATTTTAATTCTCGCCAAACATTAGTACTACCATAACAATTTAGGGTTAATCTAGGCCTTTATTCATACGACCACGCTTTCAGGTGGTCCCTTGGAGGATAGAAAAATATTTTTTACGAAATGTAAGTTTTACCAAATAAATGAGATTTTTCAATTAAAAAAATCCTAGAAACTTAAACTAGAAATTCTGCCGTCACCGCTGGTGTTTAAATTACAAACCATTCATATCTCGAAGCTCGCACTACTATCAACAAGCTTAATTTCATGTTTTAACGAGTCTCCCAAGAAATCTCACTTCGTTTTCCATTGCGACCGCCGCTCAAAAAGGAAAAACGTTGTCAGAACTCTGGAGCAGCTCAGATAAATGGTACATATAAGAAATTAAATGGTCGGCGCTTTTCAACAGACGTCTCTTCGAAATGTCAGTGGCGTAGTATGGGTAACAATATGGATTCAAACTGCTTTTTTACTTCCCACGCCTATTGGCGATGAAATATCCTAATAGCGAAAAATAAGACACTATATTTTATGGTTGTGATTTGACATGTGCATCAGGAAAAGCCATGTCACTCATTTCCGTCTGTCTCTCGGGCTGTCTGTTGGTCTGCCTGTCTGTCAGACCATCTGTCTGTCCACTAATCCTTTTGGCTGTCTATAATTTGGAAATTACCGGTCAGATTTTGATGACATTTTCACACAAGGCTACTACTATGTCAAGGACAATCGTTGTAGTTTTTGAAAATCGATCCAGTGGCGGCGGAGAAAAAGAGCAAAAACGAAAAAATAATTAAAACTTCATTTGCATATTTTATCAAGAAAACGTTCGAACAGAATTTGCAACCAGATAATGTCATAGCAAAATTGTTGTATTACCACATTAATACCTAACCGCCCCCTATCTTCTAATGTTACACTAAATACCTATGTTGAAACCTAAGCCATTGTTGGACGAGCACTTTTTAATCAGAAGAGAGAACAATAATGGCCTTCTTAAACGAGGTATGTATCACAGAATATCCACTATATAGAGATACATTTTATATTATAATATTTAAATATTTTCACTGTATAATGTCATTTACCCTAACCTGTACGCCGATCAACGACTTATTGTTAACTGAAACCAACATCCCAGCGGTCAGATAATTTTCATTTTTATATATTTACCATTATATATCTTAGGGCGTAAAGGGATAAATTATCGCCCGCGGTGTGAAATTAGAGCCCAAGGTGTAAAGCGCCGTGGGCTCTAACGCGTTACCTATTTTTGATTTTTGTTTTAATTTGCGCGGGAAATTTGAAAACGCAACATCGAGCAACAAAACGAACATGATTCGCTGAAGGCGTTTGTCTAGAAACTTCCAGCTGCGATATTCCCATGTAGCCGTCATCGTCGTACCGAACCGTAATGTATTTCAGAGGAAATTGTGTTGGAAAGCTCACCAGACTGAAAAAACAAACATTCGCAGTCGGACAGCACACACCTCTTTAACAACCATTTGAATATGTAGCAGTTTCCCTAAGTTGCGTGATGTTTCTACTTAAACCACAAAGGTGGAAATGGAAAGCGTTTGCAGAGTTGCAATTAATTCCAAGTAGTGCACGATATAACGAACCTAATACCCTATTTTCTAAACAAACTGCTTCCAAAACGCTGATCCGGTTTGAAGGGGTAAACAGGGATTATCTTCATACTGAGTAAATTTGCTATTCTCCCAAACATACCTAAAATCAAAGTCTAGAAAATGAAATTACTACAATGAAAGTATTTTTCAAATATCTCAAAGAAAGGTTACGCTATCGGGAGTTTAGTGTTTGCAGATGTGTGTTGCACGTGCGTATGGCTCTGTGATCACACAATTCAGAATACACGCTTCGAGTTATTTGCGAGCATTGAGAATTTTAGTTTCTTTGAAAGCTACGCAATTATGTGTATATCATTCACCTTGAAAATGATATATCTTTTTAGTCATAATGGCTGTGCCGTTTTTATTTTTATTTAGTAGATGTTAAATGGTATTGTATCATTCAGTATGTATAACTTTGGTATTCAAGTATCTACAGTGTTACATAAATATGAATATCCATCTCAAATTATTATCGTCATTGTACAGAACTTCAGACAACAATTTTTGACTTTCTTCAAAGGATATACAGATTGTGAGATACAAAAGCTTATACGTTGGAAGTAAAAACTTGTGGATTGGAAGTCAATGAGATAAGCGCCTCATGCCCGCAAGACAATAACTTTTGGCAGAGTATTTATATTTTTACCATCGGAGCTTATAAGTTGTTAAATATAACTGCTGTGATTATAACCTTTTTGTGAAGGACCACTTGGGGAAGGCGTTCCCGTTCCCAAAAGAACGTCCAGCCCTCACAAGACAAAAATATGGTCGCTTTTAAATGTTGAAGTACTATTTCTCGCAGTTCAGATCCATAAGTAATGCACATTTCATTACAAGATTATGAAGCAATTAACCGGCGTCTTACAAAAATTCTGGGTGGGTTTCAGCGTTTTCGAAGGATTTTTAGCGTTCTCGGGACGCTGGACGAGAGCGACGCGTCTGGTCCATTAAAAAACGTCAGATAACTTCACGCTCGCACACAAGATATCGTAAAAATTTGTTAAAAGCATCATATGCAGCAAAATCTAATGGATTTTTTCGACTAGAGGAACCTTTCTAATTATATTTAGAACAGAGCATTTTAAAATGACCATGCTGAAGACAGGCCAATAATCTGAAATCAGACAAGTCGAAACGCTGACAAAACGCGGAAATCAGAATATGCATTTTGGTAATGCTTAATAATTAAGGGAACATTGACTGCACCAAAATGCGCATCCTACCTCGATCCTGGTCTGAATAATCCACGAGAAAAAACACATTTCATTTGTATCAGCACTGGCATATGTTCACACACGGCCTGTCATTTATATATTTCTAACGTAATGTTTTGCTAACATTCAGGGTGGCATTGGTGCTTCGCGGTAATTCAAAAATCCAGCGGCTATTTTTACATAAGGCGGTATATTTTTAGTTTCTTGGAATCGTGTTTGGATGGGAGATTTGGATGTACCCTTAGTCACACCATTTTAAAAATATACCTACTAGTTGGATGCGTCTTCTGTGAAAAATAGGTTTTTAATGTGGAAAGTCATTCAAAAAAGATCATCCGTTGGGCTCTTGTAATGGGTATAATTTTTCATTTTATATGACGCAACGTTCATCACTGGCACACAAGAAATGTTGTTGTGTGAACCTTTAATTTTAAATCATCAAAATAGATACCTATACTGAAATTGTGCGGTGACAAAATTCCCAGACACTTTCGCAGGCAGGAGAATGAAAATGGATTTTCGAAAATATCCGCCACCTTAAAGGCAATAAAAGACAAATTAATGTTTCTAACATATTCCAAAGACTTACGTTTCAGAATTTTCATAAAAAAATCATGTTTTTTTAAGAATTGGGACATTTTAAATCATGCTAAATAAATAATTTTCAACGAAAAAATAAGTGCACTTTTTTCAAAGCAATGTTTTTATTCGGGTAGTTCAAATTTCACATGCCTTTATTTTCGTTTATCAGTACCTATTGTCTTAGAGATTTAGCTGGAAATACAGAAGTTTTTCCTCTTCTATTTCGGTCTTTAACAGCGCATAGTATGACACTTTAACTGAGATGGATAAAATAGCATATTCCGTGATGAGGCATATCTGTACTGCTGTATCAGGTCTTTATCATTTTC
Organism: Acanthoscelides obtectus; assembly: GCA_963669975.1. NCBI lineage: Eukaryota > Metazoa > Arthropoda > Insecta > Coleoptera > Chrysomelidae > Acanthoscelides > Acanthoscelides obtectus. Next base: position 56,645,489 of record CAVLJG010000008.1, on the reverse strand, counting down.
AAATGATTTCAAAACTGTTAACAATATGGTATGTAGCTTGTCGTTTCATTTTTCACCAAACATACATTCATATATATCTAACAAAAGGCACAATTTTGCTTCCCGTCCGCACCATGCAGATGTTTCAATTCATCACGTATGAAAATTTTTCATTTTGTAAAAGGATTTCAATTTAAATGCACACTTAGCATTGCGCGCAACGTGCCCTTTCATAAGTCTCACTTCCTGCCACTTCTTCACACCCCAAATTGATGTTTTCCTCACTTTTCGCTCTCGTTGTGAGAGGGATTGTGGATTGTAGGCATCAGAGGCGTAGGATCTATGATAGTATCGCAAGGCGTCCACAGGGCGGAGCCGTCGGAAACCTTTTTTACACCGGCTGCTTTAAGGATCTTAGTTTAGCCGATTTTTAAACCGCCTAAGGTAAGTAGAACTAGGGAAATCCTTCTCATGTAGATTGTTGCACAATCTCGATACCATAGGGTTAAAGGAACAGTCGTATCATCCAGTTCTGGACGTACGAAGTTCGACACGGTTAGGATGGGAGGCGGTATGATGGAGTAGCAAATGCGTAGCGGTAGACGGCCCGCCGATGTGAACGGGTCCCGAGACTGTCCGTTAGAGACGAGTCATCGATCAGTTGTACACCCTCCTCTGAACACCATCGAGCATGGATAAGTAGTTGGGGCTGCAGCACCCCAAACATATGAGCAATACTCAAGGCTGGGGGCCCCCCACTGGGCCTTGTACAGAGTGAGGTCATGTGGAGAAAAAAGTACTTCTTAGCCCTAAGCAAGGAAATGAGGAAAGAAAAAATTAGTGAAAAGTCAGTAGTTTGAAACATTTTCGCGGTCATGTCTCTGATAAGAATAAAAATGCTCCATCGCTATGTTACTGGCAATTAAAAACTGAAATAGTGGAGGCAAGTGACAGGGGAATTGTTTGCCTTATCTTTGAAACACTATAGACCCAAACGTCTAAGGGAGGTTCATTGTATCAAGAACCATCTAAAAATAATTAGAATGGCGAGACAGTAAAACAAATTAGTAAAAGCGAACAACCAAAAAAAAACAATTAGTATAAATGAGAAACATGAGTAGACATTCTGGAGTATCGGTTGAAGCAAATGACTGAAGTAGACTTGCCACGATTTAGTTTCCATATGTATTACATATAATAGTACGAATAATCAAATTTTTGACTTCTAGGTCAGTAAATACTTTATATATATACAAAAAGGTCTGACAAATTTTTTATACGGTATATGATGTATGTTGTGTAGAAACGGTGTCTAGAATATATGCACAAATACAACCGAAATACAGGATATTTTGATTGTGGATCCCCTGATTCAAACAATGCTACGGGTATAAAACCCAGCAGAAACTTATTTCCTACACCACTAACTTTTTTGAACACATATGAATTTTAAAATGTATCCACCACATCCACATTCTATTCATTACTAAAGTCAGTGGCGACGAAACTTGTAATACCTTAAGCAGTGTTTCTGTCACTTTGCGATATTTCTAATACTGACATTTTTTAATCACCCTGTATAATAATAATAATAATGTCTTTATTAATCCATCCACACTGCAAGGCGAAGTTTAGCCAGCTGGCTACTCTCTAACACTTAACCTCACAGCGCAGGAACACATACAAAAAGAAAGATATAACAATGAATAGCAATCGACTAAATAATATATACAATAATTAAGGCTTAAATAGATTAATCTTAATATGTTGTACATCTATTCTACATTGCCCGCTCTAACAAAAAAAAAACAATAAAGGCAAAAAAAAATAAATATATCAGCCAGCTTGGCTAGCAGACCCCAGAAGATGGTTCTTAATGGCCCTCTTAAATGCAAGTATTCCCTTCTTTTTGTAATTGTTATTAATGTACACCTTGACAGCGTTGTAGGTGAAGCTGCGATGGAAAATGTTGCTTCTATAACTAGGTATATTGAAGTCAGAGTTATGTCTGAGATTCTTGTAATTGAGATCCCCACGTGGTACCAGCCTTTTTAGTAGATAAGTAGGTAGCCTATTGATTTTTATTCGTTGTACTAAAATTAGTAAATTTCTAGTATCTATTATTTTTGTGGCTAAGAATGAGTTTTTGAATGGAGCCCATGATACAGTAATTAAAAATATGCGGGTTCCAATCGATTTTCCATAAAAAATAGTATATTGGATGATAATAAAGTACCTGGCGAAGTTTGAAGGAGTGAGTCTTCAATACATAATATAAAAACAGACGTTTGTAATAGCACCAGAAATGCTAAATTTTTCAGATACATATTTGGAAATTATTTTACCTAGCCCCGCCTACTGACGAGGAAGTATTGTAATTGCGAAAAAATTCGAAAATCAGATAATATGTTTTTGGATGTTATATGACACATGTACTTCAGAAAAACCGCATCACTCATCACTCATTTCCGTCGGTCTGGCTGTTGGTCTGTCCGCTATCTTTTACGTCACCAAACTTTTACGATAATTACGAAAAAAAAAGTTTACGGATATCCTGAAAATGAAACATTCCCGGATATAGTATGTTCATATGCAATTTTTTTGGCTTGAGTTCTTGAATTTGGGGAAGTTCTTTTATTAACATGTTATATGGTAGGTAGTTCTCAAGTTCTCAGTTTCCTAGTGAATTCCATTCCTATGGTGAATTTTCTTTGAAAATGATGAAAGATCTATTTGACTTTCATCTCTATGGATATAATAGTTTCTAGGCCTACCTGCAGCTTTTTTAACCGTGAGATATCCGTATTTAACCGATTTTGAAGAGATGTGGGCAGAAATACTATGCTTGACATCACTGCAGTTATCAACTATACTTTTAGGCGCAGTCTTATAAAAAAATTTTACAATTTTGCTTCTATGTTAATGTTTGGCACGTTGCTGATCTATTTTGAGGGGTATAGAAAAAAATATAAACCAGTAATTTTGAAATCTGCCTAATCCCAATGTTGATGGTTTTCCTATGCACGCCCACCTAGTAAATATATTTTATAATTTTTGCCTGTCGGTGCTATTTTATTTTATGATTGCTTCAATACTGCTTTTAGGCCCAATTTCACCAACATTAATATTATGGACCAATGGAAAATACCTTATCGAAATGCAATTTGACAGTAGCTGTCAAAGGTCTCTGAATATCAGTGATTTCTATTAAAATATTGAATAAAATCGTGAAAATTCTACTGTATTATAAACAAGACCACTTTTTGATACCAACATGATGCTTTTGAACAGAGAAAACAGGATAACTTTCATGTATTTTGATTTCTGTTATAAATTTACATTTAACTATCAGTTATCCCCAAAGCCAATGGGAATGCACCAAATAATAGGTCGATTTTCTAGCTGTTAAATTTGGCAGCAGATTTGGACGTTTGTTAATGCATGGCAATCTCGAATTTGCTAACTTCAATATACTGAGTGTTATCATTACATACCTGTTGAATAGTGTGGATTTGTCTGTATTTTGCAAGAAAATAGGATATAAAATACATTCCATCCAATTCCTCATCTTTCTTTACATCATAATAGTAATCATTTATTAATTTATGGGTTAATGAATTTCTTCAAAGCAATAAAAACATTATGTCCCCTCCATCCTAAAACACAGATAATATGTGTAAGACGTGTCAATCCCTACATCTTCCTGATGCATAATGCAATTACTATGGACATAGATAAAAAAAATTACACAAATAATGTCTTTTAAGTCCAAAAATCATAAAAACTAGTAATGTTTATTGTTTGATTGTCTTTTTGACTGCCGGGGATATCTATCTGTCACTCGCAGGGTTGCCAAGTCTAACGACGATCACGTCTCGTGGTGGAGGGTGCGACATGAATCTTTTACATTTTGAATTTTTTTCGTTAAAATTTACTAGGTATCATGATTATAAGCATCTTTGGTAGATTGTTCGATCCGGAATGGGAAAGATCTCCTATTTATGAAAATATTTTTGGTATCATCTAACCGTTCCAATCAGTGCACAAAAACTGTGACATATGATTTATAGCATAACCCGCTGCCCTAGCAACACAAATTTAACATACAGGTCGCCTAGCCGTGGGGTGCAGTGGTCGGGATTTATATCACGGCAGCAACTGATGATTTGGCATGTCTGGTAACAACGTATGAAGTGAAACTCGCTAACTTCACAAATTTGAAGATTTTGTACAATTTCTTTGAATATGATGAAAGATATGTCTGATTTGGCAAGGTAATGTCGCAGCCAAACGGCAGTCGGTCTTTCTGGACGCTGGCCAAGCAGCTTGAAAAGAACTTGTCACACAGTAGCCTTCCACACTTACGTGTCAGGATGGAATGATTGTAACTGACTCGAAGGCCAAGGCTGAAGTGCTTGCCAAGATCTTTGCTGCCAACTCTACCATGGACGCCCCCCACCAAAGCTTCTGGTCCGGACTTGATTGTACTGAAGAGGTGTGCAGCGGAGCTTGCTCCAGTTCTTTCGCCTCTCTTCCAGATATCTCATGAATCCAGAAAACTGTAAATTTGCTCATGTCCAACCCATCCCAAAAAAAGGATCTGAAACCGATCCTTACATCTACAGGCCTATAGCTCTGCTTTCTGTTATAAGTAAGGTGATGAGAGGTGCATAAATCGCGAGCTTCTGGAATACCTCGAACGTCTCGGCTTGATTAGCGACAGGCAGTATGGTTTCCGACACCAGCGATCCACAGGGGACCTCCTAGCTTACGAGCTTACGTCACGCAATTGTGGAGTAAGCTAATCCAGTATTACGGTGAGGCTTATGTCGTCTTGATATCAAGAAACCGTTCAATCAGCTGTGGCACGCTGTCCTTTTATGCAAACTTCCATCTCATGACCTCCCAGAAAGGCTTTGCAGATGGGTGGCTGACTTTCTCTCTGGCCGCAAGGTATCTGTTGTGATTGACGGGATCTCCCTCTTCATCCCGCAAGGTCAACGCGGGTGTTCCCAAGGGATTGGCCTTGGCTTCGACACGGTTCTTCTTGCATATCAACGACCTCCCTTCCTGTAAGATCAACCCAATTCACAGCTTCCCTGATGACAGCACTCTACATGCAGGAATTCAGAGTGATAAGGCGATCTCTGCAGCTGAGCTGGTAAAAAGAAGATTAGCGACGACTTCCTCTCTGACGAGAGACCTGGAGGTTATCACTGCTTGGGGACGCAACAATCTTGTACAGTGTAATGCTTTCAAAACACATTACTGTACCGTGACGAATAAAAAGCGTCCTAGCGCTCATACGGTTCCGATGGATGGCCGGGTTCTGCCCAAAAGCCGTTCATTTAGGCTGGTCGTCGTCCAGATCACCGATGACTTGATCTGGCGGCAGCTGCTGGGAAAAAGCTAGGCTATTTGTTTGGAGCTAAGAAGTACTTCCGCATGACTTTCTCACTCTATACAAGGCCCAGAAAAGGCCTAGCCTCGAGAATTGCTCACACGTTTGAGATGCCGCCGCCCCGACTATATTATCTATGCTCGATGTTGTCCAGAGAAGGGCTGGCCGACTGATCGATTACTCTTCTCTAACAAACAGTCTCGGGACTCTTTCACACCGGCAGCCGTAGGCAATCAAGTTCTCTTCTACCGCTACACCTACACCAACGGGCTTTGCTCCTCAGAGTTCCCTTCCATGATGCCGCCGCGCGATGTGCCTGCCATACAGACCCGGCTGCTTCCGTACAAAAAAATGACTACAGTAAAAGCTTCCTACTTCCATTTTATGTTGGGTTTAAGTGTAAAAAAGGCGAACTTTAATGGACCAATGTAGCCAAAAATGCTGGAAATAGCCAACGGACAAGTGGAGAAAAAATGCAGAAAATCGCTAAGTCTGGCAACAGTGTTATTTTGTCCAGATGTCTCGTGACTCGGTCGCCACTAGGATAGTGATGGGACATTTTATTTATACTGATCGGTGCACCAAAATAACTAAATGACTCAGCACACTGCAAGTGGGGAAAGTGATTTTTCTTAGGTACCAGAAGGAACTAAGGAACAGTCAAATAAGAATTCCATCTGACACGCATGAAACATCTGTCGAAATCAGGTTTAAGTGTTGTATGAAAATGTTTTATTGACATCGATGAATTTCTAGAACATCTAAAGGTCTGAAAAATCTTTGAAAGATTTGAAAATCTCCAGAAAATATATAAACGAAGCCAACAGTCAAGCGAGTCAAAAATCTTTCGGAAGCAAGTATCGAGAACCACAGGCTCCAGGGGCGCGGGGGAAAGTGGAAATTCTCTTACATGTGAGGCAACTTGAAGTGAGATGAGATTATAACTGAGAAAGTGGCCAAAATAGAAGCTACTGAAATCAACCTTGTGTGGTCTAAACAGTTACATACTACCAAGCTATTCAATCGCGTTTTTTTTCAGTGAAGCCAGTGTTGGACTGGTGCATATTCCAAATTCTTATAACAGAACGAATTTATATATTCATGTTTTTTTGGTGCGCATTTTGAACTAGTGTTTCACTCAGTGTAGAAACATACAGAACTTGAAGCAACTCGGACTGGTGTCTACTGTCTGCCTCGATTTCCATCTTTGAATGCAGCCGTTCTATTTGCTCGTGGTTTACTATTATTCTTTTCGATGATTCATCATAGTAACACGGAAAAGGACAAAGAAACGAAAAATATGCTTCATTGACAGATTACTGCACGCGACACGACATGAGAGTTGTTTAATGTTGTTTTGGGGGCAACTTCAGGATCAAAGGTGTTAACTAAGGAGTATTTTAAACACAAAAACTGCGCTAATTTTATCAGAAGAAAACACTATATCTCTGAGCCACAGAAGCAAAGCGAACCTCAGGCTTTCGATTCTCTCATCACTAGTGCGATGAAATGACAATTTGTCCCTCTTTGGATTACTTGAAATAGTGATGTGCTTTCTAGTTCGTGAACAAACTACTTTATGCAAGAATACCACAAAAAATATATGTACAGAAACAGAGCAGATATTCCAGTCTGTCAGTCGAGATAACATAAAAACGATACATTTCATATCTTTTAACAGTTCCAATGCATTCGACTGATTGCAAATGTATCCTCCCATCACTAACATTGTGAGACACTAATTTCAAATGTCAATTCTTCTTTGGTCTATTTCCCAACGTTACTGTAGTCTATGTTTTGTGGTCACTTGTCACTTGTTGTTTTGAGCTCGTTGTGTTATTTCTAAAAAATGGATTTTCGGAATAAAAACAAGATCTTCCTTGTGCAGAATTACATATTACACTGTCGTGTACAGTCAAATCTGCACTAACCCGAAATACGTGGTTACGTTGAGTGTACCATGTACCATCACCGATGGTGCGACTGAAATTAAAATAAAAACTGCAACTGCAATTGAATGTATGAATAAAATATTGAACAGTTTCGGACCAGTGGTGGCAAAATGACGTTGAGTTATTTCAAAGAAGTGTATGAATGTGTTGAAACGCAACACCTAACAAAAATTTGAGTGAAAAGGCTTTTTCATGTAAGAATTTGGAAGTGCAAAATTGCAAAGGTAGGATAAACTATGAACACCCAGTAGGTGATGTTGAGTTAATATAATCACATATGGATTACAAAACTTGCAATAAACATGGAGAAACCTTTAGCTAAACTGAAAAAATGGATTTTACTCAGCCATCAAGCATTTTTTTTTTAAATTTTGGCTCAGTTTTATATTATTTCATAATATTTAATGAACTGAAAACATTTCAATGCCAAGCTGTCACTTCATATTTTACAGTGTTTTGTTTTGAATACTTTGATGCTATTTGCTGCCAAAAATTTGACGGGCAGATCTTGAGGCTGATTGGGTAAATTTGTGGGACTGTTTAGTACTCGTACCCTATTGGTGCAGAATAATGGTTTGTCAAATGGTGAAATCGGCTCTTAGTATGCAATTTTGATTTAATATAATTGCCAGTAAGACAATCAAGCTTGTATAAGGTATTTTGCTGTAAGGTAGTCGTAAGAATGTCCTTAGAGCAAAAATCCAAAACAATTTTAGGACAAATTTCAATTCCTTTTTATAAAGGTTTCAATAACAATTTTATAATTATAAAATTAATTTATTAGTATGTTCTTTCTGATATTGTCGTTCGCTAAAGCATGTTGCACTCCCGACTTCCCAACTCGGAAATATATTTTATAATTTTCAACTGCCTGGATTGAATTAAGGCAAGAATATGGATTCAATGCTCAACCGTACCCCGTTTCAAAATTAAACAAAGTTAAAGACGTTCCAGAATTATCGGAAAACCGAATGCCTTATTCGTTTTCGTAATTGCATTTATAAATGCTTTTATATCTCAAACATTTTTTTGTTTTATGATGATTATATAATAATTCTGAGTGCACTTGAACATTTTGCTACCTACATATATCGACTATGTTATACAACAATATTTCTTGCACAGTAAAATATCAACCATCAGATTTCAAATCGAATGTCTGTCTGGTATTGGGTGTTTATATCAGAACTCAATGCTGATGTAGTTACTCTAACATATATTTACTAAAAAAGATCTAATGCTTGCCTTTTTGTTGTATCAAGGATCATTAAAAACAAGTTATTCTCAGTGGGTACAATTTAACAACAAAAGCCAACTTTTAGTGTTAGTCAAAACAAAAAAGCTGCATCTAAGATAATAAAACAACCTTTATTAAATTGTGTTATACTAGTTCTATAACTGTTTTCGATAAAATTGTTTTATAATTGTTGCATATTATGTCATAATAATTTTAGAAAACTTTAAATATTTGTCCGGTAAAAGCTATGGGAGCCTCAATAACACAAAATTAAAGAACAAAATTGCTGCACGAGAGTACACCGTTTTTGGGTTTATAAGCGTTGTATAAACGTTGTTTGAACGTTTATAGCGGCGTTAGTATAGGACATTTATAAAACACAAATTGTTAATTGGGCTTTGCTTATTTTCAGACACAAAAAAATAATAAATACGCTTATATTTTTCATTCATCACGTTTGCATATTTTGGAATTGGATTTAAAGTGGACGCGCAAAAATACTTGACTACTCGGCTCCATATTCTTATTCCCCACACTTTGCTGGACCTAACAATATGCCTAAGAAATTAACTAGTTCCTCTCCTACCGTAAACACAACTGCAGCAAACATACCTAGCCAGATCGCACCCTCAACACCGAAGGGGACTCGTAGAAATCTCCAGATATTAAGGGTGTTCGACCAGATGTGGTTCGAACCTACTGTATGCTGCATTTGCTGCTGCTGTCTGCATTATTTCGAGCTTCAAGTGAAGGCGCATAAATATAGATGAAGAAGGGTGGAAATTGAAGCGCAACTAAGCATGGGGGGATTATCCGGGAAATCGGTTGATCTCGTATCAGGGTATTTTTTTAAAGAGAGTATCCCATATGCGAGGAAGTTTCCAAAGCGATGATGCGAGGAAATATAGAGAACGGAAATTTTATCCTTTTAAATTTTACAAAAATCGGTAATTAACAGATTACGAATCAGATAAGGGATAAACATACTGTACTTCTAAGTCGATCCCTATATTTCAAGTCTATTTGGTTTTAATAACTCACAAGCTTCGTAATGTGGTGCAACATTTTTTATAAAATATGTAATTTTACTCTAATGTGCGTTTGTGGCCCAAGAAAGCTTACAAATATAATAGCACCCGAAATTGACGGCTTTTTGCAGAAAGGAAACAACCTACTTATGAATAATCTAGATTTTAGGAAAATGAACTTTTACGAGCAATACCATTTAGATACTGTAAAAAAGGTCCATAAACATACTTAGTATTTAGTATGCCATTAATTAAAATCGTGTTTGGTCTGAAATAAATTTGTTATCATTGTCAAAACTGTGAAGCCTAATTGCTCAATAATTGATTTTCTGGGTTGGTTCCTTTGTGCAAAAAGTCGTCAAAATATTCAAATCGAGAAAAGGTGATTTGACGGAAGTTTTTCAAAAGAGACAACCTGTGTTTGAATGCAAACATATTAGCAGTAAACATTTCGAGTAAAAATCTTCATTCATTTTGTGGATATATTTCTTTGGTATCGCGAAAAAAACTGATCCACCTTATATCTCGGTTATTTTTTGACGCATTTTGTTTTCTCGGTATATTACCAGTGTTTTTCATGGCATGTTGAGTAACCTATTTACCTTCTACTGAATGGTCGTATCTTAAAATAAACTTTTTCAGCGAGGTTTATTAATCATTCGTTGAGCAACTGGTAATTTACAAAATACAGTGTTTCCCTTTAACTACATATATCTAACTGAAGGATAAGAGAACGAAACTGCAGTTGAAAACAGCAATTCTAAGTTATCCTTACAGGTACACAAAGGTATTCTTTACACGATCATCAATATCATCATCGTAGTAACCACGTCACTAATTTGTATTTACTGGCATGGTCAAATCCCAAAATCGGAAGTTAACACAAGTAATAGCTGTTCTACTATCGAAGGTTAAATATGTTCAGTTATTCTTATTTTAACTTGGTCACGATCTGTAAGTCGAAAACAGACCGGTACGGCTACTCCAAGATTATCGAGAATGGAGCAATATACTGGAGAAGCCTTTCTCCAGGATATTCAAAAATAGGAGCAAACAAAATTGTGACCCTTCCATATAAAAAAGCAATTGTTTTGCACATGTTTATATTTTACTGAATACGAACAACAATCAACTTAATTCATTTCGAATTATGAATATTAGTATTTCCTTTCCGGGGATTCTTATGCCGCATAAATGGTGAATATTGATATCGAAACTCCTATTGAATTTCTAATCGAATATAATGTGGTAATTATATTGAACAAATAAACTAAATTGGTCATAAGATAACGCATTTCCTAAGGTTTCCCGTGCATGTCAGAAGTCGTTGGCAGTGAATATAAATAGACGGGAGTGTCTGGTCAATTACTGCGCAATGCAAATGAGATGTTTAATCATGCAATCAATATTTTTATGTATTTATTCAACTACTGCTTTTCTTTATGTCACCTAAAGTTATTTAAATATTGATCTGAAACGTTTACATTAATTTTTGGACATCAGCGATATCTTTTTATTTTCACAAATACTTTTTTTTATATTACTTGAGAAACATCGTTAATAATACACGCCAACATTATTGTATAGCCTATATACTTTTCATTTCATGAAGTCGCAAAGTTATTGTCAATATCATCTTTATGCTGACGACACTCAAATGTATCCCTCTTCTAAACCTGATCTGTCAGAACAAACCGACTGAATACCGTCTTGAATAGCCTTCTCAAAACCTCTGAAGATCACTTGTTAAAGATAAATCCTAGTAAATCGACGGCTATATTGTTTTGTAGTGATTCCTACAGAAACGTATTAGAAAATAATATTAAGCTCAAACTAGGGGAGAATATAATATCATTTAGGGATTCCGTAAAGGATTTGGGCTTAGTGGTAGACTCTAAACTAAAGCATATTCAATGTTAAATATAATTTGCCACCATAGACATTACCTATCACAAAATACTAAAGTCACGCTCTGCGAAGCTTTAGTGTTGTCCCACTTCAACTTTGCTGATATGGTATATAGCCCATTTCTTGATAGTGTGGAACTAAAACGGGTTCAAAATGCTCAAAATTCTTGTCTGAAACTGATATTTGGCATAAGGGGTAGACAAAGGGTATCCCACAAAAACTACCTAGACTGGGATGGTTGAATATGGCTCAGAGGCCTACCTTGCACTCTACTTCCTTTTTTTACAAGATTATAAAATATAAAAGCCCCCCTTATCTTCACTTAAAAATTAGTTACCGAACTGATGTACATAATCTAAACATTAGAAGGTTGAATTTGATTACAATACCATTACATAATAAAGAATCATTTAAGAAATCATTCTCATATTAAATTGCCTTTTTGGTAAATAAATAAAAAAAAAAAAGATTTTTCCCTCTCGGTAGCTACATTTAAGAGGAACCTTAAACGTGATTTACTGTCTCAGATATCATAGAAAACGTATATCCTGCTCCCGCTTTTCTCTTCTTCTCTTTCCCCTCGCTTTCTCTTCTCACTCTAAATTTCCGTTTCTCTACTTACTATACTTCGCTATATGTCTTAATATCAAAACATTATTAATTATCAATGTCTCAATAGCCATTTGCATTATTATAGAATTGTTTAAATTTGTTTGTTTTTTTTTGCTCTAGCAGCTGCTTCTTTAAGGGGCAAGCTGATGTAGTCCTTTATTCTCTTGAGGCTTTTTGTTTGTAAACTTTTATATACTGTTTAATGAGAGTAATAAATATTATTATTATTATTAATTTATGACACATTGTTCGGCAGTCCATTAGGAGTCAATGATTTTATTAATGAGCGAGTCTAACTGACGCGGAACCTGGCCGGAATTATTTCTGATTAATCCATGAAATTGGCAAAGGCACTAAAGGGCTTTCCATTAAGGACTTGACAACTTTCTTTTTAAATAAAACGCAAACCATTTGAGATATACCGAAAATTTTATTATTGGATAGAAGTATACTCAATACATTCATGTATGGGATTCGACCTCGTTCAGAATTACCCGGCCTGACCTAGAGATGGCGATAGTTGTTTGAAAAATATCATTGTATTAGAAAGTATGCAACCTATAAAGCATATGTGTCAAGTTTGAAGACGCCACGTTGTTTAGTATTTGTTTGGCAGCCATCAATACTGAACGTTTTCAGTGAATTTGTGAAAATGGAGGAAATTGGTCATCGTTATGTGGTACAATACTTTCATTTCAAAGGCCTCTCAACCAATATAAAAGCTCAACTGGATTCTACTCTGGGTGAGTCTGCTCCTTCGTTTACAGCAGTAAAATATTGGGTAGCAGAGTTTAAACGAGGCCGTATGAGCTGCCAAGACGAGCATCGCAGTGGTCGACCAAATGAGGTGACGACTCCAGAAATGGTGAAGAAAATTCACAAAGCGGTACTGAATGATTTCGACTGAAACTGCGCGAGCTAGCAGACATAGTAGTCATTTCAAAAAGTGCGGTTCATCGCATATTATCTGAAAATTTGGACATGAGAAAGCTGTGCAAGATGGGTGCCGCGATTGCTCACAATCGAGCAAAAATAGTGTCGTGAAGATGTTTCAATTGAGTGTTTAGCGAAGTTTCACAGCAACAAAGCAGAACTTTTGCGTCGTTTCATAACATGGATGAAACATGGGTCCATCACTTCACACCCGAGACAAAAGAACAATCAAAACAATGGACTCAAAAGGGACAACCGGCTCCAAAGAAGGCGAAGACCGTTTCATCTGCAGGCAAGGTTATGGCGTCGGTTTTTTTGGGATGCGCGTGAGATAATTTTCATTGACTATCTTGAAAAAGGTAAAACTATCAACGGCGAGTATTATGCGAACTTATTGCAACGTTCTGGCGATGAAATCAAGCAAAAACGGCCGCATCTGGTTAAGAAGAAAGTGTTGTTTCATCAAGACAATGCACCAGCTCACAAATCCGTTATTGCAATGGCCAAAATTAACGAATTAAAGTTTGAATTGCTACCCCATGCACCCTATTCACCAGATTTAGCCCCCTCGGATTATTTTCAGCTTCCAAACTTGAAAAAATGGCTCAGTGGTCAAAGATTTTCCAACGATGAAGAAGTGATGTCGGCAGTTAATGGCTATTTTGAGAAGCAAAACAGTTCTTATTATAAAAAGTGTATCGAACTTATTGAACATCGCTGGGAAAAGTGTATAGAGCTCAAAGGAGATTATGTTGAAAAATAAATACATTTTTTTACAAAATTTTGTTTTCTTTGTTGGGTCGGGTACTTCTGGGACCACCCTCGTATGTCCACCATGGGCAGGTTGGCGGCGATCGTTTCGTGAACCCAATTTTCAATTACTCGGCCACACATTTCGACAAAAACGGCCGCTATCTCGCGTTCAATATTGGCTCTGAGCTCTTATAAACGACGCCGGCTTGTTGACACAGGCTAACGATTTAATGTAGCTCCACAAAACAGTCTAGAGGTGTTAAATCACACGATCTAGGCGGCCATTCGACAGGACCATTTCACGTTCACCGAATTTTGATTTCAATATGTCGATTGTTGCACCCGCTGTGTGGCTTGTGGCACCGTCTTGTTGAAACTACACATCATTAATGTCTAGCCCATTCAACTGACCAAAAAAATAACGTTGCAACATGTCTCTGTGGCGATCTCCCTTGACTGTAACGTGACGGTGATTCTCATCAACGACAAAAAAAATGGTCCAATGACACCACCGGCATGGAAACCACACCATACAGTTATTTTTTGTGAAGTGGTGTTTCTTGAAGCACATGATGGCTTTCACCTGACCAATAACGCATATTATGTTCGTTGACGAAGACGTTTAGCCAAAAATGCGCCTTATCACTGAATATGATTTTGCGATGAAATTGGTCAAGGGTGGAGGCTAATATCTCTTCGCAAAATTCGCCATAGTGTGGTCTGAGCGATCCCCAATTCTTGAGACCGCCGTGGAATCGACGTGTTGTTCGTTTGCGATGGAAGCTTGAACGGCAGCAATATTTTCGGCACTTCGACCAACCCGTTGTCTCACTGGCACAGGAACATCCAGCAGCGAATATGTGGACTTACTAGTCTATGAAATGCTTGTCTACTGCGACGAGAATTACGACCAAAAGTTGGCGTTAACGCTCTTAAAGTTGCAGTCGCCGACTCGGAATTTCGGTAGTAAATTAATTAATAAATGAAAATGTTTTTTTTACTGGACAGTTCGGTAATTGATTTAATGGTGCGTTCACAATGAAAGTTCAAAATCCCTATTGAAAAACCCGATATACGAATGAACCATCTACATATTCTAAACTATTTTTTTTCTCTATGGTGGTCTCACGCCACCTTGTAGATGCAGTTGTGGCTTGTAAATGCCTCAATGCAGCTCGGTTGCATGGTACTACATATATGATCTTTTTGTTATACTCGTATTCCCTATCTATGCATATTCTGCCCCATGCTATTAGTGCAACTTAGAATAGAGTAGTCGGCTTAAATAGGCCTATGCTTCTGACACCGAAGATACCTGCCCCGTACGTGATAATGTTTTGGACCCATTAATGTACCAAAACTTTCAGGTTGTGCATTTCTCTATCGGATGACAGATATCAATTATAAATACGTTTTCCAAGAATAAGTCGGTAAAGCCTTCACTAAAATCCACTAAAATAAAATTTCAACTCCTGTACAAACGTTCTGTTGTCACGCAACCCAGCCCTGTCCAAATTGATCGCTTTACGCGCGAAATATAATTCTCTCGCATCACGGAGCGTTATTCAATTCAATCGGACATTTAAATACAAAAAAGTTGTCCACCCAAATGAAGATGAATTCACTTTCTCGATGTTGTATCGCGTTGCACGTATAGGTGCGTTCACACGAAGACGGTAATGGTATTCAGTATTGGTAGTCATCTTTTACTTTACTGCTGAGCAGAACTATACGTAAGGACATTTGTGACTTCCACTAAAGTATGGTACAGAAACGCAAGAGAGTAGCAAAACACATCGTACGCCGCTGTTAAAGCGGCGGATCTTTGAATACTGCCGGAAACGCGCCAGATTATAATAGAATCTATGATCTTGTCCACTCTATCTTGAATTTGGACGCGATTTAGATGGATTTGTAAAGAAATTATTTACTTTTTTGTATTCCATTTGAAGTTACTTGTTAGGTTGAGCTCATTTTCCAAAATAAT
Organism: Acanthoscelides obtectus; assembly: GCA_963669975.1. Lineage (NCBI taxonomy): Eukaryota > Metazoa > Arthropoda > Insecta > Coleoptera > Chrysomelidae > Acanthoscelides > Acanthoscelides obtectus. Next base: position 56,629,699 of record CAVLJG010000008.1, on the reverse strand, counting down.
AATAATAAAACAACACGTTCATGGTAGCGCCATGTCTAGCATGCTTAAAATAACGTCTAGTAGTGGTTGACACGTGATCAACTACTGAATCTTGAGTATCTAGTAAAACCAATCATGGCTCAGTTTTTTCGTCGCCAAACTGGTATTGTACTGGTGCAGTTTTATGTTTTTTTAACATAACCAGCGTATATATTCATATTCTTTTGGTACGTACTTTGAACACTGTTGTCAATTGTCTACAGTGTCATATTGTACAGTTTTTGTTTGAGCTTTGCATGCGAACATTTGTTAAAGTCTAGTTTCCTGATAATTTTCTCTTCTCTTTTAAAATTCATAGAGAGGTGGGAGAGCTCGAGACACGAAAATAGTTATTTATCATTATGTTCTTTGGGGCCAAATTTTAATATTTCTTTTATTCATTTATTTCCTCTCCACAAAAGACAATGCATAGGAATTGTCATACATTTTCAAATCTAAAAACCTATATCTAACAAAAAAAAACAGTCAAATAGTAAAAAATAAGATTTAACGGCATATATCACAATATTCTTTCACACTATAAAAGCTATTTTCAATTAAATAGCCTTTTAAGAGATTCTTGAAAGTCTTTAGACTGTGGCAATTCTTTATTTCCAAAAGCGGTAGGTTAAACATCTTTAGGGCATTAATATTAGGGAATTTGAGTTCTATAGGGTGGTATATGGTATACAGGTATAAAGGTCTACACTAACCCTCGTGATAATTGAATGCATTTGGAAGTGTGTTCGGATTTTTTCTCTATTGTTAATATGTATAAACAAGTTTCCAATATATACAGGGTGTTTCACAACGTATCCGACAAATTTTAAGCACATATGCACTTCTTTCCTAACAGTACATATGTGGTTAAAATTTGTCGGATAAGTTGTGAAACACCCTGAATAAACCAGTAAGTGTTAGTACTCTGAATCTCTTAGACAAATCTCTACATGATGTTCTAGCACTAACACATGCTATACATCTGATAATTATTTTCTGTTTCATGAACACATCTTTTGAATTAGTAGAGATCCCCCAAAATGATATGCCATATCTTATGACAGAGTCAACCTGTGCTTGATACAAACTAATGCTGAGTTCGTTGCAATTTTTTCACAATGCAATATGAATCAAGGTAGTGTTTCGAGCACCGAAACTGCTGCAGTTTTAGAAAAACTAAACGCGATTACACGCAGGGATAATCAACGAATTCAAGGAGATTAGAACGAGCCAAGAATATATGTTTACATAGTATCTATCATTTGTCACTAAAATTGCATAGTTTTAGTGTACAGTTTTGACTCTTGTCTACCAATGCCTACCACAGTAACAGCGTTTCATCAACATAATATTAATACTTAGTGGTGGAAACATCTGCCTTCAATAGGCTTAAACCACTCTATGTAAATTATGTAAGAAGTAGCATCTCTTGAAATCGTCTAACATCACAATTATCAGCAAACACTCGCACTATTAACAAATAACACTAAATATACGAATTTAATCACAGAACTGTCAAAAATTCACTCATGTCAAGTGCACTTTGGTCCTCACTACATACCATGAGAATTAGGAGAACAAGTCCTTGACTGGCTCCTTCCACTCAGCCTGATTTCGTTGGGGATGATAGAGGTATAGTTAGTAGGACATGTCATTAATTGTCAGTACACAACCTGCCATCGCAATCGTCTTGTGTACACGTGCCTTAACAAGAAAGTGTGTTGGCAAAATTTTTTCCTCGGCCAGTTGGCTCAACATATTCGGAGGCGTGTGCGGATCTGGATTGTTGTTGATTGGCTGTTGTTCGGTGTCGAGTCGAGTGTCGTTTTTTAGGGCAATGATCTCACTTTTTCTGTGTCCACTCCTACAGCGTGAGAACACTTATGATGCATTTACAGATTCAAAATGTAGTCAAGTACTCAGTATAGTCAATAGCGGTATGACACAAGTTGTTTGGAGGTACGTTTTTATTAGGATACGTTTCCATTCTAAGAACCGTTTTATAGCTAGCAAAAAAATTGATTGCATGCAAACACTTTCAGTTGCCAGACGTTCTTTCTGCAAGACAATTGCTTTACATCACTTGCAAGGCGGCCGCTTCCTCGATTCAAACAAGCAAGGTTAGCCAACCTAAACAAATGAAATATTCTCTATCAAATTCCTTAATTACAATTTTAGTTTTCTTACTCTTCAAAACACTAGGTTTTAATATCCAAAAACTAGTTTCAATCGCCGAACATCCAACATCAAAACACGATCAAACGCAACAATTAAGTATAACCATAAAAACCACCCGACCGGCGTAGGGACATTTGCATGCATTGGTAACTGGTTAGTTACCAATCAGGAGTTCCCAACCAGGGGGGCGCGCCTCCCAATGGGGGCATAGAGAGATGCTAAGGGGGGCGGAAAGCGTTTGCATTTCAGAAAGAAAAAACAAAAAAATAAACAAACAACATTAACAAATAACATTACAATGTAATGTTTAATTTACACGCATAAAATCAGAAATCAAATATCATATTCACTTATTCTGTCAACCGCTGTTTCAAAACCCGGCGTCGTCAATCGCAGTGTATACAAGTTTCGACAAGTCACAATATGAAATCCGCGCGCACCGCTTAACATTCATCTCTTAGAAAACAATTGTGTACCTACCATACGCGGATGAGCATCTGTGACATTCATACCCACAAACCTGCGAAAAATATGATGTTTCGATGATGTACATGTTTTGTCGAGAAACCTATTTGAGTGTGTCAAATTATTGTGTCTCACTGTTAAAAAGTTTGTGTATTTACAAACTTCAGTTACCATTTTTATTTAATTTACTAAATTGTTGCTTGAGTGGAGACGCGTTCACAGATCGGCGATTGGGACTTTCTTACCACATCACAATCAAACCAACGTGGCGAAACAATTTTGAAACGACGAACTTTAAGTACCTAATGTTGCTTCCGAATGTATTTAAAATTACTATTATAACGTCAACATGCCTACAAAAATATAAATCTCCCGGTGGCCAATATACTGTTGAATACATTACGTTATTAAGATAAAATAATGAGCATATAATTAGTAATTACATGTAGGTATTTTGCTTATTTATTTATTACTTATTTGTTTTATTGTTATAGGTGCAAAATGGCGGCGAAAAAAAGAAAGTTTTCCGAAGATTACGTTTGGATTTACCTTCATAGAAAAAGACGAGTTACACTTGCCTCAGTGTGTGATATGTATAAAAGTTTTAAGTAATGATAGTATGAGGCTTTGAAAGGCATTCGATGCATCAACATCCTACTCTGGTTTTGAAGACGAAAGAGTTTTTTTCTTCTAAAGCAGAATCACTCAAGCGGATGAGACTGGATAAATCGGGAAGTTATCACACAGGTGTATCGCAGCATCTCAAAGCTTCATTTGAAATAGATTTTATGATAGCAAAGCAAAAGAAAACTCATGCTATCGGTGAAGAATTAATAAAACCATGTGTCCTAAAAGCCACGCAGATAATTTCAGGAGAAGATGCAGAGCAAAAAATGAAGTCTATTTCTATTTCGAATAACACAGTCAAGCGTAGAATCGATGACATTGCAGCACACATAAAGTCACAAATAATTAACAAAGTAAAATTATCGCCATTTTTGCCATTAGTTGCGATGAAACCACCGACATCACTAATTGTGCACAGTTAATAGTTTATGTTCGTTGCATCGGCGGAGATATCATTCAAGAAGAAATTTGCACTCCCAATCTTTGACAGCAGGTATAACATCTGAAGATATATTTAATTCAATATCAAAAAAATGATTTGGATTGGAAGAAACTCATTGGACTTTGCACAGATGGCGCACCTGCAATGATAGGTGTACGATCGGGCTTAGCAAAGAAGTTCAAGAAAAAAAATCCCGCAGTGGTTAATACAAATTCTATTATTCATCGGCAAGCTTTGGCTTCCAAAACATTGCCACAGAAATTACGCTAGACTTTGGACTCGGCTCTAAGGATTGCAAACTACATCAAAAGCAGTGCTTAGAACAATCGGTTATTTACTTTACTTTGCGAGGATCTCGATTCTGATCACAAAGTTCTTCTGTTCCTTACAGAATTATGCTGGCTGTCCAAAGGCAACATGTTGGCTCGCCTTTATGAATTGAAAGAAAGGTAATTCTTTTTCTTGAGTTCAAAGAAAAACACGATTTCTTGACAATGTTCAAAGATGACACATTTCAATGGAGGTTTGCTTATTTAACTGACATTTTACTCCTTGAATGAGCTAAACTTGAAACTTCAGGGCAGAAACAACACTATATAGTAATAAGCAATTATGATTATATTCAGGGGTTTATATATCAAAGCTTCAACTTATGAATCAAAAAGTGCCTTCTGAAAATGTTATATCTTTTTCTCGGCTGTTCAAAGCAATTAAAAATAACATACTGGACGCAAATTTAAAAGCTGTCATAAAAACTCATTTGCAAGCGCTGAAAGACGAATTTCGCCGATACTATCCAGACATCAATTCAGAGTCACCAATATGGCACATGACAAGAAATCCATTTGTTGTCGATGTGTTACAAGTACCAGAAGAAGATCAGAATTTCTAGAAATGATGGCTGATTCGCCCATGAAAAATGACGTTCATCCTTTAACATTGGAGAAATTTTGGTTCAAAAAATTGCCATGTTTTTTCGACACTTGCCTCTCTTGCTTTACGAATACTAGTTCCTTTTTCTTCAACTTACTCATGTGAGACAGGCATTTCTGGTCCAGTTTTAATTAAAACTAAACCGCGAAATCATCTTGATTTCGATAGCGACCTGATTATAGCTCTGGCAAAAACAGAACCTAGAATCAACCAACTGGTACAGAACATGCAATCTCAAGTGTCTCATTAGTCCCTACTCATATTTTATTCAAGTTTTTCGATACATCATAAAACATTTAAGAGTTTATTTAAACTTTTAAAGTTTCTTTATTAGAATTAAAATAAAAGTCTTGGTACCTATATAATGTACGTTTTTTTAGCATTTATTGAAAAAGTAAAGGGGACATGAAATATAATTTATAGTCCGGGGAGCCTCAACAAAAAAAAATAAGGTTGGGAACCCTGTAACTAAATATTCCACTAGAGTTGCAGACAAACTTGCATGGAAAATGTAACTGATTGATTTTCATGCAAGACCCCTGTTCAATCAAATGAGAAAATCGGTTTTTGTATACAGGGTGTCCGCAAAGTTGGGGTTTTCCTTTTCAGAAACAACTACCCTTGAAATTACAAAGGTAATGTGTAGTGAAACGAGGGCGACCAAGTAAAAAAAAATAAAGGAAAAAGTACTCACTCTTCAGTTGACGAGAAGGGCTAAGTACGTCTCTGCCCGAAATCATACCGCTCCAACAGAAAATGAAATCAGCTGATGCGCTACCGAGCAGACGCCGGCGGTGGTGCAAAACCAGTAGACCACGAACAGAGGTAACAACTATCACCATCGTACAGAAACCACATTGATTGTCTTACACTTAATGGCACATCTTCTAACAAGGAAGGCAAACTGTTGCGTAAAAAGTCTAGGTATTGCATCCCGTCCAAACGATTTGGGAGAATAAATCGTCCAATGAGCATACCGTTCACCATGCCAGCCCAAACATTCACCGAAAATGTGCCCGACGGACAGCGTGCGGATTTTCTACTGACCAAACATGAGTGTTGCGAAAGTTATTCACCCCATTACGCGTGAACGTAGATTCGTCTGTCACCAATATGCACTTCAAAAAGTCCGGATTATTGTCATGTTGATGCAGCAACCACTCACAAAACCGCACTCTTGCTGGAAAATCGTCAGGTTGAAGGACTTGTACACGTTGGACGTGAAACGGATACAGCCGCTCTTCACGCAGCGTTTGCCACACTTTAGTTTTTGATACTTGCACTTCTCTAGCCACGTCTCTAGTGCTTGTTGTTTTTTGAAACGCAATCGATTATACGGGTTCGTTTATCTCTACACGCGTGACCGTAACCGTCGGTTGAAGGTTGCATACTGACCTGACACACTGATCTCGGTTCCCTTAAGACATTGGTGTATATGGTACTAAGAAAAATTGCTTGTTTTCAAGATCTACACGTCGTGTAAAGGAAAACCCCAACTTTGCGGACACCCTGTATAAATCAGGTGAATTCTAAAAAAAATACCTCACTTGATATAGAGATCTGACACAAATCGTAAAATATTACTTCAAAAACTTGCTGGATTTCGATTCGCGGGTCACGTGTTACCAGGATCAAATGAAAAAAAATGTTTTTGTAGCTAAACCAGCTGGTTTAGAAAGAATTTGTAGATTCAATATGGGGATGAGAGATCCTCCTTACACAAATCGTATAATTTGTAGCTGGTTTGAGGGAAGAAACCGATTATATTCATTAATTCATTACTTCAAAAAAGCCTTGATTGGTCAAATTTGATTCGCAGATCAAATTAAACAAATAGGTTTTTGTAGCGACATCAGGCGATTTATAAGGAATTTCTTGGTTTAATATGGGAATTAGAGGACCTTTTTACACAAATCGTATGATTTTTCGATCGTCTGAGAAAATAAATCGACTCGTTAGATCCATTACTTCAACAACCCTTTCTGATTGGTCGATTTTGCGGATCAATTGAAGGTGCGTAAACTCCTTTCGTATCGACTCCTTGTCTACTTCCTTTTAGGGCGACTAATAATTATTAATATTCTGCTAAATCTCAACCGCATGCTTAATTACTAATAGCAAGCGTGTCATACTCACGTCGATAAAAAAAGAAAACAGTCTGTCATGAGAGATACCACTACAAATCTGGCATAATCGCTGCTGGATTTACCTGGAAAAAAAGAACAATTATCAGAATTCATTTAAAGAGCGAACCATAAATTCTGTATATGCAAACAACGACTTGAGAGATCGAGAAAACGAGCGCCGGCGGGATTCGAACCCGCATCTCCTCTATCCCGTGAAGCCGACCTAACCACTTAGTCTACAGCACCAGCTGCCGACCAACTTTCAGGATCGACTGTTAGAGGCAAAATCAATCCAACCCACGTCACTATTCCTTTGTCCTGTTAAGCTGCTTGATGCCCTCTCTGGCGGCGTTCAAGTGAAACAAACGGAATTCGTAAGGTATCTTCAATCATTTTCTAGTTGCACCACGCAGTCTCGTGGGCACATACCACGATATGTATGCGTTTTTTTCAATCCGGTTTGATACACTAGATCGCGGTTAGATGGGGCACCAAGTACTTTGAAATAACAAAGGAACAATGGCGTCGGTAGGATTGATTTGGCTCTAGAAGTCGATCCTGAAGGTTGATTGGCAGCTGGTGATATAGACTAATTAAGTCGGGTTGCGGAGATGCGGGTTCGAATCCCGTCGGCAACCATTTTTCATATATCTCAAGTTGTTGTTTACTAAACATACTCGCTGTTGCAGATGCAATCGTATACAGGGTGGTCAGTTTTCAACATGATGGAAGCTGTATCAGGTAAGCATACAGAAGTTGCGTGTTTCCTAATTTTTTTCTAAATTTTGGCAACCAGTAATGTCATTAGTATTATATTACATTCAATGTGATCTTTGGCAACAATAAGCAAACATTCCTGATGTTCACGGATACTGGTGTTGATTCGATGTTGTACGCTGTACAAAGTGTGTCACACAAATGAGCATCTATCGAAGAAGCATGAGAAGAGAAAAATATAGATGTTTTCTGTCACGCAAAAGGTCTTATATCGAGGTGTAAGTTATTATCTTAATCAACAATAGCAAATCCCACATGATCATCGACATATAATTATTGATTATTCAAATTTGACCATCATCGCATTGAAATGTTTCGTGACCGAACAGGAAGGATATGTTTATTTTCGGGCAATATTAATGACAAAGGACGATCATTTAGCTAGGATTACATTTATAGTTCAGTCAGATTGTGTTGGATATAATTATAGGGGCCTGAATAGGCGTATGTGGACATGTTTTTCCATCATAATAAATTGTTGTTTTATGGATGTAGACCTACAAAAAACTATATTTTGCAGCTTTTTAATTACACGTATATAACACCTACAATTTAAGTCAGGACATCCAAATTCTACGGTCTATGATTAGGCGTACTTTCCACTTTTATAAACGTTGTATTCGAGGGTTTTTCCTCTGCGAACCAAAGTATCAACCAGTATATTCCGCAGTTATGATTTTTGATCTCAACGTTGTTTTGCTCCAATAACTCATCGAACACGATACATCCAATTCATGGCTCACAGGTGGCACTACTTTGGAAGGAAGTACTTTCCAACCAACTAGCCCCATTATGTATACAAAGCCTTGTTAAGGTTGTTTATGCCTGACGAAGGGGAGCTAAGTCCGAAAAGTCGGTGACTCTTCTTTAACGCACAACCTCAAGCTGTTTTCTCATTGAAGAGTGATTTGTAACTTTGTACTTATCTTGCGATATACGACGGAATTTATTCCTTTGAGGTCTCCTTTACTACATGAACTTGCTAAGCTTGTGCATGGCATGTCCATAAATCTAACATTTCCCAATATGATCATTTCATCGTTCTCTGGATATCAAGTTTGTAGAGCGAGTTACAACACTTTTCCGCTTCTACATATCTTGACCAGTATTTAGATGTTGCCCGCTCTTACTTGATTATGAAAAAAATAGAAATTTCATCACATAAATTAGACTTTAAACAGTAAAAACGGCGTTTTTGGTACTGAATCTGACATTACCATCACTCCGGTATTTTCAGATGTTTTGAAAATAGCCTTAATTTAACCGAAACATACCACAAGTATTATCCAAACCTATTTGCATTAGTAAAAGCTGGTAAGATTAGAAACAAAGACTACAAATGGGAACGCTGTACATAATTATATACACTTCTTAAAATTTACACACAAAGTGAGGTCATTGAAGGTCTTTCGATTGTGCCGAGTCTCTTAAGTCTTCACATGATTATGTAGAATATAACGTCATATGTTATTGAGCATACCTTAGGAGTCATTTTTCTTTTCTGTTTATCTTTGTTTAACAATACAAATGCTTTTCAATGGATAATGCTCGTGTAAGCGTAAACCGACACGTAGTATTGTATAGTGTTTTCATAATTAAGTGTACATACATAAATGTATAATTAATGATATGGTATCATAACATGATTGAACTAACTCATTGAAGTACTTTTCGATTCAGGGCCGGCCACAGACGATATGCAAGCCGCCTCAGGGCGCAGGGTCATAACGGGCGTAAGATTGTCAATCAAGGGAGGATCCAAACGGGGCGTCGAGGCCAACTAACCAACCAGTTATCATTAAGGCTCTGAGGTATTGATGTAGCTGAGCACACTTTCGTCACTCTTCGGTTATTATTAAGGCAAATTATCATGACCCAGACTTCAGGTCGCACAAAACTCTGAAGCCGGCCCTGTTTCGATTTTAAATTGGACACCATTATATATGATTTTTACTGGCTTTTCCATTTCTTAATAACGTTTTTCAAATACTTATGAAAGGAGCTGCTGCCGCAGTAAACTGATAAAGACGTGAAGTTCTTAGTGACAGAATCTTTTCATACTTCTGAATTTATATGCATATGTGGACCGTCGCATTGAGTTTTTGCGAATAAAAAGTATTCAAGCATACTTGGCATTTTAATACACTCTATAGAAATAAGACAGCACAAAGTGGTATCTGATACCAGAGTCATTAGGACTTTCAGACACACTATTTCAACAGATACGATTTAATTGTCAAAACAGAAATAGGTTATGGATGACATTCTTCCATTTTAACCGAGTATTACTTCTTAGCATAATTTCTTCAGAGGCCGATTCCATCGCACTCCGGTAATTCAGTACACCTACTAGCCATATTTCATACATCATATATGTTGCCCCATACATTTGCCTTTAAAGACATGATACAGAAATGTTTTAACTACGCTTGTCCTTCTGCTAATCTGGGCTCAGCGCCCGGCGTAACGGTCTGCTTGTACTGCGGCGGTGGCTATACAGGAAGGGGCAACGTTGCGAGATGGACGGTAACTACGCGTTGGGCAGGGAAAGAATGTATATGGACTAATTCTTTGGGCCTGTTAGACTGACTTGATCCGTTTAATTTCTCTATTATACATGCTCGTAACTGTTTTTTTCTCAGAGTGTCCAATTTGTGCTAAACGTAATACTTCACACCATGTTTTCTATTTCCGTCGATCCATTTTTAGTCTGCCTGGTATTGCTGGGCACCCTGTATAACTTGATTGCAAAAAATGGAACACATCATTCCACCGTATATTATTCAAGACACAAAATTTCACTTTGTAGCCTACAAGTCAATATACTCGCCTCAATTATTTAATGTTTCATAAGGAGATAAAAACAATTCATTCTATGAATGCGATAGATGAAAGTGTTAATGAGAAACACAACGTTCTTAAAAGAATTTCGATATGCACTCCGTTCAAATCGAAAGCACATCTAAAGAACACTGACATAGTTATGCTACACAATTAAACAGTACTTTCTCCACCATATAAATTAAAATATAGTTAACTAGCACACTCCTTTAACATTATGTAATGTTACGGTTGTGTACCAGAACGAATCAGACGGATGCACGTTTACCCATCCTCGGTGTTTTGAAATTAGAAGAAAACATATCACACTTTTCGTACGTTTGCAGTTAACATCTTGATATGCTAAGATTTCTGGTAGCGAGAGGGATCTTGGATTCTTGATGATTTTGTAAAATGTTCAGTGAACTGCGGAATTATAATAGAGAAAATCAATCAAAAGAAGGCAGCTGATGTTATAATAATTTCAATACGTGTTCTAAGAAAATCTGAAGTCGAAGGATTTTATACAAATATAATATTACCAGAGAGAGTACTGTTCTTTTTCAATACGTGTTCTAAGAAAATCTGAAGTCGAAGGATTTTATACAAATATAATATTACTAGAGACACTACTGTTCTTATACCGAAAGTTTAGGAAAAAATGTATTGTGCCATGTTATACACGCCAAATATAGGGATCTGCGTCCCCAATAAAATAGTAAAAATAGAAATTACAAAGTGTTTCGGCCTCGTCAAACATCTTATCAACATTATATCAAAAAAATTTTGACTTTCCTGTTAACTAATGCAGGTTATACGATTGTGTCCCAGAATGATGTCAAACAACCGTTATCAGAGCGAAACAGTACGACTATATTATGTGATCTTTTTTTACTGTGGTCTAATAATACAATTATAATACAAGTTGATGTTATTATTATATTATATTATCGATTAAATTTGATTATTCCTTGAGTAATGCAATATTTTGGAGAGAACAACAGAGACTAAAGATCTGATAGAACAATGTTTGGTCTAATTCCAACACATTTTTCATCAAACAAATTAAAGGTATTTATGTTTTATTATAATACAGATGCAGCAGCAATATAACAAAAGATTTTTTTAAAAATATATACGTAAATCTTTAAAAGTTAATTTTCCTTTCCAGTCGTAATTTTGGGAACTAAGAATTGCCTTTTCCCTTCAGAAAATGCAAGTATCATTAAATTTTGTGTAGACTTGCATAGTGGCTTCCAGAGTAGATATCTTCAACAGCGATTCTTCAGAACTCCAATGGTTATTAATATTTGAGGATCACCTCTCACGCACTGGTCCCAGGCAGACAAAAAACAAACTCGCAAGAAATTTTTACATTTTCCAATACATTTTCTGTTTGGATAACTTCGAGCTATCGATCTTCAGTAGAAATATTTCTTAAATTCCAGTCAGCAATTTTATTTTCTGTAACGTTCGTTTGTATTAGACTAATTTCATCGAACACTTCGTCCTGATTCAATACCGCACCTATGTAGTCCTTAAAAGCCTCACACGAAAGTAAAATACCCGCCCAAGAAACTTGTCTTTTCAGGTTAGCACATCCTAAAAGCTTTAGTTCGTTTAAATTTTCACTCCAATTTTTTCAAGTTAAACAATTCAAATAGAATTGCTTGAAATGCGTACAGGCTTGCACTGCTGTCTTATTTATGAGTTCGAAATACTCCAAAGCGGCTTCTGTTGCGCATATTTTATCAACTTCTACATAATTATTATTATAATTATATATAATCTTTTTTATTAAAAAAGTACATTTTGGTGTACTTGATAAACTTTTAAAGGACAGTAGTACAGAGTTCAAACAGAAAGTACGGTCCTACTAGAAAGTACATATGGTCATCCTAGATATGGGAGGTTGAGAAGTAAGATAGTAGTGTATCTCTAAGAAAAAACAAACTTAGGCCCAATTTCACCAACATTAACATTATGGATCAATGGGAAAATACCTTAACGAAATGCAATTTGACAGAAGCTGTCAAAGGTCTCTGAATATTAGTGATTTCTATTGAAATGTTGAATAAAATCGTGAAAATTCGACTGTATTATAAACAAGACCACTTTTTGATTCCAAGAAGATGCTTTTGTACAGAAAAAAACAGGACAACTTTCATGTATTTTGATATATGCTATAGGTTTACATTTAACAGTCCGTTATCCCCCTCAGCGAATGGGAATGCGGCAAATAATAGGTCGATTTTCTAGCTGTTAAATTTGGCAGCAGATATGGACGTTTGTTAATGCATGGCACTCTCGAATTTGCTAACTTCAATATACTGAGTGTTATCATTACATACCTGTTGAATAGTGTTGATTTGTCTGTATTTTGCAAGAAAATAGAATATAAAATACATTCCATCCAATTCCTCATCTTCCTTTACGTCATATTGGTAATCATTTATTAATTTACGGGTTAATGAATTTCTTCAAAGCAATAAAAACATTATGTCCTCTCCATCCTAAAACACAGATAATATGTGTAAGACGTGTCAATGCCTACATCTCCCTGATGCATAATGCAATTACTATGGACGTAGACAAAAAATTATGAAAAATGTTTCACAAATATTGTCTTTTAAGTCCAAAAATTATAAAAACTAGTAATGTTTATTGTTTGTCTTTTTCACTGGCAGGGATATCTATCTGTCCCGTGGTGGAGGGTGCGAAATGAATCTTTTACATTTGCTGGTTTTGAATTTTTTCGTGAAAATTTACTAGGTATCCTGATTATAAGCATCTTTGGTAGATTGTTCGATCCGGAATGGGAAAGATCTCTTATTCATGGAAATATTTTTGGTATCATCTAACTCTAACCGTTGCAATCAGTGCACAAACACTGTGACATATGATTTATAGCATAACCCGCTGCCCTATCAATACAAATTTAACATACAGGTCGCCTAGCCGTGGGGATGCAATGGTCGGGATGAATATCACGGCAGCAACTGATGATTTGGGCATGTCTGGTAACAACGTATGAAGTGAAACTCGCTAACTTCACAAATTTGAAGATTTTGTACAATTTCTTTGAAAATGATGAAAGATATGTCTGATTTGGCAGGGTAATGTCGCAGCCAAATGGCAGTCACTCTTTCTGACACAGTCCGGATCGAAAGATGACGATACTCGTGAAATGTATTGATACTTTTAAATATAGGATCGTATAGAACATCCCTACTGTCAAGATGTATAACCCAAGGTACCGACGGAGCTATTTTGAGCGCCATGGAAATAATTTTAAATTTTCATTTGCATTTTTTCAAGTGTCGTGCAATGATCTTGGGAAAAATGTCACGAATAGTCTTATAAAGCATAGAGTATATTTCAACAGGTGGTGGGAGCTTACTCCACTGGGACCAGGAGGGTGAAACGGAATATTAATGCACAATCTGGCAACCCTGTCGCACCCTCACAAAATGGCCGCTGACAACCACACAAGTCACCGTGTTGTCATTGAATAGCATGGAATTAAACATTCAGAATATGTTTTGTGATTGGTACCAAGAGTTGACAGATCCCACACATGTGTCACTCCTTGAAATGTAATAATCAGCTGTATCAGCTGTGACAAATTTGTAGTTTTTTTTGCAGGTTTTAGGTTTGCCGGTAGCTTTAAGGCATATATTTGGGAATTTCTTAATCGCTGTGAATATAGTGTGGATGTTTGTTCAGTTCCTGAACAACGAATAAATATTCAACTTTATGGATGTATGGATATCAAAAAACCGGAATGGTTTTGTGGGAATATCAATCTAAGGTGATATAATGGTTCTGATGAACGGCAAGTAAATGAATGAATGATTGGAAACGAGCAATATCTTTTGGTAGAGCCTGTCATCAAGTAGGTGCTTAATGGCTATCTGCAAGAGGTTTATAGGAAAAAACACCCAGTATCGCATATCAATTGAAGAAAATAATATAAACATGAATAAAAAATCAACAATAGTAATTAAAACATGAATTTTATTCAAAAATCCAACATTTCTTTAAATTTTGACTGAATTATATGTAATTTCTTAATATTCAATAAGCTGGTGATGTTTCAATGACAAGCTGTCATCTCATACTTTGACAGTATTTTGTCTTCAACATTTCATAGCTATTGGTTGCTAAAATTTGTTAATTGGAACTTGAAGCTCATTCGTTGTATTTGACGGTCTGTTACCCTATAGGTGGAGAATAACGGACTGTTGGTGAAATTGGCCCTTAGTCTTTATAAATTAATGTTAGTAATAATAATAGCATTTCATTATTAAAGAAAAAAAAACTCCATGTAATAATCAATCTTTATCAAATATTATTAAGATTTATGCAAGGAAAACAAAAACGGTACTACATTTGTCACAACACAAAATAAATATGTCTTTTGTTTCCAACATTTTGTAAAAACAAAACAAAACGAAAAACAACTTATAGCCTATTGCACCAATACTATACGTATTTAACATTAGACGAAAACCTAGTTTAATTTGAAGATTTCTATTACGCAAGTACTTAAACCCCGTTAGAAATTTTGTCAACTGTGATTAACTTAAACGATAAATTTTTGCAGTTTAATGATTGTCTAATTCATTTTTAGGCTTTAAAAATGAATATTATTGGTCATGATGATATTTTAAACGATGATTTGGGTATCCTTAAGCTAATAAATAGTGGTTTTCTATAAGAATCATTCAAAGACCCATAACAAAAACTATTTCTTAGAGATTAGTAACTATATGACATTTCTTACGAAATTTAGTTTCTACAGTTTTGAACATTCTGCCTGAAATTGAGCTTGAACTGGAATTCCCCAATAATTTGTGAGTTACCTACCATCTTGAATTACATAAAAAGGGTCGTTAGATTTCTGTAGTTTTAGAAAAATTCAATGTTGGTGCAACAGGCCATTAGAACGTAATCTAATAATCATAATTGAGCAGTCTGATGTTATATGACATGAATAATAATTTTTCAACATTTTCCCCTAGCAAATTGGTTTAAAATAAATTTGCTCGAAGGCGCCCGAAAACATACGAACATAGTTTTGGTTTCGATTGCAGTTTCGATGGATTTTGTGCCAAAAACCGAAACTCTGATTTTGGACAGAAACTGGCCGAAATCGAAAGTGAGGTCGGACAATATTCCGAAGTGACACGGATTCTACGTTTTATAATGCGTAACTGCCAATCTTTTTTCAACGAGCACTAAAGACGCTTTTTATTTCGGTGGAGTGACCAAAACTTGAGTACGATTCTCTAATATGGAACTCCTTCTATGCATATTAGATAAATATCTTAGAAAATGTTCAAAGTCAATTTCTTAAATATTAAAGTTTTGATGGCGTATATACAGAAAGGGAGGTCAGTCAATCTATTCTTCTGTGACGCTACAACATAGAGTGTCAATAATAAAGTCTGACATTCCTAAGTTTTGCACGATTGAGTGGATGCACCAGAGCTTCTCGATGGGTTCAATTTTCTACTAACTTTCTACTGCAGTACCTCCCGTATCAACGTATTATTTTGTTCACGGCTATATTTTATACCAGGTGTTTCAGATTCGACTCTCACCATTGGGATCTCGGAAACGGTAACAGATACGAAGTCGCTTAAATGAGGGCAAAAGAGACGAAATGTCATATTGAAATTTTGATTATACCATCTTGTAGAGGAAAAAAAGTGGCAATGTTAATGTGCAATTTGTTTTGAAATCCCACTACAGATAAAGGCAGGAGAAAACTAAAACGATTTTGGGAAAATTCGGTTTTTACCGAATCTCTCCGGAAGCGACATCTTGTTAGTTACCTAAATACCCAACTTTGTGCCAATTTAAGCCACTTCGTATCTCTTACCGTTTCCGAGATCCCAATGGTGAGGGTCAAATTTGAAGCACCCGATATGCAATAATTATAATTTCATGTCAGACAGTTCTGACATTAATTTCAATTGTAAGAGTAAAATTCAGGAATTATTACAATAGCTAATTTTTATGTTCGTTTTAGACGGTATAATTTACGTTACCATTATATTGCCCTGTAAATTGGATTAATCTGTTGGGCAATTGAGTATAAATAAATAGATACATGCATACATAGTATTATGCACCATTTTTCCCACGCAATCCGGCATTTTATGCCATGGATCAATTTGTACAGTTACTAAAAAAATGCAACTGATTCCTCTTCAACCAGTGTTCTTGTGGCCATAACTCCTGATAATGTCTCTCGCTTACTGTCCTGTTATCACTCCAAAGATACGTTCTCTCGGGGTTAACAATCGGACGGCTTCTTGGAATACCACCTGCTTTTTACTGCTTTGGATCCCTTAATGGCCGGGCACCTATCTCAATATTAGCCTGTTTTGTTTGAGTTGTCGACTGAAGATGCCATTATATGATTTCGTACCCCTTTAAATAACTATGATAAACAATGCAGTGTAGTCGCGATTTAGTGAACTTATTCTGGCAAAGCTATTTTACTATATCGGGGGTGTTCACTTTTGCGAGGTGTAATATTAAAGGTACATATTCGATTTCTGCAAAAATCAATAGTACCATGGTGGGTATACAAATGAACCAAATGGACACTGAATATGGGTTTATACAAACATGAAGACAACATTTAAAACATAAAATTTTTATGGACCTTGTGCGAAAAAGACGTTATTTTGGGCTGTTTAAACTTTCTCTTCAAGTTGATTTCTATTTTTTGTCTCAGATCATGCAACACAAGCAATCTGCTGTATTCTACTGCATCGGCGTTTTCGTCAGACCATTGGATAATGTCATTAGTAGTAGATCACAAAACTTGGTTCATTGAAATAAGTTTGTCTTCTATGTTTGACATATTAGTAGTATTGTCATCATCCTCTTCCGAATCGGAATCAAGTCTTATGTCATTTTCCAAATGATTTAAGTTTACTGATTCATCTTCATTCCATTCGTTAATATCGTTTGTTTCTTACATACTACCTGCAATATGTACACAGAATTCAGAAAGGAATTACATAAACATAAAATATTTTTTCAATTTAAGTTTAATTACAAGACGTGCGTCGCAGTTCACATCGGGTTTTCCCCTGTTAACTGTATCGCAAAGTAATGGAAAGATTTGTGTGTTCACTCTACGGGCTAGTTCACTCGAAGCGGAGTTCACTAAATCGCTACTGTAATTAATACACATGTTTGATTTGATTTGACTAGGGATTATGCTGAACTACCACAATGGATAACTACAAAGTAATAGTAAGCCCAAACTTCAAGGAATCATACGTATGAAGATGCCATTTTATAGTTGTGTCTGGAAAGCAAAGGCAGAACGTCTCTTTGTAATTGAACATACTCTCCGTGCGCGAATATAAAACCGCAACCCAATTCACCGCCAGTAATATAAAAATGGTCGTAAACCTACGATGGCCGTCTGTGGAGTATGAGCTATAAGAAAATACGTGAAGAGTCACTAGTGTGTTGTGCAACTGTGCATATACAGGGTGAGTTTCTAGTGCGGGCTGTATATACCTAGGTGTATAAGAAATAATTTCTAATTACAAAAATTGTAGCAACAGTATCCTCTTGACTTGAAAAATATTTTTATTTCTAGAAGGCGATGCTGACTCAAACATACATTTTTTGAACTGCAAGACCTACACGCACAACAATTTATTCTTCTGTGGGTAAATTCAGTTTATTTACGTATACCTATGTTAGTTTTAGTTATATTTGTATGTTACATGAATAAACTTATTATTATTATTATTACCATTATTGCAAGATTTGGATAGGCCCTTTTAAACGGAGCAATTTGATATAACAGGGTTTTATTTTCAGATTGTTGAGATATTGGACAATCTATCGAAAAAAACAATCAACTTTGACAACTCGCACCTCTGCAGCCAGAGAACGAAACTTTTCATTAAAAAAAATATGATCCCATATTTTGTCGCTATCTACTTACTTTTTCAGTTTTTTTTTGATAGTCTACACAGGATAGTCTATAAGGCAAAATTTAATAAGTCTTAAAATTTTTAAATGGAACACAATATATATTTTCAACTTTTTGTTTTCCATTTTTTTCTGATATAACTGCTTTTTGAGTTGCTAAAAACATAGGGACACCTTCTGACTTTTCCACTTTATTGCATAATGCTAGATAGACTCAATTTATAATGAAAATACGCCAATTGTAACGATGCGCCTCTACCAACTAAATGCTATTTTTTAGTTTGGGAGATATTGTAATATTGTACATCCGTCTTATTATCTGAGCCACATACAAGTTAGCTGTAATACCAAAAACCGGTCGTACAAAACTCTAAAAGCCCTATCGAAAAAAAAATAGTTGTGGAAAGGGCAATCAAGGAATGTGAAAATGCACAGGGTGTCCTATTTAAAATTTTCGAGAAATCATTTATTTTGCGTTCTTGACCACCCTGTATAAACTGTTGAAATCTAAAAAAGTAAGAGGATAGAAACAAAATGTGGCATGATACATTTTTTAACGAATAATTCAGCTATAAAGGCGGGTTTACACTCTACGTCTTATTGTACGTTTTGTGGGACAGGATAAATCCTATCTTGTCGAACAGAAATGAAATCCAAGGTCAGATTGAAAAACTGATGGGAGAAGCATCATTTTGCGACAACTGATAGGACAAAACGAAACGTGTAGATTTATGTTCGGACAAGACATCCAATCTTGGCTCAGTTCACGAGTAGCTCCACTTCAGTTTGCTTCCTAATAATGTCAGATGTGCGGCAACGCACCCACGATTTTCTCGGGGAATTCATTGAAATGTATGTTTTCCGTGTTTGTGGCAAGTGAAAAAGACTATAGTGACCGTAATAAAAAAAACATCGCGTATGAGGATCTGATAAAAAATACAAAGAAATAGATCCGATGGCAAATAAAGAGACTGTTACAAAAAAATAAACTCGTTAAGATCGGTTTACAAAAAAGAGTTCAAAAAAATGAGGGCACCAGAAATCTCTGTTACTAACTCTAGCAATTGACAATAGGTTGAGGTGTCCATTCGCAAATAATGGCGGGCCAGTCATCAAGTTCGCTCCTCATTTGCTTCAATAACGAGACGTGGGAATACTGAATTCTTTTCAGAAGCCACTCCCTTGACCATCTTGCCTTTTCCCTTTTTATCCCTTTTCCTCACAATCGTTGTATCCTTATTGTTGAAAAATAAAAGAAAGCAGCCGTGGTTCCTCCATAATAAAAAAATGTCTCTCAAAAAGTTCACTAAACAAACTTCACACAACTCAAGATTCTAGATCGGAACTGTAGTAGAAAGCGGAAGGGAAACACGCAGTGTGTATACACAGGCCAAAACGTACGTTTTGTATGCCCGACAAAACGTATAATAAGAGGTAGCGTGTAAACCCGCCTTTACAGTTGCGGAGGTGCGAGTCGTCAACGTTCAGTGTTTTATTCGATAGATTGTCAACACTTCTTTTGACAGGTTGTATCCACCAAATCTGCAATAAAATGTAATGCTTTTGCACTCTGATGAGTTTAACTTAGTATTTTTATCCAAAATTCGCTAATTTTCGAATATTTAACTTATTTTCATACAAAGGTCTTCAAAAAGGTCCCTCCCTACTACTTCTTTTTTGACCGAATCAACTTAGCTCGTTTGATGAAACTGATGCATAGATCCTATATTTTTGCGTAAAAGTGGCAGTTGAATATTCCAAGATGGCGGCTGGGTTTTCATTTTTATATGTTTTGTTTCTTGGGGCGTTTATTATAGATTTGTAGTAGAAAATGATACGACCATGAGCTATAGAAATAAAAAAATATTCGAAGTGGCTCAATTTTGGACAAAATTACCAACATCGCAAATGTTGGTCTTTTAACAATCAAGTACTAAAAAGATTGTTGAAAGTTTATGTTCTAAAAAATTTTAAAAAAATTCATAAACTCGACAAATCAACAACTCGAAATCTTATTTGTAGTCAGGCAGTCCCGCTTATAGACAAAAGAATGATCGCCTTTGGTAGTCTAATTTAACAAAGCTTTATCCTGTGTAAAATTTAGACCAATGCCTATGCATATTCGAAACAAGATTTACTCAAAGCACGAACAGTTATCAACTGGAATGGATTAATCTTTTGATGATATCTGAAAAATTGTGAGAGGGAACTCTCGTGATAAACACGAGTTGTAAGACTAACGAATAGGAGTAATTTTCTAACTTGAGCCCCGTTACACCTTGTACTAGTCAACATAAAATGCTTAAACGTATGAAACAACATGGTCTCTACCCACTGGACCGAATTACTCCATAATCCCATATCTCCTACTTAAAACTACGCTAGTTACTAATGCTGACCATACATTTGCTTAATCCGTTTATAGAAACAAGAACAGTATTGTGCATTTATATTTTACATACTTATGGCATAAGTATGTAAAGAGAACCGGATTATCTTACAACCATTAACACATTCTTGTAACATATTTTCACATGCGTTAATAGAAAGTGCTCTAGACAATATGTTATTTGTTGCATAGCAGTAAAGTTCGCGTTCGGCAGGAATTCCGTTTGAAATAAAAGGCGTATTACAAACAGTAGCAGTAGCGATAATTTATATGGTACCACTTCATATACAGACTCGCGTGGGCTTGCTGTAAGGGTCAAATGTGTACGGTTGGTGTTGCTAGGTGGGTATTCAAAACGAACCGCGGATTTGGTCAGTGAATGAAATACTTTTTATTCTTCTATATCAGATATTTTCCATGCCCATTTTGAACACATTTCCATTCATTTACACACGTCTAGCAGAAACCAGCTATGTCTACGTGAAGCATATCCACTTTCCATACCGAACACTAACGTGCGAAAAAAAACTAAGAGTCTTGACTTCTGCAGTAACTGTATGAGGTGGATCAGATTAATGTTCCAAGCATTTCCATAGTTTCTGAAATACTAACACGGAAAAATATCAAGATAAGTTTCTCATAAACGTAAATATAATATTTCAGAAATTATATTATGGACAAAAAGGTTGATTTCGTTAAACCATGTCAATTGGTACCTTGATTATAAAGATACATGCTAATAAGCTAAATATAATTGTATCCAGGCGGAACTGAAAATTAATAAATTTAAAGTTGTCACTTTAGATTATATTCAGATATCTACGGGACAGTAAAACATGAAATTCAATGCAATTGAATCCGAAAAGAAAAACAAAAATACTAGAGGTTTTTTAAAAAATGTACTAATAAATGTTTGCCTTAGGGATTTAATGAATTTTACTGTGTATGAGAAAGAGCGTTGAAACTTGGCTATCCTACATTGAGGCATCGCGAGGAAATGTTACGCGTATTCAAATTGAATAAAAAACAAGTGTTTCATAAAATATGAGAGAAGAGAGGTTTTTAAAATCTTTGATGGCAAATATGACAAAAATGTATATTAACATACAGTGATATTTTTAACCCACTCACGAAAGGTATTGTGTTAAAAACATCATATCTTCTGGAATTGTTTATATAGCGACAACAGGTATTTTGATTTTTTGGCAGTCTATATTTTGTAATTTCGTTCAGATTAAAAAAATAAAAAAAATGTTGCAGCAAGCTATTTTACTCAGTATCGAAGACTCTCAAAACATTGAGCTATAGCAGCTCGAAGTGCCCTTTAAAAAATGACTTTACGAGTTAAAGTTTTTCTTGGTCAATTCAGAACTCGATACCAGAAGAATTTTAGCTTCTCTGGTGTTTGTTTGTTTTTCCAGGAGATTGTCTCATATTCGAATATTCGTAATATGAAAGGTAGGGTTATTCAAACTTCCCTGATAATACGTTTGTTGCTCATCAAAAACAATCAATTATTTTTCTAAATCTCTCTCATAATTAATATAAAATTGCAAAAGTTAAACTATATAATTTGCTAAAAACTTGTTATGGTTCGCACGAAGATGGTTGTGAATGACATTCTCATTATATTCTGAATTTCTAATAAATGATCAATCTTCTTCGTCATTATAAATGTCTAATACTGTTGGTTTACAATTCTATACATTATTTTTTTCTAAATTAACATCCATGATGCACATTAACCGGAATTGCTTACATTCCAAAAGACCTTCTATTATTAGAATACGTCACTAACTTTATAGAATTAAATTTTATTTCAGAATATACAATCATCAGTTCAAAGTGTTATTAACTAAAGGAGAATACACATAATATTACCGCCAATATTAAAGATACAAGGTGTAACAGAAAATAATGGACAAAACAATGAGATATGAGTCATATATTTGCCGTTGAATGATATTATTACAGATTACAGAAAATGGGTTGGCTTGCTAGCCTTAATGACACTGCGACCTATATGGATCTATTGTGACCGCCGTATACACTGTCTAAAGTACTATGTCCAGCTTTGATCCAATAATCAGACTCCATAGCCTTGACACAGGGCTTTGCATGTGGCTTTCTGCTGTTGGAGTTGTCGTTCCTAATATTTGAAACGTGAAACCTTCCGATGACTTCGCAGTGACACAAGAGATGCACTATAGTTTCATCATGCTCTCTGTAGAAACGGCCCAGTGTCCTGTCAGGAGACTCACTATGGCCCTTGAGACCTTCCTATTAAATCTGCATTCAGGCTTTTGCCTGCGCGGCTGCTTCGGTATATTAAAAGAACATCACTTTATGTGAGTTAAACGACTAAAGTGTTGATAATTGCACTGTCATATGAATCACACTAGCATATAATATGAGCGCCTGACGTTGACACCCCTTTTTTCAGCACCCTTGATGATTTTGCAGAACTTTTGCTAAAAACTATTGAGAACTGTAAAACTATTCACTACCTTGAGAATCCATAGTTCAGAATTCACGTTTTACGTAGCACCAAAACTTTCTTTTAAATTCCGCAAAAAAACTGCAGAATTACTGTCGCACCCTCCTGAGAACTGAAAAACTATTCGAAAGTAGTTCATAACTATCAATATATCAGAATAATCAAGAGTACATACTGCAAAAAGGGGAGCCACCTTCCGGCGGGTATACGTATATATGCCATACAGCATACATGTACGGGGACAAAAAGCAAAACAAAATGAGATAGGAACTCGGCAATACCTGGCCTATTTTCAAATAAAGCGACCATGATATCACTACAATCATTATACCATTATAGTAGTTTTATTACGTTACCCTCTCTAAAATCCATTGCGTTTGTATCCTTGTATGTTTTTTTAATCTTATCCGCTAACTCTACCAGAATCAGATATTTTTTCTAAAACATTATATACATATAATTACGAATCCTAATCGTATATTCTAATACACACGTGATTGAAGTTTGAATGCTAGATTGATCTCATCATTAGCTGGGTATTAAAGGGGATTAATTTATTGTTATGCCTCAAAATGTGAAAGGTTCACTCCTATGACAGTCAGTATTCTAAAGGATCTAGGAAGGACACTAATTATTATTATTTTCATGAATCATTTACATAATTATAGCCACAGGTTGTAAAAATATAGTAATAATTCCAATGACAATGAAGAGGTAAAGTACGCGTCGGTCAATGTGTTTGCAGGTATCCTGGCAAATGATTTATTTAGTAGAAACTACATCAACAATAGCATGAACAATTCCTATAACACGCCCAAAAATGGTTTCTTGCGAGGATATGGAACAGTGTTGAGCTACTTTGATAATTTTGGAATAAACAGCTACCTAGTCGTAAGTCGTAAGCAATGTAAGCCAACTCAATTGAAATTATACACAGTTGTATGCGACATACATGTGTTTAGTTTACTAATACTAATACAAACTAATAAATTTAAATAAACTAATAACTGATACATACTACTACATAATTACATCCATTCCTACCAATCGTAGGTGTTTGAAAAATAAACAAAATTTTTCGTCAACTACAACCGTATGTCACATATGATTTAATAAAGTTAACTAAAAATAAAAAAGCAATTTATTTTCATTATTTCAAGTAATTAATTTATGTAATTTTTTTGAGAAAACTAACCATTTCTGTCGGAATGTCGAGAAAATCCCTCTATAGGCCACAAGTGTAACTAACAAAACTTATATATATATATATATAGGTGAAAAATTAAAGCTTACGCCTTTTGTTGGGTACTTCGACAAGATTTAAGCAAAGAGGACTCTTTATACTTTTTTTAATTCTCTCTAGCTTTCAATGGACTTTGCCATCATCATCAGGAGCTGCAATTACAATGATAACAGTAGCAACAAAGGTGTAAAATGAATTTAAATTGACTCAACTTACAGTAGTATGTGAGGATGTTGCTAATTGTTGTTTACGTATAGGATGAGGGAAACGTCCAGTAACATGGTGAGAGCTGAATAGATTGCACAATAGTCAAACTTATACAAAACATGACAAGAACAAGTTAAAAACAGATTAAAAATTATTTAAAAAATTAGAGCATTACATCGTGAAACCACCTGATGATTGCACAAATTAGTGGTCATGGAATGATGAATTGATGAGTGACATGAAACCCTTTGACAGAAGGCCGAAGGATGTCAATGTCAGTATTGAAAGATGGAACGAATTGTGGGCGTGTGCCAAAACGTTGCCAAATCACTTCAGATGATGAGATTTTCAGAATTTTATGTTAGAATTTGTTAAACCGACCAGAGGCAGTTGAATAAACTATATTATTATTAATGGGAATTTAAATTAACAATTATTAATAAATCGTGAGGAGAGAATTATTATATTTTGAGTGGAATGAAATTTACTGGTGGAATCGGCCAAAACACAGATTCTAATTATGGTTGTGAAGAGTTGAAATTTGGGGAGATATGTAAGTTCTCCAATTTTTCGCAGTTTAGCAAATATGAGTAAACGACACTCAGTTGTTTAACATCTGTCTTTTTGTTGATACAGTTGTTATTCATGAAAATGTGGGACATTTCCAGGAATAAACGTTTGGAAAGGTGTTTTTCTTTATCAAGAACTTTGATACTTGTGTAATTCATAGAATGCCCTGTTGTGTTAACATGAGATGCTAGAGCGCATCTTTCAGGATGAAGCCTAGCATCACTTTTGTGTGATGTAATCCTTCCTTTAAGAGATCTGGAGGTCTGACCTATGTATATTTGGTTGCAGTTGTTGCAATTGATGGAGTAGACTGTGTTGGTTAAGCCAAGCAGCGGGACTTTGTCTTTCATTTTTGAAAAAATGCAGTTTATAGTGAGGACGGATTTGCAAGCAATTCGAAAGTTCAAAGGACTGCACAATCTGATCAGCTTAGGGGTCAGCAGGTAATAGTCGCACAACCCCTAATAACGGAACTGATGTAATTCCCAATAATAACATCAATCCTAACAGTACTAGCACCAACCCGGACTCCAGACCTGGTTTTGCTGTCCTGCCCTACATCAAGGAACTGACCCCTAAGCTGATCAGATTGTGCAGTCCTTTGAACTTTCGAATTGCTTGCAAATCCGTCCTCACTATAAACTGCATTTTTTCAAAAATGAAAGACAAAGTCCCGCTGCTTGGCTTAACCAACACAGTCTACTCCATCAATTGCAACAACTGCAACCAAATATACATAGGTCAGACCTCCAGATCTCTTAAAGGAAGGATTACATCACACAAAAGTGATGCTAGGCTTCATCCTGAAAGATGCGCTCTAGCATCTCATGTTAACACAACAGGGCATTCTATGAATTACACAAGTATCAAAGTTCTTGATAAAGAAAAACACCTTTCCAAACGTTTATTCCTGGAAATGTCCCACATTTTCATGAATAACAACTGTATCAACAAAAAGACAGATGTTAAACAACTGAGTGTCGTTTACTCATATTTGCTAAACTGCGAAAAATTGGAGAACTTACATATCTCCCCAAATTTCAACTCTTCACAACCATAATTAGAATCTGTGTTTTGGCCGATTCCACCAGTAAATTTCATTCCACTCAAAATATAATAATTCTCTCCTCACGATTTATTAATAATTGTTAATTTAAATTCCCATTAATAATAATATAGTTTATTCAACTGCCTCTGGTCGGTTTAACAAATTCTAACATAAAATTCTGAAAATCTCATCATCTGAAGTGATTTGGCAACGTTTTGGCACACGCCCACAATTCGTTCCATCTTTCAATACTGACATTGACATCCTTCGGCCTTCTGTCAAAGGGTTTCATGTCACTCATCAATTCATCATTCCATGACCACTAATTTGTGCAATCATCAGGTGGTTTCACGATGTAATGCTCTAATTTTTTAAATAATTTTTAATCTGTTTTTAACTTGTTCTTGTCATGTTTTGTATAAGTTTGACTATTGTGCAATCTATTCAGCTCTCACCATGTTACTGGACGTTTCCCTCATCCTATACGTAAACAACAATTAGCAACATCCTCACATACTACTGTAAGTTGAGTCAATTTAAATTCATTTTACACCTTTGTTGCTACTGTTATCATTGTAATTGCAGCTCCTGATGATGATGGCAAAGTCCATTGAAAGCTAGAGAGAATTAAAAAAAGTATAAAGAGTCCTCTTTGCTTAAATCTTGTCGAAGTACCCAACAAAAGGCGTAAGCTTTAATTTTTCACCTAACTGGTCTAGACGACAATGACCACGTCTCAAGTTATATATATATATATATATATATATATATATATATATTATAACATATGTCGCCCAAGAACAGCTCTTTTCAACCAGCCAAAGTTTCTTGAAATCTGCTCTGCTGTTTCGAAGATACAGTGTGTTTTTCTCGGAAATCTTTGAATATCCCCCACCACTTTATTTACAGAGATAGGTACAGCAAAAATTGTCAAACAAAAAAGGTTCAGATTATCGTCAAATTAAAATATCACAGAAACTAGCCCCCCCCCTTCAAACTTTTGAGTGATACCAACCTTTTTTGGATATTTGTCGTATCTATTTTCTGGCCCCTCATTGATGATTAAATCTAACAAGGATTGAAACAAAATAAGCAAAAATCGAACAAACCAACTTCGGACACGGTGAAAATCAAAAAGAAAATGGGATAGTGA
This sequence comes from Acanthoscelides obtectus, assembly GCA_963669975.1. Lineage (NCBI taxonomy): Eukaryota > Metazoa > Arthropoda > Insecta > Coleoptera > Chrysomelidae > Acanthoscelides > Acanthoscelides obtectus. Next base: position 56,602,232 of record CAVLJG010000008.1, on the reverse strand, counting down.
CAACATTAATAGTTATAACACATAGACTTTGTAAAATGAAGTTTCGGTCATAAGCATGAGAATTAAAAGTTACGAACTTCAAGGCCATCCCACTATGATTATGATTTTATAAGTTGTATGAACGCGTTCACAAGAAATACCTATTTCAATTCTTTTGCTTATGACTATGACTATTAAAACTATGTATAAACCCGCCACTAGTTCTTGAGTTACGAGCTGTTCAATATACAAAAATGCTCGACCAGTCGCCGATTTTGAAAGATAGTGATTTTTTATTCTAAGGTTATAAAGTACTCATATATGCTTCTAAATACGGTATCACACGACCTGTCATTCCATTTAAAAAATGTTACATGATGGCTCCCTTCCGCCATTTTGAAATTTTCTATATCATTTTCACTTTAATGTGCTAACTTAACCCATTCAAAACAAAAGTAGGGCGAGGACTTCTTTGAAAAGCACTGTATATCTTTCAATTGCAACGAAAGCATAAAACAATGCCGAATGACTCGAGACTTCCGGATCGTTATCCCTAGTCGGTCAGCGATTTGGATCATCATTCATTTCAGTGTGACGCGATATGAAACATCAACCGTCAAATTTAATAAATTGAGGGAGAAAAGACGTTTTCCATTTAGGTTTCACTGACAGGAAGTTAGGACGGATTGATTTTCGCTGTTTTCGTTTCCTACTAGTTTCGATCCGCAGAACTTATACTCTGGCATCTAGAGAATGCAAAATAAAAGATATCCAGAAAAATTAGAGACCTCGCTAGGGACCGGGGATAGGTTTAGTAACACTAAGAATTTTATCGACAAAATGGCCTCGAGTAGGTTAACTCTGCACTTCCCAGGCAACGCCGTCATCATTTCTTGAATGATTAATTTAAATCATCCGAGAAAACAGTCAATTACAAACATGTACAACAGATACATTAAACGGATTGCGTCAGTCAAACAAGGTCATACAATTAGTCCATAGACATTCTTTCCCTGTCCTACCGGGCAACATCCCTTTCCACATCCACGCGACATCGCTGCAGCGATTTATCGGATGGATTAGTCAGCCGGACAGGTTCCCTGGGCGGTGAGCTTTGATACCAGGAGTACGCGGATCGAAAACGTCTATCATTCATTTAAGTTTTAAGGCAAAAGTACAGGGAAATCTATGTGTGAAATATGGCCAATAGGTGCATAGAATTGCCTGAGTTTGGAGCATATAAATATACTAAGATCACAAAAAAACATACAGCAATTCATATAGACCCCCGCCACCACCTTCAATCCCTGCCCACCGAATTTAAACGTTATATTTTTTTCTGGGAATGATGAGAACCCTCTGAAACGTCAAAAAATGAAAATTGAGTTATTTTTATTTTTATCGTTTTAGGATTTTTTCTCCGTCGTCACTGGACCGATTTTCGTCCTTGACATCGCAGCAATCTTGTGTAAATTTCATCAAAATCCGAACAGTACTTCTCAAGTTATAGACGGACCGAGGATTAGCGGACAAACAGACAGACTGACAGAAATGAGTGACATAATATATGTCATATAGCACCCAAAAACACAACATCTCATTCTCAGTGGTAAAGTAGAAGTAAAAAGACATCACAAAGTACCATAGATTCCCAGAATCGACCACCGCGAGATTGAGGTACAGCAAGCTTGGAACTGTTTACATTGACAGCCGGATCCCCACTGTGGCCGCTTGATGCCGCCCATTCTGGTGTTACGAGTATAGTAGATACGGTCTACTTACCAAGAATTTGCTCACTAGCGAAATCTGAAAACTTACCTGAGCAAATTCAATAGTGTATGATCACTTGGTCAATAATTTTGAACCGTAAAAACATTTTAGGCACTTCGTGCAGTGGTACAGCTGGCGACATTAGCCGATAACTGCAGCTACGACAAAGAAGCTTTGCGTTATTGTCGCTTTTGATGTTAGAACGGGTTCAACACGACACAATGGCAGAAAAATATTGTATCTCTCAAGAAGCTAGCCAACCCTAGCCAACTATTGAACATGGTAGAGATATATATATATATATATATAGAACAAATCTACGTTACAGACAAAAAAATATAATTAATGATATATTTCCATTTCCTTGTAGAAAATGGTGAACTCACGAGAAACAAAAACTCTGCTGTATATGACTCAATTTTGTTACGATGAAATTACACTATTGTTTCAGCTGATATAATGATGAATTATTAATTTCTGTAACCTTGATTTTTCCACTGATATGATTGAAAATAAAAATGAATGGGAATGAGGATTGGAAAGTTGCGGTGGGCTTGATATTTATGGAATAATGGGTTGATGATACGAGGAAAGTATCCAGTGGTATACTATACCGACTCCTAGTGCCAATAAAATTTCACTAAATGAAATACATAGTTACAATATTTAACATCAGTCTTTTTTAAAACCCAAAACAAGGTATTATTTATTAAAATTACCATTTTCTTAACTGCTAACCTAAGACATGTGAAACAAAATGTTTCACCTAATTTTTTTTGACAATACTCAAACAGGTCAGTGGGATGGTCCAAATCTTGGAAAACAATGCTTGTAGATTTAAAAAAAATGTGGACTGCATAAAAAAATTACTACCCCTGAAGTCGAAATTCATGATCTCTTTATATGAAAATTCTTGGGATGATATGTAACAGTTTTTTGTTTTAGCTTGAGCTCCAAGCCACTACACCAATTCTCGAAAATAAAGCAACATTATCTACTACAAGTTTTATCACAATCTATGCAAATGTTTTAGTTAATACACAGCTAAAACAACTCCAATAGAGTGATAAAGAGACAAGACAAACAAAAATCAGCGACAGATTTCAGTAATTTAATAAAGTGCCCAAAACAGGGCTATGTAATGACCAATGACTGAGTAAAAAAATATATATTAAAACAAGATTGGAATGTTTTCTGGGGAGCAAACCACCTATTTCCTGGTATTATCCTGAGTATTTACCCACCATGGTGGTCAAAATGTCACCAGATTATTTCCTGATTTTATTCAAGGGCCAGTACTCATAACATGGAGCTGTTACAACTGTAACGGTTTCAATAGCATAATAAATAATAAGTAAAATGAATTAGTTTGACTTGTTACAGATACAATCTATCATACAATAAGTTAATAACTGAATGCCCATACCCAGTCTTCAAACTTATTTGTTTTTACTCATATGGGTTCTAACAAATACTTCAAAACATGCAAATGCATAGGAGTACAAAATATCTAGAGGTTACTACTGACATTTATTTGAACTATATCTTACTTTTTGATAAACTGGAAAACTCAGTATGGTACATATGAGCAAGGTAGTTAATGATTATGCCATTAGAGCGCTTTATAGGCATTTTTGTTATCATATCAGTACTTAAAATAAGGTGATCATGATTGAAATAAGAGTATCTAGGAAAAATGCAGGACACAAGAAAAGCCTCTCAAAGATTTCCAGATCAGGTTTGAATGGAAAGTACCTATGACATGGAGGTGTAACAGAGATTAGTGCACATGAAATACTTCTACTCAAGGTTTTATAGAACTATGCTAGTTGACTTGCGGGTTCTCATGGCAGAGGGGTAAAACTCAATTAAGTATGTAAATTATTATGACTCATGCCTGTTCTAGTATTTCCCTTACACTGTATTGGAAAAGTAACAGAAAAAATATACTCCTCCACAAAGTTGAATGATTTCAGGCAAGTTCCTTCACCAGGTACAGAGCATAAACACTTACAAGTACCTTGAGTTGAGTGATGTTAATCTGCATATTATTAGGTACCAGATATTGCTGGTTAAGGCCAAATCTAAAAATAGACAGCTTCACCCTCCACTAGAAATGGTGTCCCTGGAGGAATGTCTTTAGAACTTTGTGTATTAAGCTTATTGATAATATTTTCATAAAGGAAAAGTACCATGGTCACCTCAACAACATACTATCACTAACTAGAAAGGTGATTTGTTTGCTATAAGTGGTAATTAAACAAAATTGAATTGCAGGGTTAATTAATATCCATAGCTCAATATAAATACATGTAAGCCTACTTTAATCACCAATATGTATGTAATTACTTTAAAAAAATACTTGTTTGATTCATAAGAAAATGACAGCTACTTAATAGGAGTTGTGATTGTGTTGTTAAGCTGATTTATGAATTTATATCGTGCACTTTTTTAAATTTGCATCAATAAAAGTTAACCTGTAGGGTAGAAACCTGTCGAAAAAATTCCTGATACACCGTAACACATTGAACTGTATAATCAACTTGCAACCTAACTAACAATGACCTGTGTGGATTTCTAATAAAAATACTGACCTTATTTGAGACAAAGAGATGGATCCTAGGGTTGAACCAACAGTTTATAAAACGCGACACAACACTGGATATGTACACGAAAAAATCCATGCAATTTTCATACAGGACAATCAAAAAATCCCATAAAAATAAACACTTCACAACACTAAGCACCGAACGATCAGACAGCCATTTTACTGAAGAACAACTGAGCAACCGAGAGAGAGAGGAGACGAATCGAGATTTCACTCCAGCAATTCCAAAAGTCCCCTACCACTAGACACGTCATTGGATATAAACAAAAAACATAGATATTCAAACATAGGTCGATGTAAATAACAAGAAATAAAATGTTTATACTGTTGCTATGACCTTATAATTTTAAAGAAGTCGAAAGAAATAAACATTTATTTGTTTTCTGGTTTTGGTTTAATTTTTCTTGTGACGTCATAAAGCGGGGTGCTAACTGAGGCGCTAATGTAGGTTCTAGAATTTTCTTGATGATGGCAGCAATGATTGCGCGATGACAGTTAAACGTCATTTGCTGTCAAAAGTGTCAAAACTTACATAACCAAGGTGATTCGTGGGGTTGGAAGTCATCCAGGCTAAAAGATTTTCTTAAAAAATCTGAAAGATGGCCGCGAAAAGAATCGCTCAAAGCTCTATCAACTGGGCAGCCCTTAGTGAAAGGGTCCCCGAGCACCAGCGCAGTAGCTTCTTGGCTTTCAAAGCAAAGTCGGACAACTATCTGAGGCGGTAAGTATGGTGGTTATTCATAATGATGTAATAAATTATCAAACAATTTTTTTCTATGGAAGTCTTTTAGATCCGTTTTGGATTAGAACCTAGTGTTCATTGACGTAGATAGGCACGAACCATGTTGAATCACGGATTTAAAAAGTATTTTCAGTTGTGTCACAATCTCCATTTTTTTATCTATTTTTACATAATACACTTTTTGTTATCAAAATCTTTCTGTTGAACTTCGAACACTTGTCCTGTCCATTATTTTAATCAGTGAAATTGATATATCTCCAGTCTTCTGTAAATGATGGTGTAAAACATCTTAACCCATTCTATGTCATGTGTGTCATCTTGTTTGATTACTGACCAGCAACTATTCCATGAACTGGTTACATTCATTTACACTTACCTGGGTGAAATATAGGCTCAATTGCTAAATATGACTTGCCATAGATTCAATCTGCTGACAACTCAGCACAACCTATTTACATACTGTTGATCAATCTGAAGGTTTTTAAAGTTTTCAATAAGGTTCATTGGTATGACAAATTCCAGATGAGGCTAAATAAAACTTTATGCAGTATTAGCTCTTAGCAGTTAAGTAAAAGCAGAAAGAAGGATATGTGTGTCTTCACTTGTCTCCTTAGTAATTCTACCTCAACTACAGAACACATTCTTACACAAATCCAATCTTTATTTGCCATATTCATCAACCCTGTTTGAGTTAGTTATATATGAGGGTATATTAGCATTAGTTATATTATTGAAGGTATTTGATAAAGTTTGTCCATTGAGAGGTACTAGAATTTTTGATAACCTTTTTATGAAACAAACTTAGAAAAAACACATTTTTGCGTGAATTCAAATAGTTAAGACCTTTGCGAGTCGAAAACAAGAGTAATACCTACAGCAAGAGGTGTCAACTAGCAGTCAGACACCTTAACAACCAGGGCTATTGTATCACTTCGAAAACTTTCTTACACCTTTACATACAGCATGCTGAATACCATTTTTTGTAAATCAGTTAGAATAAAATCAAACACCACCTACTACTCCAAAAAATCATGATGTCATATGAATTCACCTTTGTAAAGTGTATGTAGCCACACTATGGAATGATATAATTTTGAATAGGCAATTTAATAAACTTCAATTCTTTGACACATGGGTTTAATTGCAATGATTAATGTAGATGACAAACATTACAGTGCTTTCTTTGAGAAAAAGTGTTATTTCGGACCCCAAACGTTCCAAAAAGTTTCTTTTTTCTTCAAAGTGTGTATTTTTCATCTGCTTTTCAGTGGTGAGCACCTAATCACAGCTGTCAAAAAACTACAGACTTATTCTAATCATTTATAAGGAAAAACATAGATGTACTCTTGGAGCCACTTTTTTACATGGTTCGTGTAAGAAATTCTGGTATCCCTTTTCATACCTTTTAAACCAAATCCTTAGCAAGAGAATAAGCCCATCATGAGGCCATTTGATTAAAACAATGTTGCTGGACAGCTTGTGAAAAAAAGTCAATATTCTCGAAAAATAATTACAATTGAAAATTTGCAAAAACGGCTGAGTGTTCTTGTATGACTTAATTGATTTTAACGATTAGAAAGGCTTTAATTTTTGGCTATTATTGCAGATTTACCAACATGAGTTTTCCAGTAAAAAAACAAATGCGGAAATCGATGTATTTTGACGATTTTTCATAATAACAGAATGACGGTCACAGAAAGTTGCCCATGCATGGTCTCATTTTGAAAGTATTTTCATCTCCCACAACTTTTTTTGGACTACTTACACCATTAGATCATTGCCATTTGAATATACGCGAAAAGTGTTTTTTTCCACTTTGACGTGTAATTAAAAACTTAAAAAGCCCAAATTTTGATATCTCGAATTTTGTTGTAAAACAACTTTTTACAATTCTTTGCTCTCACTTACGTGAAGATGAGGGAGTTTAAAACTTTTGAAATCTGAAGCATGTTTGAAGTATTGAAGTAATGAAATCAAGTAGCACAACATATATCTAACACAAAATGTAATTTATTTTATTTAAATATAATAGGTATTTCTAATTCTCATTTTCATTGGATTTTTAATTAACTATATGTAGTGCTGTATTAATATGGAGTAGCACAGTGACCTTTAATTGTGAATTTATGCTATAAGGCTCTTTTTTATAATATATGTATAACATTTTGATGCAGAGTACTTGCCAATCCTGAGAAACCACCAGCAATCGATTGGTCATTCTACAAGCAAAAGGTTCCAGTGGCTGGAATGGTTGAAGAATTTCAGAAACAATACTCTGCTTTGAACATCCCTTATCCTCCAGATACTGTTCAATCCCAGCTTGAGGCTCAGGACAAGGAGATTAAATCCGACATCGAAAAGTTCAAAGCTGAATCCAATTCTCGCATTGCAGAGTAAGTTTTAACATATTTTGTGACATTACTAGTGTCTGTCAACAACCGTTGCATTATACCGACTTTAGTTACAATTTAAACTTTACAAAATACCTTTTCTGACATTTTTTTATTTTTGGATCACTTGAAATGGGTCGATCTACTTGACATCATTTTTTTTTGTTTTTCGAAATAGTTTGCCTTTAGAGAGGAAAAACCAAAGACAACCCGGATATCGATTATATAGTACTTCATTCATTTTGAATTTTGATTCTACAAACAAAGATAAAAATTTGTTTTTAGTTTAGTAGTTTTCGTAAATCAGTGATGGTGGAAAAAAGATCAAACACGAAAGAATAAAAATCGCTCAACCTTCGTTTTTTGACGTTGCAGAGGCTCCTGACCATTTTTGGAATTTTTTTTGTAGTGCTTAAAAATTAGTGGTTAGGGGTTGCAGGCGGTGGGGGAGGTTATATCTCAATTTTATTGGTATATTTATATGCCGCCAACCCCAGCACCTGTTAGACATATTCCACTCATCATAGATTACATTTACCCTTACAACTTAGAAATATCTCAAACAGTCGCGTGACGATGCGTCCGCCGTGGTCCAGCTGATGGTCGTACGTCGCAGTCACTTCCGTGCTGTTGTGGGCTATATATCGTAAAACTCATTATCGTGATCCACGCGGGATTAGTCGTAGCTACGATCGTGTGTGCCTGCAGGCATTTCTCTCAGGGGGAGAGCGAGTCTCATTTAATACTTTGTTCTACATGTTCGTAGCTAACTTGTTTCTCAGAAGGGCTAACTTGTGCTGAAAATAATCCTTTAGGAACTGGTAACAGTGTTGATGCCATTTTTTTGTTATAAAAGTCCTGTTTTTAATGATGTTCAAAATTTACAAGTTTTACCAGTCATTTTTTCTATAATCACATAGGTGAATTATGGATAAAAAAGCTCCAATTCCCAATCGTCGTGTCATTATCACAAAAACGGTTTGAGCTACAGATGAATAATGATATCGAAAATTAAACATCGGTACCATGTATCTTTTAACATGCTAGAATTCACTGCGGCACATTTAGCCCAATATGTTTTTCATAAGTATATTTTACGCAAAGGCAAGAAAACAATAAACTCGAAAAATTAATGCAAGCAATCTATTGTAGATATTAAAAATGCAATTTTATATAAGTGAAGAATACCCTATTCTAACCCTCTATTTTCTTTTTGTAGATATAAGAAGCAATTAGCTCATTTGGAGAGTCTGATTCCATACGACCAAATGACCATGGAAGACTACCGCGACGCTTTCCCTGACGAGGCGTTGGACCCTATCAACAGACCAACATTCTGGCCCCACAACAAGGAGGAGCAGCTAGACTATGTTTCCAAGGATGCACCATCCTCCCATTAGTTGTTTTGATGTGAATAGTCATAGTTATACGTTTTGTCTTGGCAAATTTAGCAACATTTTATGTTTACAATAAAAGTTATCTACGTCATCATGGTCGCAGAAATTATTTTATAGATGTTTTTGTTGATGTTTGAACACTTTATGTTATTATAAATTGTACTGTGAGACTATAAAAAAAAGAAGTTTAGCGAGGAGAAGATGCATTTGATCCAGGAACTAAACAAATTTAAGGTTATCATTGTAAATAAAAACAGATATATGCCCTATTTCACGAGTATTCATCTCGCTTTGACGTCTAATGAGGCTGATCAGCATGTGACATTTTTGTGTCTGCAGCGTTGGCAATAATGAATCGGGTATAAATCTAGTAAAACTTGTTTCTGGCGTTTTGTTTTTTGTATACAAAAGTACTTTTCTTAATAAACGAGCTGTTAGCAAGTAGAAAATTAATCTGTAGCGTACAAAAAAACAAAATCTGGCTCTGTCTACCTGGTGTTGACAGGTCCGTCAGAAGTATGTCCTATGCCGATATGGGAAATTTTGAAGTATTATTAGACAACCAGCTGTCATTCTACCGTGATTGAAACCAACATCGCAGTAAGCATCTTCACTATGAACATAGAGTAACGGTAGTCTCTTTCCTGCTCTAAGTATCGCAACCGTGCTGAATCATACCTAGTAAGTTGTAAGGGCAAATGTGCGGGGAAATCTTGATCTGTGAAATATACCGAGTGACAGAAAAAGGTAAACACCTACGTATGTTTTTAAGAATTAAAGAATTTTTTACATATCGATTTATCTTGCCATGGACAAGTGATAAAATGGTCAGGTTTTTATGGTGGCTGCGTGTATTGTTCGGTGATAAAGAAGCATTCAGTTTTCGTACATTTACGGTGTCAGTTGAATGTTAAATTTTGTGTAGCTTATTGAGAATCCTTTTTGTGATTGCTCAAAATACCTAGAGTGCCTAGAATTCGCCGGTTGTCGCAGCTAAGTGACTTTGAGAGGGGACGAATTGTCGGGTTGCGTGAAGCGCGATAAGAGAAATTTCTAGGAGGACCAACGCATCCTTATGCAGTATACTGCAGTGTGAACGATGAGCGTGGACTCAGGAAGGCCGAGGACAGCGAGCGAGGTGTTCTGGACGTCCGACAGGGACCACAGAGCGACAAGACCGCTGGTTAAGACTTCTGGCTCTGAGAGTCAGATTCTGTAGTATTCAAGCCAACGCTAATCAGTGATTTGAAGAGCATGGAAGGATGGTTTGGATGCGTACGGTATATCGCCGAATACGACAGTTAAGCTGTTTTTTCTGATCGCCCACATTGCGTGCTACCTCTCACAACTGAACATCGGCGTAACCGTTTGATCTGATGTAGAGAAAGAATTCTATGGGACCGGGCATGGAATCAGGTGGTCTTTAGTGACGAATCCCACTTCTGTCTGGGGATGCACCAAGGTCGGGCAAGAGTGAGAACGTGGTGGAAGACGTGACCCACAATTTAACAGAGAGCGTCACGTTCACCATATTGTGGGAGTTATGGTATGGGGTGCTACTGCTTATGGTAGCAGATCAGCACTAATTTTTATCAGAGGCAATATGACAGCGCGACGCTATATTCAGGAAGTAGTGGAGCCTCATCTTATTCCATACCTAAACACCATCCAAAACCCGATTTTTCAGCAAGACAATGCAGACCGCATGTTGCCAGAACATCGTTAGCCTTCATGGATTAACATCGCATCAACCGTTTACCTTGGCTACCACGATCGCCTGACCTATCTTCAATTGAACATGTCTAGGACATGATAGCTGGCAGGCTCTTGAATTTGCAACACCCTCCACAGATTTTAGCAGCTCTTACTCACGAATTTGCAGTAGCCTGGAATGAAATACCCCAACAGGATATCGACCACCTTATTAGTAGGATGCCCAGGCGTGTCAATGAGCTTCTGCAGTCAGTTGACGAATCAAGCTGACAATTTAATCATTTTACTGGTAAGGGACACTGAACATATATGCCAAAAATCATCACTTTTTTAGATTCAAGATTGCAGTTGCGCCCCTAGCAGAAACTTGAAAATGTTGTCCAGGTTTTTCTCTTGGCCATTTTAGTAATAACTGTTTTTGTCGCAAGCCTCTACGATGGATAGGTTACCTAGCCACCTTGTACATGTATAACATTCAAAAAAGATACTCTCAGTTTCGAAAATTTTCGCGATTACAGTACCTCCCCGCCAGTAAGCGTGGGAAGTAAAACACCTTTTCACATTCTTGTTGAATAAAAAGTTTTCCCACAAAAATGGGTGTACCCATGCGATCATGTTTTGAATACCGTCCTGAGCAACTTGCATTGCTAAAACCAAAACATTACAATTATTTGGTAAACCCCGGGAATTTATTAGAATATCATAATTGTTATCAAAGGGAACCCAAATGCCAAGTTACAGGGTTCCTGCTTATGATGACGTAGCGCGTAGCTTGATGATTGCCCTTGATCAAACTTGTACCAGCAGATGGTAGCAGCGGCGACTATAAGTTTGTGGTGCCATCTCTGAGGCAGCAATTAAACTGATAATTTTACCATTATTCATGATACAGGTTTCTTCTCTGTACTTAAGATTGATTGTTATGTTTGTTCACATTTCTTCCAGACGATAGCAGCACCAATACAGTAGTATTGTAGCGTCATCTCAGCGCCTGCTGTTAAAGCTTATAATCACAGCGACTTAGCATCACTAATAATACAGGTTTCTGTTTTCACTACTAATGTTCAACATGTGTTTTCCCTCGTTTTTCCACAAAAGTTAATTTGAAAATTCTTGATTTGGGATTTTAAAACAAACAGTAAATCTAAATGAATGAAGGAACAATGTTTGTATTCCACGCCTCGATTCCACGTAAGGAGACGAAACATATACTAAGTGACATATAAATCCGAACACCCAGTTTAAATGGTTTTATTTTAATAAAAGTTGGTGAATGTATTTATCTTACTGTAAATAACAAGTGAAAAAATTTTCAGCCTTATCAGTTGGACATTCCGGTTTTTATACTGTTATTTTTTTTAATTCACTAACGCTCTAGAAATGAATATTTCAGCCGCTGTAACGAATCAACGTTGGCGGATTTTGGTTCTTGACATCCTTTACGATCGGTTACGATGCCTAGAGTACGGATACCTGTACGATTTCGTCAACTTAGTGAGTTTGATAGGGACCATATAGTGGGACTTCGGGAAGCTGGACTTTCTTTTCGGGCAATTGCAGTTAGAGTGCAAAGAAGTGTAGACACTGTGGTTAGGTGTTGTCAGGCATGGCTTCGAGAAGGCCGTACGCAAAGAGCAAGGGGCACTGGACGCCGCCGTAGAACAACAGACCGTGAAGATCGCCGAATAAGATTATTGGCTTTAAGGGACCGTTTCTCCTCTACCAGGTCCATTGCAAATGAATGGTTTGCAGAACACGGAAGAACTATTGGCATGCGAAGTGTTTACCGACGAATGAGAAGTTTTGGCTTGTTTTCATACCGGCCACACTGGGTCCTCCCTTTAACTCGAGAACACCGACGTAATCGCCTTGAGTGGTGCAGACAACGGTCACTCTGGGATCAGGAGTGGAACAGTATTGTCTTTAGTGACGAGTCTCGATTTTGTTTAGGCATGCACGATGGTCGTGCCAGGGTTAGAAGGCGACGTGGTGAAAGGAGGAATCCACAGTTTTTTGTTGAAAGACATGTTCATCACACTGTTGGAGTTATGGTTTGGGGTGCTATAGCTTATGGTTCCAGGTCACATTTAATCTTCATCAGAGGTAACATGAACGCGCAGCGTTATATCCATGAAGTTCTAGAACCCCATCTTTTACCCTATCTTGACACCCTGGCAGATCCAACTTTCCAACAAGATAATCCCGACCCCATGTTGCAAGAGTCACAATAGACTTCTTTCAACATAATGATGTCACATTGTTACCATGGCCACCAAGATCTCCCGACTTATCCCCAATTGAGCACGTGTGGGATATGATGAGTAGGAGACTGCTCAATTTGCAACGTCCTCCTCAGACTCTAGAAGCACTTCGAGAGGAGTTGGTGGTTGCCTGGAATGAGATATCACAGTAGGACATTGACCACCTGATCAGAAGCATGCCTAGGCGCGTTGGAGAATGCGTAGCACATCAGGGTGCATCCACACATTATTAAAGGTCAAAGGGCTTTAAAGCAGTGCAATCATTTTGAAATTTTTATCATTTACTTATTATGCTTCATTAAGTACTTATACAAAATTTTATTAAAATAAAACCATTTAAACTGGGTGTTCGGATTTATATGTCACTTAGTATATTAGTGAAATCGAGTAAAATGTATTATCTTCCAAATATCGTGTTGTGAAGTGTGAGAATAAAATCATTTGCCAAAAAACGTCCCTTAAGTTAGATTCAGATTCGAATATCATGAAATTACAGTCGACCAGTTCAGTAGCGAGCTATTGCAGGTATGTTAGAAAACTGGCATTTTCACCCCTGAGGGTTGTTTTATGTTACTTATTATCAAATAGGATTTACAAACAAATTATTCTAGATAGTGTCCTCAAATTCGATATTACTAATGGTGGAGTGAACGGAAAAACGAGAACAGTTACTACTTTGACACTCAAAATACCAAAAATGATTTCGTACATGGCGCTCCTACTGTTATGATTATACAGGTAGGTACTACTGATGTGAATACCACATATCTATTAAACTTAATTAGTGTCATACAGTACGAGGGATATCTTTTAAGTTTTGTATATGGAAATAAAACAACACGGTAGGTAGTTTTAAATGACTTTATTGTTTTTCGAAGTATTCTCCACGAAGATTAATACACATCTGCATGCGCTCGAACCAATTTTCGAAGCACTTATTCCACTCGTTTGCTGACAGATCTAAACCGGCATTTTTGAATGCGTCAACTGCTTCTTCTGGTGTAAGTAAAGTAAAAGTAAAGAAATCGTTAGGACTTAGATCGGGACTATGTGGAGGATGATGCAATAATTCCACGTTTTCTTCCGTTAAATACTGCCTTGTTTTTTGGGCTGTGTGCGAGCTTGCATTGTCTTGGTGGAGGATGATTCTTCTTTCGGGGTTGATTTTTCGAAGCTTGGTGATGACTTTTGGCAAACAAATGGTGGTATACCAATCCGCAGTAACAGTTCTTTGCTCATTAAGAGGAGTTGTTGCAATATGACCCGCTTTTGACACAAATGTCGCGACCATCTCTTTCGAAACACTTCGAGAACGGATGACTTTTGTTGGCTTTCCTTCACCTTGCGACATCCAAACAGCCGACTGTCGTTTATTTTCACATCTGCATGCGCTCGAACCAATTTTCGAAGCACTTCCACTCGTTTGCTGACAGATCTAAACCGGCATTTTTGAATGCGTCAACTGCTTCTTCTGGTGTAAGTAAAAGTAAAGAAATCGTTAGGACTTAGATCGGGACTATGTGGAGGATGATGCAATAATTCCACGTTTTCTTCCGTTAAATACTGCCTTGTTTTTTGGGCTGTGTGCGAGCTTGCATTGTCTTGGTGGAGGATGATTCTTCTTTCGGGGTTGATTTTTCGAAGCTCGGTGATGACTTTTGGCAAACAAATGGTGGTATACCAATCCGCAGTAACAGTTCTTTGCTCATTAAGAGGAATTGTTGCAATATGATCCGCTTTTGACACAAATGTCGCGACCATCTCATTCGAAACACTTCGAGAACGGATGACTTTTGTTGACTTTCCTTCACCTTGCGACACCCAAACAGCCGACTGTCGTTTATTTTCTGGTTCACAACAGTAAATCAACGATTCACCACTAACAATGCTGTACACATTTTTTGAATTGAGGACGTTGAGATCTTCAAGGACGCCTCAATCTCGCGATATGTCACATATGTCTATCTTCAATGATGAGTTTGCGCACAACATCGACGTTTTCCAGGGTGACTGCTGTTTTTGGTACACCCACCCTGGGATCGTCGCTAAGACTCACCCGTCCACGTTTGAATTCTCCATACCAACGGGAAATTGTCGACTGATGTGGCGCTTCGTTGCCGAAAACAGACAGTAACTCAGCAAGGCATTCTTGTTGCAATAATTGTCTCTGAAAGTTGCAATAAATTATGGCGCGAAAATGTTCTCGGTTGAGTTCCATTTTTCTAATGACTTGGTGACACTTAAAAATTCACTGTAGTGAAAACACTGCAAGTATTGTTATGAAACTTTGAATTTAAGTTTAAGAAAGAGTGAGGTTAGATTCAGTACTGACGTTCGATCCGCGCGGCCTACTATGTTTCTATATGCAAAACTTAGAAGACATCCCTCGTAACATATAAAACTATTATAGTGATATACAGTCACACGTAAATCTAAAAAAATTGACCAAACCCAAACGAAGGTCTGCGCCACCAACAAACTCATGTATGTTTTAGAGACCCTATAGGGGTACATCTCTGCGGCATAGCTTTGCGAAAAATCTAGGGACTACAGGGTGATTCTGTGCATACAAAGGATGACCCCTCGAAACAGAAAAAAATTCGCAGAACCTGAACGAAGAATTGTGCCACCAACAAGGATAGAGTCCTCGTAGGAGTACATCTCTATGGCATAGCTTTGCTTAAAGTCAGGGGCTACCGGGTGTTTCTGTTCATATAAAGCTTGACTGCTCAAAACAGAACAAAATTCGGAGAACCCGAACAAAGACTTGTGCCACCAACAAATTCACATATGTTGTAGATACACCATAGGAGTACAACTTTACGGCACAGTTTGCTGAAAAGTCAAGGGACTACAGGGTGATTTTGCACATACAAGAGTTGATTCCTCGAAATAAAAAAGAATCACAAAACCCAAACGGAGAATTATGCCACCAACAAACTCATATATGTTGTAGAGATCTCATAGGAGTACATCTTTACGGTATAGCTTTCTGTTTTGAGGAGTCAAACCTTGAAAGCGCAGAATCACCTTGTAGTCTTTTGATGTTTCGCAAAGCTATACCATAGAGACGGTACTCCTGCTCTACAAAATATATGAGTTTATTGGTGACACAATTCTTCATTTGGGTTCTGCGATTTTTGTTTTTGTTTTGTTTTAAGCTGTCAACTCTCATGTGCACAGAATCATCCTGTAGTCCCTTGATTTTTCGCAAAACTCTCGCGAACAAATACTCCCAAGGGGTCTTTATAATAAGTATAATTTTGTTGGTGGCACAATTCTTCGTTCGGGTTCTGGGGCTGAAAATACTAGTTTCCTAGTATATCGGCGATTTGAGCTCAGTACTGAACTGGTCGACTGTATTACATGATATTCTAATCTGAATCTGAAGCTAACTTCTGAGACGTATTGATTAATGTGGTAAATGGTCTATAAAGGAACAGATTTTAAAGCCACCCAGTTTAGTTAAAGGTAGGTAGGTATATATTATCATTATCGCTTTTCGTTTAGGTACCACTCAATTTCTGATTTATGCACTAACGATAATAAAAGATATGTTCAGGAACCAAGTTCGATGAAGAAATAGAAACTACGAGATGTGGTATGGATGCTACCGAACTTTCGCACATCCAAGTACCAACCGCATTGACAGTATCTGGCTTCGCGCACAACCGTTACCTACTTGGCTAGTAAAGGTTTGCTCTTGAATATTTTTTATCTGTACCATAATACATTTTTTGCACATATCTTTTGATACATTATATTGATATCATTATCACTGTTTTCTTTCGGAAAAAGTACTGCGAATTTCGATCGTCTCGTGTTTGTTAATATTAGGAATTAAAGGCAAGTGTAGGCCTTGAATGTAAACTTATTTGAACAAAATGCTGACGGCGCCTTTGAAGAATATAGAACTTGCATAACTATGACTTCTTTCGCGAAAGGCAGGTGGTGCCACCGGTACAAGCAAGATATTTGATTTATTTTTTGATTAATTTGATATAGTGCAACCTCAAGTGAAACCGTATACTGGCCAGGTGCAACAGCAGGCTAAGGCTTATACTTATTTCTAAATTATTTGAGATGATTTGTTTTGAGCCAGACATCACACCAAATAGTATAAAAGCAAAGAAAACGAACATATTTTAGATTTCAAATTAAAAATGTTTATGGGTCAACCTGTACCCTCTTATTCATTCCAGTGCCTGCTGAGAGGGAATCCTTTTCGATAAATATACCTTTTAATGGGCTTTTAATGCCGCACTAAAGATCTTGCCATAGTATTATAAAAACGTTAGGACGCTCAGTTTTCCAAATACACGTTCTTAGGACGTCTCTAATAGCTCAAAAAGACGTTTTTGGAACATCTTCAAGAGATTGCGTTATTTGTGTTAAGTAGCGCTGAAGCTGAAAATACGCCCCTGGACTTAGGGGTCGGTACTACCGCGTTTGGAGAGCTACTAGTAGGTTACAGTGTGACCTTTTCGCTGCTAATATCCGCTCTAGAGTCAAGCAACAGTATTTCCTAGATGTCTGGCGTTCTCAAGCGAAAAGTTAGCTTTCCCAGTGGAAAGAATTTTTAATAAATTTCCTTATTAAGAAGCCTCTGAATTATGCATAGGGCAAACTTAATTAGGAAGAGCCCGGAAAGCTCTTCTATGAAGTCAAAGCCGCGTATTTAAAAATACATAAAGCTCCGCCGTAGGATCGTATCCGACCAGGCGGTATTTTGCATCCGAATGAAGCAATCAAAACTTCTTTTCGCCTCCTTCTAACTAGCATATCTTATATACACATATACACCATTATAGATTTTTTTCCAGTTAGGGAAGATTCTAGCCGGCCAGCTGGATGCTCAACGTGGCTTATAGTCTGGTTCATCTGTGAAAAAAAATCAGAATACTACCGACATTTTCTACAAGTCGAGTATCCTCAAAAATATTTGATGTTTGTTAAAGTAGCGTGATTTTTTTACAAAACAAGATATGTCTGATTATGCTTAGAAGAGTAAGGAACACGTATTATGGATAATTGAATAATTATATGATTGCTGGAGGAGTGTAGCAGCGGGATAAAAAGTCATGTTTTTATCAATGTTACAATGTGTAAAAGACTTCGACGCATTCAGAATATGGCAAGCTATGACAAATCAGGGAACTACACCACAGTATAGTTGCGACAAGCAGACCTAAGAATTGGATATTGACCGATACAGGATTTTTTACGATTCATACTTCATTGTACATAATCTGGAAATCTACTAATTGGCTCTTACATTGGCTGCAACAGGTCTATATAAGTCACAAAATGCTGTATACTGAAAAAACCCTTATCAGAACTGTTTTCAGAAAGCACCCGCATATAGAAACGCCACCTACAAGTGGGTCGCCAAAGCTGACACCATCTGGGCCCATACGCTAAAAAGACTGAAAGACCTCTACATCTTCTAGCTCATAGCTATTCGACGTCTGCTCTATGTACTAGATGTCTTGTATTCTTAGATAGTATTCTGACTACTTGACGGTGTTGACCGTTTTATTGATGGTGACATGAACATATATCTGTACATAGTACAGACGTTGAGTAGTTAGAAGACGTGGGTCTTCCAGTCATTTCGGCATATGGACACACAACAAAATATTACACCTTCCTTTAGCATTACGTCATTCTGTACAATAAAGCTGTGAGCGGACTGACATGTCGCGATGGCAGACCAGACGGTCGATATCTATAACTATATGCACCAAGGTCTAGACTTGAGTTTTGCAAGGCTATATGGTTACTGGGCTCTTTCAAATAACTGACGAAATTATACGCATCGTGGCAGCTTACATTACTTTAAGTAGGATTCCAAAAGTTTGGCAATATGACAGCATTACTTATAAATAGATCTGAAATGTTAAAAAGTATGAACGGGCTAGAAAGGTGTTGCCCGTTTAGGGGCAATATAATGGTAACTCAACTAACAGTGTGCAAACAACAACCACATAAAACGAACATAAAACATGTTGCTATTGTAACAGTTTCTGAAGATTGACAATATCTTGCTGATACAATCGAAGTAATGTCAGAGCTGTTTGCTACGGAATTTTAATCATTGCAATGGTACTGGCGGTACTGCAGTAGACGGTCAGATTCCCAGAATTCATTAACTGACCCCCTTTAGGGGTTCTTTATACATTTTATAGAATATAATATGCATAGAAACTGTCCCATATCCAAGGAGCGTACTCGGGTTTTTGTCGCACCAGCGGAATAAAAAGAGCTTATAGTGCTGCTTCGTTGGAAAAAGATAGTCTTTTTTTATACTCTAACTGCCACGAAGGCCTAAGGTCTGAATATTTAATACCTATGGGGTACCGTGGTGCTATAGAGGGATACAGGGGAATTTTTTAAATTGTTAAACCTAGAATCCGGGTCGCTACAGAAATGACGCGTGCTAGATGGACAGAAAAGTCTAACCCACAGGAAAATGTTACACCAAGACCTATATGAACTATATGAACAAACTTCGCACTTGGAAATATCTAAGAAGAGAAAGTTATTGTCACTCCACTGGGTGATAGAATATAGATCCTCCTGAAGGAAAATTCAGTTCTCTAAATTTGTAATTTTGGCACAGACTTACAGATCAAATAGTAGATTGTGACACTTCAGTGAAGCACCAAGGTTATTTCTGAAGAATAAAAACAGCAAAGGGTATAGGTCATAGACGTATAGGTCGATCCTTGCATCACGTCAGAGTGAGCAGTATAATTTGCTGAAGATTATAATATTATAATAAACATATTGTCTACTACTAGAAAGATATATCACCGCACGATTTCACGCCAATTCTATGAAAGATACTTTGACCGTAATACTGGGGAAATACCTAATTGCGTCTTTTGAATCTTTACCATATATTACTATTTTTCACTGTACTAACACTCGAGATGCGACCTGAAGTTCACGGTTTGCCTGGCCGACTGTCGATTGACTTGAGGGTGAAAAAAAGCGAGGGTGCCTTCGTTAGGGTAAAAAAATACTAGATTTGCATTCTTGAAACTTCAGAGGAATTCGTTCTTATTTGTGGAAATTTATTTTTTCGCTGGATCTGCCTTTGCCGCAGGGTGCGGGGCTGCCCTCCGCAGGGAAAAGGCATTGTTAATTTCTGTAGTAAACAAACCGTGAGGAAATTGAGAATTTCAATACCCGGCGAGGGATGAGTGGAATAAGAAAATACATATTGACGTACATATACAGTAATTTTAAACACAAGGCGGATTTTTTACAATCCTACGCGTATGAACTTTTATTTTTACTATTTTCTGCCTATTCCAGACATCTACCAAGTTACACAAATATCTCCTTTATCGTAAATAATCAGAAATTAGAAATTAACAGAGCATCAGATATAAAGTATCTTGGAATATTCCTGGATCTACACTTGGGTTGGAATGTTCGTATTTCATATATCTTAAGAAAATACCTTGATCGAGCCACAATTACCCTACGGTATATTGGCATGGGGAGCTACATGTTCCAGTCACATTTATGATTTGGATATTTTTCAAAAAATAATTGTAAAAACAATGTTTAACAAACCAAAATTGTATCCAACTGATTGATGTCATAAAAAGATACACATGTATATGACTTAAAACAGCTTTATCTCTTACATGCTATAACCAACTATCACCAATTTATCAATAACGGCAATAAAATTTAACACAATCACCACACAAGGCATAAACTAAGAGGAACAGCTGTACCTAGACCAAATAAATCCATAACGCAAGGATCATACCTTTATTTGGGTCCAAAATTGAAGATAAATTTACCTGACGGTATAAAGGGTCTATGCTTTGGGAATGAGTTCAAGAAAAAGTTAAAAGAATGGATTTTTTCTTTGGCAAGGCCAGACGTATACAAATTAATAGTAAATGTGATCAAATAATTCTTTGATTAGGCAGTGCCTCCTATGGGCCGATACTTCATATTTATTTACTCATTCTTTGTATTGTGTTTCAGAAGTAAATAAATATTATTATTATTAGCATTATTATTATTATTATTATTATCCTTATTATTCTTAACAGCAAGCAAATGTCTTACTTCTTGCTTATAAATGCAGAAGTTTTTGAACTGCTAAGTTGATTGTCTAAACATGATATTCCCAGACTCCAAATGATATTGCATCTAAATGACTCTTCATGCAATTTAATCGTAAGAAACAGGTATCACTGTAAAAGTTCCCTGAGTAAGGTTTTTTAAATTTAAAAACTCCTTTTAGAGTGATAATGATATTTTTATTTATTATGCCCTGCAAGTGATGTGAAAAGTCAAAGTAACTTACATTACGGGAATTTTAAAAACAAAGCTTGATAGTTTTTACAACTCTTGACGCTTCAAAAAATTGTATGTATACAATATATGCATAGAAGCAATATTTACGTTTTTTTGACATCCTATTAATTTTGAGATTAACCAGCAATATCTACATACCAAGTTTGTGAATGGTTTGAGATATGAATCTGCCAATGCAGCGACTTTTGATGACAGATGTACTTATTACGATCCCTCAGCCCAGACTTTTCATCAAAACCATGTCCACGGTTTCTGAGATTAATCAGTGAAATAATAAAGAAAAAAAACACAAAACATTAAAGGTAACAGACATTAATAAACGTACACACATACTCGTGCTAGACGGTTAGAAAAAGGAAAAGATTAATATGTATATTGGAGTTTTTTTAGATTAATTCGTTCTTATTCTTATTGCAAGGAAGAGTCGCAATGAAGAGACTTAAAAAGCTGTTAACGGACGCCATGTTTTTAGTATGGCGTAAGCGGTAAAGCTGCAAATAAAAGTAGTAATTTTCCACACTACCTGCCAGACATCCTCACTTTATAGCACCAAAAGAAAAAAATAATCATTTTTTTCATACACATCAGAAGTTTCTGGAGATCACCGATGACAGGTTTTTGTATGATTTTTTGTTTTGTGAGGGGGGGATGCGTTTATGCACCATACCATAGCCCGAGCTACGGCGCGTGTGGGACTCCAGGTTGTCTTCATGAGACCACCTAAGACCCACTAAACCCTAACCTCCGCGTGGCCCGACTCATCAGTGTCTCGGTAGGCCATGTGTTGTGCGTGACCTGCGGTCTGCTACAACGTCTCCTCATGCGTTTCAGTATCTGGGAACGCCGGTTTGGTTCCCTTTACTTCGCACAGTTCTATCGATGTCGTTAAGCAAGCATCGATAGAGGGTTTTCTATGTTCTCTTGAAACTCTTGTCTTTGAAAAATCAAGAGTTTCAAGTCCTCTACTACTTGTTTGTTACCTGGTCCTGATGGGTCCAGGTCTTGGTTGATCTTGGTCCTGAGAGGTCCTGGTCCTAGTGGTTCCTGGTCCTGGTGGGTCCTGGTCCAGATGGGTTCTGGTTCTGGTCGTCATGGTCCTCATCCTCTGCTTCCACGGCGTGGGGGGGGACCAACCGCGAGTTCTCCTAGTCAAGGTTCCAGTTAGCGCCTGCCAACTGTGACTCGGGTCTAGGGTCTCTCTTGTCCGGATCGAAGTCCATGAGGAGTCGTAGCTTCTCGTTCGGGTGGTGGACTTTCTGGAAGGTATTCTCCGCTTTTGTTTTGTCTACGCAAGGTTGAGTTTCTTACGTAGGATGGCGCACTGGTGGCGATCCGGAATAGCTTCATCTTTAGAGCAGCAAGTCGCTTGCGGTAGCTGGGAGCAGCGTACCCCCAGACCGCGGAGGCGTAAGCGAGCTGAGGTCTGGCGATGGTCTTGATCAGCCGTAGCTTGGTCGCTAGCGGCATCCGGCTGTGTCTACCCAGTAATGGGTGGAGTTGGGCCATAGCTGCTCTGGTCTTTACGATGACAGCTTCTATGTGCTCTTTCCAGGTGAGGGACTTGTCAAATACGATCCCCAGATATTTGACTTTGTCGCTCCACTGGATATCTTCGTCGAAGATGGATGCTTCGGGAGGTCTTGCAATCCTTCTTCATTGGATGAAGATTGCCTGCGTCTTTTGGACGTTGATGCGGATTTTCCATTTCACGCACCAGTCCTGGATGTAGTCCAGTTCATCCTGTAGTCTCCTACGGATGGTCTCGGGTCGTCGATGCTTGGCGGCTATAGTAGTGTCGTCTGCATATAGGGCCAGCATTGTGTCAGCTACCTTCGGTACGTCGTGAGTGTAGATATTGTAAAGCAGGGGGGCTAAGGCTGACCTCTGGGGCACACCTGCTTCCAGCTGTCGTCTTGTTGAGTGGCATGTACCAATCTTCACCATGAACCATCTTTGTGTTAGATAGCTCTGGATCAGTCGGCACATGTTTGCATCGATTCCTTCGGCTTCCATTTTGGCGATGAGTCCATCGGGCCAAACTCTATCGAAGGCTCGTTCCACGTCCAGCAGGACGAGGCCGGTTGCCTCCTGGAGATTGAAGCCACTGGTGATGTTTTCTGTCAGTCGTAGCGCTTGGAGTTCCGTGTTGTGGGAGGATCTGAAGCCGAATTGCTCTGGAGGGAGAAGTTCCAGTTCTTCTGCTTGCTTCTCTAGCCGAACGGCGATAGCCTTTTCGACTACTTTGCCCATTGAGGAAACCAGGCTGATGGGCCGGTAGTTCTGAGGAAACTTCCGGTCCTTGCCTGGCTTGGTGAGCATTATAACCTGGGCTTCCCGCCACCGCCGCGGGAATTGGTTAAGTCTCAGAGTGGCATTGGCGATGTTGGTGAGCGCAGCAATGCCTTTGGAGGGAAGGTTCTTCAGCATCCGGTTGTTGATGCCGTCCCTTCTCGGCGCCTTTCTGACCTTCAACCTGCGGATGATCAGGCAGATTTCCTCTGGACTGGAGGGGTGATCCGTCTCTTGGCCAGGTGGTCGTCTCCTCATGATTTCGGCTGTGACTTCCACGGCCTCCTCGTGGGTGTCGTCCTCGTCTTCATGGTAATTGAGTCTGCATTCGGATTCTAACGAATCGGCGAATGCTTCGGCTTTTCCTTCACTGGAATAGGCCAAGCCGCGTTTGCCGTGAAGTGTGGGGATCGTGGTGCGCTGATGATGATATTTTCGTTGCATAGTCCAGGACGTACCATCCTGGGTCTCTAGTTCCGCGCAGGTTGCATTCCATCTACTGTTTTGGAGTTCCACGAGTGCGTTCTTGAGAGCTAGCGATGTTCTGTTTCGCGCAATCCTCGAGTCCTCTGTCAACAGCTGGAGATGTACTCGCTTGAGTCTTCTGTTCTCCCTGATAGGGTGCCTAATATGGTGCGGTGCTGGACCATTTAGGAACTGCCGTAGTCTCGGAGTGGGTACTGCCCTCGTGCGCAGGACATCATTTTCCAGCTGCTCTACTGCGTTGTCCAGTTCCTCCGCTGATCGGATGGTTGGAATTTGGATGATACTCCTTTGGACGTTGAATTTGTAGTCATTCCAATTCGTCCGTTTGGTGGTCAAGCTATCTTGAGCTGCAGCCCCTATTTACCAAAATAGCACATAACATGAAGGCTAGTGATAGGAGGTTGAACTCCTGGAGTGAGGGGTGAAGCGAAGAATGTCAACGATAAAGTGAGTTGGTTCACTGCGTAGCAAATGAGTTTCAGGAGCTGCGCAAAAAGCATCTTTGGCGTATGTACAGTGCGCAGAAAATAATTATAGTAATGACAATTAGCTTTATTTATAATGAAACATTATAAATGGGCGAAGTTTAGCCTCGGCTATTCTTCCACTCATCCCTTGTGTGACATTGGATACTAGACATTTTTACACATATTCACCAAGAATGTTAAAATACAGCAATGTAAAAGTTCAACACTAGAAACCATCACAATTACATATGCAGGAGATGAAACTTCAAATTTAGTTTATACTTCTTCAGAGTCATATTTTTCAAGTCAATTGAATAAAGAGATTGGATTAAATGTGAAAGATTTTGTGAATATAGAACTGGCTTGAGGCATAGTGAATATTTCTGGAAAACGAATAATTCTGTTGGGGGTTTCTTGTTTAACATTCTTTTAAATACAATTGTAAGCAATAAATATTTGAACAAGTCTTTGTCACTTAGCTCTTAGCAATGTTATGGTCTGATGTGTAATCATTTCTTGTTAGATTGTTTATCAGACGGCAACTGTATATTGGTCTAGGCAGGTATAATATAATGACATACAATAAAGAATTGGGAAATTACTAGATTTAACATATTTTTTTTAAAACTTGGTCAAAACGTTTTTGTTGGCATACAGGAGTCTTAGGCCCGTATCGTCAGTCGTCCCTACAATTGTAGGGCGCATTTATGGTCTCCTTGATTGTCATACTTCTTTCTCTCCTTCAAAAATTTATAGATTACACTTGTCCCGTGTCAGCGTCAGCGCTCTCCTATTGTGAAGATATATTTTCTTTTTAAATTGTAGGAAATTTCAGGCTGATAAAACATGATATAACTCAAAAGCAAGCACAATTTGATGCAAATAGATGTTTGTGACATAACCTCAAAATAGAGTTCTGACACGGAGAAGTAGAAAATTATGACAATCAAGGAGGCCATAAATTCGCCCTACAATTGTAGGGACGACTGTCGATACGGGCCTAAATGCTAAGTAGCAGTTTTTAACTATAAGAGCCATGTGATCTCGGAACCTAAATTTTTCGTCAAAAAGCACCCCTACGGTTGGAGAATTTCAACTGGGATTGGTTGATACAAATTTGCATGTTTTCCTTTAAAAAAATCGGATTTTGTTTTTTGACCGAATGAAATCATTTGGGGTTTTTCAGTGTTCAATTTATTTGAGAGCATTGCCCTTTGTATAATTACCTCTAGATCCTTGCTTATAAATGAGGTAGCGTTTTCATGATTATTTTTCTGAAATGGTAGATGCATTTGGGTATCGTCAGCTTAAGTCATTATTTTACAATTTTGGACAGCTGTGTTCAAATTTGAGGTGGATAATGTAAATAATATTGGCACTAAAACAGAACCTTGTGGTACGCCAGATTTTATTAACTCAAGTGATGAAATTTTGTCACCTAATGAAACTTTTTGACGTCTGCGAATTAAATAGTGCCGAAAACAATTCTCAGTTTTCTCAGAGAGTCCTAAATAGTACAATTTTGATAATAAGAGTTCGTGGTTAAGTGTGCCAAAAGCTTTAGAAAAATCAAGAAGCAATAAAAGTATAGCATAACCTTATCAAAATCAGTCATGATGTCAAGTGACTAAACAAGTTCAATTTTGACAGTTCGGGGGAGGTGTAAGCCGAAATATTGGATAAAATTAATAAACCTTGGAGTAACAAACCTAAAAAGCATGGCAAAACTTGAGTGAAATGCACACAAACATTGCGGCAGGTAATGCTAACATTTTTCAGACGCTCTACGCCCGATTTCCGAAGGCAATACTTGGCGACAGGATTGGCTTCATTCGAATACGTAGTTTAACTTAGTCTTCGTGACATACAATACATACATCTTGGGACTATGATTTGTGTGTTTTTGATCAATATATCTGCGTGAAATTAAAACCGGCACGGCTGGTTTCTGATATAGCAAATGGATCAATTTCCGGCTGACCGCCTTCCATAGTCCATCACCTGCCCACGTCACGCCGAAGTGTGCCAAATGATGTTTGCGACCGTTTCGCACCTTTCATTTTGAACTACACGCAATTTACGACTGCCGAACCGGGCAGGTAGTCAGTTTTTTCTAACGACTGATGCCCCTCTATAATAGTTTTACTACCCTACTTTTATGATAATGCCTGCTTTCCGTTATTTTTGTTTTGGGTGATCACAGATCCCAATGTTCATCACGGATCTGTATAATCACTTTGTTGATCGGTTTTTAGCAATGGGACTATGCCAAGATGCACGTCGCTAATGTATCAGTACAATAAAGTGATGCTCAATTAAAATTGATGTAACGATTTAAGAGCAGTATTTTTCTATGCTGCGATATCTTAAAAATAGGTTGGATTGGTACCGCCACATGATACTATTATTCGAGAAGCTCACGAGCATCCGCACAACTATTATGTAAAAAACCTATAAAACGTCAAAAAAAGAAAACGAAATTTCATCTTGCAGACTAGGTAGTTTTTAGGGTGCAAATAGTTTATTCCACGTTTGCTCGCTATGGTCGCTATGTGCGTCCATCTATGGAGGAATGACTCAACTACAGCCATTGTTGGTTGCAGAAAGCAAGTATATGTTTTATGACGCCGAGTAGTCTGTAGTGCTTATCCCTAAGAAGTGTGAAAGAAAGGAAGTTGGTTGAGTAGCAAGATTGCATCTGCATGATTATGTGTATTGGTCTGGATGTGTATAAAATCAATGATATTTATGTGAGAAAATTATTATTGAATCTGCTGCCGATGAAGTATATCTATTAGCTGTGCCCGACGGGTTATTTATATGCTGTCCTTTCTGAAGACAGTTTATGCCCAGTCAAAGAATGTTTTCAAAAACTTCGAGAAGCATTACGGGAAATCGCCATCGCGCCCGCGTTGTGTGCAATTATGCCATATCACAGGAAAATTAAGAATGACGCATCACACTTCAAACATATTCGCAGTGCCTCACATCTAGGCGCTGATTCGTATTTTCTGTTGACATCGTAAAATTAATTTATATAAAATTTATATGACTGGAAATGGAAAATAATGTAATAACCTTTTCACTTCCATAAAGATTCCTGTCTGTAGCATATCTTCTCACCTGTTACTTCACCAACCAGAGATTTTTTTCTTCTCTCTCTCATTTTCGAAATTCAGCAAGCATATGTAATCTCCAGGATAAATAAAAAAAAATGGATGCGCATCTAATTTTTAGCTATGAATTTCAAGTAAGAAACCAATGGAATTATCATCGACACATGTTATTAGCAGACAAATCCTCACTATGCACCTATGCACTGCCGTTTTCTTCCAGCTATAGTATACAACTTACAACCTAGACTTCCAATAATGCCATCTCTGAAGCAGATTCTACCTCGCATCAGAGCCAAACATCGATAACTGAAGCGCAAACAACTACAAAACGAGTTCGCAACAAGTGTCCATCAGCTAATCCTATGTTAACATCGTACGTATAGATCGACCAGCCAAAGATTGCTAGGGACGAAAGGGGGAAATGCGATGAAAAAACCTTACCATTACAGATCGACCAGCCAAAGATTGCTAGGGACGAAAGGGGGAAATGCGATGAAAAAACCTTACCATTAGACGATTTTATATGGAGTCATAGGCGGAGATCGGAGAGACTTGAATTATTAATTGAATTTATATTTTATTACAACTGGTAGTATTAATATTTTTTTGCGATTCATAATGACGTGATACCAAACATACATTATAAGAAATAAATATACACAAACACTGAATATTGAGAACAAAATAAATATATTTTTTAGGCAACAAGTAATATTCCTATGTACGCATTATGATTGAACAGCAAAACAAATTATGCATTCTTCTAAAATAGAATACAACAAGTCAAAAATATCTGACTGAATAGAAAAATATAGGAAAACAAAAAGTAATTTCTTGATGAAATAACCCATAAACAACACATAGAATTAGACTTTCTACTGAGATACTAAAAGCCACAAACCAATAGTATAATAAATGAATATCTAAAAATTCTAAAAGGTAGCCAATCTAGTATAGTTTCAATCCTGATTAGAGTCATGATCACTGTCTGAGGAACTGTCATTGCTATCACTTTCACCTCCTATGTTGATTATTATTTCTTCCTGTATTTCTTGAATGAGACTGTCTTTTTCCCAATATTCATCTTCAATTTTTATAACATGTCCAATAACCTTTTGCCAGTCACTGGCACTTACTGAAGCGATGGCCTTATTAGAAATTTCATCTAGTTTTTTTATAGTAAATTCGCCGCTTGTATTATGGCTTCTAATGAAAAATTTTACTTGTGCCCAAATCATCTCTATGGGATTAAACTGACACATATAGGGTGGCGTTCGAAGTGGGGTGTGTCCGAAACTTCTTATTAAATTATCTATCTTATAATTTTTCTCATCAGATGGTGGCCTATGTAGACAAGCTATTTCATAAAGCTCCATTTTTTTAGCATTAGGATCATGCTCTATACCTTTTTTGCTCAACCACGTGATGATGTCTCTTTTTAGAGAAGATCTAGTTGGAGGCTTGTCTTCCAAAGCTGAATGGTAAGGTGCATTATCCATTATTATAATACTATTAGGAGGAATGTTAGGAAATAGTTTTTCAGTAAGCCACTTCGTGAAATTTTCTTGGTTCATTTGACCGTGATAATCACCAGTGGCACAGCCAGCCTTGAAAATGAGACAGGCTCCAGGAACAAAACCATCTTGCGAACCCGCATGAACAATTATAAGTCGTCCTGGAAATGAATAAATAGCCTCATTTTAGTGTTATTTTAAGTTTGCCAACACCTTTTTGAATCACTATGTATAAAAAACATATTTTTGAGAAAAAAATACTTGCAAGGGATTATGTATTCAATTAGACAAATTAAATGAGCACTTATTAAGAATATTCCAAAATTGAGAAAAATGTATAATAAGCAAAATCGAGGTGAAAGAAACTTTATTACCTGTAGAACTTATATTGCTCAGGACACCCATAATTTCTTCGCTTTGCCAGCATTTCTTGAAAGTGAGGTCATTATCAACCCAAGTTTCGTCCAAATAAATAATATGCCTTCCTTCTTCCCGGAACTTTTTAATAGACCTAAGATACTTGTATCGCCAATGTAAAATACTGGGTCTTTCCATTAGTAATTTCCTTTTGTTGTGGCATTTACGCCAGTAAAATCCTTTTGCTTTTAAAAGCAGCCTCAACGATTCTTTACCAAATGGAAATTCCATTTCTTCCTTCAGTTTGATTAGAAGTTTACTACAAGTAGGTACCACTTTAAAATCACAGTAAAATTTTTCTATCATTCTCCGAATAATGGAAAAATCGACTCCATCAATTTTTTGGATCACAGAAGGGCGTGATCTCTTTTTTCCGGGAGAAGCTAAAGGCTGTGTGGAGGTTGCATTTTGCCTGTCTTTATCTTCTTTTCTAATTTTACTTATAGTTCGTTCACTAACACCCGTATAATATGCCGCCCTTGCATTTCTAGCTACCAGTGGATAAACGAAAGTATTGTTAGCCGCTTCTGCATCGCAAGCACGTATCACGTTTGCTATTATTTCCCTTGCCTGGCTGTGAATAACTTTCCCATGCTTGAATTCCATTATCACCACTAAACAGTAAATTATATTTTCAAAGTATTTGCCAACTGCCTACGCCTATGGGAGTAGGTTTATAAATGACCGTGCCATCGGCACGTTATTCTAGTTTCAGATAAGATAAGAGTTTTGGACCAATCAGCGACCGGATGTTTACCTGCGGCCTGGGTTTTCCAGCTACATTGCCAAATTCAGCGGAACAATTCTATATCTTAAATATGTTAATATGTATGGACCGCATTTTATGTAGAACATCTGACAACTTCGCAATTTTTTGTCCGCATTCTTTCGGCTTGCAATCTTTCGCTGGTCCAACAGTAGACGATTTTATATGGAGTCATAGGCGGAGATCGGAGAGACTTGAATTATTAATTGAATTTATATTTTATTACAACTGGTAGTATTAATATTTTTTTGCGATTCATAATGACGTGATACCAAACATACATTATAAGAAATAAATATACACAAACACTGAATATTGAGAACAAAATAAATATATTTTTTAGGCAACAAGTAATATTCCTATGTACGCATTATGATTGAACAGCAAAACAAATTATGCATTCTTCTAAAATAGAATACAACAAGTCAAAAATATCTGACTGAATAGAAAAATATAGGAAAACAAAAAGTAATTTCTTGATGAAATAACCCATAAACAACACATAGAATTAGACTTTCTACTGAGATACTAAAAGCCACAAACCAATAGTATAATAAATGAATATCTAAAAATTCTAAAAGGTAGCCAATCTAGTATAGTTTCAATCCTGATTAGAGTCATGATCACTGTCTGAGGAACTGTCATTGCTATCACTTTCACCTCCTATGTTGATTATTATTTCTTCCTGTATTTCTTGAATGAGACTGTCTTTTTCCCAATATTCATCTTCAATTTTTATAACATGTCCAATAACCTTTTGCCAGTCACTGGCACTTACTGAAGCGATGGCCTTATTAGAAATTTCATCTAGTTTTTTTATAGTAAATTCGCCGCTTGTATTATGGCTTCTAATGAAAAATTTTACTTGTGCCCAAATCATCTCTATGGGATTAAACTGACACATATAGGGTGGCGTTCGAAGTGGGGTGTGTCCGAAACTTCTTATTAAATTATCTATCTTATAATTTTTCTCATCAGATGGTGGCCTATGTAGACAAGCTATTTCATAAAGCTCCATTTTTTTAGCATTAGGATCATGCTCTATACCTTTTTTGCTCAACCACGTGATGATGTCTCTTTTTAGAGAAGATCTAGTTGGAGGCTTGTCTTCCAAAGCTGAATGGTAAGGTGCATTATCCATTATTATAATACTATTAGGAGGAATGTTAGGAAATAGTTTTTCAGTAAGCCACTTCGTGAAATTTTCTTGGTTCATTTGACCGTGATAATCACCAGTGGCACAGCCAGCCTTGAAAATGAGACAGGCTCCAGGAACAAAACCATCTTGCGAACCCGCATGAACAATTATAAGTCGTCCTGGAAATGAATAAATAGCCTCATTTTAGTGTTATTTTAAGTTTGCCAACACCTTTTTGAATCACTATGTATAAAAAACATATTTTTGAGAAAAAAATACTTGCAAGGGATTATGTATTCAATTAGACAAATTAAATGAGCACTTATTAAGAATATTCCAAAATTGAGAAAAATGTATAATAAGCAAAATCGAGGTGAAAGAAACTTTATTACCTGTAGAACTTATATTGCTCAGGACACCCATAATTTCTTCGCTTTGCCAGCATTTCTTGAAAGTGAGGTCATTATCAACCCAAGTTTCGTCCAAATAAATAATATGCCTTCCTTCTTCCCGGAACTTTTTAATAGACCTAAGATACTTGTATCGCCAATGTAAAATACTGGGTCTTTCCATTAGTAATTTCCTTTTGTTGTGGCATTTACGCCAGTAAAATCCTTTTGCTTTTAAAAGCAGCCTCAACGATTCTTTACCAAATGGAAATTCCATTTCTTCCTTCAGTTTGATTAGAAGTTTACTACAAGTAGGTACCACTTTAAAATCACAGCAAAATTTTTCTATCATTCTCCGAATAATGGAAAAATCGACTCCATCAATTTTTTGGATCACAGAAGGGCGTGATCTCTTTTTTCCGGGAGAAGCTAAAGGCTGTGTGGAGGTTGCATTTTGCCTGTCTTTATCTTCTTTTCTAATTTTACTTATAGTTCGTTCACTAACACCCGTATAATATGCCGCCCTTGCATTTCTAGCTACCAGTGGATAAACGAAAGTATTGTTAGCCGCTTCTGCATCGCAAGCACGTATCACGTTTGCTATTATTTCCCTTGCCTGGCTGTGAATAACTTTCCCATGCTTGAATTCCATTATCACCACTAAACAGTAAATTATATTTTCAAAGTATTTGCCAACTGCCTACGCCTATGGGAGTAGGTTTATAAATGACCGTGCCATCGGCACGTTATTCTAGTTTCAGATAAGATAAGAGTTTTGGACCAATCAGCGACCGGATGTTTACCTGCGGCCTGGGTTTTCCAGCTACATTGCCAAATTCAGCGGAACAATTCTATATCTTAAATATGTTAATATGTATGGACCGCATTTTATGTAGAACATCTGACAACTTCGCAATTTTTTGTCCGCATTCTTTCGGCTTGCAATCTTTCGCTGGTCCAACAGTAATAACCTGCGTTATTTTAAAAAAATCTACGTTATATAAAAAAAAACCGGCATAATGTTCGGTGACAAAATTATTCAGAGAAGGGTGACAAACGTTCAGTTTTATATGTGCTTTAGCAAGTCATTTGTGATTAGTTTCGTTAGTTTGTTATGGGGTGTGTTTCAAATAAGTTTGTGTGAGAAATATAATAAAAAAACTGTAAATTAAATTATGTTGAAAACAAGAAAAGCAAAGCCGTTTCAAATTGGCGTTTCTTAAGTTTTCAAAGGAACAAACAAGTTTGCGAACAATGGGTTCTGAAGTATCAAAATGAGACTGCGCAAAGCTTCATCTACCGCTAGGATTGACCACTTTGAGAGACCTAGACCATGCTGTCCATGGTTGGCTATTTTTGGTCGGGCAGATGAAAGCAGAACATTCTTATTTTATTTTAGGTTCTGAAGCGTTATCAGCAACACAAATTTGATAATGTCTATTTAAATGCAATGAACTTGGCCATATTTTCGACAATTTCAACGCAGGGTCATTAAGATTGACAAAAAATTATTTAAAATCGTTAATGGATCTGGTCATGTCAGTTAGTGCAAGTGCAGATACCAATCGTCCATTTTTTAGATGTAAAATGTATTTTGAAATCCCGATGTTAAATAAAGATATATTAGAAAAATCCTGAATTGGGTAGAGGAAAATGATAAAAAGTTGATCAATACAAAATACTCTTATCTACACCTACTCATGAAAAAGATTAAAACATCATTTACACATAAGATTCTATACAAAATTATACAGATGTCATATATACTGTACCATGTGTTTCATTCTTTTTCTATATAAAAAGTTAATTTAACAAATTAATATATGCCACACATGCACAAAGGTATTATTTGAAACCAATTTACTTCAAATCCCTTTATTTGGAGCTCTGCAGAAATTTCAGTTTGACAAGCTACAGGCGCATTTTCAATGATTAAGTCTTATGTTAGTCAGTACCTCTCAACTTGTCGACTGTTAATTTTCCAAAAGTGATACTTCATTACGCTTTGTCATCAAAATATTAAAAACTTCTGTTCCATCTTACCTTAGGCAAAATCTTGTTTATAGGAATTTGAACACGCGTAACATTCATTTCCTCACATCGCAACAAAGTACAGCTATATTTCAACGCTTTTTCACGTTCAATGCGGTAAAGTTGATTAATTCATTTGACCAAAGCTTTATTGAAAAATTTTCCAAAAAAGCCTATGAGATCTGTTTATTGAATGCTTAATTGCTTTTTATTTTTACTTTTTTTCTCTCTCCAGTTTAAATTATACGTTCATCTTAAGTCTCTTCCTGATGCGTAGGATTGGTACAAAGACGACTAGGCGATATACTTTTGGTTAACATTTTATCTATCCTTTAGGTTAGGTTTTAGGTTAAGGTAGCAATAAACTTCTTGGCAACATTATGGTAGTGATATCGGTCTAAATGTACGCCGTACCACTCTTATTGCATTTTACTTGTAACTCACTAAGCGGTATAAGTTGTTGGTTGTGCCCTGTATCCGTGTATTTTTTTTGAAAAAACATTTGTGAACAATTCAAGTTTAGTTCGAAAAGTGGAGTATTATTATAAGGTGTAGGCTATTTAAATAAGATCGGTGACAAAGTAATATCAAGGATTTCCAAAACATGCTTTCTGTGTGGACATGTCAAGAGGCTGAATTCCTGGATCCAAATTTAACTACGCGGGTTCGTTGGAAAAATAACTTGCTATCCAGAGATATTAAGTTTTTCAACCATTCAATACTCATGATAAGATTTTGTCATTTGGAAGGTCTTTAGCATAATTAATAGTATCACACATCATTCAAGTGACGAATGAACCAAAACAATACTGTAGTTTGTCATAGATCAATTACTGATATTAGGATTGAACAAAATATAATAATAATAATAATCAATTTATTTTCTTTCAAACATGCATGAACATGTATCGGATTCGTCAAAAATACAAAAAATAAATATGAACACAATAAATAAATAAAAAACAAACAAATAACATGCAACAACAAAAAAGTTAAAATTAGTGATGAAATCAATATTTAAAAACTATCAAAGTCGCTAATTGCTTAAAAACAGCTATTGCTTAAGTAGCTTTTCAGCTCAAATTTGAATTGGCCTACAGAGGTGATCCTTTTTATGGAGTCAGTTGTTAAAAAGTTTTGGTTCTAAAATACATCGTGATCTACTGCCTAACTTGTAATGCGTAAAAGGTATATGAATATTCAAAGTGAAATCCTCTTTGTTTGAACAAATATAGATAGCTATACTTTAGAGAAAAAGTGAAGTCACTGCGATTATTTTCAACCTCTTGCATGATTCTCTGCAACTTTTAGTGCTGCTTACTCCCACCATACACCTTACCAGCCGTTTTTGGCTTAAGACTACCTTCACCGATGAACCCCAGAAGCACAAAGCATATAGCACGCGAGACTCAACCTGACCATGATACAACATCAATAGCTGATCCTCTGTGAAAACAGACCTCAGGTTCTGGAATAAATATGAATGTGAATTCAGTTTTGATGGCAGATAATCGCAATGTCCTTTAAAGTTGAGACATTGGTCTAAGTGGAGCCCTAAAAACTTAGTGCTTTTATCAATCTGCAGTGCTGGACCGTTTAGAATTCCTATAAACAATCATATTCTATAGAAACAATTTTGTTCCTATTGACTATTCATAGTCAATCATTATTTATCGATTCATTATATTACGTCATTACTCCATGATGATGAATTTTGCATTGATATTCCTTTGTTGGATTTGGTATTCCAGCCAGAAATACGAATCAAAAGGTAGTAAGTAGTACTCTCATTTTTCTACATAGTCCTACATTTTTATTTCAAAAATAAACATAATAGCTTGTCTACTTCTTCAATAGCGAAAACGTAAAAACAGTAAACCTTTGTCGATGTTTATGTTTTTCATACATTATTTCAAACCTTCCCTTTATCTTCCAAAGTTTTTTCATTGTGATCACTATTGAGTACAAGTATGTTCTATCTATTGTTATACTAGGTGCCTATATCAATAATAATAATCACCGACTTCCGATAATCCGTCTATCATCAGTGTTTACTTAATTAACAATGGGACTTGTGGATAGGACTACTTTGCGCACCTGTTGCGACGTTGCCATTTTCAACGAAATAGGGCAGCAAAAAGTGCTATTTACTACCAGAATCGACCACTGCGCAGTGGCTGTTTTCGTTCGTTGTCATTTTTTTTGGCAGTATGCACTCATTAATTTTACCCACCTTTCATCACTACATATTTCGCACATCATAGATTTTCCCGTCTTAGGGCCGTATCGCCAGTCGTTCCTACAATTGTTGGACGCCTTTATGTCCTTCTTGATTTTCATAGTTCTTCACCGTTCCATGTTAACGCTCTATTTTGAGGTTATGTCACAAATATCTATTTGCATCAAATTGTTCATGTTTTTGATTTATACCAACTCTTTTATCAGCCTGAAATTCCCTACAGTTCAAAAAGAAAACATAACTTCTCAAAGAGAGAGTGCCGACGCTGACACGGAACAGTATAAATTTAGAGATGCCCAGCCTTTCTGAAGGAGAGAAAAGGCTATGAAAATCAACGAGGCCATCAAGGCGTCATACAATTGTAGGAACGACTGACGATAATACTATGAATAAACGCGGTCGGCCGCAACACAACCTTCTTTACGCTGAGCACCGTCTGCGCGTCTGCGTTTGATTGACTCTGACTGCATCGCCAGTTCTCTCGAGTTACAATACTTGAAGCAGGCAAAAAACTAGCCTTAGCGTTATCAAATGGGTGGGGACTATGGAGAATGGACTAATTGCATGGAAATGTTTGGCTGAATTAATCTATTTAATTTCTTTACTATACATGTTTATAGCTAGTTCAGAGAAACTAACTT
Source organism: Acanthoscelides obtectus (assembly GCA_963669975.1). Classification (NCBI taxonomy): domain Eukaryota; kingdom Metazoa; phylum Arthropoda; class Insecta; order Coleoptera; family Chrysomelidae; genus Acanthoscelides; species Acanthoscelides obtectus. The sequence continues at coordinate 56,565,530 of CAVLJG010000008.1, read as the reverse complement.
GTGCCGAACGTAATCGTCTAATGATGACAATGTTGCGTGGGGAGTGCAGAGTCAACCTACTTGACGGCATGCTTTCACAAGCTTTTACTTAGCCTGACCTGTTAGTGGGGAAATATCAGGTTTCTCATTCACGCGACAATCTAACTAGTTATAGAAGAGTTACTTATCGACCGATAGCCGAAGGCAGGCTTATTTTCCTTTACGACAGTTTAGAATGTTTTGACTGGCATTTTGTAAACGATTAGCATATGGACATATGGATATTGAGTTGAAATTAGAAGAGTTCATACGCGTTGCTGTTGGTGCAATTGATCATTGTCTACCACAAAAACATCGATGAGGGAAAATTTAAGATTCTTAATGGAACTGCACAAAAATGATGCATCTGTCGTAAGAAAAACAGAAATAAACATTATAAAAGCTAAATATAGAGAAGCCATCATAACACGTAAACAGGATGCAAACAAAAGGTATGTGAATACACATCGTAATAAGCAACATGCAATCTAGAACATCATGAAAGCAAATTTCGATAGAGCTGGAACGAACGCGACTACAACTTTGAATGCAAGCCAGTTCAGTACGTGTTTCTCAAAAATTGCCCAAAATCTTTTAGAAAACCTACCTGCATCTCCATTAATATACCCAGACTATCCCAGTAATTATCTTCACTTTGTTTTCCACGATGCTACTGTTAACGAAGTAAGAGATGCGATTTGATCATAAAAAAATTCTAAAAGTACTGAAATCTATAATATCAACGGTAAGATTGTAAAAATGCTATTAAATAGTATAATGTATCCCCTCACTAAGCTGTTCAATATCAAATACTGCTGTCCTAAAGATAGCGAATATTATTAAAATTTTCAAACATTGATCCGCTGATGAAATATTAAACCACCGCCCAATCTCAATCATCCCTTATTTCGCAAAAACTTTTGAAATTTACCCAAAAGATCAATTAAGTCATTATCTGGGATCAAATAATTCTTTAAATTCTTGTAATATGGCTTCAGTCATAGTTTGTCGACTGTTTATGCTTTAAATAGCATCATCGATATAGAGATTAAAGGCTTTGAGAATAAACAATTTATAGATGCTAATTTTTTTGACTTTACTAAAGCCTTTTACCTTGTTCAACATGACATTCTTCTCTCGAAGCTGCCATTTTACTCCTTCCAAGTGGGTTAAGTTTGTGCTCATTTGTGAAGAACAGCCGCACTTTTGTATTTGCACTTCTTTGTCTCTTTTTTGCCATGGGATTTTAGTACACATTAAATTTACTTTAAAGTAACTATTCTATCCCAGACTCGCCATATATCAAGTAAATAAGTCATAAAGTGTATAATACCCAACTTTATAAGAGCAGTCTTAATGAGTGCTTTCATTAAAACTTTATATTTATTTCCCAGCAAGCCGTTACGCTATAATGGAAGTTGGAAGTTTTCTAGATAACGCTTCGTGAGCTTAAGAGACTAAACAAAAAGTCATTTCTGTAATGAAATTTTGTAAAGACTTTGAGATGGTAATGCTTCAGAGCTTGTAAGAAGATAGTTTACTTTACTCTAATTGGAGTAGAGAATCGAAAGTCGGCTGATACGTTAGGGTTCTCCTCTTCATCCCACAACGTCAACGCGGGTATTACCCAGGGATCGGTCTTGGCTCCGACACTGTTCCCCTTACATATCAACGACCTCCTTTTTTGCACGATCAACCCAATATACAGCTTCGCTGATGACAGCACTCTACATGCAGGAATTCAGAGTGATAAGCCGACCTCTGTCGCTGAGCCGGAAAAAAGAAGACTAGCGACGAATTCTTCTCTGACGAGAGACTATCAGTGCTTGGGGTCGCAACAATCTTTTACAGTTCAATGCTTCCAAAATACAGTACAGTACCTTGACAAACAAAAACTCTCCTAGTGCTCATCCGGTTTCGATAGATGACCGAGTTCTGGCAAAGAGCCATTCATTTCGGCTGGTCGGAGTCCAGATTACCGAGGAACTGATCTGGCGCGAACACATCTCGTCAATAGCGGCAGCTACTGGGAAAAAGCTAGGCTATTTGTTTAGGGCTAAGAAGTAGTGTTCTCCGCATGACCTTCTCTCTCTATACAACGCCCAAATAAGGCCTATCCTTGAGTATTGCTCACTTGTTTGAGGTTCTGCCTCCACGACTACATTATTTATGCACGATGCTGTCCAACTGATTGATGACACTTCTCTAACAGACAGACTCGGGACTCTTTCGCAATAGCGGGCCGTAGGTGATCTAGCTCTCTTCTACCGCTACACCAACGGGCTTTGCTCCTCGCAGCTCTCATCCATGATGCCGCCGCGCGATGTGCTTGCCAGACCGACCTGTCTGACTTTGGCCTCCCATCCTAACCATGTCTAACTTCGTAGATCCAGAACTGGCCGATACGATCGCTCCTTTGTACCGAGGGTGTCAAGATTGTGGAACAATCTACAAGAGGAAGCTACTCCCAGTTCTACTAAACTTAGGCAGTTCAAAAATCGCATTAACAAAATTTCTTTGGGATCATCATAGCAGCCGTAGTGTCCCGGCATTTAGGTATAAAGAAAAAGTATAGCTGACCTCCGTGGCGATATTAGTTAATACCTCGTAAACACGAGGTCTTCTGAGCCACAAACGTGCCTGCTGGCTTTTGTTGGTGGCTTCTAGTTGTATCTCCTTTCCATGCGAGTACTTGTTTTTCTTCACGTTACATCCGTATCCGTAATGGGCATATGTTTTCACTTTGGTGTTTTCGATGTACATGCATTTGCGGACATTCCCACTATACTCCTTTATTTTGCATTATTAAATCTCAGAAAGTTGTTTCTGAATAACGAGGTAGGTCCACTTAACCTGTAAAATCAAGTCTACCGTTTATTAATATTAAAAGACTAATCTCACCATTTGTGCAGATTACATCTTTGAATGAACAACGAAAAATTAATAGCGAATGTTAAAATGTACGCTTTGTACTTATTTCCCTGACGGAATGGTTCAATCCTTAAAACTGGAAATAGAATACATTTTGTAAAAGCACATTATTTCGAGCACAAAGGCGCGAGGCCTTTTCCAACAAGACATAAACATTATTGCTTTTAATCTCCTTGCCCTTTTTCGTTGTACAAGCCAAACAACAACAAAAGACCTTGCTCGCGCTAATTCAGAAAGATTACGAACCCCATTTTCCAAGCTACACGGCAATCTCGAGAATAAGTAAAAAACTTTTAATGAAAGCAAGTTTCATTAAGAGCGTGCTCTCTTATTTGAATTTAAGAAATATGACGGCATTACAGAATACAAAGAAAAGTCGTTATTTTTAATGTCTGGCAAGCGCTTTTTTCCACTCTCTCCGTGGCTCTGCGAAATATATCTCGGGAACAAAAACCCAGTTCCTCAGCCACTGTGGCCATAAGCGCGCGGCATGGGGTACTTTACGTAGATTTTGCAATTAGCTTTGAAGATGGTGAAAAATGTTGACTTGTTTAAAACTTTGCGGCGAAATGGTCTGATGGGATGACCAACTCATACATTATATTTAGATAATCTATGAGGCGTTTATAGCGTAGTGTATTGAGTCTAGGATCATCTACTTTCTATCCTTGATAAGGTGACAAGTGAACGGGTAGGAGGTGAATATGGGCGTTCCCCGGGCTTAGTGATAGGGAAAACAAATTTTCTGATTAATTTTACATGGCTTACGCTGATGACTTTTCCTTCTTTGTATTGAATAACACAGACATGTCGATTGAGGAAAAATGTTCATATCTTTTTATTTCATTAACACACTATTTTGCTAGTACCTATTTATATCTAAACCGAACAAAAACTGAAACAATTCATTACAGAAGTCTCCAACACCATCTTAATGACCTTTCAATTACTTATAATCGAAATATCGAAAGAGCAAATAGCGTATTAGGGTTATTGCTGGTATTTCAAACACAACATGTAGGATGGTGGTTGAGAACCTCAAAATTCTTACTCTTGTCTGACTCTATACTCGTATTTATGAAATCAGTTTTATATCTATAAAATCAGAATGAAATTCAAAAATAACTATGATATTCATCAGTACAAGGTATAAAAATAATCTGCATACAGCTCTAGCAAGGATAAATATTTTGATCCTCCAAACTACATGGAAATAAGGGCTTATAATCACTTACCAATTTCAGCTAGAGCTAGCATGAAAATACAACTTTTTCGGAGATTTTCGTTTTTCACCCGTATCTACTCTTGATGGTTAGGACAAATTACAACACGTTCATAACTATCGGTTCTTTTCACTAACACAGTTTCTTCTGTGCGATTGGTATGTTGGCCTGCAATTTTGCTGCTTTATCGTTTTGTATTCCTATCTTGTGTGACTATTTCCTACACGTGAGCAGTCAAATGGAAAATGAAGTTGAATCTGAATCTGAACAAACTAGTAATACAGCTTTAGTTTGTCTGACCACAGACCGCCAACCATTTACAGCTAGTTTGTGCTTTTTGGCAACTCCTCAGCATGGTGTAGGCTTGGTCACGGTGGACAATGACGGAAAGCTGAGCAGCTCTACTATATTCTGACAATGTGAACTGGCATACAGTTGCAATAGATAGCTTGCTGTTTTCAATGTCGCAGTGGTCGATTCTGGTGCTGTCTTATTTCGATAAGATGACAAGTGACATTTGCTTTTGTTGCCAACAAAATTTCTAAAATCGGATTGGAGCGTCTATATCGATATAGACAAATCCAAATCTTGATCCAATTCCACTTATTTGGAGGACTGGCTTATCCTGTCAAGAGGATGATCCTTTAGGGAATATCTAATCTCAGTCCTACGATCATCCTGCGTAAATCGTCGATATAAACATAGTGATAGTCAATCTACTTCGCTTCTGATGATATATGTCACCACGATAATTACTAGTTGCCGATGATTTTTTTATAAAGTAGCTCAGCTGGTCAGGACAAAGATGTTGGACTTTTGTTATTTGGTATCCTGTAAAGGGGATTTAAGAAAAATAAACAGATTAGATAAGTAAATGTTGAGGATCGCAGGATGTTTTCACACTTCATCTACTTGACGCATCTGTGGGTCCCATATAAACATTGTTTTATCGAATTAGATATGTGGTGGTATCCCATTGTCTGGCCGCGACATCCAAACCACACTTGGTTTAATTACTATTTAATGTACGACGTTTCTGCCACTTCGATGGATTTTTTCAAGTAAAACGATAGATACCTAATGACAATATATTTTGTCTATCTGTCTCCCACGTGAGAGTTCCTTAATTTATTATTTATTTCGCTACTGTACGGTGTATTACAACAGCCGCGGAGACATCATTACAATTTCGAAATGCCGCCTAAAAGTAGAAAAGCCTGGGATCGCCATTATGAAACGACGTCCATTCTCCTAAAGCGACAAGCGAGCATGCAGTTATCTGTCGTTCGTTTTTTGATTCTTGGAGATCGTTACTTTATTTTGATAAATGAAGTATTTCAGAATATATAACACAGTTCTCTAAACAGTGCGTCAAGCACTGGTACCGAAAATAATAATAATAAAATGATTCTAAATGCGCTTAGCTGAAATTTAATATAAATTATTTGTTGCGAATGTAATGTTTCAGACTTTTGACAAAACAGTAATACGAGCTTTATTCGTTCTGGCGGCTTATTGTATGTCTTAGATGCTTGTAATATAGAGTTACTCACACTTATGTTAGTTATAACATTAGGCTGTTAGATACAGATAGATATTTATGTGCTGCAGTACCAGAATCATGTATATTATTGGTAAAAGCATTTCTGCATTACACTTTTGGACTTAAATTATTACTTTATAAATATATTTACATTGCTTTAACTCAAGCAGCTGATCGGTATTAAAAATGCTCAATTCTTCATTTAGGTTAGGCGTGTGTATGAACCAGTCCAGAATAAAATTTGAACCCTTTGCACCTTACTAAAATTAACCTTTCCTCACACTCCCCATTCAGGTAGAAAGTATGTAAGACATGATTGAAAGTATGCGCTGCAGATGATATAAATGATATAAATATGATCATATCAGCCCTTTCTTCAATGACATGAAGCGGTTGAGAGTAAATGAACTGTGTGAGATACACCTAGTTACTTACACCCACTTTTGCTGTCATCCATTCCGCCGTTTTTGAGAAATAAGCTGATATCTAGAAGCAATATCCATTCTAGGGATGTTCGATTCACTGAAACACTCACATTGCCCCTCCACAGGACATCATTCTTTCGTAAATGCTTCACCTACCATGCAATTATTTTTTACAATGCTCTACCACGATCCACAAAATTGCTATCATATGATGAATTTAAAAGACATATGAAGAAATTTATTTTGAATAGAAGTATATAAATTAGTTGATAAAATTTATGTCACCTCACACAAACATATTTCCAATATAGCATTCCTTTGTTTTGTATGACTGTTACAATTTTATACTTTTAAATCATGAAATATTGAATAGCCTTCACTTATACGAGTATATGTTATATACCATATTTTTTATACACCTACATTTTTAAACTTCTAACTTATCAAATGTATTTATGTTTTTTGTATGGTTTTTTCAGTTTTTCTTTTTTTTTGGGTTAAGTGGCAGAGTAGCATTATGCTAAACTTCGCCCCCTAAATAAACACGATTTACATACTAAAAAAATTATAATAACGGATTTGTCTAACCATAGCTTGCTTGTAAAATGTACAATTCCCCACGAGCATCCCTACCTCTACACCACTGACCCGACGGTATACCCGCGAGGGGTGCCGAAAAAACGGCTGGGGTGACCTGTTAGGGTGCAAAAAAATGAAGGGCGACCCAGCTTTTTTTTCATTGTATGCGGATGTGTGTACGGTTTTTTCGATCGGCCCAAATGGCTGCATCAGAGGGGATCGATCGATAGGTACGCAATATTTTTCGATTTTTGCTCGGGCCCTTTTTCCCATTCTTGCCCTAGGTTAGGTAGTCCGTTTTTTACCTTTACTATGTGAACTACCGTTCACGCGGGGTTTCTGCTAGATGTTGATGGTCGGATGTGGTGTGTGAATATCTTGATGGGTTTGTGCACTAGTGATCTTTTCTGATTTCATAGAATTGACCAGCTCTGTACTTGTTGTATATTGCAGTTGGAAATATGGATGAATAAACCTAGATCTATGACGTTCACCAGGGTTGCTATCTTTGCAATTTCAACAACAGGTTGCTGCCCGATGTGTGACGTAAGTGAGTTTACATTAATTTTTGGAGTCGACAATCTTCTTGGTGGGAAGTTTATTAATAGTTTAATAATATTTAATAATATTTCCCTCAATACCTTTTTAATGTATTTACAAAATGCAGTTGTCTTAAAAAGTACCTTTTGTGTGGGCTAAATGGCTATAAGGTACAAATTCGCAGCCTGTTGTGTTGTGTTGAGGCTTCAAGTTTGACTAAAAGTGTATTACAGCTTGTATTGTTGAATGGCTAAAAAGAAGAAGTAATAAGTTTTTTTTTCAAAAAGGCGACAAATAAACATTCCTGCCTACTCCAAGATGGCGGTGATTTTTAGTTATGTATGTTATTTCATCTGTGACTAGAGATTATCCGACTATAGGAATCATTTTTAACAAATCCAATATGGCGCCGATTTATAGCCGTATGTATTTTCTAAGCGATTTGTACTAGTCACTAGCTTATAGGGATATTGTATTGGCTTAACTTATAAATTTTTGTATTTGTAAGTGAACATCGCGAATTTTACTTTTATTTGCATTCAAGGATGTTTCTATAAAATATGATGTAGACAGATTGATACCCATTAAAACAATTTGTAGACTGCGGAGATGTCAGAGAGAGTATCCAATTATAAAATAGAATACAGGGATATGGACTACATTAACAACGCACTGAGAGGATATAAAACGCATTAAACCAACAGATATAAACAATACTGGTTACAATAGATATAAACAAATTAAAAATTTTAAAATTGTCTTGTTAACTCCTTGAAATTGTAAGCCAAAAATTTGTCAACAGACTAGAAGGATTGGTCTACCAGGTATCTTTTTAATGATGTATATGTTTAATCTCGGTGTTCTACCATTTACTTGAATGTTAATTTTAGCAATCTAACTGGAAAAAATGACATTGTTATAGAAAATAAAAATGAATGATCTGCGGCAATCCCAGTCATTATTTGAAAATTCATCCAGACAAGAGGGTTTTCAATCAAGCAATGGAGTGATCACGCATTGAGATGTATCTTTGCTTTAAGCTTACCTGTTTCATAGATGCACACAAAAAATGGCGTCAAGTAGATTGACTCTGCACTTCGCACACAATGCCGTCATCAGTTTATAAGCACACACATCAGCACAAGTTAGACACTATCGAAATAAGACATATAGATATAGACCTTATATCCTGGATAGAGGATATGCTTGAATTAACAAAACAGCATGAAACAGCTGTCCATGGTTGGCTGTCTTTGGTCGGATGGACGGAAGCAGCATGTTTAAGTTAGACCCTCAGAGAAAAATATTGGTTACCAAATTGTATATCAGAGAAATAGAGATAAACCATCCTCCACCCCTTACAACACCTAACCCTCAATTATCAACCCCCAAAGAATGTTTTCCTGAAATGATCAAGGGCCTCTGAAACATTTTTGTTTTTCCCGTTATTGTACCGATTTTCAAAAACTGCAAAGCAGATCGATAGAAATGAGTGACAAGCTTTTCATGATATACATGTCATATAACAACAAAAAAACTAGATACCTTATTTTCGAAATTTTTCGCGATTACAATACAGTAGGCCTGGAAAGTAAAGACCATTTAACGAATTTATTTGACTTGGCTGTTACATATTGTATGTATTGTTGGTAAACATATATATATATATATATATATATATAAAGGATATGTAGGAGGTTAGAAGGGACTCTGCCGGTTTTTTTAACCAAAATTGTTTTTCGATAATTTTTAATGTGTTCGGGTGTATTGATATATTATAATGTTAACACCTAACGATAGTTTCCGTCGTTATCAATAAACCCAATGTGTCCGTCCTTTTGGTTTTATATTTGTAACAAGTGCTCTCATCTGCGCTTTCGTTTTCAAACACCATTTGGCTGCAACCTCAGCGACGACTCCTGAAGATGGCTCCATAGAGAAGCCGAAAGCTAGAGATTACCGTCAAAAGAGTTTACTAAAGCCTAAAAAAAAAACATTGCCAATTTCCCTATATATATATACGAAACAGAAGTACTGCGAACACTAAAACTTGCTTTTGTTGGTTTTGTAGCTGTTAACAGATGACATGACCATCTAATAAACTAATTATGTCTGAAACTTGCGTGTTCTAGCTTCCTCTGTCGCTATTTGAATATTTGTGAATTTTTCTGTGAAATCGTTGGAGACATACGAAAAAAATGAAAGAACGGTAAATCTTAATTTCAATCTTATTATGTAGCAAATGTAAAAAAATATTGCCTTTTGTTCATAAAGAGACATGTCCTAAATAAGACGCAATTTATCAGAGCAAGTTGTCTCTCCTTCATACACGTAGCTTTCTCTTTTTATGAAAGCTTAATCTTGAAGGAAGGGAGGCTGGAAATATTTCCGAGAAGGCTTTTGTTTTCTACGAGAATTAAGCCCGGATAATACAAACCCGGAAAATGAGAATGGGATACCACATATGGTTCCAGAAATAAGTTGTTTCCGTTTAACCACAATTCGTTCGTATTTGCGGGAAAGCGACCCACGTTCAGGGCTCAATCTTTATTATTTATTTTATCGTTGGGGATTTAGATTCAATAGATTTGTTTGTTATGTTTTGAATACGCCTTGGAATTACACTCATAAGTAGATATATTGAAGAGGAAGAACTGTCACCAGATTAACTAATAAACAGGTTTTCGCAATATCCGGTGAACTACAACATTTTCGGTGACAATATCAAATGATTTTTTTTCAACTCATGCCGTAGATCATCACGTACTTAAGTTAACAATAAAGCTGTTCATAGCGTCATTCATTCTATCATTTTGTATTTTCTGGGTAGATGTTTAAAGAGTTTCTTTTGAATTATTTGTTATACTAGATGCCACAATATTGAACCACATACAAAAGCTGCTTGTCAAGTGAATGACTTATATTCAGCTTCTTAAACCGATAGCTTTCCTGAAAAATCGATCAATTTGTATGAAAAAACGCATATATTTTTTAATACAGGGTGTTTGCAAGGTCGATATAGTCTTGGGGAGGGGAGAGGGCATTTAGAGTGTTTTGAGTCAAACATGCCTCTGTACAAAGTCTTACGGTTTTCGAGATATTTGGATTTTCAGATTTAAATCCTAAATTAGTAAACGAAACAAAATAAACTATTGAAACATGCTTTATTGGTGTTCAAAGTGAGAACCATTATTTCTAATACATGCTCGAGCTCTACGTCTTACTTCGGCAGTTGTTGTAAATATTTAATAACCTGTCTTGCTGCATTAAATGAAAAGCTTCTCGAATTTAACATAGACATAGAAATCCAATGGTGTTAAGTCCGGGGATCTAACAGGCGACGGAATTGGGCCACCTCTGCCTATCCAATTATTTGGAAAAGTATAAATGAGCTGGACATCCGTCTTGTTGGAAAACAATTTGCATGTCATCTGGAATTTCTACTCCTACGAGTAATTCAGGAAGATCATTTTGCAAAAAGTGTAGATAACTGTCGCCGTTTAATCTTTCGGACAAAAAATGAGAATTGATTAATCTTTGACCCATGACGGCGGCCCCTACATTAACGGAAAATGCTGGAAAGACACCTGTTTTTTCCAGTGTGAATTTTCCTGCTTATCCGCCCATTGATGTAAATTGTGAAAATTTGTCATGGCCTCCTTTGAAAAATTGGATTCATCCGTCCAGAATAATTTCCAGGAACCGTTCATTCTCATGTTCTCAATATCACTATGTAAGAGAAAACGACAAAATCGACCATCTTAAAGTCCTTGTACGCCGATACCATGAAAGGGATATTTTTGTTCACGGTGCATGTTGCTCCAAAGCTTCCATGGCGACAAACCAAGATCAGCAACTTTCCTAGTACTTGTAGTGGGATCATCTTCAAACGCTTGGAGGATTAGATCTTCGGCTTCAGGAGGATATCGACCTGGATTAACACCACGTTCATTACGTGTTACACCAGTCTCGTAAAGACGTCGGTAAGTATTGTAAAACACTTTGACATTAGGCAATCTTCTCCCAGGAAATCGCTCTTGGCACAACCGTCGTGCTTCTAATCCATTACCATCTGCTCTGCCATACATGTAAACGATATCAGCGTATTCTTTGTTAGTGAAAGCGGCCATTTACAAACTAATTAATTCAGGATTTTTGGACTGAAATTCATGAATTACTATTGACTTGTTTGGAAAGGAATAAAGCAAGAATGTGTGAAATTTAGTTTTCTCATGCTCGCAAACACGTTCCTTCTTATCAGTATCACAAAAATAGGAAAACATGTATTTATTACCTGTTTACATTCAATTTCTTTTTCTTTTCTCTACCTTCGGAGAATAAACCACACTGTCAGGTATTTAAAAACTATTTCATATAGCTAGATGTTCTTTCAGAGATAGCAGGAACAGAAGGCATATTTTTTTCAATAAAAATGAAAATCTCGAATAACTCGAAAACCGTAATACTTGGAACTGAGGTATTTTTGGATTAAAAGGTTCCAAATGGTCTGCCACATCATCTCCCCAGGATTTTTTATTGACCTTCCAAACACGCTGTATATCGAAGCTGCCACGTAGGCAGAAGCCTGAATACTAAGGCACCGCGCTGCTATGAGGATCTTAAGAAAACTTTGGTACATCGATTTTTTAACTACCCAAGATTAGTGGCACTGGGAAAAGCCTCCTCAGGCAGATTGTTCCACAATCTTGATACTCTAGGGACAAAGGAGCGATCGTATCGGCCATTTCTGGATGTACGAAGTTTGGCACGGTTGAGATGGAATGCCGAAGACAGGCAGGTCTATCTGGCAGGCACATCGCGCTGCGGCATCATGGAGGAGACTGTGAGGAGCAAAGCCCATTGAGGCCAGATAGAAAGTCAGCCTCCCATCTGTAAAGCTTCTCCGGGAGGCCATAGGATGGAAGTTTCCAGCTTCAATAGTCCATTATATCCAGCATTCTGAAAGACCTAATTTTGGAATAAAACATTTTGTCTTTGTTTCACATATATTCTTTGATAACAAAGGCGTTGCCAGCGGGGGCAGAGGGGGCAGTTGCCCCCCTCCTAGAGATCCTGAAAAATGTAGTGAAATGCAAATCAAAAAAATGTATAAGTACACTCACTTCGATCACTGTCGATCATTCCCGCACGTCGAAACTAGAGTGAAATCACGATTTCCATTCCTAGTATTCAAAGTTTAAGTTATATAAAATATAATAACATAATTTAATTTAAGTTTCATTTACCGTACCGCCAAGAGCTCGAGGAGATTCACACATTGGACTTTATACTGCTCTTATCACAATCACCATACCACACGTGTAAAATTTGAGGTGCTATTGACTTAACCTACATTTCACACAATTCTCATTCATCGTATGAACTTGCCCCCCCCCCCCCCCTTTACCAATCAAAACCATTTTTACAAATTGCAAATACATCCGTTTAAATATTAAAACCGAGTGACTACATTGTATATCAATACTTCTTTATTCTTGGCGTCCTATTTCGTCTCTCCAATGCGACGATTTTTAAAATCGAAAGCAGTATTAGCTACCAGAGTGCTACAGCTGCGGTTCCAGATTTTGTCAAAAGCGGTACACTTAGACAAACAAACCGACGGAAATGAATATACAATATATCAGAAAAAACTGTTTATCCGATATTCGAAAATGTTGGTGACTACAATAAGTTATTTTCGCGTATTCATGAAAAGTAAAATGTCTGATTTTTAGACAAACTCAGTCAAAATAAGAATTCCTACATTCCCTATGAGAACAATTATTATTTTGGAGAGTTTAGTCTTTTAAAAAACGGTTTGGTTGATGCGAAATTTCCGAGGAATTGTACAAATACCATCAGGTCTCCGACCTGCTCTGCTTGTGATCCATAAACGTCTATACATTGGCTCTACACCTTCTCGCTTGACATCCGCATCCTGATGTAATATGAAAAAATTTCCGGATTAATATTAAGTAAACAAGATTCTTTACAGGCGTTGTATGTGTATGTAGTGCTTCACAGAGATGAGGGCGCAAGGAGGAAATTGAGTTTTTTCCTATAAGTCCCTTCTTCTTTTCCTTCTAAGCCATCAGGAGCAGAGTTATAAGAACCACGTTTAATGGCAACTCGGCCAAAAAACAGAACTTCTTTATGAATGTTTAGCGGCAAGACAAACATGGGAGTATTTCCATATTTGATACGTTCCAAACTGTGTCATTGTCGCTTATGACACTTCTATACGTTTACCATAAATTGGATCATTACTCTCCAAGCTGTGCGGATTGTAGAAGCTATCAGTTGTCGATAAGGCCTTATGTCCTAACTGTTGTATTATGACAAGACACGACTTGCAACGTACAATTATTAAATATTTATTAGTTCACTATCATGCAAGAAGCTTATGTTTGCTGATGCCTTGAAGCTTGATACATCTGGTTCTAACTGGCAAGATAGTGAAAACCTCCAACAACAAATATTTATCTTTACAAATATGGTGTATCAATAACAATTTGTATTCGAACAACTCTAAATGCCGCATTTTATCTTCACCCGGAAAACCAAATTTTTAACTTACTCATATAAATCAAATCAAAATCAAAGATTAGGGAGTGTACTTCGATTGTCGGCTCACCTTTAACTATCATCAATGCCATTATAAGTGATGCGTATCGAACATCTGGCTTTATTACCAGAAATATTACAACGCGAATTAAGTTATCTTCCAAGAGGATATGACTAATCATTATTATTGAATAGATTTCGTGTCCCTTCTTTAGAGAAGCGCAGAGAGCAGGCGTCGATCATATTTTTATACAAATTACTGCATGGCAACAGCGACTGTCCTGTTTTGCTATCCCAAATTGATATCCTGGTACCTAGTTTGACACCCAAATAGTATAAAGTTTTCTCTTTCTGCAAGAGGGCAAAGACGAATCTTCTATCTAAAGCACCAATAGACTTTATGTGCAATAATGCGAATAGGATTGGCAGTTTTTGTGTTATCTTCTGTTGTGGATTTCAATAATCAAGACGTGCTATACGCTCACTTCTTTGACTTTTTTTACCCTTTTTCTAGAAGTTTTCGTTTGTTTTTTTCCTAATATCTATTATGATATCATATATATTCATAGCTTCTTTTCCCTCTACTTGAAGCGCCTTTCACTTTTTGATGTGTTTTGTTTATGGCTCACTGTGAAGTTAAACCATTGTAGGTACCTCTAAATGGTAGCTGTACTGTTGGGCAATAAATGCTTTATTATTATTATTATTATTATTATTATTATTATTATGAGCTGGATGCTGGTGATTTGGTGGTATGTCCTCTTTATGTGATAATTAACAAGCTGAAATGAAGTATGCGAGATATCCAGTGTGTTTCACAACTTATCCGACAAATTTTAACGACATGTTACGAAAGTTGGTTTTTCCAAAGAAAAATGTAATAACAGAAGTCGAGATAATAAAATAATACAGTTTAAGACTTACCTATAAAATCTGTTCAAAATTGTTTCCATTGACTGCACTGCAAGCTTGGGCGGGCAAAATGTTTCATGATGTGGTATGTGCCTATTCGGAAATCGGTGTGCATACAAACCATCAGAAGCCGCTCGCGAATTTTGCCCTGCTTCTCCGTACGCTGAAAGAATATCCACTAACTCCTCATTAGTGTTCACATGTGCCTTTTTATTAATAAATAATTAAACACATAAACTCGCAAAATACTTTCTTATTTAACTTCACCAAAATCGACTGTTCTTCATTCAGATCACTCACGATACAGATTAAACCTTATTTACACGTTCTTATCAGTATAAAAAAAAAAACAAAAATTCCTGGTATTTTGATTTCGTCAGTTGTTTGGTACAACATTTGCTACAATAAATTATTAATGCGTGTTCTAATATCACGACGATGAACGCAAAATACCATATATTTATTATTCAATTTGTTATTGAAACTCAGGTTTCTAACTCAATTTCTGTAGAAGTTTTATTACATTTTTTCTGAGAAACCAACTCCTTTCGTAACACTGCAGATGTGGTTAAAATTTGTCGGACAAGTTGTGAAACACCCTATATTTTCGCTTACTACCATAACACTGTAAGCTGTAAAAAAACACACTAAGAACTGGTGAAGAGTTTAGTGGAATGAGAGAAATATGGCTAACTGAGGTGTTTTTCCTTAAACTTAATCACTAGGTTCCTAAGATTCAAGAAATTGCTAATCTCTTTTGAAGGCGGGTTGTAACTGCAACACTTATATCCAATAAAAAACAAATGATAGACCGAATTCCTTAATAAGAGAACACCTATTTATTTGAAGTAATAAAATTACTTATCCATGTACCCGAGTTCATAGTTTCAAGAAAATATGTGCTCCTGTAACATTTTTTTTTGGTATTTCTCATTCTGTTCGTATAATAAGTATAATCGATTTTGCCGCTATGCTAACGGGCTTTGCTCCTTAGAGGTTTTCTCTATGTTTCCGCCGCGCGATGTGCCTGCCAGACAGACCCGCCCGACTTGGGCCTCCCATGCTAATCGTGTCGGACTTCGCACATTCAAATAAATGGCCGATACGACCGCTCTTTTGTCCCTAGGGAATCGATATTGTGGATCAATCTACCTGATTAGGCTTTTTGAGTTTTACTAAGTTTAGGCTCAAAAATCCTATACGTTACGTTAAGCTCCTCAGAGCAGCCACGGTGCCTTGGTATTTAGGATTCTGCGTACGCGGCAGCTTCGGTATGAAAAAACTCTCTGAAAATACTACCTGCCAAAAGTTTTCTCTCGACAACGAAAAACCGATTGCTGCAATATGAAATATGTTCCTAACTGGTTATGTAATGTTCATCCTATTTTACGTATAATACGTTGACGATATTACAATACATGCTTTTATACGTTTAGCCGTTATTTCTCATTAATTCAAAAAAGACAATTTGCGGCCTCCAAAATTACTTTCGAATCCCCACCTACATCCACAGCATACGTAAGTAATATTTATAACGATACCAAACAGACGTTGATGATAATACCTTGCTACAGCGTCCGCATACTGGGGTTTTAGCTCGTAGCTCCCTCTGTGAGATGAGAATGTCGGACGAAACAAATATGCCGGTTAGATAAATTACGTTGTTGCCCGCCGAAAAGAAAAACGTATGTTGTAAATGTCGTTAGTAAACGAAAAACGTCAAGTGGAATGTATATTTGTATACAAAGTGCTGTCCCACGTACATGTAATCAACTTTCTGAGGTTGAAATGAGAAGCAAGAAAAATGGCGTCAAGAAGGTCGACTCCGCAACTTTCACGCAACGCTGTCAACAAATAATAAAAAATTATGTTTGACGCAAGTTAGTTTGTCTTGAAAAAAAGGTAAAGGAGCAATTCTGTAAATCTCTTTCCACGATGGCGCGAACATTGTTACTTATTAGCGTTCACTTCACATTTATCATTTATCATTACCTTCAAGTGAAATATACCAGACGCAACTGTTGCCTAACAATATCTGTGTGAGCGTTGAAGACACAGGATTACATCACTTACATTCGATACATGTAATATAAAATCGCGACCTCATCATCGGCAGCGACCAGTTTGAAACAGGTTTAACTTCTATATTTTAAATGCAGGGTTGTAGGGATTTTTTTTAATTTCATACTCGAGGCACCTGCAGACCTAAGGCCTAAATATCCGGGAATACTGTAAGGCTACAGGGAGATGCAGAGGAAAGGGGGGAAGTCATACGGGCTCTTGCGAGGGGAATATCTATGAATGTGATGTGCACACATTCTGGTCCAGCCTTGTAAATCCGCCGGGTGGTACCTCCACACTCGACAGTCTGAGATAGTCTACCACCTATGGACTATCACAACATCCATAGTCAAGAGAAAAATTCTCTTGGGACGCACAGCTCACGGCGATTGATTAGTAGACTTGTAGCGTCTACCATCACGCCCCACGCTGTGTCTAAATGGGAAATCCATATGTAGGTACACTACCTCTCTAAGATCACTTGTCATTCCACACATATTCCTAATAGGGGTAACTAACTTAGGCGCCATTTCAAGGATGTTATGTAGCTTCACATAACCTTCCATCGTGTGTAGTGTCGAATAGTGCCCGGTAACCATTCGTAAGTCTATACTGGATGCTTATAAATATAATACCCCCTTACCACCCCCATCCCACCCTCAATTTTTACACCGGGGAACAGGAGTTTTTGAAGAATCAAAGAACGAGTTTGTTGCTCATAGTTTCGCCGTCAGTGGATCGAATTTCAAAACCTACAAAGCTTTTCCGTCCCTGGCATAGCAGTGACGTTACCCGAGCTGAACTTTATGAAAGTTATAGAAGACCGAAGATCAGCGGCAGACCGTCAGAGCGACATATCGACTAAAGATAGACAAACAGACTGACGGAAATGAGTTACATAGTTCATAAAATTATAGTTCCATATCTTTTTGAGATAATCCCCATAGTGCTTTCATCCTTTGGCAAGGAAGCATTATCATAGCAAAAAATTTCGTAAATCAGAAGTTTGGTTGTTACAAGACATGTACTTCGCGAAAAACTCATTAATTTCTATCGTCTGTCGGCTAGTCCCTGTACCTTCTACAGCATATGAAGTCTTCTTCAAATATTGATGAAATTTTGACACTATGCCTTGAACAAACATAATATGGGCATACCCAGCCCCGTTTCGATGTTATTTGATTGTTTTGAAGAGACTTAATGTTATACATGTTCGCAGTTAACTTTTTTTACAAGACTTGTCACTCTTTCGTTTTAGCAGCTGTTACTCTACAACAGGTTACTTCTGCGTTATGTACACAAAAATGAAAAACACGTACATTTCATTCAGTCTCTAACATGTGCCAAGTAGGTCGACTCAGTGCATTACATGCCATTGTTTTGATCGTCCTTTCTTGTGTTACAAGTTATATGACATTAGGTTCCGAAATAAGATAAACATAATCTACCTGATAATAATGTAATAATAATAATGTTTATTGGTTAAAATACAAAACGCAATATGAATACTACAAGAAAATATATCTACCAATAAACATGAGATACCAAAAAAAGTATGAACTTGAGCTTGGGCTTAAGATATAATTTAAGCTTGAAATATTTTTAAACACAAAAGATATTATGCTTTTGGTCAAATGAATAATTTGCATAACTTTAGTGATAATAAGATAATAATTTAGACATAGGATTTTTTATGTCTATGAGTTTATGCCTAAATAGTCAGCTTACTTAGAATCCACGATTTTTATTCAATTTTGGTACATTTTTTGGACTGTATATATTTTGAATTTGCTGGAATAATATTATAAAATTTCGGGCCCAAAGATTAAAATGATCGTTGACGTAAAGTTTTGGTTAGACTGGAGATAGTTGCTGATGTGGTTTTGAATCGTGTTTGTTTATTGTGCTATGACGACAGAATTGCAAGAAGCAGAGTCCACCTACTTGACGCCACTTTTTGATTTAAATTTATATGTCAGCGCTTCGTTTTGAGAAATAGAGTATTTCTTCATGTAAGCAAGTTTCTAATGAAAAAAGGTGTAAACTACTAAAATGTGCCTTGAATTGTCTGATGAATCTTGTAGCAGGTGGAGTGAAATTCACATAATATCTTTCAGGAGGATAATCTCAGAATGTTTAGTATATAAAATGCTTGCAACCACCCATCTCATAGAATGGAAGAAAAAAATAGCGCGCATCTGCAGTATCACCCTTGATATGAGCCTATTGAAAAGGCACGCTTACTCACCAAAATCTGCCGTGATGCATTTTTTTCTCCGTATATCCCGCTACGCGGATTTAAAAATGGAGCATAAAGACTGTGTAATACATGCTAAATACCCTTTGCGCCCCTCGTCAAGGTGTGCCCGCTCCGAAATTAACTCGCCCCTATTGTTTTTTTTGTACCGTGTGTGCGCGCGCGCCGAGATTTTTTGCCGTTGTATCACATTCTCTGCATCTTAATTTCCTCTCCCCTAACGCCAGGGAAACTCCCCAATTAGAATAATTAATCCAGCGTGCAGTCGCGAAAAAAATTTTACAAATAAAACCGCCCTCTTACCGCACGATGGTGCCAGAAAAAAATTGTTTGCATTTAATGTTTGGTACGTGAGCCAGAAACACCCTTTGTATAACCGGTTATCGAGGCTTTTAATCAGCTGACGAAAAAAGTTTGGACGACGTTTTGTTTTGGTTTTGTATTATTCTGTTTTAATTAGTTAGGTGGGGTGTCATTGTATCTTTTTTTGCCGAGTCTAATTGTTTCCTTTGTAATTTGATGGTATTTGTTAATAGTAATCGTTTTATCAACCACTTCACACTTATAAAATAATTATTATGTTACTGACTTTAATTGCTTCAGAATATGGAGTTAGGAATTAACCCATTATTCCCCATAAATGTTTTATATCAATCGCTTTTTAGGACACGAGAATATTAGCAGCATGAAAGGAAAAATAAGAATGTGTCTAAATTTTTATGATTACATTAATCAATAGCCGTACAGAAACAAATTTTTGGAAATTATAGTTGCTTAACCGCTTAAACATCCTTCATACCTCAAAAGTTTTTGAGCACACTTAAAATGGACTTATTTCACAAGAATCGTAGACAAATGTTTGTTGAATAATTGATTTCTTAATTTTTTAAGATCCGATGCATAGTAACGGATATAAACGAAAAAAAAACAAACAAGCGAAAACAGGCATTTGAATAACATTATTACATTAATTATTATCTATGTAGGTAATCAATAGCCGTACAGAAACACATTTTGGGATTTTAGTTGCTTAATCGCTTAAACATCCTTCATACCTCAAAATTTTTTGAGGACACCTAAAATGGACTTATTTCACAAGAATCGTAGACAAATGTTTGTTGAATAATTTATTTCTCCATTTTTTAAGATCCGATGCACAGTAACGGATATAAACGAAAAAAAAAACAAACACACGAAAACAGGCATTTGAATAACATTATTACATTAATTATTATCTATGTAATCAATAGCCGTACAGAAACAAATTTTGGGAAATTTTACTTGCTTAACCGCTTAAACATCCTTCATACCTCAAAAGTTTCTGAGCACACCTAAAATGGACTTGTTTCACAAGAATCGTAGACAAATGTTTATTGAATAATTTATTTCTTCATTTTTGAAGATCCGATGCACAGTAACGGATGTAAACGAAAAAAAAAACAAACAAACGGAGACAGGCATTTGAATAACATTATCACTTTAATGATTATCTATGTAATCAATAGCCGTACAGAAACAAATTTTTGGAAATTTTAGTTGCTTAACCGCTTAAACATTCTTCATACCTCAAAAGTTTTTGAGCACACCTAAAATGGACTTATTTCACAAGAATCGTAGACAAATGTTTTTTGAATAATTTATTTCTTCATTTTTTAAGATCCGATGCATAGTAACGGATATAAACGAAAAAAAAAACAAACAAGCGAAAACAGGCATTTGAATAACATTATTACATTAATTATTATCTATGTAATCAATAGCCGTACAGAAACACATTTTGGGATTTTAGTTGCTTAACCACGTAAACATCCTTCACACCTCAAAAGTTTTTGAGGCCACCTAAAATGGACTTATTTCACAAGAATCGTAGACAAATGTTTGTTGAATAATTTATTTCTTCATTTTTTAAGATCCGATGCACAGTAACGGATATAAACGAAAAAAAAAACAAACACACGAAAACAGGCATTTGAATAACATTATTACATTAATTACTATCTATGTAATCAATAGCCGTACAGAAACACATTTTGGGATTTTAGTTGCTTAACCGCTTAAACATCCTTCATACCTCAAAAGTTTTTGAGGACACCTAAAATGGACTTATCTCACAAGAATCGTAGACAAATGTTTGTTGAATAATTTATTTCTTCATTTTTTAAGATCCGATGCATAGTAACGGATATAAACAAAAAAACAAACAAACGGAGACAGGCATTTGAATAACATTATCACTTTAATGATTATCTATGTAATCAATAGCCGTACAGAAACACATTTTTGGAAATTTTAGTTGCTTAACCGCTTAAAGATTCTTCATACCTCAACAGTTTTTGAGCACACCTAAAATGGACTTATTTCACAAGAATCGTAGACAAATGTTTTTTGAATAATTTATTTCCTCATTTTTTAAGATCCGATGCATAGTAACGGATATAAACGAAAAAAAGACAAACAAGCGAAAACAGGCATTTGAATAACATTATTACATTAATTATTATCTATGTAATCAATAGCCGCACAGAAACACATTTTGGGATTTTAGTTGCTTAACCACGTAAACATCCTTCATACCTCAAAAGTTTTTGAGGTCACCTAAAATGGACTTATTTCACAAGAATCGTAGACAAATGTTTGTTGAATAATTTATTTCTTCATTTTTTAAGATCCGATGCATAGTAACGGATATAAACAAAAAAACAAACAAACGGAGACAGGCATTTGAATAACATTATCACTTTAATGATTATCTATGTAATCAATAGCCGTACAGAAACACATTTTTGGAAATTTTAGTTGCTTAACCGCTTAAAGATTCTTCATACCTCAACAGTTTTTGAGCACACCTAAAATGGACTTATTTCACAAGAATCGTAGACAAATGTTTTTTGAATAATTTATTTCCTCATTTTTTAAGATCCGATGCACAGTAACGGATATAAACGAAAAAAAAAAACAAACACACGAAAACAGGTATTTGAATAACATTATTACATTAATTATTATCTATGTAATCAATAGCCGTACAGAAACACATTTTGGGATTTTAGTTGCTTAACCGCTTAAACATCCTTCATACCTCAAAAGGTTTTGAGGACACCTAAAATGGACTTATTTCACAAGAATCGTTGACAAATGTTTGTTGAATAATTTGTTTCTTCATTTTTTAAGATCCGATGCACAGTAACGGATATAAACGAAAAAAAAAAAACAAACACACGAAAACAGGCATTTGAATAACATTGTTACATTGATTATTATCTATGTAATCAATAGCCGTACAGAAACACATTTTGGGATTTTAGTTGCTTAACCACGTAAACATCCTTCATACCTCAAAAGTTTTTGAGGTCACCTAAAATGGACTTATTTCACAAGAATCGTAGACAAATGTTTGTTGAATAATTTATTTCTTCATTTTTTAAGATCCGATGCACAGTAACGGATATAAACGAAAAAAAAAAAACAAACAAACGGAGACAGGCATTTGAATAACATTATCACTTTAATGATTATCTATGTGATCAATAGCCGTACAGAAACAAATTTTGGGCAATTTAACTTGCTTAACCGCTTAAACATCCTTCATACCTCAAAAGTTTTTGAGCACACCTAAAATGGACTTGTTTCACAAGAATCGTAGACAAATGTTTGTTGAATAGTTTATTTCTTCATTTTTTAAGATTCGATGCATAGTAACGGATATAAACGAAAAAAAAAAAAACAAACGGAAACAGGAATTTGAATAACATTATTACATTAATTATTATCTATGTAATCAATAGCCGTACAGAAACACATTTTGAGATTTTAGTTGCTTAACCGCTTAAACATCCTTCATACCTCAAAAGTTTTTGAGCACGCCTAAAATGGACTTATTTCACAAGAATCGTAGACAAATGTTTGTTGAATAATTTATTTCTTCATTTTTTAAGATTCGATGCATAGTAACGGATATAAACGAAAAAAAAACAAACAAACGGAAACAGGAATTTGAATAACATTATTACATTAATTATTATCTATGTAATCAATAGCCATACAGAAACAAATTTTGGGAAATTTTAGTTGCTTAACCGCTTAAACATCCTTCATACCTCAAAAGCTGTTGAGCACACCTAAAATGGACTTGTTTTACAAGAATCGTAGACAAATGTTGAATAATTTATTTCTTCATTGTTTAAGATCCAATGCATAGTAACGGATATAAACGGAAAAAAACAAACAAACGAAAACAGGCATTTGAATAACATTATGTTCGACCGTCTAATTTGCCTGGAAAGTATGGTTTTAATCTCTGATCCCGTTCCAGACCAAAAAGAACCCAACTCCGGTGTTTTTTGCATGGAGAGGGTCATTTGTTATTTTCACGACGATTGCTTTGATTTGACTTAGCTCAACATTTTTTGTTGATGTTAACTTTACAAAGTTAAACTGTTGTTTCTTAGCCATCGTGATTGTCCTTGCTAATGCACATAAATCAAATCACTGATGAAAAGTGATTCTATTCCCATGTCAGTCACGATGATCTGTTTCAAAATTCTTTTGACAAGACATCAGATATGTTTTATCTCTTCAACTGTCGCAAAGCCTCTTGTAAATGATATTGAGTGTAAAATGCTTTACATTTTTTGACTCCGACTTTGATTAAATATTATGCATAGGCTATGTACTATTTCCTTTTTCTGCCTTTAAATCAAATTCAACAAATTGAACCATGAGATATTCATCTCAAGAAAAAAAAGGGATCGGACGAAATAGCCATCAGTACAAGAGGTAGTAGTTGCTTTGTCCTCCATTTTCCCTTTTCCATATTAATCTGCAGGACGAGCAGTGGAGCGGGCTTCTCCTACATCTATCTTTGGATAGCACCCTCGAGCTAGCGTCGCGGCGAACGCGTTGAATGCTTCCATCCAGAAACAACACATACGCTGCTGTTGCTACCCCAACCCCTTCTATATCGCCTTTATTTGGATTCCCGCCGCCTTCTCCATTTTGCTCGCCCGTGTCCGCACTTGTACATTGAAAGCTCCAATCTTAAGAACTGGGAGTTGTCTTCATGCAGTCGTTAATTTGATTTCAAATAGCTTCACGCCTTCTAATTTCCTTTTTCTTTTTCAACAGACACTTGACCTCGGAAAGCTTCAATGTAGAATAACAGAAACGGTTGGTTGTCTATGTACAGTTGTTACTTTGGTTTCTCGCTGTCTTCTCGATTTTCCTAGTCAGTATACACAATTTTGGAAAGCCTCTATCCGAAATATTGGAAGGAGTTGATTTCTTACAAATGTTAATTTGGTTTGCTTCTATCGAGAAACAACACAGTTGTCCCCTCCCTTCCTTCCACGTTCCCGTTCCTTCCGGTTCTTGCAGTCTTCTCCATTTTATCAGTTAGTAGACACAATTTTGGAAAACCTTGATCCAGAATAATGGGAAGAGTTGTTTTTGTACAAATGTTAATTTGGTTCGGAATGCCTCCATTCAGAAACAATACATACGCTATTAGTTGCCCCCCCTCTTTTTACCTCCTCGTTTACTTTCGGTTTTCGTTGTCTGCTTCATTTTTCTTCTGATTCCCGCGATCTTCGATTTTGTTAGCACGTACTATGTCTTGATCTTGAAAAGTATCATTCAAGATAATGGAAAACATTCTTCCTGCACATTTTTGTGCTTTGATCTTCATGTGTATAAATCTTGATTGCGTTAAGCGTGCGTAGATGTTCAGCATAAATGTTAGTGGTGGACAAGGATATGGATACATGCGATATACAGTATCACCAGACTTATATCAGTTCATAAGTAGCTAGAAGAGGATCATATGAAAACATTTACGAATGTGCTCATAGATTTGACAGCTTGAGATATAGTGCTAGTTGTTTGATTTGCTGCATATTAGCATCGTATTTATTTCTGTTTTTAGATAGTTCACTGGCACATTCAGAGGGGATTTGAGGCTCAAGTCTCCTCGAAGACCATGGCCTAATACGTTTTTCTTTATGTCATACAGCATAAAGTAGTAAGTAGTAAACAAGCAAACGATCTCGTCCTACCTTGTCAAGAATTTGGTTGGTACACATTCCATGAAATAACCTTTTGGCGAAGAGTTTCCATTTATAAGGATAAAGTACGGGTCTGGATACATTGGTGCAGCGGATTTTACAGTTTTTAGTCGTTTTCGGCCATATTTATATAACCTCGGAGTGACGTAAAATTGACAAGTTGACAGTTTGTTCTTCCTGATCCATACTACATAAGAAATGACTATACAGAGTGTCATGACCCGCAAAAAGAGGAAGGAAGAAGAAGAACAACAAGAAAAGCCCGAGAATGAAAAAAACTGCATCACAGATGAAGAAAATCGACCTGATTCGACTAATGTAAAAAAGATATTAGAAGAGAATCGATCCCTGAAGAAAACACTAGCAGAAAAGGACGAAATAATTCGTCAGCTCAATAACGAAAATTTAAAACTAAAAGAGCAGCAACTGTCAATAACCGCAAGTATTACTGAGAAGGATGCCATAGCATCAGCATTAAATAGAATTAATATGAGACTCGACGAAGTTGAGAAAAACCAATTAGTAAAAGAAAATTCATACGCACAAATCTTAAAACAAACGACACCTGTTACTAAAAGGCAATCACTGAAATGCATCACAGTTATTCCAAAAGAAAAACAATCTTGCGATAATACGAGAAGAGAATTGAGTAAGAGAATAAATCTTTCATCTCTGAACATTCAAATAGAAAGTGTGAGAAACTCAAAAAATGGCGGAATTGATATAAAAATTGATGAATCAAACCATAATAAACTGAAAGATGAACTTCAAAATAAATTGAATGAAAAATACCAAGTTAGTGAGCCGAAAATGTTAAATCCAAAAATTGAAATAATAAATTATAAAAGTAGTGAGAAACCGAATGAAAAGCAAATTGAAGAAGATCTTATACATCAGAATTATATGATTCAGAGTGGAGACATACAAGTAAAGTTTATCAAATATTTTCCATCAAGAAACAATTACACTATCTACGCGGAAACTTCTGGAAAGCTATTCAAAAAAATCTTCGAAGACAATAATAGAAGAATACTTCTGGAATGGCAATGTTTGACAGTATATCAAAATAACGACATTTCTCAGTGTAGAAAATGCTACCGTTTTAATCATACAGAAAAGAATTGCAGGAATGAGAAGATATGTGCCAACTGTGGCAACGATCACGAAGAAGAAAATTGTAAGCATGTATCAATAGAATGCTGCAACTGTAGATATGGAAATGAAAAATATAAAAAAAATTATAATATTAACCACTCACCTACCGACAAAAACTGCCCATCGTACAAATATTATCAGGAACAACAAAACTTAAGGATACTTTTTTAAAATTCAAGTTCATCTTTTACTACTCCTATCTCTAAAGAGGACCTAAAAATGTCAGTAAATAAATACATTAATGATTTCCAAATTCCAAGTATTGCAACAAATATAGCACAAAACGTCGATGAACTTAATTTATGTACACAAAATTCTGATGCAAAATTTCGAATTTTTAATATGAACATAAGGAGTATAAAACACAACATTGATCACTTAAAAATACTACTCGACCAAATATGGTACAATTTTGATCTAATAGTTTTAACTGAAACGTGGCAAGTGGCTGATATTTCTTGCTTCAATCAGCAGGGATATGACACGCTGTATAACTTTGGCACTTATAACCAAAACGATGGGGTGATAGTTTTTGTAAGAAATAAACTGCAATATAATCATGATACATTCACTTTCACCGATGGAATCAAAATTTTAAACATAATGATCCAAATTAACTATAACAAAATTGAGGTATCTGCAATTTATCGTCCGCCATGTTCAGAACCCCACGAGTTTTTAAAGAATATCGAACTTTTTTTTCAAAATCAAAATAAAGTTCATTTAATGCAACATATTTTCTTGGGAGATGTCAATATAAATATTTTGGAGGATGATCCCATCACAAATGAATACTTGAATATCCTATCAAGTAACGGATTTCTGTCCTATATAAACCTACCTACAAGGTTCATCAGTGGCACATGTATAGATCACTGCTTTGTGAAAGACCTATCCAACAAAATTACTTGTATACCAATAATCCTAGAAAGCGATATTACTGACCACTTCTCCACTATTTCACTGATATCTTCAAATGAAAAACGTTCTAACATCCTTACCGTTAGTAACAACCAGGAAAATTACAAATTTTTTGTCGACAATTCAAAACTAATATCAAATGTCAAACAAGAATCCTGGGAACAATTATACTCTATAAATAATATAGACAAAGCAACGGGACTGTTCATAGAGAAAATAAAAAAAATAATAGATATTAGTACCAATAAAGTAATAATTAGTCACAAAGAGAAAAGCAGAAATGCCTGGATTACCAAAGGATTAATAACATCGGCAATAGAAAAAGAAAGACTATATAATGTAATGAAACTAACGCCAACTACAGAGAATACCAGCTGCTACAACCAATATAAAAATAAATTTATAGGGCTTGTAAGGCAAACCAAACGAAAACATTACCTAAATAAATTGAATAATAACTTAAATGATCCTAAGCGGCTTTGGACAACTGTTGATGAGATTACTGGGAAAACAAAAGTTAAAGAGTGTGTCACTGAGTTAAATACAACATCGGGAACAGTATTAAAAAATACTCAACAGATATGCGATGAATTTGTACAATTCTTTACTGACATAGGCGAAAATTTAGCAACTAATATACAAGCAAATGTACAAAATACTCAGCCTCCAAAAAGAACTTTGAACTCATTTATTTTGAATAAAGTCGAGCAATGTGAAGTATACACCACTGTTATGTCCTTAAAAAATCGGAAAAGTCCTGGGTTCGATGGTATTAAAAGCGAGCATTTCAAAATTATAGCCGAGGACATAACAGAACCACTAACTTACCTAATCAACAAATGCTTTGAATCTGGCATATATCCCTCAATTTTAAAAAAAGGTAATATAATACCGATACATAAATCAGGAACAAAAATAGATGTTAACAACTATAGACCAATATCAATAATATCCAGTGTAGCAAAGGTTTTTGAAAAAGTTTTATCTACTAGAATGATTCGATACCTCACAAGATTCAAAATTTTAAGTGAAAATCAATATGGATTTACAGAAGGGAAGGCTACATCAGACGCAATAACTAAAATTGTAAATCAAATACATCAAAATATTGATAACAGAATCCCTTTAATCTGCATTTTTGTTGATTTAAAGAAAGCTTTCGACACAGTTAATCACAAATTATTATTAGAAGCATTGGAGAGAATTGGTTTCAGAGGAAACGCGTACTCACTGATCGAAAGTTATTTGTCAAATCGCCCACAATCTGTGCAGATATCAGGATCATTTAGTAAAGAAATGTATATTAAGTGTGGTGTCCCACAAGGAACTGTCTTAGGTCCGCTGTTATTCAATATATATTTAAATGATATTTTCCAAATTAATTGTGTTGGCAAAATAACTAGTTTTGCAGATGATACTGCAATATTATATGAAGGCACTGACTGGTCTGATCTGAAAAATGTAATTGAAAATGATTTTATCAAAATTATTCGGTGGTTTAACAGTAGAAAATTAAGCATTAACTACTCTAAAACACATTTTTTACTATTTGGATCTTATGCTAGACATCTGCCAAATTACACAAATTTCTCCTTCAATATCAATGATCAAAAAATGCAAATTAATAGAGTGCCCAACATAAAATACCTTGGAGTGGTCTTGGATCCTCACTTACGATGGGACATCCATGTCAATTATATTTTAAAGAAAGTTAGATTTGTATCCTACAAAATTAAATACCTTGGGAATATATTGACAGAAAAATATCTTCGAACATTATACCATGCACTGATTGAGCCTCATCTCACATATGGTATATTGTCATGGGGAGCTGCATGTTCCTCACATATCTATAATTTAGATGTTTTTCAAAAAAGTATTCTAAAAATGATATTTAAAAAACCGAAACTTTATCCCACTGAAAAATTATACGCAGATGTTCGAATGTATGATATAAGACAGCTTTATTTCTTACACAGTATCACTCACTACCATAAATTTGTGAACACCGACCAAAAAATTAAACATAATCATTATACCAGGTACAAAATTCGTGGCACAGTAGTTCCTCAACCGCATAAATCTATAATGCAGCGATCATATCTCTATTTAGCGCCTAAATTTTATGAAATTATACCTAAAGACTTAAAAGATTTACGTTTCGGAAATTGTTTCAAAAGAAATTTAAAAAAGTGGCTACATTCTATATCTAGGACTGAAATTCATAAACTCATAAATACGAACATCAACTAAATACTACTACTGTAGCTAATTTTTGTCCTTTTTTGTCATTTGCATTCTAAAGTTTCAACTTAAATTTATTGGTCCATGTACAGGCGATGCCTTCTATTGGGCCTGTTTTGATTTTATATTTATTTGCTCATATTGTTTGTTATCTTTGTACATTGAGTGAATAAACTAGTAAAGAAAAACTAACCATAAGAGAAAACAAACTTTTGGGATAATATAATGTTATCAAGTGTATGGACCTTCATTACAAGTTTTGGTACAAGAAAGTCGAAAAACAGCTTGAAATAATTAAAAAAATTGTTGGATAAAATGCGGTTTGATTGTCTCTAGTGGACAAAATGCAATTTGAATGTCACTGTCAAGTTAACAAAAATAAAAAATCGTGTTTTATTAAAAAAAAAGGTTTATATTGAGACATTCTCACATTCTCATGAAACAAAACAAAACTTGTAAGTATTATAATAATATTAGTACTAAACGATTTTGTTTTTAAATAAATTCATTATAATCATTCTCAGCGCATCCTCAAGTTTCTTTGCCATTTTCGTGCTCTTCATCATTACAGTTTGCCACAGTTTTCTCAAATATTTCAGCCATCCATTTCAGCTCCGTCACCAGACAATGTAACGAGTAGGTGTTTTAGTCTATCAAGCTTTTTCTGCTTTATTTCATGTCCAAGTCATACTTCGGGAAGTTCGATTTGATCTAACCACTTTTTAGGTTTCAATAAAGAAATTATTTTGCTGGATCATCCGTTCGATACAGCAATTCAGATTTCACCACAACGCCTGAGGGCTTTCCTCGTTTGATGATTATGCATTCAAATTGACCTAATTCCTAGGACTTTTTTCAAACAGATTGAAGCTTGTTTTATATTTACCAATGACCAATCAGTTCCAAGTTTTCTGATTTCACCTTCTTGTTTGTAAAGTTCCAAATATTTTTCAGGTATTTTTATCACCGCGTGCCATCTTAAAATCTTCTCCACCCTCCCAACAATTCTATCTGCTGGAAGATAAGAGTGTCCTCGCACTGAGAAGATAACTTCTATTTTTTTAATCGTTTGTGGAGTTAAGCTGTATAACCATAACATTAGCATGTGGATGGTAAAGCTATTTTTATTTTGCCCCCCGCATCCATCAGAGAAGAGCCGAACAGTGTCTATATCGGGGCAAAATTGGTCTTTTTAAAAAAATCAAGCAGGGCTGAAGATCTGAAGATATTTCTGTCGCTCCCCTACCATCCATTAATAAAAAACTGAGTGGACTTAAATCAGTTTCTTTGTCTAGGTATTATTTCTCCCCTAATAACACGGGGACTAAATGCATTTCGACTGTTCAAATGTCCATAAAGAGTTAACATTTCATCATAGGAATGCAGCGCCACCTCTATCTCAAATATTGAAAATTTTGACATAATGCATTTTGCAAGTCTTCTCCTTATATATTTTGTGAAATGGGCGAGTCGAGATGTCTTTGACCCCACTCCGCTCTTCATTTGTCAAAAATATTAGCTCTCAGAAGCACTGATGCAACAGATGCAGCCACCTCCCCTATTGCTCAATTTCCAATCGCTGTTACCTTCACCATCCCCCGAGACGGGTACATCTTCCTGCACCTGAATTTGGAGCCCCCCAGAAGCTTTCCCTAGATACACCAGTGACTTAGCTAGTTTTAAAATTATAGCTGGAAGCTATGAAGTTTACAATGATTATAACGTGCTATCAATGAATTATGCAGCAAAGTGTAACGTTTTGTAGGGATCCTTCTTTGCCTCAGATATCAACCAACATCTTATCACTTGCTATGACGACATCGCTTTCAATTTAAGTTCGCATCTAAAACAGCGGCTGTTCGAGAGCAATATTGATTATTTCTTTTTCTGCATTTATGCCAGCATCATACTCAATACTCATTCAAGCATCTGCTTAGCTAGTTGTAAACGTAGTTTTCTAAGTGCGGCCAGAGACATTCGGAATTAATTTGTGCAACATTGTGTGAGAATACATAAGACCTACTTCCTGAAATTGACCATCCTTGAATGAATAAACCTGAAGTAAGATGAACGACATCCAAGAAACATCACAGTGCGTCGTTTTCCCGTCGACCATTTTCCCTTTTCCATATTAATCGCATGGAGGACGACGATATCCGAGCGCTCTCGGCGTCCCTGCTCCTGTCCTCTGTCCCTGCCTCTGTCCCCATATATCTTGGAATAACACCCCCGGGCGCGGGCACCCGGGTACCGAAGAACTACACATACTCACCCTCCATTCTCCCCCTTTGCCCCTCTGGCACTCCCGCGGCCCCGCTCGCATAATTTATGCCGCAGTTCGCTGCCGGATGAGGACGGTGTGCTGCGACCTAAAATATACTGCTTGATGTCGAAGATTAGAAGCAAAGCCGCGTCCAGTATATTCGCTTGGTGCTTATCAACGCCTGTCCAAGTTTCGCACCCTAAATATAAGAAAGAAAGTTGTTCCACCTATAGTCTATTTATCCAAGAAAGACATTGAACCAAAACAATAACCAGCATGTGTTTACTGCGTGTTCAGCATGATGCTATATTTCAAGAAACGGGGAGCATAACTGTTATTGGGCAGAAACGGTCGAGCGCGGATAAACGATCAATGCCAAACCAGGAAGGTGGAGTGGGAGGGGACATGGCGGTGAATGCAGCCTCGCTGGCGTTCTGGAGTCTGATCATCTGAAGTATGCCTGAATACGTTTGGGCTTAAAATCTTGAAATGGATTTGAAGGTCGTTGCCAAGGATACACCTGAACTCAAAATTGCCCGCAATTTGTATTTCAGGAATTGAAAATAGATGATTAACGTTGAAAATTCTTCAAATGACTTTGATGATCATATTAAAATAAAAGTTTCCTGCTCTTTCCATTTCCGGTCTCAAAAATAGGGGTTTCCATTAAAGAAAACTGTGTTCTCCTTCAAATGGAATCAAAGATCTAAGGCCTTTTCCAAGATCACCACTTCATGTATCTTTTTCAACGTTTTAACTTTGTTATATAACCTTTTTATTTGAGAAAAGTATTTTTAGAGATGTTTTGTCCTTTCCTCAACAACTTCAAAAACTCATAAAGCTCATAGTCAAGGTCATGATCTAAATCACCAGTGAATTTATCTTTTCAAACCATACAACGTTGTCTAACAACATTTTTTTCTAGCAATCGTATTGTTTCGAGATATTTTGATCTATCCATGCCCATAGCATATCCTTTTACCACAGCTTAGATAACAATCAACTATGAAACTCTCCTGTCATCGTCACCATTTCAGCGGAGAAAATCGCATGTAAATTCCCCCAGTACAACGGTGAAAGAGGTTTAGTCTTCAGCAGTAGCCGGTGTTGCCACGTATCCTGCCAGCGGCTGCAGATATTCTTTGCAATCGTAAACATTATAATATTCCGATATTATCTACTCGTAGTGTTGTTTCTGTGAACCAATAATAAAGGGATTATGTTTGTCAAAAAAAAGAACGAAGCATCGATGACTACTTATTTATGGAAAAAGCTTTAAAATAGATTTGTATTGGTGGAAGTATTTAAAAAAAAATAGAGAAATGTTTACCTTTGTAATGCATTCTCAATTCATTGCATTTTCAATGTTAACATTGTTAAAAACACCAGGCAAACACCAAGTTCACTGAATCAGAAATGTGAGTGTTTTTGGTGCAAAAAAAATCGAGAGCAAACTATCATACCAGCAAAATGACGCAATCAAACTTGACACTTCTGACTTCTCAGCTAGGATGCTTCTACACAAAGGGCGAGTTCTTAATGTGATATTTTACATACCCAGAAACGTGAGTTATAAAAATTGTGGGTAACTTTACCCTCCACACTTAAAGCATACATGTTTGTTGTTTACATTGAAAATGCAATGGATTGAGAATATCGCAGCAGCAAAAGTAAATATTTTTCCGTTTACCTCCACCAGTACAAATTTATTTTAAAGCTTTTCCATAAATAAATAGTCATCGATACTTCGTCGGTCCTTTTTGGACAGACATACCTACTCCTTTTTATTATTGGTTCACACAAACTACACCAGATAATATCGGAATATTATAATTTTCACGATTGCAAAGAATATCTGCAGCCGCTGGCAGGATACGTGGCAAAACCCGGTGCTGCTGAATACTAAAAGCGTTGTACTAGGTACTAGGGGAATTTACATGCGATTTTCTCCGCCGAAATGGCGGCCGTTTCTGAAAAGGACAGGAGAGTTTCATAGCCGATTGTTGTCTAAGCTGTGCTTTTACGTCTCTCCATATTGTGGTTAAGACGTGATGCAGACAGACTGGACGAAAATTCACATTTATATAGAGGGTGAGTTTTTATATAACCCCGTTAGTACGCATGCTATCTAATAAAAGTTGAGTACAAAAATTGTAGCTAACAGTATGCTCCTCACTTGGATTACACTTTCATCTCTACAGTGTGATTTATAACTACGTGGTGTCCCAAGCTTACCTTTTTTTTGCGGATTTGGATAGGTCCTTTCAGATAAAGCAATCTCGAAAACTATTAATTTTAGGGAAAAGTCCATAAAAACCTTTTTTTTCTGAACGAAGAATATACAACTGTGTGGTCCTTTTGTAAAAATAATAATAAGCAAAAAATCTGAATTAGAATATTCTCCTAGCAGATGCAAATACCTGGAGTATAATATAAGTTTTGTTCAAGTATAAAGAACTCGCATTCTCTTTACTCAGCTTCGAGCAACCAAAATATTCTTTCCACCGCGTCCATTTTCTCTGTCGCGCAGCTTATGGCCCCGGTCCTCCTCAACGCTGGGTGACGGTGAGTTTTAATAATATTTAGTTCCGATCCGAGTCGGCTGGGCGCGGGAGGGAGAGACTGAATTGGGCTAGCAGGGGAAGGAGGTAGGTTTCTCAACCGGCCCTCATTAGACGCGCGACGTCGCAGACGCCTGTGACGTCACACGCAGGGGTGGTGCGCGCGCATTTGCCGAAACGCCTACAATCGCAGTCTGAGGGGTGA
Organism: Acanthoscelides obtectus; assembly: GCA_963669975.1. Classification (NCBI taxonomy): domain Eukaryota; kingdom Metazoa; phylum Arthropoda; class Insecta; order Coleoptera; family Chrysomelidae; genus Acanthoscelides; species Acanthoscelides obtectus. The sequence goes on along the minus strand of CAVLJG010000008.1, from coordinate 56,531,069 downwards.
CGTTGAGAGGAATGGGACAACAGCCGGGCGTAATTAGCTATTTCGATTTTCCTCCAAGGATTTATTGAATATGGGAGGTAAATGATGAAAGTAATGTGAAATAATAATTAGTATAATGTGAATTTGTATAAATTTTTTTAGTTTTGAATATAATGTACTTTCATCTTTATTTCATACGATGAAGATGACGGAAGACCCCTACGTACCCGGCTCATAACTGCTCGCCATCCCGTGCAATGTGCATAGATAGATGTCGCATATGGGCTCACACAGGAATTTTTCTCAGGGTAGGGGGGTGATTATCACCAGAAGATAATTTTCTGTAGAACTATATATATAGAACTATTCGTGGAATTATTTCTAGCAGGCTGTGACTTTTTAGGAGCTGCTAGAGTTAGACATTTCCACTTTCCGGCACAAAATGCATTGTGGGTTCGAGATTATGCGTAAAGGATAGTGTTTTTTAGTGTTTTTCCGATGGTGATTTTTCGCCAAAAGGTTTGATTGCGGTAAAACGCAGCTACTTTGTAAGAATTTGTCTATTTTAATAATATTTACACTGCTGCAGTACTTTTTAGTGCATTTCGGTGGGTTTGGTCAACATTTGTAGTGAACTGTCGTAAAATTAAAAATATGTTTTTTGTAATTATAAGCGACCTAGAACCATGGATAGCATTGATTTTTATATTCTTACGTCTTTTGTTTTGATGAGTAGCTTAGTGAAACTGGGAGGAATCTAACCGCAAAACTTGAAAAGCTGCAAAAAATCAGTACCACTTAACATTATATTTCAAGGTTAATCGATCTAGAGTATATTCAGATAAGAGATAGACCGGATGTAAACAAAAGGTTCGGGTGATTTTCACGCTAACGCCGCCGTCTCGACGTAAAACAGGAGCCCTCATTGGTCAATTCGCAATTAAATGCCTATGCCGAGCGGCAGAGCAGTCGTATCAAGGCAGAGTCGCATTCAGGTTCAGACGTGTTACGTATGTCGTGTGCATCATTGCAATTTGATATTTCTTTGGACGTTTTCGTTTGTTATCTTATTAAGTTGTTGAGTTTGTCGTTGTTATTGTTATACCTTGTTATAATTATAGGCTAATTTAAATGCCATTTTGAGATTATATTCGACTGTATTTCACAAACATCAGACGGCATCCGAAGCTGGAAATCGAAGCGAAAATTTTGAAACCCTTATGTATATTTACATCATTATATATTTCTTACATTCAAAACAACCTAATTAAGTCTCTGAATAAAACTAATTTAGCGTCTCCGTTCGGAGAAAATGTATGCAAAGAAGAAGACGGCTGAATATCCTCGAGAGTTTCTAAATTAATAAAAGCGAAAAGCGGACGGACGTCCTTTCCGCCTCCCACCCTACTTTTAATTGGATATTGGAGAAATTGCTTTATGTCGCTCGAAGTAGATGAAAAATGTTTTTAAATTAAGTCAAAATAGGATACGGAATTAAGAAGCAGGGCACAGACTAGCACGTGAATGTTGACGCAGAGTAGTGCAACATGCCAAATGTAATGTCAGCAATCTTTAAATAATGTTTTCAAAAGCTCCTCCTCGTTTCTGTTCAGAACTAATTAATTGTTTTACCGAATATTCGAAACCCTTTTGAGTTTCTGTTTTTAATGACGCTCCTTTTGATTAAACCCAGACAACCTGAAATGATATAAAAGCCTACATTTCATTCCTCTATCTTTTTTACTTTATTTCTGCAAACAGGGGAAGCTTGGAAACTTGAACGCTGCTCTATATATGAAAATACAGAGGTCTGCATAGCTTTCAGTAAAATTTAGAAAATTGACAAAAAACTCTCCCAAAAGGAGCTGGACCTTAAAATTTTTATAGTCAATACAGAATTTCGAAAACGGTTTCCTTCTGGTGTAACTATTTTTTTAACTCTTTGCGAACAAATTCATGTCTTACTCAGTTTTTTAAATATCTCAATAAAAATACAGCTTCAGTCAATGTTTTGGAATATTTCTTCGCGATAACGCTTATATCTAAATGTAGTTTCACTGAACAGGAGTTCACTATCCCAACGACTCGAAACATGGTATTCTGTTCTTAAACGTTTGACATTTTCATTTAAGTTTATTTTTACTTACACATGATCGCAAAGAACACACCAGGTAAGCATAAAATACTTAATCAAAAGTAGTCTAGTTTCAAGATAGTTCCGTTATTGTATGTGTCGTAAGGGTATGCCACAACTATCCTATTTGCAACTCAGGGTCAAACCTTAAAAAAGACCTTTTACAATTTCTAAAGCAGAACGTAATCTTAAAATATTTTGAAACGTGAGATGAGGTACATTGTTGGTAAATATGCAAAACTACTGTAAATACAAAATATTCTTGTACTCCTTTCTCGGAATACTCTCCGATATTCTCTGGTCCAACCTATTTCCATTTTACCACATGAAAAATGTACACAATGGTCCTACATGCTATAAGCGTATTCTAAACGGTTTCTTCTCCGTTCGCTCCGCATACTTCCTCGCGATATTGATTAACGCCCTCCTTTATATGCTTTCCTTAAAATTCCATTCCAGCCTTTATTGCGCCATCCGTAAAAGTCACTGGCAAAACTTCCCCGGAATCATGAGCGGAACACTTTTTCAAACAGGGGACTTTATTTTTATGAAGCATCTGAAAGCTTTGTAAGCTACCAAAATATCTGCAAGCTTTAACGTCCTGGTAGAGGTGATAGCTAAGGAACATTACGGGATGGAGAGCTGGCCATAGCACAAGCAGTATGTCTCAATCGTCGAGGTACTTTACCTGGAAAAAGGTGCGACTTGAAACGCAAAGAATGATAAAGTTCAAAAGTGTTGATATACCAAAGGGTGTGCCATCAGTTGTTTTTTTAAGTTGGTATAGTTTTAACAGTAGGTAACACTTCCATGCTCAACATATTGACATATATTTGTGTCAAACTTCCGCTGTGAGCAATGGATCGTTTTAATCTCGAACAAAGGTGGGAAATATTGAAAAACTATTTTCAAAATGAGTGCTGTGCTGCAGAAACTTTGCTAAAATTGAGAAGACTATTTGAATGAAGTTTCGCGTCTGGTATACGAAAATTCGTGAAACTGGTCTGCTTGTGAATAACAGAAGGTATGGGCGTGTTCGATCCGTACGTACAGCCAAAAACATGGCTGCTGTTGCCCAGAGTGTGCGTGAAAACGAAAGAATATCAACTCGTAACAGATCACAACAAGTGGCCATCAGTCGCACTTCTGTGCGGCGAATACTGCATAACGACCTGGGATTATTTCCTTACAATGTGTAACTTGTGCAAGAGTTGAAACAAAATGACCATCCGCTTCGATATCGTTTCTCTGTGTGGGCTCTAAATCAATTGGAAACTGACGTCAATTTTGGTCGCCAAATCATGTTTTCGGACGAAGCCCATTTCCATCTGGGAGGTTACGTTAACAAGCAGAACTGTAGGATATGGGCTTCTGAAAATCCACATGTCGTCATAGAAAAACCAATGCATCCAAAAAATTTACTGTTTGGTGTGGCTTTTGGAGTGGTGGGATTATTTGTCCCTACTTTTTTCAAGATGAAGATGGTAACAGCGTGACGGTAACCGGGGAACGCTATAGAGACATGTTGAGGAGTTTTTGTGGCCACTATTAGACGACATGCACTTGCACAATGTCTGATACCAGCTGGATGGCGCAACATGCCACACCAGCCGTGAAACAATCGATCTTTCACACACTAAGTTCGGTCATCGTGTTATCAGCCGTTTTTGAGACTTTCATTGGCCAGGCCGCAGCTGTGATTTGACGCCCATGGATTACTTCCTATGGGGTACTGTCAAGGACCGCTGTTACACTAACGATCCTCAAACAATTGATGAAAGGAAAATATCCGACGAGCTATTGATAAAATAGATCCACAAACTATCGAAAATGTGCTTCAAAATTCGGTTAAGAGGATGGACTACTGCCGAGCCTGCCGCGTCAGCCATTTAACTGAAATTGTTTTTCATAAATAATCGGAAGGTGTATTCTTTTGATTAAAGTATCGTGTGTTGCATATTATTGAAGAGTGTAGTTTTAGTACCACTTTAAAAAAGAAACCAACGGATGGCCCACTCTTTAGTTTCAAAAAAGCACGTTTCCGGGTTGAAATGTCATTCAAATAAAAAATTATCTGCCGTGGCATGCTTCCCTCTCTTGAAAAGTTCCATCCTATGGCCTCCCAGAAAAGCTTTACAGATGGGTTGCTGACTTTCTCTGTAGTCGCAAGATATCCGTCGTAGTTGTCGGTGAGCTGGAGAAAACAAGACTATCAGCGACTTCATCTCTGGCTAGAGAGCTGCAGGTTATCACTGCTTGGGGACGCAAAATTTTGTACAGTTTAATGGTTCCAAAATACAGTACTGTACCTTGACGCGTCCTAGCGCTCATCCGGTTTCGATGGATGGCCGAGTTCTATCAAAGAGCCATTGAGTTCGACTGGTCGGAGTAAAGATCACCGAGGATCTGACACGAACATATCTCGTCAGTAGCGGCAGCTGCTGGAAATAAGCTAGGCTATTTGTTTAGGGCTGAGAAATATTTTTCTCCACATGACTTCGACACTCTGTACAAGGCCCAGGTAAGACCTTGCTCATCAGAGCTCTCCTCTATGATGTTGCCGCGGTATATACATGCCAGACAGATACCCGAATGACTTCACATCCTAACCGTGTCGAATTTCGTACATTCAGAACTGGCCGATACGACCACTCCTTTATATCTAGGGTGTCGAGATTGTAAAACAATCTACATGGGGAGGCTTTTCCCAGTTGTACTAACCTTAGGTAGGTCAAAAATCGGATTAACAAAGCTTTTTTTAATTCCTCATAGCAGCTTCGGTACCCCGGCAGGCTTTGCTTGCGCGGCTACTTCGGTGTATAAAAAAATAAAATCGCAAAAAATCTTGTCATGCGAACATTAAGCTTCAACTGAAGACCAGCTCTTTAGACCGAATTTTTTCTGCATCGTTAGCGAAGAACTACCGATGTAATCTATTTACGTATTATCATCTTTGAGTCAGTTAGATTTCGTTAGACTCAATTTTAAATGACCGCTAATGGATTAATTTCCCTGCTTTTATAATCGCGAAAATGAGACATATTTTTGGATATAACATGACATCCAGTGACGGCTAGGCTAGAGGCAAAAAACGGAAAAACAAAGTTCGCTCAAACTTTGTCGTTTAACATTTTATATTCATTTTTAGAAAAATCTTTGGAGGGGTAGAGGATTGGAGGTTGGGACTTATAAATATTGCATCCTTGGAATCAGCCAATGACGTTCCGTTATTAATAAGCGGCTGATGTCAGTAATACTACGTATCTATTAAATAAAACAGTTGTACACAGTGTTTGAGAAGTTAATAGTACCTCATTTGTTTGCGGTAGTATATTTATATATACGCTTGCAACCCTGGCGCGTTTCGGTGGCAGGGCAACTTTACTCATGTGCACATAGCCCCTTCTACGCCTGACCGCTGACTGATCACCGCTGGCGCTGGCGTATAGCTAACTGACATGGTCAGGAACGTTTCCAGACAGTCAATTCCATATCTAGGTGAGGGAAGAAACTTCTAGATCGCGGCGTTATCAAATGAACTATAGATTAATTGGATTGACCTGTTTAACTGACTTGATCCATTTAATTTTTTGTCATACATGCTCAAAGCTAAGTTCTTCCTCAGCTGGGCCAATTTGTGACTTTATGAACTGATGACAGTGTTGCGTGGAAGTGCAGAGTTAACCTACTTGATCCCAACTCTTAACAACTGATTCATATCGAGCTCAAGATTCTCCATGAAGGCGAATTTTCATACACGACGTAAAGTGGGCATAAGTGGTTCAACCAATATGAATCAATATGAAAAGCACAAGCACAAGGACGCTCCAAATACTTGCATACATTTTTTATAAACGTTCTGGAATACCGAAAAGCAATTAGTCGGACCTCAAATGGTATCTGCTATTTTTGACAGCGGATTCGAGTCAAGCTTGAGATTCTACATCAGAGTGTATATTCAAGGTAAAAATAAATATGATCCCACTTATACGAGTATGCTGTTCTTGGGTTTATCGCTCATATCTTCCACTGAACAGGGATTCTAACAATAACTATCACGTCTTGTTCAAAAATCACTGTGTTATAAAATTACGTACCTGCTGTAATGCAGGTATGCTCTTCAAGTCATGCTAGCAAAACGCGATTGCAGAAGCTGTGCCGTTGTGTTATTCTTCTATAGGTGGCGCCTGCTGTGTGTGGGATATTCAAGCTGCAAGCTACAGATTCGGGTGGTCTATCTTCAAAGTGGTTTGATAAAGTTTCAAGGACATTGTATTGAACATTTATTTATTTGATGGGCTACTTGATTCCTTTTTAATACACATAAACACTGAATATTTAGGTTTTCAATTACTCCTTTGTCCTTGGGCTTTCTGTGGTGACCGCTACTGCTGCAAGTAGTGCTGTATGCAGAATAACAACACCCCATTCAAGCGTGTGTAAGTGTGTGTGTGTGTGTGTCTAGATTTGACTCCCATGCTGTACCAATAATCGAGAGAAATGGCCCGAATTTTGTATGAAAGAGGAAAAAAGGTTCTTTAGTAGTCGGCCCCCCACTATGCCATTCCAATATGAGAGGGGAGACAGCGTGGTTTGTTACGAGGGTAGATTCGACAATTCGTGGGTCACATACCAAACTGCATTTTTTTTAATAAACAAGGTGATTAAGAAAATAATCTATTATACGAGTATATCGACCCTATCTTGTCCCCTCATTGAAATCCAGGGTGTTGACGTTAATGAGGGATGTCTTTTAAGTTTTGCATATAGAAACATAGTAGGCCGCGCGGATCGAACGTCAGTACTGAATCTTAACCTCACTCTTTAGTACACGTAAATTCAAAGTTTCACAACAATACGTGCAGTGTTCTAACTACAGTGAATTTTTAAGTGTCACCAACTCATTAGAAAAATGGAACTCAACCGAGAACATTTTCGCGCCATAATTTATCACAACTTTCAGAGACAATTATCGCAACAAGAATGCCTTGCTGAGTTACTGTCTGTTTTCGGCAACGAAGCGGCACATCAGTCGACAATTTCCCGTTGGTATGGAAAATTCAAACGTGGACGGGTGAGTCTAACGATCCTAGGGTGTGTGCACCAAAAACGGCATTCACCCAAGAAAACGTCGATGCTGTGCGCAAACTCATCATTGAAGATAGACATGTGACATATCGCGAGATTGAAGCGTCCTTGAAGATCTCAAAGACCCCAATTCAAAAAATTTTAGATGAAGAATTAGGAGTAAGAAAATTAGTTTCTCGTTGGATACCCCACCTGTTGACTGAAGAGCAGAAAGCAGCCAGGGTTAATTGGTGTCAAAAACACTTGATCGTTTCAATTCCAGAAACTCAAAAAATGTGTACAGCATTGTTAGTGGTGATGAATCGTGGATTTACTGTTAGGAACCAGAAAATAAACGACAGGCCGCTGTTTGGGTGTTCCAAGGGGAGAAAATCCAACAAAAGTCACCCGTTCTCAAAGTGTTTCGAAAAAGATGGTCGTGACATTTGTGTCAAAAGCGGGTCATATTGCAACAATTCCTCTTAATCAGCAAAAACTGTTACTGTGGATTAGTATACCACCATTTCTTTGCCGAAAGTCATCAACGAGCTTCGAAAAATCAACCCCGAAAGAAGAATCATCCTCCACCAAGACAATGCAAGCTTGCACACAGCCCAAAAAACAAGGCAGTATTTAACGGAAGAAAACGTGGAATTATTGGACCATCCTCCATATAGTCCCAATATAAGTCCTAAAGATTTCTTTACTTTCCCGAAAATTAAAAACAGGTTGCGTGGTCAAAGGTTCCAGTCACCAGAAGAAGCAGTTGACGCATTCAAAAATGCCGTTTTGGATCTGCCAGCAAACGAGTGGAATAATTCCTTCGAAAATTGGTTCGAGCGCATGCAGATGTGTATTAATCTTTGTGGAGAATACTTCGAAAAACAATAAATTCATTTAAAACTACCTACTGTGTTGTTTTATTTCCATATGCAAAACTTAAAATATTAATGAACGAAACGTATACTATAAATAATAAGTATTTTAAACACATGTGGTGTTATTGGCCAGACAATCATGGGGAATTAGAAGAATATTTACTATGCCACTGATTTTTTAGAGGCAACTATTGGTTTCTGAGCGGGTATTTTTACATGAATCGTCATCTTTTAGAAAGCCATGTCAGATAGTTTCTTTTAGAGGAAAGCTAGTAACATTTGAGATAAAATCCGTGCAAAAGGTCATTCCTATCTACTTATAATATGCAGAGGCATTCAGGTTAGTGGAGTTTTGAAGAATAATCACGTTCTATTCCTAATCAGTTCCTTCAGCGATGTAGAAATTCACAACACCCTGCAATAGCAGATCTTAGGACTTATGTTTATAGATACGGAAATTTTATTAACGAATGAATCTTCTGCTCTGTTAATATAACTTCATTATTTCAACCACCTTCGGAACAGCACATGCATATTGGCTGCCGAGAATATCTCTGGTTTCAAGATAAAACGAGCTAAGGGCATAGCGAATTTTATGATTTATTTGCCTTAAGGCCATCTATAAACAAACTCTGTAGTATCTGCTATCGCAAATTCACTATTATGGATTATCTATATTTCCGAGAGAATCAGAAATATCGAAGCATCGCAAAATCGCATTTCTAAGCATCCTTCAAGTCATCGCTCAGAAAATTAATAGTTCTGTGATGATAATTTCATTCCATAGATCTTATGAAGAACATTATCTTGTAGATATACTAGAAAAATGTGAAGAGAAAGTCCAAACAAACCTAAAAGACGATTAATAGTTTTAACTTGCTTTATCTTTAATATACCTAAGAATCCCATTTCAGCGTTCATCTGTATATGACTCAACCACTATTGTCGAATAGAAGAGAACAAACAAGCAAAACTTGAGGATTTTTAGCTTTAAGCTGTTTGCAATGTGTTTTTCAAATCTGCTGATCCATTATTATTAATCCTTAAATAAGTTTATACGAGGGATGTCTTTTAAGTTTTGCATATGGAAATAAAACAACACGGTAGGTAGTTTTAAATGACTTTATTGTTTTTCGAAGTCATCTTCACGAAGATTAATACACATCTGCATGCGCTCGAACCAATTTTTGAAGCACTTATTCCACTCGTTTGCTGGCAGATCCAAAACGGCATTTTTGAATGCGTCAACTGCTTCTTCTGGTGACTGGAACCTTAGACCACGCAGTCTGTTTTTAATTTTCGGGAAAGTAAAGAAATCGGGATTATGTGGAGGATGATGCAATAATTCCACCTTTTCTTCCGTTAAATACTGCCTTGTTTTTTGGGCTGTGTGCGAGCTTGCATTGTCTTGGTGGAGGATGATTCTTCTTTCGGGGTTGATTTTTCGAAGCTCGGTGATGACTTTTGGCAAACAAATGGTTGTATACCAATTCGCAGTAACAGTTCTTTGCTCATTAAGAGGAATTGTTGCAATATGACCCGCTTTTGACACAAATCTCGCGACCATCTTTTTCGAAACACTTCGAAAACGGATGACTTTTGTTGGCTTTTCTTCACCTTGGAACACCCAACAGCCGACTGTCGTTTATTTTCTGGGTCATAACAGTAAATCGACGATTCATCACCAATGATGTAACATTTTTTTGAGTTTCCGGAATTGAAACAGTCAGCGTTTTTTGACACCAATTAACCCTAGCTGATTTCTGCTCTTCAGTCAACAGGTGGGGTATCCTACGAGAAACTAAGTTTCTTACTCTTAATTCTTCATGTAAATTTTTTGAATAATTGAGGTCTTTGAGAACTTCAAGGACGCCTCAATCTCGCGATATGTCACATTTCTATCTTCAGTGATGAGTTTCCATCGACGTTTTCCTGGGTGACTGCCGTTTTTTGTGCACCCACCCTGGGATCGTCGCTAAGACTCACCCGTCCACGTTTGAATTCTCCATACCAACGGAAAAGTTGTCGACTGATGTGGCGCTTCGTTGGCGAAAACAGACAGTAACTCAGCAAGGCATTCTTGTTGCGATAATTGTCTCTGAAAATTGTAATAAATTATGGCGCGAAAATGTTCTCGCTTGAGTTCCATTTTTCTAATCACTTGGCGACACTTAAAAATTCACTGTAGTGAGAACACTGCACGTATTGTTGTGAAACTTTGAATTTAAGTTTACTAAAGAGTGAGGTTAAGATTCAGTACTGTCGTTCGATCCGCGCGGCCTACTATGTTTCTATATGCAAATCTTAAAACACATCCCTCGTATATCTTTATTCCAAGCTCAATCCAGTATTGTATCAAGACTCTCGTAAGATCAGTCGAAGGTGAGAGAGAAGGAGCCACAGAACACGGAGAGAAAAGAAGTCAGAAAACAGGCAGACACCCATTTAGTCGCAACGTTTCTTATAATAATCCCGGAGCGAAGCATGGGTAGTTAGCTGGGAGAAGGGGAAATGCTGGAGGGATCTGTAACCCCTGGGATGCTGTTCAGAGCTGTGGCGTAGTTTTAAGGATAAGGGCATATCAGGTGCATTACTTCTCATTACAGGTATGGTTATATTCCTTACCAGTGTAGATGTGCACTGCTACGTAAGCAGAGAATGATTCGACTGAGGGCTAGGCCTGGCCGAGAGCCTTCCTTGGAAGAAGAATGTCGTTGATCGGGATGCTTTTTCGTGGATCGCCAACAGCTACCCAACGTGTAAACGCATTTGTCATCTTATTCCGATGTCCAAAGTTGCTGATTTACATCCGTTAAGAGGAGTGTTTAGATATATACACAAACCAAATTTATCTGACGGCATGACTTCAATGTGTACGAGAGGCAAGTGTGTATAGACACATAAGTTAGAAAGAGATAGAAGCCGGCTGGATACCGAAGCTCACAGCGTTGCCTAGCAGCGTCGCCAGTATATTACATCAGTTCCTTGAATTAACATGCATGTTGAAAATATGCGTTAGTTTACTCGCTACGCCTAAATAATGGTTTTATTCTGAGCGTATACATTTTTGAAATGGTAATTGTGTCGAATCTGTTTAGGATCGACTCCGGATCAGTCCTAACGGCGCTTCATTTCAGGTCGAATTGAAAGCTCAGGATCGTTATAAATTCTACAACATTGCATCATTGATTCGTTTGGCAACACCGCATCTCGTACATTCCAACGCAAGGTTTCCACATTCATGATCATATATGAGCGAAGTTGATCTTTAACAATCTAGCGCTCATTGCTTCGAAATGGTTTTCACCATCATCGGTGCAAATCAAAGATGATTCTAAGATAAATTAAAACACTAAGCTCCATCAGAATTGAAATAAATAATTCTAATTGATCTGAAAACAAAATATTAAATTAAATGATCGAAGAGACCTTCTTCTTAGGTTTGACTGTAACCTAACCCTGTGCGAACATTAATGGTGTAAAATATTGGCAACGCGGCAAGACGTTCTGCGTCACCGTTGCTAGGCAATGTGATGATGACCTTCGCTCTTCAGCCAGCTTCTATGCCTATCTAACATGTGTTGATACACACTTCTCGCGCTTCTCTCTCGTACACACTGAACTGAAGCCATCAGATAAATTTGGTTTTTTTTTGGACATACGGTGACATCTACATAGTACAGACGCTGAGAAGTTATAAGCTTTTTGTGTCAGCTTTGGCAGACAGACCACTTATAGCTGGTGTTTTTCACCTGCTTACACATCTGTACAATATACTAACGTAGGAAACATTTCTTGGTGTTCACAGTGGATCGCCTTCAACCTATGTAACTTGTTTATTTGCAACTGCGCGCACAAAATAACGATGAAAATAGTGCACGAAAAGGGAGTATCTTCGAAAAATCCAATCAGTCGTGCAGAGCATAAATGCATTTCACTTTGATAGCTTGGTACTATAAAAATCTCTGCTGGACCCAGTGACCCTATGCAGATTCTATATGTGGGTTGGATACAATATCGCTACCATGGGAACTTTTCTTACTTATTTGTTGCTATGCCGCAATCACCACTAACTCAGCTTCTTGCTTCTTACCATCCACAACAACCTTCACTATTTTACTTCCCATGCCCACCGGCGAGGAAGTATTGTAATCGCGTAATATTTCTCAAATAAGAGATGTTTTTTGGATGTTATATGATATTACGAAAAACCATGTCACTCATTTCTGTCGGTCTGTCTGTCTGTCGGTCTGCCGCTCTGTCTGTCTGTCCGCTAATCCTTGGCCCGTCTCTAACTTGGAAAGTACTGCTCAGATTTGGACACAAGGTTTCTAAAATGCCAATGAAGAATAAGCGTTGTAGTTTTTGAAAATCGGTCCAGTGGCGGCGGAGCTAGGTGCTATAGCTCGAAAAAAATAGAAATCGTTCAAACTTTTGACGTTTCAGAATCTCCTGATCGTTTTCATTTCATTTTTGTAACGGTTGAAGATCAGAGGTTTGGGATTGATGAGGGAAGGTATTTCTCATTTTGTTGGCGACAATATTATTTATACACTTCTAACTCCCGTTATTCTACGCTCCTATTAGTACATATCCCACATATCAAAGATTTCCCCGTACATTATTTGCCGTTATGAATGAAGGAATATTTATACACGATACAGGCGGTCGTTGGAACGATGCGATGTAACGGCGACTTTTACACGCCGAACCCTGCCTCGCGTCTGACAGCATCGCCAGCAGGGATGTTACGTTATAGTATCGTGGCTGGTACTTAGCGTGTTTGACTGGTGTGGTCCAGCAACGTTGTCAGATGGTGGCTACTCAGGCCAGTGAAGAAGCTAGCATTAGCGCTATCAGATGAACGGAGACTATGAATGTTGTACTAATTGTATATGGGTCTGTTTCTGTCCCTGTCAAGCTGACGGTTCAAGCCTGATCGACTTATAGGTCAAAACAAGTCGCATACTTTATCTTTCTTCCTAATCAGAATTCGTTGATTTGCACCCTCCTGTATAACTTTGACGACTGCACTGGTTAGGGGCTTTTTTTATTAATATGGAAGAACGCGCGTTGTGTTTTGATCTCCAGATAATGTAATGAAGCATTTGAGTTATTGCCTTATTAAATGGCCTTATTTACCGTCCTTCTCTAGTATCTAGGGATGAGTTTTTATGTCTGCAGCGAGTAGTCATTTTCTCCCTTCTCTTGTTTTTTTGCTCTAGACGCGCACGTTAGTAAAGTTTTAATAGCTTCGGATTGTCTTTTTCAGAGATTCTGGTAGATGAAAGGAACTTTTTATTGAGCTTGGTAAAAATTAACGTTCAGGCAGTTGTTTTTATGTCACAGACATAAATTTAACTGAATTACAAATAGTAGGAGCAGATATTTTGCTCCTATACTTTATTCAGGTTTTGAAGGCGTGGATTTGTAAGAAAATATATTGAGAAACTAAAGTGATACTGATGTCATGTACCTATCTGAAAATATCTGTGTTAAGTGCAAATACGAGGGTAACCTGCTTCCTGAAAAGATTTTTTCAACACAGTTGGTTTAGATGGACTAGCGAAATATGGAGGATAATCACTACAAGTTCCAAGACCCATACACACATTTTGTCACACATGTCGATATTTAATCGCAAAGCAAGAAAGACAAACAAAATCGATTCAGTGTTTCTAGACCCGTTGCTGAGATTAATGTTTTATATCTAGGACCCTCCCGTTATGGAACCCCTAGTCCGCACGACGAACTGATATTTCGTCTAAATATTGGCAAATTTGTCCAGAAAGTGATCAGAATTTTGTACCAGAACGCCCCCCTCTGTATGTACGTCGGTGTCTGACACCTTGAATACTTGCATGCAAAGTGCTGTCATCCGCAAGGTAGTGGATCGGAGTCACTGTCTAGGAAATTTTAGAATGTTCGATTTACGCCAATAGAGTAACCATATTAAGGATGAATGGTACTAAAATATGGCAAGAGCTTTGTGAAAAAGTTTCTCATCACGAAATCATCTAACTATACGTTAAAGCCTACTTTGCTCCTGCCTCTTAGAAGCTAGGAATGGCCTCCTCGGCATTTTATATTGAAAATCTTTGATCCTCTATCGGAAAATTCCACCAAATAATTAGAACGAAAATATTCTTCCTCTGAAAAGGAAACCGTTTTTTGTGCGGAAAAAGGCTGCGCTCCTATTGGCGCAGAGACGGGAAATTGCCTTTCAATAAAATGGAAGGTAATTATTTGGGTTATTGGAGAACTTCCTAATGAAAAGGGATATTAATAAGGAATCGGAGATGGGAGAAGTTTACTTCTGGTCTTACAAATTGGTACTCCGATACACATCTTTTAGTGGAAATGATACTTGTTAATAGGATTATAGGAAAACTCTTTTGAGCAAGATTTGTTGCTTAATATTTTTGCAAATTATCGACAAATTGCTAGGTGCGTATTAAGAGCGCGTGCACTTACTTCAATTATATTCCATATATTTTTCTCTAAACTATTGGAAAACCAGAAAATCTTATTTTTATACGGAGCTTATTAAGGTAACTGTGATCACAAAGTTATAGTTATTAGGTATTTTATGATATCCACATACACAATGTCAGTCTGTTGGAGTTTTCATAGATGCCTAATCTTATAAATAGCTGAGAAGTTTTGACGGAATCTGAGAGCGGTCGGGCTTTACTAAATAATGACGTAAAATTTTTAAAAGCTGATGCTCTGAAGGTGAAGATATAGATAAAAGCAGAAAAAAACTCCAAACTTCCTTTGAGTTTCGTTTTGCATATTTTTCGACTTTCGGGTCATTGACCCTAATCAGTATATTATGTTCGACTTGAATATTAGACCACACATGTTACTTTTGGTTTGTGTATCTTTCAGTTTGAAAATAAATTATGTCTTGATCGATCGCCCAAAAAAAAAATCAGAGAGGAAACTTTCACTCATTGCCGTATATGTAATATTTCAAATTGGCTCTCCAAAGTGAAACCAACCGCAATTTTTCTCCGGGACTGGTCTAATTGGAAAAACTCAAGATTAATTACGGTAAAACGTTTCTGCGTGGAAGGGGCCGTGTTCCTACTTTTCCTGGACGTTCGGATACGTGAATGAAGATTGACGTTTTGGAGTGAACGCTGTTTTAGTTGATTTGAGTAAGTTTACGCGATGACTAGAAGAAATTAGAAAAATGGAGAAATATGGGTGTTTCTTGAATTATATTGTCGTATATCATCATCTTCATGGAGAGTCACTAAATGAAGATCAAACATGAAAAGTGGGCAGGCATCTTTCAATTCTTTAACATTGCATCGAAAATTAGCATCTCCGCTTTGGTTACTTTTTAGATTCTTCCGTGCATTCTGAATGAAAACAAACTAATCAAGTATTTCTCTGGCGTTGTTATTTTACAATTTGGATACAATTATAACTTTAAAAAATTAAAACTATTGCTTTGAAGCTGCTAAAATAATAATTGGATAAAGGTGTCGTGTAACATTTTTTAAAAACTAACCTTAAGGAGTGATTCTTCCATTCTGTTGCAAAATATAGATATCTAATAACAAACTACTTTAACTAAATATTTAAAATGTCAATAAAGTAAAAAGTCCCAATAAAAACGTTTAAGGTCAATTTTCTTCATACAATGATTTTGTTATATGACACCTTTATCCACATGTGTCCTCAATTATTACTTGAAATACATGACTACACCCAGTATGATAGGCTACTTGAATACCTCTTCACAGAAAAAAAATGTAGGCCAATGTATTGGCTTGTCACTTTGTATGAACTAAATGCCAGAGCTTCGCAGCTATTGTGAGGAGCTTAAAGAAACTTTGTTAATCCGCGGCGGCATCAAGTCCATTAGCGTAGCGTTAGAAACAGCTGGATCGCGGAGAGTCTGTCGGTGCGAAAGGGTGTCGAGACTCACCGTTAGAGAAGAGTCGTCGATCAGTCGGACAGACCTTCTCTGAACAGCGCCGAGCATGAATAATGTTGTCGGGCGGTAGCACTCCAAACATGTGAGCAGTACTCGAGGCTAGGTCTTATCTGGGCCTTGTACAGAGTGAGAAGGTCATGTGAAGAAAAGTACTTCTTAGCCTCAAAGAAATAGCTTAGCTTCCTCCCGGCAGTTGCTGCTATTGACGAGATGTGTTTGTGCCAGATCAAGTCCTCGGTTATGTAGACTCTGACCACCCGAAATGAACGGCTCTTTGGTAGAACTCAGCCATGCATCGAAGTCGGATGAGCGTCGATTACGACGGATATCTTGAGGCCAGAAGGACGTCAGCCACCCATCTGCAAAGCTTCTCTGGGAGGTCATAGGATGGAAGTTTGCATAAGAGGGCAGCATGCCACAGCTGATCAAACACGTTCATGATATCATTACGACATGAGCCACCATAAGACTGGATCACTTTACTCCACAATTACGTGACCTAAGCTAGGATTGGTTCCTTCTAACATATTCGACTTCGTTGAGTTCTAGTTATTGCATAAAATTTCAAAATCTATATCACGCACTAAAGAATTTTAATTCCGCTCTTAAAACTTTTCCAATATAATGAAGGCCGACACGTGTGCCGAACCAGCCGGAAGAAAATTGCCTCTGGGAGTGTACCGGATACTGCCCACTCGACTGGACACGCTAAAACAGATTGCCTAATCAATTCTTTGTGTGTCCAGCGCCCCGATTCTGATCAATCTAAATTAATCCCCGCCGCCTGGCCCGAAAACGGCGCAGTTAAAAAGCGAACCCTGACCGGAGACGAGTGGACCGGAGCCCGCCCGGAATGTGCGGACCTTCTTGAGTTTCCTCCCCCTCCTCAAGATTCTTACGCATTGACGTAGCAAAAATAACCAAGGGAAGTTTTCATATAATGGGAGCTCCAAGTGGTGCTTGGCTGTATTGATAACTGATCACAAGAATCTCTATAAGATTAGCCTCGTGGTCTTAGAGGCTTCAAACATTTTTTTACTACCCTTGAAAAGCAAGCATTTTAAAATACAATATAACTCTTGAAACTTATCATGTGGTGTTCACGTTCGTAGGAGTTCATTGTCGAAATTCGAATCAAAACTACGTTTACCGTGTGTTCTGAAAGTTGGGGCTTTCTGTTTCATAAACAATTACGTTTGTAACAAGAAAGCTACTGTGTGGTTAGACAACGTAAAAAAAGTAAAGAAAAAGTACTCACCGTTCATCAAAAAGAAATTTCAAGTACAGCTCTGTCACTTGTAAGTATTGCTCAAAGTTGTCTGCGATAGATTCAAAGATGTAGCCAACCATCAGTGTAGGCTGTTAGAATGGATTGCCTTTTCCGAATAAATGCGGCATATTGATAAATTCGCACACGTTGTTCGTCAAACGTATTCACCTCAGTTTTATACACTAAACATTTCATTAAGCTCCAAACAAGAAAATAAATCACAAGGTTTAAAATGGATCTGCATGCATTCGCGAAACCTCGGTAGCATTTAGAAGACACTGACCGTAAGTTTGAATAATATGGACAACTCAGACATTGCTGTACGAGTGCGCCATTTTTGTTTTGCTTTTTCAGAACCGTCATCGTGAATGTTTTGTTTACCAACGCGGCTAGCGCTTGGATTGAGTACTGACGCGAATCGTATCGAGGTGCAAGACCGGATATGGTTTTATTTAGGTTTGATTAATTACAACATCTCGGTAATTTTGATATTTTGGTGTATATGTTAAAAAACTACCCATTTTTCGAAGATCTATAAAGTTACAACTTTGAGGACACCCTGTATGTTTAGATTTCTGTTGTTTATTGTACGACGTTTCGATCACCAAGGTGATCTTTTATATCTAACTCTAAGCATATATATGGTTTTGATTCGTCCATACAATGGAGCCCTACTAGATAAAAAGTTTTCAGGTTTTCCATTGTCTTACATTTCTTCACCAACATACACATAAAGCCACATTTTTGACCTTTCGAAGGGGTTGATGAAAGTTTTGGGTCGATGAAAACATCTGATCAAAGAGAGAAATCGTCACGATGACATGTTTCGGAATACCTAATTGTCAAAACTTTACACCACCAAAATTGTGTCGGATCCTTAGTAGTAGATACTTCGAGTAAAACAGTCTTGGTTATAGGTTAACTAATGAAACCCTAACTAGCAACATAGCTTTCACTCGTCCGACTACAGGTGACCAACCATGGACAGCTGATTGGTGCTATTTGGCAACTCCTCGGCATGGTGTCTCGTTGAACAACGAACGAAAGCTGAGCAATTCTACTCTTTCCAGAGTATGAGGTTCATCGAAATAAAATGCACAAAATGCCATTTATTACCGGAATCGGCCACTGCGAAAGTGAAAACAGCAAGCTGTCTGTTGGAACTGTATCCCAGTTCGCATTGTCAGCCAGGTCACCTCTTTGACCGCTAGATGCCCCCGATTCTGGTGCTGAAGGAAAAATCATGTGTACGTAACCTAAGTTAGATGGATATGCTCAAGAAATGTTCATCCAGCTTTCCTGTTCCTACTTGTTTTCTCAAATAGTATATATAGCTAAAAGAATGGATACCATACGCTCTTAAAATATCACCAAAATTCTAAGCGATACATCAAGATATTTCTAACCGTCACAAAATTCTGTGTCAGAGTTGGTTTCGCATTGAAAATGCTACTTTGCTTCTCTTCTCCAATATAGTGCTTTTTATAATAGAATCAATTTCCGATATTCGTTTAGGAGGCACGGAAAAAACGGAAAACCATTAAAAACTTCCAGCAGGCGAGACAATTGAACGACAAACAAAAGCACTTAGCCGGCAAAGTATTCCCCCACCCCTGCAACATTCATTTTAATTCCTCGATATAGCCATTAACACGCGAATCGATACAGAGTATATACATTAATTCTCTTCACCCCTCTTCACTCCCGTGTTCTTTTATTCCCGTGGTCGCCATTTTGGCGGACTTTCCGACTCATAAAATGGCAGGCGGCGTTGGTTGTCACCCCAGAAAGTATCTAATTAGACCCGCTAAAAATATTAGATGAGTGGGAGTGGGCCACCCGTGGCGGGGGGTGAGATGCTAAAGGGGGAGGGGGGATTTTAATTAAAAATCGTTGCCGATAAGAGGGCTGGAGCGACACCGCACCGACGTTGGCCCTGGTGGCTTTTAATGTTTTCCAGTTTCTGTGACAGCTTCGGCGATAAAAAAAGTAATATAGACAGTGGTGGCTCGTTGCTTCTGACAACCTAAATTTTATGAAGGACATCTTCAATATCGTGTAATTAAATATTTCATGTCTGATCTAAAAGTAAAAATGCTCCTGAGGAAAATAACGGACCACTGCGAATAAAAAATTATGGGGCAGCCAACCTTATATATGCTTCAGAAAGAGATATCTAATATGTGAACATATATATGCATAGGCCGTTTACTCCCAAATGAGTGTTCTGTAAGAACTAGAGTGCCGTCATCATTGCCAGCCAAAAAATATCTGCTGCACTAGTAAAAGCTTCGAATCTCTTAAGGGGGAAAGCTACTGGTTTTAAGGGGGTATACCAAAGTAACCGTCTTTCCTATTGATGAGCAGACCTTTTTCCTGTAAGCAAAGGCTTTATCCAGCCTTCATCTCATAAAATCTCAAGGCCTATAGTTGTTAAAAAGAGTGAGTTGTTCTGGTTCACGAGGAAATTCTTACTTGCACATTCTGTGACTATCTCCTGCGCGCATTTATAAAACTAAAATAAGTAGCAATAGTACAAAAAACGCACAATGTTTTACGAATAAAGTTGCTAAAAGTTGGTGCGTTTTACCTTCCATTTAAAACATCGTAATGAGTATTTATTACAGCATCTGCCTTAGGAAAACGAAATATATCGATTTCGATTTCTGAAACTACAAGATGTATATATATATATATATATATATATATATATATATAGGTCCAATTTGAATACAAATATTTCATTTTTAATACGACACAGTGAAAACATGTTGTGACGACATACTAATTGTAAACAAAGAAACGTCATACATGACTCACCCGTGGACTAGTTTTCTTCAAGTATTCATAAAGAAGCCATAACCAACGTAAAAGTTATCGTTTTTCCGTTTTATTGAAAAAACAGTCATGGAAGTTAGACTCGTAAAAGCAGAAAGCACAAATTGACATATTGATGGTTGATAAATGTTTTGCCTTTAAGTCAGATGTCTGCTTTACTGAGCTGAGGAATATCAAGACTTCTATGTAACTACAGTGATCTGTATCTGATATAATGATAGACATAAAAAGTAAGAATAAGTATTACGCTTACGTAATGTTCCTTTTCAGAAGTCATTCAAAACTAAGCTCAGGCGTCATCACCTTTGAAGGGAATCGTACGGTGATGATGTAGTATTTACATGACTGTATTTGCACTAAATTGAGATAAACTACTTTGTCACCATCGAATCTTCCGTACTGTGATACCCACTAGAAGGCTCAAGTGTCACCGCCCTTAAAATCTTTAACCACCAAATTCACCAAACTGGACCTGTCGCACTGATAAGTATCAACATCATAATATTTATCTTCTACTTAATTCATAACAGCATTCATCATCAAAAAGCATGATCTGGTGAAAAAATCGATCATTAAAAATAAAATTGTTGATCTATTGTTGACTTGTGTCAGATCCATGAAAGTGGTGAAGTTAATACAAAGCCTAGAAGTGATTTGATTTAGATAAAAAAACAAGCAGTGGAGAGAAAATTGGAGAAAGAGATCTCCTAACTTTTCGCATCAAGAAAAAGAGAAACTGATATGTTTGACGGGCAAGAAGCTTCACATCGTTGAGTATAAAAAGACAAACGTAGATTTTAATAGAGAGAAAAGTGTTTGCTGGGAATAAATCTAGGTTTCTGTAAAGTCTCTGGCTTTTACATAAATTAAAGCTTAAAGCAGCATACGTCGTGTAACAATTCGAGCAGCTGTAGATTCTGACACATGGAAATGAGCGCAAACGAGGTGCCATCAAAACCGGATGTATTCAGGAAACAGACTGTTTTCTATTGTCTAACGATTCCAGAAGATACTTTCACCATTTCTTCAAAAACGGAGTACATTCGTAACGGTGTAGAGCATCTCCTTTGCTTGCCGAGGGCAGAACTATCATGCTAAGCTGGAATGCATTCTATCCATATTTGAGTTACAAAAATAAAACTGTTTGTGAAACGTGAGTTTTATTAGTCCCATGTCGGTGAACAAGACGAAAAAAGATCTCTGGGGCTGTGCAGGCAGAAGCCTGAGTACCAGGGCACCTCGATGAGCTTAAAGAAACTTCATTCATCCGATTTTTGAGCTGCCTAACGCTTAGAAGAACTAAAAAATAACTCAGATAGATTGCCCAAAAATTTTAATACACTTGGTCCAAAAGAGCGGTCGTATAGGCCAGTTCTGGATGGTCCGAGACGGTTAGGATGGGAAGTGGAAGTCAGGGTCTGACTAGCAGGCTCATCGCGCGGCTTCATCTTGGAGGAGCAAAGCAGTTGGCGTAACGGAAGAAGATAACTAGACCGCCGACGTCTCGTCGGTGCTAAAGAGTCCCAAGACTGTCGGTTACAGAAAAGTCATCGATCAGTCAGACAGCCTTCCTCGGAACACTATCGAGCATAGATACCGTAGTAGGGGTGGTAGCATCCTAAATATGTAAGCAGTACTCAAGGCTAGGTCTTATCTGGGCATTGTACAAAGTTGGAGGTTATGCGAAGAAGAGTACTCCTTAGACCTGAACTTTTTTCCAGCAACTACCTCTATTGACGACATGTGTTGGTGTCAGATCAACTCCTCGGTTATCTTGGCTCCGACCAGCTGACATAAATAGCTCTTTGGTAGAACTCGGCCATTCATCGAAACTGGATAAACGCTCGGGCCACTAACGCTACGTGACTAAAGGCGTAAAAGTATTCCTTAAGAGATAAACAAAAATTGAAATTTTATCGTTTTTGATTTACTTAATCACATAATAAAAGTTACCAAGTGGCATCGTTCGTAATCAATTAGACTGACGAACCGATTGAGACTCATGAAAAATTCTATGGTGCATAGTTTGCTTCATGTTAGGAGAGTTGGCAGAATTGGATCACATTTTTAGACCGCACTAACTGTAACATAATTTACTGGTCGCCCGAAATATCACGATCAGCCTTGAATTGTGTTTAATATAAAAATGGATGACGGGGCATGGAGAGTTGGGTTCCAATCACCGAGGGGGGAAATTGTTTGTTTCCAATATTGGGGAGTCGCCGGATTGTCGGCGGGCCGGCATAAATCCAGAACTTCCGTCATTTTCGCCGCTCGCTCCGGTTGCGATGCCGCCGCATTCCGGGTCTCGGCCTCAGCACCGACGAAAAAAATATCGCTTATTTAGCTCGCCAAATATTGACACATTTTTATCGCAGCGAACATCCCGGCCTTGCTCCTCCTCGGCGACACACAGGGTGATTAACCCTTGGGACCGTACAACGTTGCTGGATTTGAATGAATATATATAAATTGGAAACCAACCACGCATGAAAAAAATGCGTCAAGTAGGTTGACCCTGCACTTCTACCGCAGCGGCGTCATCAGTTGATAAACGACTAAGTTCAGCACATGTTATGCTCTTTGAGAAAAAACTTAGTTACGAAAAACAGAAGATTGAACGGATCAAGTTAGTCAAACAGGCCCGTACAATTAGTCCATATTAGATCGCGCTATTAAGTGTTTTCAGGGCAGGCTACCTAACTGAAACAAGCATTAACTTGATTTAGGTAATTACGTAGTAAGAATCCAATTTGACTTGTCTGAGGCCTTTGAACTTCATCATGTCTGCATTCGCAGATGTTTAAATCAATGACTAGTTAGTTTTTTAGACAAAAGAAAATTTTATGTTACTGTCGCTGATAAAAAAAATCGATGAATTTCATTTAGATTGAGGCACACCTCAAGGCAACGTCCTTGGATCACTCATTTTCTCGATTTTCATAAAATTTGCCTGCACACTTATCCTACGGAAAATTACCTTTGTACGACACAAATATCATTTTAGCTGACTCCTCGCAAGAACGTCTTCAAGAAAAAAATAATGATTCAGTTAATGAGTTCAATCAATAGTGGTTTAAAAACAGACTAATAATAACTACAACAAAGACCATTTCAGTTCAATATTTTATGAAACCAAAAAATTTTTCAAATTTAATTTCAGTCTTCAATGTAAAACAGTTGTAACTTCTAAAAATACTGTGTTTTTGAGATTAAGCTTTGATTGCAACTTAAAATAGACAGAGCAAATTGATTCCGTAAAGAAGCTTGGACAACTTTTTTATCTAATACTTACGCTAGGGAGGATGTTAAACACCTCAGCATTAATGGATGTTTACTATGCGTGTGTACACTCTGTCATTTCATATGGCATTACTGCGTGGAGCCAAGCTAGTAAAATCTTCAGAGCGTTTGTCTTACAATGCATTCGCATTTTATTTAAAACATGGTCTAGATCCTATTGCCGTGAGATATTTATTAAACACAAAATACTTACAGTAGCATGTATACACAGGGTGTCCGCAAAGTTGGGGTTTTCCTTTTCAGAAACAACTACCCTTGAAATAACAAAGGTAATGTGTAGTGAAACGAGGGCGACCAAGTAAAAAAAAAATAAGGAAAAAGTACTCACTCTCCAGTTGACGAGAAGGGCTAAGTACGTCTCTGCCCGAAATCATACCGCTCCAACAGAAAATGAAATCAGCTGATGGGCTACCGAGCAGACGCAGGCAAACAAGGAAGGCAAAATGTTGCGTAAAAAGTCTAGGTATTGCATCCCGTCCAATCGATTTGGGAGAATAAATGGTCCAATGAGCATACCGTTCACCATGCCAGCCCAAACATTCACCGAAAATGTTTGTTGAAAATGTGCCCGACGGACAGCGTGCGGATTTTCTACTGACCAAACATGAGTGTTGCAAAAGTTATTCACCCCATTACGCGTGAACGTAGATTCGTCTGTCACCAATATGCACATCAAAAAGTCCGGATTATTGTCATGTTGATGCAACAACCACTCACAAAACAGCACTCTTGCTGGAAAATCGTCAGGTTGAAGGGCTTGTACACGTTGGACGTGAAACGGATACAGCCCCTCTTCACGCAGCGTTTTCCACACTTTAGTTTTTGATACTTGCACTTCTCTAGCCACGTCTCTAGTGCTTGTTGAGGGATTCTCGTTTACGTGTGACCGTAACCGTCGGTTGAAGGTTGCATACTGACCTGACACACTGACCCCGACCCAGTTCTGTCGTCGGGTTGAGCTAGTGTCCTAGTACCACTCGGGGATGTCGCGGCTACAGGACGGTATTCAGATATTTTTGATGTTGCAGAGCCCTTTATCTCGGTTCCCTTAAGACATTGGTGTATATGGTACTAAGAAAAATTGCTTATGTTTTCAAGATCTACACGTCGTGTAAAGGAAAACCCCAACTTTGCGGACACCCTGTATCTTGATAAACTCTTAACATACATTTTTTAGCACAGAAATGATTCTCTTAAGCCTACTGACCTCCACGACTAGCGCCCTCGTGATAAAAAACAGTTAGGCCTGTGTCTTATCATATATTACTTTCAAAATCTCTGGAGATTGAAAACTAAAATTTCATAGCGCTTTTCAAAAGATGTTTGCGGAGTAAGCTACCGGATTGCGCTTTTTATGACCTGGGTGAATTTGTTACATTCCACAATGGTTCTGATAGATCTTAATAAACAATTTATTGTCATCTATGCATGTATCATATTGCTTTTTTATGTTCTTATTGTTGTTTGTATTGTACTTCATTTTATCTATATATTAATCTGTATAATACCATGTCTACAATGTAGATATAGTAACCTGAATCTGAATATGACGTTTCAGTGCGCACCCCGGCATCGATGCAGCATGGACATTTTTCTATCATTTTGAGTTTTGAAGCACGGAAATATCTGTGGTTTGTGAAACCTTTTTTTTTCGTGTTTTCACTTCTAAGCTGCCACTGAAATGATTCTCATAAAACACAAAGCTTTTTTGTCCTTGTCAGAGTTTTGTGAAAATTTTATCAAAATCCAGGCGGTACTTTCCAATTTATAGAGCGATTAAAGATTAGCGAACACAGAGACAGACTGGAAAAGAGTGGCGAGTTTTTATGACCTTCATGCTATACCTGTATGTGACATCCATAAAATGTAATCTCAATTTCGAAATGTTACGCGATTACAATACTTCCTCGCCAGAGCATAGCAAGTAAAAACGGATTTTCAATATCTGAAATACGCTACCTATGAGTGTTTTCACTGATTTTGGTAGTAATGCAGCAATTTCATACAAAATATACAGACAGCTTCTCTAAGGAAAATTCAACACTGCACAAAATAATATTTAAGGCAACCGCACGTATCTTGAAAAGTGAGATTGTGTCGATTTTTTTACATTGTATTGGTTTTTTGTGACATTATGTAGGTTTTTCTACAAGATGTTAACTTAGCACTAGCTGATGGACACGTTGTGAACTCGTTTTGTAGTTGTACGTGTTGACTAAACGTCATGATGCCTCAGTTATCAATGTTTGGCTCTGATGTGATGTAAAATCTGCTCCAGAGATGGAATTACTGGAGGTTTAAGCTGTAAGTTGTATACTATAGCTAGAAGGAAACGGCAATGCATAGGTGCATAGTGAAGACTTGTGTGCTAATAATATTTGTTGATGATAATTCCATTGGATTCTTGTCTCAGATACACTAACTTGAAATTCAAAGATAGAAATTAGCACCAATACCGTTCCGCTCCACGTTGTACTCTCATACATTGTTTTTGGACCAGTTCGGGAGCATATCACTCTCAAACCAAAAACAACTGGAAAATAAGATGAGTAATTATATCCATTTTACTTGCCACATCACTGCCGTGATATGTATTTACATCACGAAAAATCATATCGCTTATTTCCGTCAGTCTATCGGTCTGTCTGTCCGTCTTGAGCCCCTATAACTTGCGAAGTGTAGCTCAGATTTTGATGAAATTTTTACACAAGCTTTCTACTATGCTAAGCACGAAAAACCTTCATGGCTTTTGGACAGTGGTCCAGTAACGGTGAAGCTAGAGGAAAAATCCGGAACAAATAAAAATCGCTGAAGCTCAGTTTTTCAACTTCAGGAAATTTTTGTAGAAGTCGAAACTTGGGGTTGGAGGTTATAAGAAATGAGAGAGAGAGAAAGATATTATATCAAAATCTCTGTATATTAATGCAGCGAAATCATCGATCTTAACACATTTTTAACAAAAATAGATCTTAATCGTATTACTATTTAGCATGCTCGATTTCATCTACCTCTATGCTCCTCCGAATCAAGACTAACGACCTCTCTTCAGTGCCAATGTTTTTCCAAGCAGGCCCTCTAAAAGCACTCCGCCATTTTCTGTCGGCGTGCCTTAGTTAACGCTGAATTAGCCAACTTGATCTCTCGAGAACGCTTCGATCGTCTATTTTTATGGATAATTACTGTCGGGGCCGCTTCTTCGGCGAAAAAATGCCTTTTCAGCAGTTTAGGAACTATTAGGGATTCAACCGAATCAGGCGTTTAGAAATTGTTACTCTTAGGGAAAATGAGCGGAATTATATGAGAGAAGTTATCCCCGAGAAGCGAAATTAAGACATAACAGCCTTATTTTTATTACTCATACTTCTCTGAACTCATCAATACATAGAATACGAATTAATCTTTTTATTAGGTTGATGGTCGATTTCATTAATGCCACCAGTCGATTTCTGAAACATTCACAAAAAGAAATTGTGCTGTCAAATACGCATACATATAAATCAAATTACAGAGATCACACTGTGTATCCTGAATATGGTAAACAATACTACCAAGAGCTACATAACTTGATCAACAATGTTAGCGAGACATATGACTTTTTGTTAAAGATTCCATTGGAAATACTCGTGTAAAATTGTTGTTCATACCTAATCAACTCCCATTTTCCTTTTATGCCTACCTTCACCGGACTATTCAGCTTAGCCCAAGGGATGGAACTACTTTTTTTTACTAAATGTTTGACATGGAATAGAGTTTATACTATAGATAACTGATGGTTGGTGCGCCTCAGATCTAGCAAGTTTAGCAGTCACAAAAAATAATAAAAATAATTATATTGACCTAATTATTTATTACTCTTACATATCCTTTTTTGTTTTAATTATATAATTAGCGCGGGTTCGATTACTACGATATTACCTTTTTTGCAATGTTATGGTTAAAAATTACTGATTTCAGTGATTTGACAGTTTTAGTTTTTTATATACCACAGAAGGCAGATGCCTAAATGCTAGGATATCGCGACTGCTAAGATGATCCCAAGGAAATTTTGTTAATCCGATTTTTGAACTGCTTAAGGTAGTAGAACTGGGAAAAGCTTCCTCTTGCAGATTGTTCCACAATCTCGACACCATCGGGACAAAGGAGCGATCGTATCGAACAGTTTTGGACGTACGAAGTTCTACACGGCTAGGATGGGAGGCCGAAGTCAGGCGGGTCTCTCTGGTAGGCTCATCGCGCGGTCGCACCATGGAGGGAGAGCTCTGGGGAGCAGAGCCCGTTGGTGTAGTGGTAGAAGAGAGCTAGATTGCCGGCGGCTCGCCGATACGAAAGAGTCCAGAGTCTGTCTGCTAGAGAAGAGTCATCAAACAGTCAGGCAGCATGAGGCATAAATAATGTAGTCGGGGCGGCAGCACCCCAAACGTGTGAACAATACTCGAGGCTAGGACTTATCTGGGCCTTGTACAGAGAGAGGAGGTCACGCGGAGAAAATTACTTCTTAGCCCTAAACAAATAGTGCAGCTTTTTCTCAGAAGTCGCCGCCATTGACGAGACGTGTCCATGCCAGATCAAGTCCTCGATGATCTGGACCCCGACCAGCCGAAATGAACGACTTTTTGGTAGAACTCGGTCATCCATAGAATCCGGATGAGCGCTAGGGCGGAAAATTGTTACTAGCGCTTAGTGACTAAAGGCATAAATGTACTGTGGTACTTCAGGTCTCGCGTCAGAGAGAAAGTCTTCTTTTTTTCAGGTCTCCGGCAGAGATCGGCTTGTCGCTCTAAATTCCTGCGCGTAGAGTGATGTCAGCAGCAAAGCTGTGGATTGGGTTGATCGCACAGGAAAGGAGGTCGTTGATATGTAAGAGTAACAGTGTTGGAGCCAAGACCGATCTCTGGAGAAGACCCGCGTTGACGTTGTGGAATGAAGAGGAGAACCCGTCAATTACTATGGATATCTTGCGGCCCCAGATACATTCAGCCACCAAGCTTCTCTGTGAGACTATACGATGAAAGTTTGTATAAGAGGGCAGCGTGCCAAAGCTAATCAAACGCTTTCGTGATATCACGAGCAGCAACATGAGCCTAACCATAAGACTAGATGAGTTTACTCCACAGTTCCGTGACGTAACCTATGAGGACATCTGTGGATCGCTGGTACCGGAAACCATATGTACTTCCTGTCGCTAAACAAGCCGCTCGTGGTAGTCCAGAAGCTCGCGATTTATGCACCTCTCTATCATCTTACTTAAAAAAGAAAGCAGAGCTATACGCCTGTAGTTGTAAGGGTCGGTCTCAGATCCTTCTTTGGGATAGGTTGGACACCAGGAAACTTTTTTGAGTTTCGATACGAAAATAATAAAAAGATATTCATTATTTATTGATAG
Organism: Acanthoscelides obtectus; assembly: GCA_963669975.1. Taxonomy (NCBI): domain Eukaryota; kingdom Metazoa; phylum Arthropoda; class Insecta; order Coleoptera; family Chrysomelidae; genus Acanthoscelides; species Acanthoscelides obtectus. The sequence continues at coordinate 56,502,266 of CAVLJG010000008.1, read as the reverse complement.
AACTTAATAAAATCACATATCTATAAATTACTTTTTACTCACGAGTTGAAAATACTACTTACGCGGATTGAATTTTTCCCACTGTATTTTTAAAGAGAAAGATGAATGTAGTTTATATCATTATGTTATGTTTCGGATTAAGGAGGACGAATAGCAACAATAATGATTTATTATACTTCCATACAGTTCCAGACTAGTTACCAAAGTTAGTATAAAAGTACCAGAATCTGTAACACGTTGAGATTGCGCGAATCCGTCATTGATATTTTAAAATATCAACGCACAGACCCGACTAGGGTAGGTATTCCAACTGCCAAAATCCAGCCTCCTAAAGCGACAGTCGAGCATGAGGCTGTCTGTTGTTTTTTAATGTACCATACACGCCACCCTCGTCCAACGTCCCGAAAACGCCAAAAGTCCTTAGGTAATACGAAAACCCACCCAAAAGTGTCGCAAAACACTAATTAATTGTTATACAATCTTAGACTACACATGCTACATATGCATTGTAAAAGTGTCTAAGTAAGATTGCATAATAATTAACCGCTGTATTGCGACAACAGTTATAGATGGGTTTTCGCGCTTTCGGAGGACTTTTGGCGTTTTCGAAACGATGACCTCTCTAGTACATTAAATAATGACAGATAACCTCATGCTTGTTTGTCACTTTGCGAGGCTGGACATTCTTTTGGGAGCGGAAATGGCCACCCCAGACGGACCTGGGCCTTGCTGGTTTTACGTGGTGCCATCTTGAAGTTGTAATGTTGGCTCCGTGCAATCTTAGTATGGTACAGGACCATTCAGACTACCATGTCATTAAAATGGTCACTTGTACTTGAAAGAGTCTATCGTGGTAGTCCAAACGCCGTCCTCAGTAGACAGTATTTCAAGCATATGTGGTTTAACTTAGCGTCCAGTCATACATGGAAAATCATCTGTTTTGACTTTACAAGATGTTGTGTGCTGTATGAAAAAAGAATTATATGATAAGTAATCAATTTCAGTAGATAGTTTGAAATGAATAAAATGTTAAATGTATTTATTGAAAATTCAGAAAAAGTTACTTTTTAAAATATAAAGTGATTAAGAAACGACAGTTCTATTTGTTGTTTTCAAAATTTGATCTTTATAACTCTACTCTTAGTGAAACGACCCCATATTAATGTTGCTAACATGCACTTTAACGATTATCTCTGTTCTTCTGCAGTAGACATAAACAAAAAGAGAGGAGGGACAGCATACAAAATGGGCATTACCAAGAAGATCGTATATATTTGTATGTAAATACATTTAGGAGGTCTGTAGCGAGACCACAGGTGCGAGATATGTCAACCGCAAGATATAGGGTTGGTTTTATAGAGGAGCATTAGACATTAAGGATATTAACCGAGCTCTATACGATACGATGGTGGCCAAGAAAAAGATACCTGGTATACTCGCTGCTACGTATCTCATACATACGAAGTGACATATAAAACAGATCAAGACGTGACGATATTTACTGTACGTATACGTTTCATTATAATGCTGATTGAATATATATGTTTTATATTACGTAAAATCTGCCCATATTTTCGCCTGTAGTGCCGATGTTACACGGGTATTGCACTGAACTATGAAAGTAGTTTGTGACATGTCGTGAGAATACATACATAAATACAATTTCGCAGAACTTTATTGAGGTTTTACGAGTACATCGTTACATCTGCTAAGCTTTAATTCAATTAACATATTTATTGTATATTTGAAAGCAACTGCTTATCAAGTATTTATTTCAAATAATGTCTCTATGAATTTGTAGGAAGCATCCACCGGCAAACTGTCTCATCCATAGCAGTTACGTTATGTAGGAACTTATATGAAAGAAATTGATCTGAGTCGGAAAAACGTATCACATCTAAAAACAAAGGTGGCCAATTCATGTTTTACAAGTATCTGATTGTTATTATTGTTTGCAAAATAATTTGTTATTCTATACCTTTTTATCCCAGCAAATAATCATATTTGTCTCATTTTTGTCGATACAAAATATTTATATTTTGTCGGTTTTTGGAAATTAGTTAACGGTAATCCTTCATTCTTAGCTTCTTCAGTACAACAGAAAAGTGTACGTCATTCTCAGTTCATCAATGGGTTTTTGGAGATATATCAAGTTAGAGCTTAACTTCGTTAATGCTACGCTGGATAGATTCTTTCTTTCGGAGGAGATTTGTTGACTAAACTACTAAACATCACAACTACAACAGATATACCTGGTTCTACAGGGTGGCCAATATGTAACTGACTGGTTTGTATCTTGAATAGTTGTGAAATGAAATAAAATACCATTTTTTTCATCTTAATCTTTTATTGAAGCTTGGAAATTATGTATGAAAAATAATATCAGACTAATGTCCACCTCTAGAAGCCGCGCAAACCTGAGCCCTCTTGATCACATTTTCCATCACTTTTTGGAAGGTTTCGGGGAACATTTTCAATCGCTTCCGTAACATTGTTCTTCAGCTTCAGCTACAGTATTTGGTTCATTGGCATAAACCCTATCTTTTGAAAATCCCCATAAAAAAGTCAGCAGTCGTTAAATCCAGTGTCCTTGGTGACCAGTTGACATCACCAAATCGAGAAATTAAACGTGTCGGAAATATTGTTCGCAAAAGATTCATTGTTTCCCTAGCTGTGTGACAAGTGGCTCCGTATTGCTGGAACCACATGCTTTGCAGGTTAAATTGTTGGATTTGAGCAGCCAGAAAGTTTTGCACCATATCACGGTAGCGATCGCCAGTGACAGTAAGAGAATTACTGCTGCGTCTTCAAAGAAGTAAGGTACAATAACACCTCCATACCAAATATCGCACTAAACTGTAACTCGACAAGGATGTAGTGGTCGTTGATGGGTGACACGATGGTTCTCTAGATACGACAATTCTGCTTATTAACAAATCCGTCCATATCGAAGTGGGCTTCATCGCTCATTATCAGTTGTCGGTAAAAAACCTTACTTTGGATATTAAGCTGCAATATTGCATTACTGTATTATCGGCGACTTTTATGGTCACTAGGCTGAAGTTCTTCGGTTAACTGAATTTTGATGGCCGCAAATGCAAGTCTTTCTTTAAAATAGTGCATAATGACGTGCGACAAATACCCAGTCCATGAGAACAATATCTGGTAGATATCTCAGGGCGCTCCACTACACTTTCACGAACTGTCTAGATTTTGTACGAACAGTTCGAGCGCGGCGCTACCTTGGCAAGTCTTTAACTTTACCTCTTCGTTCAAATTTCCACACCAACTGACGAATGGTGTTGACACTGGGCATATTATTTTGACCGAAATCTTGTCGTAGCTTCCGAATCGTTGCAACAATCGACTCATTATTTAAGTAAAACGTTCTAACAACACATGTGCTAAAAATAACTACTACGGCGCAACCTACTGAAATGCGTGTATCAAAAATTGCGCGCAATTTAAATCAGTCAGCTCTACATTAGCCATGCTGTATAACTTATTTTATGAAAAATTGTAGACGGAGCATTGAACAGAATTATATTCCAATTATATACTTTTGCCGGATATAGCTTCCAGAAGCTTTCGAGTTGAGAAATCACTTTTACGGGTACATTAAACAAAAAAAACTAAATGTGTTCAATCTTTATGAACGGATACGTCGCCAGACAGTTCGTAAAAAATCGACTATTTCTAAAAGATTAACATTGGCAACTGCAATTTCAAGTAAACCACTGCAGAAAATTGAACATTTTGATGAAAACATTATCAAACATACTTTAATGCATATCTAGACCAAGGAAACTTACTCGTAGTTAAATTAAGAACAGAAAATTGTTAGTCCGAGATTGAGGGAATGTAATCAATTTATACTCCAGCAAGCACATTACACCATCAAACTCTCCTAACTTTCAACACTTTCAAGCGGCAACAGAGGAGCTAAATGGATTTAGGCAGATCAAACAGAATTAAAACCGCCAGAAGTTAGCACCGATTCCATTAAAAATTTTAATTAATTCCATGAAACTATTTCTTTGGGGAACGCAGATCTGGTTACTTACGCTTGAGCGATTCTCAAATTATTCAGCTTTAGGATGAGATGTGGGAATGCAGCCGAACAGAGCATTTAGAGAATGGTGTTTAATGCACCCAAGAATAACTAAGTAAGAAGTAAGAAGCTGTGACATGTAGATTTATTTATACAGGGTATTTATCCAGGACCTGGTCAAACTTCAAGGGGGCTGGTTCATTAGATGACCCTGAACAAAAGTTCATATAAACATTAATCTGGCAATGTTTTGTATTTAGGATACAGGCTTCTTGAGAGCTGTACCCCAAAAACGAAGCACTTTCGAATTTATCTTTATATAAACATTTCTTAGAGCCGCCCTTGAAGTCTGGCCGTATACTTCACGGTCACCCTGCATAATGCGTGATATGTGATGTTTGATATATTAAAAAACTTTTGGATGGTGGCTATGATATGGATAATGCTCGATACCGCTGGGACTGTACTACCTATAGGGTCCTTCTAGACTCGTTCTAATTTGAATTATGGTGATTTCATCTTTTTGTTACTAATATACTCTGACACCGATAATGTGCTACTGTGGTTACTATTATAACTAATTAGGATTATGAGTATGGATACTACCCATTTTTCTGAGCACCTTCCATAGATGCATTAATACTAGCATCTTATTATGAAGTATTTGAACGCCGTGTATCTCCATTTATAACCTCATAGTCCGACTTAACCGTGTACAATGAAATATTTCATCATATTAGTAGATACAAATTCGACAGATTGTAGATACAACTTTGGCCAGACGAATGCCAAGTACGTCCATGCATGTCCAATATTTTTCTACTCTATGGTTGACACACATGCAGCATTTTCAAGATTAAAATCCACGCATAATGAATACGATCAAAGTAAAAATCGGTCAGTGCTGATTTATATTCCTGCAGTCTCTGGTATGTGTGATGTGGTATGATGTGGGGGAATATGTGTCCGGAAACAATTTTGTAGATTAAGTCTACCATATCCATTAATCATCTTATTCTAGCTGGATGGGACTTTGGCATGGGCTATTGAATATGCTCTACAAAAAAACTTTGATCAACAACTAGAAGTACTCGATACCTCATTCAAAACTTGAATGTATGAAATGGATACTTCGGGGTACGTGACATCTAGAACTATTATGGCACAGTTGTACCAATGATTGCCCAAATGTGAACGTCTTTAAAATGCCTTAATTACGTCGCCTTCATCCCTTACATCGAGACCCTCAACGACGAAGCACGAAGCGTGAGGCAATCGTAAAAACGTAACCTCCCCTCTTCATCCCTCTCTCCTCACCTTGACTTCTTTTTTATAAAGTTAATCCTCTCAAAATGGCACACACACGACGCAGCCTCACAAGAACGATATTACTTCTGTTCCCCATGTGTTTCACGGCGAAAAGAAAGGAGAATTTTAAAGATTTATTTTTTCGTCTATAGCACAAAAGTTTGGCGTTGCAAGGGGTAATTCAGTCCCTTTATAATGTGTGACATGGGCGTTCGGAAGATACGAATACTCATCTGCTAAGGAGATAGTGTAGTGTAGTGCTTTAACACACACCCAGGCAATGTTCTTGGTATAACACATTTTAAAAACCTCTAAAAAATGGCTATAAATTACATCGAAGAATTTGAGGAAAGATCGATATGCGCGTTGTGGGGGAAGTCCAATAGGGATGGATAAATCACAATTTTTTAAAAGTTGATAGATGTCATGAAACGCAGAAAAATGAGCCTGAGGCGTTTTAATTCTTTTGACAGTAACAATGGTCATTAGAATGACTCCTAAAGCCTAAGATACTAAAAAAACTTTATGTGTCACAGTTCTCGTACCTTCCACCTATATACCATAGCAGCTTGATTGTAGAAAGTCGCAGAAAAATTCAAATTGTTCAAAATTCTTGTGTTAGGTTTATTTATAGTATAAGAAAATATGATCACATTGCTGAAAAAAAATTAGAAACTAAATGGATCAATATGAGAAAGAGATTAAAAATTTCTGCGATTACCTTATGTAATAAAATTATTATACAAATGAGACCCACCTACCTTTATAAAAAAATTAAATTACGAACAGAAGCTCACAATATTAATATTAGATCCAATATCACAAGCACTACATTTGAAAGGACTTTCAGCTACCAAATTGCTAAGGAATATAACAACATCCCTCAGGATTTTCTGGGGCTGACGGAACTCCCATTTAAGAAGACAATTAAATCTTTTATTTTAAAAAAGTAGCTTGAATGAAATGTCATCACTTATATAGAATATTCAAATTTCATTCTTTAATTGATTGGGTTGAACATTGAACTTCTATTTTCATTATTTTATTTGTCCAATTTTTTTTCTATCTTTGTAAGGTTGAGTGGAAGAGCAACTCCGCCTTTTGGTTATTATTATTATGAGCCTTGCGATAGTAGTAAAGTAGTACAACTGGTTGGCTTCTATGATTATTCTGCTGTCACTCAACCGATTGTTACAGGTTATATAGTCATTATGGCCTTGCCATTGCGGTAATCCGACATTCTAAAAATTTTTGGGTTCGAACCTGTTCAAGATTATAATTTATTGGCGTGGAGATAAGGAGTTTCTGAAATAATTTGAAAGCAGTAACATTCTTAGGGAAGGAAATAATACCGAAACCTCCCTACAAAAATAAGTGTTAGGATGACACTTCGCCAATGTAAGTACAGGATGTTTCCAATTTCAGATCACTGATGGTTCTGACTAAGGAAAAAACTTAATAATCTTCAAAAATTATGTAATCAGGCAGCATTACTGAATTATACAATACAGGATTTGCAATGCCAAATTTCAGTGTGTCTTCAACGTACAATGGATTTAAGTTCTTATAAGAATGCTACAAACCAAAATTTAAGTGCCCCAAAAGACACTGATCGATTGAAATTGTATAATGCCAAATTGTAATCAAAACTTATCGGTTTAGTTTCCACGCCTCTTATTTGTTTTGGGTTGAGAAGATTGCTCATGGTGTTTGTTATTTGTGCTCTGAGTTGAGGGTACCTTAGCTATCCATTTGATGGAAAAATATTACCAGGATTTTATGAATTACCCTGGTTAGCCTGTTGGCTGTTGACTATCGGGTTATTTGGTTGTACTGGTAAGCGTATGTGTCAGACAAGCCGTTTACGTTCGCAACAAGTCCATATGCACCGTACACAAGTATATTGCGGAAGTTCCATATTCGAATAAAATGGTGCAATATACGTCCACCGATTAACATATGGAAGGCTGTGTCCGCGCAAAAATGAGCAAAAGTACGTACAGCCGCCTACAAGTGTCTACTCTTATACCGGGTACTTCAAATATGGGGTTTGGAAGCGGTAAAAGTTGTTTGTGTGGGTAAAATTTAGGTAACTAATAAAATGACACATAGAGCAACTCCGAGTATTTTCGGAGACAAACGAAAGAAACAAATTTTTTCAAAACCGTTTTTATTTTTTGCTATCTTTATTTGAGATAGGATAGCAATATAAAAAGCGCATTAAATTTTCTCTCTACAAGATGTCATGATTATAATTTCAATATGACGTTTGATATCAACAACTTTATCTTTTTAATAGACGTTATATTTAATTTTTACAACAGATACATATAATTTTCAATTCTAAATCCAAAAATGTATGCTATAAATGGACATTCTGAAACCTTAGTTATTTCTAAAAAACTAATAAGAGAACCATGTCTTTGGAAATAAGATCTTATCACATGTTTATCCGGTTAAATCACTAGCGCTTCAATGTCTGAGAAGCGTGTTCAAAGGGCATTCAGATAATATTCTCATTTATCGACTATAACAACCCTTATTTTAACACGATTAAGGTGCTCTACATTAAATCTTGGCTGTAGATTGATAGTATTTAGCTGCAGTCGGTTATATAAAATAATACTACCGCGTCGCCTGGATGATTGCACAGCGCGATGCGAACGTACTTGTACAGTCGTTGTACTGTGGTGTAGAACAAAACATTTTTTTGATCTTACAATTCACAAGATTCCTCTGACGCAAAAAGTGGAAGTTCTTGGACACTTTTTACAAATCCCTAGATGCCCTCTAAATTAGTACAAATCCGGGGAATCCCAGACAGATGCCAGCCATACTTAATAATAACCATATGAAATACAAAGCCTTGATTAAACGTCAAATTTCAGGTACAGATCTAGCAATATCTCACATATCACATTTTTTCTAGATATTTTTTCTCGCCCGCCAATTCTTTTCCCCTCGTCTTTTTTCTTAGCAGCGTCGCTCGTGGCAATTCACCCTTTGTGCCATTTCGGCCTACGAAATTCGAGGGAAGGGCGCGGATTTAAAATTCCGGCATCCGAACTGCAGCAATAATGCCGCCCTATAAAATCGATATTCTATAATTTGATGGGGTGGGGTGGCATTTCGAGGGCATCCCTTTCTTGCCGTCACTCGTCATTAGAGATAAGGGAGGAAGATGTCGACGGTTGGTTGTGCTGGAAAAAATTAAGGGGATCCCATCCCATTCTCTACGTTGAAAACTTTATTTTCCAACGAAGCCGTTCTTGCAATAACGGAGGTCACTCTTTTCAGTGAAGATGTTTTTGTTGTTCATATTAGGAAAAAGGTGTTGATGGACATATTGATCAGGCGTTTTCTCTGTAGGAATCACTATTTCTCCATAAAGGTAATACGTATGTAAGGTACCTACCCAAACTTGGGCACTATTATGAATAAAATAATTCAAATGCAGGTGTTTCTGTAATTTACGGTTAAATATAGCTTCTTAGCATAGACAAACTCACTGCATAAGTTGTTTCCTATATCATCTACGAGGTGGCGCTGTACAATACGTAAATAGTGAAAATGAGTACCGTGCATGCGGACCTTGCAATACTTTCGCCGATTTTTTATTGTAAATCTAAATAAAATATTGATCGCCATATATCAATGTGAAGCTGGCAACTTTTACTTGACTATATTGTCCATGGTTTTACACATAAAACTGAAATAGTCACATAGTTCCATTTTGCCAAATATGAGCACTCGTGAAGGCGCTAAATATGAGCAGTGTCCATATTTGGAACTCAATCATTTTTTGCTCAATTAAACTATGTTTTTTACGCTGGGCCCATTTTTTCAGAAAATGATGCCAAAAAAGAGCCTCAGTGGAGTTATCAGTCTTTAAGTGATGCTGAATTGTGGTATACCACGGAGCACTTAACAACGCCATGCCAGATCTGAAAACAGAGTGAGATGTTTGGGTCGAAAATCTATCTTGACTGAGGTCCAGGAAGACGAGTTGTGCTCAAGGATATTTAGGCTTGCTAAGATCCCTTAAATCCAAAATATTACGCAGAGTTGTACACCATTTTTGTCAAATAAACAATACTCAGTGGCCGTTTAACATGCAACAGCAAAGCTAAATCAACTTTTTGGTGCACATTATTAAGACACTCTGAAAAAAGTGATAACTGACTTAGATGTAATGGATAAACTGCATTTAATTTTTAACGTGCATGAGATATATCTCTTTGATATAACAGTAATACCGGAAACAGCATTTGCACCATCAACAGTATCAGAGAGACCTTAAGAGAATATCGATGAAAATGTTGTTGACCCTCCTGCAAATTCATCTCCCAGACTTTCAACTTCTCGAGCATATATCGAAAAAGATGCTACTTCTACAGACGAAAGTATGGAATGGGAGGTCTTTTCATCATCCTCTTCTCCGAAATAAGCGACAACTCAGACGATGAACAGTCACAACCTTTTTCACAGCTGCTGTTAAATACCACAGCTTCCTGCTAAGTCTGCGGCTCGAAAGCTTGCTAAAAAGGTAATAAACTAAAAGGCCGCCCAAGTAACCTGATCACATTTTGTACAAAAAACATGCAATCAACGGTGCCACAGAATCCACCAAAGAAGCAAAGTAAAGCTACCTGTACTGGTTTGTCCAAGGCAGAATTGTGGTATTGTCCTTATAGAAGAAGACCAGAAGAGAGATACGAGGCAGTGCACCTTTTGCGAAACATGGGTACACGAGGAATGCTGCGGCTTGACCTCAAAAGAAATTATAAAAAATTTCCGACCCCCGCAATGTGAAGATATTGTTTAGGTTGTGAGCAGCTAGTTGTTACTACCATTTAAAATTTGCGTTTTCCCCTGTTTCAAGTAATTAAATATTTACTCTTTTCTCAGAAATTTTTGTTAAATTTATAGAAACCTATGTTAAGTCTATATTTTCTTGTTTTATCTTGATTCGACAAAAAAACGTATCCAAATATGAGCACTGGGAGCAACCTGGCGCCTAACATGAGCAATGGATATGAAACGTTTGACGATATAATTTGCTTAGGGGTGCCCATTTTTGGTCAAGTTACCTTATATATTGTAATCTGCATTGAGAACATAATAAACATTCCTCTTTGTTTTAACCTTTCCATTTTGGTATAACCACAAGAGACGAAACTGAGAAAAAATAGCGCAAATAAAGTGAAGTGAAAATAATTTATGTAACTCTCACTGAGAAAAAATACACAACACGGACATTATTCCAATCATATTCTGCAACAACAGTAAAACGTTATTTAAGGTCAACTTTTGATCTCTAACCAAGGTCACTGGATTCGTTGAATTTGCAAGCAAATGACATCTTGTTATCCACCTCCATCGCTCTTACTTCCCATGCCAAGCAAGAGAAATATTCTAATCGACATGTAGTAGTTTCAAAGCTTGGAAATTTAACGCAAGTAATGCAGAGGCACACATTGCTAGATAACTTTATAGTGGAGAATTCAGCATATCTTCAATTGTATTAAATGCTTGTTTTGTATTACATGCCATCACTTTTATCTTGCGCATCAACACCAGACTGTATAGTTTTACAATTCCTCTTTATCTCCATATCGGGAAAATATTCCCACAGACGTATTTTCGTTGGCTTGTCGTTGTCTGTTGCCCTAAATGCTCTGCCTGGTAATTACTGACACATCTAAAATTACCCACTAGTTGGTTATCAGCAAAAAACGAATTTTAGAACATCCCACACCTCGTTTTCATGTGTGGCGATTCTTACAACATATTTGGTAGTAATAACACCTTTTCAGGTTCTCAAGTTTTAGGCTGCTTACTAATGACATCCCAATTTTAACTCTATCAGTATTTTGCCTTTTGACCTTCTCAAATGAAGTACTTGGATGTAGCCACGGTATGGTGACGTCGAGCACTGTGTTGAAAACTAAGTATCTTGTCAAAATACAATCGAGATGATACATAAAAACAGCCGTTGACTTATGCTCCTGAAAGTGAAATTATTTGACAATAAAAACTCATTGTTCTATAGAAATCCATGATTAACGAGGTCTGCAACAAAGCTCTGCTCTCAATGTAAGGTGATTCTGCCCTACTGATGTCCATCTGAAATCCTTTCCTTGATGCTGCTAAATTTATTTTCTTCCTTATACTATTCTGACCTAAAATATGTTCGAAGAGCAAAACATTTCCATTACAGTGTTTCTTATGTCTCGCGCTGTTTGTAGGTCTGTCAGTTTACTTGGTTATTTAAAAAGGACAAGAGTTAGATTCTCGGTAAGCACGTCTAAGAACATTCTCGCTGCAACCCCATGATCTTTCCAATAAAGTTTGGTATCCTAGTCATTGCTATACTCCTATACTTGTATTTTCCATCGCGATCGTGCACACCATACAGACTGCCAACAAATTCAGACCAGGTAGAAGGGCCCAGTCAAGGATATGTTTGTCTCAAAGTCAAATTCGTTGCAGACTTCAAATTATTATTGCGTAACGAAAAATAATCCATGAAACCTTCTAATCAGCATCTGGGCACGCCAATGGCGTCCATGCAGGGCTCCAGGCGATAGCAGCAAAGGTAAGGCGCTCTTTCCTCTCCCGGCTGGAACCGGAATCGAATTAAAGCCCGGAATGGAGAACAATTTGTAGCCGAACCTGGCACAGACCGAAAAGCAAATCAATACAAATTACAAGGTGATCTCCATCTCTTTCTCTCTCCCACTTCCTCCGACGTGGACACCCTTGAAGGTGTGCTAAATTAAGGTGGTTTTTACTTTTTCGGACTCTCACGAGTCTTAAGGACAGCACTCAGACGTCTTACTGTCTCAACTCATTTTGAAGAAGCTGTTTTTTGTTATTCGATACTACATACGTATTATGTTATGACCACTATAGCGTGGTAATGATATATTGCCTGTCAGCCCACATGTAATTGATTTATGTATGTTAAAGCATGTCTAACGCCCAATTTCACCAACATTAATATTATGAACCAATGGGAAAATACCTTATCGAAAAGGAATTTGACAGAAGCTGTCAAAAGTCGCTGAATATTAGTGATTTCTATTGAAATATTGAATAAAATCGTGAAAATTCGACTGTATTATAAAACTACTTTTTGATTCCAACATGATGCTTTTGTACAGAAAAAACAGGACAACTTTCATGTATTTTGATATATGTTATAGGTTTACATTTAACAATCCGTTATCCCCCTCAGGGAATGGGAATGCGGCAAATAATAGGTCGATTTTCTAGCTGATAAATTTGGCAGCAGATTTGAACGTTTGCATGGCACTCTCGAATTTAACAACTTCAATATACTGAAAGTTATCATTACATACCTGTTGAATAGTGCGGATTTGTCTGTATTTTGCAAGAAAATAGAATATAAAATACATTCCATCCTATTCCTCATCTTCCTTTACGTCATAATAGCATTTATTAATTTATGGGTTAATGAATTTCTTCAAAGCAATAAAAACCCACTATCGTAAAACACAGATAATATGTGTAAGACGTGTGAATCCCTACATCTCCCTGATGCATAATGCAATTACTATGGACATAGACAAAAAATTATGAAAAATGTTTCACAAATAATGTCTTTTAAGTCCAAAAATCATAAAAACTAGTAATGTTTATTGTTTGATTGTCTTTTTGACTGGCGCGGATATCTATCTGTCACGCGCAGGGTTGCCAAGTCTAACGACGATCACGTCCCGCGGTGGAGGGTGCGAAATGAATCTTTTACATTTGCTGGTTTTGAATTTTTTTCGTTAAAATTTACTAGGTATTATGATTATAAGCATCTTTGGCAGATTGTTCGATCCGGAATGGGAAAGATCTCCTATTTATGAAAATATTTTTGGTATCATCTAACCGTTGCAATCAGTGGACAAATACTGTGACATATGATTTATAGCATAACCCGCTGCCCTAACAATACAAATTTAACACATTCCGGATCGAAAGATGACGATACTCGTGAAATGTATTGATACTTCTAAATATAGGATCGTATCGAACATCCCTAATGTCAAGATGTATAACTCAAGGTACCGACGGAGCTATTCTGCGGCGTCATGTAAATAATTTTAAATTTTCATTTGCATTTTTTCAAGTGTTGTGCAATGATTTTGGGAAAAATGTCACGAATAGTCTTATAAAGCATAGTAGAGTATATTTCAACAGTTGGCGGAACTTACTCCACTGGGACCAGGAGGGTGAAACGGGATATTAATGCACAATCTGGCAACCCTGTCGCAACCTCACAAAATGACCGCTGGCAACCACACAAGTCACCGTGTTGTCATTGAATAGCATGGAATTAAACCTTCAGAGTATACGTTTTGTGACTGGTACCCAGAGTTGACAGATCCCACACATGTGTGTATAAATATAACCTAGAACGTGTACTGGTGAAAAAAGAAAAATATGGCAAATCTGTAGTTCTTTTTGCAGGTTTAAGGTTTGCTGGTAGCTTTAAGGCATACCTATATTTAGGAATTTCTTAATCGCTGTGAATATAGTGTGGATGTTCGTTCAGTTCCTGAACAACGAAAAATATTCAACTTTATGGATGTATGGATATCAAAAATCCGGAATGGTTTTGTGGGAATATCAATCTAAGGTGCCATAATGGTTCTGGTGAACAGCAAGTAAATGAATGAATGTTTGGGAACGAGCAATATCTTTTGGTCTGTCATCAAGTAGGTGCTTGATGGCTATCTGCAAGAGGTTTATAGGAAAAAACACTCAGTATCACATATCAATTGAAGAAAATAATATAAACATGAATAGAAAATCAACAATAGTAATTAAAGCATGAATTTTATTCAAAAATCGAACATTTCTTTAAATTTTGACTGAATTATATGTAATTTCTTAGTATTCAATAAGCTGGTGATGTTTCAATGACAAGCTGTCATCTCATACTTTGACAGTATTTTGTTTTCAACATTTCATTGGTTGCTAAAATTTGTTGATTGGAACTTGAAGGTCATTCGTTGTATTTGACGGTCTGTTACCCTATAGGTGGAGAATAATGGGCTGTTGTTGGTAAAATTGGCCCTAAGACATATTAAAATACCTGCTTTGAGAAAACTGTTTTGGTTAGTAGACAGTATTCGATGACCCTGGGAATATCGACGGCGGCCTGCTGCATATCGAATAGTTAGTGTTCAGTACGAAAAGAGTCTTAATTCCGCTATTGTCAAAATTATCAAAGAAAAGCTGTCCAAACAAATTTTAGGTAATGATATACTGCATACCGCGGTACTTCCTAAGATTCTTCTCAATGTGGCTAAAAATAATTGAGAATTCACGAAACAAGCAAAATACAGATTTTTCGCTAATTATTTTTACTCCTTATCAGTAGCAAGCAGAAAATATCGGATAGGGTGGTAGTGCACTTAATGTTGCTAGCGTCCGCATGATCAGCATCTCTTTTCTGTTGAAACTCTTTTTGAACTCAATATATGTCTGATTAGGAAGTGTACGATGATGCATTGGATATTGTCGTGTTATTTTATGCAGACAATGACATGTTGTAAACAATGACTAATGCAAAATTAGCTCTTCCAGCACGCTGGAAGAAAAAATACATTTTGAATTTCATTTGTCCTACTACCCTGCCCAGTTGACGAATGGGCATCTAGTAATTCAATCAAAAACACTTCGTGTTCAAAACTATGTATCTTCCAGACCTCCACTCAGGTGACAGTCAACTCACTCCAAGGTACACTTTGATACATGTGCGTTCCGGAAAACTCGGAATTAATATTTTCTCCGGAAAGAGGCAAGCGGCAGGAGCAGTAGCTCCTCGTCCCAAGATTATTAAAAATATGTGAGGATATTAATATTTCCGGGAATGAAATATGGCGGTGGGTTGGAGCAGGAGCGAGCTGGCGCCAGAGCGGGCCACGTGACAGGTGCCAAAAGCGGAGCGGCGACACCCCGCCTGATAAATTCGACATCGGCCGGACTTTACGAGGAAACCTTAAGATAGGGGTTTCGGTGATTCCCGGCACGTATCACGGAAGGTGCTCGAGCGAGATAGTTTGATCAGAAAGACTAATTATATGTTTACTATATTAGATTATCAGTAAGTCGCTTGTTTGATATGATAAGTCTTTTATTGACTATTTATTTAGAATTATATGGCGTTGTAAATGTAAATGATAGTGATAATGATAAAACACGGAAGTATTTACAAATAAACTCTATTAAAAATAAAGATATATAGAATGGCAAGAGAGACCCCCGAGGGGGACTGTCCCCAGAAAGGGGATGCCTTCACGTGACATCCCAACTAGTTTTTATAATCAATAATATCCGTGCTTCGGCTGATAAGAAATTGCCATTGCTGATTATGCATACTCATTAGCGAAGGTGGTTTATGATGCGTGTTCGCAAGTTAGCGAGCTGGCGTCTGTGAAGCCTTACAGCGTGGTCACTCGAGAAAATATGCCATGATATATGCCTACACAGCTCAAAAATCGCTAAAGCAATGGATACTCAAACTACAATATATTCTGCGGCTCTGTCTAGGAATGATTCATCTCTCCTTAATATATACAGGGTGAGGTTTTTAGCTGAGCTCGGTGAGTAACTCCGTTATTACGCATTATTGTAACAAAGTTGAATACACACATTGTAACTAACACTATGCTCCTGACTTGGAAAATATTTTTATCCCTACAGGGTGATCCAAACTACGTGGTGACCCATACATTGTTCTAAATAGGAAACTCAACATTTCATTACATGTTCGGATATGCCCTTTTCAATTAAACTATTTGATAAAACGTGGATGTACTTTTAAAATTTGATATTAGACAACTATCAAAAGAAAAACACGCAACTTTGACAACTCGTACTTCCGCAACTATTACCGCTACTTTTTCAGTTTTTTTGATAGTTTATACAGGGTAGGCAGAAACGCACAATGAACGATTTTTTAAATGGTTTGACCTGTATATTTCCTCTTCCCCTTCCCAAGTTTTTCTCTGATCTAAGTTTTGTGTGGTGTGTATGACTGACTTTTGAGTAACTAAATACACCTATTTGACTTTTGTACTTTAAAACATAAGATTGGGTAAATTTAATTGGATATGAAAATATACAAATTCTAACGATCTGCCGTTACCATCTACATGCTATTTTCTATTTTGGAAGGTATTGTGTTATTTTTGGTTAGCTGTAGCTGAAAAACTAGTCATACAAACTCTTACAAGCCCGACATAAAAAAGCTTATGGAAAGGTGAATAAAAGACTTTGAAAATATGTTAAGTGTTCCAGTTGAAAATTTGGTGAAACAATCAGTTTTACGTTCCTAACCACCCTGTATAAACTAGCTAAAAAACTAGAAGAATAAGTTGGTATATGAGACTGACATTCTTTCAACGAGAAATCTCGCACTCCACTGTAAGGGTTATGGAGGTACGAGTTGTCAAAGTTGAGTGTTTAAAAATAGAAAGTAATATCAAGTTACTTTGAAATGGCCCATCGAAATCTACAATGAAATGTAGGGTCCTCCATTTAAGCAAACGTATGCTTGGATCAGCACGTAAGAATTTTCCCAAGTCAGGAGCATACTCTTGGCTACAGTTTCTGAAATTAATGATTTTAGATACCATTAGATAATGGAGGACTGGGCTCACACTAAGAACTCACCCTGTATATATATATTCAGTTTTTCAATGATTATCGACTTTTGTTTCGATAAATTTCAGTATTTCTATATTATCAACACCTTGCATATATTTTTTTCGATTAGCACGTTTTCCGAAAGGTTGTCAATGCAAGAGCGCATTTTATAGATTTATCTTGCTTGATGTGAACATAAAACTGGTTGTACCGATAGTTTTCACTAGTAGAACCAAATTCGAAAATTCGAAAATGTTTTGAACAGTCTGGAAAGCTTTATGATAGCAGCTTTCTAGCATCTATTAGTCTAAGGCGTCAACCTACTAATGTGTTGACCTTAGCCATTCAAGCTCAAATCCTTAAGTACTTTGCTATGCTGTGGTATCCAAGAGAAACAGAACTGCAAAATATATCGCACGCCCATGTCCTTGCGACGCAGTCGGTGCGCTTATATCTCCTGATATTCAGCATGGTCGTGCGATGTAGTTTGCTTTTTGGTACCCATATATACCTATGGATGTTGTGTCTGTAATTGTGTATGACATGCTGTTCGGCACTGGTATCATGTGTCTTGAAAAGTGACGCTATATCGATTTCCTTTGACATTATACGGTCTTTTTTGACATTATCTAGGTTTTTCTACAAGACGTTAACTTAGCACTTAGTTGTACGTGTTGCCTAAACATCATGAGGCTTGTCATCAATCTTTGGAGGTCTAAGCTGTAAGATATATGTGTTGATGATAATTACATTGGGTTCGTGTCTCAAATGCACGTAATTGAGATTCAAAGTTAGAAATCAGTTGCGCAGACACTTTTTCTTATCCATTCTGGAAATTACCTTATAAAAATTTGCTGAATTTCAAAAATGAGATAAGAAATAATTCTATTCACTGTACACTATCGAATTACAAGCCATATACATGCTATCAGTAATTACACATAACGCGGGCGCGGTGATGATTTCCCGTAATTCTCCTCAGTTTTTCGTGATTTATAACTTTGAACATAACCTCTCTTCAGAAAGCACAGCATAAAAATAACCCGTCGGGCACAGCCAATAGATATACTTCATTGGCAGCATATTCAGTAATGATTTTCTCACACAGCAAATATCACTGATTTTATACACATGCAGAGCAATACACATAATCATCCAGATGCTTTCTTGCTGTTCAACCAACTTTCTTCTCAAAGATAAAAACTACAGACAAGGACCTTTCGGCTTCACAAAACATATGCAACCAATAATGCATGTAGTTTAGTTGAGTGATTCCTCCACAGATGGACGTTCACAACGATCCTAGTGACCAAACGAGGAATGACTGTTTGCGCCCTAAAAACTACCTAGTTTAAAGATGACATCTTATAGGTTTGCTTTGACGTTTTATAGTTTTTTTACATGATACCCATGCGTGTCAGACACGAGGCATCGCCTCGTGGATTTCTATGCTGCAGTGAATACCATGTGCGTTGTGTATATATCACAGGCCCATGTGCCCTTTCACTAGAAACCATGTTCCTGTATCTAGCTATAATACCACGGTACCGATCGCTACTGTGCAAAAGTCATCTGGAAAATCGTCGATAGTAATACGTTCTCATAACGTGATCATTGATGTACGGCAATGTAGTCATAGCCAAACATCCGAGGCCAGTACTTACAGTGGACCGGAACTCATTCTCCACAGGCCGTAAAAAATAACGGCACAGGTGACGCAAATCCCAAACACGACTCATCAGGATTAAAGGACGTGTGCAATATACGGAGGGTTGTAAATATAATTTGGAGGAACAGGACCTTCAGGGTGATAAAACACGGCCGTTCGTTATGACGTTCGCGCCAGATGAAGGCATAAAAACTGCCAACACCGCTGTTGCAAAATTTGGCCTGCCGATCCTTCTCTAGAGATGGGAGAACCGATGCGGTTTTTTACCGTATTGCTATCATGGAGAAAAAGAAAATGTCAACCTTGAAGTGCGAATACTCGTATAGATTCCTTCAATGCAATTAATATCAAAATGTACTTATAAATTTACCATCGACGAAACATAAGATGTAAGGTAAGACAAGTCATTAGCAATCTCGCAGCCAAGCAACTACTGCATTTTTTCTGCAAGAGTTCCAGAACATCAGTAAAGTAATTTATTGATGACCCTAAATGTGACCCATATGATGACTTCATAGGTTAGGTTCGTAAATTCTACATGAAAAGCACACTGTCGCACATAGGGTATGAATATTACGACTATGTTTACTCAAACTTTATAAAAATCTGTCATTGATTATATGTCATTTTACCGAAAAAAAATATGTTGAAATTGAAATTTGGAACATCCTTCCACATTGTAATCACTGACAAAAATACTACGACAAAACAACCAAAAAAAATTCAGAGCAATTGTTGTCGTTTACTATTTACTTACTCTTGTACTAAAAATTGACATTAATAAAAAACCACTATATCTGAAAAGTAAACTTATACCTTGCTTGAATATAATTTCATCCAATAGAGTTACCTGCACGGGTATCACGTATCTTGAAAAGCGACATTATGCCGATTTTTTTTTGGCATTATTTTGTTTTTTTTTGACATTATGTAGGTTATTCTACAAGATGTTAACTTAGCACTTAGTTGTACTCGTACGTGTTGCCTAAACGTCATGAGGCTTGTTATCAATCTTTGGCTCTGATGTGATCTAACATCTGCTTCTGAGATGACATTACTGCAGGTCTAAGCTGTAAGTTGTATGTGATGATGATAATTACATTGGGTTCTTGTCTCAAATACACTTAATTGAGATTCAAAGCCAGAAAATAGTTGCGCATATACTTTTTCTTATTCATTCTGGAAATTACATATACAAATTTGCTGAATTTTAAAAATGAGAGAAATAAGAAATAATTATATTGACTGTACACTGTCGAATTACAAGCCATATACATGCTAACAGTAATTACACTCAACCCGGGCGCGGTGACGACTTCCCGTAATTCTCCCCAGTTTTTCGTAATTTATAACTTTGAACATATCCTCTCTTCAGAAAATACAACATATAAATAACCCGTCAGATTCGGCATATTCAGTAATGATTTTCTCACAGAGCAAATATCACTGACTTTATACGCATGCAGACCAATACACATAATCATCCAGATGCGATCTTGCTATTCAACCAACTTTCTTCTCAGAGATAAAAACTACAGACCCGGATCACTCAGCCTCACAAAACTATGCAACCAATAATGGGTAGTTTAGTTGAGCGATTCCTCCATAGATGGACGTTCACAACGATCCTAGTGAGCAAACTATTCTGCAAGTTGACATCTTATAGGTTCTTTTTGACGTTTTATAGGTTTTTTACATGATACCCGTGCTGATCTCCGTATTTATTCACCATGCCACACCGCAAGAAGGCTTTATTCAACAGATTTTACACAATTTACTAGTAACTCTATTCCGCAAAACCTAACGTTTTTCTTTAAATAGGTTTAAAAGTGATTCAAAGGATCACCTGCATAAATTTTCGAGTATTCAGGTGATGCTAATTTTGTCTCATTCCGAGGACCTTTTGTATCACTGCTTCTCTTCGCAAAGTTGCTCAAAGTCGATTATCGAATACGTACATAAAAACGTCGCTCATCTCTAGTTGCTGTAAGCAAACCTGATACAATGTCCTTTTCAATAACAACACCACCTATAACATGGTAGTAAAAAGAGGCCAGTTCTGAGTAGAAATGGTGTCAGCGTATGCGGCACTTTCAGTGCGCTACAGAGTGTCGAAAAAATTATAACCTTTTCCCAAGTTACAGCATGTAATCATAAAGAATATCGTCATTTTCATTGGGTGGTGATATATTATTTGGATACTGACCATCAAATGAAGATGTGGATGCTAAAGTAATTACAAAGTGGCTAAGCAACTAAGAGCTGCATAATGTAAAATGATTGTTATGCCCCCTTATGATATGATGACGTTCTTCATATAAAGCTAGCAACATTACAATACTAGTGGAGCATTTCACGTCGAGTGAAAAAAAAAGTGAAATTTAAAAATTTTTCATATTGGGCCTAAATCTAACTTTAAAAAAATGAGGTGCAAAACTAAAAGTAAACATTTGAAACCACAACTTGGGTAACTTCTACCATTTTTAGTTTCACTCTTTTACTCAAAAATATAGCTTAAGGTGTGCTTAATGTACACCAAAACTTTTAAAATCGGTAGCGCATTGATTAAGGAGATAGGTATTATGAGCATATATGTTGCAATGTCTAAAAATTAGGCTAATATATGTATAGTCAAAATCACGAAAGATGACTATTACGTCATACCATAAATTGTACTGAAGAAATCAATGGACGTACGTCGATGACAAAATCACGATGTCATGAATTTATATTATGATTTTGCGAAGTTAGGTTTTGTTTTCATTTTATTTCATGGACCTTAATAATAATCTTAGTGCGGAGTTTTTGTTTGTAAAAAAACAGTTATGAGTAGAATACACCTTTAGACATTAACACCAAAGACCAAAGTATTATTCGAAAACAACCTAACCTGCTTTAACATAACCTAACCATTCATCTTTGAAATATGATCGATCATGCAACATGAAAACATCATCTATCTTTGTCGGATACATGCAAATTAGCAATACGGTTTGTTTAGACAATAAAATTCTGTTTGTATCTGTCTAACGTATTTGAACCTTCATTAGAAATATACACAAATCGCTGTCGTTTGTCTTTACTACAGACTAAAAGGATGACGTAATCGTCAGCTTTCGTGATTCCGATTATATATATATATATATATTTAGTTTAGTTGAGTCATTAATTTTCAGATAATGATTGTAGATAGGAAGATAAACCAAAATATGTGTGTAAAAATAAAAAAAAAATTAAAAAATATGTTACCTTGTTTTATAAAGTATCCTCCCGATAAGTATTTCAGTGCGGACCTATATTTGATCGTGCGGTCTTGGAGCACCGGCATGCCCTCTCCTGTGAGGTCTTAAGTCACCTGATTCACCAGCCCTTTGTACTAGATTAACAAAGGCACGAGGGGTTGGTTGCACTCGATTGGGAAACCGATCCGCATAAATTCGTGATGCCGCGGCAGCATTTTGTAAAGACTTCCCCCCCCGTAAATAAAAATCATGTCCACAAGTTCAGAATTTTCGCAAACATGTGCCATTTTTTATTTCGTTTGAGCCACGCAACAAACACCACTATTCACTCACGCGTTACCGGCAGACACATTGACTGAATACAACTGAATAAAATTGTAGTAAAAACATCGTGATAAGCGTTTCAAATTCTTTCGCTTTTTTGTTTCCGGTGCGATGAACCGATAAGGCGGATTATATCCGTTGTTGCCAAACACGAGCACATAATATTATTGAGACAGGGCGGTACTCAAACTTCTAAAGGGCTATAACTTTGTTACTTTAACTTTACCAGAAAAATGTTAAAGGAAAAAAACATTCCTTTTCATCAGATCTACTCACTGTTAAAATAAATGACTCAACTTCGTAGTATATATTATATACAGGGTGACTTTAAAGTTGAGTCTTTAATTTTCAGATAATGATTGTAGAAGGAAGATAAACCAAAATATGTGAGTAAAAATTAAAAAAAAATAAAAAAAAAATTTACCTTGTTTTATAAAGTATCCTCCCGACAAGTATTTCAGTGCGGACGTGTATTTGATCGTGAGGTCTTGGAGCACCGGCATGCCGTCCATATGTGAGGTCTTAAGTCAAATGATTCACGAACCCGTTGTACTACATTAACAAAGGCACGAGGGGTTTGTTGCACTCGATTGGGAAACCGATCCGCATAAACATGTGCCATTTTTTATTTCGTTTGAGCCACGCAACAGACACCACTATCCACTACCGACTGACACTGACTGTATACAACTGAATGAAATAATTGTAAAAACATCGTTCCATATTCTTTCGCTTTTTTGTTCCCGATGCGATGAACCGATAAGGCGAATTATATCCGTTGTCGCCAAACACGAGCACATAATATTATTATTGAGACAGGGCGGTACTCAAACTTCCAAAGGGCTATAACTTTGTTACTTTATTTTAAAAGAAAAATGGTAAAAGAAAAAAACATTTCTTTTGATCAGATCTACTCAATGTTAA
The DNA here is from genome assembly GCA_963669975.1 of Acanthoscelides obtectus. NCBI lineage: Eukaryota > Metazoa > Arthropoda > Insecta > Coleoptera > Chrysomelidae > Acanthoscelides > Acanthoscelides obtectus. The sequence continues at coordinate 56,479,078 of CAVLJG010000008.1, read as the reverse complement.
AATAAATGACTCAACTTCGAAGTCACCCTGTATATATATATATAATATTTTCAAACTTAAATAACAATATTAGATACATTTTGATAAGATTATAGTTATTTATATACTATTTATTAAATATTTTTATAACGAAATAAAATCATTGGAGTGTACGGAGCTTTTATTTATACTGCTTAGCTTGTTACTTACAGATTTATTATCTTTCATTTATCAACAACAATTAAGAAATAGTAATATTTGCTTCCGGCTTTGCACCTTATTTTTTATATTTCAAAAGATATAGAAACAACTTAACCAATGCACACATACATCTTTGTGGAAATTTTAATCTCCAAAAAATAACAACGAAACATACCTTCTGTTCTTACTTTTCTGAACACCCGATGTATTTTTGAGTGAGGTATTCTATTTCCCGTAAACGGTCTTTCACGAGAAATTTTTGTTAGACCAAGAAAAATTGGACGTATACGGGTAATATCCTAAACATTACTCAACAAACTTGAATCTGTTCTACCTTGCAAATACTCTAGCGTTAGTAATTCCTATCCTAGAATATCCTCTGTATTCGGTCTCATAGTTGCCGTAGAAACTATAACAGCGCGAAACTTATTGTTCTGTTTTTGGATGAACTGTCTGCTCTAGATATATTGACAGTATTTTTTACTTAAAATGATACCAAAAATAGGTTTTAAGCTATTCAAAAACGTCGCCTGCACAGGATACTTGCACAACTAGTAAGGCGTTACCAACACCAAGGCGGGTTTGAACGTTTATTCATGGAGGCCAGGGGCGGCTGGCCCTTAAGTTCTGCAGAGCTGCAGAACTGCCAAAACTTTTGTCATAACAGAAAAAAGCAGTAGTAATTTGATCATTATTTATTTTCCATGTTATCACACAAATAGAAACAATACCGGCAACACTGCCCCCGCAAGACACAGCGTCGAGTCTGTTTTGTATTGAGAAAGCAGTATAATCGACCAATTGTGTACTTGTCATTTTCATCGCGACCGCAGCGTAACATTATTCATGGGCCACTTGAAAGGGGTCTGTGCACTACTTCGACACAAGCCGCACGCGCTTGCATTTGTCTCTCTCAACAAAATCAAATGCGCCATTTAAGCATCAGCATGTGCTGCACGTTACCGCAAGCGACTTGCTGCTCTAGAGATGAAGCTACTCCGGAGTGCCACCAGTGCACCATCCTACGTAAGAAACTCAACCTTGCGTAGAGACCTGCATTGGGACACCATCCACGAGTACATGAGGAAAAAAGCGGAGAAGACCTTCGAGAAAGCGCAGGACCACCCGAACGAGCAGCTACGATTCCTCATGGACTACGATCCGGACGAGAGGCCTCGCAACCGCAGAACCAGGTACCCCAGACCAAGGTCCCAGTTGGCACCCGCTAACTGGAACCTTGACTAGGAGACTAGGAGAACTCGCGGTTGCTCCCCCCCCCCCCCACGGCGTGGATGTAGGACCAGGAACCACCGGGACCAGGAACCACCGGGACCAGGACCCACCGGGACCAGGACCAACCAGGACCAGGACCCGCCACGACCAGGACCCACCAGGAACAGGACCCTTCAGGACCAGGACCAGGAACAACATATTGGTAAGAGGACTTGAAACTCTTGATTTTTCGAAAACAAGAGTTTCAAGAGAAACTAGCAGACCCTCTATCGATGATCGCTTAACGACATCGATAGAATGTGCGAGGTAAAGGGAACCAACCCGGCGTTCCCAGAGACTGAAACACATGAGGAGACGTTGTAGCAGACCGCAGGTCACGCACAACACATGGCCTACCGAGACGCTGATGAGTCGGGCCACGCGGAGGTTTAGGGTTTAGTGGGTATTAGGTGATCTCCTCAAGACTCTGGAGTCCCACACACGCCATAGCTCTGGCTATGGTATGGTGCGTAAATGCATTCCCCCCTCACCAAAAAAAAAAAAAAAAAGTTATACAGATCTGTACAGATCTAATGCGAAGTACGATATCTGACTGGTCGGTCGGTGCTCGGCATAAAATTTTGCGGAGCATTTGAGTTGGCGCTTCGGAGCTACGACGAAACCGAGAGCTCCCAAAACCCGGAAATATTTCGTGGAATAATTAATTTTTCTGCTGAGCTTGATACAACCTCAAGCGAACACATAAAAAATGCTTCAAAATTTAAAGGAACTTTGAAAGAAATACAAAACGATCTACTGGACTGTATTCTTGAAGTTTGTCATGAAGAAATGATAAAACAGATTAACAGAGCCTCGTATTTGGCGATAATAGCAGATGAAACAACGGACATTTCGGGGAAAACCCAACTGGTAACATTTTGCAGATACGTCTTTAACGGCGAACCAGTAGAAAGTTTTTGGAATTATATGAATCCCGAAAAATATGACGCTGATACTCTCACAATACATATTTTGAGCGTCGTAGATCCATTATTAGGAAATTTCCCTAACAAACTGATTTCATAAGTCTATGATGGAGCCGCGGTAATGACCGAACATAATGCGGCGGTACAGGCAAAAATTAAACAAAGATATCCATTAGCTCACTATGTGCATTGCTATGCGCATCAGTTAAACCTGATTATGTCGCAAATGCTCAAGTTCGGGTGTTCTTTGGGGATTTGAAAGATATTCCGGGATTTTTTACTAATTCTTCGCAACGCGTAGAGGTACTGAACAGAATTGTAGGGAAAAAAATTTCTCAAGGAGCAACAACTCGTTGGAATTTTGATATTTGAACAATAAATGTGGTGTTTGAGAACAGAGAATCACTCATGGAATGCATGGAAGAAATATAAGAAAATGTAACTAAAGAAACCGTTTGCAAGGCAGCTTGCGGTATTCGCCGTATGTTAAACGATTCTGTTTTCGTGTTTTGGTTGACATTTTTTCATCATGTTCAACCAGTTGCAGAAGAGAAAAACCGAGCCAGCGCAAGTTAAAACGGCTATCGATAATTTTGAAAAATGTATTGTCGATGTGAGAAATAAAATTGATGACATAATAAATGAAGCCAAAAGTATTTGCACTGAACCCCAAGGCAACAAAAGGAGACGACGTAATAATAGCAGTCACGATCACCGAGTTGTCGCATTAGAAGTATGCGACAATATAGTGAATTCTGCAAATGACAGATTTCAATTCAAAGATCATTTGGTAGCCGCATCCCTTTTTTCCCCCGAACACTTTGGAGAATACTGTGGTAAGTTTCCTGATGACAAGTTGGAAACTACTCGTACCTGTTTGGCTTATCCCGGATTAGAAAAAAGTCGTTTGAAGACAGAGTTGTCTGTCATTTATGCATGGAATGATTGCCGAGATTTACATGGAACTCTCTCTCTTTTTAAATTTTTGATACAAAATAGTTTGGAGGAAACACTAAAAGAAACAAAAAAGCTATTAGAAATTATTGTTACAACATCAGAGGCTGAGCGAAATATCTCAACATTGAAAAGAATCAAGACTTTTCTTCGTAATACTATGATCCAGGATCGCCTTACAGCGTTGTCGATGCTCTCCATTGAAAAGGAATTTATTTCGACCGTGGAAAATTTCAACGGGAAGGTGATCGACAAATTTGCTGCCAAGAAGGAATGCAGGATCGAACTGACGTATAAAAAATAGGTAAGTTTGGATTTGCAGAACACTTGTTTTATTTTGCCACGAGCCGCCACTGATGGAGGCTTTAAGCCTATCTTCCTTATTTAACGCAACCTCCTCGTACAGTGGTGCAAAAGAAAGGGACAAATTAAATTACATTTTTCGATGTGTCAGCAGGGTTATGAAGTGGCCGCCGTCGAGAGAAGCCGCCCGTACCGTATTCGAGACGGCCATATTTGTTTTTTGTATCCGTCGCCGGAGTCCGTTTTGATGTATGATGTAAAACTATATACGCGTCTTAAGAATCCCCGTCGACAAAACTGTCAAATTAATCAAAATTCCTGGAATGCTTCTTACTCCCATAGTCCGTGCGTCAAGGCTGTGCGGGGGTGGACGCGGACAGTGCGTAGGGGAGATGTTTGGTGGATTCTGATACAAATAGAAGTTTAATTGTCGTATAGGTGGTGTAGTGGAAGCTGGTTCTAATTTAAAGAAGTTCATCTCTGCTAATATTATAGAGGAGAAAGTGTGCATGATTGTTACCCAATCACGTCAAAATGGATTTGGATGAAACTTGGTACAGAGATAGATTACAGTCTGGAACAAAACAAATGGTACCTTTTATCCCGGTAAATAGCTATGGAATATCTATTTCATGAGCTCAATGGCCTGAAGCAATTTTACAAGTATCGGGCGCTCAGTCGCTGGTCCGACCGAAATGAGTAAGCGTATTTGACTAGAGCATTTACCACCGTCGAGAGTGGAAAGGGATCTGAAGAAACTTTTGCTTACGTTTTCCTGAAAGCGTGGATTTTTGATTAGGGGTATATGGTTCACGCACAAACTTATCAGCGTGGGTCTACCATTTCCTTGAGTTGTGCAGATCTGACTTTTAGACTAGGTGAATTTCTGTCAGGTATGGACGTTGCTGTGATTGTGGTTTGATATTATAGTGTGACACCGACTCACTTATCCATTCTATAAGATGGAATCGGTATCATGGTAACTCGCTTTTTAACCGCATGAGCTGGATTACTGTCTCAATTTTCAGCTTTTGCTTTGTTTGTTTCCATGTTCACTATAATGTGACGGTCCGAATCGGTACCTAGGACCTTAAGCGTTCTTGCTGACTCAAGTAACTAAAACCTAACTTTTCGTATACTTTATAACAACTGTCGTTCGATGACGTATGACGTCAGAGCTGAGGTTCATGAACATAAGACATTAATGACTAAGGGTGATTTGTATTTTCAGCGACAAGAGAAATGTTGAGGTAAGTTTTTATTATACAGGGTGGCCGATATGTAACTGACTGAAATTATGTATGAAAAATGATATCAGACAAATGTCCGCCTCTAGAAGCCGCGAAATCCTGAGCCCTCTTGATTACATTTTCCATCACTTTTGTTAAGTTTCGGGAGAAATATTTTCAATCGCTTCCGTAAAATTGTTCTGCAGCTGCTCTACAGTATTTGGTTTGTTGGCATGAATCTTACTTCTCGAAAATCGCCATAAAAAAAAGTCAGGAGCCGTTAAATCCGATGACCCTGGTGGCCAGTTGACATCACAAAATAAAAAAATTGAACAACCTGGAAATATTGTTCGCAAAATATTTATTGATTCCGTAGCTGAGTGACAAGTTGCTCTGTTCTGCTGGTTAAATTGTTGGATTTGAAGAGCCAAAAAGTTTCGTACCATATCACGGTAGCGCTCGCCAGTGGCAGTAAGAATTACCTGCAGCGTCTTTAAAGGAGTAAGGTCCAATGACACCTCTATACCAAACACCGCACCAAACTGTGACTCGACTAGGATGTAGTGGTCGTTGCTGGATGACACGAGGGTTCTCTAATGCACAGATAGACAATCCGTTCATATCGGAGTGGCCTTCATCGCTCATCAGTTGTCGGTAAAAATCGTTATTTTGGGTATTAAGCTGCACTATGGCATGACTGTATTTTCGGCGACTTTTATGGTCACTGGGCTGTAGTTCTTGAATTTACTGAATTTTTTAGGGCCGCAAATGCAAGTCCTTTTTAAAATAGTGCATAATGACGTGCGACGAATACCCAGTTCTTGAGAACGATATCTGGTAGACGTCGCAGGGCGCTCCACTACACTCGACTTTGTACGAACAGTTCGAACACGACCCGACCTTGACAAGTCTTTAACTTCAAATGTTTGTTCAAATTTCCGCACCAACTGTCGAATGGTGTTGACACTGGACACATTGTTTAGACCGAAATCTTGTCGTAGCTTCCGAATCGTTGCAACAATCGACTCATTATTGAAGTAAAACATTTTAGCAATACGGACACGTTGTGGGATCATGTAGCGCTCCATGATGAATTGGACACATATGCTTTCAACAACTACTACGGCGCCACCTACTGAAATGCGTATAACATTTTTTCCATGAAAATAAGAACTAGATAGACAATAAATAGTATAGCAAATTCATATATTTATACTTTTTGTGTTCTGTATTTAGGCTAGAACCATAATTAATATGAGCTGTAGTAATAATGTCATTAGTTTTTTTTTATTTAAGTCGGATCATGTTTAGTCTGTGATATCTAAAATTTCAGAAATAAAGATTGAGACGAATTTTACAACGACATTCCGTTTGTCAGGGTAAATAGTGAAGTCCACCGTCTAGATAAACAAAAATATTTGCTGGATAACTTCTTTATTGAACTATAAAGAATTGGTAAGAAGATTCCATATCCAGAAGTTGTACCAGATGGAAGGACCTCCAAACTGAGATCAGTATGATGTAGCGGTTAGATTGTATTCGCAAAAAATAGCCTATTTTCGAATTTGCTTATTGACTGAATAGTGCATAACATGACAAATGAAGTAATCGTCAAAATTCAAAGTTTCTGTAATGAATAGGATTTAAACGCATGCTCAATATGTTATGTAAATTTGTAACTATCACTAACTTTACTAATTTTCAATGCATAGTAAGTATTCTTTGACAAGCTGCGTAGCGGCTCAACAATTGGAAAATATAAGGTATTCTCATTATGTACAACTGTCCTCCGAAATATTTTTATCAATGCTTTCAACCTTATTAGTATATGAGTGAAAATTATTTTCTTTAACATTTGACATTTATTAAAAAGAAGATACATTGTTTGTATCCCTAGATAAGCAGCTACTTTAGCTATTTACTTGTACTACCCGTCCATTTAATCTTTTCTAAGACAGCATCCGCATCGGCTGACACGACGATCATGCTGAAGCAAACATTCTAGTAGTTTTGTCACAGCATTTCTTTCTAAATATTAGATTACTTTTTCAGTTGAGTGAGTATATGGTAAATCCTTACTCCACATCGGCTTTTTCCACATTATTGAGAATTTCAACTACAGTAGAACAAACGACTTATTAGCGTTCCAGAGCATTCCAGCCCCGCCATTTTTCTTTCTCTTAAATAAATGAGTTTAGACGCAGCTCCATATGTGGCAGCCATTTATACTCTTAGCAGGTCCCGCCCATGCGAGACGTTATTAGATATTTCCCCGGCGCTTTTCTTTCGGCTTTCCTTTCCTCCAGAACTTTTATACATCCGAGCTAATGCCCCGACCAATGTTTTTGCCGAATATTACGGAAATAAAAGTGAAATATGGCGACGAACGGGCAGGCTGGGTTTTCCTTGGTTAATCGGTATTTTCAATTTGGCTGATCAAAGACGGAAAATCAGGAGAGTAAATGAAAAATCTTCTTCGGCCGTATCTCCTCATAATATTCGCTTGATGGAACTTCAAGGAGGATGCTGATGTGACGTTAGGTTGGATGTTAAATTGAATCTTGCGTGCATAATGAAGTCGAGGAAGCTCGGCATTATGCTGTCATCCGTTTTTTAATGTTCCCTATACGAAAAACAGCATGTATATTTTTAAATAATAACGGTTTAGTCAACTTACTATATTTCTCAATCCTAGGCGTTTTGATCCAGACGTTCATATAGAGCGTCACCATTAAAAAAGAAACAAAGGATTATGGTTTCATTAGTTACAAAAGTTAAATAATAATATCATTTAAAACAATACATTTCAACAAAATCTGATCCATGTAAGAATAAAATGTAGTGATTTTCGAATGTATGAGACAGCTCCAGAAGAGAAGAGGTACTATTATTAAATTAAAATGAAGTATAACTGATAAAGTGCGGAGTGAGGCAAAAAACCTAACAATCTCCACCAAGTAATGGATTGCAAAGGTGAGTGTCATCTTCATCCCATACGATGAAAAATCACGGAAGATGACTCGTACCTGTCAACGTTCTGCGCAGTGCACAGACAGACGTCGTAGGAATACCAAGTATTCACATAGCAAGCCAATAGTAGCTTCTATGTAATATTTATAAAAACAGACGTAATTCAAATGGAAATATCTGAAACCACGAACAACCGTATACAACGCTGTTTCGTGCTCATTAGCAATTTATTACCGCGTTTTAGCTCTAGTTGTCCTGGAGATAGATGAACGCGAAGCAAACAGTAGATGTTATTATTGAAAAAATTGATAAACTGTACCGAAGAAATCTGACGATCTTGGCAGTAGGTAAAAAAATTCGGTTAATGTCTTTTCCCCGAAGGGGTCTCTCATACAAATATTTGACAAGGAATAATTTATAAATGCAAATATAACGTGGTACAAATTCTATGTTAGTACCGCTGTTTATTAAATATGGACACTCTATTATACAGGGTGAGTTCGAAGTTGAGTCATTTATTCTAACAGTGAGTAGATCTGATCAAAAGAAATGTTTTTTTCCTTTAACATTTTTCTGGTAAAATTAAAGTAACAAAGTTATAGCCCTTTAGAAGTTTGAGTACCGCCCTGTCTCAATAATAATATTATGTGCTCGTGTTCGGCAACAACGGACATAATCCGCCTTATCGGTTCATCGCATCGGAAACAAAAAAGCGAAAGAATTTGAAACGATGTTTTTACTACAATTATTATTCAGTTGTATTTAGTCAACGTGTCAGTCGGTAACGCGTGAGTCTATAGTGGTGCTTGTTGCGTGGCTCAAACGAAATAAAAAATGGCACATGTTTACGAAAATGCTGAACTTGTGGACATGATTCTTATTCTTAATCGAGTGCAACCAACCCCTCGTGCCTTTGTTAATGTAGTACAAATGGCTCGTGAATCAGGTGACTCAAGACCTCACAGGGGAGGGCATGCCGGTGCTCCAAGACAGCACGATCAAATACAGGTCCGCGCTGAAATACTTGTCGGGAGGATACTCTATAAAACAAGGTAACATTTTTTTTAGTTTTTTTTTATTTTTACACACATATTTTGGTTTATCTTCCTTCTGCAATCATTATCTGAAAATTAATGACTCAACTTCAAAGCTGAGTAGTGGCAGCGGAGTTACGCGCAAAAAACGGAAAATGTGAAAATCGTCCCACACCTTTGACGCTTTACAGACTTCTGCTCATTTTTGTAATTTTTTTAACACAATTGCCTGGCGTTAGCATTCTATTCGCTTCTATACTCGGTAATTTTATTATATAACTATTAGACATACCTCAAATGGAAAAATTCAGTATGCAGAATACAATCAGCGCATTTTGACAACACATATTTGCTGCGGATTGACCAAAGTTAATAACCTGACTTTGTTGGTCCATTTTTCAGTACTTTGTTTATTAATTCCACTCCTTGCTTCAATCTACATAGCGTGTTCTAAGGTATTGGCAATGTACTAAGAAAATGGTGATTTCTTCTTTCATTTTTAAAAATCCTCTGTACTTTAGATACGTCGATCAAGGTTTCATTTTCACAAAATATTCTTAAAAGGTGCCTTTCTTATCAAATATCCTGAAAAATACTAACCTAATTTTAAAACTTTGCCAATAGGTGGTTCCAATGTAAGTAATCGTTAAATTTGGATATAAAAAGCTATTTGATGGGAGACAGCTTGGGATGTCAGTGACGTACTAGACAAGTGAAGTTATTATTACTCGAGTTTTAATTATCATTCTAACACTTCTGTGCTACTGTAACTGGTGTCAATTTTTTTTCGCCTTTATATTAAGAAAGATTCATTTGATAGAGTAACTCCTCAATTTACTGGATACCCTTGTCGAGCATGTATCTTATTTAACTTTACCGAACATCATGAATAAAGTCGAAATATCGTGTGTCTTTCAGGGCTTGGTAAAAAAAGAAACAATTACTTGGGCGATCCCCTCCTCACCAATCTAATTGCACTCATTGTTAACAGTTCCACTTTTTTATGTGCGTGCAGATTCGATACATGCCCACCAAAACAAGGACAAAAAATACAATTGCTCATTACTGGCCTAAGGAGAAAAAATACATAAAGGTCCCTTGCGGTTATAAAAATGTATAATTAAATGTTCTGCTGGATAATCATCGTCACGAGTTACAGACCCTCTAAAAACTCTTGGGGTAGATATGGGTGTAAAATGTTAAGAGCGTGGCATCAGTGACGTAGTGGATCTACTTAGAAGGTTGTACATGTTGATATTTTTTGCAAAATATTTATTGTGAATGAGTAGTAGCATTTTCCCTCGAATAAAGGATATTCCATTTTTTCTAAGCCCGAATCATAACAAAACTTGCTCATCAAGCAAAAGTGTAATTTTGCGACAAAGCGATTACTTCTAGCACATCATAAAACGTTTCTTCACGCCCTGTCGTTGGAATGAAATAATCCAACATGAAGTTCATAATAATGTTGTATCGATTCTTCTTTGATGGAAAATACGGAGGATTTGAATCAGGATCTCTTTCGATGTACGAATTTCAAATACACGAGCGAAAAAAGAGCGTCAAATAGGTTGAATCTGCACTTCCCACATAACGCTATCGTCAGTTCATGAAAGATTATTTTCGGTACAAGTTCGACCCTCTGACAACAAGTGAGCAACGGTTATGTAGAACAGTGAAGTTAGACGGATCAAGTTAGCCAAACCGTCCGATATATTTAGTTCTTGGACATTTTTTGCCGCCCTACCGATAATACCGTCCATATGGCAACGTCGCCCCTCCATCATACCCGTGCTCAATGCATTCTCTCGTCAGAAACAGCAGCATGCCAGTGACGGAATCGCGCTCATTGGTGGAATGGTGGAACTGTGTCGCCGGTGAACCCAGAGAGAGACGCGTGTCTAATATATGTCTAAATAACTAAAACCATCATTTCGGCGTAAGGAACAACCTGCATCATAATTCAAGAAAATGGTGAAACGTTTGGCAACGCGGAAAATTACAGACGCGCACCCTCCTCCCCCCCACTGTCGCATGCTTATGGGGCGCACTCTTTCTAACATTCGTGTTGCATGACGTTGAACGCTTCCCTCTCTATCTCTCTCTTTCGTACACATTGAAAGCGGTGCGCAAAAACGTAAATGAATTTCACTGTATAGGCTTTACCTTGACGGAAACATTAGTATAAGAATGCTGTTTAAAGTATAATATACAAACATACAAACATAAACAAAGTTTAATCTAGTCTGCGAATAAAATCCCCCGCACTGAGCGTCCATTTAGTCCGCGCAACATTTTACGGCCTAGGAGGTCCTGGGGGATAAATGAAACGCCGTAGGGATGCGAAGGAATTGCATGGCCATTTTTGCTTAGTTTTTTTGTGCGAGCCTGCGTTGGGGTAGCCGAGGATTACTCGCAGCCAGCATCACCTCCGATCTCTAATAATAAGGGGAAAAACGAAATATAACCTTAACGTCCTCGGCAAAAAAGCCATTAAATGTATAAGTAATGGTTTTTCGGATTATCGTTATGGGCAGATATCGCATTTCCTGGATAATGAGATCGCCTTTGGAGCAGGGAGGATTTATAGACTTTTGGAGGATAGTGGTTAGTTCTACTGGGCTTTTTCGTCAGGTTAAAAAATGGCGTCAAGTAGATGGACTCTATAACTTCCACGCCTTCGAAACAACTTCTCGAGTTGACAATGAAAAAATCGCGCTACCGTTGCTGTTAGATCCAGATAGTTATACAATTACAAAGACTGTAGAAGCGACGATAGATAGATATGCAAAAACATCTGATAATGAGCTCTCTAATCCAGATTTAATTTGCCTGCCTAACCTGTTTGATGTTGGAAAAGAATAAAATTCCTCATCAATGTATCCACAGTGTCCGTTTTAAACTCCTCCAACAAAACTTAGGTTTATCATGCGCTATAACTGATAAATATCGGATTGATATTGCATTTTGTACCAACTAGTAGGCAAAACCCGTGTTTTCTTTACACCAATGCAGTCGCTCAGGCAGTAGGCCAAATTCCAGGCCACGGCACGGCGGCTGCTCAAAGGAGCTTATAGAAACTTTGTCAATCTGGTCTATAAGATTCCACAATCTCGATACCCTAGGGACGGGACGGGAAGGAGTGATCGTATCGGTCAGTTCTAGAAGTTCGGCACGGTTAGGATGGGAGGCGGGTCTGTCTGACAGGCACATCTTCAATCGGCATCATGGTAGAAACCTATGAGGGGTAAAGTCCGTTGGCGTAGCAGTAGAAGAGAGCTAAATTGCTGACGACCCGCCGGTGAGAAAGGGTACCGAGACTGCATCGAGAATGGATAATGTAGTCGGGGCGACAGCACTCCAAACACGTAAGCAGTACTCGAGGCTAGGTCTTATCTGGGCGTTGTCCAGAGGTGGAGAAAAGTACTTGTCAGCCCTAAACAAATAGCCTAGCTTTTTCACAGCAGGTAGCGCTGTTGACGAGATCTGGTGATCAAGTCCTCGGTGATCTGGACCCCGACCAGCTGAAATGAACGGCTCTTTGGTACAACTCGGCCATCAATCGAAACCGGATGAGCGTTAAGTATTAGAGTACTGAGGCTGTTGTGAGGAATGAGTGTTTACAGGCGCGCCTTTTGAACTGATTGATTCTTAAAAATTCTAGAACGGCTCCTTGACAGACCGTAGTTTCAACGGCAATTTATGGCTTGGGTACGTTTCACCGATAATCTGATCAGGATTTTACGCACATCTCAACAGAATTTTTGTACAGTAATTAACATCAAAAAAGCATATACAGTGAGCCCAAGAAAAATATATGTATTTTATGTAACGTACTTTATTTTGCAGGGAGGCTGTGCTCTCGCACCTCTTGGTAGCGCCCATGTCAAGGATAAGTAGATAAGCTCATATTCTACGTATCTCTCGACGAACTCCCGCTCATGAATATTCCTACAATACATTAAACGTTCTAAATTATCTCCTGACTGTGTTTATTCTCGCCACACACAGACTCGGAGGAAAGAAGTAGAAGAAGAAAGAAAAGAAAAATGGAGGCGGTTAAGGGGAGGGGTAGAGCAGGGTGCGATGTCGGGCTATCTGCAGCGGAGATATTACAATTCCAATTCCTTTGTCTATATCATCATATATGCAAGGCTTGTCCAGGATAGGTCGTTCTCTCTCTGTCTGGCGGACAATTAGACGTTCCGTCCTCCTCGTTCCATGGGGAATCATATTCCTGTGCCCGGACCAGCGGCTTTCGCTTCCCTGCCAGGCGTATGCAGAGGTGGCGTTAAAAGTGGGACTCCATAATATTTAAATGTGATGAACAAAATTACAGCAATGATCGTGCAGGTTCCTTATTATAGAATTTACGTTTGAGCTGCTTTTCCCTCCCACGCCTACTGGCGAGTAGGAATTGTTGTCGCGAGAAAAATTGAAATTAAAATATTATGTTTTTTGGATGTTATGTACATCACGAAAAACCATGTCACTCTTTACCATCGGTCTGTATGTCTGTCAGTCTATTGGTCTGTTGGACTGTCGTTCTTTCAGCCGGTTTATAACTTAGAAAGTACTGCTCGGGTTTTGATATTTTCAAACAAGGTTACTGTTATGCCAAAGTCAAAAAAGCTTTATAGTTTCTGAAAATCGGTCCAATTGAGGCAGAGAAAAAAAGCCAAAAATGAAGAGATAGAAATCGCTCAAACTTTTTTCACGTTTCAGAGAGTTCTGATCATTTCTCAAAGGAGTATTGCGATTTTTTGATGTTAGTATATTAATACATCATAGATTTCTTAGAGAAATGTCTACAGTCGCGAATAGTGCCGCAGACCCTGTCTGCATATGACTGCATCGCTGGCCCTCTGGATCTTGAGATATAGCAGTTTTTTTTCGAGGCAGCAGCGGTGGCCGCAGTAGTAGACTCTTCGGTCTCCAGATCAGTCGCCGTGCGCTGTGCGGGTTCGAGTCCCGTCCCAGGAGAAATTTTTCTCTTGGCTATGGATGTTGTGATTGTCCGTAGGTGGTAGACGGTCTCTGACTGTCGAACGCGGAGGTACCACCCGGCGGATCTCGTAGGCGGAGCCAGAATGTGTGCATGTTGCATGCACACGTGTTCCCTCGCCAGAGTCCGTGTGGCGTCCCCCCTTTCCCATGTATCCCCCTATAGCCCCACGGTACCCAATGGGTGCTTAGGCCTTAGGCCTTCGTGGTAGTTGGAGTATAAAAAAAAGTTTTGCTAGATTCGTTGCGAGAAAGAAACAGGCAGCAGGTATATTATTATTTGATTATGTATCTACGAGGCTACCACGTACGGACACAACCATTGCTGCAATCTGGAAGTTTTTTTTCATGAAAAGCCCAAATAGTGCTAAAATCGTTCTCACACTTTTTGGTGCCATTACACTACATGCGTATTCTCTGCAATAACGTGACTGTGTGGAGACAGGTAAATATGGTAAAGAGAGTATTTGTACTGAAGAAAAGACTTATTAGGTTGATTCTAAATATTAGGCAAGGAGACTCTTGTAAGGAACCCTTTATCCTGTATAATCTACTCACAGTAACAATCCCATACATGTACAAATGAGCTATCTTCGCATTCTGCCATATACATGAATTCATACAAGACAATACAATCAACATCTGTTACAACACAAGACGTGGATATGATTTGTCTGTTCCTCCACATAAAACTACCTTATTTGAAGAATCTCCACTGTGTACATGCAACAAGACTTACAAACATTTATCTACAGAGTTCAGGAGAAGTACCAACATTAGCCTTCTCAAGGTCTATCTGAAGAGATATCTTGTTTAAAAGTGCCCTTATACTCTCGCTGACTATTTTCTATCCTAAAATTGTATACAAATATATTTTATGTGATGTTTCGTGTACCTTGGCTTAAATGTATCTTAAAGTGACTGTTTGAACGTCTCGATTTTATGTACTTTTATGATGGTCCATTTAGATATTCTATATATTTATATATTTAATCTTCCATATTAAGTTTTTTTAATGTTCTTGCTAATGCAGTAGCAGAAAATAACTATTTTCTTTTTATACTATATATTAACTTTATTGATTGTGTAATAATAATAATAATAATAATAATAATAATAATAATAATAACTAATACGATTAGTTATTGTACATGTGTCATTTTTCTATACGACAAATTTAGCAAGGATACGCTTTCCCATGCTTAGTGAAGTGTAAATTTTATGTACTCGTATGTTTCTGCCATGACTTATCCTACATCATTTTTCAAAAGCGATCAATAAAATGTACCTAGCTATCTATCCATCCAAATACAATATCTGTCTTATTTTTTTAATTATAGTAAATGAACATAGAATATTGCATATGTAAAATCTAACGCAGCATATTCACATTGAAACAGCCATCTTTATCGTACCCATAACTTGACTCAATAATTTCTGAACGTTACTGCTAATCTGTTGTCGTAGCTTTCTGAAAGTAGTAAGTATGACTGTGACGTTACCGTAGAAAATATGATTTAACGTGATAACGTGGCCAACTGAATAGTAGAAACAATATACTGTAACGCCCTCGTAATTATAACTATAACACCCTCGTACATCGGCGCTTATGCAACCAGAATATCGGGAGCGTTAGCGACGACATCGAGAGCGTTCGACACCAATCGAGAATCGCGGAATGCATCCGGATTTCGTCTATTTGACATAAATACGAGTCGATGCCGACGGCAGAATAGAAAGACTGTCGAAGATGAGTCAGCAGCAGCGCGAGAGCGATAGTCCGGTCGACATGGTCATACATGTGTAATAGATTAGTTGCAAGTGCTGTTATCGATTATTGGTGACAATAATAATTAGACTTTAGATAGCAAAAACGGTGTTTTTGTTACAATACTGTATTGAAAACCTTCCGTTGGCAAAGCAAAAACGTATCGTGAATAACAGCCCTCATTTTTACAGTTGTCTTTTCAATCTTACCAGTTACTGAGCTATTATGGAAACTGTTGTCGCTGATTTTAATTAAAGGAGATTTAAGCCAAAGGTGATTTTAAACACATCTAAAAATTGTAGATCCGCTACGCCACTGCTGTAAAAGCAGTGCTTGAAGCTTTCCGTTTTCTCTCGACTCGGGAATTATAAATGCTGTTCCTTTTTCCTGCGTCTCTTAGTAAAAATTAGCTTTTTTATTTTGAACATCACGGTTCATACATGTATGGATCTTTACGGAGGTGACAGATTGTACATTCGGGTTTTCTTTTACAGGGAAACGTATTTGAATCGCATCCTCTGACTCTCTAACACAATAAACATGATTCTTGATTAGCATAGTTTCTCTTGAACGGGCACTTGAAATATGTTTTGTTATTTTAAATATGATTCTCTCAAGTAGGTTGACTCTGCAGTTCACGGACAACGTTGCATAAAGCATTATGTTCGGCACAAGCTAGCCTCTCTGAGAAAAACTTAACCTTGAATGTGTATAATAAAAAAAATAAATGGATGAAGTGAATAAACAAGCTCGTACCATTAGTCCCCAGCCCCCCCCCATTTGACAACGTTGCGGTAAAGAAATTTCTCCCCTGCCCTACCGATCATCTGTTGTTTGGAATTTGATGATAACGTGGATGATTATGATGATATTTCTCGGACCTCCATTATCTATAAAGTTTTTTTCTTCACGGTGCTTCGGTTTATGTGATATTCGATCGTCATCAGGTGAATTGGCGAACCTGCTATTTCCTTGACTATGGAGTTTGATCACGAGGCCGATGATTGGTTGTGACATTTCCATTGTTCCGGTTGGTTGAATTGCAGTTGTTTGATGTTTCTTCTAGTCGGTCGTCATACTGGTCTAATTTCCACACACACACTGTAAACATTTTCGTTCATTACTATGAACGCCATTTCCTGGAATTTTCTCAGATGCGAGTGTGTTGCCTGATGAAGCCAACAAGCAGAAATACGTATCGCTCGGGTTACCTATCCTATTTTCTGCTCGAATCCACTTTTTGCGGAGTTTGCCCATTATTTTCCTATTTTTCTCCGCATGATAATTTTCTCTTTGTAGATCCTTTGGGCTTGAAGTACCACAGCAAGTGGCTATAACCGGCCGCGTGGTTGTGGTTATTTGTCGCTTTGAAAATTCAAGGTCTTCTAGCCATTTTATACTACAATGTGCAGGTTGGCTCTTGTTGTGGACTACGTGTGTCTTTTTTTTCCTCTCCATCTTCGTTTCCTCAGGCTACACACGTATCCGGATGTGTGGGCATGTGTATCTACTTTTTTAGTTGCATATGTGCATTCATTTCGGGCCTGATGGAGGCAACCAGCAGAAATACGTATCGCTCGGGTTACCTATCCAATTTTCTGCTCGAATCCACTTTTTGCGGATTTTGCCCATTATTTTCCTATTTTTGTTATATACCTTTCTCCGCATGATAATTTTCTCTTTATATATATATATAGGTTTTGTCTTCGTGATGATCCTGAGAAGTGTGTTGTTTCTTGAAATTTTAGTTTCTATTTGGCACCGACTCCCTATTCTTTTGATTGCGTCACTTATTTCCTCAACATATGGTAGAATTACTGTACGCTAAAGGTCTTTCCGCGTGCTTCTACCATACTGTTGTTGGTGTTGTTTTTATCTCGGGAAGCAATTTCTTATTAGATTGTCGTTGATGCGGTAGATTTCTTGTTCCTGTAGATTTGTTTGCGTGTTGTAGACGCTCTTTGCCTGAATGATAAGGTTTCTAATTACGATTTTCTTTGTAGTTGCTGGATGACTGAAAGAGAAATTTACGTATTGTCCAGGAAGTGTTGGTTTTCTGTATACAGTAGTCTCTATTGGATGGGAGGCAGAACTACAAAGCTTTCTGTTCTTGGCATGATTGATAGTAACCTTGCGCCAAAATTTTATCAAAATCCGGCAATAGTTCCCTTTTTATATTGGGCCAAGCATTATGGTAGAAACAGACAGACCGGCAGACCTTGAGAACTAAATGACGTGTTTTTTTTATACACATGTCAGGTGTGTATCAAAATCAATTCAAACATGTACCATATCCGAAACTTTTCGCGATTACAATACTTTCTCGCCAGTAGGGGTGGGAAGTAGAACTTTTCAGAATCTGCCTTGAACCTGTGGTGATAGTATCAGTTTCATTATAGTCAGCATACTCGACTGCACTTCATGCTTATTAGTCAAGCAAGCTGTATGCGAAAGAGATTTCAGTGAACATTTTTTCTCTAAGCACTCTGAATAAGCTTATTAGGTCTTTTACGTTTAATAATTCGACAAACATTCCTCCGAAATACTCAAAAGACCTGTCTGTCGCCTTATCTCACGTCGTGGAAAAACATTTCAAAAACAAATTTCCATCTACGTTCATTTTGTCCCTGAAGCGACAAAATGAATTTATTAATAAACTGAGAAAATAATCTCGCTCTGTTTGAGCCTGTGCGCTTGGCAGCTACTTACATAAGCATTCCAAATTACGTAAAGGACTAAAATTATACAAAATTGAATTTCAAATTTCTTCTTCAGCATATCGCAGCGCATGTACAGGGTAATGTTGAAATATGCATGTTAATAGAGTTTTGAAACTCAGTAGCTTTACAGTGTTTAACCTGTTCCAGGTCGGTATACAACTCTTAAAACACACATCGTGCTTTTGAAGTGGTGAAAATCTTGCCTTGGTATTTATAAATGGCTGCCAAACATTTAATAACTCTGATTTTTACGCAAATGTTTGGCATATGGCTTAATAAGTGATTCATGATTCAATATTATGGTCATTTATATCGTCGCTGTATGTATACGTATATTAATGTTTCTGGTAATCATGTGGAATATTCGGGAGACATATGCTGCAGTTATAGTAGAACATGCTGCTTGATCAATGAATTGTTATTAAAAATCGTGAGTAATATACTTTTTTAGGCTTCAGACTCCAACAGTATAACAAAACTATGGGCACACACGTTTCAAAATCTTCAAAACCACAATCTTGAAACTCTCACCAAGAATATTTTGCGTCTATATCTGTAGATGTATTTTTTCTGCCAATTGCTTCTTCATACTCAGCAAAAAGTCTATCACAAAAAGCTGTAGTACTCGTGCATCAGCATCATCGCAGGCACATATCAGTATGCTGTGACGTAGCTGAAATAAGAAAAACTGTTTTATCGGTACCTGCATACAGAAAACATATTAATAAGAGCTTACTAGATACACAGGACGATACCTGATATTGAGAAGTCATGCAAGGGGACCCTTAATATATTATTTAAACGTAGTGGTAGTCATTATTGAAATGGGTAATAGGGGGGTCAAAACAAGTCAAAAAGTTCATATGACCCAAGGTCCAAAAGTCAATAGATTTTTGTCTAAATGGCTTTATAGTTTACAACTTTAAGTGCTTTATATCGACCACAATCACCACAATCTTACTAATTTCTATAATCTAATCTAAAATGTTTTTAAATTGGGTAATTAACCAATAAATGGCATTTAATTTTTCTAAGTCAAGCCAAAATTCGTAGTCAGTAAGTAAGTTTCATTAAATTAAATATTTAAAACACACATGACAACAGATGGTCTTTTATCACTCTTATCGGACCGGCAATCGATCGCAAACGGTAACAGTGGTTAGCTATCGGGCATCGGACATCGGGCGTGTTGTTTTATTTTTGTTCGCGTCCGTCGCCATGTTTATTTACAATGTTCTCGAATCAAGAGTTCGCCAACATGTTGTTAGTTTACGGTGAAGCTCGTCAGAATTCAAATCTTGCAGCTCAAATATATCGCGACAGATTTCGCCAACGGGTACACCCAGATAGAAGGACATTTGTGCAAGTGTACCAAAGACTTCGAGATACAGAAAGTGTTCAGCCCACTAATATTCGCACTCGTGAAAGATAGGTTACTTTAGAGCAGGAGGAACAAATTTTAAGTATCGTGGAAATCAATGCAGATATCAGCACTCTCGAATTAGGCCGCCGCGTATGACTATCGCATACCATAATCCATAGAATCCTACGGGAAAATTTGCTTTATCCCTACCATGTACAACGAGTGCAGGCCTTGTTACCAGAAGACTATCCTCGCAGACTAACATTCTGTCAGTGGTTTTTGCACAAAAACATTGAATTTCCGGATTTTTTAAAAACATTCTAACGACGGACGAATGTACTTTTACGCGAGAAGGGATATTAAATTTCCATAATACTCACACGTGGGCCCAAGAAAATCTTCATACCATTCGTGAAGGTCATTTCCAACAACGTTTTAAAATAAACCTTTGGGAGGGTATTCTTGACGATCAGGTAATTGGCCCATTCGAGTTACCTCTAAAGTTGTCAGGAGAAGGATACCTTAGCTTTGTAGTCAATAACCTACCAGAACTTTTGGAACAGACCTTAGACAACATGCCATTACAACGAAGACAGAATTTGTGGTTTCTTCATGACGGGGCACCACCACACATTTTTAGAGGCGTCATTCAGTATTTGAATGAACATTATCCAAATCGCTGGATCGGTCGAAATGCCCCTGATCCTTGAAAATGGCCAGCAAGATCTCCTGACCTCAATCCGATGGATTTCTGGTATTGGGGAGAACTTAAAGGGATGGTTTATGGGGCTGGTCCAATAAGTGAAGCACAACTTCGGCTGAAATAATAAATGGACAACTTCGAGGACCTAAAGTAAGAAGAAACTGGGTTCGTCGTAATGAAGCTTGTGTGGAAAGTGGTGGACGACATTTTGAACACCTTCTTTAAATACAAAAAAGTGCAGTGTGGGTTTTAAAAAGAAAAACAATGTATGTATCAAAATTGTATTCTCTGTTTATAAGTGGATTTTTTAATACGTTCAATAAACTTTCACACACCAGGTGAAGCGCTGAGACAGTGGTAAGTCAGTTTTTTTTAATTGTTTGCATTTTACGAGTACATTATCAAATAATAAAATAATACCTAAGAGCCAAAAATAACAAATTCCACCTTTATTTACACTGCGTTCCGTCTGGCATTGCGGCATTGTCAGATTTTATTTTACTTTAAAGTGGCTTTTCTCTAAAAAAACTGCCGTTTTGACCCCCATATTATATGAAACTTTTTGCTTCTTTTAACCCCGTCTATCACCCATTTAAATAGTGACTATCATAACGTTTACCCTGTATACCTGAAGAGCACGACAATTTTATGTTATTCCCATTCTATTTATACAAATATATTTATCCGTCCATAAAAATGATAAAAAATTGGATTTGAATAAGTACACAACAGTTTCTTGAAAAAATATCTTCCATGGAAAAATGCACATTAATTTGAATGGAAGTGGCACGAACTTTCAGCTGCATTTTAAATGGGTCTGATTTTACAAGGTGTCCTATTTTAATCTGCCCATCTAAATATCTCGTAATCTACTCATCCTAGAAAGTAAGTGTCAAGCAAACCTAGAGTATCGCGTGGACAAAATGATAGTGATCTTAAAAATGAGTATGACCACACCCTCCAAAGCCATTTCAAGGTCGAGTGAACATTTTCAAATAGAATATCTTCGTTCATATATAGGAATCGAAAAGAGGAGGCAGTTCCAAGTCCAAGTATGATTATCACCACGACTTTAACTGTTTTATCCAAGGCTATTTTGGTGTCTAATCAAGACGTTGAAGACACTTTGACCTAGATAAATGTTCGGCAGCACATTTGTACGATTTGTGCGGATCACTTGGATCTGACCTTGGCCATTACATTTAAGGTCAATTCAACATTTATAAATAAATCATTCTTACTATGGAAATCTAAAATGCAAGAAATAGTAGATATGTCTATGATATGATATTTGAGGGTGAGGTCACATACATACGCAAAATTTCCTGCTTTTTCCGTTTCTGGTATAAAAATGGGAGCTTTTTTGAAAAAACCACCTTCGACTTCTAACGTCATGGTCATGGTCACCACTATGCTTTCGAGAATTTTCGATACAGCAAATTTTTGTAGTTGTCTTGATTTGACTTTGAAATATCCTTGAAGGCAGTGGTGATATTCAAATTTAAAATTTTCTTCTCTTTTCAATTATGATGTGAAAAAGGGGTGTTATATACGAAAATATTCATTTGACCTTGAAATTATTTTGAAGGTCGCAGCCAAGGCCACTGTCACGGTCAACAGCATTTTGCCTCCTCGACTCTCTACAATTTTTGTTTAGAACTTTTTTTCAAGACTGCCCAGTCTTCGAAATATTTAGACGGGGAGATTAAAATGGGACAGTGTTAGTTACTTAACCAGTTAGCTTTCTTCGTCAAGTTAAATACACCCGTGTGAGTCCGTGACAGAATATATTATCCGATTATTCAAAAATATGTGGTGAAGTAAGGTTTTAATATGTATTTTTCAGTTTGACCGAATTATCACCACGATTTCAAAAAACTACAAAGCTCTTTGGTCAAATGAGCTTGTATTGAAATTTGAATAGTTATATTCAACAGTTTACGTTGTGCACAAATTCATTCTCTTCAATGTAATTTTGTGGCGCAAATACTAGATAGAAATTGAAAAGTACATTCATGAAGGATTTCTATATTAAGCAGGATTTTATAGAACAATGGATAAAAAACAAGACGAAATATGATGCAGTGTAGTGAATATCGCTTTTTAACATAGGCGCCCAAGTTCAGAATAATACACTCGCCAGTTACCTAAAATAAAGCTCTTTCCTTTTTCCATCTGATTTGTTCGCTATCTGGAATCGCTTTAGATTTTTCCAGGTCGTCCCTCTCCGTGCGTCTCCTTCACCTCATCCCACGCCATAGAGGGCGCTATTAAGCTTTTGTGCCTTTGATGATTTCCTCTGCATCTCATTTTCCTTCGCGCTCATGTGTATGTGTGTGTGAATCGAATTTGAGGAGGTGGAGCGCTGAATACCAATTGATGCTGCTATCTAAGCAGCTTTCCATCTCCTCTTTCACCTTCTTCTGCTACGCTCGTCTTCACAGCGCGAATGGACGAGGACGCTTTAAACGTTGTTGTCGAATCCTTAGTTTTTCCTATAATTTTGTGAAATGGAGCTAGTAGCACTTTGGCTTATTAAAATCATTAAGATGAGCAGAGATCATACTCAGAACATGAAACTGGTATAACTATAACAAAAAGATATCGACTTCTAATGCAGGCTTCACAAAATTCCTGACATGGTTTGGAATTTGACGTTGCATAAAGACAAATATATATGAACGACTAAATGCGTTCTTACACTGTTCAAACCAGTTATCTTGAGAATCAAAACTTCAGAAAGAAGTATTTTCAAACTGTTTGAGACGTATCTAACAAAAACTATAAATTAAAGAAATATTCTATTTCCATCTCTACTTGGATGAGAGATATACCTGCGTATTAGCTTCCCTGCAGAAGGTGGTTAACACCCACCAATGGACTCTCCTTAGCTTCCATATATACGTCCTGATCTAAAACTTATAAGGTCTTAATGATTTTATACTCCTCCCAAGAAATCGTATTTCTCCCGAAGATTACACATGAATTTCCTTCTCAATTCAAACTTTAAATTTAACATTTAGGGTTTTATTATCCTATCAGCCAGTGTTTAAAACTACCATAAAACACATCCATTAGTTCCAATGCATTCTGGAACTTCCGGAATATATTCTCGTCTTGGATACATAAAGCAGGCGTTTTGATGCCTTGCTGGTTACTTTTCGTTTTGTGTTCCAGACAGAAAGAGTTATTATTGCCTTTTGGAGAGTCGTAATTTTGATGCATCTTTTCTACACGTTGATGTGGTTAAAATAGTGTTCATAGCATGAAGTTTTGATTCAAGTTCTACATCACGTGCATTATGAAGATGTATTTGTGGTGGCATGATTTTGACATTTCAGCAAAGTACATGGAACGCTGTTAATAGTGTCACCTAGGTGTAAAACCAATTTCTACCTTGTGCGACAGACACAGCTAGCATAAACTTATTGTGTATAGTAGGAATTAACTGTGTACTGGTGCACCTCCAAATGGTCATATAGCGACAGTCAAATAGTCATTGTAGCAGGCCTTTCCGGCAGCCGCGTGATATCGCTTATTATGTGTTAGAATAATCACCTAGTGACATGATTGTACCCATTAGATTAGATAAGACATGATTATATTGCAAGATACGCTTTTATTATGTTTCCAAAATGTACAGGGAGATCCAACAGACCCGGAACGCCAACACATTTGGGAATATTCAAGGGGTATGATAAAAGTAAAATAGTAAGTGTCTAGGAACTTTCCTTGGTTATTCAGAAGTGTCCTTTAAGTTGACCTTCATTATGTCCTTCAACGTCATATCAGGGTCAAAGCGGTTTTTCCAAAATGGAAGTGAAAGAGCGGTAAATTTTACATCTTATATGACCTTGGGTGACTATTATGTTGACCTTGAACGATCCTGGTCAAGGTTATCGTAAAGAAACCTCGACTAAAAAGATGTCTGGGATCTTTCTAAAGGCAAAGCAAAAATGAGGACCAACAAGCAACACAGGCTTTTAAGCTTTTTGCCATTTCGCATTGTCTGCAGTTAAGGTCTCCATCATACAGCTCTATTTTGAGCAGGTATCCTTATAGGCCATTCTGTCGTAGTAGAAGACCTATAACTACACGGAGTTAGTTTCTATTCATTGAGAGCAGTTCAGCAGCCGTATTTGGACATGGTCCCGAGGTAAATTCTTCCCATGACTGCATCCAGTCACCAAGTGCCAATATTCCGTGTGCCGGTTTCATATCCATTCTTCCTTATTGTGTTTTTGACACCCCCTAGGCGCATTCTGGCCCTATAAAGGATGCAAATGATCCTTTCCTTGCGAGCTCATCCGTCCTTTCATCGCCTGCTGAGTTACCTGGATGTCGTGGCACACACATCAAACTGCCTAACTTTGTTGTGTTCCGCTAGTGCGTTTACTTGTTGTTGATTTTTCCAAATCAGAATCAAATGACTTACAAAGAGTAACGTTTGACGCAACGTCATAGATGATAGATTTTCTGAATTTACTTAAACCACACTTACATGTTTTGGTATTGTAAGATTAATGGAGCGAGATATTCAAAGTACATTTCTAATGAAAACGAACAATGAAATACAATAAAGTTGGTTCTCTAAAACCATATACACATTTTTAATTCACTATTTGCTCCATACGCTTGTTCACTTAATGAACCTACACTTGCGACTACAAAGTAAAAGGAGTAAAAGGTACATTTCTTACTGCGAGTGGATTCCGGTCAAATTGGCGAAAATTTTATTATATTGTTCGCCATACCAATTTGATCAAAAGTCTCCATTAGCGAATGGTTCTAATATCGATGACTCCTGACTTTTCAGGGTGCTCGAGTTTAATAAACTCAGCAAATGTCGATTATTAAAAACATTGTAGCTCTTAGAATGCCAATTTAATCTATCTAACGAGTATCTGATGGTCTCCTATCAACTTATGTGACATTATTCTGTATTATTCTAAGCAAAATTTTACGTGGGAGATACTAGTCTATGAGGCACAGGGTGTGCAAGTAGAATAAATCCATCAAAAGGGTTGAAAATGAAGGACAACTTCTCAACATCATTGCTTCTTGCTTGCCAATTTAAAATGAATCCGATAATCAATATACCTACTAAATACTGAATAAAAGCAGTTTGGTTTCCCACACTAGCGATCCACTGGTGACCTCCTAGCTTACGTCACGAAACTGTGAAGTAAACTCATGCAGTCTTATGGTGAGGCTCTTGTTGTTGCTCTCGATATCACGAAAGCAAATGGTCAGCTGTAGCATGCTGCCCTCTTATGTAAACTTCCATCCTATGCCCTCCCAGGGCTTAGCATATCGTTGGCTGAGTTTCTCTCTGAATGTAATGTATCCATTGGAATTGACGCGTTTTCCTCTCCATCCCACAACTTCAACGCGGGTGTTCCCAAGAGATGTGTCTTGGCTCCAACATTGTTCCTGTCATATATTAACGATTTCCTTTCCTATACGATCAATGCGATCCACAGCTTTGCTGATGACAGCATTTCACATGCAGGAATTCATAGTGACAAGCCGATCTCTGCCGGTGAGCTGGAGAAATGAAGACCAGCAGCAACTTCCTCTCTGACTCGGACCTGGACGTTATCTATCACAAGCTAAGTTACTTGGTCAGTGCTAAAAAGTACTCCTCTCTATATGAGCTCCTCACTCTGTACAAGGCCCAGATAAGACCTAGTACTGCTCTCATGCTTGTGGTGCTGTTCAGAGGAGGGCTATTCAATGAATTTTCTCTAACGAAAGTCTCGCTACGCCAATGGCCTTTGCTCCTCAGAGCCCTCCTCTTTGATGCCGCCGAGTGATGTGCCTGCCGGACAAACCTGGCCGACTTCGGTCTCCCTTCGTACCCGTGTCGAACTTCATACATCCAGAACTGGCTGATACGACCGCTCCTTTCTCCCTAGGCTATTGAGATTCTGGAACAATTTACATGAGAAGGCCTTTCCCAGTTCCAATAATATTAGGCAGTTCAAAAATCGTGTTAATAATTTTTTAAGCTGCTTATAGCAACCGCGGTGCCCTGGCATTTAGGCTTCTGCCTGTGCATCTGCTTCAGTGTAAAAAACTGTCTTCTTCAGTTTTTTGTACCAAGTTTTACAAGAAAACTTCTTATGATACTAACCATTCTGATAGCTGTATTTATAGGAGCTTCTCACGTTATTTTCGATACATTTGCTGTCGATTTTGACATTGATTTCTGAGTTACCTTGTATAGATTAATCACGCGGAGTATACCCCAATAGCCCGTGAGACTTTTAACACACTCCTCAACTGAAATGTTAATGGTTCCGTTTGCTTTGCCATATAAAAGCATAGCAAAAGAAGAAATTATTCATGTAAACCTTATATCCGCAAGTCACCCTTTTATGTCTATACGTCCGGCGCTTTATTTATAGCTTTCTGAGGATATCCAAGAGCTTTTACCCCAACAATAAATAACCTATAATTAGATGATAATTAATACAATAAAGAGAATCTTTTTGGAGACCGAGCGACGAAACAGGCCAGCCATTTTCAGATTCCTTTGTTAGTTGGTAGTGGTCACAGTGGAACTATATGAACTGGGCATTGAGCTTTTAGATGCGAAAGCATTGATTTTTGATTGAATAACCTAAAACGTTTAAACGCATATGCTAACCAAAGTTGAACGGAAAGACGCAGGTGAAGTGGAACACGAAAAGAAAAAAGAAAGCTTTATACATACTGATATCACGGCTGCTATAATACTTAACCACAGCCTCAAAATAACTCGAAAAAAACCTTAGAAGGAAAGGCTTTCTGCTAATTTTTTGAAGGTTATTACGCTCTAGATCTCAGCACGTAGAACAAACGTGTCCCAGGTTTTTCTACGAGTAGTTTTTGAGATACAGATACTAAATGTTCGGCAGACTATACCATTTTACTGCGTATATAGGTTCGGTACAGGACGTTGTAACGGTTGTTTGATAGCCATTTACGTTTTCATCATAATTCCTACTAGCTAGTCACACTAACATCGCTAATCTGTCACATGTACAGGGCGGACCAAACTTACATCGACTGAGTAATGCTTCGAGACACAAACTTCTTCAAAAGCTGTTCAAGATTATATAGGGTGTTAGACTGACATATAATTGCTTTCTGATACAAGCTATAGTTTCATTGCATATTTAGGTCTTATATTTTCAGTCAATTATTTATTCAGAGATCTG
Source organism: Acanthoscelides obtectus (assembly GCA_963669975.1). Taxonomy (NCBI): domain Eukaryota; kingdom Metazoa; phylum Arthropoda; class Insecta; order Coleoptera; family Chrysomelidae; genus Acanthoscelides; species Acanthoscelides obtectus. The sequence continues at coordinate 56,451,447 of CAVLJG010000008.1, read as the reverse complement.
AAAAACACAACACTTATGTTCCTCAAAAGTGACCGTTCAACTACTACGTAAGCAGATTTTTACATATATTAACCCCCCCCCCCGACCCTTTGTTCGAAAAAGTAAGAGAATCTATTACCTCCTCCCACGCTTTCATGAACATTTTGATACATTTTACAATAAAAGATGTTTCCAATGCCATTCAATGTCTGGAAAATCAGGAGGATACGGCTCGCTGGATCCAACATACTTTGCAGTAACTAATCATCAATTTCCATCGAGCTCCATACCTGCTTATAAATGATATTTAATTGTAATGTCATGTCCACCTAAATGAGACCCAAATTGGTCATTAGGCAGTATCAAACCAGCCATTTCCCGGCTACTCGGTTATACTCATTTCTACCAGGCGCATTTATATTAGGGAATGCTTGAATATACCTCCCGCTTTCGAGCACAGACAACCATAGTTGCCATATGTGTTCAAATTAAAATTGACTAAATTTTGTAGAAAATACGAAACAGTTAAGAATAAACATTGCTGTCACCATCTAGACCCTCCATACCTCATGTCATCAAAAATAAGCAGTGCGTCTACCTCTCCGCCTCCCTTTAGTGTTTACGTTATACTTGAATGATCCCAAACATTGAAATAGACCCTTCTGTATATTTTCGCATTTCTAATTTCACTATTTCTAAGTTGTTTGACATATCTAGTCAAGTGCGTTTATGTGACGAAATTGTGCGAATCTGTTTAAAAATGCAACATTTCCATTTTGTCTCTTAATGTCGTTGATTTGCGGGTTGACATTCTTCCTGACATTCTTTATGGTATTTAAACAAAATTTATAACATATTCAAGAACTCGACAAGACAATCAAGCATTTATGTCTATCCGAATTTATAATTAGAAAAATTTTGTTGTCTCTTAGAATAGTTCAGTAATGGAACACCCTCTATCATCTTGAACATTTTTGAAATGTATTCCCATTGAGAATGATAGACCTGAGCAATTTATGGAAAGAATCACTTGATCCTTGCAATTAAGGACCACCCTGTACATGTGAATATGTATCAAAGGAAGGTAAGAAAATATCAAACAACTATTAAATGTCATGCACCGGATTAAAAATATGCTGGAATTGGGTACGGACTTTCCAACTTGAAGGCTCTGTATCTCGGAATTAATAATTGAAAAAAATGGCCACATGGACATTTTTCTACGTATCGAGATCTACAGCATTGTAAATTTTTAAAACGATGGACTGAAAATCATTTTCTATACCTAAGGCTTCTTGAGTCTGATGTGATTTGTTTAATGACTAAAATCACTATCAGATAAAGCGAAAACAAAATGGAGTTGAGAATGTATACTCCGTACTTTTCAGACAATTTACGCATAGATAATGATGCTGATCCACCTTAGTAAAAGTATTTTTGAATAATGTCCCAAACTCTGGAGTTGAGAAATTTAAAAGTTTGAAATTTTTGTCCCTTAACCCACCCAAACAAATTGAGCAACGTTCAGTAGTCAATAGATGCTGCAAGACTACAAAATCGAAATAGAGAAAAATTCTCAATACTGTACTGACTTTGAAGAGGACTTGGTTTACCCACTCCATAATATTATTGTTTCTGTCACTTTCGAGATCCGTCCTAATTTTATCTTGCGCGCGCAGTGTTCCATAGAATTAAGCAATCGGAACCTGCTGAATTATGACCCACTTTCCACGCTGTTGGTTATTTATATTTAGATTTATAACAGTATAATCACGAAATATCTGTACCTATATATATGTCATATAATAATTTTCCCCACTCCCAATTTTTCCTTCAGCCCCTTAATCCCCTTGATCGACCACGAAACATGGCCGTCAACACCCCTGCTGCACATATATGGTGTATGCAATTATAATTTCTGCTGGAAGAAGAAGTTGTAGTACACTACCGGCAGAAATTCTAGTAGCAGGTATTCATAACCTTTTTAATTTTCTGCCTTCATTTAGCTTTGTTGTGTACAGGCTTGTCCAACAGATATGAGTAGTTTTACAACTGTGACGTCCAATGATTCGAGTAACAGAGGGTTACTATGCAATTCCATTCGACTTTGCCTAGACTTACAACTTCCAAATCATCGTCCTCAAAGCAGTTTCCTAACTTTTCATAGAGGGTGCTACTTGATGATATGCCGTAATTACAAAAGCGCATTCCTGAATCAAATTTAAGTTGAAAAGTTCATAGGAACATTTGACCTAAGAAGGTTGCTTTTCAAGATACATAATATAAAAGTCCTATAAAATTTTTTGGTACTTATTAACATCTCAATTTTGTTGAATTTGGCAGTGTGGTTCATCGCAATAAGATGCTAAGTTAGCATTAACCAGAAGTTTCGGGAGTAGTTTCACAAATAATGTTGGAAAAACCTACGCCACTGTGTTTTTAAATGTGTTCCCTTCGGATTGAGCAGCTAATGATACAACTCTTTTGCCTCTTGGTATCACTTCGTGTCTTACTGTGTTAAAAACTTTATTACATGTCGAATCAATATTAAAATATGAAAAGTCATTGAGGTACAATTCTTGTCAATATTATTTATGAGACTGTTCCTCGAGACGCCACTGGAATTTATGATTATCTTCTAGTTAGTACTAGCATTTTAGTGCAATAAATAACACAGCCAAAATTCAACAAAATCATATAGATCTTTGATATGTTAATAAAAAACCTAAATTTCTATAAAACTTCGACACCACCCTGAATCTTGGAAAGCAAATCGTTTATGACACATGCTTAAATGAATTTTTCTATTTAACTTTGGTTCAGGAATTTGCCCTTTTAATTAAGGACTATCATTAAATATAAATTACTATTACGTTGCATGAACTATCCACATATCACTTTTATTGTATGTACATATATGCTGTTACTGCACCTCAGCCGCGACTTCAACTTACTAGTATTTCAAATGATGTATACGCTATGAGCACAGTGCAAACCTTTAACCGATACTGTACGTATATCCGAACGATATATGGAAGAGGTGGTCGAGGAGATTCAAGCGTGTGTATGTGTACGAAGGGGAGTAAAGGAGCTTCGTTGTGCGAGGAGGGGGAGAGGGGAGATCGCACGGCCGCGCCGCGCCGCTCTTACCGCCATATTGTACCGCCCCCGCGGCGTGCGCGACTCCGCCCGCCTTTTGTCTCTGTCTACAGCGGTGTTGCCACGTTGCCGAGAACATACCCAGATTGGCGCTGATTGTGTTAGGTTACAGGATATTGAGTTATTATAACAGGAAGAGGCAATTCGTCAAAAACCTAAAAAAACAAAAAAAAAACGACGAAATGGCATCTTGCAGACTAGCTAGCTTCTGGTGTGCAAATAGTTCATTAGACGCTTGGTCGCTATGATCTCTGTTCGCTGACGTTTAAGCACCACGTACAGCTACAAAACGAGTTCACGAGAAGTGTACAACAGCCTTTAATAAGTTAAGATCTTGTGAAAAAACCTACGTTATGTCACACGAAACCTACGAAATGTCAAAAAACACGAAGCAATGTCACTTTTTCAGATTCGTAATACCCGGGCCTCAGGGTTATTTCGTAAAAAACCTTTATACTGTCAACAAATCTGTAAAATGTCAACTTGTCCATTGGGTACCCGGCAGTGTGCCGCTAGGTCATTCCGCGTCTGCTACAAGTGAGTATGAAGGGAACGTCAGCTAGATTAAAGGTGGTATTTTATAGGAAAACCTATATAATGTCAAAAAAATCGATATAATGTCACTTTCACCCCTCTGTATATTACTGAAGCGCACTCATACAACTAGAACTAGAAAATTTACCTAATTTCAGATATTCATTGCAAAAGAGTTGAAATGAATGAATTCTCATTGAATGTAAAAAATATAGAAAATCAAAAACTACGCAATGAAATAAAACCTACCAAATATGTATCATTAGTGCTTATCGCGCATGTGGAATTACTAACACATCGAGATTTTGAGGCGATATATGGATTCCCCGCGTTTAGGGCGTGTTCACTGTAAAATATTTATAAGGTTGGTTTGCGCCTAGCTTTTTCATTTCATTTTATAATAACTCAATATGAAGTATTTCTCTTAAGCCTGTTATATGCGGTGAAACTTAAAGTCAAATAGAGTATAGAAATCTCTAGCAGACATACTTTTTTGATTTTGGGACCAACCTTTTCAGCTCGTCTGCTGACCTACCTATCATTTGAGTTGGTCACCTTTCAGTTTCAGTTTTTTTGAATTTTGCAAAACCTGTGTTCACTTGTTGTGTATAAATGAGCGTAATGAAACAAACTAACAACGTTACAGCCATGTCTCCAGGGAGAGTAATAAGAATATACCCCATTTTCCTTTTACAACAATTAGATATTATTCTTTCATTCTTAAACATGATCGACCATCCAAAAAGATATCACTGCTCAATCTCTACCGTAATTATTCCTAAGATATAGTGTTCTCAATGACAGAAACACTATCGTCTATCATTATGTCAAGGAACTTTGCTCCGCAGAGCTCTTCTCCAAACTTCAGCCTACAATCCTAGCTCTGGCAAAGTTCGTACAAATTAAACTTTGTTCCTAGGGTGTCTAGAGTTTGGAACAATTTGCCTAAAGAAGCGCCTTTAAGCTACTTATAGTAGTAGGATTAGCCTACGCGTTTGCTTCTGTATAAAAAATAGTTGGTGATGTCAGGCTACGTATGTATGTGTATATCTTCGCACAGGCACGTCCTTCAATTCGGTTGGGTAGCTGCTGGTGGAATATGTTTATCATTGGTAGATATTTAAGGAGATCAAACAAATGTAATTTATGAGAAATAGTCCATAGTGGATAATAATGCATATTTTATTAATTTTATGAAATATTATAAAAGTTGTACAGAAATAATAAATACTGGGGCGATACCTTTACAATTTACATTCATAGGCGCATTCACCTTTTTATAGAAGGATAGGTGATACATCCAGCGCATGCTAACCCTTTCATCATATTTAAAAACGAATTATTAGAAATGGTGGATGTTCATACCTTCACGATCCGCTATATTAGAAAGAACATGAATGAGATTGATATTATGTTATAGTCTGAACGAAAGCATTAACTAGTGGATTTTGGAAATGGCCAAATTGTGATATAGTGTAGAAGCTTGTATAAAATTATGTAATATTTCAAACTTATCATCACTTAAGGAAAAAAGGCGTTGAGTAGGTTAACTCTGCACTTCCCACGCAACGTCGTTATAGCTTCATAGAGGATTATGTTAGGCACAAGCTTGATCATCTCAGAAAAAAGTCGGCCAAACAGGTTCATACAATTAGTCAGTAGTTCAACTGGCAATGTTGTCTCTCGCCTGTATCTAACTCGGCCCCGCGAACCATCTGCTGACAATACTTTACTGATTTAAGGGCAAATGTACGGGGAAATCTATGATGTGTGAAATATGTCTAATAGGTGCGTAGAATTACGAAAGTTGGGAGCGTATGAATACCAACATCAATGAAATGGCGTTGGCTCTATTTGTCCAAAGCTATGAAAAGTCTGCTTCCAAGAAAGTAAAGCATTTGATTCATAACCTTATAGCAAAAGCATAAGCGTCTGTAAAGAATCACTAGGTTTATATAAACAAAAAAATAGGAAACAAAAAGCGGATAAATCTGTATATCTGCAAATCCATGATAACCTGGATGTGTGAAACTGATACCTTATCAGAAAAAAATCTGGATGGTAAAGCATTTACTTAACCATATTGATTTGAGTAGGTCAAATTTAGGTAACGTATGAAATGTGAACGTAAAACAGTAGTAAATACCTGGTTGAAATCACCGCACAACCTGGCAACGTTGTGTGGCGACCGCGTCGCGCTCTTCCTCTTCCGCTATGTATATCATATGGCACATAGTGTGCTCTGGGATAATTTTTAATGGATCGCGCCCAAGAATCAGTTTTGCCCGGTGGCCGGGAAAGGAGATTCCATGAGAGGGTGGGGGGTGAGGGTTGAGAAGTAAGGGGAAGGTGGTCGGACGAGCGAGGAATCCTCTTCGTCTTTTGTGTTTTATTGTTCGACCGTTTATGATTTTTACCATTTCTGTATTTCGCTCTGGCTTGCTTGTACTTTCCACTGAAAAGTTGTGCTGAAGGGAGGGAGTATATTCCGAGAAAAATATGAATACAGGGACACAATGAAAATGTTTTAAATATTTTGGTCGGCCTTCTTGCAACAGCACTAAATTGAAAGATTGAGCATGTCTCTTGCAAGATGATATAGAAATGCAATCAAACATTGCTTTAGCTTACAGAAACCGCTATCACAACCCGATAGTGGAAGTTTAAACTTCGTAAGAATATCAATATCATGGGAATAAAATATCACTAGTCGTGTACAACATTGTTTTGCGCTTTTTAGCAATCAGCAGAACGGTATAGGTCTAGTCATTGGAGACAGACATTGTAAAACGAACAAGCGAATATGCGTCTATCGAAAAACTCAATATGTAGTTTTGACGAAATACTCCTAAGTGGCAGTACCCAGTAAGCATTCTTGGAATGTACGTTTTAGATCTTAACAGAGATATCTTAATGACGCATGTTCTCAACATATTCCTGGCGAACGTTCCAGAAGTATGCAAATTAAGAACATTCAAAACGGATATGTTCACAGAATATTCACATATTCACATGCTAAGAATAAACACTTCTAGGAGATTCCGTAGCAAAATCATCTTGTCACGTGTCAATTACATTCCACCAGGTAACAAAAAGGGATATTCCTGGTACGTGTTAAGTATATCCCATCAGATCCATCAGGTGAATTTTTCTGCCCATCGCGCATGTGTGTGTCTCCTATCGACCAATGGAGTAATTGCAAGCCAACTCGCTTACCGGCTTCCATTTTGTTTTATTCGATGTTGGTGCGTATCTAACATAGCATGCATCGCGTGTATCTTCAAGCGATACATGACTTGATAGTGATCATTATTCACCTCAATTCATCTTCAGTGTTTACAAGATCATAACGTTCAAAAGCACCGCCAATAGGAAGTTCAATTTGTAGTGAGAAGAAAATGGGACATCTACAGCTGTTCATGATTAGGAGACGTAGGACGTGTATGAAGTATACAAATGCATGGTTAATTTGCTTTGTTTTCAGTTATGCTTCTGCGTTTTGAAATTAAACTTGACAGGTGCGCGTGCCTATGATGTGATCATTTAGATATACCTGAAGCAGCCATTAGATGTTCTTATGACGAACCAGTGGATATTTGTTAGGTATATTGAGCATGTCAGTATCACCACAGGGCTCAATGCTTGGACTAATTAATATATATATACAGGGTGTTCCATAATTATTGCGACAAAATGATAGGGGTTGTAGAGGGCATCAAAATGAACAATTTTGCCTTATAAACCCCTGTTCGGAAATATGCCGTTTGGGATGCAGCAAAAAAAAAGATCAGTTTCTTGAAACAGCTTACCTACAGTAATTGCTCAAAGTGTCCTCCACCTTGCTCAATACACAGCTGTGCACGATTGTTCAATGATCGGCGAACTCTGTGGCATACCCCCGGTATGTCCTGAACATGTGCGGACGCGGCCATCACTCTTCCCAGTAGCTCTTGTTGGTTGGGAACAGTAGTTTCGTACACTAAAGCTTTCAGATGGCCCCAGAGAAAATAATCCAGTGGGGTCAGGTCGGGTGACCGCGCAGGCCAAGGCACAGGGCCACCTCGGCCTATCCACCTATTTGTCGTCCAAATACTGCCGCACTTGTAAAGAAAAGTGGGCTGGAGCGCCATCGTGTTGAAACCACGTGTTGGCTCTTATGTTCAGTGGCACATTTTCTAATAGTTCCGGTAGCACATGCTGTAAGAATCGACCATAAGCATGCCCATCCAAACGTGGTGGAAGCAAATATGGCCCGATGATATGCTCGTCCACAATGCCGCACCAGATGTTAATTGAAAACTATGTTGGTCTCTATGGATGGCTATGGCATGAGGGTTTTCTTCATCCCAAATGTGACTGTTACGGCTATTAAAATAACCGTCCTTTGTGAAACAGGACTCGTCAGTGAACAAAACGTAGCGACCAAAGTTTGGTTGCCTCAACTCCTGCTGCAGCCACCAACGACAAAAACGTCGACGCGGCAGATAGTTTTCTGGACCCATGGCTTGGACTTTTAAAAGGTGGTATGGGTGTAGTTGCTGGTCATGGAGAACCCGCCAAGCAGTAGTTTGAGACGTTCCCATTTCATGTGCAATAGCACGCACGTTTGTACGCGGATTGGCCTCTAGTTTGACGCACCACTCAGATAAATTAAATGAATCGGTGTGGAGAATTTACGATAACAAAAATGTAAACACAGCAGGCTTTTTTTACAAATCGGCGAGACCATGAAATGTGCTAGACGAACATTTTGCAGCTGTTGAATTTTTTGTTTCTCTTAAGGTAAAATTAGCGGTAGTGCTCAAACGGCATATTTACGAACAGGGGTTTATAAGGCAAAATTGCATATTTTTATGCCCTCTACAACCCCTATCATTTTGTCGCAATAATTATGGAACACCCTGTATATACATATATATATATATATATATAATTTAATTACTTCTCTATTCATGTCATGAATGCTGACGATATATTGGGTATAGTGGCTGACAAAAACATAGAACAGTTGTCTCAAGAATCAGCAAAGCTCCTAAGTAATGTAGCTAAATGGTGCAATGACTTGTTACATTTGAACATTGATAAAACAAATTTCGTCTAGTTCAGTAACTACACACCCAAATCACTTTATGTAAATTTAAACGGGAAAACGGAAGTTTAAACGAACGCTGCACAACTTATATGTGTGAAAATAGACCATTCATTGGAGTGGACAGAACCAACTTATTTAATATACCTATATAGCATTACAGATCAAGTTAGTACTGAAGTCTTAAAAACGGCATACTTTGCTTATGTACAATCAGTATTACAATACGGCATAGTTTTTGGTTCTATTCTTCGACATCTGCCATGATGTTTATATACCAGAGATAAATTTTAAGATCAGCATTAAAATTACCCTAGATGACATTTTGCAGAAAGTATTTCGAAAAGTAGAAAATATTGACAGCACCATGTATATACATATTGAGTGTATGTATTGATACAAAACTAAACCTCGATAAATATAGGAAAAACTATGAACTGTAACAATCTAAGTGTGCTGAACCATATAAGTAAAACCAGGTAATATGAGTAAATTCCATACTATGATGAAATTAAAATTTTTTAATGCTTTGCCAGCACATATAAAAGAATGTACAAATACGGATTTTAGAAACTTTAAAGGCTTATTCAACAGAAAATGCCTTTTATTCGCGTACTGTTTTGTGTGTACATATGACTATGATGTTTTTAAATGTGTCATTTGAGCGTTATTTTCTTCTAATGTTGACATTGTCAATGTCTACTACTGTTAACTTGTTAACTTGGAGACAAGGGCGGACATCTGAATATTCAAATGAATATCCATTGACGGTATCTGTCCACCCAGTTAATATCCTGGATAGCCACCGAGGATACCTGCTCCTAATAGGAGCTTGCAACATATCCATAGTACCTTGTATTAATGTGCGGTTCTTATTTACGCACGTGTTTGGAACCAGATATTACTATTCGAGAACATTCTTAGAACCTGCATAGCAAGTGATTTTGTTTACTGGGTAGTATTTGAGAAGTGGTGAATTGAAAATGTAGCACAACAACATTACGACTGGTGCTTCACAAACCCTCGTACAGCTTCCATAAGGAAATTTAATCATTTACAGGTTCAATTAATCTCAAAAGCTTAACTGACCATACGGAGATCGGACACCAACTCTATTTACACTTCGTACGTGCAAATACACAAGCCCATTTAGCCTAAATAATCTCCAAGGGCCACCTCGGCCACCAACAGTGACTATGATAAATCCAATGTTCTTAAGGCAAATCTCCGTGAAGCAATTAATAACAATCAACACCCTAAAAGCTGGAATTAATCATAAGAGGCCCAGTTTACTAGAAGCAGAGGTGGCGGTGACCGGTGGTCAGTGGTGGTGTTTCAGGAGGTCGTATTTTAAAAAGTGGCCTTCTCAAAAATAAGATTGACATATATGCTCAGTTTTGAATCAAGCAATCTAGCCGATGTTGGGGGAATGTATCAATGGAATCGACAATAATACGAGGTCTGTAAATTAAGTGATGGGACTGGCAACGTAGCGTTCGATCTGGCAACACTGGAGGCGGCGGACTAGGAGGGGAGACAGGGAAACATGTGATCCGCCTTCAATACAAGTTTGAGCCCGCTCAAGTAATTTGGTTGTCCGCAGCAATTTTTCTTGTAAAACAGTTTTTTCTGTTGTTTTAAAAATGAGTGACATCAATTTCAAGCAACGGTGGAATTCTATTCCAGTATCGGAGTTCCAGCACTGTTATGAGAAGTGGGCTTCAGAAGAAAGTTGTTTTGAGGGTGACAATATAAAATTATAATTATATTGGAAAAAAAAAAGAATAAAATAAAACAGTCCCATAACTTAATTCTAGAGCTCGTATACTATTTTAGAGTATCATCTGAGAATTATCCTGTATTTTACATGTCGATAGTCCCCATGACTGAATGGCCAATAAAACGACATGTGTAACCGTTTAAATTGCTTCAGTTCAATGACAATATACGAGTACTTGATGACCTGGAAGACACGTTAAATCAAATATATTGCCATTGTAATGAAAAAGACCACCTTGTGACTGAAACCTTTACAGTATAGAAGATTCTGTCAATACATGTGGTTTTATTGGTGGGACAAGCATGGGGGACTACGAGTACATACCATTTTTTTTAATCTGCTTTAGTGCAGAATTTACCAGCTTTAGGAACTGGGCTATTGCACTTGTTAAGCACATTCTGGCAACGTCATATAAAACGTTTAAATCGCTATTCACTCAGAAAGCAAACACTTTTCATTAATATTTTGCATTGTCTAGCAACATTTAGCACAAAACACCAAACCATTCAAAAGATATCATCAGGATGCTGAATAAATATGGCCGACAAAGAAAAAACTTTCTGACGTCGATGACAGCGTATGATGATAAGTGTTATACTGCAGAAAAATGGCAGTAAAGTGCATATTCGGCCTTGTATATTTATATTGCCGCCTATACAGTTATCTTATGGTTACAATTACAAAATATATCATTGCTCATGTTATTTGATGAAAATAGTTATTTTTTCACTTTGACACATATTCCGTATTGATTATATTTCCTAAGCAATAAAGCAATACATCAAATTATAGCAAAAGTAGTTGTTTTTAAACTTCATTGCTTTTATCGCTGTATTTATACCCATTATAATCTATCATGAAGTTTACTTACTTAGTTTCACTTTACTAACAAGCTTATTTCATTGTTGTTGAATATAATTAATAAATGCAATTAGATAGTGAGTGACATTAGAAGTGTTACACCAAGAAAAAATAATTTCTTCAACTTTTGGCAACATAATGACGATAATATATTTAACGCATACTGTGGCAACAATGTTAACGTTTTATCTTTGTTCTTGTTTACCTTTGTTTAAATATTATCTCTTAGTTTTTGTGAAGGAAGCAGTTTCTGACAGTTGAGTAGTACAGATATTTATAGTTATTCCCCTTTCGTTTACTAGACTAGACTTTGACTAGAGTAGAGTTACTGCCTATCGAGATGTTGGTGTGTCCTATCGCGAAATTGGCCGCCGTCTTAACTGTGCTGCGTGTGTGTCGTGTGTGGACAGAAGGAGGTAGAGGAACACGAATTGGGCCAACTGGTCCACTGAGGCGTACCACAGAGCGTCAAGATAGGCGCTTCAGACAACTAGCCTTACGAGACCACTTTGCTACTACGCGTCAGATTGCTGACCAACGGTTTGGAGAAGAAGGTAGACCTGTTACTATGCGTACGTACACTCTATCGCCCCATTCGAGCCCTTGGACCTTTTTTATACCGTCCACGGTTAGTGCTTTCTCTGACTGTGGACCACTGTCGTCAACGTTTGAACTGGAGCAGAGAACGGCAACATTAGGAGGCAGAATGGCATAATGTCATCTTCAGCGACGTATCGCGATTCTGTCTAGGTACGCACGATGGTCGTAGAAGGGTAAGACGCCGCCATGGAGAACGTCCTGATATTGGATTTGCTGTTGAGAAGCATGTACTCAGGACTGTTGGAGTAATGGTTTCGGGGCTATGGTAGCCGATCACCCGTTCTCTTTGTTCGAGGCAAAATGACTGCTGAGCGTTATGTTGTCGATGTCCTACAAAGCACTTTGCTGTGGTATCTAAAAGGCCGTCCACATGTCCTTTTTCAGCAAGACAACGCAAGTCCTCATATTGCACGTCATACTACGGACTTTCTTCAAGAAGCAGGCATTAGTGTTTTGCTGTTCACCGGATTTAAATCCCATCGAACATGTCTGGGATATGATGGGGAGGATACTATCCATTTTGACCATCCACCACAGAATCTGCCATAGCTAATCCACGAAGCTCAAGTTACTTAGAATGAAGTGCCACAACCAGACATCGATCATCTCATTTTGTCGATGTCTTGACTATACAGAAGTGCATTCAGCTGCGGGGTTACTCAACACATTATTAATATTTTTTCATATTACTTGTCAATAAAATTTCATGAGAATGTTATCGTTTCATTCTTGATGTAGGACTACCTCACAGTCAAAAAATCAAGTTGAAGAAATTTTTTTTTCTGGGTGTAACACTTCTGATGTCACTGAGTATGTGATGTGTGACTAGACGTTTAAATTATTTACTTGTGTACTATATATGTGAATAAATATGCGCTTTATCTTTGAAAAAATGTTATAAATCGATTATGAAAACTACGGAAAAATCACATGATACTAATTTTTGATATTTACGACCATTAAAGATGGGGACATGTCATTTATTTTAGGCCTCGACAACAATTATGATTCGAAATCACATTTCTCAATAAAGTCATGTAACTTTGCAATATTCGTTGATTTTGGTTGTGTCATAATAGTGTTTATTTTGTTCAAAAAAATCCATAACTTTGAACTCAATTTTCTTAGAATGTGATTTTTACAGTTCACTACCTTTAGCTAAGTACAGCATCATAGCCTATAGTAAAATGCAAATGTTAAATCTGCCTTTGTACGTTACTCAAGGAAGTTTTCGTTTGAAATTTATATAAATATCACTCCTTAATCCTCAACGAACTTTTTTTTATAAATGAGACTAATAAACCCATCTACCCTAGCGCACTGATACCACTTCACCTATTTTTTCACCCCTTCTAACAACACCACTGGTCATCGCAAGGGCTGGGCACGGACCAGGGACATTTTTAATGGGACGGCTCGTTTAAGGGATATGACAGCTTATCGTTAATCTTTACCCGTTATAATGCGACATCGCCGTCCTTGCGACATTAGATTGAGCTTATTCCATCCTTGTTGCTGCTACCCAGAACATTAATTTCCACCTAAGTACGACAAGCTCTCGTATGGCTCGTGGACTTGATATAACATGCGTTACTCGAGTTCTTGAGTAGTTTAACGCAACCCGTTTTCTGGGAACGCGTCCATGGCTAATAAACAAGACGAAAAGCAGCTGCCGCGCAAGCAGAAGTCTAATTACCAGGGCACCGCGACTGCTATGAGCACCCTAAAGAATTTTTATTATTCCGATTTTTGGGCTGCCTGAGGTTAGTGGAGCTGGGTGAAGCCTCCTCAAGTAGATTGTTCCACAATCACAATACTCTAGGGACAAAGGAGAGGTCGCATCGGCCAGTTCTGAATGTAAGAAGTTTAATATTGTTAGGATGGAAGGCAGAAGTCAGGCGGGTATGTCTGGCAGACACATCGCGCGGCGGCAACATAGTGGAGAGCTCTGAGGAGCAAAGCTCGTTGGCGTAGCGGTAGCAGAGAGCTAGATTGCCGACGGCGCAAAAGGGTCCTGGAACTGTCACAGAAGGGTCATCGATCAGCCGGACAGCGCTCCTTAGAAGTGCATCGAGCATGGATAATGTAGCCGGGGCGGCAGCGCCCCAAAAATGTGAGTGATACTCGAGGCTAGGTCTTAATTGGGCCCTGTTCAGATTGCAAACGTCATGTGGAGAAAAGTATTTCTCAGCCTTACACAAATTGCCGTTTTTTTCCCAGTAGCTGCCGCTATTGACGAGATGTGTTCATGCTAGATCAAGTCCTCGGTGATCTGGACGCGGATCACAAAAATGAACGGATCTTTGGTAGAACTCGGCCATGCATCGAAACCGAAAAAGCGCGGGGGCGTTTCTTGTAAGAGCTAAACTGTTCCAGTCTGTTGACTCTCAAGCAGTGATAACTTCCTTGTCTCTCGTCAGAGAGGAAGTCGCTGCTAGTCGTCTTTTCTAAACCCTCTATACAGCTAGTCGATGAAAAATTGTCCCCATAAGATGCAAAAACGTTCCATTTCGGAGCAACGATACATGAGAAACAGTTTTTATATTTGAGGTCGTTATGTACCTTAAATAAGTTCTCCTTTACTTTTGAGGTGCTAAGACTGAAATTCAAAATCAAAAAGGCACTATCGACAGTTGAGACAAGACTATTGAAAAAAAATGAGTTTAAGGAATTGCTTTAAAAAGTGTTTTTCAGGTAACGTCTTAACATTTTTCATGTAGGCAACATGTCCATTTTAAAATCAATTAAATTCTAACTTGGTATCGGCATTTTGTATAGAAATATGTTATCTTTTATTTTAGACACTGCCAGTGGCCAGTGAACTCACAGATTTCTAATGCTAATTAATCTAATCTAATTATGATGAGTAATGCAAGAAGAGCTTTCCTTTCGGAAAAAAAGTAATAGCTAAAGCTGGCAATTTTTATAGATATTGTTTATCAAAAAAATTTAAATTTTCCAACCCGTATCATGCATGTAGTCTATATAATTTCATTTTTTTTTTGATCCCGATAATGATCAATTTTATAGCGGAATTTTCTGTTTATAACTGAAAAAGATGGCCGGGGTGGAATAATTGATCTTAGTGGTTCAAAGAGAAATATTTGAAGGGCATATATTTACATATTATTTTTAATTACGCTGTTCTTGATATACATAAATCACCCTATTTATAGATTATGGAAAAGCGAGCCTTGCAAAGCTCATATAGCGCAATATTGGGTGTTCCTTGGCAGCCATAATGAAATGCGATACAAAATGGTTCTTGATACAGCAATATACATATTCAATCATGGCTAGATAATCGAGCTGGCTATATAGGACGGAAGGTAGACAAACAAACCTAATTTCAATATACATCAAAAATCACAAAGCGCATTGTGTTAATTTATCTATCGCATTAAAATCCAACAGCTAAAAGTCATGAGCGCCAACACTGGGAAGGAACTAAGCCAAAGGGGTAATTCCAAATATATTCGTATCTTCAGGTTTATGTAGTTCAAATTGCTTAGACCAAACAGACAAACATAGGATTAGAAATCACCGGATTGAAACATTTTGTTGGTGGGTTTGCTATTACATATCTAGGTTGATCTATTGATCAGGTTCAGCTTACGTAAAGAGGTCTAGCGCTGCGGTGCATTTATACTGAATAGCAGTACCTAGCTGAGATATATTTGTCAGTTTATCAGCGGTTTCCATGTGGCTGTTGCAAGCTGCGACAATCATTCCATGGCTACTGCTATTCAGCATGGAAGCGCTGTACTGCAGTGGCCGACGAGCTCATTGCTATATCTGAATCTGAGAATACGTGGGTTGCACAAACAATGCAAGTTGCCAGCTTTTACATTTATACTTATCGCTCATTACAGTCTATCAACCTCTTATAGGCAACTTTATCCTTTAAATGATATAAATAAGAATTTGCGAATCTGTTCTGCTATACTTACAGAAACCGCTACACAAATTAGGATGGTTTGATTGTGCTGAGTTGTCGAATATCAGTATTGTTGCCATTCCAGAAGATGAAAACTTTATTTGCCTCTAGAACTTTGGTTTGTAATGAATGTTGGTTTCTTTTTTTTATTTGACTTTTGTACTTGAGTCCGGTGACCTGAGCTACTTGCATTGACAGATCTTCATCATAGATTCTGTAACTGTTTCATCTTCCATAGTAGAGATGAACATAAGATACCGTAGGCACTACTCTTGGATAATCTAGCTTTGATGTCCAGTCGTGTTGATGGATGACACTAAAATGTCAACAAAATGTTTGAAGTGTTAACTATATTTTATCACACAATAACGCTAGCTTTGTTATAGAAGATCTTCTTATACAGCAACAAAAAAATATTGGTAGACAAAGAATCTGTAACATCAGATTTAGAAAAAAACTATATTTGTATTTTCATGCTAGATTGATACGTAACTGTCATTAAGCAGAACCAACATCGTGATAGTCGGTCTTTGTTACCTACGCCCTCAGTTCTGAAGCTACGTCTATGTCGATGTTGGCAGCTAATATACGTAAATAAACCGCTTTTGAAGCGTAGCATAATCGGAAATTCGTTTCCCATTTAATTTCCCTGCTAATGAATGTTTTTGAATGATGGAAATGGGTCAGATTTCTTGGAAGCGGCTTGCCAGCGGGCAAATTGCAGCTATTGTACTTGGTTATTGTATTCTGCAAATAAACTGTGTATTAATAAATACAAATACTTTTTTTGTGTATAATGAAATTAATGTCACTAAAATGTGTGTGTCGATTAAGTGACACATATACTATTGAGCCTGCTTCGAGAATACTGGTACTTTGAATTAAGTAATTATAATGTTTCAAATCAATGGGGTCTTTGATAAGGAATCAAAATGTTTGAGCTCCATATAAATGTTTAAAGGAGTATTTAGAAATGACAAAAGCCAATGTTGAAATGTTTTCAATATTTTCACCACTCACCAAACGTTTCTTTGGTCAAGTCCAGAAATTTTCAGATACGTACAAAAACAAATTTTGGGAGTGGTCCGGCAGCTATTGCACCGATGTTCAAAGATGAAGTAGCATTATAAACTACGATCTCACAGAAAATTGCTCTCCAAATTTCATCAAAATGGAATCAGTCATTTCCGAGATTACGCCAAGAATGTACGGACGGACAGGTAGACCGACGGAAATGAGTGATACGAATATAAGTGTTGCAGACATCCCACTACAAAAAAGCTTGATATTTGGAAAGATATAATTTTCGGGGTCGCAGTATCTCCCGCCCTTAGGGGAGACCGGGGCTGGTTGTCACATGGGTTGGTTGTCACAATTGTTAAATCTCAGCAGCTCCGCAAGATGGCGCTACACATCGTTTCTGCGTCCGCGCAGAACACTTGTATTCAGTACGAAAGTTGTCTTTGGTAGATTAAGGTCGCACGCACAAAAATAAACAAATCGCCTAACCTGAGTAAATTTTTCGTTTGCCACATAATTTGTGTTCTCAAGACTAAATTTGATAATAAAAAGAACTGTTGAATTTATTTTGCTCTTCAATAATCCGAATACGACTTAACGTAAGTATTGACTTTGAATTTGTTAATTTATTGACGCTATCTAACCTTAAAAATTAATTATCTAGTGGGACAGGTTGTCTCAAATTAGCGGGGGCCTCTTGTCACATGTGACAACCAACCCCCACACTAGACGATTAGCTTTGCACATCATTCTACCTAGGTATATGTATACAATGTATTTTTTTAATATTTTCAGGTTACATAAGCATGGTTCGAAATTTCAAAAGGAAGACTGAGAAGGGAAAAGCGCCGCCTGACGTACTTTTAAGAGCTGCTGGGTTAGTGAGATTAGGATCCTCAATAAGAAAAGCGGCAGCTGACTTAAATGTAAATTACCGTACTTTAGCAAGATACTGTAAGAAAATTCCAGAGTCTGAATTACTTGATGATCGAGTTGTTGCGCCGTCAATTTCAGTTGGCTACATCAAAAATCATTTAGTATTTGAGCCTGAACTTGAAAATCATCTAGTGGAATATGTACTCAAAGCATCTAATATTTATTTTGGATTATCACCCAAGGAGGTACGTGGACTGGCATATGAATTTGCTAATGCTATTTCCTTGAAAATGCCGGAAAATTGGAAGCTCCATAAAATAGCTGGTCCTGACTGGTTTAGTGCGTTTCTGAAACGTCATCATGTACTGTCTATTAGCAAACCGGAAGCAACTAGTTAAGCAAGAGCCAGTAGTTTCAATAAAACGGAAGTCAACGCATTTTTTGATAATTTAGCTTCATTTATGGAAAAATATAAATTTGAGCCTCACGAAATCTGGAACATGACGAACCTGGGATTACAACTGTCCAAAGACCCGACCGCGTTGTTGCCAAACGAGGATTCAAACAGGTTGGTTCGATAGTTTCATCAGAAAGAGGAACTCTTGTTATTTTAGCAAGTGGAAATTCCATACCTCCTTTTTTCATTTTTCCACGGGTACATTTCAATCCACATTTTTTAAATTCGGCTCCTCCTGGCTCACAAGGTTCAGCAAACCCATCAGGTTGGATGAAAGAGTCACATTTCTTGGAGTTTCTTAGATTTTTTCACCTTCATGTGAAAAGTACCGTGGAAAGACCGTGCCTGCTTTTACTAGATAACAATGGGTCACATCTGAGTATAGAAGGACTGAATTTTGCCAAAGCAAATGGCACTGTCATGCTCTATTTTTACCCTCACTGTTCACATAAACTTCAACCTCTTCGGCCCTTTTAAGAAATATGTAAGTACTTCCGGCGATGCTTGGGTTTTAAATAATCCCGGTAAGACCATGACTATATACGACATACCTTCAGTGGTCTCTATTGCATACCCCCTAGCATTTACTCCCAAAAATAGACAGCCTGGATTTCGGGTGTCGGGTGTGTTTCCTTACAACAGAGATATTTTCACGGATGATGACTTTCTTGCGAGCTCTGTCACTGATAGGCCAGATCCGGTTATCTTGAACGAAGCAATAACTGCACCAAACCCGGAAACCTTAAACGAAAAGGAAGTTGGGCCAAATCCAACCATCTTGAACAAAGATGAAACTGTAAGTCTGATAAATATTAACACGCAGGAAGCAATAGATAATATACGAGAGGGCAAAACAGCTAATCAAACTAGTTTTGATGATCCCTGCTGTAGTAGTTTAGTAAGGCTGCATGCGGGAAATATAGTATTTCCAGAAAGTTTAAGACCTTATCCAAAGGCATCGGCAAGAAAAATGAATCGAGTTTCTCGTCGTAAACGAGGGACTGCAATACTCACTGACACTCCAGTAAAAGACGAATTAGAGAAAGAGAAAAATAAATGCTCGAACAAGAAAAAGAGGAACAGGGAAACAGTGAAATGGACGTTTTGATTCAGAAAAAGTCCTGTTCAGATAATGAAACTGATGGAGAAGGATGTTTTTGCTTGA
Organism: Acanthoscelides obtectus; assembly: GCA_963669975.1. Taxonomy (NCBI): domain Eukaryota; kingdom Metazoa; phylum Arthropoda; class Insecta; order Coleoptera; family Chrysomelidae; genus Acanthoscelides; species Acanthoscelides obtectus. The sequence goes on along the minus strand of CAVLJG010000008.1, from coordinate 56,431,990 downwards.
TTTGTCTTGAACCATTTTCTAACAGCGCGTCAAATGAAGAATGGGTGAAATGATCATCGTGTAATGGTTGATCTCTGATGGACGCGAACTTTACATATGTCATAACTGTGATAGTGACTAATTGTAAAAAAAACTCTTCTACTTTTTTCTCATAAAGATTTGGTATCTAAATACCAAATCTTTATTTCTGATGTCTTATTTGTAATAATAAATATGTTTAAAAGTATGATATAAATTATCAATGATCTAAAATACATGTGACAACCAACCCCAAGCAATGTGACACCCAGCCCCAGCCAGGGGCAAGTTGTCACACTTGTTTCTGTATTTTGAAACATTTTAATCTAATATTGTGAATTATTTTACAGCCTTATCGATTTTACATAGTGTTCCCAAATGATAAACTATATATGTTATGCACCAAATATGTACATATAACGCTTCAGATCGAATAAAAAAAAGAATTACTGAACATTGTGACAACTACCCCCGGTCTCCCCTATGTGTGGGGATCGACCAGAAAACCTTGTATTAGATTATTTATTTGCCTAACTTAAATCATTAATTGTAAATGGCAATACTTAGTCAATACATACATATTTTATTCAATGCACTATTTTTGTTTCTTTATGACAAATCTTTATCTCTCTCTCTGTACCTTCCAATTTTTGTAGGACCATGGGTTGATCTAGAAAATGTTTATGGAGGATTCATATGATGCAATTCAAAAACACATTCATTTTTTTATATTTAGATATTTCGAGGGGGACTAGACCCCCAGGATGCTCCGAAAAACTAGCTACTCCACTGTTAAGAATATATGAGTTGCGCCATCATATAAGTGTATGCACATGACTATCCACTCGAACCAACCGACTGTCCGAGTGACCCATCATCCAACAAAGAACAATAATATGCATCTACAGTTACAATTAAGCCGATGATAGACGAATTCCATTCATTGAACTGTCACAAGCCTCCTCAACGAGTGCGGTGATAACGATCTAAATCTGCTCGCTACTTTTACCCCAATTTGATTTGGCATTGTGAAAGACCACCCTAACCCTTTGCTCACAAATCGCCTGCAATTTGACTACACAGATACTTATCACCGACTCTAACAAACGCTGGATGGTGTGAGAGCGCAAGAAATGGAGTTACTTGAACAAGGCAATAATTCTGTAGAATGTCGTGTTTGCATTGGCGTGCGATGAGCATTGATCGCTAAAGTTTTAGTATTTGTGCTTAGACGTTTTAACTGCATAATGCATATCTATCACCGAAATCTGTCACTAATTTTGGTCAACACGTCAGTCCGTCAGTTCATTTTTTGTGCGTATCTTGATCTTTCTCATTAACCTCAATAATCGCTGTCGATTTTAATCAAGGTCGAAATACTAAGGTAGGTGGATACAATATCGCCATGTTGACAATATCCCCATGTGTGCCTTATGCCCTTAGATGATAGATGCCGTTACTGAATCTATATGAGATAATAAATTTACGACATGACGAGTAATAGTTGCTTCATAACCTGATTTCATTCCACTTGTTTTTTACCGGCAAAAGTTTGTTTCGTGAATGTGCGATCTAAAGTATATTAAAAGCTATGTTTATATCATCCAAAATGACTTGGTAAATAGTTTTTCCGAATAATTATCTTGTAAAGCATACTTTTGTGTATTTGTTTATTCCTCACTATCCATTTGAAAGATAGTTTTAGGGCCAATTTCAACAACAGTCCGTTATTCTCCACCTATAGGGTAACAGACCGTCAGATACAGCGAATGAGCGTCAAGTTCCAATCAACAAATTTTAGCAACCAATAGCTATGACATGTTGAAAACAAAATACTGTCAAAGTATGAGATGACAACTTGTCATTGAAACATCACCAGCTTATTGAATATTAAGAAATTACATATAATTCAGTCAAAATTTTTAGAAATGTTTCATTTTTGAATTAAATTCATGTTTTGATTAATATTGTTGATTTTTTATTCATGTTTATATTATTTTCTTCAATTGATATGTGATACTTGATGTTTTTTCCTATAAACCTCTTGCAGATAGCCATTAAGCACCTACTTGATGACAGGCTCTACCAAAAGATATTGCTCGTTTCCAAACATTCATTCATTTACTTGCCGTTCATCAGAACCATTATGGCAACTTAGATTGATATTCCCACAAAACCATTCAGGTTTTTCGATATCCATACATCCATAAAGTTGAATATTTTTCATTGTTCAGGAACTGAACAAACATCCACACTATATTCACAGCGATTAAGAAATTCCCAAATATATGCCTTAAAGCTACCAGCAAACCTAAAACCTGCAAAAAAAACTACAAATTTGCCATATTTTTCTTTTTTCACGAGTACACATTCTAGGTTATATTTATGTTAGACATTATTTGAATACAGCTGATTATTGCATTTCAAGGAGTGACACATGTGTGGGATCTGCTAACTCTTGGTACCCTCTGAAGGTTTAATTCCATGGTATTCAATGACAACACGGTGACCTGCGTCGTTATCAGCGGCCATTTTGTGAGGGTGCGACAGGGTTGCCAGATTTTGCATTAATATCCCGTTTCACCCTCCTGGTCCCCGTGGAGCAAGTTCCGCCAACTGTTGAAATATACTCAACTATGCTTCATTCGTGACATTTTTCCCAAAATCACAACACTTGAAAAAATGCAAATGAAAATTTAAAATTATTTCCATGACGCCGCAATTAGCTCCGTCGGTACCTCGGGTTGTTATACATCTTGACAGTAGGGATGTTCGATACGATCCTATATTTAGAAGTATCAATACATTTCACGAGTATCGTCATCTTTCGATCCGGACTGTGTCAGAAAGAGTGACTGCCATTTGGCTGCGACATTACCCTGCCAAATCAGACATATCTTTCATCATTTTCAAAGAAATTGTACAAAATCTTCAAATTTGTGAAGTTAGCGAGTTTAACTTCATACGTTGTTACCAGACATGCCCAAATCATCAGTTGCTGCCGTGATATTCATCCCGACCATTGCATCCACACGGCTAGGCGACCTGTATGTTAAATTTGTATTGATAGGGCAGCGGGTTATGCTATAAATCATATGTCACAGTGTTTGTGCACTGATTGCAACGGTTAGATGATACCAAAATTATTTTCATAAATAGGAGATCTTTTCCATTCCGGATCGAACAATCTACCAAAGATGCTTTTAATCATGATACCTAGTAAATTTTCACGAAAAAAATTCAAAACCAGCAAATGTAAAAGATTCATTTCGCACCCTCCTCCACGGGACGTGATCGTCGTTAAACAATAAACATTACTAGTTTTTTTGATTTTGGACTTAAACGACATTATCTGTGAAACATTTTTCATAATTTTTTGTCTATGTTCAAATTAATTGCACTATGCATCAGGGAGATTTAAGGATTGACACGTCTTACACATATTATCTGTGTTTTAGGATGGAGAGGATATTTTATTTTTCTTGCTTTGAAGAAATTCAATAACCCATAAATTAATAAATGATTATGACGTAAAGGAAGATGAGGAATTGGATGGAATGTATTTTATATTCTATTTTCTTGCAAAATACAGACAAATCCACACTATTCAACAGGTATGTAATGATAACTTTCAGTATATTGAAGTTGGTAAATTCGAGAGTTCCATGCATTAACAAATGTCCAAATCTGCTGCCAAATTTAACAGCTAGAAGATCGACCTATTATTTGCCGCATTCCCAGTTGCTGAGGGGTATACCGGATTGTTAAATTCAAACCTGTAACATATATCAAAATACATGAAAGTTGTCCTGTTTTTTCTGTACAAAAGCATCATGTTATAATACAGTCGAATTTTCACGATTTTATTCAATATTTCAATAGAAATCACTAATATTCAGAGAACTTTGACAGCTTCTGTCAAAATGCATTTCGATAAGGTATTTTCCCATTGGTCCATAATATTAATTTTCTTGAAATCGGCCCTTAATCTTTCTTAATAAACAAACCTTGAACTGATATCCCTCATAGTAATACCGCCAATCTCATTGTGTGACAATATCGCCAGTGGCGATATTGCTTACACCAGTTAGAAATATTGAGATCCTTGAATTTGAACACACATTTATTTTTTATTTCCAGATTAACTATGCCTAGAGAACGGAATCGAGGTATACGGGGAAAGTGGAGTGAGGAAAACTTGCGAAAAGCTATTGCTGCAGTTCTAAATGGTATGTCCAAGAATTTATCAATTAAGCGATTTTGGGTACCCCGTGGAATGATGAGAGACTTCTTAGGAAAAAATCTTACATCGAAATGTAGCATGGGTCGTAAATCTATTCGCACCAAGGAACAAGAACAAGAGTTGTGTTCAAGAATCATTCGCTTGGCAGAAATAGGATATCTGCTAACTTCTAAAGTATTACGAAGCTGTGTTTTTAATTTTTGCGATGCTATCTCCATATGCCATCTATTTAATAAGGAAAAAAAAATTAGCTGAACGTTTCTGGCTCAAAGGATTCTTTAACCAGAATGCACAACTTAGAAAGCGGAAGGCTCTGAGTATGAATCCTGCCAGGGCCCAAAAACTAAAGCGGTTTATAGTGAATGACCACTTTTCAAAACTGCGTGAAATTCTGACTAACCGTGACATCTTGGATAAACCTCAGTGCATATACAATATGGATGAGAAAGGCTGTCGTCTGGCACACAATCACCAACAAGCAGTCCTCATGACCATGGCCAAAATGTGACAATAGTCTCTTGTGGAAACGCTTTGGTTTCTGCAGTTCCTCCTTTAGTGCTATTCAAAGGAAAACGAATGAAACAGGAATGGACCGACTCTCTTCCACTAAGAAGCATGGCTATGATGACACCCAAAGGTAGTATGACCATAGAAACCTTCAAATTATGACTTCAACATTTTGCCAAATTCAAAGTTTCTGGAATAATTTTTGATGGCGCTAAATGTCATTTAGACCACTCAATTGTCACTGTCGCTGAAGACTTAGGCATCACCCTATTCAGCTTACCAAGCAATACCACCCACGAACTTCAACCTTTGGACAAGGCAGTCTTTCGCTCTTTTGAGCACTATTGGGATGATGAACTTCTCATGTATTTGTCAAATCATAGAGACTGGTCTTTGACGAAACGTTTTGGTGCCATTTTTTCCATTGTTTGAGATAAGTCCATGACCCCTTCTAATATCAAATCTGGGTTTACTGCCACTGGTATATTTCCTTTTAACCCAGATATTCTACCGGTTGAGGCATTTGCTCCAAGTAGCGTCACTGAAAATCAAGTTAATCAAGCTGCTCAAACTATAAATGAGACAGCGTCTGCGCGACCTTCAAATACCGCCAAACTGACGATCAAGACTAAATTATCCAACCATTCAAAAAAGAATTCTGAAATTTCTGATACTTCATCGGAAGACGAAACTAGTGAAGCCTACGAAACTGAAAATCCAGTAAATGAAGTTGCCCAAAATAGAATAAGACTCCGCCTCCAGGTCCATCAAATACTACCAAACCGACACTTTAAGAATACCTTATTAAATCATTAAAAAAACTTGAACAGCCTTTCGCAAAAAAATAGCAGCAGTGATGATTCTGAGGATGAAACTTTTGAGACGGTTGAGAGTTCATTTGAAGACAAAACTAGTGAGGCTTCCAAAACCACTGATGAGCACGATGTTTCTTTCATTGATATGCTCAATACAGCAGAATTAGCACAAAAGTTCCACGGAAAATTCAGAAAACCGGCAATAAATAGCAGAGCACAAGTTGTTACAAAGGACCTTTTCAATAAATCTCCAGCTGGAGACAAGAAGCCTAAGTCTGCAAAATCAAAGAAAATTGTACCAAAGAAAAAGTCTCCGAAGCAAAAGAAAGAAGAAAGTTGGTGTTGCAGAGCATGTCAAGAAGGCAGAGTGGCCGATATGCGCCTTTGTGTCATGTGCAAATCTTATTTGCATGATGACTGCCTTGGATTGACTAAGGAGGACAAAATACACGGATATATCTGTCCTTACTGTTCATAATTTGTGTTGCCATTATTATTTGTACTTATGAATAAAAACTTTTTGCTAAAAAATTGGTTTCGTTTTTCTTCTTTTTAAAAGTTTATTGACAACTCAATATATAAAATAGGTGGCGATATTGCTAGACCATTGATGACAATTTTTTTAAGGAGGTGTAGTTTAAAGATGTACCTAATAGTTCGTGAGGAACGTTAATTTTTGGGAGCTAAAATATGCTAGAATATTGCAACTCCCACTTTTCACGTTGTACTTGTTAGTGAATTGCGGAAGGTACTCACAAAACTGCAATATTGCAAATCTGGAGTAGGAGGAGTTCTCTGATAGTAGTGTCTAATATATGCTGCTACAGTGTGGCTCTTCTTACAAACGAATTTGATATCATCGGTCACCATATATGGGACAGCACAAAGTATTGTATGAAAAAAGTATGTTTATCGATCGGCAGTATACCTTGTTACAAAAGTTTTATTTACTTATGGAAATGACTGAGAGATTGAAATGCACATGTTTGCTTTCCGTTTATGTAACCACGACCAACTGCAGACAGCGCAGTTTCGTGATCATTACCAATTCATCAGTGCGGTATAGTTCTGGAGGCAGATGAATGGAAACCAGACAAGTGGGTATCTTCTTATGAAAAACTCAAAATACTGTGCGGAGGTAGACGAAAAATCTGACGGTGAGATACTATTATTTTTTGTGCTTTTAGGGGCTTCAAGTTTCTCGAAATAATAATTATAATAGTTTATTCGTGTATGAACACAGAAGTGCTTACACAAGTCGTGACCAAAAATAAAACATCATACACATAACCGCATTTTAAGGGGGTTTTTCTATGTAACATTTTTCGGTCGACTAGGCGGATTGCAGTCCAGTCACCATGTTCCCAAACTCCTCATAATGGACATATTTGCTCGTTAGAAAATCCCCGTTCTGTGAGAATCCACTCCTTTCAACACAGATTTTCTAGAAATGTCTGGTGCGGCATTTTCAATGGCCAACTGTTTATGCACATATTGCCACAACGTTTATATGCAAACCCATTCTTAGCTTTTCTAAAGAATTACATAGAAAATGTGTTAGATGATGTTCCGTTAGCAACGATAGTATGAATGTGGTATCAGTACGACGGTGCCCAACCACATGTGCGTCGTGACATAACCCCATGGTTAAATACGCATTTAGACAACGATGGATTGGCAGAAACGGACCCGTACATTGGCCTGCGAGGTCTCCTGATTTGAACCCCCTGGATTTCTTTTTGTCATGCCCTTTTAAACAACTAGTGTATGCTGAAAAAATTAGTTCAGTTACAAGAAAGAATAGATAATGCATTTCATCAAATTCAAGCCACAACAGATTTTGCGGAAATACGGTTTTCTTTATTAAAACGATGCCGTCAGGTGGTTGTCTTTTGTTTTTTTAACATTTATTGAAATAAAGCTTTGGTTATCTAATTTGTTTTTTTTTATTTTTACAAAAACAAAGCAGTCCAGGAAAAAACTAGAGTAATTGTTTGTAGCAAGTTGAAGGTAAAATTCGAAAAACTGCGCGTTTCGAAAAAAAAAAAACAGTGGCGTTCTATTTTTATTTGGAAAAATAATACCACTACTGCCCTGTATCTCCGCCACTGGTGCACGTTGACTTTAAGTAAAGACTTTTGACTGTGGACGATACATAGGTAAATTCAAATACCAAATTTTAGTTCATTCCAGTTGACGGTTTTGAGATGAACATCCCCAAATCAGTATGCAGTATTGTAATTTAGATTGGAAGTAAGCATAGAGGGCTGTCATCAAAGCCGTTGATACGTCGGTACCCCTCATATTTAAGTTAACCGATTTCATTCTGTATAGCTTAACAACTTAATGAGGCGCATGGATTAATTCAATTAAAAAGACAAAGTCATCATTATCTGATTGTTATAAAAAACATGACAAATGATTTCTGTCTGGTTCGCGTGGCACGGAATTGCTCGCACTAATGACATGCACATTTTTATTTCACGTTGTGTCTAATTGCTTGTAACAACGTTATTATGTTAATTTGACATAGATTAAATGGTCGAATTGCTATAAAAACTTCCTGTTGACATGTAATCATACTAGATAGTATACACGAAGAAGGTGTAGGCAGAAAATACATGGTCACAGACGTGGTCATGCATTTGCCGACTTTACCAGCCTATATGCTTGGATAAAGTGGAAAATTCTATTGAAGCCATTTGAATTTAACTATAATTCTGATAAGAAATATACGGTAGTGAATCCGACTACTGGGTATTTTGAGAAGTGATTTTAGTAATTTGTGGGGGAAATTTGAACATTTATCAATAACTCGTAAATGCAAATTAATATCGGAGAACAATAAAGTAGCACTCAATTTTTTCGATTTCAACTAGCAATGTATGACACCCTACGATATCAGATACTTGATTTGTGTACATCTTTCATGTCTTGTATCTCCCAGGAGTATGCTAGTTTTATAGTTCTGAACATCCCAGTTAACAAGTCTACACAAAATTTTTACTTACCAAGATGCCCAAAAAGACAACCAAACATTGAGGGTATATTTTAGGTTAATATTAGGTGAACTATAACCTCTGGATTTGTTTTCGAGGTCAAGAATTATTTAAGTATTTTTTAGAGGTGTGTTCTTTGTAGTTTTGAACCAACCAATGGTTGGACTTGGTCAAAAGCCCATTAGGTCCCTTACTGGCACGTAGTTACCAATGTTTGACACATGATTCATCTTTCAAGACAATTCAATTCTTGAGGACATCATTCAAGTATATAATTACTAAAATTTGACAAATATAGGTAACTTTAACAAAATGCTAGTTGGGACCTAACGCTGTCATCAGTTCATAAAGAATTATGTTCGGTACAAGTCACCCCTCTAAGACAAAAGGTAGCTACTAAAGTGTATAAAAAATTAATAGGACCAAGTCAGTTAAACAGGTCAATACAATTAGTCAGTACTCATTTGACAACCTTGTGTGTGTATTTTCGTTTTCTTGCCCTTAGCTCAGCCGCCATCAGTACTGGATCATTTTTAAGAATTATTTTTGCCTTAGTATAGTAGAAATAACCTTTTGTGAAAATTTCACCAAAGTCAGAGCGATTAGCAGACAGACAAATCGAGAAACGGACAAACCGACGGAAATCCGAGACAGTTTTTCGAGATAAATATAAATTTGCCGTAATTGCAATACTTCCTTGCCAGTTGGCATTGGACGTAAAAAATTATTTCACTTAGAAGATTCTATATACTTGTACCAAGATGTTCATGTACTTGGAAAGTGAAACACAAAATCTTTTACGATCATATATGCGTGGAAAATTAAAGCAAATATGCAATCTGCCAAATAATGTGTGTCCAGCTATTTTGTATTCCAGCTTGTATACAGTGGAGAGTCGCTGGAACAGAAGGCCTTAGGGGAGAAGGGGATGTTCTTATCCCTCTCCCGGTAAATCCCTTGATGGATGACCACCGTTAAACGACGGTGTCCGCTCTGCCGGTCAGTATACATGTGTTATGTTTGCATGTATATGTACACGTATAAATAAACGCGCCCTGCTTGTACCAATGCCCAGATGGAAGCGTCATTACTCGGGAGCCGTGATATGACCTGAAAGGGCGTTGTTTGGAGGAAGGAGAGGACAGCGATTGTGGAGATGGAGACTCTAGTGCGGATATGATTTTTTCCAGGTTGAAAATATTCTGTAATGGCTTTAAAACTGCGAAAGGGGTGGGTTGTGCATTTTTGTATCTGACAGGATCCCTGGGTGGCAGGGTGGCGATACGTGCGACGTGATGGATAAGCGTCGTCATCGGTGGTCGAACGTCACAGTCGGCAATCGCTTCCGCATTCCTGTCGGCTGTGTTCACTGTACATGGTGCAGGCCAATACCGTCATTCACACGGGACCAGTCATCGCAACGATCATATGCGCCTGCTGAGGTAGGAATGTCATTCAATTTTTTGTTATACATATCCTTAGCTAGCGCTTTTCTAAGAAGGGCTAACTTGTGCCAAATATCGTTTACGAACTGATGACACTGTAGCGTGGAAGTACAGGGTCGCCATTTTTTCAGAAAACAGTACAACGTCAATGGTACAAACAACGTTATTTAGCACTTAAAAAGCTTGATAATACTATAAGCACGCAAAGAAGGTATATAAGCTTTTACTTTTACAGCGGAAAAATACTTTTGCGTATTTCTTAGTATCATTGTTGTTAGAAATGTGTCTCACTAGGAAAATCGTTATTTCTCGTTCTTACTAGGCAGAATAACTTTTCTTTTCAGATAATTGTGACCCACCAGGTGAGGTGAACAGCTAACTACGATAGCGACAACTTTGTATTAGTCCGTAACGTTGGCAATAATAAATTTCAGGACCGTATCCAGAGCTGTTGTTCACATATCTGAGTTATACTTTTAAGTGACGAACATGTAACAAAACGTACGAAGTACAGATATAAAAATGTTTATTAGAAAACTATTATTTATTTATTACGATGTAAGTCACAGGCTACGTTGTCTCCTTTCCAGAAGATGTAATTTTAACTGTACAAATACTACAGACACGTTTTTCTAGTTTATTATCCGTCATCAGTTTAACGTAACTAAAATACAGTTTAAGTATGTGCAGAATCATAAAAATTAATAATATAATTGTACATTTTACCTACATTTTCTTTATTTCTAACTAGATAGAATTACCTGAGTAATGTTCAGACCTAGTTCAGGGAATCGAACCTTCATCAATTCAGTCATATAGTACACATTCTGAATTAATTGTAAGGCCGTTTTAAAAAGTAGAGATGATTGACATAGTTAACAACTATTTATCTTATTTTATTCCTACCTGACTGGAAATGTACTTATAATCAATTGTAGCCATTTTGCCATTTAGCGTTTTTTATATGCTAAGGAACTTTCCTAAATAGAAGAAACCACAACAAAATACGTATCTGTCCACCTGGCGTTGACGGATCTGTCCACCTGGCGTTGACGGATCTTTCAGCATTTATATATCTGTCCTATTGAAGCATTAAATACGTGTTTGAAATGTTTCAGGCTAAAATTAATTACACATGTTTAATTGCAAAGTACAAGAGTACAAAAGTACAAACGACACAGTATGTCTGGGTTCGGAGTCGGAATTAATTTTTTAAATCTAGAGCAGCCGTACAGCTCTTACAGATCCTTGGTCACTGTTAAGATATTAAAATCGAAGTTCGAGACCCTTCGATTCCAAAGCATTCATATTCCCAAACTTGAAAGGTGGATTTTACAGAATTTTTAAACTACTTCCTTTAATCATTTCGAAATAATGCTTTATCTAAAAACTGGAAACTTTGTCCAGAACATGATTAATATTTTGCATCGTTATATACGACATTAATATACTGTATTTATCATTGTCGCATGACGCGACGATGTATAGAGTGGGTAATAGACACAGAAACAGAAAGAAAACATATCCTACTCAGCATGTATTTTCGAATCGAACTACGACAAGCATTTGTAAGCAATAATGAGTACTTTCCTTCAAATTTATTTCTAAATCTTCGCTGATGTTTCACCGCATATTAGCTTTGTTATTTCGAGCGTCGTTGTTTCGGGAAAGGAGAGTCAGAACCTCCAGATCATTAGAGCTGTATCCTGCATCCTAAGCTCTAACAGCATTTCTCATGTCACTTAATAATGTAACAGAAGTTGTTTTTAGGATTCGCTTAAAACATTGCTTAAAAAGGCTTATCACCCTCCGGCCGCCGCAGGCGTTAATGTCACGTCCGGTTAGAAATCTCCTTATCTCTTTGAAAAGCGTATTTTGCCTGGTCCGAGATTTGCAGCGGAAGATAGACGAAGTACCTACTTCAGGGCGCCACAGGGGAAGGGCAAAGAACGGCAAATTAGAATAGACTTGAATAAGGGTCTTCTGGATGGTTTGATCTGATGAAAAAATACAGGGCACGGGTAAAGCTGAGTGTAAATCAGCAGTGCAACTCTCCAATATTAACTAGTTAGCACGAGCTTTATCAACAAGTTAATGAGGAAGCCGCAGAATATATTTACTATGGGGATTGATCTGGATCTTGTATCCACATATTTTGTCTGATATTTTTAAATGTTTCTACTTCTGCAGAAATTAACAGTTCTTCACTTCAGGATATAATTATCTGGCTTAATAAGACAAAACAAAAAACCAATGAGCCATGAACCGAATTAATTAAATAATTCCTATTCATCTGAAATGGTCCCATCCAAACAAAAATAAAATAGAGTCCGCTCAAAAATACAACTGTACGTATTTTTAAAATAGGTTCTCAGATATGCGTACACTAAATAAAGTGTTTTCTCCTCAACCACCGTCTGAATAACCACACATAAACATAACATGGCTAGTGGCAACGAAATTGGACCGTATGTGTACCGTGGTCGCCTTTTAGAGTGAGCACAGAAATACTAGAGAAAACGTGAATAAAACAGATTTCATGATAAATATTTCAAAAACTCAATAGAAGATTACCACACACTTCTGCATTTCTGACATTATTTTCATTTACGGAATCGTTTTGTTGTGATACCACGGATTTGTCAAGTTCCGTGCCAAAAAATTAGGATCTCCGCATCTAAGCATAATGGTTTAATTTCTATCATGTTTAAAATAACAAGAAAAAATGTCAGGATCCTCATTAAAGCTCATATAAAAGGTATATAGATTATCTCAGTAATTCCATCGTGGATTCAGTTGAACTTTACTGTCACATGTGTCAACAGCGATACAAATTTCGTACAGTATAAATTGTGATCAAACGCAAGCACCACCTTAAATTACCACAAATGGCTAACAAAGATGGCGGTACATAAAAAAATATTTGTAAAATAGCGACAAGTAGGTTGACTCTGCACTTCCCACGCAACGCCGTCATCATTTCATAAGGGATTATGGTTAGCTCAAGTTAGACCCTAAGAAGGAAATCAAACAAACCAAATCAGTCAAACAAGTTCATACAGTTAACTCATAGATATTCTTTTCCTGCCCTATTGGTTCTACCGACCATCTGACAACGTTGCCCATCCTCCATATTTGATCACAGATGCGGCAGCGCGACACCGCGCCGGTAATGGTGGGACACTTATCAAAGCCGGCACGCCCACTGGTAAAGCCTCAGAGTAGAAAACATTTATGTATCAAGTTTTAACGGAAAATGAATGAGAATATACATATAATTATGATTTGTGAAATATGTCAAATCACTGGACAACAAATTTTTGTTCTTTAATTGTATCTTGTGGGAAAAGTGCACTTCTTTGTTAATTTTGGGGCGCTGAATCCAAAAATGACAATGAAATAAAAAAATTAGTTGCTGTTTAGAAAAAAAACTTTTTATTTTTAAGGATATATTAAAAAAAGTAACAAGATTCATATACTTATAAGAATCACTATATGCGCTGTCTTTTTGCTGTTCTTTTATGGATCGTTTCTGGAGCATCTCTACCAAGAGTCCAACAGTAGTCTGCAAGCATGGAAGGATTCCACTTTCCCTGGTACCTTTTTCACATTGTTGAAATATCCTGATGAAAACGTTCGCCGTGCTCATCACTTACGGCTCCGCAATTGTCAGGAAAAAAGTCCAGGTGTGAGTGTAGGAAATGTATCTTAAGAGACATTACAGCCCATCTTTTGATACGATGACAGCATATTTTTGACAAGGGTTTTATAGTTGTCAGCTTTTCTATTTCCAACGAAATTAGTGACCACCATACGGAAATCATTCCAAGCACTTTTTTCAATACCTGTTAAAGTGTTTTCAAACTGTGTATCTTTCAAAATATTTCGAATCTGTGGCCCAACAAAAATACCTTCTTTAACCTTTGCCTCACTTAGTCCTGGAAATTTCTGACGCAGGTATTGAAAAGCTGACCCATCTCTATCTAATGCCTTGACAAAGTTTTTCATTAGGCCCAACTTGACAGTGGTGGTAATAAAATTTTTTTCGAATCTACTAATGGCATATGCTGTACATTTTTTTGACCTGGCTCTAGGAATTGACGAACAGGCCAGTTTTGTCTGGTGTAATGAAGTGCCTTTGCCCGACTGTCGCATTCACACAAAAAACAGCAAAACTTTGTGTAGCCTAGCTGCAGCCCAAGTAAAAGTGCAACAACTTTCAAATCGCCACAAATATGCCATTGGTGCTCATCGTATTTTATGCATGTCAATAGGTACTTCATATTATCATATGATTCTTTCATGTGAACTGCATACCCTACAGGAAGAGATGGTAAAATATTTCCAATATGCAATAACACTGCCTTTAAACTCAATGTTGAACTGTCTATAAACAACCTCCATTCTTCTGGGTTATAGTTTATATTTAAAGCCGCCAGTAAGCCGTTAATGTTACTGCAGAAAACCAAGTTATTCTCCATATTGAAAAATGGTGGTCTTTGTGGCGTTTACGAAAAACACATACCGAAACATCGTCTTCTAACAAGTTCCACTGCTGCAGTCTTGATCCAAGTAACTCTGCGTTACATTTTGGAAGTTCTAAATCTCTTACAAGATCATGTAATTCTGACTGTGTTATTTTGTGCGGTTGGTGGCATGACGTGCTCGGTATAAAATCAGGATCTCTTGACGTTGATGGCATATCTTCTTCCTGACAAATCACTCGATCGCCATGATCTGATTCGTTTTCTGATTCGCAAGTGTAGGATTCTGGGGGTTTTGGAATAGGATTTTCGTCACTGTGAGGCACAGGTCTCATCGCAGATGGTATGTTTGGGTAGTTAATAACCGATTTTTTTTCTTGGACATACCTGTGGCTTGTCCAACACAAGGTACCATGCAAAAGTAACAATCATTAATATGATTTGTAGGCTCTCTCCAAACCATTGGGACAGCAAAGCGCATAGACCGTTTTTTGCCATTTAACCAGCTCCTCACACTTGAAGCACATGTATTACAGCAGATGTGGGGTGCCCACTGTTTATCTTGATCACTTAGTTTACAACCGAAATAAAGCTGATATGCCTTTGTTATTAGTGGAGTAATAGACCGTCTCTGAGACGCAAAAGTCCACATCACCACACACGTAACAAAACTGATCTGGATTGTTTACACACTTTCGAGACATCTTGCATGAACGCTGTCAGCCAACTGAGGAAAAAATGGCTAATATAAGCAATATAATGTACACGTATGTATAACGTAACACAATCATGGCGATTACATCATCTTTCCTTACCGAATATAAAAATGTAGCACGTGCATTCTTGTGAATTATAGTATATTAACACTGTCACAGCAGGAACAGATATAATTACCGTATCTCTAAAACTTGAACTAATATTGAAAAAATAAGTTTCATTCCGGTTTTAGCACATTAAAAATAGTAATATTTTGTTGATTTTATTTAGGATATTTTTTGGCTGTTGATCAGTGATATTTGCATAGAATTACCGGAGTAGGGAGCGTATAAGCATATAAGCCATATGATAACATGAAAAAATGAGGTATACCCTCCTCCACCCTCTACAACCCCCAACTCTTAATTTTTAACACCTACACATTTTTTTCTGAAAACGATTATGAGCTTCTAAAACGTTAAAAGATGAAGCTAGAGTGCTTCTTATTTTTACATTTTCGCTATGTAGCTCCACCGCCACTGAACCGATTTTCAAAAACCATTCAAGTCGGAGCCAGTTATAGACGGGCCACGGATTAGCGGGCAGTTAGACCAATAGACAGACAGACAGACTGATAGACAGATAGACCGATGGGAATGAGTGACAAAGTTTTCCGTGATGTACATGTCATATAACATTCCAAAAACATAATATCTCATTTTCGATTTTTCTTGCCATTAGTAGTGATAAAGTTATTAAGTGTGTGCGGAGGGTTCAGTCCGACTGAGTAGCTTTTAAAGTCAGTTCAAATCTATCTAAACCCACAAACTAAGTGTCTCTTGATTACGGTTCCATTCCACCAATGTATTTAGAATACAGAATGGCTGTCATTATGATATCGGTTACGAGTCCATTATACTCACATGCAGAATCCTTGATATGTTTGTATCACTCAACGATTCCTTTCCTCCACTTGACCTTATTTTGCGTCGTCAAAAACATCTTAATATCCCATCCCGCTCATTTCCTCTGGAATGTATAACCTTCCTCTTCCGTCCATTAGACATACAAAGAAACCTATTTACATTTATTTTCACGTATCATATAAGCACATAAAACGAAAATGTTTTTTGGAACAAAAGATTTTTTGATTTCATATATAATACTTTCTCATATTTCTTGGGCTCTTGCGCTGCCCCATTAGAACTTAATGGCCTGTTTACAATGGGTTTCGTTACAAAATATAGGCCTATCTTGATTTCAGAACGTGCCTCAAAGCGCATGATGATAATGAAATGTTCTTGGGGTATATAAGCGGAAAGATATAGCGGTTTTATTTTATGGTTGTACAGTGTGTATGTACAGAAGCCAGTTATTTTCAACAGTGAGATGGTAAATGCATGACCAAATAGGTGTGAACACAAAATGAAAATATTGCAAGAGTTAACCGATGATGATTTCGATAGGCGAGTTGAGTCTTGTGAACAAATGACTGAAGCGATTATTGATAATAGCATTCATTTAAAGAATATCTGCTTCAATGATGAATGTAAAGGGTTGTCCAATAGGGACGCAGGAAAGTAAACGTCAATTTGACATAGACGCCATCTTTGTTATCTGTCACCGACATGTCATTTTGTTAGTTGAATGTTTACCATCGATCGCTATGGGGTCGTATTCGATTGAAGACCGCATTAAAGTTATTCAAGAGCACTACAAAAATGGTGCAAAAATAAAAAACACGTTTCGCGCGCTTCGTGAACATTTCGGTCGCAACAACCGCCCAAACGAAACAACCATCGGTCGTCTGGTGCGTAAATTCGAGGCAACAGGTTCTGTGGCAAATCTGTCAGGCTCTGGCTGGCCAAGGAGCGTTCGCACACCGGAAAATATTACTGTTGTGAAGGAGAGTGTGAGAGACGATCCGAAACGATCCCAAGAAGTGGGCATTTCGAGAACCAGTTTGCTCCGCATTCTCCACAAGGATTTGAATGTACACGCCTACAAGATCCAATTGACGCAAGAGCTGCGTCGGGCCGACCATTTTTCGTGCCGAACGTTCTCAGATTGGCTCCTTGAACACCGCCAAATTGATGCCAATTTTTCAACAAAAATCATGTTCAGCGACGAAGCGCATTTCATTTTGAATGGGACGGTAAACAAGCAAAACTGCCGCATCTGGGCGAACGAAAATCCCCGTGAGTATCAAGAGCAGCCGATGCATCCTCAAAAAGTGACTGTGTGGTGTGCATTGTGGTCAAAAGGCATCATCGGACCTTACTTTTTCGAAAATGCGGCCGGGAACGCCGTTACCGTCAATTCTGAGCGATATCACGTGATGATAGAGGACTATTTTTTGCCGCAACTTGAAGGAATGGATATGGACGATGTTTATTTCCAACAAGACGGTGCAACATGCCACACAACCAACGTCAATATCCATCGATTGCAGTCCTTCTTCGGTGATCGCGTGATTTCGCGCAGAGGAAATGTGCCATGGCCACCAAGATCGTGCGATTTGACTCCCTTGGACTTCTTTTTATGGGGATATTTGAGAAGCAAAGTCTACGTCAACAAACCAGCCACCCTCCAAGAACTCAAAAACAACATCATTGCCGAGATAAATGCCATAGAACCGACCATGTTGCAAAATGTCATTGAAAATTTCTACCATCGGGTGGACGTCTGTAAATCCAGTCGTGGTGAACATTTGAGCGATATTATTTTTCATACATAAATGGTATAAATGAACCTTCAAAATAAAGTACCCAACTTGATTTGAATATCAATCTTTCGTGTTTTAATATGCGTTTACTTTCCTGCGTCCGTTTTGGACAACCCCCTATATTTTTATCTAAATGGATTTGTTAATAAGCATAACTGCAGGTATTGGAGTAATGAAAATCCTCATGCTTTTGTAGAAGGGAATACCCAGTCCTCCAAAAAATTAATTGCAGGCAGCAAGTGATTGGGCCATTGTCTATTAATGGAAATTTGAATGGAGACATTTATTTGGATATGTTGGAAAATACCATCAATTCGCTTATCACTGAAACTATTGAAAACCAAATCGAAGAGGATGGAAACCCTAGGCTTGATGAGTCTGAAATATATTTCCAGCAGGACGGCGCTCCTTCACACTATGTTCTTCCGGCTGACGACGAGTTTCCAAATAAATGGATAGGGCGAAGAGGGCCTGTAGAATGGCCTGCTAGATTTCCTGATTTGACGCCATCAGACTCTTTTCTACGGAGACATTTGAAATCTATTGTGTTTACTCCCCAGCCTGAAAGTTTGGATAAACTTCGTCAACGCATCATCGAAAGCTGAAAGGATATCCCTCAACATGTTTTTGAAAACGTCTGTCAGGAATTTAAACATCGCCAAACAATTGGCCAATAACGGGCAATATTTTGAACACTTATTAAAATAAAAAGTGGTATTTTCGTGTATTTCTGTTTTCTATCTGCACAAATTAAGATAAATAAAGGTTTTTCTATTTTCTTGAGAACGAATCGACCGACTTAAAAAACTCAGACGTCAAAATAAACTACTTTGAAAAACCTTTTAAACAAGCTACTCGTATTAATCGATATCCGTTGTCATTTAACATTTTTAAGGGGGGCAGAGGGTGAAAAAGGATGAAGTAGTTTAACGTGCCTTGGTGTTTTTTCTTTTAATCAATGGTTTTCCATAAATCCGTTGTGGGAAGTTTTCATATACCTATTCTATAGTCTATACGAATCATTGATCGTACAAGAATCATATACTGCGATACTCTTCACCGTCCATTTTTAGGTTTGGTATCTATAAAACGGTATTACAAAAAATTCCAAATCCTTGCTATGGATTAGTATAAAAAATGAAAAAGTACGGCCATATTTCGACATCTTTTAGACACTAGGTTGTTTCAATGTTACAAAATTATGTATGACTTGCTATCCAAATATAACAGCGCGAAGCGGCATCTATCACTAGAATCGACGACTGCGAAACAGTGGATCGCAAGGACCAAGGCAAAGAATGCCTAATATCATTTACTATGTTGTATACGTATACATATACACTGACCATGCTTATCGACAGAACTTTATTGTTCTATAACGGCTGCACTTTAAATGCAAGTATTTGACAACTTTGAAAAACATATCAAGGATGCTTATATTATTAGTCTTGTTGCCATCCAACTGTTTTATTCATGTTTGTATTTATTTTTGTATGGTTGAAGTGGGGGAACAGCTCTAAAAGGGGCATATTCAATGCCTAAGAACTCGGTAAAAAATATCATTCTTGAGGTGGGAAGTATCTAAGTTAGTAGTATTTTAGGATTACTCAATTTTAAGGTCATTTTTAACATTTGTACATGCAGCTAAAGACCATAGATGAAAAGGTTCGTTTTTTAAAATTTAAGAAAAAATTCAATATCTCAAAAATGGTGACAGCTTTATATAGGTAAGTTTTTGTTATTTGGGAGGTGAGTCCAAGGCCTACCTTTTCTTTAAGTTTGTCGTGATACTTATATGCTGTATAACTGATAACTTGATTTTTCAAATTCTTCATATAGAGGAAGGACGCCTACGTTTGACAAAAATATGAAAGCGTCAAGCTAAGGAAATATTACGTATTCGGCTCTAAATGTTGTCTGCATATATTTCCCACCCATCTACATCAGAATCAGGATCCGTAGATGTCCTGTTATTCCGTTATTTACTGCAGCCAGCGTGGATAACGCACTGTCAACGTCACTGTAAAAAATCCGCTGGAGGCAGCTAATAAAACATAATTAAACAACGGCAGTGCCGACCAAATCAGTTAGTGTTAAAGAAAAACAAGAAAATTTACACACAATTGTGTGCAAAGCGCTGTATAATTCCCGATCGGACTTGAAGCCGATGAGGCATCTTGGTAACAATGGCGTATTTTGAGGGGGCAAGGGGCATTTGTCCCTCCCTAAAGATTGCACAAGGAGTTTATTGACTTTGTTAACAAACTGGTTAGGGATAGTTTTGGTTTTTGGTTTTACTTCTCACGCCAAATAGCGAGGAAGTACTGTGCATGATCGATCTCGAAATTGTCGAATTCGAGCTACACTATTTGTTGTTTAGTAGATGGCGCACATTGATTGACCTTGTAGACATTAGGAAAATATAATAGCTGCATTACAAAATTATAATTTAGTTAATATAGTAACTATAATAATAATTTATTCATTGTGTTTGTACAATTTGTCAATGTACAAGCGAATAAATTGGAAAAAGAAAAAAATACAAAAGGATATTGTCCTTGTGCGTGGTTTAAAGTCCCAAAAAACTAAGTGTACATACTGAAAATATATTCAAAGGTACCAGGGTGGATACATAACATACATATACGTATATATTTTGTTCAGAATCAAAGCTTCGATGCGATTTTCTCTTTTTTTTTGTTTCTTTTAGTACGAGTAGGTGAAACTTATTACTTTATAATTTGGTAGATTGGTAACCCAATCTTCTATTGATATTTTGAATTGGTGATTTTTATATTTATTTAGTTCTGTTGGCATACGGTTGTAAATTAGTGGATCCTGGAATATACAACGACCTTAACATTATATCTTTTTTTGGTGTGAGTAGGCGAACAAGCTGGTCTTTCCAAAATACAAGGCATTGAGTGACCTAATCAATCCTGTTTCCAGGTATTTCATAAATCAAAACTATTGTATAGGTATTTTGTAATTCCAAGAAGAGGTTTCTTAGAACATAGTCTATTGATGTCTAAGTCTGCATTTATCAGAAGCCTCTGATTTTGGATAACTTCAATGTATTTTGTCACTAGTTCAGTAAGTCTATCACTCATCCGCTTGCCGTCGCTTACCTGTGTGTATCTATGAAACTGTGTTGTAACAATGGTGCAATTGTAAGGATGAAAAAATAATAAAAATGATAAACGTTGTCCTCCTCCATAAGTTGAATAAAAGAAATGAAAACTGACCAACATTTCTTGGAGCAAGAAAATTTATTTTGAAGGATTTTAGGAGACTAAATAGAATGTTTCATTTTGGGAATGCCACATATTAAGATTATATATTATATGACATATACATGCGAAAAAACATCAGATCGAAAGCGCTGCTCGGATTTGATAAAATTTTGACACAACGATACTATTATGCTACTACTAACATATCCAGCTTCTTTACAGTTTTGTTTGCGATTTTTAGTTAGGTAGGTACCCCTAAAGTCTATGAAAACGGTTTTTATCAAAAAAATAAACTCCGCTTTTCAGTGTTTTTCGTATTTCTGATGACCTTAGGGTGTAGACAATAGAAGTTTGCATTCTACAAAATATTTGAATATAGAGCATTCTCACTTTTCAAGAGGAAAAACTGCTATTCAACGTTTCTCAAATTCAGCAGGTATTCAAGGAGGAACATCAAAAAATCTTTAATTGGTTCAAATGCTTGAGATTTGGTCAACTTGAAACATTTATTAAAAATACGACGTTTCGGTGGTTCTAAACGCCATCTTCAGGTACATATAAGTCTCCAAAGCAAAGCCTCAGAAATTACAACACAACAACACGCTTAAAAATAACAAATATTAAAAAATAGAAAATTAGTATACAGAAGCACTTACTAGTTGGTAAATGTAAATACATATCTGCTAGATACTTGTTGGTAGTTTGAGTGTAGGTCAACGATTGACAATAAATATTTTCGAATACAAATGACAACAAAACAATGGTTAAGAATATATGCAAGAATATTATTTTTTACGTTGAGTGGGTGGTATGGGTGGGAGAATGCAACAGCTACGTTATTTTTATTAAATTTATGTAGATACTTGACAGATCGTTTGTATCAGTTCTATGCTGTTTACTGGTAGTGTCTTTCTGTATAGATATACAATTAATTGTTAAATGAGAAATTAGCAAATTGTTAGGCTTAACTTGACTCTTTTGACGATAAAATCAAGCTTTCGGCATTCTCTATGGAGACTTCATCAGGATTCTGAAAACACAATTGTGATGCTAGCAAAGAAAACAGGACAGATTTAAATTGTCAAACAACTTACTCTGAGGTTGCAGCCACAAGGTGTTTCAAAACGAACGTAGAGAAGATAGAACTTGTAATCAGTATAAAAACAAAAGGAAGGGGACATTGGGCTTGTTGAAAACGACAGATACCTTCGTTACATGTTAAAAATATCAATCCACCCGTACAAATTAAAAATTATTACACATGAGAAGTCATTTTAGTGAAACAATCGGAATGCAGTCACTAACCTCCTACTTCCGCTACACGTGGAGATGGGGACGGCACGGAAAGATAAAGCTTCGACAGATGACAAGTGATTGACGCGACGGACCGTGGAACTGTAAACCTCCTTGTCCAAATTCGGGTATGAAGTATACGAGGGACGCTCGGTAAACCTCCACCCAATATTACTAAAATGCTGAATTAATTTGTTTTGGAAAAATGTGTGTAGTTCATATGAGTGTACGAATGTGTGATATTGATACAACCTTGAAAAGATGGGTTATGTGAGTTTATATTAAGAATTGTGAGTGAGAAAATTTATTCTAATTTTGTGAAGATGTTGGCTCAATTTGGATATGTAGCCGTTCTAGCTTTTCGCAATTCAACAGGTAGGAATAAATGACAATGAGCTTAACATCAGCCTTTTTATTCATGCAATGATCTGTCATGAAAATGTGGGACATTTCTAAAAATAAACGTTTTGAGAGTCCTTTTTCTTTATCAAGAACCTCAATACTGTCATAATTCATAGAGTAAGTATAAACTAAATTACAGTTGTTGCAATTAAGGCGATAGACAGTGTTGGTTGAACCAAGCAACTGAACCTTATCGTTCATTTTGGACAACAAACTGTTGACTGTGAGCACTGATTTACAAGCAAAACGACAATTAAAGAAATTATGCAGCCTGATCAATTTTGGTGTTAGTTCTTTGATGTATGGCAAGACAACATAGGTTAGTACCTCCTCCTTCTTGTACACAACTTTCGTACGACCCCTACTGGAGTTTGCTGCTCCGGTATGGGATTCAAACCTTGTTCGCCATAGCAGCTTATTAGAGGCCGTTCAGCGTCGTGCTACACGTATGCCTTATGGCACATGTAAGCCGAGTTATGAAGACCGCTTCGAGTTACGAGTATATAACCTGCCTGCTTTTGCTGATAGAAGAATGCGAGGAGATC
The DNA here is from genome assembly GCA_963669975.1 of Acanthoscelides obtectus. Classification (NCBI taxonomy): domain Eukaryota; kingdom Metazoa; phylum Arthropoda; class Insecta; order Coleoptera; family Chrysomelidae; genus Acanthoscelides; species Acanthoscelides obtectus. The sequence goes on along the minus strand of CAVLJG010000008.1, from coordinate 56,408,585 downwards.
TCATCATCACTTCCAGAGCACTGCATAATTTGTTTGGTGTGGACATGTCACATCTGTTTCGTCTGGCAACGAACAATCTCAGAGGCCATAACTTCAAATTGCAGAAGGAAGCTTTTAGAACCTCCACTTGTCAGCGCTTTATCTCAAACCGTGTCTTCGATATATGGAACAGTCTTCCATCTTATGTAGTGAACTCGGCATCCATCAACAGTCTCAAAAACAATTATGGCAGTGCTTAACATATTGTTCCCATTCTGTATATGTCCACTTCAGAAGTGCTCAGATTGTCAAATTGTTATATTTCTTTTGTCTGTACACTATTAACTATTATGTGTTTGAGTTTATAGTACTTGTACTCAACTCAAATTTGTTTAATAATAATAATAATAATAATAATAAAAAAATGCTGACCTGACTGCCCCCTCAGGAAAACCCAGTAACGACGCACATGTGCGGTAGTTTTAATGATGTCTGCATGCGCGGATGCGGAATATGAAAACGAGCTGCTGATGCTGATGTTGCTCTTGCAGCAGAAACAGCAAAACCCTAGAAATTGAGCACGGACTCCTGTTTCGGATTCAGATACTCGCACCGTGATAGGCATGTGATAGGCTGTTGTGGTCTCGATTGACATATGACGGTCTATCGAATCGATCGGAAACGAAGACCCTAAAGCGAGAAAAGACGGATTGCCATGGTCAGGACTCAGGAATTAGAGTCTTTATATTATGCTATTCATGCAAATATGGTTTTAGGCTTGTGGAGGGCCGCGGGACTGCAAACGCGTTCTGTTCAGATAGAATTAAAATTGAATAAACAATCGTCACCCGAATCAGATAAAGACAATGTAAGATTGACACGTACCTGAGCATTCTTGTCGCCTTCCCTGAATGAGCTCCTCTCTTTCCACTGCTTCTTAGATCACCATATTTGTCTCTGCGATAGACTAGAGTTCTGGATCGAATCAATGGATTTGGCAAGGGTTTTTGTATATTCCGAAAATGAACGTTGCCTGTTATTTCTTAAACGCATGTCTGGCTCGTATGCGTAAGTGCCAAAAGCCTTGAATTTAATTACATTTTAAATATGTAACTTATACTTACCAAACGAGAAACGAAAAGACTTGATTAGAGTACCAGTATCAGAAATAAGTATGTTTCTAAGATATTATTCTCTCTTAGGTCCCAGATCATTCAAAATCATTGCTTCTCGAATCAAAATGCATAAGAATATTGAATGTTGAATGAGTAGTTATATCAAGAGAAGACATTTCGTAGAATGCCTTTATAATCCGCCGGTCATCCCCATTGACCTTGGAAGTCATCTGCAATACAGTAGGGATTGTGGATTTTTTGTTATCTCATGTATTTTGATGTTAGACAGCAAAGTTGCCGAGTTTGCTGTTTAGCATCACAATATCTAAGATATGACTAGTTTTTGACATCCCGTATTAATATGCGACTTAAACCAAAACTTTCCGGTCGACTTTTAGACTAATGCTGGCTTACAAATAAAAACAGCGATCTATGTGCGGACCGTCCTTGTAAGTGAGTAATTCGGCATAAGGCCTTGAAAATTAAATAGCTGACAGATTTGGAGAAGTGCTGCTCTAGCGAAAAGTGTGATTTACAACATTATTGAATGAAAAATGGATGATAAATATCCCCACCATGAAAAAATGTCCATACAAAAGTAAATTTGAATAAAAAATACGTTTACTACAAGTGAGTTAATCCAAAAAGGATTATATATCTGGCAACAACAGGGGACTAATTTCCGACTGAATGGAAACAGCCGCGTTTAGACACGATCAACCTTTTTTTGTTATTTTGTTCGTCTTGTCTAACTGTGTTTAACAGAGGTGTGCATGTACAAAACACATTTTCTCACCATAACCTCTACCTTTGTCGCATTAAGCAGTTGTGATCTTAAAACACTGACCAAATAACATGCTACAATATGCCATAGAGACTAGATCAGGCCCGATGCTGATGAGTAGACAGGAAGCCCGAAACAGCTGTGCATGCTCGTGAACTCAGATCCCTAATAGCTCCACCTAATAGCAGCTATGAGCTTTTCTTAGTGGTCGACTCCGGTGTGTCAGATGGTGCTCAGCGCTGTCTATCTCTAGTACTACCCTGTTGTTTTCCTGCATTCCTCAACCCGCCCGTCTCAAATGTTAATATATTCTGAAGAGTTTAATTTAGCACATAGCTGTAGCGGGCGGCTATCCCTTCTGCCTTCCCTCGAGGCCCCTTCCCCTACCTTCACCCCCTCAGGGGGTTGATCTGCTATTCCGATCGTGTCTCGACTGGCATTGTGGACACAGGAATATATTAAAAGTGGATTCGCTCTGTTGACGTTTGTACACTCAAAGGCGGCGGCCAAGTTTAAAATCTGGGAAGTTAGCCAAATTTTGAATACATTTTGTCTTGAGATGTTTTATTTGTGATGCTGCCTTCATTTTGAATCGGTGAGCCGTTCTGATGATGTAAGTTTTTTAGTTATGCATAAATAGTGTTGTAGTGGATTAGTAGCAGTAGTAACTGGTCAAACCGAATAAATAAAACATAAATAATAATAATATGTATTCTCCAAAATACAAAAGTGCTTATAAATAGGCAAATAAATATGGAAAAACCATAGAATAGTGTGTGGATATACAATCGTGTATCATGCTTGTGTTTATGAGAACTTTGTCTATTGCAAATTTTATGGTATAAGGTGGTATGTAAGAAATAAAATTGCCTGATATCAAGTATCCCCGCCTTCTTAGATAAATTGTTTGACGTACTCTAGCCTTGGCTTATGGAAAATCTAGCTTAGAAATAAAAAATTCGCAGGTGGTACCCCAGGCTGTGATACCGGATATTATATGGGTTTCAGCTACATAAAAAATACATTTTTAAGAAAATATTTGATTTTGCTGTTAATAAAATGAGCTAAACTTTTAGAAATATCGTTTCCTCTTGGAAATATTTAAACGATACTGCAGCTCCTTCATCTCAAGTTTTCAAATAAAAGCATGTTACAACCTCTGTTCATTCTTCTGTCAAAACGCAAGTAGATCGCTTCTACTACGTAGTAAGAATCCGACGCCATCTAGCGGTCACGTGGTGACTGGGCCTTCAGCGTGCGGACTGAGATCTATACAGTCCCAACCGGTAGCTGCATATTATAGTGGTAGATGGCGCTTCGTGCTGTCATATTTCGATATACCTCCAATCCAGTAATTCTTATGGTTCCTTGAAGCCTGGTGTAGAGGAGAATTTGTAGATTTTCAAAAATTTCTCTATCGTTTTTATTTGCTGACAGTTTTGTTTAAGTATAGTACATCTCTAATTTATTACAACAATGAAATAATGAACAATTGGACTGGAGAATAATAACAATAATAATAATTTATTTGCTAAAATACAATTCATAGTGATATCATAATTTCAATCGAAAACAATGTATTTCTACGCACAAAATTGACATGAATAAGCAAATAAACAGAAAACCAAAAAAGTATAAGTGTTGTGTTGCTGTTTCTCTGCCATTTATGCCACAGAATTATAGAAATAAACTAAAATTAAGAACCTCAATAACAGTACACCATTCCGCACCATAAAAGCAAACTAAAGAAGAAATACAAACATAGTTTGTAGTCTTGGAGACACATTTATAGGGAGACGATAGTTAAAAGCACTGCACAGAATTTTTGCACCGCAACAATACCGAAAGCGAATTAAAAGAAATCAAAAACAAAACTAGTAAAGCTGAGCAATAACGGCAAACTGAGAATTTACAAAAAAATAAAAGTATAACAGTGGTGTAGATTTTGTCAGGTAAAAATCATAAGTTCAAAAATAGCCGTTTGCCTTCCACAAAGTCATGCAAATGACGTCTAGGGATGAAAATATCCATTTTGACAACCTAAGTTTAAACATTTATCGAGAATTAATTACTCGTTCCAGAGGTATCTGAATAATTATTGTACAGTTTTGGGTGAATTCAATATATCCACGAGCGTTGCATCAAGGACCTTTCTGGCTTGGGTATGATATTAAGGAACATTCTTATGGTGAGTGTCAAACTTATGAAGAATCTTACTGTGGTAGGTTTTATATTTATAATAAAATATAAGAGATGTGTCGGTGTTTAGCATACTTAAAATTAGGTTCAATACAAGTCATAGGAGTTCAACTAGTTAAATTAACCATTATCATAACCGGTATTCCTCCTGCCTTAAATGCTCGTCCTAGGGGCGAAACTGTACAAAAAGGTATAAATTAATAGGAATTAATGAAAAATGATTTTTTGAAAGGCGCTAGAAAGTGACATATTGACCTCTTTTAAAATGCCATTGAGTATTCTGTATGTTTGGTTCCCTATTGTAAGACGAACCACCGTTCAGATTGAAATATTGCAAAATAATACCGCAGAAAGTGCCACATTACCAGCATCGACCACTGCGAAAGTGAAACACAGCAAGGTGACTGTTGGAACTGTATACCAGTTTACATTGTCAGCAGGCATGGGTATTACGTATCTTGAAAACTGACATGTTGTCGGTTTTTTTTGACATTTCGTAGGTTTGTGTGACATAGCGCATGTATTTCTACAAGATGTTAACTTAGCACAAGCTGTTGTAAACTTGTTGTGAACTCGTTTTGTAGCCATACATGTTGCTTAAACGTCAGCGAACATCGATCATAGCGAGCAAAGGAGGAAAGAACTATTTGCACACTAAAAACTACATAGTCTGCAAGATGACATTTCGTCGGTTTTTTTGACTTTTTTTAGGTTTTTATATAATACCTCTGCGGGTCACTACTGTGGCCGCTGAACAAACTGTAACGGTTGCCTTTTATTGCCGATGAATCATATATTTTTTTTGTTGTTGTCGCACAGGTTTAATTTGAAGTAATGCAGCAAAAACTTGAGAAGGAAGAAACAAAAGCCGATAATCTAATCTAATAATCTCCGTAGCATATTATTTTTATTCATAGCATATTATTAAATCAATTTTATTGACAAAAATGACTGGACCGGCCCATTGGCCATTTCCCAAGATAGGGCAGGGCTTGTTTTTAACGGTGTATTTAGCTATATTTTTCTCACGTAATTCATAACCAAGATAAATAACACGCAGACATTTACCTATTATCATGTTTATTTGAAATAACAAACACAACACATGAATACCACGGAATAACTATAATTTTTAATTTGTATCCGTTGTTTTTCTTCTGTAGTCGTTTGGCTGCCTGTATATAGTAGACAGCATCTTCCATGTCACTGAACAATTTGGGAACTGAAACCAAATATTTCTCAATCAATTAAACATAATCCATCCTGATCTATTTTATAATCCAAAAATTTCAATTATTAAATTTAACGTACAGCAATCGCACTCCATTTTGATCATCTTTACAGTTTCTACCACTAAGTTTATAAATGTGTAGTCAATTTTCCATGCAATCAGGTAATTAATTGACGAATTTACTCACCCTGATATGGACAATTTCTTCTTGTGTTGCCTAGTAATTTCCCTGGTTCACCATGAGTAATAATTTTAGTATTCATCTCCACATATTTTCATAAATAACTCGGTTGCTTCCATCCCATGCTAGATCTTCCACCGTTAAGAAATCAATTCAATCTCGAAATTTTCGCCTCGGGGATTTGTTTACATCCCAACAATAATCCGGTTTGTCACTCCGGAGCAAAAAATAAATAAATAAATAAATAAATGTACATCTATAAATTGATATCACCTTCTGAATCAAAAACTATTTGTGCTGCATAAATATTATTACTCACCTATTGAACTATGTAGTTCTTTTATAGTCAGATGAATTTATTATTGTTTTCTGAAAACTTCCAATGTCAAAGGCTGATGTCGCTGATGTCGAGGTACTATTCTGCGTACCTTCTGCGTAACTACTTGCACACCTCGCTTGTTCCGCATAGTGGCCAATTTTATTTCAGAATTTCCTTATGTTTATTAATCAATCAAATTTATATGCAGATATGACAGTGTTGCCACATTTATTCACGATATTTCCTTGAATTTATATTAGGAAACTTCTCATTTTGGGATTAGCCGACAACGTTTGGCTCTTAATGGTCAGGCGTACAACTATATTTGGAGATGTCAAGTCGAATAAATTAAATTTTGGAATGGGACTTCCTTCCACTATCGGAGGGCCATCTTGTTCTTTCCGCTAGTGCCAGAAGACCTGAAATTTTCCTCTTTTTTTGCCTGGGGCATCTTTGTTGGATTGTGGAAGAAAATTTCATAGATAATTTCCTGGGTCATTCCTGTTGTGAGTGCGTAGCATCTTTTTTTTTTCGTCTACCCTTGGACCCGAGAAATTCTACAACTTGTAGGATCTTATTGTCTTCAGCCTCCACTTTTCGCCAGACGGAACCACGTGAAAAACCCTACCCGACATCATCTAGGACTTTTATTTTGGGGGAATCTTCGCTATTGGAGATCCATTGACACGTTTTCTGCCGGGGACCTCTTTCCGAACAGAGACCCCTTTTCCACCATAGGGATTCTTACGTCATCGGTTTTGAAGCCTTCCTCGCCCATTTTAAACTAGTTAGTCAATAAGCTTTCGCATTAAGGGAGATCTCCTAGTTTGGCTGGCTTAAATTTTTGTTGTTAGCCGTTAGTAGATGTAATAAAATGTATTGATGTTAATTTTAGCAATTATTTACCCACGCAGAAAATCTATTGTTTGTATGTATTTTTGTTTTTGTTTCTTGGGGTTTTGGGCTAAAGAGTGCCTTTCAACACCAAGGCGTCTCCCAGTTTTGGCGGATAAAAGCTGGTGGCGCTCCTAAAAAATACCCCCCCTACTCTCCGGTGTACCTGAGCATAGGGCCTAATTTGCCAACGCTAAACCACGGCTTTAGCCTCAGTAACCCCCTTTTTTTTTAATCATCCATTGCCTCAGTTGAGAGAAATAACTTTAGCTTAAAATTAAAAAGTGATTTTAATTAATTAATAAAAAAAAGAGCGTGGCAAAACTAGTAATGTAACCATGGACAGCTATTTTATGCTATTTGCCAAATAATCAGCATGGTGTAAGCTTGGTCTCAGTGGACGAGCGAAACCTATATAATTAGCTTGTTCAGTGGCGAGTAGACGTATCTACTATGGCAGAACAATCGGCGGCATCTAGCGGCCACAGTCCCAGCTGACAATACGAACTAGGATACTGTTCCAACCGACAGCTTGCGGTTTATCACTTTTGGAGTAGTGCCATCTTATTTCAACTCCCAATAGAGCAGAGTTGTTCAGCTTTCGTTCTGACCAACCATGTGCCATACTGAGGAGTCGCCAAACAGCACGAAACAGTTGCCCATGGTTGGCCGTCCGTAGTCAGACAAAGAAGGCTATATTGCTAGTTTGAAATATTACAGATTATAAAACGAGTTATCTGAATAAATTTATTGGTCTCCAGCCTGTCCTGCCACTGTCCAGTCAGTAGCGCTAGTGGGAAGAGTGGAAGCGGGATAGCGCGAACACTTCAAAGGATAACGGACTTTTCGCTTCGAAGGACTATCTGATACTTTTCAGCTCCTTAATATTATCGGATGGGAAGGTGTTGGCTTTCATCTTTGCTTCAGCGGCTGCCGCTGCTGCTTTATTGAAATGGCAGGTTCTCAAAATTGACCCTTTTGTATACGGCCACGTTTGAAAAATTGGATAAGAATTCCGAGATGGAAATGGGACGAGAGATTGAAAAGTGGAGGCGGTTGCATCTTATAATGCGTTTGCAGAATGACGTTGATTTTTATTTCAAGAAGGCGACGTAAATGCAGATTTCTCTTTGTATGTATATACCGGTGTTACAAGTTGGTCTGCTAATAATATTGCTTTAGCCCGTCCGACCAAAAGGAGGCCAACCGTAATTTGTGCTTATCGGCAATCGTCAGTGTGGTCTAGAAAGCAAAGTACCCTTTTTCGGAGGTATATATCTATCCACTTCATTCTCCGCAGTGGTCGATTTTGGTATCTGACACTGGTTGAAAAGTTAGTATGTAGTTTAATTTTCGAGTATTACCTTAGTTTTTTGACATTCGGGATACCTGTAGAAGGAGTACTAGGAAATTGATATTCAAACTCAAGCCAAAGAATCTGAGCAGGAGGACATTTCATAAGGACCTGTTGTCGAATACAACTGTTCTTTTGCAACTAAAGGGGTAAGATTTACTCTTATCACCAATCTTTTAATGAGAGGTATCTTGTTTTGTATCACATCTAGGACTTCTTGAAATGTTCTCAAAAAATGTGACCCCATATGGGGTAATTGCGGTGCGCAGGTACCAACTGAATGTTGTAGAAATCAATGGAATAAAAAAACAACCTAATGTTGTGTTCATTATTTTGATGCCTGGATACAACAATGAATAAAAAGGGATAATGGGTAGCTGTTTTAGACATTCGCTAAAATAGAAAGCGATTACAGCAACTACAAGTTTGTAGTTTGGACACAAAAGACAGCTGCATTTATTATTTTTTATTTGCAGTATTTCGCAAGTATTACTATTTCAATGACAAAGCTTGGAATTATACAGGTTTTATTAAAAAGAACCTAGAAATGTTATACTATTTTTGGAAGAGCATCAAATAGCTAATTTTTAAGGTCATTTGCTGATTTAGTCGGGTACATTTTTTTTCACGGTAATTAGTAAAACTGTATTAAAGGTTTTCGCATTGAAACCTAATGTGATAATTTAGTTTTTTTAGCATACCGTGCTAGTTTTCAATGAAGTGAATACTCGGTTTTCTCAACCAACTAATAATGGTACCACAGGAAAAAATCATAAGTTTTCAATTAAATGAATACTCGGTTAGAACTTCTTTATGGCCATAACAGGCAAAAAAGTAGCAAAAATGGCAAAATCTCGATAACTAGAGAACTTTTACTAAGGTTATGATGATTTTATCTGATTGATCTGAAGACAATCTATCTCCTGTGTCACTCTGGCGTGTTGTTTCTGGGATACCCTGTAGATAGACTGACTACAGAGATATGCAGTTGTCAGAGGACTTGTAGTTGAAAACGTTTGTTTTTGGACTACCACATGGAACTATATCGACACATAGTTGAATATAAAATGTGAAACTGAAGGCATCCTACGCTCTTTCTGGGTTCATTGATAAATTGGATTTATGCCGTTTTTCATAGGCATTTTTTCGTAAGCGTACCGTTGTTTCACGTCCCATGAATACGACAGAAAATTTCTCGTGTCATTATCCACTGCTAAATATCTGAATACAGCAGCAAGTATATAAAGGGATGTAGTTTTACGTTAATATACCGTATATATTAAATGCCAGGTTCTGAAAATTGATCCTCTTATGTACGGCTGTGTTTGAAGATTTGATATGAAAACTGAAATGGAAATGGGACAAGAAATTGGAAAATGGGGATGTTAATTTTTCCACAGCTTACGAAGCATTTTGCAGGGTACAGTTTATAACGTAAAACGTATCTTTCATAGAAAAATCTTCTAGTTGATGATTTGTTTTACTTCTTATGCTACTGAATTTTGTATTCTTAGAAAGTGGGTCCAGTGGCGGCTGAGAAGAGAAGATGAAACATGAAAAATCGGTGAATCGTTATAGAGGTAAAAAATAAGGGGTTGGGGGCTGTGGGTGGGTGGGAGAGGGTAAATCGAACATGCCTTTGTTCTCATTAGATAGGTCTTTTTCCATTTTTTAGGTCTGAAAGATTGTCGCTGTCTACCTGAGTAAACTACCTTCAACTAAATGCGATTGTTTTCATAGACATTTTTCTAAATACCACGTTTTCTCGTTTATGCTTTTTCGTTTCATCAGGATTAAATAATTCTACCTCCGTTTTGGTGATGGTCTACAACACATTAGCCTTAACTATCAAGTATCCATAAGTCTGCCCCCTCCCTATCTCCGAATGTTGTGCATGACGCTATTGGTTTTCGCATCTTCTTCTCTTTGGCAGCATTCTCTATAGTCATGCTCCCTCCTTTTTTATCTCTTGCTAAAATTAAAATCTATAGAAAACTGTACCACGTTTTCCTACTGGCTTAAGTAACCGCCATATTTGATTTCAATAATTCTCTATCGATTAATATGGATTTTACCTAAATAGGTTTGAAAAATTTCATGGCGAATTTCATCGATGATCAGTTTTCCATATGTGAAGTGTTGTCGTTGTTTTCATGTTCTTAGATGTTTTTCTCCGTTTTTGAGATTGCTTGTTTTGCAACAGGATTTGTAAGCAGTTCTTTCTTAATACTGTAATGAATATTGTAGTTCATTCAATATTTTGTAGTATTCCTGAAGAAGAAAATAAATAATTGTCGAAAGCATGTAATTAATGAAGAACAAACTTTCATTCTGGCCTTCTGAATTTCAACCTCAAGATTTATATTTCTTATTAATAATAAATACAGTTTTCGACAATGTCTTATTTCATCGGCAAGATGCGATTGAAGATTTATGTCATACGTCATGTGCGTCTTCGTCAAAAATGGTGGAGCAGAGAGATCGAGAGCGGCCATAATATTGTTAATTGCGTCTGAGCTGTCAGCGTGTATTCACGTGACGAATTGCCGACTCCTCCGCAAGTGCTTGAACGCAGTCTCCGGCCTGCGGAGCGGTGCTGGAAAAACGAAGACCGAGCGCTGCTCCATACGAGCTGCAGGTTGACAGCCAGCATGACTTGAATGGCTAATCAAACGAGCGATGACTACATTGGCGGGGCCATCTTCAATACACTAAGGATAGTCCAACTAGCCTCTACTATCAAATTTAAAAGCATTTGTCACTGTTTATACATATTCTCTTTGGCAAATGCACTGTTAGGCTTTTTTTCTTCTTTCTGTTCTCCCCACTCTCCATTTTTAATTTGAATTTTTCTGGTATATCAGAGCTAGGAGTGACAACCAGAGTGACTACTAAATGAATCTTTTAAGGTCAATAGAACTGGGAAAAGCCTCCAGTGAATGTTCCATAATCTCGATACCCTAGCGTCAAATCGGCCAGTTGTGGACGTACGAAGTTCGACACGGCTAGGATAGAAGGATGAAGGTCCGTTATAGAAGAAGGCAGCGATCAGTTGGTCAACCCTTCTCTGAAAAGTATCGAGCATGTATAATGTAGTCGGGGAGGCAGCACATGAGTACATGAGCAGTACTAGAGGCTAGGTCTTATCTAGACTTGTACAGAGTGAGGAGGTTAGGTAGAGAAAAGTACTTCTTAGCTATAAGCAAATAGCCTAGCTCCCAGCTGCCGCTATTAACGAGATGTGTTCGTGCCGGATCAAGTCCTTGGTGATCTAAACACTGAGCAGCCGAAGTGAACGACTCTTTGGCAGACCTCGGCCATCCATCGAAAGAGGATGAGTTCTAGGGTGCTTCTAGTTGGTCAAGCTATAGTGCTATGTTTTGGAAGCATTAAACTGTCCCTCCTCAGAGAGAAAGTGGCTGCTATTCTCTTCTCAAAAAAAAAAAACAAGTTCAGTAAACCCTCAACGTTCAATTTTGGAGTAAAAATACATCAGAAGAAATTTTTATTTGAGGTCGTCAAGTACCTAAAATAAGTTAGCTCACCGACGGAGATCGGCCTGTCACTCTGAATTCCGGCATGTAGAGTGCTGTCATCTGCAAAACTCAAGAAAGTGACATTTTGTCGTTTTTTTGACATTTCGTATAGTTTTGTGATATAACTTATTTTTTCTACAAGATGTTAACTTAGCACAAGCTGTTGTACACTTGTTGTGAACGAGCAATGAACTATTTGCACACTAAAAACTACCGAAATGTCAAAAAAAACAGACAAAATGTCAGCTTGCAGACTAGGTAGTTTTAAGTGTGCAAATAGTTGATTCCACGTTTGCTCACTATGATCGCTCTTCGTTGATGTTTAAGCAACACGTACAGCTACAAAACGAGTTCACAACAAGTGTACAACAGCTTGTGCTAAGTTAAGATCTTGATGAAAAACCTACGTTATGTCACAAAAACCTACGAAATGTCTAAAAAACAAAACCGACATGTCACTTTTCAAGATACGTAATACGTGATACGTGACATGTACTATAAGAGGACCAATGTCCGAGCTAAAACCAATCCCTGGGGAACACCCGCATTGGCACTGTGGGATAAATAGAATAGTCCCTCCATTACGACAGATATCTTGAGGCCAGAGAGGAAGTCAACTCTCTGTTGTTAATCGAGGTACTCTAGAAGTTCCCGACTCTTGCACCACTCCAGAAGGTAGGTTCCCTCAATTCTGCCGATTTTATCAACTTGAACACCTTTATCGATAGCCTCAGCTTCAAAGTTACATTATTTTAGTATTCAGGTGAGTAAATTAATAACAAATGACTTTTAAAGCGTTATAATCAACACCTGGCGTTAGAAACCAAATTGGTGCAACCACACTTCAGATATATTCACGTCGCAATAACACAATTCTGTTACAAAACATTCACTGCCTGATGAACCTTAATATTGTCACTTACCAGACAGAGTACTTGAGACAGAAATTACTCTTGACGTGAAAAGAAAGAACGAAGCCGAAGATAAGAAAAATAAGGCTTCTAAATTATCCATTCCAATTTATCCGACTTCCATTCCGTCTAATGGCAACGTAAATTACTTATACTTTTGTAAATTATGTTTGGAGAAGAACTCCAGTTTCACACTCATTAACTCGAACATCTTTTCTCGGATCTAAGATTTCATTACGGCAGAGTATAAGCGAGGCCTTGGGATCTGGGACCTAATTATCTGGAGATTGCTGCAGGATCACCCTCTTTCAATATCAGGCTAATGAGGTGTATTTACATGTCGTGTAATTGAGTTGAAGAACTTTGGGAATTCCGTTGTGCAAGTGTTCCTGAAGCTGGTAAGGGGTTGTATACAGTGTGTTTCGGAAACAAGGGGTAAGGAATTAAAGGAATACCTTTTTGGAAGATTCTGACAGTACCTACATTTTTTGTGCAAAAATGATACGGTCAAGTTTCTTAGGCCCAATTTCACCAACAGCAGTCCGTTATTCTCCACCTATAGGGTAACAGACCGTCAGATACAGCGAATGACCTTCAAATTCCAATCAACAAATTTTAGCAATCAATAGCTATGAAATGTTGAAAACAAAATACTGTCAGAGTATGAGATGACAACTTGTCATTGAAACATCACCAGCTTATTGAATGTTAAGAAATTACATATAGTTCAGTCAAAATTTTAAGAAATGTTTGATTTTTGAATTAAATTCATGTTTTAATTACTATTGTTGATTTTTTATTCATGTTTATATTATTTTCTTCAATTGATATGTGATACTGGGTGTTTTTTCCTATAAACCTCTTGCAGATAGCCATTAAGCACCTACTTGATGACAGGCTCTACCAAAAGATATTGCTCGTTTCCAAACATTTATTCATTTACTTGCCGTTCATCAGAACCATTATGGCACCTTAGATTGATATTCCCACAAAACCATTCAGGTTTCTTGATATCCATACATCCATAAAGTTGAATATTTTTTGTTGTTCAGGAACTGAACAAACATCCACAGCGATTAATAAATTCCCAAATATACGCCTTAAAGCTACAATCAAACCTAAAACCTGCAAAAAAAAACTACAGATTTGCCATATTTTTCTTTTTTCACGAGTACACATTCTAGGTTATATTTATATTAGACATTATTTGAAACAGCTGATTATTGCATTTCAAGGAGTGACACATGTGTGGGATCTGTCAACTCTTGGTACCAGTCACAAAACATATTATACTCTGAAGGTTTAATTCCATGCTATTCAATGACAACACGGTGACTTGTGTGGTTATCAGCGGATATTTTGTGAGGGTGCGACAGGGTTGCCAGATTGTGCATTAATATCGCGTTTCACCCTCCTGGTCCCAGAGGAGTAAGTTCCGCCAACTGTTGAAATATACTCTACTATGCTTTATAAGACTATTCGTGACATTTTTCCCAAAATCAATGCACAACACTTGAAAAAATGCAAACGAAAGTTTAAAATTATTTCCTTGACGCCGCAATATAGCTTCGTCGGTACCTTGGGTTATACATCTTGACAGTAGGGATGTACGATACGATCCTATATTTAGAAGTATCAATACATTTCACGAGTATCCTCATCTTTCGATCCGGACTGTGTCAGAAAGAGTGACTGTCATTTGGCTGTGACATTACCCTGCCAAATCAGACATATCTTTCATTTTCAAAGAAATTGTACAAAATCTTCAAATTTGTGAAGTTAGCGAGTTTCACTTCATACGTTGTTACCAGACATGCCCAAATCATCAGTTGCTGCCGTGATATTCATCCCGACCACTGCATCCCCACGGCTAGGCGGCCTGTATGTTAAATTTGTATTGATAGGGCAGCGGGTTATGCTATAAATCATATGTCACAGTGTTTGTGCACTGATTGCAAAGGTTAGATGATACCAAAAATATTTTCATAAATAGGAGATCTTTCCCATTCGGGATCGAACAATGTACCAAAATTGCTTATAATCATGATACCTAGTAAATTTTCACAAAAAAATTCAAAACCAGCAAATGTAAAAGATCATTTCGCACCCTCCACCACGGGACGTGATCGTCGTTAGACTTGGCAACCCTGCGAGTGACAGATAGATATCCCCGCCAGTCAAAAAAGAAAAATAGACAAACAATAAACATTACTAGTTTTTTTGATTTTTGGACTTAAAAGCCATTATCTGTGAAACATTTTTCATAATTTTTTGTCTATGTCCATAGTAATTGCATTATGCATCAGGGAGATGTAGGGATTGACACGTCTTACACATATTATTTGTGTTTTAGGATGTTTTTTTTGCTTTGAAGAAATTCATTAACCCATAAATTAATAAATGATTACTATTATGACGTAAAGGAAGATGAGGATTTGGATGGAATGTATTTTATATTCTACTTTCTTGCAAAATACCTACAGACAACACCACACTGTTCAACAGGTATGGAATGATAACTTTCATTATATTGAAGTTGGTAAATTCAAGAGTGCCATGCATTAACAAACGTCCAAATCTGCTGCCAAATTTAACAGCTAGAAAATCGACCTATTATTTGCCGCATTCCCATTCAGTGACGGGGATAACGGATTGTTAAATGTAAACCTATAACATATATAAAAATACATGAAAGTTGTCCTGCTTTTTCTGTACAAAAGCATCATGTTGGAATCAAAAAGTGGTCCTGTTTCTAATACAGTCGAATTTTCACGATTTTATTCAATATTTCAATAGAAATCACTAATATTCGGAGACCTTTAACAGCTTCCGTCAAATTGCATTTCGATAAGGTATTTTCCCATTGGTCCATAATATTAATGTTGGTGAAATTGGCCCTTAGTCTACAAAAGAAAACGCTCAAAGTGAATAGCGTTAGCTAGAATGCGGGGCCCAGATTGTACTCTCATAGCCTACCGAACTTTTTCAAATTCACAGAACTCATCTAACTTGTTTCACTAGAGTAGTATACTATGACATCAGATGGACCCCACAGTAAATAGTTAAGTGGGTTTTATTCCGCAGAACGAACAGGCTATAAGTTACGACCTGAACTAGTACAATTATCAGGAACAAGCATACTGGGCTGTGTAACTCTATAAGAAATAAGCTCGGTATATCTGCAAGATTTCAGTGGTCTGCTACTAGAAGAACGTTTTAGGGGTTACTTGGCGATTTTGTACGATTTTTTCTCGATTGAGAAGCTCTGCACGTGATTTTCACTAATAGTGTTTTTATTGGTGAACCACACTAAGGAGACGAGCATCAATGAATAGAATAAAAAACTAAGTATGTTGCTGGTAATATCCGAAATTGGTAATTTCGGGAGTTTTTTGTTGAACTCATGAGGTAATATCCTTCATACCGAAGCTACTATGAGCCCTGCCTTAGTGAAGTTGGACCAACGCCCCAAAACATATTTGTGCATTTATTTGAGGGCTAATTAAAATTTTATTTCAAATATAATATTTTTCGTTTCTTTAAAAGTTTGTGTAAAGATAACAAATCCGACGCGGCTATTTTTAAAGCGTTTTTATTTCGAAATTGTCTTTTTTGCAAAATGATTTAAGTTATGTGGTCTGCTTATTTGCATAGATAAAATAAGGGCAGGCTTTGTAAAACAAAATGATAACATTTTACGTTGCTATCAGGCTGATTTTTGACGTTTAAATTAACTTTCAATGCATTGGTGTTGTTAACAATTAAAAATGGCTCGTAGTAAAGCTGTTTCTGACGAAACAAGGGAACTTGTCATTCGCTTACATTTAAAAGGCCAAAATGCTTCCCAAATCGCTGACAGTGTTAACAAATCGAGGTATACAGTTCGAGATATCTTTGCATTCTACAGAACAACGGGATCTGTGGCTCCAGAATCCAGAACTGGAAGTCGCCCGCGCTATTCCAATACCAACTTAAGAGCCTTAAAGGGGATTATCAAGCAAAATCGGCGTGCTAATTACAACGAATTGAAAATATTATGGAATCAGGCAACCACAAAAAACTTTTCAAGAGCAACTTGTCATACAGCTGCCCTAAAACTGAGATTTAAGACTTACAAGGTAGGCTTAAATAATTTTTTTATTATTCGTTTTTTATTCAGTACTTCTAGGCAAAAGAGAAGCCCTTACTGACAAAGATTCAGAAGAAAAACAGACAAGTGTGGGCCAAAAAGCAGTAAATTATGGTGTCCAAACCAACGGAACTCCGTCATTTCGAGTGATGAAGCCAGACTTGAAGTATGCGTTTGTGATAGTAGGAGTCGTGTCATAAGGACTAAAAAGTGAGTTTCTGGTTTCTCTTATGATTTGTGGGTCCATATCAGCAAGTGGAGTGGGAAACTTACACTTTGCGGTAGGTACATTGATGTCCTTCAAAATAACTGCATACCCCAAATTGAGCAAATGCGTTAAAACAATATTGAATGTATCTTTCAACAAGACCCCTTGCCATATGGCTAGTAAAAGTAAAAGATTAGATGTTAGAAAATAATATTTCAGTTTTAAAATGGACATCGAGTAGTCCAGACCTATTGCCGATTGAAACCTTGTGGCATATCATGAAGAAAAAGCTCCGATCAAATCCCGCAAGAACCGTACCAGAATTGCGAACCCGTCTCCAAGAAATTTGGAACAGTTTTACACCAGATGACTGCGAAACATTAGTTGACACTATATTAAGACGTATTGAAGCAGTAATCAGTCGAAAAGGCGATGTAGCGCAGTGGTGATCTGCTGCTATTTGGTTTAGTCGATTTTTATTAGTCTGCAGTTTTTTTGAATTTGTAGGACGTTTTTTCTTTGTGAGAGAAAAATGTAGTATTTTAGGTTAATATTGAATACAATTATCGTATGCTATCAGAAATACATCTTTTAATACGTTTCCGCTGATATGACAAATTTCATAAAAAGCGAAGTTTTGATAGTTGGGCCACTGAGTTCACTGAGACGGGGGTCGTACATTCGTAAGAAATGAATTTCACCGTGAATTGCATATACATATTTCCAGCAGCAAACTATCTTAGTTTTCAATACTCTCGGATGATTGTCGCCACTCATAGGAGTGAATGTCGCTATGAACTAACTCACTCTTGTGAACGATGTCGTAAGGAAGATGTGTCTCCAATGGTTAGAACTATCGATTCTGAATAGGCAGCGCGTCGCGAACGTTGGATGTTCTTACCAAATGCAAAATAAGACTACTGTAACATAAATAATTACTCCTTCAGTTTAAATCCTACATTCGGGGAGCATCTTGTACAGGAGTTATATATAGTGCATAGGAGTTCCTAATCACAAATTTTCTTTTCTTAATTCATTGTGTTGAATTGTGGACTGCTAATATTACTAATTCTTGTGTACCTTTTTACAGATATTTAGTATTGGGTGGTCCCCAGAACATAAAACACATGTTCAACAGGTATTTTTTACATTGTTCTAGGACGTTGTCAGTTCATGGTTTTTGAAAAACAGCTCAAATTCGCACGTATAGGTGAAACAATTTATCAAAAATCACATGTAAAGCCTCCAAATCTACAAAAACTATTCATCTTAGTACCATAGCTAGAATGCAGGAATTCAATCTTCATCAATTTGCACCTGAACACGAAAGTATAGTATGTAGCATTGTGTGAACTCGCGATCACGTATCAAAATATTTGATGAACTGGCAGAAGCGTGAATGCTCGACGCGATCATCGTACAGGGTGGTCAACTAAGAATGCGAGGTACTGTATCTGGGAACCTATCCATCGCAGAGGCTTGCCGCAAAAATAGTTATTACTAAAACTGCCAAGAGAAAAACCTGCAAGCTGCAATCTTGAATCTAAAAAAGTGATGTCTTTGCGAATTACGCTACATTAACCTAACACCTGATCTTTAAATTCGATGATAATCTGAACCTTTTTGATTGACAATTTTTGCTCGAAGTGGTGAGCGTATTCAAAGGTTTCCGTAAATAACACCTTGTATCTTGAAAACGGCTGAGCCTATTTTAACAAACTTGGGCTAGTTGATAAGAGCTATTCTTGAGCTACAACTGTTGCGAAACCCGCATGTCGATGTTTTGTTCATAACCTAAAATTTAGGCCAAAGAAGATTTTATACGCAATCCTATTCTTATTTCTTTAATCTAATTTTTCTGGAATTTCCTTTTATTATTAAGTTGAGGCTCTAAAACGAGCCGATTTTAAAAAGAAAGGTTTTTAATGCCCCGTAAATGCTCGAAATGCTGACCATCACACTTTATGCATGCTTGAAACCTCTCATCTGTAGACAAAACTACAGGTTCAATTTCGGCTCTCTGTATGTTACGGTATGTTATGGACCCGGTTTGTCATATCTTCTGTGGTTGTAGGTTGAGTCTGAAACACGATGTCCTTCAACCGTTCCCATAAATAAGAATCAAGACAAGTTTGGTGATCGCGAAGGCCATGGAAACAGAATAATAGCAAAATGTGATGGGCAACCATTCATCCGCAAAAACAAGTTTTGCCGTATTTCCAGCGGCACATCTTCCAACAACAGTGGTAATTGGTAATTGATTGTCCAAAAAGTCACGAAACACATTGCGATTTAGGGATTGCTCAAAAAAATATGGCCCAATAATTCTGCGTCCCAGTATGCCACACAACACATTTAAACTCCAACGCCCTTGGTGCTGTACTTCACTCAACCAGTGGGGATTTTTCGCAGACCAAAAATACATATTGTGCAGATTGACTCTCCCGTCACTATTAAAGGTGGTTTCATCGGTCCAAAGAATCTGAAATGAAAGTTCTATATTTTCGCATATCCAAAGTGATTAGTCCAACCTCCGATCTCAGACTTCCTCTTCCATGGCCATTCTAAAAGTAATTAAAAAAAGTTAAATTAATATACCTACATCCCTATATTTTGATGGCCATTAAAACTTACTTATGGTCCTTAAAATATTTTGAACTGTTGTTCTTGATATGTTCAACTCAAGGGATAATGCCCTTGTGCTAGCATGAGTATTTCCTTCAAAAGATCCCAGTACGCGGTTAATATTTTCTTGTGTGCTTCCAATTCTTTACCGTTGAAACGTAGACCGAAAACTGCCATTGGCTCGTAAGCTCGCCACTGATCCGGCAAAAACTCTCGCATCGCAAAGACGCTGATTTGGATATCGAGTCGCGTAAACTCTTTTTGCTACTGCGGCATTCTGAAGTATTACAAAATAAACTGCAAGCATATCAACAGCTTCATCATCCGTAAGACGCATTTGGTATGGACAAGAATTGCTCAAAGTAACGCGAAACTATTCTCAGCTATTGACAATTTGAAGATTATTTATGTTTCGATTAGGTATTTGTTTTGGTGCATTCCATGGCCTGCTGCTATTGATTGTCTTTTTCGTAAGTATATACTCATAGTGAATATGCATTTAAACAAAAAATATTTCTTTTGTTATTAGCACGACTTACTTAGCTTTTAGCGATATTCTGTAATATTTTCAAAGGGTGATTTTATTCTGATGAATAAAAATTAATTCCAGAAAAATTAGTTTAAGAAAATAAAAATTTAAGGGAGTTCCGTATTAAACCTTCTTTTAAGTTAGGAACAAGTCATCGAGGTGCGGTTTTCGCTAGCCTATTTAGACATCACTCAACTACCTTGTGATTAGAAAAAATAATACGAACACATTAAATTTTTTTGAGAATATTAACCATTTCTGTCGGAATATCGAAGAAAGCTGTTTAGCGGCCACGTGTGAAACTAAGAAAACTTCAAATCTTATAACATCTGTAGCCCAGGAATAGCTCTTTTCAACTAGCCGAAGTTTGTTGAAATCGGCTCAGCCGTTTCGCAGATACAGGGTGTTTTTTACGGAAAGCTTTGAATACCCCCACCACTTTATTTTTGAAGATACAGCAAAAATTGCCAAACAAAAAAAGTTCACGTTA
This sequence comes from Acanthoscelides obtectus, assembly GCA_963669975.1. Taxonomy (NCBI): domain Eukaryota; kingdom Metazoa; phylum Arthropoda; class Insecta; order Coleoptera; family Chrysomelidae; genus Acanthoscelides; species Acanthoscelides obtectus. The sequence continues at coordinate 56,388,101 of CAVLJG010000008.1, read as the reverse complement.
TCCTCGACTCTAAAGATCAGGTAGTTTTTGTTTATATAGCGGAATTCACGGAAACAACACTTTTTTAGATTCGGCCATTTCAGAAACTTGAAAATATTTTCCAGGTCTTGGCCGTTTTAGTAAGAACTTTGCATGCCGCAAGCCTCCGCGATGGATAGGTTCCCAGATACAGTACCTCGCATTCTTAGTTGGCCACCCTGTGCATTTCTAAAGACATAGCACTACTTTTTTTGAAATATTTTGGATAGCTCCCACATATAAGGCGCAAATATACTAAGTGGCATATAAATCCGAACACCCAGTTTAAATGGTTTTATTTTAATAAAAGTTGGTGAATGTATTTATCTTACTGTAAATAACAAGTGAAAAAATTTTCAGCCTTATCAGTTGGACATTCCGGTTTTTATACTGCTTTTTTTTAATTCACTAACGCTTTAAAAATAAATATTTCAGCCGCAATAAAGAATCAACGTTGGCGGATTTTGGTTCTTGACATCCTTTATGATCGGTTACGATGCCTAGAGTACGGAGACCTGTACGATTTCGTCAACTTATTGAGTTTGATAGGGGCCGTATAGTGGGACTTCGGGAAGCCGGACTTTCTTTTCGGGCAATTGCAGTTAGAGTGCAAAGAAGTGTAGACAGTGTGGTTAGGTGTTGTCAGGCATGGCTTCGAGAAGGCCGTACGCAAAGAGCAAGGGGCACTGGACGCCGCCGTAGAACAACAGACCGTGAAGAATTGCCGCCTAAGATTATTGGCCTTAAGGGACCGTTTCTCCACTACCAGGTCCATTGCAAATGAATGGCTTGCAGAACACGGAAGACCTATTGGCATGCGAAGTGTTTACCGACGAATGAGAAGTTTTGGCTTGTTTTCATACCGGCCACACTGGGTCCTCCCTTTAACTCGAGAACACCGGCGTAATCGCCTTGAGTGGTGCAGACAACGGTCACTCTGGGATCAGGAATGGAACAGTATTGTCTTTAGTGACGAGTCTCGATTTTGTTTAGGCATGCACGATGGTCGTGCCACGGTTATAAGGCGACTTGGTGAAAGGAGGAATCCACAGTTTTTTGTTGAAAGACATGCTCATCACACTGTTGGAGTTATGGTTTGGGGTTCTATAGCTTATGGCTCCAGGTCACCTTTAATCTTCATCAGAGGTAACATGAACGCGCAGCGTTATATCCACGAAGTTCTAGAACCCCATCTTTTACCCTATCTTGACACCCTGGCAGATCCAACGTTCCAACAAGATAATGCCCGACCACATGTTGCAAGAGTCACAATAGACTTCTTTCAACATAATGATGTAACATTGTTACCATGGCCACCAAGGTCTCCCGACTTATCCCCAATTGAGCACGTGTGGGATATGATGGGTAGGAGGTTGCTCAATTTGCAACGTCCTCCTCAGACTCAAGAAGCACTTCGAGAGGAGTTGGTGCTTGCCTGGAATGAGATACCACAGGAGGACATTGACCACCTGATCAGAAGCATGCCTAGGCGCGTTGGAGAATGCGTAGCACATCAGGGTGCATCCACACATTATTAAAGGTCAAAGGGCTTTAAAGCAGTGCAATCATTTTGAAATTTTTATCATTTACTTATTATGCTTTATTAAGTACTTATACAAAATTTTATTAAAATAAAACCATTTAAACTGGGTGTTCGGATTTATATGTCACTTAGTATATTTGTTTTACTGCAGTTAACAACGTCTCGTAATCTGCAAACTGGAGAAAGGAGAGCCAATCAACAACCTTGATTACATAATTAACAGCACCGATCCTCTGTCCAATCAGAGAGCTTGATTGCCTGGGCGCTTTCACCAGTTGGTTAATTTTTATTGGACGGCAGACAAGCAGAGCCCGGAGCCGGGTTAATTAAACTCCGGGCTCTGGGATTGCTATCCCTCCTCCTTGTCCCTTCCTTTCCGCCTCCGCCCCAGAGCTTGAAAGACTTATGATATTTTAAATTCGAAATCCGGAGTTAATGAGTGTGAAAATAGAGTTGCCAGGGTATAATTACGTGACGTAATTTACGGATCTCATCTGACAGATTAAATTAGATTAGTTATAGAAGGAAGATTCCTCAAGCTGCAAAAGCGAATTTCAGCTTAGAGGTAATTTCCTTATTGCAATGGGTTTGGTTTTGGATTATACGAAACGAATTGGTAACTACTCATAACCTCAACTAGATTCTAAAACTTATCTTGTGGTCGAATTCCTGATTTATTTCATCCTTGTTGGAACAATTTTGTTCTTCTATTGAGAGAAAACAAAGGCAAGAGATTATTGTTTTTATTTATCCATTTATCTTATTTGTTACAAATACTTCCCAATACATACCTGGAGGCAGAAGAATGATTAAATTCCATAAGTATATTTGTGAATCTATAGATAGACAACTTCAAACAGATGTGATATACGCCAATTTCTCTAAAACCTTTGGCAGCTTAGAGCAGAACATTCATTTTAATAAGTTATTTAGGTTTGATCTTTCAATTCACTACTACTATTTTTCAAATCTTATTTAACTAATGCAATCGATATGTCACACGAATAGTCTGTTACATTTGCTGACCTTCCGGATCGAATTGCAGACCTGTTATTTTTTATGTTTGTAAATTATATTTTTGAAGCTATTGATGTTGATTATTACTTATACAGGGTGTTTTAGAAAGACGTGCCTATATTTCTAGGGTAGAAGAAACTGCATAAAAAAATCACAAAAAAGCTCGTAGAAATATGGGTCCAAAGATGCTCCCTTAGCGAGATACAGGGTGATTAAGTTTAATCTAAGAAATTGGAAAGATATATTTATATCTACGGAGCGGGTAAAGATAATGAGTTAAGATTCTAGAAGTAAAGTGAGCACATCATAAGCAAAACACATTTATAATTAGTTTCATGGTCCAAACCACCCAGGGACGTAGAAACTGGGGTACCTGTACCCCTAATAGGAAATATTTTGTACGCAACTGGCCATTTGAGGTAAACTCCTAAAATATTCTTATGAAAATGTTTGGTCTCCCCTATTCTGAAACATCGGAAACACTATATGGCATGTGAATAAAGCTGTGGCACCTCATTACAACATTAATAGAAAAATTTGCAGGTCTGTTCCTCAATCAGTAACGTAGAAACTCACGTTTCATTAAACCTTGTCTGTACCCACCACTGGTTCTCACGGTATACTTCTCCAGGTACTAATACCCATGTTAGATTCTTCTGTTTGTCCAAAGTCACAACTAAGTAGTGATTGTGAAAAATTGTAAAATTCTTATTATTTTACTTCTGAAATTTTCGGCCTTTTTTCTCAGAATTCTTCAGCACTTCGTATTGAGTAAGCTCAACAAACAAGATATCACGAATAGTTAGCAACTTCGGACACGAAGTTTGAGGACGAAGTTTACAGAAAGCCTGTTCGTACTACGCCAGGTACTTTCCAAAGAGTCAGAGTATTTGTGGCAGGGGCTTTTGTTGAATCCAGAGGTGGTCACTTTTAACACATCCTCTAGGTTTGGCTTTTATAGCATTTATTCAGCATTGTTTTTGGTTTCCAATTTTATGTCCTCATAAATTCAGAGATGACCACGTAAGTGGTATCAAATTTACTGTTTATTTTTGTCGTGCTTAATTCTTATTAGCTTTATTGATTTTTGAAATAAAATTTTTCTTTGGTTTTAAATTTTCTAAAACAAAAATGAATATGCCGGTCAACCAGTGGCGCGCACAGAAAAGGCTTGATCAATATAATTCAATTAATGTTGTGATGAGGTGGCATACATTTCTCCATAGGTATGCCATATAGCTTTTCCAATATCAAGCTTCACGGTGTTTTAAGAATAAGGGAGGCTAAGCCTTTTCATAAGAATATTTTAGGATTTTACCATAAATATTCAAACCTAAATATCTCCAAGACGAGTGATCTGAGAAATATCTCTTAAGTAACAAAAATTATGAAAAATCGAATGGAATTTCTCAACGAAAGTTGAGCTAGTAGTAGTGGGGGACGACACGAGCAAGATGGAATCTATTTATTTTTTCTTTCTTGATTTTTTATTTTTCTGTTCTTGTTGTTGCGCCACCGTGTGTCACCTCTCATCGGGCGAAGAACTGCCTCCGCCGCCCCCTTGGTATGCCACTGATGTATTGGAAACGTTTCCTTATAGGTATAATATATTTATGTATCGTGCTCAACATCTCGTTGCCTAGCCGTTCGGGACGTATTAGAATGAACGCCTTTTGATCTAGCTATCTCTCAAAAAAATCTCATTAGTTGCTGGAAATGAAAACCATCGCACAGACCGGAGGGTGTAATTAGCGCATGAAACAGCTCCGGTAACGGCATCGTCCAATAAAAATTAATCAGCGGTCCGGAGCGGCGACAATCAAGCAATGCGATTGGCCAGCGCGGCTCGGCAACCCGGATAGCTGGTTGTTCTAATTACGCAATCAACAGTGCCGGTTGGCGGAAAGGGCAATGAGGGGCGGGGCATTGACTGCCCCCCTGCCGCCCTCCACCACCCGCTGTATCCACGGCCGACTTTAATTACTGCCCGGGCAGACGGAGCCAGCCAGCGCCCACTGGAAGGAAGCGGCAAGGAGATGAACAAGATGCGGAGTCAGTGGCAGCAGTTAGAATGAGGATACACACCACAGAGCGTACGAACAAAATTCGCTAACATTTTCTTAGCTATTTCTGACCAGTCATGTGAAATAACGGTTGATTAGGTATTTGCAACATTCTACAAGTTAAATAACCATGTGTGAAATATCATTCAAAGGCTATTTGGCGATAATTATCACCAAAGTTCATAATACAGAAGTACCTAATGTTTGTTTTCACTTCCGATGCCAATATTGGCAAGGAAGTATTTTAATCACGAAAAATTTAAATTGATATACCATGTTTTTTGCCTATCTGTCTGTCTATCGGTCTGCCCGCAATGGATTTTGATGAAATTTTCACACAAGCTTACCACTATACCAAAGATGAAAAAGCTGTGTTGTTTTTGAAAATCTGTCTAGTGGTGGCGCAGCGTTTCAGACGCTCTTGATTTTCAGATTTTTTTTGTAGGTGTTGATGCTTGGTGCTTGGGGATTGTAGGGGTAGGGGCTTGTAAATGTAACATCTGTAGTATTCCGGACCCTCTAACAATGTGAAAATTAAATGTATAATGTGTTCATAATTAGAAATAACTTGGCAGTCGTGGGCGTTGCATACACGGTGCGACGGCGCATCCTGGTGGAGGCCACTGCCGACTGTGCAATGGGTATCAAACTTCAACTCATCTGCGGTGGTGACGTCACTGATACACCGCTACAAGAGAAATACTTATATATTTTAGCATTATTTGGATATTAGAAGTATGTAGTACTTTACCGTTCTGCGATGCTTTTTAAATGACGACTTAACTGTCTATATATACAATAAAGACGTTTTTCTATTATGATTACAAATATTTCTTTATGTAAATGTACCACTCATTTCGCCTAACCTTTAGTTTATGTTATTCCGTCTATGATAGTTCTCTGAATATTTCGTCAAGTAGATTGACTCCCCACCTGGGCATAACAGATCTGCGCTCCCAGAAAAACAAATCAATACCCATTTTGGGTACTCAGCCACATGCGTACACAGGTCTGGTGACAATTTTCTCAATTCCATGGTTCTATCATGTTTCAAATAAAATAAGTTTTTGATAATTATCGGCACACAATTATTGTTCAACGAGAAAAAGATGCGTCAAGTTCATAAATGAATAAGTTTAACACAAGTCTAACCCACTGAGAAAATAATAGTTGCGGACATGTACAATGGTGAAATAAACGCATCAAGCCAGTCAAACAGGCCCATACAATTAGCTCATAGAGACTCTTTCCCTTTCCTACCGGTTGCCCGCTCTCATATCGCCAGACGCGGCAGCGCAAGCCAAAGCACCGTCGCAGTACTAGAAGCACAATCAACCATGGTATTATGCCGGTAGCTGAGGCCACATAGCAGAAAGATACACTTCTCGAAACCATTTCTATATCATTCTAAGTTTTAAAGGCATTTAATGTACGGTGAAACCTATGATGTCTTAAATATGGCTAATGGGTGCGTAGGATATGAGACGGTGATGGAGTGATTCTGTTTACAATAGGTGATTCTGCTAAACTATTGCCTAAACTGTTGCGCATGAGAGTGGATGTAGATCAGCTTTTCTCGTGATTGGCATCGAATTGTGGTTTCTGTGGGGCCCATCCTGATGGCCCAGCCTGTTGAGGTGTTTGTACAATGTGCGAGTTAATTAGCATCTACTGACAATTTAGAACAAGCAAACAAATGGTTCACTGCTAATTATCTGGAAATAAACGAAGACAAGACTGAAAGTATGTTCGTATCCAAAAGTAGGTCCGTAACGATGGATAGAAATGCTAGAGTCCTTCGAATAGTTTTAGATGACTCATGAAGTTGGGTTCATCACATGGACTCCATGCCGTAAAATGCAACCAACATGTAGGTACTAAAAAGTTGCTACTTTAGGCTATTTCTTTCACAGCTTATCTACGGTATAACATGATAGAATAGTTCTAGTGAAGTAAATAAACAATTTATTATTCAGAAGAAAGCCATTAGAACCGTGATCGGTTTGGGATATTATGATTCTTGTAGAGATTAATTTTAATCTCAAAATAATCCCTGTTCCAACATTATTCATATATACCACTTTAGTAGATGGACGTAAAAATATAAATAATTACTTTACAAACTCTAGCCTCCTCAGTTACCAGACTAGATTATCTGATGACTTGAGGGCATTCAAATTCTGACTATCGATATCAAAATAAATTCCCTACGCTTAGATCTGTACAACCGCCTACCAATAAGTATTTGTCAACTTAACACAGTTCAGTTTAAACATACTTTAAAGAAGATCATGACTGAACATTGTTTCTATTCCATAAGTGAATATTTTAGTTCAAAATTTTAACCAGAGAAGTACTGTGGCATTTTTATATCTAATGTATTTCTCTGGTGTTACTTGTTCCTCTGAACGTTTTCATATAAACGCCACCTTTGTCAAATTGTCAGTTTTAAATGGCATGTCGATTTTGTATTTTCTACATGAACAGATTACTATCTATAGTTGAGTGTGCAGTCGGCTTTGTTTCATTGATGGTGGTATGCTGCCTTTGGGAAGTCTCTTGGAGTAACTTGGTGGGGGAGGGGTAATGATGCGCAAAGGCGCACTATAGGCGTTGGCTTGATTCTGCCGTATAGCTGCAACATCTTTCGTCGAGGCAGGATGTTGGGCCTTGGTCTTCCTATCATCGAGATTGGCACCAAACTTCGTTTTAGCCCACAGCCAATACTCTCCTGCGGTTGAACTTCTTGTGCTGGCCTTTTGGTGCTGGATCCCCATCGTTGACAGTAGGTATGGCATGTTGAAGTCTGCTAACCCCACTGTGACGGCGATTCCAGCTCCTTGCCGGCTGCGAGCCTCTTCTTTGGCTAGGGCGAGGCACAACTTGGAGATGGGCTGGTCCCTACGGTGACGGATTTGACGTTTGGTCATCGCTATTGCAGGCACCATATTTTGCAAGGTACTTCTGATCCAGAAGTAGATTGGCTTAGATATTGGCAAGCCTGTTGTACTTGGTGCAGTCTTGTGCCGGAATATGATCGGAATTTCCTAACGTAAAAGCTGTACTTACGTCAATCCGCCATGTCTGGGGCCCATTGTGTATGTTTGAGACATCTTTGATGATGATTTTGTAGGCTGGCAGACTGACGGAAATCAGTGACATGGTTTGTCGTGATGTACATGTTGATGTCATACAGCATCTAAAATATAATGTATCACTTTAAAAATTTTTTGCGATTACAATAACGGGTGGTCCATCTATCGTTTTTTTTTTGAGTTACTGGTTTTTTGGGATATGTCAAGACTTATTTCGCATCTGATTTGACAGAACATCAGTCATATCATTCCGATTAACGAAAATGGTTGTGTATTCGCTTGAACAACGCTGGAAAATATTAAAACAATATTTCGAAAGTGGTGGTAATGTTGCAGATTGTGTCCGAAAATTACGTGCAAAAATGGGAAGAAATGAAGCACCGTCAGCACCGTATGTGAGGTATTTTGTGCAAAAAGTTCGTGAAACTGGTCTTCTTATTGACAAACCAACACGTGAAAGACCGAAAACGGTGCGTACACCCGAGAATATCGATGCTGTAGCTGAGAGTGTGGCAGAGTCTCCAAGCACATCAACGCGCCAACGTTCTCAACAATTGAACATTTCACGCACATCATTAGGTCGAATTTTGCATAAAGACCTTGGTATGAAGGCGTACAAAGTTCAATTGGTTCAGCAATTGAAGCCAACTGACCATCCAATGCGTTTTCGCTTCGCTTCATGGGCCTGCAATCAACTTGATGAAGATGTTGATTTTGGTCGAAAAATCATCTTTTCAGATGAAGCGCATTTTTATCTTGGCGGCTATGTTAATAAGCAAAACTGCCGCATTTGGGGTTCAGAGAACCCACACGCAATCGAAGAAAAGACAATGCATCCAGAACGAGTGACTGTTTGGTGCGGATTTTGGGCTGGTGGCATCATTGGCCCATTTTTCTTTGAAAATGAAGCCGGAGCAGCAGTTACTGTGAATGGTGAGCGTTACCGTACCATGATAAATGAATTTTTCTTTCCACAAATTCAAGATATTGATGTCGGTAACATCTGGTTTCAACAAGACGGTGCTCCGTGTCACACAGCAAACGCTACGATTGCTCTTCTGCGAAGTGTTTTCGGTGATCGCATTATCAGCCGAAATTCTGATGTTGTTTGGCCGCCTCGGAGCTGTGATTTGACCCCATTAGATTATTATTTATGGGGTGCCATTAAAGACCAATGTTATGCCAACAAACCAGCAACAATTGGCGAAATAAAAGAGAACATACGCGCTGCCATTGCTGAAATACAGCCACATACGATTGAAAATGTGGTCAAAAATTGGACTGACTGTATGGGCTACTGCAAAGCCAGCCGCGGCAGTCATTTAAATGATGTTGTATTCCATACTTAATCGGAAGGATTGTACTTTCAAATAAAAAAAAATTGGAAAAATATTTAGTAGTTTTTTTTATAGCATTTTAAAAAAAAATTTTTAAATGGACCACCCTTCCTCGCCCAGTGACGCAGGATGTAAAACTGTCTATAAAAAATATTTGAATTTGTCTGGTCTCGACAAGTTTTTGCAAATCTGTTCTTTTATATTGAAGCTGTTGTTTGTTCCTGTAGACACCAGGTGCTGCGTCTATCCTTTCATTACGAATCAAAATAAAAGCAGCCCTACCAGTCTTTCTGCTTTAATGTTACTGTCCAAGTTCAAGTTTACGTATGTTACCACCAGTACTTCATGAGTAGCAGTACAAAAAGCTCATAGAAACGTAATTGTCAACTATACGTTGTGTGTATATTTTACTAATGAGTTCTTTGCGGCCCACGTGCTCACCCGAACGAAAATAAACTTCTTGATTCTGCATCAAAAAAAACGAATTGCCGATATTGCCGATATATCCGCTTCGACCGATTAATGTTCAGTGAAATTCTATATCGGTCAATATCTACCTATCTATGACTTGGATATTTTGATAGCTCAAATTTTAGGAAAAAGTGGTTCACACGGATATCGATTTGAGTCTCCTTGATATTTTGTGCGTCGTGGCATTGACGTTTCGGTGACAAAATACAGCTGGAGTATAGTGAGAATCCTTATCCTCCAGTATGCGAACCGTGTTACCAATCGAGCAAGCCTCGTAGATCACAATTTCCGATAGACATTCACAGATATACATATTACATGTATACATTCGTATCCGGCTTGGACATATATCATCCCTCAGGCGGTGGCAGAGCGTCCCTTTTGCCCGACACCGACGTCGCGTAATATCCCGAACTAACGTAAAAATATCCCACAAGGGACATCAAATAAATGAAAGTATGAAAAATAGGCGTCTCATCTAAGCCATCAAAACATTTTATGCAAATGGGGATCAGAGCCTCGTGTATCGAGAGACGGCATGGCAGGATTTCCATCCGATGATATTCCTGCTGCTCCTCCTGCCATTCCTACTGCGGTGGAACGTGTCCGAGGTAATGCGAGACCGTGCCGCCAGATGGCCATCTCGGTTAAGCTTAGTTGGATCACGGCAGGGTTGTACGGACAAAATTCGGTCATTTAGCATTAGTTCGCTTACACAGAAAGGTGGTATGAGAAAAAATACTATAATGGTACTGACTGCATTTAGTAATTCGTTCGTTGTATTTGTTTCTTTAGGTACGCTGCTGTTGGAATTTGGATCAAGAAGAAAACACCCGATCAGAGGAAAACGTGTTTATTTTTTGAGCTTATACAAAGGAGTAGTAGACTAGTTCAATCGAACGATTCTTATGATTGAACTAAGTGAACCAGTTCATGTTTCCTTGGAAAACTTGCTTACTCGTTCACTACGAACGATTGGTATTACAGGATCCCGATGATCCAATTGAAATGGTTGCGAGTGAATGAACGAGAACGAGATAGGAGAAAGGAGACGGAACACAACCGTAAGTAGAAGATTGTATAATTGGTTGCCTGGAGGGTATGAAAAGGTGACAAACGCTGTAAGTTATAAAGGCTGACAATTAAAGATTAGTAAATCTTTATAAAAAGAAAAGGATCACCCATTGCGGCCCATGTAGAAATTAAACCAATACTGAAGTCAAAATGGAGGTACATTACAAATTTCTATTTAAAAACATTTGGAGGAATTAGAGAAAGCAGAACTTAACGCTAAAAAAGAGGGTCGTTCTCCCGAAAGAACATCTGGCCACCCTGATCAGAGGTACGGAAATAAATATTGATACATACATGGATCACAGTTTTGGGGCAGGCAGGCCAAAAGATGGTGCCTATGTTTTCAATACGAAATTGTGAATGATTTCATTATAATATGAGAATTGTAGACAATGGTATTCTTTTCACTTGGAAATCTACTCAAAGCTTAATTGCACACTATAAAGAGGTTTATCTATGACCGGGCGGCTGGATGTACTTCATGAGTCGGCTTTTCGGGTGCAGCGTCCTACTTTACAACTCATGGATTCCATCATGCGCTTTGCATAAGTTAAGCCATGTTGAAGACAACATGGCGACGAAGGGAAATATCTATGCGTTGCTAGGCGATAGTGCATCTACCAGTGTCACCATGGTCCATTTATTTTTATTTCATTAATAATAATTATAATATCAACCCTACTTGGAATGCACAAAGTTTTTTACCCGACCAAAACATTTTGATTAGCGTTTATGCCCCTAGGGGTGTCAAAGCTCTCCTTTCACGCCGCGTGTCCTCATCGTCAAACTCACGTACTAGATACATAAGCAACTATTATGTAGAACAACGCGGTTAATGTACTTCAGGATTTCCTGACAGCAAGTCCCATTTTTGGTCCATAGTCTGGTTTATGCCTAGCTGGTAAATTAACGTACAATGCACAATCATCGCTGATTCAATAGCAAAATTAATTTATTTATCAATAACTGTACTTGGAAGTTAACCTAAATGCTTGATTTCAGTAGTGCAGATCAACGACTGGCGATAAATATTTGCTAATAAAAATTAAAACAAAACGAAGGTAAACAATATAAACAAGAATATTAACTTTTTACATTGGGGTTCGAAAGTACAACAGCTACGTTTTTTTTTATTAAATGCGTGACGAGGGGGATATAGTTGTAGTCACCGTTCTTGGCGGTTACGTCAACAACGTCATATGAAATAAGTAAACAGATCGAGTCTCCGTACCATGGGCGGAACACTGCGCGCACTGATCTTCAGTACGCATGAAGTAGGTAAAAGGGGACCACTGTTTTCATTCTCTTCCAGGAAATACTCTAATAAATTTAGCACGAGCTGTCGGCCTTCTCGATTGATCGTATTCTCGGGCGTTATACAATTTTATATTGAACAACTCGAATTGCATGCCGATTTTGGAGACACAACTAAAAAAACGTGTGTCTTTGAGCTTACCGAACAAACGTTCACACACAGGGCTGGGTTGCATGTGTATGTATGAGGGAGATAGAGATACAGGTATATAAGGTTATTCAAGTCTTGACCAAAAATGAAACTGTATTTTAAGATGGGCCTTCTATGTAACATTTTTTCCTCGAGGGCGTCACTAAATAGTTACGGGGTGTTTAAAATTAAAAAAAAAACGAAATATCTTCAAAACCGTCAATACCCAAGTATTATCCACATTCAAAAGCCTTTTCTTAATATTAATGTGCACCAGTGGCGGAGATACATGGTATAAGTGGCATTATTGAAAAGCGCAATGTTTCTAATATTACCTTCAATTTCCTACAAATAGTTACTGCTTTTTTTTTCTTCGAGTTCATTTTTTTCGTGATAATAAAAAAAACAAATTAGTAAAAACCTGGGTAGGTTGACGCCTGTTAGAAAATCTTCGTTGTGACTCACGAGAATCCACTAAAGCATATCCCATTACAGAACCCGTACACAAAAATAATATCGGCGTAACTTTGACAAACTATCTCCCAAGAACCGTCAAGTTGGTATCAAGGCCTCCTTTTTTAATTTGAAACTCGGCCTTAATGAATGATCTAATTTCTTTTATTCTTATTTTTACGAAAACGGTGCACTCTATGGAAAAAACACATGAGTAAGTATTTGTAGCAAATTGAAGGTAAAATTAAAAAAAATTCGATTTTCCGAAAAAAACAGTGACGTACTATGTTTATTTGGGAAAATAATGCTACTAATCCCCTGTATCTTCGCCACTGGAGCATGTGAATTTTAAGTAATGACTTTCGAATGTGGACAATACTTACCTAGATAGATTCAAAAACCAAATTTTAGTTCATTCCAGTTGACGGTTTTGAAGATATTAAAAAATTGTTTATTATTTTTAAAATTCAACACCCCATTTTTTTAATGAAACTCCCCTTAAAATGCGGTCTTGTGTATGATGTTTCATTTTTGGTCACGACTTGTGAATCATCCTGTATAAATGGATACTGGTGACTACAACTATACCACAGGGTATTTACTGGCATGTAGTAGATGTGTTGATTACCAGAGGCAAGCGGTAGTGCCGCTCGGCGGGAGGCTCACTGCTGACAGCTTTGCCTAGCATAAAAGAGAGAGGGAAACCAACATAGGAATGAATATAGTATATGTATGGTGTGAGTATGCCGTATTTTGGAAAATCTCACACTTTGAGCAGGAGAGGCTGACAGAAGACGGCATCTGTCGGCTTCTGCCCGATGGTGGCTATAAAAGCTTTCCCCTGTATAAAAAGTCGACTATCTTTTTCAAGATTTGAGGATTTTGCCTCCTGTAAAGCGCTTTGGAAGTTGTGGACTGTGTTTGAACATTTTGACAGTTTTCCAGACATCCACTTCTGAGAAGGAATCTTAATGTTGGAGAAACGAGACCACGTATGGAGTTGGAGAAGATTATGTAAAAAAAGGAAAGAACATATTCAACTAAAAATCGTAGTCTTCCATAGCCAGACCAAAAAATATCCATCCTACCCTTGAATGGTTCAAATAACAAGTATGCTCATGCAATGGACCTAGATTACGCGGTATTATTTTAAGAGAAAGGTATGGATTGTATTACGAGGTGAACATATTGACTTAAGTGGTTTTTGGAATGACTGTTTCAACCAAAGATAGTTTGTTATTAGATTCCTAGAAAGCTACGCTTAAAAAATAATAATACGAAATAGGAGAATAAAGTGATGAGAGGCTGTTAGCTAAGAAATCCTCGCCCCCGATTTGAATAATCCCCCACGGAGAATTTATTCAACTCCACTTCTTGGAAAACTTTTTCTTTGGCCTTATATAAATGTAAGCGGTGGCCGTATACGGCCCTGTTAGGTAAACGAGCTAGCATTCCTTGAGCCGGAGGAAGCTTTGATTTCAGCGGATTTATGTATTGTAAACGATTGCTTTATGCGATATTGGACACCATTTACATGAAAAATGTATCTGGGCGAGCGTCCTCGTACGGAGCTTTTGTTTTCGATACCAGAAAATATCGCCCCACAAGCCAACGTGACTGCCGGGCGGCGGTAATTGATGAGACCCGCTTTATTTCCACACGAAGAAACGAACCGGGGATTATTGGATATCCCGGAGGACGTGCCTGCCATCTGGGGGCGGGTGAGGATATGCTGATTCCTTTCAAATTCTCTTTACAGAGATGTTACCCATGAAGTCTAAATGGAACCATGAACCGTGAAGAGCAAGCTTATCTAGCATAATGTTTCAACGGAATAGATGGACTACGTGTCATACTCATGCAACTCCTGGTGCCATACCTTTTGATCTCAGAATAATCTAAATGAGAAGACTGGGAGGATGCTATCCAATATCTTGTCCTAAGGCTACCGAAGCTATGCTGATTTTTCAAAATAGCTTTTACAGAGGTGCCGAGGCTCCATCAAGATGAGCTCTCCCCATCTTCGATCACCGACGCCAGAAATCTGAATCTTAGTAATGTCACAAGTATTGTCACGATCTGCGATCCTGTGAGGCGTTACACGCGCCAACCTACTAGCCTTTCATCAGCTACCCTAACAGGCCAAGAAACAGCGTCTGGTACAGTAATTATTATTTTAGTGGTATCGCTAAATCTGTTGTAGGTAATTAAATCTTTCATAATTCTGCCTCTATGAAAATTTCTCGTATGCTCAACAGCTTATGAGAATTTAAAGGGCACATAAATAATGACAAGGTATAAAAAAGGGCCCATACATTTCTCCAGAGAGTTGTTGATTCTCGAATGACAAGACTCGAAAGTTAAAAAACTGTCGAAGTAAGACAGCACAGAGTGCCATCTACGAGTATTACCAGAACCGTATACCAGTTCGCATTGTCAGCCGGGTCACCACTGTGACTGCTAGATGCTGCCGATTCTGGTGCTATGGTAGATGCAGTCTACTCGTCTTTGATCAAACTAGTAATATTGCTTTCGTTTGTCCGACCATAGGAACTACTTACTGTTCATGCTATTCGGAAACTCCTCGGCAAGGTGTAGTTTGAAAACTGTGTTGCGATTTTTCCGCGGCACACTATGCACGTTACACTCAATGCCATAATCAATCAAATCATCGTAATTTTAAAATCAACATCTGAAACTTATCGTGTGGTAATGATGTCGTTGATCGCTCATTTGATTCTAACCAATCAAGCAACATAAATGTTAAAGAACACATGTGGTTTGATTGGTTAGACAAACAAACGCGATCATAATTTGTATAAATATAAATGAAAGTATTGCTTTTGCAGTAAAAAATACATAATATTTGTCCGGTCGAAATTACAGGGTGGCCGATATGTAATTACTCTTCTGCTTTGTTTCCTTCCACTTCACAACTTTACATAATTTATTTTGGCTTCCAGGATTGCCATATTAGGGGGTTTTCCCCAGAAGTCAGGGAATTTTTATTTCAATGGGGAAATTTTTGGGATATCTTTTTCTGTGGATTTCTTTTGGGGAAACGTATATTACTGGGGAGGTATTTTTATGTAAAATTTTATTTATGACATTACATGATGTAATTGTTATGTATACTAAGTGACATATAAATCTGAACACCCAGTTTAAATGGTTTTATTTTAATAAAATTTTGTATAAGTACTTAATGAAGCATAATAAGTAAATGATAAAAATTTCAAAATGATTGCACTGCTTTAAAGCCCTTTGACCTTTAATAATGTGTGGATGCACCCTGATGTGCTACGCATTCTCCAACGCGCCTAGGCATGCTTCTGATCAGGTGGTCAATGTCCTCCTGTGGTATCTCATTCCAGACAACCACCAACTCCTCTCGAAGTGCTTCTAGAGTCTGAGGAGGACGTTGCAAATTGAGCAATCTCCTACCCATCATATCCCACACGTGCTCAATTGGGGATAAGTCGGGAGATCTTGGTGGCCATGGTAACAATGTGACATCATTATGTTGAAAGAAGTCTATTGTGACTCTTGCAACATGTGGTAGGGCATTATCTTGTTGGAAAGTTGGATCTGCCAGGGTGTCAAGATAGGGTAAAAGATGGGGTTCTAGAACTTCGTGGATATAACGCTGCGCGTTCGTGTTACCTCTGATGAAGATTAAGGGTGACCTGGAACCATAAGCTATAGCACCCCAAACCATAACTCCAACAGTGTGATGAACATGTCTTTCAACAAAAAACTGTGGATTCCTCCTTTCACCACGTCGCCTTCTAACCCTGGCACGACCATCGTGCATGCCTAAACAAAATCGAGACTCGTCACTAAAGACAATACTGTTCCAATCCTGATCCCAGAGTGAACATTGTCTGCACCACTCAAGGCGATTACGTCGGTGCTCTCGAGTTAAAGGGAGGACCCAGTGTGGCCGGTATGAAAACAAGCCAAAACTTCTCATTCGTCGGTAAACACTTCGCATGCCAATAGGTCTTCCGTGTTCTGCAAACCATTCATTTGCAATGGACCTGGTAGTGGAGAAACGGTCCCTTAAGGCCAATAATCTTAGGCGGCGATCTTCACGGTCTGTTGTTCTACGGCGGCGTCCAGTGCCCCTTGCTCTTTGCGTACGGCCTTCTCGACGCCATGGCTGACAACACCTAACCACAGTGTCTACACTTCTTTGCACTCTAACTGCAATTGCCCGAAAAGAAAGTCCAGCTTCCCGAAGTCCCACTATACGGCCCCTATCAAACTCACTAAGTTGACGAAATCGTACAGGTCTCCGTACTCTAGCCATCGTAACCGATGGTAAAGGATGTCAAGAACCAAAATCCGCCAACGTTGATTCTTTACTGCGGCTGAAATATTCATTTTTAGAGCGTTAGTGAATTAAAAAAAAGCAGTATAAAAACCGGAATGTCCAACTGATGAGGCTGAAAATTTTTTCACTTGTTATTTACAGTAAGATAAATACATTCACCAACTTTTATTAAAATAAAACCATTTAAACTGGGTGCTCGGATTTATATGTCACTTAGTATATTTATTTGTCCTTCGATTCGAAACAAATATTTTTGCCTTTTGGGATATTTACAGACAAACAAAAAACATGTCGCTCAAAAAAAATATTTTAGGATCCAGGGATACTTAAAGAATCGTGAGACTATGGTAACAAAATGTAAATGGTATTTTAATTGGTAATTTTTGGGATTTTTACATTTCGACTGGGGAAACAGAGCTAAACGACCTGGCAACCCTGTTGTATTCGGTTTCGGGGAATTGCACACACATGTGGTCTTAGTAGTGATTGATTAAACATTATACAGGGTGTCCCGAAAAAAGTGTGCAATATTCTACCAGCGGTTTCTAGAGCTTAAAATAGGAAGAAAAGTTTATATAACCATAGGTCGACAAACGTCCCCTAAGGGCGCTACAGTCTTTTAAAGAGGCTCCCCTGAAGATGGTTTTTCCTTAATATTTCCGAAACGTGTTGAGACAAAGACATACAATTTGGTATTCTAGCCTAGTTTTTTATGCTGTATTTAAAAATATTAACAATTTTAGACAGTTTTGTTTGGAAGCGTATGTAACAGGGACGGACTCAGGTTATTTGAGCCCCAAAATTTTTGTGTTATTCTATTTTTGAAATTCAAAATTTAGGGTTTTCTACATAAAAAAGGTACTCTTATTGAATATCGATAAATTGTGCCATTTTTGAATACAACAAACAAAAGAAATACATTTTTTTACGAACGCAATTGAAATTTGTTTAAAAAAGAAGAATTTCAAAAACAGAATCACACAAAAATGTTGGGGCTAATATAACCTGAGTCCGTCCCTGTTACATACGCTTCTAAACAAAACTGTTTAAAATTGTTAATATTTTAAAAAACCATCTTCAGGGGAGCCCATTTAAAAGGCCGTAGCGCCCTTAAGGGACGTTTGTCGACCTAAGTTTATATAAACTTTTCTTCCTATTTTAAGCTCTAGAAACCGCTGGTAGAATATTGCACACTTTTTTCGGGACACCCTGTAAATTAAAACAAACCATTATTGTGATAGTGATTAGGTGGGAGATGTAAGTTATGCAATTGTGAGGTTTTTCATCTATTTTTTATTAGTGATTTGACAATCTTGTCATGCAGTTGAAAAAAATAAACATTATTTTGAGGATTGCAAAAAAAACAATTTCGTTTTTCGGCAGTGCATGTTCCGTATCGAAACGTTTCGATAGTTGTAGTATCGATATTTTTATTCCGATATCCACAGTATCGATCCTTCCTGAAGCGGTACGAATCAATACATGGTATCGATACTTTTCGTGGATCGGAACATCCCTATGCAAGAGATGGAGTCACCACACATTGGATAACGCGATATTGCCTCTCTAAGCTATTCCTAGAGCTAAGTGAATAAAAAACATTCCCCAGCGGCATGAAGTATCGATGTGTTCGTGTCAACAACCACAGCATACAGCAAACCGCATTACATTCCACAAAGCAAGCAACCCAGCAATTTTATAAATACTTGTATTCACCTTCCGTTCTGTATGTCGAAAGTACGAGCCTCTCTTTATCTTTCACATCTTCATGTTAAGATATTCATGTTTAGTAAGTGCACGCCGGCGTACTTTTTTTTCTACTTATTCTTGTTCCAAGTCATGTTCTCATATTTACATATGTTTGAATGGAGCTGTGCTCGTAATATGATTTCTTATTAAGATCGCCAGATAAAGTGATGTTAACGGATTTTTTCAGTTAGGCATGTGCACGTGATATGATGGTTATATGATGTCGATGCTAGCCGAAGCTTTTATTTAAAACCGTCGATTGAGTGTAACCGTACGTCATTTTCATGCCTCTAGGGCTGACGTCATTCATTTATGGAGGAAAAATTATAGTGGTATCCTGCCAGCAAGCTCTTGAGTTAAAACCCATATAGGCGGCCGACAGAGGTAGCAGCACGACAGTAGTTTTTGTACGGACAATCTAAGTTGATGCTCATATTTCGTTATACAGAAATTATTAATAAAATTAATAAAGCCTTTATCATTGCAAGTTTTGCAATCTCATCACCTGGAAAACTTTTAATTAAAAATGCCAAGTTGGGAGGCTACTGAATTTCCTATACGGTAAAATGAGCTATAAAGCAGGATTTTATTATAAATTCCAGTACAAGAGCTTATTCAACTAGCTGATTAAGTTTATAAACTTATTATGCTATGCATTACATTTATCTGAATTATCGTTTAATAGATGAGGCTATAAAGGTGTGAGGAAGGATTGAATGCGTTTACTTTCTGTTCCTGTCTGTGTCCCGTATACGGAGTCGTTTCATGCTTGTTAGCAATAATCAGTACGGTTATACGTCTAGGGACGAAAAGCAAATACACTTAATTCAGTCTGTATACGCAACATTTGGATGGTATGTAACTGCAGATGGCACACACGTAGATACATGCCTGTGCCGGGTAACAGCCCAACTAGCAAACTAGTGGTATAAGCTTTTGGTGAAAGAACCGTTCAGCCATAAGAGCTCTCTATTGTTGTTGCCTGAACACCAAAATGCTGGCTTAAGCCAGCAAATTTGCTTTCTGCAACATATTTGCTCTAAAATGAGGTGTTTAAAATATTCTTATAGCATAGTTATACAACACCTTATAGGGCAAATTTATAACTGTTGCATAAACATTTATACAACTATTTTATACGGCATATTTGCAAGTTAGTCAAAATGGTTGTGTTGTGGCATCCATGGTAACGTTTATAAAGCAAACCCGAGCCTTGTTGTTTTGCTCTGCAATTTACTACTTTAGCCAACAAATTGCTCCCAACGGAACCACCTATACAACTGTTGTTTAGTAACTGTTAAAGGCTGTACATAACCAATGTTTTAAGACAAACAACGCATGTGTATTGGTTCAAAAGGTTTTATCAACTGTTCAACCAGAAGATATAGATCTGGTACCTACAAATTCTGGGTAAATCATTCGACTCTGTCGGTATTTCATTTCAGAAATTTGTCAAATTGTTGTATAACACCTGCAGGCAACACCAAAATATTCTAATAACCTAAAGACAACATGGAAGATGTACACAACCACCCGCCATATTGGGCAAAGACTTATTCCTCTATTTAATATTAAATACATAATTATGTTTCAGTTCGAAACTACAGATATAAAGTGACAGAAATTAGTGTAATTGTGTCTAAATATAGGATTTGTGGGAGATTTAAATCAGATAAGTTCAGTTTTCCATCTTAAAAATCTAGACATACTTTTGATCATTGTCAAAATATGAATCAAATACGAAGCCCGAAGAAATTGGGTAACTAATTTGCACGATAATCACAATAAAATTTGCTGCGCAAGTAATTCAATAGCCCTATATCCCAGTGTAGAAGTTATCATGTACCTGTGTATGAAACTCCCAATGGCCGATATGTAAGTAAACGAGATGACTGTAATGTGTTAGCTATAATTCTTCACTTCGTCTATACAATACATAAGAAATAGTTTGGTTGCAATAAAGTAGAAACACAGAATAGTTGAATAGTTGACAAAAACTGAATCTTGCACTGACGCAAATGTCATATAGCGGCTGCAAGAGGCTTACACTTTTGTTTTATAACTGTTACCTGCAGCCCTTATACAACCTCTTAAATAACTGAAGTGTCCTATTAGGTGTGCCCATTCCGCTTGTATAGCTGTTCTAAGAGGGTTTTGCCAAGGTTCTTACAGTATACGTATACAATGCTGTTTAAGGAATACTGTATAATCATTCTTGCAACTCTAGTATGAGTGATAATTGTTAGTTGGGAGTCAAAATTGGAAACACGCTGTATTTTTTTGGTACATGTTTAGTTAGTCATTTATGGAAAGTTGAATAGGTTATCTCTCCCTTAAGGCTTAACCGCAAATGACCTTGACTGGAAAATGAAAACCTGTAGATTTTTTTTCATAATCGTACTCTATCTGAAATTCCCTCTCCAACAATGTGTCACAAGTTACATTTTCGTTTTTGAAATATCGGTGCTGTAAACAAATTCGTGGATAAAATAAATTCCGCCATATTGCTTGCAACACAAAAAAAAACATTTTAAACTGTCAAGGTGGCAATGTGATCATAATAAAAAATATAATTTCAGACAAGTTATAAAAAAGTGCTTTATTTCCTATTTTATAATAATAGATTGTCAAAACAACTCCATTTGATTACTACATACTGAAATTATTAATATTATCCTCTTCTACCTATTTTGCCCAACTAGTCTAGTTATAAAAAATTATTACAAAATTAAGATCTAGAAACTATTAAACATTCATATTGAAGCTAATACAGTTTATTTTTGTAGCACTTATTGACCCTTCTTATGGCTTCTTCATGCCCACCGTTTAAAATATCTTCAGATAATGTGTTTATTACTGCCGACAGATTTATAGGAGGCGTGATATAAACCTTCTCCTTCAAGTACTCGTAGACCCAAATGCAAAAGTCTAAAATGGTCAAGTCGGGTGCTCGTGCGGCCCACCCAATAAGGCGCTTTGTTCCTAGCCCACGATTTCTGAATCTATCTCTTCTATTTCATTTTGCAAAATGTTAATATAATCTCCCTCATTTAAGAGCTCAGAAAAAATATATGACGAATTAAGCGGGTTCCCAGAACTTCAAGCCACACGTTCACTCCAAAACGGTCCTGAACTGCCCCTTCTCTTATTAAACGTTGATTTTCAGTTGCCCAGTAACGTGCATTATTTTTATTAAATAACTCAAGATTTATGAAATGCGATTCATCGGACAGCAAAGTTTGATAACGAATTTCGAGCCTCTGGTTGGTTCAACATGGTTCAACATGGATGAGCGCTTTTTGATACATCTTGCTTGCTTAACTTACAATATTAACAAAACCCAGCTACCACTTTACCTCTATACCAAACTTGTTAAGAGATCGGATCTTCATGATAGGGAAACTCGTTCTTGTAATCTCTATGATGTTCCGTTATATAGTACTGAACAGTTTAAAAAGTCATTTACCTATGTTGCATCTACAATATACAATTCATTGCCAGATACAGTAAAAAATTCGATCTCACTTAGCAGCTTCCGAAATAGAGTCAAATCCTATGTGAAAAGTGCACAATAGTTTCATTTTTGTTGTATTAATTACACCCATCACTTTTCTCGAATTGTCAGTTTAGTATTATTTCCGGAGGTTGTATGGAAGAGCAACTATCTTGAATGCCGCCTCCATCATCAAATGTGTTTTTTTCCTTGTTATTCTTTTAACTAAAAAATAAAGACATCTATTATTATTATTATTATTATTATTAATACTGAAACCAGTTACAGTTGACCAATCTTCTTGAAAAATCATTATAATGTAAGTGATGATATACCTGATAGTTATATGAGCGGAATCGATGCTTCTTCAAAATCTGCCTAGCTGACTCACGATTTACATTTGTTGCTTGTTCCAGTTGCCTAGTAGATACCGTTGGGTCAAAGCGAACATATGCCAAAACATTGACTTTCGCTTGTTCACCTACTACGAAACAGTTCTCTTCATCACAATTGACATCCTTTCTGAACTTTGCCTCTAACTTGAAAAAGTATGACTAACTTGGATGTCTCCTGATATTGCTGTGGGTGCAACGCACAAGTACGAGAGATGTCTTTTAAGGTTTGTATATAGAAATATAGTAGGCCGCGAGGATCGAACGTCAGTACTGAATCTTAACCTCACTCTTCAGTAAACTTAAATTCAAAGTTTCACAACAATACGTGCAGTGTTCTCACTACAGTGAATTTTTAAGTATCACCAGGTCATTAGAAAAATGGAACTCAACCGAGAACATTTTCGCGCCATAATTTATTACAACTTTCAGAGACAATTATCGCAACAAGAATGCCTTGCTGAGTTACTGTCTGTTTTCGGCAATGCCATATCAGTCGACAATTTACTGTTGGTATGGAGAATTTAAATGTGGACGGGTGGGTCTTAGCGAAGATTCCATGGTGGGTGCACCAAAAACGGCAGTCACCCAAGAAAACGTCGATGCTGTGCGCAAACTCAACATTGAAGATAGACATGTGACATATCGCAAGATTGAGGCGTCCTTGAAGATCTCAAAGACCTCAATTCAAAAAATTTTGCATGAAGAATTAGGAGTAAGAAAATTAGTTTCTCGTTGGATACCCCACCTGTTAACTGAAGCGCAGAAAGCAGCCAGGGTTAATTGGTGTCAAAAAACGCTTGACCGTTTCAATTCCGGAAACTCCAAAAATGTGTACAGCATTGCTAGTGGTGATGAATCGTGGATTTACTGTTATGAACCAGAAAATAAACGACAGTCGGCTGTTTGGGTGTTCCAAGGTGAAGAAAAGCCAACAAAAGTCATCCGTTCTCGAAGTGTTTCGAAATAGATGGTCGCGACATTTGTGTCAAAAGCGGGTCATATTGCAACAATTCCTCTTAACGAGCAAAGAACTGTTGCTGCGGATTGGTATTCCACCATTTGTTTGCCAAAATTCATCACCGAGCTTCGAAAAATCAACCCCGAAAGAAGAATCATCCTCTACCAAGACAATGCAAGCTCGCACACAGCCCAAAAAAACAAGGCAGTATTTAACGGAAGAAAACGTGGAATTATTGGACCATCCTCCATATAGTCCCGATCTAAGTTCTGACCAGAAGAAGCAGTTAACGCATTCAAAAATGCCGTTTTGGATCTGACCGCAAACGAGTGGAATAAGTGCTTCGAAAATTGGTTCGAGCGCATGCAGATGTGTATTAATCTTTGTGGAGAATACTTCGAAAAACAATAAAGCCATTTAAAACTACCTACCGTGTTGTTTTATTTCCATATGCAAGACTTAAAAGACATCCCTCGTATTTCTAGAATGTTTTCTGCATTCACCGAATATTAGTAGCATATCAACTTGCTCATGTCTTGTAAAACTCATAATAAAAAAATACTGTAGATTTACCTCTTACGGAATAGGAATAAGTGAAAATAAATTTAAGTGAAACGAAGATTGACAATCGTCAAATAGCTAAACAATAATGGGTACGCTATGAATTAACTTTCATTTGACAAATTGGTTAAGGACCTCTGAAGAAGCTTGCCACTCGTGCTAGCGAAACGTTAGGAAGAAATTCCAACCAACGTCGGCTTTTAGACCCGAATCAAGACAGCAGTATCTTTCATTTGTTTTCCACAGCCTATTATTCTTTTAAAATAAATGCTATTTGAAAACATCCTAAATTTTCATAGCCTCCTTATTTTCTTGCGACGATTGGTAGCTTCTATGAAATAGTTGTAATCCTAATTTGCCTCTAAACCGATAGTAGCTTGCATTATTGGAAATACGAGTACGTTCCCATTTAGAGACAATAATAAAAAAAAACAACCTTTTGTTTTGTAATACCTACAGGTTATGAAGGTTAATTCGCAAACTATTTTATGCAGCTGTCATTTGATAACAAAGGTAATATTTGTTATCATCATCTTTACGCAGAATAAGATTTCTGGAAAAAGGTATACATGGTGCTATTTAAAATCTATCAGGTTATTCAAAAATTTGTGTATAGTGCTGCCATTTTGAAACGAAAATATCACTTGTGCACATAGTTGGAAAGGGAACTTTGCATAGGGTACGATTATGGAAGAAGATGTACAGGTTTCCATTTAAAAAAGGAAAGACAAGGTTACTTCATGTTAAACCGAGAGAGAGATAATCCATTCAACTTTCCAGAAATGCCTCTTAATGACTGAACATGTCCTCCTCTTGGAGTTATACCTCTATTTGCCAAAAAATACAGCATGCTTCCAATTGTCATTGTGAACCGATATAACAGGAGAAGCTACGGTAATGCTATTTGTGCTGTGAAAACGACCCAGACGCTTAGAGTACCAGTGGGATTTTTTTGGAAATATAGTGTTGTTGTGGGAATCAAACGTTTTGCGGACAGAGATCATCCCTCTGCTCTTTCAACGAAACCTACTGCTTTCCATTAGTTGTGTTTTTCTAAGGCATTTTTGTTCTAGTTCTGGGGCAATTCTGTCCGATCCATCTGGGTACTCTGTGCTTTGACAGATCTGCCATATGAAAACACTCTTAATGGATCCGACAGCATGGTTGCCTTTGCCAGGAAACGCTGCTGTAATCTGTTCTATTATTAGCTGGTACTCGCTTGAATCACTCAGTTAGGGGTCAAGTTTTGGGGTCACCTTTTTCCCTTTTCTCAATCGTTCTAAAATATAATTCCAAGCGTCATTGTTATTTACCTAATTGTGCTACTTCTCAATGAGGCATTGCAATGGTGTTTCTCAGATTAGTACTGGAAAAACAATTCATCGATACCGCGATATAGTCCACTGCAAATGGCACATGGAAAAGCAACTTTGTTATTAACGCGACCGTGTTGACATGTAAACAAACCAGCTCCAACGCCCCTACCGGATAATCAATGTAATTATTTTACGATTTGATCATATTACTTGAGCATTTCAATAAACGAGTTCTTACCTTTGATCTGGTCAAGGCACATCATGATTTGGTCAATATTACATTCCATGAGGCGCGACGAGTTGATGAAATGTTCGATCATTACTGTAATAATTGTTTACATAAAATTCTACACGTATTTCATAAAGTATAATGATATAATTCTGTTTCCTGTATGAATAATTAATTTAACTTGCTTCACTAGCAATCCATAGTGAGCTAAGTAATATTGTGATGATTATACATATATATTCCATTTGTTAAACATTATTACATTACGCAGCATTTTTGTACATTGCTAAACTGATGGAAATGACAGCCAACAAGATGTTTTAATAATACTTCCCTGACGTTCAACCCTAAGAGAGAAATATTACATTACATGAAAAGCCCTGTTTCGCGACTACGTTTTTGTCAGGTTAAGCTGATTGATATTTTCAGAAACTACTTGACTTGATTATAGCATTTTTAAACTACTTCATACTTGACTAGTTATATTTTTGTTTTACTAAAGACCCCGAAAACTGTCACGAGATGCCGTGTACACTGCCGCCTCAAATAATGCATGCAAACAGTGTTGCCAAACCAAAAAACATGAAATTAGTATTTGAAATTCGGTAGACTTAAAAACAAAATCGGTAAGAAAGAAAAAATCAGGGCCGGCGTAAGATCAGCGCCCGATTAAGGACTTTTGGGCCACGCAGCGCCATCTATGGAGAGTATGTTCACGTATAGCGCGGACAAAGAACACACAAACACAGGTTTTCAATAAATATAAAAACAAACTGAAATTATTTACTACTTTTTCAAAAAGAAAAATAACCCAACTAATTGTATATATTTTTCACAATCTATTATACATATTTCATAACAGGCACAACTTAGAAATCATTATCATTTCCATCATTCTTGATCTTACCATCACTATAAATTAATTAGGATACTCATGTAGACACACGTGGTTAACAAATGAAAGGCTAATTTAATTTTTTTTTATTTTTTTGTATCAGTTGATGATTAACTGTTTTTTTTCTACTTGTTATGCGATAAAGAAATTGTTGTTCAATATGTATCACTTTCCCTAAGACGTGTGATAAATAAAGTTTTTAAGCGGTTTATTTATAATATTGTGGGATTTATATTACAAAAATTATTGATATCAAGAATGCCTCAATTTTCAAGCACTTGACAGACTGACGTGAAGACTACTTGACATTAGATTGCTAATATCTAATACTTGACATGAGCTTGACATGATTTCAAGTCAAGTGAAAGCAGGTGGCTTCAATATCAAACGAACTAGCAATATTTGGATGTACTGCCTGACGAATTGTTGAACTGAAAACTTCTAGTGAAACCCAAGCTGAATTCTCAAGCAAACGTAATCCAGACACGTAGATCGGCGATAATTTTTTGATAAGTCTAGAAAAGTCGGTGCGATGTCGAGACGGCTCCTCCTAATGGTTCATAAAAGTTAAAACTCAGAATCTCCATGATCATAATATAATAATAAAACTTTTTAATCTTCCCAGCGAATCCACTCGAGACGCGGCGGTACTCTGCCGCCGCCGCCGCGAAAGTTTCCCCTTATTTCGTCTGGAAATTTCGCGCCAGCCGCCTCGAGCTGAAATTTAAATTGCACTTGGCAATAGAACAGGAAAACGTTTTTAAGCATTTTCGGCTGCTTCTGCTAGACTCTGCATGTGGTATGATACAGGATGTATCATTTCATAACATCGGTAAGCTTTGGAGATTTCGGAATGAGTACCAAACCAGACTCCTTTCACCTCTTTGGAAACACTCCCGTTGTCAAGCATTCATTCATCGCAGACAGCACCATTTCAGATATTTCTTTAACCAGTGTTTTTACGATCGCATTTGGTATTTCATCGACTCTTTGTGCGTCTCCCACTATTAGGTTTACAGCGAATTCTGTCACCTCCAGAGCTTCATCAAATTCCTATTCGTTGGGTAGCACTTTTCTTCAGCAATTTTCATTTGTTCGGTATAAGTTTGTAAAGTTTGTGAGCTTACACTTTTTCATTGCTATTTTGTATGCTTGACCCCGAACGTCGTTTTCTAGTTAACTAAATAACTCTTTCCACATCTTCTGTTTAGAGTTCACTATGAGCTTTTCTAGTCCTTTCTTGGCATCCCAATGTTGTTTTTTGTACTCAAACATCCGCAAATTGTCCCTTGTTTCATTTGCTTCAAGGTACTTTCTGTTTTCTCTTGTTATATCGCATTTTCTTCTTTCTTGTGCTATTTCGTTGTTCCACAAATATCTTGCTTCCCTCACTTTGCCATTCTTGTGGACCACACCAAAGGTGTAGTCACAGGCTGCCATGACTATATTCTTCAATAGCTGGACGAAAGGCTGTTGCTGGTAGTGTTCATGCTCAAGGTATAATCCCGCTTGGACCATTTTTTCATTACCATACTGATTTCTGGCTGCAAACTTATAAGTTCTGTCTTTGATTTTTTTTTGAAAGAGGTTGTATATAGACTAACCTTCGGCTGTGTAATTTTGTATAAATATTTTTCTTTCAATTCATAATGCAGAAGGAACACCAGGATATTGTCTAGACCAACGAATTCAAATATATTAGGAGCCAAACTGTTTCATTGTATTGTTAGTCGACACTATTGTGTAGTTTTAGTTCATACTTTTGACTCATTTTACTACCCATGCCGATCAAAGTGAAAGCGTTGTATCAACACAATAATCATAAATAACACTTACCGGCAGAAACATCTACCTCCACAAAACATAGTGAGTATTGAATCGAAAATAACATAGATAGGTACAAACAATTAATTCACAAAGTTACCATTATGAGCAGGTTGGGCAGTATCGGTGTA
Organism: Acanthoscelides obtectus; assembly: GCA_963669975.1. Lineage (NCBI taxonomy): Eukaryota > Metazoa > Arthropoda > Insecta > Coleoptera > Chrysomelidae > Acanthoscelides > Acanthoscelides obtectus. Next base: position 56,359,699 of record CAVLJG010000008.1, on the reverse strand, counting down.
CTCACAAACTGAGTAGAATGCATTATTCTGTAGAAAATAGATTACAGTAGTTTTAAAAGCATTAAAGTGAAGGTTTCTCACCTTGATTGGTAATAGATTGTATAGTTCTATCTTGATAGAGTTTTTTGAGGACATCTCCAGTCAATATCTAGGAGCTGCTATCATTTCAGCAGATCGGGTGCTATACGAATAAAATGCCGAATTAAGTTGATATTTGCCTGTTTTTATGAGTTTCCAGTCAACAGTTGGGAGTAGATATACGAGCCATTGAAAGCCAGGATAGTCCAAGTCAAACAAAACGTTTCCGAGATATAAGGTACTAAAGTTTAGATGCTGCTGTTAAATGTAGAATAACAAAACTTCAGCGATAAATCAAAATGCCATTAAAGGAAATATCAATTTGAGTATCTTACCGTAAAATACACGAACATTTTGTGTTCACGTATCTTTTTTTCTTGTATTCCAAGGTTGTACACGTACATATTCCTGGCCAAGGAGCATGCCAATGTTGGAAATGGTAAAATTTTTGGAACCAGTCACACTTCTCCCATTCTGCCTTATAATGGTTACAGCTTTGCATTACCATATGGAAACAAACTGATGCCAACTAATGCTTCATACAGAACAGTATGCACATGAAACCCTTAAATCTGAAATTTTGAACTTGGACCTTCCTGACTTTCACGGTAAGTTCAAAAATTTTAGGTTGATAAAATATGGCGCGATAACCGGCACCCACAATCAAACGAATGACATTTTTCTGCAATCTGAAAATTTCCACTGCCGATGAAGTGTTTTCCCACAGGCTTCTCCCGTAGCTAATATGACTGTAGAAGAGAGAATGGATGGCTCATTTACTAGTTTCCTTAGTTTCAGGACTATATATGCAGTCAAAGACAGTTGGCTTTTGAAGGACATCACATGTGACAGCTCTCTTGGGTAATAGGAAGTTAAGCAAGTCATTAATGTAATCTATAAAGAGCACTGGTCTCAAAACAAAGCTCTCGGGTACTCCTCCCGTATCTGAAACGTCACCCCCTAGGCAGGTAGGCTTGAAGTAATTTCATCTCAAGACCTCTTGCACCATATTTGGACAACTTTTCTAGAGGGAGCTGGTCGGAGACACATGCCTTAATGAGGTCACAAACAGTGAGAATCAGGCGACAAAACAAATCATTGACTGGCTCCTTCTACCTAGTATGAATTCGTTCGCCCTGACTAACTCCTGCTCAGTACATTGTATAAAGATACGCTAAGTGAATAAGCTCAATGCTTCCCATGCGCGGTATCCAGCAACAGCGAATAAATCTCTAGATCAGATATAGCCACAAGTCGCGGTTCTATCGGCACGCATGCATGTAAATGACGTCCGAGTTTTTATTGAAGAGAGAACACGCTTCTCAAACACTCGCAACTCTCGAGATTCCATATCGTGAGCAGCTAAATACGAATTATCACATACACATAAATAATGGAATTCTCTGGCCGACTGGAAAGGCGGAATACCAGAAAAATTTGATTAAGCATCTCGGAGGTTCGAGCAGAGCGCGAAACAGTGAAAAACGAAATCGAAAACGAGACACGATCAAGCGGGGTTGCCACTAGCGGAAATGGTACCATACTGAGTACTGAGGATGTGAGATATGCTCTCCGAGATCCTATCTATCGCGGTATGTTTATCATATGTTACCATTAGGCAGGGTATACATAAAACTCTGGGTGTTCGGTGACAAGTGCGCTTTCCAATAACTTTATTGCTTCGTGCATTCAAACTCATATGGTCGAGTTCTTAACAACCTATCCAAGAAAATTGTCTTCTTCCTAATACCTCGCTTTTCACTTTACTTTCAACAATTCATTGCATCTACATCTGTGAGTATGTGTCCAAAGGCATTTTCATTAAAGATTAAAAATTATTAGGAGTCCCAACAATTATCCACTTTACTATTACTGATAAAGATATGCTGCTGTTATGAGAGGCTTACAGAAACTTTGTCAACAGAATTTTTGAACTGCCTGAGATTAGTAGAACTGTGAAAAGCTATTTAGGTAGACTGTTTCACAATCTCGATGCCCCAGTGACAATGGAGCTGTCGTATCTGCCAGTTCTAGATGTAACAAGTTTGGCAAGGTTAGGATGGGAGGCCTCAGTCAGGCAGGTCTGTCTGGTAGCTCGGAGGAGTAAATCCCGTTGACATAGCGGCAGAAAAAGGTTTTATTGCCAAAGTCCCGTCGATGCTAAAGGGTCTAGAGGAAAGAGTCGTCGATCAGTCCCTCCTCTAAACTGCGTCGAGCATGGACAATGTAGTCGGGCGGCAGCACCCCCAACATGTGAGCGGTACTCGATGCTAGATTTTATCTAGGACTTGTACAGAGTGAGGAGACTATTTGGAGAAATATACTCTTTAGCCGTAAGCAAATAGCCTAGCTTTTTCCAGCAGGTGATGCTATTGATATGTGTTCGTGCGAGATCAAGTCCTCGCTGATCTGGACTCCGAACAGCCAAAATGAACGGCTCTTTGGCAGAACTCGGCCATTCATCGTAACCGGATGAGCGCTGAGGCGCTTCTTGTTAATCAAGGTACAGCATTACACTGTACCAAATTGCTGCGTCCCCAAGCAGTGATAACTTCCTTATCTCTATCGTCAAAGAGGAAGACGCTGCTATCCGCCTCTTCTTCAGATCACCTGCAGATATCGGCTTGTCACTCTGAATTCCTGCATTTAGAGTGCTATCATCAGCAAATCTGCGAAATGGATTGATCGTACGGTGAACAAGGTCGTTGATATGTGAGAGGAACAATGCCGCAACCTGGAGAATGTCAACGCCATCGCGGGATGAAGAGGGCAACCTGTCAACTACGACGGTCATTTTGCTGCCAGAAAGGAAGTCAGCCACAAAGTTTTTCAAGAACGGCGACGAAAGGTTGTTTATTTTTCTGTATTAAAGCTGGTGAAAAGGAACTAACTGGTTTCCAAACATCACTGATAAAGGCTAACGCCATTTGACCCTTTCAACCGCATGTAGTTTCCATTAAAGTGTCTAATCATAACAGCTCATTGCTGTAAGAAAATTTGGTTACACCTGCATCTATAAGAAAGTTTAAATGATAAGTCTTTTATTCATGTAATTCTGCCATGTATGTTAACTGTAATATATTCAAATTCTATTTACGCCGTGATGTTCAAGTTCTCGCAATCCTTTTCGCTAGCGGGCCTTAGATACTCATGTTTCTTTTGACGGGGTGTGAATTTGACATGCATACAGCTAAAAAAAAGTAATTCTTCTCATAATGTCTGAACAAAACATGCCACTATCAATATTTCAACAATCAATTGTTTACAATGAAAAATGATGGTGAACAGTACGAATCATTTTTGCAGTGTGCTGCTCGACAAACGTTCAGTTCATAGCTGTTGAGTTACAATCATACTGACGTTATATGCAGTATGATTGTATTCTGTTGTGTTATTTTTTCGTTACAGTTGTGAATTTCTGCCAAAAGGGGTTTGCAGAATTTTTGGTTGGCAACAAGCATATTATTCCCACTCGACGTGGTCCTGTGCCGACTCAAGTGAAGATGCTGAATGCCATTCCACCTTTAGGCGATTGTAAAGATGATCTTCACCGCTCTCGTTTCTGTACAACAAAATAATGTTACTGGTCCTGAAAGGTGATTCACACAATCTTAGGAACCACCTTCTCAGTCAGCTGACAGCTAATCATCTCACGGTTCAACAGACACAGATGTGTAGGTAGCTTTTCCGGAGTTCAATATCGAACAAAACTAAGCCTAGTCAATGGCCACTATTCCAATTTTTTCCATCGGTCGGCAACACCGCCATTAAGTCTATAGTGTGTCTACATCCAGGCCAGCGGACCATCTAGTTAGCCTTGATCGTGATCGTCGGATCGTCCGTCTTTTGTTTAGCTTGGGCGACACTCGCAGAGGTTAGCTATAACTTGCGAGGTTACCTTTCAGCATATCAGGACTTATCTCGCCTTTGTTTACTTGTCAACATAATTTTTGTTGGTGAATGCATAAACAAAATATTTATATTGTCCCATGCGCGCGCGCGGCCGATTGGTTTTTTTCACGGTGGAGAGCGACGCGATTTTTTTTGCTTCCAGGAATGGGATTTTTGCGCTCGCTCACGCGGACGGCCGTACCGCGCGCAGACCGAGACCTCTTCGATTCGGTATAAAAGTCTCGGGTCGTGATTGAGTTATTGTAACCATAACTTACTTTTTGACAGTCCGAGATATGCAGCGATTATTATTGTCTGCATGGTTCGGTTTTGTACAGTGTGATTGCCATAAGCTATCTCAGTGGGTAATAACCGGAGCAATATGAAAAGTACTTAGGTCGTACTATGCATAGTACCAATAAAGACAGATATCAAGCATATGCAAGTCTATTCTTCGGAAGCGAAGTGCATAGTGGGGCAAACTAGATCAAACTCTGCGCACGTCGTAGGCAAAAAATAGCATAGGTTGACTCCTCCTCCCACGCAACGTTGTAATCTCCCCCCAAAAAATTGGGAGGGAGTCCATAATGACCCACCGGACTACCTCTCCTCACCGTAACCCACCAAACGTCATATTTCATATAGGTATGTCCGAGCACCCAGCATACCTGGGAATAGAAAATTTTATCTAATAGATAATTCAGGGTTTTGGAGGAAAAGCTATTCTTGAGAAAATGGAATGTTCACAATTCTCTCATCTTCCAATTTCTCAAATTGCTGATGTCTCACCTTTAATTAAGATTATTAGAACGATTTTACTGATGTGAACTATTTCACGAAAAAACCTTTTGTAAGAACTAGTCCTAGACATTGGCTTGATTCCAATTACTTGGACTGTTTCAGCAGCATGTTGTGCAATGATACAACTGTTAACGTTACGTGAAATATCACTTTTATGAGACGTAGCGCGTATTTTAAGAGTTCAGACGTCTGGTAATGTATCAAGGATTAACATTTTTAATCAACACTACCACTCTTCGTAACAATGTTTCATTTTATGGCCTCCCAAGTTTCTCAGATGGTAGAGAATTTTCTGACCTCAACACACCTACTATTTCAGATGACTTTACTTCGTTTGCTAGCAGCTCCTACGCTGTTGTTCTAAAGCATATGTGTTATAATGATTCAGCTCCACATTAGTAGCCTTTTCTAGCATGACTAATTGGATCCATATTTTTGTCACAGCAGTACTTTGCAAGCAGGTATCTACATCAATTTTTGTTGATGGATCGTAGAAAACATCCAAGAACGACTTTCTCACGGCATGGTATATAGCAAAATAGGCGCTATCTCGGAATTGTACTGTCTCTATGTTACATAAAACTTTACTTGCAATCAAGCACATACTTCAGCTATTCATCACAAGGTTAATAAGCTATGATTTTTGCAACAAATATGGCTAAAATGGGGGTAGATTGGAGTTACCAGTCACATTTTCCGCGACTCCTAGAAAAATCTCACACTTCGTTCTGTTTTAGGTATCATCTCCCAACCAATTACAAAATACTCAAAATATCTATATTCTTTCTGTGTTTCCATTGTCTCCTACTAACTTCCAGCCCAAGTAGTCAATCCGTGACATTTTTAAGTCAGTCCATCGCATAGAGGTTTTTTGTCGATACATAGCTTTTAATTAAATACAGAAAATGTTTGTACCATTTTGGAGATTGGGCGCTCATTAACACAAGACTTGTCACAGAACCTCCCTTCTATTCGGAGAATAATGTGAATGATCATAACAGTCAAATTTTCGAGCTTCCATCTTTGTCGGTCCATCTACTTTGACAAATCAAATTCAACTAATTCACGATTCCTCAAAAATAGGTGAGACAATAGTACCAAATAGTTGTTAATGTATCTCTTGTCATTATCAACCAGTATGACAGAAAGTGTCGTCTCAATGTCAGTCCTTAACGCTTGGAATTGCTCTCCTTCATGGTTTCGAAGTTATTGTTGACATGTGATTAAACCGGACAGCCCGGTGCCGGCTCGAGGAACGGCGGACTATAAACCTATACCTACGTGTGTTCACCCTGTAGAGTGTGCTGGGACAACCGCCCGGTCAGCTGTAGCAACAACGAAGCGATATTTATGCCTGTAATAAATTTTTATGGTCTTGTGTTTAATATAATTATTAGTGAGTTATTACGCCTCGTAATGATGATGGCAAAAGTCAAAGTAGAGACACAGGCATCCAGTGACATGACAAGCGCTCTGTGTAGGCATCGGCCATTGCTCGTCACATGCCGTTCTTCCGTTTCTAAGGCTGAAGCTACATTGCAGGTGGTAAACGTAGACACGGTAACATTTTGCTATTGAGAGTCATTTTGTTCTGATCAGGTTCTCCGTTTTACGAAAAATGGATGTTATGGTTTTTGTGATTTCAAATGACACTCTGCTAGTTCAAAAAGCATAGGCTTTTAGATTAGTAGTAGTCAATAGTAATTTGATCTGAGATTAATAAATTCATCATATATCACAGCAAACGTATATCCCAAAGCACTAAAAAAATATTTATAAATGGACGGCTTTTTGCAGAAAGGAACCAACCCACTAAATATGAAAAATCTAGATTTTAGGAAAATGAACTATTACTTACTGTACAAAAGATTCACAGACATATTTAAAGCCTTTAGTATGCCATTAATTGAAATCGTGTTTTGTCTGGAATGGATATTTGTTATCATTGTCAAAACTTTAAAGCCTAATTGCTCAATAATCGTTTTTCTGGGTTGGTTCCTTTCTGCAAAAAGCAGTCCAAATGAAAAAAAGATTTTTGAGAATGCTACGTGTCAGTAAAGCTATCACACAGGTCAAGTTGGAGTATTTTGATTGTAGGTAGTAAGTTGATCAAATGCTGCTGTCAAATCAATCAATGTCAATGGCGCTAATTGTGAAGCACACAGTTTCAGGTTTTTTCTAGACTTGCAGGTTTTTGTACACTTCCTTAGGCGGTTACAACAGTGGATTCATTTGGAAGCAGCTACCATCAATACTTCGCTTAATCATCTATTATGATGCTCTAATTACTGTAATCTTATATTTTTCCTAGATTGCGTCTAGGACTAGAGCTAGCGATGACACAGACACATTGGTTTTCCAGAATACATGCCCCATGACCATCGAAACGCCTAGCGTGCTTTCTAACACGCGGGGTAGTGATGCCAACTTGGAGGACCTTCCTCCAATTTTGTAGGACAAAACAAAAAGAGGACTTTATAGGAGTTAATTTTTATAGGGTATTGTTTAGGGAGTAAAAAATGATTTCTTAACTCAGAATTTTAGTTATATCATAATTATTCTGCTAAATTTACTAGAATTCTTTAATATAATTGAAAAAATTTAATTCTATTGTTTAGTCAAGCAACAAAATGTGTGCAGTGAAATAGAGAATATTAATTTAAACTTTTCATACATTCGGAGTAAGGATATTTTAATTTGTGTTTAGGAGATTTTAAAATAAGCTTGGTGGATAATTTTTTGAGCAGTTGGCATCACTGGGGCAGAGTGGGCGTTTACATTTATGCAAACTTTACTTTTGTTCGCTGGAAAATATTCTCCAGCTCTTGCCCTAGGCCTATCATGTTTGGTGTGGCCTCAGCCTAACTGGCTGGATAGATAACGCCCAGCGTTACTGGGAAGTTGTAAACTGTCTTTAATGATGCACTTTGTCATACCCTCCGTACGTACATTATTGCAAAGTGTGCAATATGCATGTTTAGATGTATCGTATTGGCAATTAATTCTACTACGTCGATTTTATATGGCGACGATGTTTTGTCAGTGACATCCGTGGGTTTCATTTATGTTGCAGTTAGCTGTTCATAAAGGCATCGAAACTATCTTTCTTCCTTAACAGACATCATTTTACGTAGTTTTCTTAGTAAGTGTGAAACTTTTGTAGTCTGTCGAAGTAAGTCTATTACCAGAATCGAATACTGAGATAGTATCAGCTATCAGTTGGAACTGTAAATATATCCATTCGCATTTGATAGCCGGGTCACCACTGCAGCCGCTAAATGCTGCCTTGTTTGTGCAGTATCGAAGCATTAATTTATTGATTGAGTGGATTACACATGCGATAAGAATTTGTGAGGATACTTCTGACAGTCTTTGAGATACTAGTGCCATGTGAGAGGTACAGTAAACATATATATCTAACCTGATTTTTTTTCAAGGCAAAAATGTTTACCTTCACCTCTTTAATGTGTTACTTCTCGGCATGGTGTAAATTTCATGCAGTGTGAAAAAATCGTACACCGCTTGCAATGAATTGGCTGTAATTAAGCATATCTCTCACTAAATAGTAACATTCGCATTCCAACTGCAGTGATTTATTCACCAGCATAAATAAATTCTTTTGCTACTTCTCCGGCAAATAATTTAGTGCTTTCACACTGAATAACTTATAAAATCAGATACGGACTGCTCCTTTGGCATGCCGGCTTGTGCACGTGTGCATATTTCAGGAAATTCTTTATTTGCTTGTTTACATTCAAGAATGATGATGAAGTAGATTGACTTCTTCCCACGCCTTTGAAACAATATCAAAAATACGTAGGTTTTGTCAGTACCAGTAATGCACCATTTGGCCTTTATATGAAAACAAATTCTCGTAGCGTTTATGTATACGTAGATCTGGTGTAAAACTGCTTGCCAACAATGATAACAGATAATAATAGCTTTTGCTAGGTACTACAGCTATATTTTTATACTATATTATATCACCTCACGAAATCAAGCAACCTCATTAAATTACAGTCCAAGCATAACTTTCATAATACTCGTAATATCGCGCCCACTTCGCATGACGCCGCACCACTTCATACCTATTTTTATCGGTCTCGCTCGGATCGAGTACCAAAGATGTGATATTAAAAACATCTGGCGCACAGCTAGTGCGACCGATAGAAGCCTGCTGGAAATATTGTTTCAAGTTTTAGGAGCAAATATGTACGGGTAAACCTTTAAGGCGTGAAATATGTCTAGGTGCGTAAAATTACCCGAACTGGGTGTGTATCAATATACGAGTACTAACATTATAAAATTAAAATATACCTTTCTCGGCCCCTACAATTCCCTATCCCTCAGTTTTTATTCCTAAAGAGTTTTTCAAAGATAATGAGGATCCTCTGGAACGTCAAACAATGAAGTTTGTGCGATTTATTTTTTTATCAAGACATTTTCTCTGCCGTCCTTGGCATACGAGTTAGTTAAGTTTGCATATGGAAATAAAACAACACGGTAGGTAGTTTTAAATGACTTTATTGTTTTTCAAAGTATTCTCCACGAAGATTAATATGCGCTCGAACCAATTTTCGAAGCACGTATTCCACTCGATTGCTGGCAGATCCAAAACGGCATATTTGAATGCGTCAACTGCTTCTTCTGGTGAGTGGAACCTTTGACCACGCAGTCTGTTTCTAATTTTCGGGAAAGTAAAGATATCGTTAGGATTTACGTCGGGACTATATGGAGGATGGTCCAATAATTCCACGTTTTCTTCCGTTAAATACTGCTTTGTTCTTTGGGCTATGTGCGAGCTTGCATTGTCTTGGTGGAGGATGATTATTCTTTCGGGGTTGATTTTTCGAAGCTCGGTGATCACCTCTGGCAAACAAATGGTGGTATACCAATCCGCAGTAACAGTTTTTTGCTCATTAAGAGGAATTGTTGCAATATGACTCGCTTTTGACACAAATGTCGCGACCATCTGTTTCGATACACTTCGAGAACGGATGACTTTTGTTAGCTTTTCTTCACCTTAGAACACCCAAACAGTCGACTGTCGTTTATTTTCTGGTAACATAACAGTAAATCCACGATCTATCACCACTAACAATGCTGTACACATTTTTTGAGTTTCCGGAATTGAAACGGTCAAGCGTTTTTTTGACACCAATTAACCCTGGCTGCTTTCTGCTCTTCAGTCAACAGGTGGGGTATCCAACGAGAAACTAATTTTCTTACTCCTAATTCTTCATTTAAAATTTTTTGAATTGAGGTCTTTGAGATCTTCAAGGACGCCTCAATCTCGCGATATGTCACATGTCGTTATTCAATGATGAGTTTGCGCACAGCATCGACGTACTTTCCATGTTATAGAGGGATCAAGGATCAGCGGACACACCGACAGACAGACACGACCGACAGACTGACGGAAATGAATGACATGGTTTTAAGGCTTTCGTGGATGATAGAAGCCTGCTGGAAATATTGTTCCAAGTTTTAAGGGCAAATATGTACGGGTAAACCTATAAGGTATGAAATATGTCTAGGTGCGTAAAATTATCCGAGCTTTGTGTGTATCAATATACTAACATTATAAAGTTAGAATATACCTATCTCAGTACAAAACTGCATTTGTTTTCAATGCTTTCATTGCTGGTATGACATTTTGTTAGCAAATCTTAGACTGGGACTCAGCACTAAAAAAAAGAAACAACTTGGATAAATAAAATCAAAACTATCACATAACTGTTCAGGTGAAAGCCCAGCACACAGTACATGCTCCTTCGTATAGTCGATGATTACCATCTATAGAAATACTACCACTTACCGATAAAAATATCTACTGTTTGGAACACTAGAACTGCGGGGAAATCCACGAACTTTTAAATGTTTTCTCAGACAAATGAGAATTTAGTTCAAAGCGTAAAACTGGCAGCTTAAGCCTGAGCGACTTGCCCTTGCATCCTGACAACTGATCTGGTGGATCAAAATAAATTGCATGCTTACTCTTTCTAGTCCGAATTAGTTGACAGCTCTGTAGAATGATAAACATGCTATGCATTTGTAGTAGCTTACGGGTGTATGGATTTAGCACAGTTCAATGCTTTCTTAGTGCTTTACTGTCATTAGAACTAATCAGTATCACATCGTCTTTGACTTCATAAGCCTATACAAAACCATGTCCTGGATATAGCTTCCGCATCCGCTAAGGCTTCCTCTGCTGATTTCTGAGCTCGTCTTATGATTATCTGAGTCTAGTTGCACTTATTATAAATTAGTTCCTGTAGGAACCTGTTTAATCGGAATACTAAGTTTACTTGATCGTTCGTCGATGAGAAGAGCCACCTGCCATTGTCTATACATTGATCAGAAGGGTGGGTCCGGGAGAGTTGAACTCCACCATAAACGCGCAATTGTAAAAGGGTACTATAAACATTTTGCAGTATGACTTAACAAACGGATGCAGTAGGCTGCATGTTACTGCATGTTGAGACATGTCCATGAGTACATAGTAGCCGCCAGCAGTACGTCTGTTGATTTAGTTGTTCATTCCTATTGCCAGTGTAAAGTTCGGACTATTTCATCGTCGCCACGTAGTGAGATAAGGGCAGTTTTACGGTGTAATTTTACGCTTGGTTTAAACATAGACCAGCGCTTAGAAGAGATGACGCTCGCATTAAAGAACGATTGTCCTCATCGTACGACTATATTCAGGTGGTACAGAGAATTCCAAAGGGACAATTTTACTCTGCAGGACGCTGAGAGGTAAGGAATTCCGCGATCGTCAATAACAGGGAAAGCATTACTGCTGTGAGGAAAATGCTTGACGAAGACCGGATAGTGACATACTAACAGATAGAGGAGACCTTATCCCTTCATGCACCAGCAATTCATTCAATTCTGCATGACCAATTACACGTAAGAACACTTTGTTCTCTCTCGGTATCGCATAGTCTGACGGAAGAGCAGAAGACTCGTCGTACGACTTGGTGCCGAAAGATGCTGAAAATGTTTGAAAAGGGGCAATCTCGGTATGTGCAACGTGGCAGGTTACGAGACTTGGCTCTATTATTACGATGTGTCGACCAAAGCTCAAAACAAAGTTTGGGTCTTTGATGGTGAGGACACATGCCAGAAGATCCCGGTCTGTTGAGAAAAAAAAAATGATAGCTGTATTTTTCAACTAGAGCGGGATTGTGGAGCGTGTCGTTTTGGCTCCACAGATGACAGTCATAGCTAAGTGATACACGGAACTCTGCCTGCCTAAAGTCTAAGAAAAACCTGCTGCCATAGTCAAGAATGGACATTTGGTACCTGCACCATGACAACGCTTCAGCTCACCGCGCCAAAGCCTGCACCGAGTATTTGACCACTACTAGACTGAAACTTATTGAGTACCCTCCTTACAGTTCAGATCTTGCTTCCTGCGACTGTGCACAGTTTGCGCATGTGAAAATGAAGCTACAAGGAAAACGGTTCTCTAGCGATGAGGACCTTGGGACAACGAGTGTGCCACACTCCCGGGTGAAACTTGGCAGAGCTGGTTTAAGGACTGATTCTGGCGGATGGAGATGTGCCCAATACTCAGCTTCCAAAAAGATCTTTGAACTCATTTATTTTGGATAAAGTCGAGCAATGTAAAGCATACACCACTGTTATGTCCTTAAAAAATCGAAAAAGTCCTGGTGGGATTTACTTTAAACGAAGTCATTAAATAAAGCTGTATTGCAAAACTTTTATAGTACCCTTTGTTAATTATGCATTATAAGTTGACCACTCAAAGACGTATGCATCACCTGTTTTTAGTAGCCACTACTGCGTGATGTCTAAATCGCCATTAATCCAGTGATTGAGTTGTAACTATAGGTTTTTAAGAGATGATTAGTGGTTCAAGTGTTCCAAAGTCATGAGAGAGAAGACCATAGTGGAGGGAAGACTTAACCACATCCATTTATACAGAAAGACAAAAAAAAAACAGTTTTCAAATCTCGAACAAACAAAAATTTTACTATTCTCATATTCTCTGTTTCCATAAGGTATGCGATATGGGAGTAGTCAAAGCAACTGCTCACGAAATAACTTCTGAATAAAAAATAACTAACAGAAAATGTATCTCTATTCAGAACAAATATTGAAATAAAACATATGTTTCCATAATTTTAGTTTTTATGACTGGTCGTAATCATGGAATATGACATTTTCATTATATCTACTTATCAATCTGACGTATATTTCGTGAGCATTTTCTTGCAGGGAATATAAGCACTTACATCTTATTCTCACCTTTGACATCAAAACAATGTTAAGGGTGATTCAATTAACGGACATATTTTCATTTGATCTATCAACGTACTGAATGACGTGCTCGTTCTCAGATTCTGTTTCATAATATATTTGATTAGCTGTTTTCTGTACACAGGTACCAGATTTCATATTTAAAATAGCGATTTGTAACTCGTACTTGACAACTTTTGCAAAATGAACTAATTATTTTTTGATCACACATACCACAAGGACAGTTGTACCACTGATCATATCTCCCTATTCCATGATGGATCAACGCTCCCTAACCCAACCTTGTTTACTTAATTAATATTACGTAAATCAGTTTAAATTGAGGATCAAAACGCGGTTGGTTCTTATACCAAGACAAATTCAATAATCTAACTAATATGAAATTCGCAATAATACAGAATCTCTTAGTTCCTCAGTTCTAATCAACATATTATGATATTTCCTCGGCTCAATGTCGAACCGGTGCCTTTTTCCCCCGTCCCGGGAGCCGTCCGTCCAAAGTCCCCGATGGCACTGCAGCCTCTAGGGCTTATTGTGTGTTGCTCCTCGAGTTTACAGTATCCAATCCAGCAGTCTGGTATTCTGAACCAGTTAGTACAGTCTTCCTGCTGGTACTTTTCTAGCCTCCCTCAGTTCAAGTTTTGGTTTCCCGAAGAGTTGATTTGATGATTTTGTGATCCACATAAGACATGTAGGGCTCATTCTGTTCATTTTCCACATTGTATGCAGCTAAGCACTCCATCGTGCAACCTTATTTTGCTCAGGTGTTCTTTCAGGCCGTTGTGTCCTGCTAGAAGCTCTATTGGTTTCTACTCATTGAGAGCAGCTCCGCAGTCTGGTTTGGACATGGTCCCTAGATTAATTCTTTCCCATGCCTATATCCAGTCACTAAGAGCCAATGTTCTTTGTGCAGGTTTCTTACTCGTTCTTTGATTTGGTTGCGAGCTCTTCCGTTCTTTTATTTCCCGCGTTATCTGTGTGTCCTGGCACTCACATCAGAGATACTCTGTTGCGCTCCGTCAGTGTGTTCATTTATTGTTGGCATTCCTAGATAGTACAGATGTAACTCTAGGACTTTCTAACGCTTTGAGTGATGCCTGACTGATAGTGTATATGGCGATTCTTTTGTTATTATTCGCTCGCTCATTATTTACTCTTGCATAGTGCAAGATTGCATACACTTCTGCCTTTGGTCTTTCGTTCGATCTCCTATTTTGGTCTCGAAGTTCTTTTTGAATACAAATCTGGGAGCTATGTGATTTTTTCTCGCATCGACAATATCACTTCCCACGCGTTGCCTTGTTTGGGTATGTCCAAAGTCCTATCTTCCCTTTGGCTGTGACTGTAGCTTCCAGTAGCCCATTCTCGCCTCCCCTATTATAACATATTACATCGGTGGGACCCCGCTCTCCTTTTAATGAAATTGATCTGCGGGTTCCAGGTCTTAGAGGGAAATTGTCATTTGACGTCCATGTTGTGACCACATGCAGGTGGTGTAGTGGTGATGAGCAATGAATAGGTATCTGGCATCTGGCAATCATATAAATAGAGCACCAGACAAGGTCTCCCTGATTTCCCCTGATAGATAAGCTTAATAATTAACATTATTTGTATATTCTCCCATTCAGAACAAAATTCTTGCAACGCCTCCGTATGCAACGCATGGACATTTCTGGGATGGACCAAATATGCATTCTTTTCGAGAAAACTCAACACATTTGATAAATCGCACACCTTCCAGGCAACTTTCCACCGCACATTTCACACCCCTCTCATACATATTTTATTCCCTGTTGCCACCCCTATAAATCCATGGTAATTGTCCAGGTCGATATGCCGAAGCCGACGGATGCATACGAATGCTTCAACAGAGGATTCACTCTATGTAAATTGCTTCCGGTACCCGTAATATTGACCGCCCATTAAGAAAATTAACTTGGACAACCTTAGATAATTATCTGGTTGTAGGTGCGACACCCCTACAGATGGCGAACGTATGATTCTTTTACTGTAACTGTTGTGATGCGGCATGGGCGTATCTAGATCAAAACGGAAGGGGGACAGCTTCAAAGAAATACTGATGGAAGCTTCACAAAGCACTTTACTTTTCGGTGATTTTTATTCTATTTGGATTCAATTGTCTTATACATATACAGGGTGACTTTGAAGTTGAGTCATTAATTTTCAGATAATGATTGTAGAAGGAAGATAAACCAAAATATGTGTGTAAAAATAAAAAAAAAAATCAAAAGAAATGTTACCTTGTTTTATAAAGTATTCTCCCGACAAGTGTTTCAGTGCGGACCTGTATTTGATCGTGCGGTCTTGGAGCACCGGCATGCCCTCCCCTGTGAGGTCTTAAGTCACCTGATTCACGAGCCCTTTGTACTACATTAACAAATGCACAAGGGGTTGGTTGCACTCGATTGGAAAACCGATCCGCATAAATCCGTAATGCCGCTGCAGCATTTTGTAAAGACTCCCCCCTCCGTAAATAAGAATCATGTCCACAAGTTTAGCATTTTCGTAATTGCCATTTTTTATTTCGTTTGAGCCACGTAACAAACACCACTATTCACTCTCGCGTTACCGACTGACACATTGACTGAATACAACTGAATAAAATTGTAGTAAAAACATCGTGATAAGCGTTTCAAATTCTTTCGCTTTTATATCCGTTGTTGCCAAACACGAGCACATAATATTATTATTGAGACAGGGCGGTACTCAAACTTCTAAAGGGCTATAACTTTGTTACTTTAATTTTACCACAAAAATGTTAAAGGAAAAACACATTTCTTTTGATCAGATCTACTCACTGTTAAAATAAATGACTCAACTTCGAAGTCACCCTGTATAGGGTGTCCAAGATAAGGAGCCAATGCATGGGGATCTCAAAACCTATAGGAGATACAACTTACGTTAAGTTAGGAAAAAGCTGCCTTATTTGGAGCGTATTTACATGCTGATCACGGCTTATTGATTTATTTGGGAAAAAGTAAAATCTGGGCAACCCGTTACTACTTTTTCTGAGGTTATTTGGAGAAATATCGAAAAACTGACGGAACTCTTAAATTGGCACTTTTCAGGCACTACATGATGGTATTTTTAAATCTTGTGCTCGAGGATTTCTTTTGCTCCGAATTCTATAGGGCAGGGAAGTATTGTAATCGCGGAAAAAACATGGATTTTTGGATATAGTGTTGTACGTTTTATGGCGAATCTCGTGTAATACTTGGCCCTCTATTAAAAATGGAAAAATATTTATAGTTTCTGCTAATGGGTCCAGTTGCAAAAGAGTAATCGTCAATTGCCTCTCTGAAACTTGGAAAGTATTACTGGATTTTGGGGAGATTTCAAAAGATCTGTCTAATGGTACCGGTATTATGACAAAACAAAATGTGTAGATCCCCCAAACATGATTTGATTTTTATTTTCACAAATCTTTAAAAACGTTGATTCTTCTGGAGTTTTCCTCTATGGTTTGCAAGGAACTTGCCATCTAATTTCCTTTGTAATAGTTGAGGCCTTATCATTTGGAACATGCTTGACTCGTTTTCTTTTAGATTGTCCCTGACTTTATCTGGAACGTAGAAGATTGACAATGGCAGTTATTGGATTTAGTTTTTAAAATGGGAATTTTCGAGATTAAGGATATTTGTGCATCTTGCACAGAAATTATTCAGGATATTTGGTTACTTAAGCTAATTTGGAGGGCCATAATTTCCAGAATTATTCCAATTTATGGACAGTTGATATAATAGTAGGTAATAACAACAATAACACTAAAACTATTTCGGAGAAATTTAACTTAAGATATTCCTACACTACAAAAGTTAATACAAACATGAGTAAAACAGATAAATGAAAAAACTAATAATACATTAGACATGTAATTACCCTGATACGTAAATTTTTCATTTTTTTAATTTTTTGAGGGGAGAATGACCACCCGGCCGAAGAACCCCTATTCAGCCTGATCCGCGCGTCTTTAAAAGAACGCGGGGGCCAGTCAAGATTTGGTTGTAAATTCTTATGAGTGCCTAAGCAGTCACAGGACCTATCGAAGTAAATATTGTTTTATTATTTTAAGTGACAGATAGGCATTTTTAATTTTGACACTGTAAAAACAACGCTTGATGAGTTTTTAAAGTTGTCATATTTGTGTTGAAGATTTAATTTCAGGGGGTTAGAATTATATAGATGAATCTCATTGAACCTGAAGTCTCTTTATAAAGGAGATATAGTTGTGTGGATAGGTTCTTTAACTATTTCTTCAGACTAGCTTGAATATGCTGTAATATTTTTGACACCAGACAAAATTATACCTAAGGCGATTGCTATACCTGCTTTAACTCGACTAACTTTTCAGTTATAGCTTTTTCTTTACACACATTATTTGACATCGCATGCTGAGAAGCTTGAGGTAATTTCAGGAAAGAAGATTTGCAAATGGAGGTAACTCAAAAACCGCTCACGATCGGTTAAGAACGTATAAGATGGTTTCTCTGATTGGAAATGTTTCCCTATCGCCCTTTTTCATTTGATCTATGACTTTTGGACACCTTGTATACAGATAAGTGTCCCAAAACCCTATTATTAAATTACAATTTTTCCCCTGGTTATAGATAAAATATGTCCATTATCACACTACCATTGTTTCTCAGTTCTTCACAATATAGCTAAACAGATGACAGAAACTCATTGTACATGCCTGGGTTCTACAAAATGAATGCGCGTTTCACCTTAACTGCTGACAACAATGCTTAATCCCTATCAACGCGTCTCTTCTTTATCCCTGTAATTAAGGAAATATTATGCGTACCTTCAGCGAGGGAGTACGGTCACCGTCAGAACGGAAGCCGACTGTTAGTACCCCGTGAGTGACAACAGGTCTCGTCGATGGCGTTACACCTGTTCATTTTGTTTTATGCCAACGGCGATTGTGATCTGGATACAAGAATGAACAGCTGGTATGTCAAACACGTTCCGGTTATTAATCTGATGTGTAGGTTTTTAAACAGCTTTTCAGCAATGTGCATCTGGTGATAGTGTGCATACTAATTCGACCAGATAACATGAATTTAAGCAGATCCTTTCCCTTAAACCTTTTGTGGCTAGGCGCTTCGTTTTATATTATAGACAAATTGGATCAGTACTAGTAAATTCAAGTTATAAAATCTTGACATTTAGTCAACTTAACTGTTCTTCTCCTTAGCAAGCTTCGAGATCTTTTTTCACCTAGGACTATAGTAACTTTGCAGTTTTGTATTTCTGACAGTTGATATCAATTTGGGATTCAGACAACCTAAAACAATACAGCGTTTCGGCAATGGCGCTTAAAGTCCCCCTTTCTATGATATTATCATGTTTCCTATTTCCAGAAAATCCTGTCTGCTGCAAATTCAAGTTAACGTTATATTAGTCTCCAACAGCTATGCTGGAAAAAAAAGGTGTGTCGTACTAGTAAAATGTTATCTTATTAATAGCTTAAACGGCGATATATTATAGTAGAGGGATATATGAAGCAGAGAATAACTCCAAGTAAATCAAATTAGCCCTAATGCTTTGCCATTGTATCCACAAAAATGGCGTTTCTTGATAAAATATCAATATAAGTAGTCTAGTGGATTTTTATTGTGGCGTTCTGTAATTTATATTCATTAGAAGTTAATATAGCGACCGAGGTTGGATATTGAAAAATCATTCATAGGAAATTGTCACCCGCAGTGAGATTTTAATGCCTCTCCTTTCTTAAGTAAAATTGATTTTTATTTTCTGTTAGCTCCCCTTTTACCCCATAAATTGGATGGAGCCTTAATAAACGCTTTTGGTAGAAAAATATAAGCAGGCACGCTTTTGCAGGAAAGATAGAATATTCATTTTGATCGCATGTGTTATCTGAAAAGTGAAAGGTAATCAATGCTCATACCCACCTCACAAATATACCACCACAATTGGTATCTGGGAAACATATGAGGTGTGGGTAAAGTTACGTATTTAGGTATCTAATAGAATGGCATCCAGACTATTTCGGAATTCTGAAACGAGCGCCAAAATACGATAGGAGCTGTGAATTTATTAAGGGATTACCTTCCTATTCTGCAAACCCACAATATTTCGGCGAGGCGTTAAAAATTATTCAACTAATTTGTTAATGTCCTTCAAGTTCCGTATCAACGTTTTTTAAACATTTCTGGATTTGTTTCTGATGAAAATTGAAATAATCTGAGAAAATGTAATCTTCTATTTCTTCTATTCTACTCTATTACTTTTACACGCTTTCAAAAATTCTAAAATAGATTTACTTTCTCACATATGTGCAGGGAGGGGACAACCGTACAAAGTAAACCCCCAGACAAAGCAATTTCCCATTTTACAAAATGAAGACTTATGTGTATGTATATTTCTCATATGATTAAATGAAAAGGCTTACTAAGAGCACAATAAGCAAAGTGACCATATTTTAAACTCAATATGGCAAATATCGAATTAAAGGGCTTCATCAAAGAAGCACAACAAGCAGCATGACGTCATTCTAAATTCAATATGGCGGCTTTCGCAAAATGGCAATTGATAGTATACATAGTAACCCCTATACTATGGATATCAACGGAAAGGGCTTGATGAGGGAAACATAATAAGCAAAGTGGCTTGATTCTAATTCCAACATGGTGGCCACTGCTAAATGGCGATTGATGATCACCATGGTCACCGCCATGATATGGGTATTAAATGAATGGGCTTAATGAGAGAGAGACATATAAAGAGAGAAATAAAGAAAAAAGTTTTATGGAGGCATATTAATGAAATACATGAAAATTATGTAGATATTATGTAACTGGTTATTTGACATCACAAGTACTGAAAAGTGAAAAATTAATAGAATAAAGAAATACATTTTTACAAACCTTTTATTTAGCTTTTAATGAAGTGAATTCAAAAATTAAAAACATTTTGTTCCAATTTTAAATATTTAGACGATAATTAAGCTCTTTCATCTTAAGCTTTCATATAAAAGCGTGTTACCTTTTGGCAGCAGGATGGAAAAAGGGTGTAACACCCACATTTGAAAATCTTTTAAATATTTCCACTCGGAAAAAATATTTAAAAATCTTTTCTTCACTTTGTCAACAGCTAGATATGAGCTTGTTTTGAAACGTATTATTTATTTAATGAATTATTGATTCTATATTAGTTAGCATTCCGATAATCATAGCAGAAAGCCCAAGGTTTCCACTTCTCCCTTGTTTTCCTTAATTGTGTATACAAAGCGGTGTTTAATTTCTGTTGATTGAATATATACAAAGGAGAGACCTTCGTAGTTGGACTTATTACATATAATAAGCTTTGTTATCTGCAAAAAGCAGCATCAGCAGCGTTCAGAGTATTGAATGCAGAACGACGCACCGCCTGCGTTTGCGGCACAGCCCTTGATATGAATGCACAGGTTCTGCTCGCTCAGTCGGGCCGGTTGACTTTTTCTTCAATTATTCAAAGTAGCTCGAGAATCCTATAAAAGCGTAATTGACTATTAGCGGCCGTTGGTAACTATCTGCTCGACGTCATCTGCGGAACTTTATGAATTTCTCATATATGGATGCGAAGTGTCGGGACCGGTTCTGCTTTGGTTGTTGGTGCTCAGTGCTCCGCTCTTTCTCATTACCGGACCCGGAGAGAATAATGCCTGGCACTGCTCTGCAAGGATTTTTATGATATAGCCAAGTCGGATCGATTTTTCTTATACGGGATGTTTTGCTGCGCCCGTTGGGAACGACCATTTGTTCTTACACACTGGCGAACGGTACCACTACTGGTCAGTACAAATATAGGGACAAAATCGGAGCGACGATTTGCTTCCTAAGATGATTAAAGTGTTTGGAGAATACAGCCTTCATATCCCAAACAACACTGTAAAGCACTATTCCCTTTATAAATATAGCTTTCAAACTGAATTGACAATTGTATTGCTTTGCAGGAAGGCTCTGGATAGTCTAGCAGTGAGGCATACGCACGGGTATTACGTATCTTGAAAAGTGGTATCGTTAGTGTGGGTACCAGAGCACGCTGGGATAAAGGGCAACGATATACAGGACGCTCAGCGAGCAAGCTTGTTGGATGTTGAGCTACTACAGGCAGACTATACTGGTGTCCAACGCCCCCAGAATGTTAAGAAGCTGGGACTCAGGGCTATACTCAACTTTGCCAGAAGGGCGGAGCTTGAGGCTCAGGGGATGTACGGGTACATAAGTGCCCGGTTATGCGGCCTAAGCGCCGGCTTCTGATGGTAGCCGGTACGCCTCTCATTTTGTTATATATAATATTGTAACACTCTGTAGTCTGCGATAGGCCACAGTTTCAGTTCTCTCATGTGTGTTTGTCAAATCGTAGGTTAGTTAGTTATCAGACAGTCATTTTGTTTATTTCTAGATCGTTCGATATGTTTTGCGAAGTTTGTAGAGAACTTGATTTTTCCACAAGGTGATCTACACATGCAACCAAGATATACGGTGTCCCAACCGTGTGAGTATGGACTACTGCTCGTAAACAAAACGTCTTCAAACGATATTTTAAAAGAATAATATTGATGTAACATACTTATATGTTTTCGTTATTAGTTGTAATATTAATAAGTAAAAAACAGCAAAGTCTGACGGCCTCCATGTCCTTTCTGTTGGCAGGTGGAGTCGTCGCTTTTGTGTATTTTTTTCCATTTTAATTTGTTTTTAGCATAGTCCTTGCATTTTTGAATTTTTTGGAAGATCAATACAGGGTGGTAGAAAACGCAAAATGTACTTTTTCACAAAAACATGTCGTCTTGAAAACTCGAGGTCTTCTGGTCATTATACTACAAAAGTGAAGGTTGGCTCCAGTTATGTTGTGTTCTTTTGTTCCTCTCCATCTTTGTTTCTGCAGGTTATACTCGCATCCGGATGTATGTGCATGTGTGTCTGTCGGCTTCAAACGCTGAAATCTGTCATTCTCTGAAATGTATAGTCAGTCCCAGTATTGGCGGCACACACCGTAACAGTTTGATTATTACAAGGTTTGACTAAGCATTTCAGTTGTTCTCTGTAATGACTGAACAATTTCAGTCAAACACCGTAACAACCTCATTAACTTCATTACTGCATTTGCTTGATTCAGTCATTCATTGTACCAGTTTTGTGTTTATTTGCTTGAGTATACACATCGTCTTTTCTGTGTTTGTAGTGAATAAGAAAAAACCATGGAATACAAATGAGTTAAAGGAGGTAAGTTAATTTTTAAAATTTTTTGAACCTAACCTAAATTATAACGTACGCTCAACAGCAGCATGCATTGTTGGCGGATCTCGTATATAAATACTGGATTAAAAAAACTGGAAAATGGAATAATAGAGACAACGTTTTAATCTATTCTTCTTTCCTTTTAGATTAATTCATGCTTGATTATTTCCCTTTTAATATTATTGATATAGTAGTACTTTGTTATATTATGTACTTCATTAGAGCAACATTGTATTGATACAGCGTTTGACTAAAATAGACGAATGCAGTAACGAAGTTAATGTGGTTGTTACGGTGTGTGACTGAATTGTTCAGTCATTACAGGGAATGACTGGAATGCTTAGTCAAACGTGGTAATAATCAAACTGTTACGGTGTTTGCCGGTAATACGGAGACAGACTAGGCATTTCAGGGAATGACGGATTTCAGCGTTTGACGCCGACATGTCTGCCTTTGTACTTCCATACGTGCGTTGATTTCGGGCCTGATGAAGCCAACAAGCAGAAATACGTATCGCTCGGGTTCCCTATCCTACTTTCTGCTCGAATTATTCTTCTTTTTGTTATATACCTCTCTCCGCATGATACTCTCTCTCTCTCTCTCTATATAGGGGAAAGGTCCCTATATTGGACCACCTAACAATAATCGCGTGTAAAATCGAAATACGTCACTTAATTCACTTAATAAAAATTGATGTAATTCTTGGGACTATTATCAAACTTTTACTCCTGTAGAAATAATTCTAGGTTTATTAGTCTTATAAAAAATTAAAAAAAGAAAATGACGTCATTTGGTCCAATTTAAGATACCGGTCTCCTAATTTGAACCACCGGTACCCTAAATTGAACCGTGAATCATTTTCTATTATTTGAAAAGAGAACATTTATTAAAATCATCCAAAGCTCGTACAAAAAATATAAACAGTTTTTTAAACACCAGTCACAAAAATCAAACGTTATTCTGAACACTGAAAACAACTATGTAGGAAAAGTGAGTTGTTTTAATGACAAGTTGATAATACTAAAAGAACTGAAACATTTTAATTTTAATGAAACTTCCTAAAACAGGAACATATAATTAGTCGCTATCTGATGATGATTCACAGTTGATACATTCATAGAAATTAACATTTTTTCCACTGATACATTTAAGATGCGACCATTTTTTACAAATCCTACATTGAATCCATTCTTCGCCTGGATTCGATTTAGAATATGGAAATAAACAAACAAGGCATAGACAATCTTCGTCCTCCGATTCAGATTCGCTTGACGTTCCATGTTGTAGACTTCGTCTCTTTGTAATAGGTCTCTTGTTATCGAGTTTGGACGACTTTCCTTTACTGGTAGCTTTTGCAGAAGAAAATACATTTCTGGTGGCTGAAGAAGCATCAATTTTTTTGAGTTGTTTTTTTTCAAGATCGTTCTTGTATGGACTATCTGTAATAATTGTAGTAGAAGACAAGGCCAGGTTACGCGATTTTCTTTTCAAAATGGGCACAGGTGATACTTCGGAAACAGATTTCCTTTTGGGCAGCTCACTACTTGATTTACCTTTTGTGTTTAGCAAACAGGATGTTGAAGTGGATGCAAGTGGATTGGAATAATCAATGTTAGTCAACTGTGAAGCGCTCTGAATCACTTCTTCGGTTATCTCCGAGTTTACTTGATTTTTAAACGAAGTGGTACTACTAGTACTGGTAGATAGACAAACGTATTCGCTATCATCAAACACATTTGGGTCCAACGGCCATATTCCACATTTGGCAAATCCACTTAGAGCATTCCCAACAGATGCTGCTTTAGCATATGCTTCCCCAAGAAGCGCCGATACCTGAAACTGGGTTATATTTTGGCTTGGATTTGTACGAAGCCATTTATCAGCTGCTTGATTGTAATACGAGTTTAGGCGCTTGAAAAAAGAGACGTCACAGGGTTGCAGTCGATGTGTTGTGTGAGATGGTAGGGACAGCATTACAATTCCATGCTTTCTGGCAAGTAAAATGGCCTCTAGGTTTTTTGTGTGAGTGGTGTGCCCATCCAGTATTAAGAGAACTTTCCTATCAGTAGATGGTTTCGCAAAACTAATAAAATGTTGCAACCATTTAACAAACAGCTCACTAGTTATCCAACCTGACTCTGAACATGCAAATTCTGTTCCTGGAGGGGCGCCTGCCTTCAGTTCATCTTTAAATCTAATGCGCTTGAAAATAAGCATTGGCGGTACGTAATTGCCAGCAGCGTTCAAACAACAGACACATGTCGTATTTACACCTCGCTCTCCGCTCGTAAGTGCTCCTATTTGATGTTTTCCTTTCTGTGCAATAATTTTTTGAGGCCTCTGAACCGTAGAGAGGCCAGTCTCGTCTACATTATAAATGCAAGATGGACTGAAATTGTACTCATTATAGAGAGAAGTAAGGCAATCAAAAAAAGCCTTGACTTTTTCTTTGTTGAAACCTGTAGCCGGCGCTGCTGAAGTAGGCTCTGGTTGTCGAAGAGATAGCTCTTTATGCCTGGACATAAAGCAGTAATACCATTTCTTGCCGGTTTTACCGTTTTTAAATCTATGTAAAATCCCATTAGCTTCGGCGACATCATAGGCAAGTTTTCGCAAATCATTGCGAGTGATTCCAAACAAGCTTCTTTCTAGCTCCAATACATGGTTAACTATTTCATTTTCAATTTCTAGGGGAAGATCCGTAGAACGTCCGAATTTTTTTTCGCATCCATGCACATTTTTGTTTGTATCGTCAATTCTACGTTTCAGAGTAGCTTTAGGAACTTTATATCTCCTAGCGATTTCATTTAAACCGGCAACATTATTTTCATAGGCATTAAGGGCTTCTTGCATGCTCGTCTCGCTCCACTTTCCATACTTTCCCCGTTGAGACATAGTATTCAACTGAAAAAAAAAGGTTGCTTAAATTGGACCGGTTCAAATTAAGAAACTTCATGTGGTCCAATTTAGGAAATCATAACCTCATTTCAATTTTTGGCTCTAAAAAAGTTGTTTTCACTTAAAATCAAATTAACTGCTTAATGACTGTTCAGGAAAATGATGGCTAAATATATATAAACTGACGGATATACAAAACAACTTACCAGTTAAAAACTACAGCTTAAGAAATTCACTTGAAAAATTACATCAGCCGGCATAAAACTTAACAACATGTGATACCTTCGATATTACTAGCAACACAGGTTTCTTTTCCCACATACAGACTGGACTACGCGTAAGCTATGATTGATAGGCCATAGATGGCGCCTCGAATTACCGTTTGTGAATTACAGATGTGGTCCAATTTAAGAGACGGTCCAACTTAGGGACCTTTCCCCTATATATATATATATATATATATATATAACTTGAGACGTGGTCATTGTCGTCTAGACCAGTTAGGTGAAAAATTAAAGCTTCCGCCTTTTGTTGGGTACTTCGACAAAATTTAAGCAAAGAGGACTCTTTATACTTTTTTTAATTCTCTCTAGCTTTCAATGGACTTTGCCATCATCATCAGGAGCTGCAATTACAATGATAACAGTAGCAACAAAGGTGTAAAATGAATTTAAATTGACTCAACTTACAGTAGTATGTGAGGATGTTGCTAATTGTTGTTTACGTATAGGATGAGGGAAATGTCCAGTAACATGGTGAGAGCGGGATAGATTGTACAATGGTCAAAATTATATAAAATATGACAAGAACAAGTTAAAAACAGATTAAAAAATTATTTAAAAAATTATTAGAGCATTACATCGTGAAGCCACTTGATGATTGCACAAATTAGTGGTCATGGAATAATGAGTGACATGAAACCCTTTGACAGAAGGCCGAAGGATGTCAATGTCAGTGTTGAAAGATGGAACGAATTGTGGGCGTGTGCCAAACGTTGCCAAATCACTTCAGATGATGAGATTTTCAGAATTTTATGTAAGAATTTGTTAAACCGACCAGAGGCAGTTGAATAAACTATATTTTTATTAATGGGAATTTAAATTAACAATTATTAATAAATCGTGAGGAGAGAATTATTATATTTTGAGTGGAATGAAATTTACTGGTGGAATCGGCCAAAACACAGATTCTAATTATGGTTGTGAAGAGTTGAAATTTGGGGAGATATGTAAGTTCTCCAATTTTTCGCAGTTTAGCAAATATGAGTAAATGACACTCAGTTGTTTAACATCTGTCTTTTTGTTGATACAGTCAATTTAAATTCATTTTACACCTTTGTTGCTACTGTTATCATTGTAATTGCAGCTCCTGATGATGATGGCAAAGTCCATTGAAAGCTAGAGAGAATTAAAAAAAGTATAAAGAGTCCTCTTTGCTTAAATTTTGTCGAAGTACCCAACAAAAGGCGGAAGCTTTAATTTTTCACCTATATATATATATATATGCGAGCAGTAGTCATTGCCATTGCCAACGACCAGTTGGGCAAGAAATACAATTAATTAGTAATAGGGAAATTGGTAAACTTTAGGCTTAGTAAACTCTTTTAACGGTAATCTCGAGCTCTCGGCACGCTATGGTGCCATCATCAGGAGTCGTCGCTGAGGTTGCAGCCAAATAGTGTTTCAAAACGAAAGCGTGGATAAAAGGACTTGTTGCAAATATGAATCCAAAATGACGGACACGTTGGGTTTGTTGTTAACACGTGATGGCTGACTGACTGAAATAACCTGGAGGTTATTAGGGAAGATGAAATCTCGAAGGATTTTTCGATAGTTGATAAATTTTCAAGTTCTTCCGAATCAGTCAGTGTTTTAAAAAACATAGCTATGGTTTTGCCATTTATTAATAAAATTCAAAGAATTCACTACTATTATTAATTAATTATACGATATTATGAAATAATAATCTATCAAATGTCTACACAAATTTAATAAAATGAACGCAGCTGTTGCTCCTACTCGTACCATCCACTCAACGTTGTGTACGTATATGTTTTGCCTTCATTTTGTTTACTTTTTTATTAGCAAATATTCAAAGCCAGTCGTTGACTCACACTCAGACTACCAACATGTTTTGACAGAAAGGTAATTGTTTTTAGCAACTAGTAAGTATTTTTCTATGTTAATCTTACACTATTAATACTTTTACTTTTCAACTTTTTTATTTGTACTTCCTGTCGCTTGTGTTCAGTTTCATAAGCTCAAATGTACCTAAAGATGGCTTTTAATATCGCCGAAACGTCATATTAATAATAAATGTTTTAAGCTCACCTAATCTCAAGCATTTATAGCTTGAATCAAGTAAAAGAATGATCACCTTAAAGCTCATCCACACGTTCTAATTGTCTCTGTATCACAAGCTTACTGTTCCCAGCCCGTCGTTCAGGGAGAAAGTTTAAAGGAATACACAACACACAAAAGAGAAAGAAGAAGAAGAAGGAATTTTGAAACTGACAGCAAATAAATCCGAGTAGCGAGAGACGCGTCTCCTTCCAACTTTAATGGCGATCGTATTTCGTATGTATATGTAGATGGTCGGGCAATCTATAAACGATTTCAAAGGAACGATCCCGTTATCACGCCGTTGGCCCTCGACAGAATGTGGCTTAAAAGCACCGCAGGCAA
This sequence comes from Acanthoscelides obtectus, assembly GCA_963669975.1. Lineage (NCBI taxonomy): Eukaryota > Metazoa > Arthropoda > Insecta > Coleoptera > Chrysomelidae > Acanthoscelides > Acanthoscelides obtectus. Next base: position 56,331,792 of record CAVLJG010000008.1, on the reverse strand, counting down.
GCGGGGAAGGTCACAGTCTAAACGTATTCAAATGTGAATGTGAGTAGTTCACGTTTTCCAATTACTTCTTTAAATATAGGGGGTTTTCCTTCTCTCTGTGTGTGTGAAGACGAATCTGAAAATATATTGGGTTTTGGGACTATTATAGAACTGTGGAGTTTGATGATTAGATGTCTTATCTATGGGGGAAGTATTTCAGATAGACCGAGCTACAGACAAAGAATATGTAATACCCTTTAGCTTGAAGTATTATTTGTGGCACTCATAAGACAGTTAACGGACATGAGTCATCAACTGCTCACTTTTCACTTCCCACGCCTTCTAGCTAGTAAGTATTGTAATCGCGAAAATGATATATTATGTTTTTTGGATGCGACATGATATGTGCATCACGAAAAATCATGTCACTTATTTCCCTGGGTCTGTCAATCGGTCTGCTTGTACATTAGCGGATGTACATCCGCTAATCCTTGGTCCGTCTATAACTTGGAAAGTGTTGGCCGGATTTTGATGGAATTTTCACATAAGATTACTACTATGCTAAGAGCGTTTTCTCAAATTGGTCGATTGGCGGTGGAGAAAAAGGCCAAAAAGGAAAAACATAATAAATAAGAATCCCTCCTTGGTTGTTTGACGTTTCAGATCTCAATTTTTTGATATTAGTATATTAATACACTTCCGACCCCGATAATACCTCGCACCTCATAGATTCTCCTATACATTTTCCCGTAAAACTTAGAATGAAAAAATATTTTTGCAAGCGTCCCGCTTTTGTTATACATGTTCGTAACTAATTTTTTTTAGAGGCTCTTTGGTTGGACTGCTTTCGTCTGTCCAACTAAAGACAGTCAACCACAGACAGCTGTTTTCTGCTTTTACGGCAACTCATCACCAGGGTTTAGGCGTGGTCTCTCGAAAAACGAGATATAAGGTCGATGGCGCCTTATTTCGATAGGGTCTAACTTGTGCTGAACATAATCCTTTATGAACTGATGAGGGCGTTGCGTGGGTAGTCCAGCGCCAACCTACTTGACGCCATTTCTGATTCCATTTTCATTTTTTCTGACAAGACGTAGCAATGTATAAAAAGCAGACTTAAGCTTCTAGGGAGAGGGGGTGGATGGCGCTCCTCTTGTCCTCTTCCCATGAGAACCCAAGGAAGACAAATTTTAGGTCTTTTCAACTTTTCAAGAAAGCAAAAACGTAATATGAACTATGACCTACAATACTCTGACCAAGGACCGCTATCGACGAACAATGATGATTAGAAAGAGGCAATTTTAGAATGTTGATTGAGGGCGTTGTTAGAACTTAACTGTTGCACACGACATATTTTTTAAATCTGCTGTGCAATTTCATTCCTAGAATGAACTGGATGGCAGTCTGTATCGGCACAAAATGTATTTACTATGATGTTGCCTTGCAGATGCAATGATAGAAGTTATCAATTCCATCACCTACATCCTCTGATTAAATTAAAAATAATATTAAGGACGCTTTCTTAAAAACTCAACACTTTTTGTAGTAACATTATGTGAGAACTCATATCCTGGAAGATTACCACAACAATAAGGAAACACCTTGAATTACCCTGTATAGTACAGCAGGTTATACATCTCTATATCTGAACGATAACGGAAAAAATTATCATTGCAATAGGAACCCAATGTGTAACAAGCCCCAGCTTACCGTTTTCTTGTAATAAGCACATTGGATAGTTGATATGGAAGTTACAATAGGCTAGTCAACACTTTTTTAAGTATGTATGTCTTAACTCGTTATCAGGACTTTCAACCTTATACGTTATATAAATAAATAAATTGCACGACATGAACAGTGTTTATGAATACCACAGTGTTGAGAAGTAGACAAATAGCTAAAGAAAAAAGAGTAGTTACAACGATGAATGTTTACAGATGCAATGAACAAATATTGGACTAACAACAAGCATATTAAGAACAATCACAGTAAATAAATAGATCGATTAAAGCATTTAACCGATAGAAAAAATAAAGAATATCTCATACCCGCTAAAATAATAATAATAGTAATAATAATAATAACAATAATAATAATAATAATAATAATAATAATAACTATATTGAATAGACAAGTTGTTCTGTTAGACCAAAAAAACTATTCCTATATTTTTTTAAACCTAAAAAAACCGTGAAACTTGAATTTAAAAATATATTTGTCTTAGACAGGCGAAAACGCTGTCCGTCATGTTTGGCCCATACACTAATACAATCTGATGACATGCCATTTGTAAACAGCAGATGACATCCGCGTAACGTCCCAAACTTTCAAACATGTAAAGATAAATACAAAGACCCCAGAAAAGCTGTGGATTAGAGAGCCCCGAAATAAGTATTCGCAACACCTGGCTTTAATTTACTCAACGGGATCTTGAATCTTTATCGACTTTAACTCAAATTTATTTTTGTCAAAATCACTTTGATGTAATGTTAAATAAAATTGTTCAGGGGTTATAAAGCATGATCTTAGTTTTGATTGACTTCTGGAAAGAAAGATTATGTAAGTGTATTCTTAGCTTCCTATATCATATATATTACTTGTATATCATATATATCATTATATCAGATGCGCTGTAAAATGTAAAAATCCAATCATCAATATGCCGATTTTCGGCAAATTTGTACTTTCTCCGAATCCAGCATCCATGATTGTTTTTTAAATAAAAGGTAAATTTTTACGTCGATAAGGACTTTTTTTAGAAATGTCTAAGGGAGCAGCGTCAGTTCACGTGTGACATACGGATGGCGTTTCTTTGTTAACAATTTGTATGAAGCTACATCAGGGCCAACAGCGCTTTCACCGTTTCAAATTGAAAATAAAAAATATATTTTTTCTGTGCCGGGAAAAGTTTGACATTTTATCTGTGTTGACAGGTAATAAAGTATCACTTTTATGAGATTACTAAAAAACAGAGGACTTTTTTCCCAGATATTGTAAAAACGATTTGGCTACCAATAATTTTTGTGACACTACTTTGGATACTTCTACTGATTCCGGTGGAGTCAAGGAAAACTCGGAATCAGACATTTTTTACTTTATAGTATTAAAAATAACTTCTAAGCAACCACTAAGTCCACAATTTTTAAATCAAATCACAAAATTAGATTGATAACTATTTGATTACTTTGAAAGTTTTCTTCGCAACGCAGGTCCAATTGTCGCTATAAGTACAACATATCCTACTAATTTCAAAATTCAAATTTCACATAAACTTAAATATTGTAATAATATCTATAATTTTTTTAGATATGAGTCAAGCCTATTTTGTATGCGCCTTATTATTTCACCACGCTTTTGTATCTTCAGACATGGAGGCACACATCTTGAAACACATCTATACACACGATTTCCTCAAGTCAGGATAATTGATTTTGATTCAAGAACAGCCTTTTCACTGTACGCCGAAGTACATTTCACCGTCTCAAGATATCGACACGGTGCGTTGAGGAACCCGAAGAAGAAGCGTCGCAAAACGCGAGACGCGCGGTGGCGGCGACAGCGGCAACGTTTGGCGCGCCCATAAATTAACAGCAAATTATTTATTGGCCTTTTGTGTTTTTTAAATTACAGTCTTGGGTTGACAGTTGTTAAGCGGGTTTTCGTCGGTGACATGTTGTGCCCGGCTGGCTGCCTCCGGTTCGCCCCGCACTTCCCTTGTGCAGCTCAAGCCCGAATTTACGACTTAGCCAAGAAGACCGCGGATCTGCGGATAATGCGTAAGGAGTTATTCATAAATTAAGAGAATTGTAGCAAGCTGGATGAGAGCATTTTTTGAAACTTTACAATATCTTAACTGCAGAAACATCTTAGTATTCAAGTTCCTTTATCAAGTCCGAACACTATACATAAGTGTAGACAGGAGCACATCATATACTCGTAGTATATATAACATGAGGTATTTCTAAAAAGTAAAGACGAGGAAAAGACATAAAGAAAGAAAACAAACACTGAATATTGAAAAATTAAAGCGTACATAATGAATAGCAAGTTAATTGAAATCTATATTATTTCAGGTCTCTCATCTACGCTATAGAAAGTGTTAGAGAGCAGCTTCTTTTAAACAGCATAACGTTGTCTACTTGTGCTGGTATTTGTACGAGTATATTCCTGTACCAGCGCATCTAGGCGACTTTTCGTGAGTAGCTAAGTTATAAGCATATAATAATCATGGATGTACTAGTTATTCTGAAAGGGATACTTTCATTTTTATGAGTATAGGGTAATAGCTCTTGCAAATAAATTGGTGGAACGGTCAACAGATGCTATTTATTGAAATAGTTCATACAGGACGTTCTGAACGATAAATTGAACGTGTTTCTAATCATTCTTTTTGCGTGATGAAGACTCTGTCGATAGTTGAGGAATGTTCCCAGACAACGATATGATATAACAACGCCGAGTATTTGTATATAAACGCGTAAGAGACACTAATCACGCAATTTCTTAGACTGTTTAGAACGAAAGCACCTGAGTTTAGGTTTTCGAAAACACTGTCGATATTGATTTCCCAGTTTAGGTAGCAATCCACCACTAAACCTGAAAGATCTGTAGGCATAGAGAGCTCGATGTTGTGGTGATTAAGAGACAAGTTAACATGACAGAACTACTTCGTCACAGGTCTTATATTCATAGCTACAGTTTTATCGTGATTTGTCATTAGACTGTTCAGGTTACACCAGTTAGCAAACTCTTTGAGCACTGTATCTACCTTTTGTTTCAATTCGGCTTCAGATGCAGCAGAAACTACTGAAGTAGTATCATCCGTATTTAAAATACTTCGCCTTCAGTGAGATGGTCTGGTAAATTGTTGACGAAACGCAGAAAGAGCAAGGGTCCGAGAACCCTGCTCGGTGGGATTAATAGTCGATATGTTCCTCAAGCTCCCAGTGTCTATAAGGATTTTTGATTCACGACGTTTCGTTTATTTTATTTATATTTACTTATACCGTTTGATCTCGTGGCCGGTGGTTGGTTGTGACGTGTCCTTGGTTCCGGTTGTTTGACGTTTCTTATTGTCGGTTGTATTACTGGTTTACTTTATACACTGTAAACATTTTCATTCGGCATTATGAAGGCCGCTTCCTTGAATGTTCTCTTACGCCAGCGTGTTCCTTTGTGTAAGAGCTTGGCATGACCTCACAGTCGTACTGTGACGTACTTTGTCCAAGTTTGATCTGCTATCCTAGCATTTTCTTCTCCTTGCTCCGTGTTGGATTTATGCTCTTTTATTCTTACTGAGAGCGGTCGTTTTCTTCTTTTTCTGTATAGCTCTCCGCATTCACGTGGACCTGGTATACACAATCTTTGGTGTTCTGGTTCCGCTTATAGGGTTTATCTTTCCCAACTAGCAAAGTAGTGCTATAAGCTTTTGGTAAAAGAACCTTTCAGCCATAAAAGCTCACTATTGTTGTTGCCTGAACACCAAAATGCTGACTTAATGTTGTGTGGAATGCAAATTTGCTTTCTGCAACATATTTGCTCTAAAATGTGGTGTTTAAAATATTCTTATAGCATAGTTACACAACACCTTATAGGACAAATTTTTAACTGTTGCATAAACGTTTATACAACTATTTTATACGGCATATTTGCAGGTTAGTCAAAATGGTTGTGTTGTGGCATCCATGGTAACGTCTATAAAACAAACCCGAGCCTTGTTGTTTTGCTGTGCAAATTTACTACCTTAGCCAACAAATTGCTCCCAACGGAAGCACTTATACAACTGTTGTTTAGTAACTGTTAAAGGCTGTACATATGCTAAATATGTTGGTATACAACTTCACCATAACCTAACTTTCTGCTGTCATATCCCAACTAGCAAAGTAGTGGTATAAGCTTTTGGTAAAAGAACCGTTCACCATAAAAGCTCTCTATTGTTGTTGCCTGAACACCAAAATGCTGACTTAATGTTGTGTGGAATGCAAATTTGCTTTCTGCAACATATTTGCTCTAAAATGAGGTGTTTAAAATATTCTTATAGCATAGTTGTACAACACCTTATAGGGCAAATTTTTAACTGTTGCGTAAACGTTTATACAACTATTTTATACGGCATATTTACAAGTTAGTCAAAATGGTTGTGTTGTGGCACCCATGCTAACGTTTATAAAACAAACCCGAGCCTTTTTGCTTTGCTGTGCAATTTACCTACTACATTAGCCATCAAATTGCTCCCAACGGAAGCACTTATACAACTGTTACATATGCTGAATATGTTGGTAAACAACGTCACCATAACCTAACTTTCTGCTGTCATATTTTTCTTAAAATGCCATAACCAATATTTTAAGACAAACAACGCATGCATATCGGTTCAAAAGGTTTTATCAACTGTTCAAACAGAAGATATAGATCTGGTACAAATTCTGGGTAAATCATTCGACTCTGTCGGTATTTCATTTCAGACATTTGTCAAATTGTTGTATAACACCTGGAGGCAACACCAACATATTCTAATAAACTAAAGACAACATGGACGATGCCATGATTGTACACAACCACCCGCCATATTGGGCAAACATTTATTCCTATATTTAATATTAAATAATTATGTTTCAGTTCGAAATTACAGATATAATGTGATAAACATTAGTGTAATTGCGTCTAAATATAGGATTTGTGGAAGATTTAATGCATATAAGTTCAGTTAAAAATCTAGACATACTTTTGATCATTGTCAAAATATGAATCAAATACGAAGCCCGTAGAAATTGGGTAACTAATTTGCACGATATGTAAGTAACAAGATGACTGTAATGTGTTAGTTATATATTCTTCACTTCGTCTATACAATACATAGGAACTAGTTTGGTTGCAATAAAGTAGAATCACGTAACAGAATAGTTGTATAGTTGACAAAAACTGAATCTTGCACTGACGCAAATGTCCTATAGCGGCTGCAAGAGGCTTACACTTTTGTTTTATAACTGTTACCTGCAGCCCTTATACAACCTCTTAAATGACTGAAGTGTCCTATTAGGTGTGCCCCTTCCGCTTGTATAGCTGTTCTAAGAGGGATTTGCTAATGTTCTTACAGTATACAATGCTGTTTAAGGAATACTGTATAATCATTCTTGCAACTCTAATAGGAGTGATAATTGTTAGTGGGGATTTTTGTTAACATGCCATAACCAACGCATGCATAGTGGTTAAAAAGGCTTTATCAACTGTTCAAACAGAAGATAATATAGATCTGGCACAAATTCTAGGTAAATCATTCGACTCTGTCGGTATATCATTTCTGTCATTTGTCAAATTGTTGTATAACACCTGCAGGCAACACCAAAATATTCTAATAAACTAAAGACAACAAGGACGATGCCATGATTATACACAATCACCCGCCATATTGGGCAAACATTTATTCCTATATTTGATATTAAATAATTATGTTTCAGTTCGAAATTACAGATATAATGTGAAAATCATTAGTGTAATTGCGTCTAAATATAGGATTTGTGGAAGATTTAATGCATATAAGTTCAGTTAAAAATCTAGACATACTTTTGATCATTATCAAAATATGTATCAAATACGAAGCCCGTAGAAATTCTACTACTTTGCACGATAATCACAATAAAATTTCCTGCGCAAACAATTCAATAGCCCTATATCACAGTGTAGAAGTTTATCATATACCTGTGTATGAAATTCACAATGGCCGATATGTAAACAAGATGACTGTATTGTGTTAGTTATATATTCTTCACTTCGTCTATACAGCACATAAGAAATAGTTTAGTTGCAATAAAGTAGAATCACGTAACAGAATAGTTGTATAGTTGACAAAAACTGAATCTTGCACTGACGCAAATCTCCTATAGCGGCTGCAAGAGGCTTACACTTTTGTTGTATAACTGTTACCTGATGCCCTTATACAACCTCTTAAATGACTCAAGTGTCCTATTAGGTGTGCCCATTCTGCTTGTATAACTATTCTAAGAGGGTTTTGCTATGTAAGGAATACTGTATAATCATTCTTGCAACTCTAATATGAGTGATAATTGTTAGTTGGGTTGTGACGAGATTGCAAAGTGTAATATTCCTTGGAATTAGATTTGGCATGGTCTCCCTGTTCGTTCCGTTGGCGGCAGAACATTGTCTTCTCCTCTCCTTTAATATCATGGCTGCGAAAGGGCTAGATGGACAAGTACGCCTGGGACGGGTTGTTTCTGTAGCTTCTCCAAAATCTTTAATTTGAAATTTCCATTTGCTAAAATCGTTTCGATGGAAGATAACGTTCGCGTAACTTCCCTGGAGCCTTATAGGCTTTTCTCAAGCAGAGCTTGAGTGAGAGAACGGCGTCCATGCGTAGGAAATACAGGGTTTGTCCGGAAAGTAATAGGACTCATTTTCTTCCGCCATGACTGTACTTCGGAGCGTGCGCGCACCGACTGGATTCGGTAGAGGGTGTTCCTAGCTAACGAATGAGCGGCTGGTCAGTTGTCTCCTAGCACTTGGAGAGTCAAGGCAGGCATTTTGGCGCGACGTGTTTCTGTGAGTGGTGCAAGCCGAAAATGCAGCGTTCGTTAGAGCAGAGGTACGCGATTAGATTTTGTGTGAAACTCGGTAAATCTGTGACAGAGACGTTTGATATGATCAAGCAGGCTTACCCAGGTGTTGCTTTAGCAAGAAGTGGTGTGTTTCGGTTTGCATCAGGCCTTTTTGGAGGGCCGGGAAGAGGTCGCTGATGAAGACCGTGCTGGAAGACCTTCGACTTCAACAAACACCGATACTGTGACTCGTGTGCGCAAAGTTTTGAACTCAGACCGTCGACTAGGTATTCGTGTAATTGCCCAGATGTTAAATTTACCAAAATCTGTGGTTCATGACATTGTGACACAGCATTTGAACATGCGCAAGGTGTGCGCGAAGATGCTCCCAAAAGTGCTCACTGACGACCAGAAATTGCGGCGAGTGGAAATGTGCCAAGAAAATTTGAACATGTGTAAAAGTGACCCCCAATTTTTGAATAACGTAATCACAGGTGACGAGTCGTGGATCTTTGAGTGTGATCCCGAGACAAAGAGGCAATCTTCCGACTGGCACACGACGGCGTCTCCTCGCCAAAAAAAGGGAAGAATGAGCAAATCCAAAGTGAAAACGATGCGCATTATCTTTTTTGACATCAAATGCATCGTCCACAATGAATTTGTTCCCCCTGGACAAACCGTCAACGCCAAGTTTTACGTGGAAGTGCTCAGGAGACTCAAACGAAGGGTCAGTCGGGTCCGACAAGACATCGCAGCCGACTGGAAGTTGCACCACGACAACGCCCCGGCTCACACCGCCTTTCTTGTGAACAGCTACCTGACCAAGGCCGGCATCTCAACGCTTCCGCAGCCGCCCTATAGCCCAGATGTGCCCCCCCCGGACTTTTTTATGTTTCCTCACCTGAAAAGGCCGATGAAAGGCAAGCATTTTGAGACGACAGAGGGGATCTAAGCAGCATGCACCGCGGCTCTCAAGGCTATTCCGGAGGAGAATGCCTTCCGTGACGCCTTCAATTCTTGGAAATCGTGCTTGCAGCGCTGCATCGACGCAGAAGGAGCCTATTTCAGTTTTTAAAGAAGTGTAATGATTGGCTCAATAAATTTTTTTAAATCGACTCAGTCCTATTACTTTCCAGACAAACCCTGTATACACCGTATAGAGGCAATGGCAAAAGTCTTAATTCCGCCCACGCGCCATTAAGAGGCAAAAGTAGTTTTTTTTACTATAGGAGACGTGTAAATAGATTATTTAATTTAGTGTTTTTTATTCAGTTAGTGAGAATATTTATTATTTATTTTCATTTTGATTCAGTTGGTGTTAGTATATTTGATTTTGATCGAATACAAGCTTTTGCCCGGAATCGACGATTTTTATGGAATTAATTGATATTTCCCAGACTTTCAACTACAGACCTTGGATGGAACTTTGTGTTTTTCATTTAGTTAGTGAGGATATTCTAATGTATTTTGATCTTAATCCAGATGTTATTAGTGTATTTAATATGGTTCCAATATAGTTTTTTGCTTGGGATCGACCACTTTGATGGAATTAATTGGTATTTCTCAGACTTTCAACTACAGATCCTGGATCCAATTTAACTGTTTTTTAATATATGATTAAGGTTAGTATAATAATATAGAGAAGTCATGTTTGAAAAGAGAAAAACAAACTGATTTTTAGTATTTAGCAGTCTTATGTTCTATATCTAGAGGTTACTTGAAACATAACCTGTTAGCTTTATCGAGGGTATCTATTTATTGCTAAGTCTATATTTATAACTTTATCAGTTTAATTCCGGAAATAAAATTCATTATTTGTAAGTAGATACTTTTTTATAATTTATGGCATGAAAATTTATTACAAATTCGGCAGCAGTGGTGGCCGCAGTGGTAGACTCTTCGGTCTTCTGATCGGTCGCCGTGCTCTGCGCGACTTCGAATCCCGTCCCAAGAGAAATTTTTCTCGAAGCTATGAATGTTGTCATTGTCCGTAGGTGGTAGACGGTCTCTGACTGTCGAGCGCGGAAGTACCACCCGGCGGATCACGTAGGCATGGCCAGAATGAGTCCATGTTGGACGCACACGTGTTCCCTCGCCAGAGTCCGTGTGGCGTCCCCCCTTTCCTCTATAGCCCCACGGTACCCATGGGTGTTTAGGCCTTAGGCTATCGTGGTAGTTGGAGTATACAAAAAATTAACCCATAAAGTCAGTATACTTATCATTATTATTATTTACAATCTAATTAAAGAAACATTTGTGGAAGTCAGTAACAAATGTTAATGTAAATGTGGATACGTTTTCCAAATTTATGTCACTATGACAATTTAACATATTATCGACTATTTCTTTCATTTTAGCAACAAACAATCTTTACAGCTGATATTTTGAGAGCAAGCTATGTCGAAGTATTTTCTAAACACGCTTTCCATATCACAGAAGATCCTGACATAACAGTTTCATCAGCTGAGATTTCCTGAAAACAACTGCCCATAACACTGTATTAAAGGATATCTGGGATTTAGATATACCAGCATCATATACTTGGCTTTCAGAGGAGTCAAAAGAGAGTGATTTACTTGGCACTGCCACTTTTATCTTGTTTGTAGAGGAGTACGATCAACAATTTCTTCTTCGTTATCCTTCCATAACAAGAAACGAGACACTTGTGTCGGGGGCTTTCTCTTAGGTTTGGCTTTAGTGAAAGAGATAATTTATTGAACAGCATTATTCTTCAATTTCCTATCTTTTATCACTTTTCCCACATGTCTGGAGCAAATTGAATCTAAAACAAAATCATCATACATCTGAGAAACAATGTAGGTAGTGATTCCAATTTAGTAACTTTCATCAATTCAATAGTATATTCTATTTCGTCTTTAATTTGAACAAAATATGCTATTTTTCAAAATACAAAGCAATATTCGCTTGTCTCTGAGATCCTTTCCATAAAAAATCCCTATGAAGCGGAATTTATGCATCCTACTGATGCGCACCCTGGCATCTTGTTTTAAGACTCTGGTCTAAACTCATACACTTCATTTAAATTTAAACCAGTTATTTAGGTACTAATGAAGGGTGTATTTGTCGTAGTAAAACACTGAATCTAATGTTTTTATAAGAATCATAATAATATGGAGATATTATTCAAGATTGAAAACAGGTTAAAAAAGCACCTAGGTATTTAACCGTATAATTATTAATTTTCGTAAAATACCTCGCCAAATTCTAATACATCAATTTATACAGATACTAGTGTGCGATCCTTATCTTAAAATATGGAAATACCGCATTTAATAGTCCAAATTTACGGAAATAAATGCACTGAATGCAATGCCAGCAAAGGTAAACAACACAAATTTTGCTACTTAATGGCGGTACCAATCAAAACGTTGAGGATCTTATCACGTGCCAAAATCACGTAAGCTTTTTTTGACTATTTTGATCACTTACCAGCAATTTGAATTTCTGTCCATACCTACGCCAAAACCTTTCAATTATTTTCTTTTGTCAAATTTCATAGTTTATTGATTGTATAATTTCACACGTATTATATCTTTCTTTCTCAGCGATTCAGTATTGTATTCAAATCATTTGGACACTAATGTTATAGTATTATTGACGACTATCTTCGAAATTTCCTCATAAAATATTGTTGGAGCCTCGTAGTGAGTTGGCAACCAGTGCGCCACCTTGTGATTTCTACACGTACTAGCCGTATATGAATGTCTCCTTTCCTATCAAGATACCTTCTTTACCGGCTTTTCTTCATTCCTTTTGATTTTCTATCGAACATACCTTCTTCAAGGTCACTCATTTCGGTAACCCTCTCTTAAAATAGGCGTTATTTAGTTTTCTGCGAAGATTGTGGTGTGGGTGTCGTTTCACTAATTCCCAGATTCTGGGATATTAGACTCCCAAACACCAATTTATGGAGTAGTACCCTTTTATTTTGTACCTTACGTAGCTGTGTTGGTTTGGCTACTACCACCTTCCATTTTCTAATCGGATTTTAACCTCCAACGATAAGTTCTTTTTTTATACCATAGGCCCACGTCCATCAATGCATGTCCTGAAGAAGTTTGTTCAACATCTGCTATCTTTTAGTGGAAAGGCATTGCGGAGAACCACCACTCGCAATCCTCCAACTTTGTTTTATAGCTGCCTAGTAGTTGTTGCGCACCCGATTTTGTTGGGAGCCATCCCTTCCCCTTGATAAAAAACCCTGATGTGAACAGGTACAACATTTTAATTGGGTATTTTATAGATATTGATATATTAATTATTGCTGACTAAGATTCTTAGAGTGTACTTGATTTTGTTTGGCATATTGTCACCGTCTTTTGGGCTTATCAGATTATATTGATCATAATTCTGAATTTTGAGCTGCCATAACTTATTTTAGAACAAGGGATTGCTTTCTGAGGGTATGTCACTTTAGTAAATTTTTATCTTTTCTTACCCTTGCTTTACCTTTCTTGTGAAAGAGAATGTAGATTTTTAAGCAGTATTTCTGTCTCCAGAGTTTTCTTTATACCATAAATTTTGGAAAATGAGGCAAGCAGCCCCTACCTTGTGACGTTCCCCACATTACTGCTCACTACTGGCCCCTGGTTTTTTTTTGACCTGAGCGTTTGTGAGATGACTTCAACTCAGTTGCTTCTAGAGCCTTAGCTGGAAGAGGACCATTATCCAGGTAAGCTTGGGTTTAGGCGTTAAAATATTTGTGAAGCCTATTGATTAGGTTTCATCATTACTGTTCGATTCTTTTCTTTTGTATGGAGATCAAGCAAAACAAATTCCGACTAACATCTCTGCGATTTGTGGCTGTTTTGCATTGACTGACCCTCAGATTTCATTTATAGTAAATTATTAATTCATTAATTAATAAATAAAAAGGAAAGAGGAATCACATCACCATTTATTGTTTAAATAAAGGCGTGGCAATCTATTGTCGCAACTGTTCCTATAAAGCTACTGTAGTACTCTGCCCATCTAGCTGGATGATTTCAAAATAACCGCGTTTTACTGTCGGAGCTAACAATACAGAATCCACTGAGAAAGGTCTATAAAGGAGTATTACTCTCTTAATATGAATTGAGCAAGAATAAGTAAACCCCTATAGATAATTTTCGGACGTTCAGTTGTGAAAAGCCATTAGCACATCAAAATGTAGGAGGCTACCGGTGTCGTCAGAGGTATTTGGTATGCAACCCTGCAGCTCCCTTCGAAATTAAACTTCTTTCCCAATTTGAAGACGCTGCAGCGCAGCGCGCCTGGAACTCCCGAGGGAAGACCTATAGGACAGTGTCGTATCTCGTAGTACGGAATTTTTTTACTGCTAGCCTGAGAAATCACCATGCTCTACTGAGAGGTACCTTTCTCGTCCTACCTAAATAGTGACCGAAAACCACTTGGTAGATAAAATACTCGGTGACATTAGAAGTGTTACCCAGAAAAAATAATTTCATCAACTTTTTTTTTTGGCAACACAATGACTATATTTAAAGCAAGCTGTGGCAACAATGTTAACGTTTTATATTTGTTTTTGTTTACATCTGTTAAAATGTTATCTGTTAGTTTTTGTGAAGAACGCAGTTTCTGAGAGCTGAGTAATACAGATGTTTTTAGTTATTGCCCTTTCAGCTACTACTGCTAAGCATAACAGAATGCCTCGAGCTCGAAGACGTCCAAGTTATCACAATGTTAGCGACTTGGAGAGGGGTAGAATTATTGCCTATCGAGATGTTGGTTTGTTCTATCGCGAAATTGGCCGCCGTGTTAATTGTACCGCAATGAGGGTAACGCGTCTGTGTCGTGTGTGGACAGAAGAAGGTAGAGGAACACGAAGAAGGCCAGGTGGTCTACCGAGGCGTACCACAGAGCGTCAAGATAGGCGCTTCAGACAACTAGCCCTACAAGATCGTTTTGCTACTACGAGGGATGTCTTTTAAGTTTTGCATATAGAAACATAGTAGGCCGCGCGGATCGAACATCAGTAATGAATCTTAACCTCACTTTTTAGTATACTTAAATTCAAAGTTTCACAACAATACGTGCAGTGTTCTCACTACAGTGAATTTTTAAGTGTCACCAAGTCATTAGAAAAATGGAACTCAACCGAGAACATTTTCGCGCCATAATTTATTACAACTTTCAAAGACAATTATCGCAACACGAATGCCTTGCTGAGTTACTGTCTGTTTTCGGCAACGAAGCGCCACATTAGTCGACAATTTCCATTGGTATGGAGAATTCAAACGTAGACGGGTAAGTCTTAGGCGACGATCCCAGGGTGGGTGCACCAAAAACGGTAGTCACCCAGGAAAACGTCGATACTGTGCGCAAACTCATCATTGAAGATAGAGATGTGACATATCGTGAGATTGAGGAGGCGTCCTTGAAGATCTCAAAGACCTCAATTCAAAAAATTTTACATGAAGAATTAGGAGTAAGAAAATTAGTTTCGCGTTGGATACCCCACCTGTTGACTGAAGAGCAGAAAGCAGCCCGGGTTAATCGGTGTCAAAAAACGCTTGACCGTTTCAATTTCCGAAACTCAAAAAATGTGAAAAGCATTGTTACTTGTGATGAATCGTGGATTTACTGTTACGAACCAGAAAATAAGCGACAGTCGGCTGTTTGGGTGTTCCAAGGTGAAGAAAAGCCAACAAAAGTCATCCGTTTTCGAAGTGTTTCGAAAAAGATAGTCGCGAGATTTGTGCCAAAAGCGGGTCATATTGCAACAATTCCTCTTAATGAGCAAAGAACTGTTACTGCGGATTGGTATACTACCATTTGTTTTCCAAAAGTCATCACCGAGCTTCGAAAAATCAACCCCGATAGAAGAATCATCCTCCACCAAGACAATGCAAGCTCGCACACAGCCCAAAAAACAAGGCAGTATTTAACGGAAGAGGACGTGGAATTATTGGACCATCCTCCATATAGTCCCGATCTAAGTTCTAACGATTTCTTTACTTTTCCGAAAATTAAAAACAGACTGCGTGGTCAAGGGTTCCAGTCACCAGAAGAAGCAGTTGACGCATTCAAAAATGCCTTTTTGGATTTGCCAGCAAACGAGTGGAATAAGTGCTTCGAAAATTGGTTCGAGCGCATGCAGATGTGTATTAATCTTCGTGGAGATGACTTCGAAAAACAATAAAGTCATTTAAAACTACCTACCGTGTTGTTTTATTTCCATATACAAAACATCCCTCGTATGCGTCAGATCGCTGACCAATGGTTTGAAGAAGTAGGTAGCTGTTACCTGTTACTCGATCGCCGCATTCGAGCCTTTGGACTTTTTTCATACCGTCCACGGTTAGTGCTTCGTCTGACTGCGGACCACTGTCGTCAACGTTTGAACTGGAGCAGAGAACGGCACCATTGGGAGGCAGAATGGCATAATGTCATCTTCAGCGTCGAATCGCGATTCTAGGGTACGCGAGATGGTCGTAGGAGGGTAAGACGCCGCCATGCAGAACGGCGTGATATTGGATTTGCTGTTGAGAGGCATGTACACATGACTGTTGGAGTAATGGTTTGGGGGTTATTGCCTATGGTAGCTGGCCACTCCTCCTTTTTGTTCAAGGCAATATGACTGCTGCGCATTATGTTGATCATTCCTACAAACCATTTTACCGCCGTATCTAGCACGTCCCCATATTGGTCGTCATACTACAGTTTTTCTCCAAGAAGGCGTTAATTTTTTGCCGCCACAGACTCTGCCATAGCTAATCCATGAAGTTTGAGTTGCTTGAAATGAGGTGGCACAGCCAGACGTCGATGATCTCATTTTGTCGATGCCTAGACGCATACAGGAGTGTATTCAGTTGCGGGGTCGCCCAACTCATTATTAACGTTTTTTCTTATTACTTGTCAATAAAATTTCGTGAGAATGTTACCGTTTCATTCTTGATGTAATACAACTTCATTGCCAAAAAATCAAGTTGAAGAAATTATTTTTTGTAGGTGTAACACTTCTAATGTCACTGAGTATAATAATGTCATTCAAATCTGTATCCTCCTAACTTCACTATGTCAATTTGACAAATAAGCGTTATATTATTTCAAAACACAGATATTTCTCACTAAGTGCCATCTTTTACCAGAATCGACCAGTGCGATAGTGAAAACAGCTGTCTATTGCAACTGTATTTCAGTTCGCGTTGTCAGTTCGGCCGCAGTGTGTCCGCTCGATGCCACCGATTCTGGAGTATGGCTATTCTGAGCGGAGTACAAGGTCTAGCAAAATAACACAGCACAAAATGTCATCTATTACCAGAATCGACCACTGCGGGAGTGAAAACAGCATCTACTACAGTGCCAGAATCGGTAGTATCTAGCGGCCACAGTCGTAACCCAGCCGCCTGGGAGACAGTTCCAGCAGATACCTTGCTATTTTCACTGTGGCAGTAGTCGATTCCGGTAAAAAATGGCACATTGTTTCATCTAAGTATTATATGTATTTTCCTTGGCTTCTGTTCCTCATATCTCTTCTAAATCTACACTTGACAGTATATCAATACACCTCGTCAATAGCGACAGCTGCAGGAATTTGTTGAGGGCTAAGAAGTGCTTTTGTCCACATAACCTACGCACCCTGTACAAGGCCCAGCCAGAACCTAGCCTAGAATACTGCTCACCTGTCTTTCATGCTACCACCGCGACTACTATCCATGCTTCGATGTTGATCAGAGTAGGGCTGTCCAACTGATCGATGACTCTTCTCTAACGCACATTCTCTGCCCCTGCCAACGGGATTTGTTCCTTAGAGCTCTCCTCCATGCTGCCGCCGCGCGATGAGCCTGCCAGACAGCCCTCCCATCCTAACCATGACAAACTTCGTACAAGCAGAACTGGCCGATACGACAGCTCCTTTGTTCCTAGGATATCGAGATTGCTTAGCAATCTACCTGATGAGTATTTTCCCAGTTCAAAAATCGGACTCGCAAAGTTTCTTTAAGCTCCACATAACAGTCGCGGTGCCAGCCTACGCGGTTGCTTCGATGTAAAAAAGTCTAGAGCGTAAATAGGGTGTTCATCTAGATTCTAGAACCTGCTAAAGTCAAAAGATTATAACAGCTGATAAGTAGAATTAACAGATATAAATGACCGTACTGTTGCATTGTTGATAGCTGCCATGTTGCCTAGTAACAAATAAATAAGCATGTGGTCACCATATCATGTTCAACATACTTGGAAGCTACCTTACGGTCGTAGAGCATAAAAGAGTCCGTGGGCTGAAAAGTGAGAACTAATCCACGGAAAATATATTCATAAAGTACTCTACACCGCACGGTCATACATAAAATGCTTGTTTGTGCGTATTAGGTTTTCCGGCCGTTAAGATCCATTTTTTAATCCACAGGTTGATTTACACCTTCGGACAATAAAATAACTTTAGTGGTCGCTGCATATTTAGGCTATAAAGCTATCGACCACCAAAACTGTTCTTTAAAATTTTGTTATAGGAACCTTCCTCAACTACCGATACCCAGTACGGTCAATTTATTTCTATCTTTGCTTATATCTAAAGGCTCACCTAAAATGTTCAACTTGGCATGGTAAAGGCTGGAATTTTAATGTTAACACCTACTGTGTGCATAAGTAATTAGAATTCTATTGACAGTAAATGACGAATCATGGTTGTGCAGTTTTCTTGCAGATTCTCATGCTGAGTTTGTGAAGAGCCGAAAAAGCAGATAATGCCTGACCAAAGAATATGTTTCCAAATGTAACTCCTTTTAACAGCAAATAAGAAAAGTTTATTAGGTTTCCTTTGTTTGTTTTTGTTCCTAGTACCCATCCTCAGTCTGCATTGGCGTTATATGAACCTGTCTGGCTTTGATTCGACGATTTGTGGTGCTTTGGGGTACGACTATAGTTTGTATTCCTCAGGAACGACGTTGTCAACGAAAATAGCAGTTATCAAAACGCACTTCTGCTTCGTAAATAACATAAGGATGACATTCAATATGCAAACAAATACAAAAATGTACAATACTGGGTTCAAGAAGAAGTAGACATAGAGAAACTAGTATTAGAAAATTTAATAGACATCATTTTGGAATATTCCAGGAGATACATTATACAAGGTGGCCGATATGTAAATTGCATGACTGTATTGTCGGCGACTATCATGGTCATTAGGCAGTAGTTCTTGGCTTAACTGAATTTTGCATGGCCGCAGTGGCAAGTCTTTTTTTGAAATAGTGCATAATGACGTGCGACGAATACAGAGCTCTTGAGAACGATCTCTGGTAGAGGTCTCAGGGCGCTCCACTACACTTTCACGAACTCTCTTGATATTTTACGAAGTACGAACAGTTCGAACCAGGGCTGACCTTGGCAAGTCTTTAACTTTACCTGTTTGTTTAAATTTTCGCACCAACTGACGAATGGTGTTGACACTGGGTACATTATTTCGACAGAAATCTTGTCGTAGCTTCCGAGTCGTTGCAACAATCGACTCATTATTTAAGTAAAACGTTTTAACAATTCAGACGCGTTGTGGGATCGTGTAGCGCTCCATGATGAATTGGACACGTGTGCTTTGAACAACTGCTACAGCGCGACCTACTGAAATGCGTGTATCAAAAATGGCGCGCAATTTAAATCAGTCAGTTATATATTTGGCCGCCCTGTACTTCTCATTTAGAGCTGCAGATTGAGCTTCCGTCAAAAGTATTCATGCTTTCTAAATATACATCAAAAGATGAAACAAGTCGACTGTACGTCTAATGAGGTAAATATTATTTATTTTTATCAAAATATAATTCATTAGGTGAGCTGCTTCAAGTCACTTATGCTATCCTCATTCAAGTTTTTCCTCATTTCCGGTAAGGCAACGCCACTGCGAGAGGGAGGGAAAATTCAGACAAGTAAGGGACAGGAGGGGCACACATGTAGAAGAGTGGAACAGCATGGTGGGGGACCGTCTGCGAGGCTGTGAGGGCGGCAGAAATCTCCTGATTTCCACATATACACACACATACAGTTTTAAAGATCGATGCAAAGTAGTCATAGGCCAGTCAAATAAGGTATACAGATCTAGAATGCGTAGTGCACGCAAGTAATTATATCAAAGAAAACGCTTCGTCAAATGCCTTTATAACCCGTTGGTCGGCCCCACCGACCTTGGGAGTCTTCTCCGTTATAGTAGGGAAGTCCATCGTATTTTTCGACATCACGCACACTAATATGATACGATAAAAACTGGTCGCATCTTTCCGTATTTGTAAGCGATGTAAATACCAAAACTTTGTGGTCGACTCTTGAACTGTTAATGGTTAGAAATGGCAATCTGTCCTTGGCTTTGCGATTCGCTCATGGATGGTACCAAGGATGTATTGCCAAACTTCCATAAGATATAAAATGCTATATGAATAGGGTTCAACTGCGTTTACAGTTTTACGGGTTACGTCAAAAAGTCATACGAAACAAATAAACATATCTTCTTAAGACCAAGATTTCTAGATAACTTGCGACCATGTCAAATAGTCCGACGATTGGTCAAATAAGCAATTTGAGGTTAGACAACTTTTGACTTTCATGTTTACGTAAAAATATGTTTCGTAGGCTGCAAACGGATGATACCCACCATGAATAAATGCCCAAACAAGAGTGAATTTGAACAAACTGAAAATGATGGTCGCTGAATTCATCCAAAAAGGATTATCTATCTGGCAACACCGTATTCATCTTCGACTAAATGAGAACAGCCGTGTTTAGACGCCATCAGCTGTTTTGTGGATGCCATGTTTTTGGAGTCATCTATTAGCTCTCTCTAATCCTATTCGCCTTGTCTAAATGCCTTTTATTTATGTAATTTCTCTTTGGTTCCTGTGTGCTGTGACTATATTTTGTTATTGGATGGTCACCGGGATTGTAGCATGAAACAGGTTGAAAAGAATGTTGATAGATTTACAAGTGCTATGTTGATTAAAACCGTGTGATAGTTTTGTACAAACTCAAGTTAACGCGCTGGCAGAGAAGCACAGATTCTAGCACAGAGAGCACCAATATAACCGGAGATGTCAACGCGCGCGCTTTAACCAGGAGCAGCAACAAACAGAGCGACACACAAGGTCGGATTGTGTGTTCAGCGCTGGTTTTTGCGTTGAACTGTGGATTGTCCATCGTTCAACTGCTTGATTACACTATGAATCAAACAGGTTACGTATGCTGAAGACAGCTTTGTTCAAACAAGGACCTTAAAAATAAATTTAGAGAACAAGTTACGAGGTCATCTATTCCCATGGTATGGAAATTACTGCTCGGATTCCAATACATTTTTGACACAATGGTACTGCTGTGTTATTGATAGAATACCTTAAAGGCTTCCACCAGAAACAAGTAAAACGGGGAAATCTGAAAACATCAACCAACTTAATATTTCGAATGTTTTCGGAGTTCTTGTTGGCCAACACCTAAAAAACGTAAAAAACTGTAATTTGACGTTTATCTTCAATCTTCTTGTTTCGGGCCATGGTAGAAATATACGAGCAGGTTGTTCGAAGACCAATGCTAGAATTTCTTTGTAGCTAAAATGTCTCTGAGCCGCAATTCGTCAAGGAAGAGTGTACATATGAGCATAGATACTAATGTGTAGCAGTACTGAGGCACCCTACTTGGTTACACTTTTTTCTATTCAGTTCTCATATAATCCTCGAAATATCGTCGTTGCGCAAAATTTTGCGGATATAAACAAATAAATTTATGTCGTCATCAAAAAACACATAGTAATTTTCCGTAGAGACTTAGTCGCGTGAGACTATTTGCCTAAATAAATTCAATCAGACTATGAAAACAAAGCACGGAGAATTTTTGTGAAAATATTCATACTTAATTAAGATTGACAAAATTCACGCCGAATGTTGATAGGATTGCACAATGAGCATCAGCATCACTCAACACTCGTATGCATTGAATAGTTTTGTTGATGTATTGTGCCTCATGCATTCTTCAAAATACTGTACTCCAGTAGCGTGTCGATCTTTTTATCAGAGACTATTATACAGTCGTCCATACAAGTTAATGATATGATGTTGCCTTGCTACGAGTTGCCCTGGTCTGGCCTACTATATATGATCTTTGGAAACTATCAGAATTCATTGTTGGAAAGAACCGCCTAGGCGTAGTCACTGGGTTGGCAATTCTGTGTCGCTATAAGTGAAAATTCCATCATCTTCTAGCCAAATGAACTCTTGTTGGCTGCTATACGATGGAATTTATTTATATTATTACGAGAATTGTGGCCATCATGGGATTGTTTCATTTAAATCGTTCTGGACTCGTACTTGAGGCAATGTGGACGAACTTTGGCGAACTTCTTGAGAGCGTGGCTATAAGGAGCTTTATATATGCATGTGGCAAGAGGATCTGAGCACTTCAAACAACGTATCGATGTTCATCATTGATCATCGACTAATGTTACTTAAGACCTAGATAAATTTGGGCTTTTCGTTAAAATCTCAGCACCTTTCATATTTATAACTGTACTATAAACGGAGCGTTCCGGACTCACGGGCCAGTTCGTTACCATGGAGATTTGATGAGACGACTTCTTCTTTTTAACCTCTCTCGATGTCCGCGAGACGGGGATGTGAGGGAAAAGAGGGGTGATGGCAGGTCCAAGGGGGTGGGGTAGTATGTAAACCGCGTCGCCGTTAACGGTCGTATGGAAAAGGAGGTGGAGAAGGATTTTAATAAGACGGACGTCGTACGTTGGGAATGAACATGACGTGTGTGCTTTGCCGGATGAAAAACGGAAAACTTGTGGAACAATACTTTGTTTCTTGACAAGGAGTCATCTTTTTAGGGTTACTTTGGTGCTCATGGTTGAACTAAGACTAAGATAGATAAGGGATTCATTTAAAATACAGCATTGAAAAAATAATCATACGAAGCTTTTTCTGATTACACTTAAATTGAGGGAAATGACGGTGACATTTTTAATTCTCTAAAATGTCACTAATATACAAAAATTGGACTAAGCACGATGCC
The DNA here is from genome assembly GCA_963669975.1 of Acanthoscelides obtectus. Taxonomy (NCBI): domain Eukaryota; kingdom Metazoa; phylum Arthropoda; class Insecta; order Coleoptera; family Chrysomelidae; genus Acanthoscelides; species Acanthoscelides obtectus. Next base: position 56,309,254 of record CAVLJG010000008.1, on the reverse strand, counting down.
TTTTTGTGACTAACCAAAGACCGCCAACCATGGACAGCTGTTTCGTGCTTTTTCGCTACTTATCAGCATGGTCAAGACTTGGTCTCTCGGACAACTACACTATCAAAAGTGTGAGATCTATGTAAGTAAAACCACTCCGAACAGTGAATTGCCCTCCAATTGAATTGCGGCCTAAGGTTTATTCAGTTTCAACCGGTAGCCACTACTCACTATTGGCAGTGGTTAATTGTAGTGGTAGATGGCGCTTCACGCTGTCTTATTTTGATAGTGTATAGCTGCTAAGCTTTCGTGCTTCCGCTCGTAGTCCGAGAGACCAAGTCTAGATCATACTGATGAGTAGCCAAAAAGTATGACAGAATGCTTAGTTTCTTTAATGGAAAGTAGAGCACATCTTCTACACAGCTAGGATGGTCGCCATGTAGCGGTCACATGGTGACTGGGCCTGCAATTGCGGACTGAGATCTGGTTGTAGTCCTGTAGCTGCTATCCACTATTCGCAATGGCCGATTCTAATGGTAGATGGCGCTTCGCGCTGTCTTCTCTCGATACGAGATTCATACTGATTACGTTGATGCTCAATGAATTCATTGCGGTTGTAAGAAGCAACTAATAATTGAGCATCTGCAGAGATTTAGAAAGAATATTCAGTCACTCGAGCTCATCTCAAGGAGATATTTATCTTACATGCAGCTGACTAAGTCATCACTCTGTACAGACGTAATGCTCGTATAACATTATGCTCTTCAGTAGCTTATTCTGATTACGTGGTTAACAGTTTTGATACTACTGCCAAAACAAATAATTAGAGACAAGCAAAGGGACAACATATTTAGATTCACATTAAGGGAAATAAGAACTTGGTGTTTTCAACAAAATGAACGTATAGATGGTTAGTAAATTTTGGTGAAACTGCGTTAGTCCACATCATATATCTCCTCAAAGTCTATAAGGCAAACTTTGATATTATTTTAAATAGAATAGTGTATATTTTATTACATACTTGGGTAGTAATTGCAAAAGAAGAGAATCGATATAGCACTATAATAACTAAACAAGTTACAGAAAGCGCAAGCCCCCATAGTAACCCTTTGTTGCATGTCGCAGTGGACTATACTTCGGCTCAAGTACCTAAACATGGCTCTCTAAATTATAAATATTTTGGCAATACTCTAAGCAAATTAAGCACCATTCGGAACACAGATTAAATAAATTTCGTTCTCATTAATTGATTCTATTCCTCTTTTTTCTCCCATTTTCTTCCTTTCTTTCGTCATCCTCTATCTTCTACATAATAAAAAGTCTCTCCTGGCTGGGCTCATGAAGATTTTGAAGAAAGAAAACATTATTCTGTAGCAGGCGCGGAATGATCTATTTGCAGACTACCAGCTGTCTAGTCAACAAGTTGAAATTTTATCGGTTTTTTGACATTGTATAGGTTTTTTACGAAATAACCATGCCGTTTAAAAGACAAATGTTGGAGGAATACTACAAAAAGATTCTACGACGGTTGTTATTCCGCGTAATTGTGTCTTATTCTGAATATATATCTAGTTATAATTTGGGAAAAATATAACTAACCCTGTACTCAGTTGGCAGGTAATGTGACTTGAGAGTGTAGTTCTTTGTACTTTGGTCTTTGATACAGATGGTTGAGGTTTGAGCGCCATTTAGTTCCAAGAAATGGGAAAAAGAAATAACAAGTGCCTTTTGGCCTATCAAAACTGAAGCTGACTGCTAAATGGTGGGTCTCTGGAGCTAAAGGAAACACAATCTCACAAGTCACGCAAACATTTATTGAAGAAAAAAATAATTGAAAAGAAGTCCTGATAGATAAGCAAAAGGAAATTAGTTGGTACTACACCGAGCTAAATGGTTTCCAGCAAAAATTAACCACCACGATAATTCTATAACGACACAGTTCCCGTTCCGTGGGTGGGAGTACCATCCCCCACCACAGAAACATTAGAACAACACAGTGTTTTGTGATAAAAATAAAATTCATGGACTGGATGATAATGTCGGCCTGCAGTATGGGAACCAAGTAATGTATGCATTTTACCTTTCCATATTTCATAAAAGAAATGTACCTGAACTAGATTCCACGAAGAGTGGGTCGGGACTAAATGAATATAGTCATAAATAATCAACGTGTATCAGTTTTAACAACAAAGGACTTTTAGTAGTAGATTTTTCTGTCATAAAAATCAGTTACAGTCAAGTACTTCGTAGAAAAATCGTCATACATCGAGTCAAGCTTTCTGAATTCGTGTCCTGGATACTTCTCGTTCCATAAAAACTGAATATCCACGTATACAAGTTGTTCTCGAGCAGTGTCGTTACGATGATCGCCCTCTACTTTAATGGGTTCATCATGTTTCACTACTAAGCTCTTTTAAAATTGGGAACTTGTGATTTCACTACTTGGAGAAAGTATTTGCTGAGATATGAGAAATGGCATGACTCGAAGTGCATTTTATAATTTATTAAACAATCAAGAAATTAGGCATGTCAAGCTTTGCAGAAGTTTTGATAGGTGTAGGCGTAAGGTATGTCAAACAATCTACAATACTAATACTAGCTACGCCTGTAACAAAAAAACATTGAATCCTGACGAAAAATATTGGAAACAGAGCAACATCTTAAAGAACAACTGCGGTTGTATACGCGGATTTTGAAACTATCGTTATACTCCTAGAAGTCACTTTATAATCTTTGAAGCAGTTGCGCGGCCTATTGCAGAAGACACCTTAATACGACAAGCAGATTTTACAAACTGCATACTTCTAGGTACCCAGTGCTAGGTACTCATTGCCTCAGAATATTACTTGAATAGCGTTATAACTATCTAGTTTCAAGTAATAAGTAAGTAATGAGATATTGACGTACTATCCTACCAACAGGAAAAATGCTAACAGATACAAGCACTACCATAGTTTTACAACAAGTTAAACCGATTCTTCACAGATAACATATTTTTCACTACCTTTCTGTGCTGCTAGTCAGAATTAGTCATTTACTTTTTATATTTGTATTATTAAAACTTACCATATTCTCATTATCTGAGGTTTCAGTTACCGGCAAATGTATGCAGCGCTCCCACCATTATTTCAAATCTCAAACAAGGTATATGCTGTAAATTGATTTTAAACAGAATTTTATCTTTCGTAGTGAAGATATAAGTTATTTCATATATTTATTTACGTTATTGTGATTATTCCTACTAGCCTGTTCAGCAACATTGCAGTTCTGTCACAGTTCCGGGTAATCGCTTTATGATTATGGATTACGCGAAAAAATACACGATTGGGTCATGTCATATCTTAACCTAAGGGAGTAGACTAGGATGTTCATGGATACTATTTTTCACGGCCTAATGTCGGGATTGATGTACCTCAAGGCTCAATCCTAGGCCCATTGCTATTTTTGGTATTTGTCAACGACTTGCTAGAATTAGGTAGTTTAACACATGAACTAGTTATGTATGCTGAAGATAACACTTACCTATGTTTTGAAAATAATATAAAGGCATGCTTTGCTAAACTACAATACATAATAAATAAATTCATAAGCTATTTTTCTAGAAATCAACTGACACTTAACGAAAAAAGTCTGTCTTTATAAATTTTACTCCTCGTTCCGCCTCAATCAATGAAAGCCAATTAGTCAAGCTCAATGGCAAGTCATTGGTTCGAGTAGCAAACACGAAATTTCTAGGATTGCATCTTGATCTGTTTGTTTTGCGATCTCGAGGCTCCGACAAGTATGTCCAAAAACGGTAATAATTTCATATTATCATGTAGTTTGCTTCAAGAGTAAAATACATTATATTTTGGGGTACATCAAGTCATACGCAGAGGGCCCTTACATGGCAGAAATGGGCATTAAGAACAATAACTGGAGTAGCACCGCGTGAGTCGTGCAAGCTCAAATTTATATAACGTTCCAGTCACGTCAGATTTGCATACATACAGCACACGTAATAATGCTGCAATAGTCATCCCTGCACATAATTCGTCCAAAAAAAAAAATCTCAAATATCTGGGCTTAAAACTATTCAATAAACTAGAACATAATATTGAATATATTAGAGATCTGGGCATGTTCAAAAAGACGCTGACTAGCTACTTCCTGAATAAGCCTTTCTACAGTGTGTTGGAATATCTGGAATCTTGAGGGTGCGCTGTTAGGCCTCTACTATATTATTTTTCTGTAAAATTATATATATATATATATATATAATATCATTTGAGTGTGCAGCGACGTTTCCTATGCCAATGTATTTGGTCGATGTCGATTGGAACAAATTGATTGTTACTATTATTATTCCAAGCTTGCATGGATGGAATATTGTTTGAACTTCCACTTCTCTAGAAGTCAACCAGGATTATCCAGCACCATCCCCGTAGAAAGTGATTGAAAAAATATTCACAATTGTAGGGTGTTCGACTAATGACCTGAAAAACAAAGTGGCTCCTTTCATAGTCTACACATTTGGATGCACTTGCATAGTTGTGATGTTTTTCGGGTAATTGTTGAGATAATAATTATATATTTCGTCTGAAACATTGAAATTATATTTATATGCATAATAAATAGTACTGTTACAGTTTATCCACTCCTCAAATTGTTGTAATGCTCTTAAATCTCACTATGGTATTACTAATTTGTTTTTAAATACCTAGTCAAATGTGTTTGTCCGACAAAACTAAGCGATTCCGTTTAAAAATGCTATTTCACTCTATATCAAAGTGGTCGAGATGCGGGTTAATACTATATACTTCCATGTTTCTTAGACAAAACACAAACATGTCAAACAAAACTCTACAAAAGGTAGAAGTATTTGAGCTTATCCAAATCTGTAACAAAAAGTATTGATGTTTACAAAAGAAACACAACTTTAATATGCTTTGGTCGGTGACGGACAATCTTGAAATTTTTTTAAAAAGTTTGTTACTTGGAGCAATATTTCATCCATACAAATTCGATCCAGCCTATACACGTGATAGAATTGCAGTGTTGGTCGACGGGCTAGCAGGGATGATGATAAGAAAGCGAATAAATATGGAACAACTATTAAGTATCGTGTAGCGAACCCTTAATACGCTGTAACTCGGAAAAAGGACTGGTGGAAAGGTTAGGGTACATAGTCGCCTTTAATCTATAGTAGTAGTAGCAGTTATTTTATTGTCACAAAGATAGACCATGTCTAATATTAAACATGATATATAGTACTCATAAGACAATATGATAATTAGAGTTCTTGAAAAATATTATGGCACATAAATACATTAAGAGACATTAAAAGAACAATCAGAAGTTAAAATTTATCTGAAACGCCAACATACTCGTTTATTTATCCACCGAGTAACAGTAACAATTTCCGAGAAGCAATATTCCAATCTCTTTTTTGGAAGTATTGAAAGGCGGTTGCTTGTAGCTGGATGTTTGTTAAACAAAGCTACCCAATTATACCATATTCTACGCGTTTTTCGATTACTGAATTGAAAAAATTAAAACCATAAGGTCTTCGCGGGGTTATTATTTGGATATGGCACGCTACTGGCCCCAAACACACATCAACGGTAGAAGGGGCGAGATGAAACATAAAACGCGCTCTAGATTGAAACAAGTGATATATAGTCAGTGACGTGGGCCATTAGAGTGTCCGAAAATATTAATCTTTCGTATAAAAATGGAAAAAAACGGACGGAGTTAGGGAACCGTACGTGTTGTTTATGTTGGGAGCGCAGCATCTAATTCAGGATGTGGGGAGAGCAGATCTGATGTATGTTGAAGTGGGATGAAGGGTCTTTTGTTTGTTGTACGGCTGGATGAGGTATTTTTCAAGCTCTTTAAGTTTGACGTTTTCTTATTAATGTATATTTGTAGTTGAGATTGAAAAGAATGATTCTTCTGGATTACGCCATGACAGGCAAGTGAAATGGATCAGTTGTATTTACTGCGTCACTAGATATTCCTAACGCTAGAAAGAAACTTGGTTATACTTCTCACGCCACTGGCGAGGAAGTGTTGTAATCATGAAACATTTTGAAAATGAGATATTATGTTTCTTAGGTGTTATATAGGTAACATCTACATCACGAAAAACCGTGTTACTCATTTTCCTCAGTTTGTCGGTCTGTTGATCTGTTTATATATTTGTCTATCTGCCGTCCTGATTAGAGGAGGATTATCCTTGGTTCGTCTATATCTTGAAAAGTAAAAATTTATACACTCGCAGCCTTAAAAAGTTCAGTTAACAGATTCGTTTCTCTTCTACTGCAAACACACCGTACCATTTTTGGTACAATACTTGTGACCTTGTAGCAAATACTTTGGAACCACTTCGCAACCATCTCGAAGGCGAAAACTTCAAATAATGCTTAGAGATAGTGCAGCTCTACAGTGATACAAAATATTGATCATTTTCTGGGCGGATTTGCTAATTCTTAGGTAATCCAGTACTTCGTCGTGACGGACGAAGCTATATCTTTTGTAAGAGGGTAGTCCAAGACTATTGTAAAAGCGCTTGGCCATTACGCAGGTTACTCATCCCAAACTTTGCAATTCTTTCGAACTAAAGGGTATCGACCTTCCACGCTGTAATATTATTAAGGTGATAAAGTATTTGTTAGAGCTCCAAACATAGGGCACCAGGTCCAAAACACACATTACAACTTCAGATTCAAAAACATTCGGTCGCTTGAAAAATACACGAAGGTATGGCTGAAGGCCTCCGTTTGACGGCCATTCGGTTAATTACTTATTTTAGCCAATATGATGATATTGATAATTCTTCTCTATCAAACAGTCTCGGGACCCTTTCGCACCGGCGGGTCGTTTTGCTCTCTTCTACCGCTACATCAACGGGCTTTGCTCCTCAAAAGTTTTCTCCATGATGCCGCCGCCGCTCCTGTGTCCCGAGGGTGTCGAGATTGTGGGACAATCTACTAGAGGAAGCTTTTCCCAGTTATAGTGGGCAATTCAAAAATCGGATTAACAAAATTTCTTTGGGATCCTCATAGCAGCCGCGCTGCCTTGGCATTTGGGCTTCTGCCTGTGCGGCTGCTCCGGTATATAAATGTCAATCAATATGATTTATTGTTATTACTACCAGAAAGTACACAAGTAAAATTTTCCGTTTTTTTTTTTTGGTGAAGAACGATTACGCTATTTTCAGGGTCTTTAAGGGACAGACAACGTCTTTTTTGCTATATTTTTTCAAAATCCACCAAACCGAAATGTCTAAAAAAATACACAAATGTTGTGCTCGTTCTACAATATATAACACTTTGTAAATCTTTCAGAAAAGCTCGAGTCACAATATATTTTTAGCTTGCAATTCCAAATATCATATAAAATGTCGTGTAGATAAAACGAAAATGTCATGTTGAACACTCAAGAAATTGTCCAGTTGAAAATTATTTTTTATTCTGTATTATGCGGACATCTTCCCCCAAACCGTTTTCAGATCCCTTGATCAGTTGAGTAAACAAACAGAAAATCTCGATTTCTTCAGTCTCTTTATTAGATCAAAAATAAATAGAGGATATTGGCGCTTTCCAGTATTTCCGTCCCTTCACTCATTTGAGCTGCTAATGAACAAAAGAATAAAGTAGCTTCCACCCGCTTTCCAATGCTGGCTCATCAGTACTGAATTTGCAACTCGAATAGAGAGGAATTCCTCTGTTCGATCTTAATTGCACTCCTTTATAAGTAGCTGAAATACTGTTACTGAATACATGAGGAAATACATTTATTACACCCAATATATTGCCATTTTGGAAGATAATAAATCGACTATAGTATACGAAAAATTTAATGTAGAACAAATCATTTGAAGAATAATCCGAACTGCATAGAAAATGTGTAGATAGATATAGTCGTTAATCAAGTTATGTAAAAACACTTTTATCGCGTCCCTGAAAAAAAATTCATACAATGCATAAGAAGTACGAAGTACAGGAGGTACAAGAATATATAACAAACAATCTAGGAATAAAAAATATCTACAAGTACATGGAAATTAGGACAGATAATCACATATGTATCATAGGTGCGAAAGGTACGCTTAGATCTAATAAAAAAATTCGTGTACGCTGTATGGAGTGGTACATTTTAATATACTAAGTGACATATAAATCCGAACGCCCAGTTTAAATGGGTTTATTTTAATAAAATTTTGTATAAGTATTTAATGAAGCTTAATAAGTAAATGATAAAAATTTCAAAATGATTGCACTGCTTTAAAGCCCTTTGACCTTTAATAATGTGTGGATGCACCCTGATGTGCTACGCATTCTCCAATGCGCCTAGGCATGCTTCTGATCAGGTGGTCAATGTCCTCCTGTGGTATCTCATTCCAGGCAACCACCAACTCCTCTCGAAGTGCTTCTAGAGTCTGAGGAGGACGTTGCAAATTGAGCAATCTCCTACCCATCATATCCCACACGTGCTCAATTGGGGATAAGTCGGGAGATCTTGGTGGCCATGGTAACAATGTGACATCATTATGTTGAAAAAAGTCTATTGTGACTTTTGCAACATGTGGTCGGGCATTATCTTGTTGGAAAGTTGGATCTGCCAGGGTGTCAAGATAGGCTAAAAGATGGGGTTCTAGAACTTCGTGGATATAACGCTGCGCGTTCATGTTACCTCTGATGAAGATTAAAGGTGACCTGGAACCATAAGCTATAGCACCCCAAACCATAACTCCAACAGTGTGATGAACATGTCTTTCAACAAAAAACTGTGGATTCCTCCTTTCACCACGTCACCTTCTAACCCTGGCACGACCATCGTGCATGCCTAAACAAAATCGAGACTCGTCACTAAAGACAATACTGTTCCATTCCTGATCCCAGAGTGACCGTTGTCTGCACCACTCAAGGCGATTACGTCGGTGTCCTCGAGTTAAAGGGAGGACCCAGTGTGGCCGGTATGAAAACAAGCCAAAACTTCTCATTCGTCGGTAAACACTTCGCATGCCAATAGGTCTTCCGTGTTCCGCAAACAATTCATTTGCAATGGACCTGGTAGTGGAGAAACGGTCCCTTAAGGCCAATAATCTTAGGCGGCGATCTTCACGGTCTGTTGTTCTACGGCGACGTCCAGTGCCCCTTGCTCTTTGCGTGCGGCCTTCTCGAAGCCATGCCTGACAACACCTAACCACAGTGTCTACACTTCTTTGCACTCTAACTGCAATTGCCCGAAAAGAAAGTCCAGCTTCCCGAAGTCCCACTATACGGGCCCTGTCAAACTCACTAAGTTGATGAAATCGTACAGGTCTCCGTACTCTAGGCATCGTAACCGATCGTAAAGGATGTCAAGAACCAAGATCCGCCAACGTTGATTCTTTACTGCGGCTGAAATATTCATTTTTAGAGCGTTAGTGAATTAAAAAAAGCAGTATAAAGACCGGAATGTCCAACTGATAAGGCTGAAATCTTTTTCACTTGTTATTTACAGTAAGATAAATACACTCACCAACTTTTATTAAAATAAAACCATTTAAACTGGGTGTTCGGATTTATATGTCACTTAGTATATTTTCTCAATTTGCCTACTCAAGCCACCATCTGGAAAACTGGAAGTAGGTGTAGGGAGAGAGTTGTATGAGTCGATGCCGGTTGATCTCGATTTATTGGTTCTGTACTGTGGTCTTATAAGCCGAGTTATGTTTCGTGTAGCATGTTGATAAAAGTTACTTTTTCTCTTATATACTGAGTGACAAAAAAAGGTAAACACATATGTATAGAATTTTTGGCATATATGTTCAGTGTCCCTTACTAGTAAAATGATTAAATTTTTAGCTTGATTCGTCAACTGACTGCAGAAGCTGTTTCAATAATGGATTGAGGATCCTCGATTTCTTATACACTCATTGACACGCCTGGTGATAAGGTGGTCGATATCCTGTTGGGGTATCTCATTCCAGGCTACTGCAACTTCGTGAGTAAGAGCTGCTAAAGCCCGTGGAGTATGTTGCAAATTCAAGAGCCTGCGGCTTGTCATGCCCCAGACATGTTCAATTGGAGACAGGTCAGGCGATCGTGGTGGCCAAGGTAAACGGTTGATGCGATGTTGATCCATGAAGGCTAATGATGCTTTGGCAACATGCGGTCTGGCCTTGTCTTGCTGAAAAATCGGGTTTTCGATGGGTATGCAATAAGATGAGGCTCCACTACTTCCTGAATATAGCGTCGGGCTGTCATATTGCCTCTGATAAAAATTAGTGGTGATCTGATACCATAAGCAATAGCACCCCATACCATAACTCCCATGGTGTGATGAACGTGACGCTTTCTGTCAAATTGTCACGTCTTTCACCACGTTGCCTTCTCACTCTTGTCCGACCATCGTGCATCCCCAGACAGAAGAGGGATTCGACACTAAAGACCACCTGATCCCATTCCCAGTCGCATAGAATTCTTTCTCTACACCAGAGCAAACGGTTGTTCAGCTGTGAGAGGTAACACCTAATGTGGGCGATAAGAAAAAAGGCCAAACTGTCGTATTCGGCGATATACCGTACGCATACCAACCATCCTGCCATGCTCTTCAAACTACTGATTAGCGATGGCTCGAGTACTACTAAATCTGTCTCTCAGTGCCAGAAGTAACCGACTGTCTTGTCGCTCTGTGGTCCTTCTGGATGTCCAGAACCCCTCGCTCGCCGTCCTCGCTCGTTCACTCTGCAGCATACTGCGTAAGGATCTGTTGGTCCTCCTAAAAACTTCTCTTATCGCGCAACCCGACAATTCGACCCCTCTCAAAGTCACTTAGCTGGTACACCCGCACTCTAGGCATTTTGAGCAATCATAAAAAGGCTTCTGAATTAGTTACACGAAATTTAACATTTAACTGGCAACGTAAATGTACCAAAATGAATGCTTCTTTATCACCAAGCAAAACACGCAGCCACCACAAAACTTAATAGAAAAACCTGACCATTTTATCACTACTTGTTGTTTCATGGCAAGATAAATCGATATGGAAAAAATTGTTGAATTCGGATAAACATACAGGTATGTAGATGTTTACCCCTTTTTGTTACTCAGTATATTTAATGATGTTTATCCTTGTGTGTTTTTTGTTTTATGAAAATTTGATTTGAGAGAAACAGGTCATAATATTTGTTAAAACTGCATCGCTGTTTGATACTTTACGAATCGCGTATACTGCTTCTGAATGTTTTGTTTTTAATGTATCTACATGTTATGTAACGGGTGTTTTTTATAGAGGTATAAGACTTTAAAATGCAATAAAACAACGATGGATTATTCGATTGGCATGCATTTTTTTTATGCGAAAGATAATCTTGTGGCATCACATTTTGGCTCTATACCGATCACCATTGACTGTAAAGTTCTGGCCGTCATCGTTTTTGAAGAAGTACGAACCTTGATTCCACCAGCCCATAAAGCGCACCAAACAGTCAGTTTTTCTGGATATAACGGTGTTTCGACATAGACTTGAGGATTAGCTTCATTCCAAATGCGGCAGTTTTGTTTGTTGACGTAGCCATTCAACCAGAAGTGCGCTTCATCGCTAAACAAAATTCGCTTATGACAATCGGGAACAACGGCAATCTCGTTTTGGGCCCATTCAACGAATCTACGCCTTGCTTGATGATCGTTTGGCTTCAATCATTGCACGAGTTGGATTTTGTAAGCACGCAAACCAAGATCCTTCCACAAAATCTTCCATAAAGTGGATGGACACAGATCCAATTCCTGTGCTCGTTGGCGGATGTACTCATTCGGGTCCTCCTCAATGCTTCGCTCTGCAGGAGCAATAGCTTCTTCTTCCCCGTCTCTGGGGATGCGAGTTATCAATTAGAGTAAACGTGCTGCGAAAACGTTCCATGGTTAATCGAATTAACTGCTCTGATGGACGATTATGTCGACGATAAAATGGACGTAGTGCGCGATACGTATTCCGCACAGAACCATTATTTTCGAAATAAAACTGCACAATTTGCAAGCGTTGTTCAGGCGTGAGTCTATTCATGACGAATTGCCAAACCAAACTGAGAATAAATCACTTGACAGCTGTCAAATTGGTCGCCATCATCGAATGTAATGCCAACTTAAAGTTATATTCCTAGAAAAAAAAAAACACCCGTTATTTGGCTTTTTTGTTCTAGACCATCGATTAAGGGATGGTTAAATATATTTTGTTTATCCCATCGTATCCCACTATTTCAAAATGAGGGTATGGTCAACGGATTGTAATCACTACACTGTGATCACTTACTTATTATCATTTACTTATTTACAGCGTATTTAGAATTTAGAATTTGGAGGTATTTTTAAAAATTATGTTAGTTCAAATTACATTAAAACTCAAGTGTTCAAAAGCCGTTGTTGAAAATAAAATGTATTAGCCGAATAATAAACTGTATTGTTCTAAATGTAATTCGATCAATCTCTGTGTATTGTGACCTTCGGCGTCATCCGTGATAGCTTGCCTCACTAACAAGCAAGACAAGTCAGATTTCGCGGCCTAACTATTTTTCTGCAATCAACCAGTAGATAGTTCTCCAGTTCAAGAGGAGCGACTTGAAAAATCCAGTTTTGGGTTTTTTCATTTGAAGGCAAGGTCATGGTTGACTTGAAATTAAATAAAAAACTGGACGTAGAGGTCAACTTACACCTTCTTTATACCGAAGCAGCCGCGCAGGCAGAAGCCTAAATGCCAGGGCACCGCGGTTGCTATGAAGAGCTTAAAGAAACTTTGTTAATCCGATTTTTGAGCTGCCTAAGGTCAGTAGAACTGGGAAAAGCCACCTCAAGTTGGTTGCTCCACATTATCGTTAGACCCGGTACACCATACCGGTCGTATCGGCTAGTTCTGGATGTACACAGTTCGACGCGGTTAGTATGGAAGGCCGAAATAAGGTGGGACCATCTGGCAGGTACATTGCGCAGCGGTATCATGGAGGGGCGCTCTGAGGAACAAAGCCTGTAGCAGTAGAAGAAAGGTAAGTCACCGATCGCTCGTGCGAAAAGGTTCCGAGACCGTCTATTAGAGAAGAGTTATAGATCAGTCGGACAGCCCTTCTCTGAACAGCATTGAGCATGGATAATGTAATCGTGGGCAGTACTCGAGGCCAGGTCTTATCTGGGCCCTATACAGAGTGAGGTCATGTGGAGTACATGTAAGCCCTACACAAGTAGCTTAGCTGTTTTCAAGCAGCTGTCACTATTGGCGAGATGTGTTCCTGTCTTTGGTAATCTTGACTCCGGCCAGCTGAAATTAATGCCTTTTTGGTAGAACTCGCCCATCAATGGAGACAGGAGGAGCGCTCTTGCTATTGCGCTTCTTGTTAGTCAAGGTACATTACTATATTTTGGAAGCGTTAGACTGTATAAGATTGTTGCGTCCCCACTCAGTGATAACCTGCAGGTACCTCTACAATTCATCGCCAGATATCAGCTTCTCTCTCTGAATTTCTGCATGTAGAGTGTTGTCATGAGTAAAGCGTATTTATAGTACGGAAAAGGATGTCGTTGATAAACCTAACCTAACTGTTACTTACACGTTAAGGCAATATTGGACAATAACCATACCAAAAATGTATAAGAATATTCAAATATCAGATATAATTCAGTTATCAGCAACAGCTTTTCAACAAAACCGTTGATGCACAAAAGAATAAAACAAACTCTCATTTCAAAGCCTGGCGCTCATCAATAGCTAATTTGAAAACGGACGGAAAAAGGGAAATTATTCAGTTTGAAATTGAGCAGAGCCGCCAGTTAATCTCTCTGCCGCTGCCGACTTCGTTCAATTATCTCCATAATTCTCACACAATGCCAGCTAAATTACAACACGTTTTGCTGTGCATATTCATGAGAATTCTGATGAAGTTACAAGAGGGAGATTCAATCGACATGCTGGCGTGTTTGATTATGCTTCAGAAGTCAATAGTGAGTATGAGGATCTCAGTCTAGAAGCAACGATATAAATTGACAGAGGCTTCATTAGGGATTGGAATTGAAGAACTTTCCAGCCCGGAAACCTATAATAATCAGAATATGTCATCCTGTTTCACACTTAAGACCGTATGGAAGGTTCTGATGTTTTATTTCATGGTGTTATCCTGTTCCTGCCTTCTCGCCCCTCTTTTATCAGTCCCAATGGTTTTGCGATGAAAAAGTAACAAAATACGTGTCAGTAGGAGATGTGTGACAAACATTGCTTTCAATATTGACAATCTTTCTGTTAACCTGTAACAGGGCTATTGCTTTAAGTCAGATTTCATCCAGAGCCATCCAGAAAGGCAGAAATTAACGTTAGTCTTAAAAACAGTGATAAGAAAAAGATAATTATACAAAAAATGTATATAACAAATGAAATCAGGACAGGTCAATAATAATCAACATATGTGTTATTTTTTCATTCTCAATGTCGAATGATCGGTTTGCAGAAATAGCCCGATGAAATAACACAAATTTCACTAAAAATCTTGAAAAAATTCAATAATGGATGAAAGTCTGGATTCAGGTAACTGAAGTAGTCTTCTTGCGCATAACGAAAGGTTGACTCGACGTAAATACACATCACCTAGCATTATTATTATTGTGTATTGTTAATATTGCTTTATTATTGTCCAAGATGCCAGGCGGTCATTTTAGCATTGAAGAAAAGTTCGACATGCTGACGTGTTACATTTTGTCCTAAAAAAACACAGTTGAAATGTACCTTGATAAATTTCCAGAAAGAATGTATCCCAGTAAGTCCGTTCTTTTATAGTTGGCTCTCAATTTAAATGAATATGGCTCACTCAAAAAGCTTGTTAAGTTTCGAAGAAGGAATCTTTGGAGGAATCTCAGAATAGTGTTGTACCCAAATCCACCATCCAATTTATTTTGCGTATAAATAGATATTACCTCTATACGTTCAGGATTTTTCAAATATCCTCAGTGACATTGGAAGAGTTACAATAAAAATTATTTCTTCATCTTGATTTTTTGACAATGAAATCAAGAATAAAACGGTAACATTCTCACAAAATTTTATTGACAAGTA
This sequence comes from Acanthoscelides obtectus, assembly GCA_963669975.1. Taxonomy (NCBI): domain Eukaryota; kingdom Metazoa; phylum Arthropoda; class Insecta; order Coleoptera; family Chrysomelidae; genus Acanthoscelides; species Acanthoscelides obtectus. Next base: position 56,294,218 of record CAVLJG010000008.1, on the reverse strand, counting down.
ATTATAAAACAATTAATAATGTGCCAAATACACTCCTGTATTCGTCTAGGCATCGACAAAATGAGATGATCAATGTCTGGTTGTGGCACCTCATTCCAAGCACCTCGAACTCCGTGGATTGGCGGTGGCAGAGTATGTGGGAGATGGGGCAAAGTGGATAGTGTCCTTCCCATCAGTACTCACACATGTTCGATGTGATTTAAGTCCGAAGTTCGGGGTGGCCACGGCAAGACATTAACGCCTGCTTCTTGAAAAAGGTCTATAATACGACAAGCAATATGGGGACGTGCGTTGTCTTGCTGAAAAAGGACGAGTGGACGGTCCTCTAGATACGACAGTAATGTGGTTTGTAGGATATCATCAACATAACGCACAGCTGTCATATTGCCTCGAACAAAGAGAAGAGGTGATCGGCTACCATAGGCAATACCCTCCCAAAGCATTACCCCCAACAGTCCTGTGTACATGCCTGCCAAGAGCAAATCGAATATCACAGACAGAATCGCGATTCGTCGCTGAATGATGACATTATGCTATTCTGCCTCGCAATGTTGCCGTTCTCTGTTCTAGTCCAAATGGGGACGACAGTGGTCCGCAGTCAGAGGAAGCAGTAACCGTGGACGGTATGAAAAAAGTCCAAAGGCTAAAATGCGGTGAAAGAGAGTGCGCATAGTAATAGGTCTCTTCTCCAAACCATTGGTCAGCGATCTGACGCGTAGTAGCAAAACGGTCTCGTAAGGCTAGTTGTCTGAAGTGCCTATGTTCACACTCCGTGGTACGTCTCAGTGGACCAGTTGGCCTTCTTCGCGTTCATCCACCTTCTTCTATCCACTCGCACCACCATTATTGCAGTACAATTAACACAACAGCCAATTTCGCGATAGGAATAACGTGGTGATAATTTGTCTTCGAACTCGAGGCATTTTGTTATGCTTAACACTAGTAAATGAAAGCTGCCTTCTTCACAAAAACTAGGAGATAACATTCTAACAAAGGTAAACAAGACAAAGATAAAATGTTGACATTGTTGCCACAGCATGCTTAAAGTATAGTCAATATGTTTCTAATGTCACTGAATATACTTAGACCACGGGATAGCGAACAGCGGCCAGCATTTTTGTGAGCTGAACACAAGAACGTGTGAAGAAAATTTTTATTTCCCATCAAAAATAATATGATTCGCTGAGAGTATGGTCACTAATAATGGTATCCTCAATCGCCGCACTCGCGGCGCAACACTCATTACTAGGCTCAAGGAGATCTGCGGGCTAAAAAAGTACCCAGACATCAAGAACGGTTTGGTTTAATTATGTGGTGTGGAATTCTAGGGACAAAAATATTATATAAAACGTCAAAAAAAGAATAACATGTCATCTTGCGGACTAGGCAGTTCTTAGAGTGCAAATAGTTCATTCCACGTTTGCCTGCTATGATCGCTGTGAACGTCTATGTATAGAGGAATGACTCGTCTATACGCATTGTTGGTTGCCGAAAGCAAGTATATGTTTTGTGAAGCCAAGTAGTCGGTAGAGAAGACCGGAAAGAAAGAAAGTTCATTCAATAGCAAGATCGCATCTGGATGATATGTGTATTGGTCTGCATGTGTATAAAATCAGTGATATTTGCTGCCAGTGAAGTATATCTATTAGCTATGCTCGACGGGTTATTCATATGTTGTCCTTTCTGAAGACAGGTTATGAATTACGATTTTTCCCGTATTTTGTGTTTTCAAAAAGTTTGACGAACACTACGAGAAATCATCACCGGGCCCACGTTAAGTATAATTAAGCCACATCACAGAAAAGTTAGGAATGACGCATCACACATCAAACATTTTCGCGCTGATTTGTATGGTCTATTGACATCGCAAAATAAATTTATATAAAATTCAAATGACTGGAAGTAAAAAATAATGTAATTACCTTTTCACTTTCATAAATATTCTTCCTTCACCAACCACAGATTTTCTTTTATTTCTCTCATTTTTGAAATTGAGCAAATTTGTTTATATAATTTTCAGAATGAATGAGGAAAAGTGGATGCGTAACTAATTTCTAGCTTTGAATTTCAAGTAAGCGTATTTGAGACAAGAAACTAATGGAATTCTCATCAACACATATTATTAGCACACACTATGCACCTATGCTCTGCCGTTTTCTTCTAGCTATAGTATACAGCTTACAGCTTAGACCTCCAATAATGCCATTTTTGAAGCAAACTTTACATCACATCAGAGCCAAACATTTATAACTGAAGCATCATGACGTTTGGGCATCACGTACAACTACAAAACGAGTTCACAACAAATGTCCATCAGCTAGTGCTAAGTTAACGTCTTGTAGAGAAACCTACATAATGTCAAAAAAAAAACAATATAATGCCAAAAAATCGACATAATGTCACGTTATGTCTCGTAATTCCCGTGCCGGTTGAGGTAGGAGTTGCTTCCGGTGAGAATGGTTGCTTGTACTATAACTGGAGGTATATCTAGAAAAAGTTCTTCATTGGCGAAATTCCGAATGCAGAAGATAGTAAGACATTGTGATGACTGAATTAACGTGGGAATGTGCCCAATACCCTCAACCGCAAATGTGCACATATCCTAATCACCATATGCAAAGTGCAATCCGACACCTGTTCGTCTCATCCTATCCTCACCGATCTCGTTATAGGAAGCCACCGAGCTGTCAGTTGTCGTCAACATCAGACGCCCTGAGGATGGATGCACAGTCATCGCTGAGACGTAATTACGCTGAACCAACGTGACAATCATCTGGGACAGCGATGCTGTAATTGGTTGGCGATAATGCGCATCGCCAGGGAAATTAACCCGCTAACTAACCACAATCAGCCGTTATAATTCAGATGTGGTGTGCCAGAAGGAAATTATACACAGGGTGAGCCGTGTAGACCTCCCTCTTAGTAGGGAGAGGTCAATATCGTGCATCCTGTTGAGTACCTTCACGATATATGAGCCTTTTAAACCGGGAGATTACGCGATCTGCGAATATTCCAACAAGGAGGAGGATACTCCTAATCTTCAACTCCAACGTGGTAGATGAGTTAGCTACCAGAAACAGCTGGAACTGACGCTCAGCGAGAGACTCATTGCTGACGATTTTGCCAGGTATGTAAGCGAGGACAAATGAGTTGATATTCAACCAATAGTGAGGCGGATGAAGCTGAGCTTGGTAGAGGAGAACAAAAATTGACTAAGAAAGCAATAGCAGGTCGCTACTTCATCGGCTGTACATGTAAATAGGTACAAATGTGTGTATAAATTTATACGATAGAGAGCAGATGGCTAATATCTTTGGATTGAAAACCTAGCGCAACTCTACCCACTATGAAGAAATGCTGCAAGCATTACCATCGTGGCATGTGTGACGAACACACTTCGGGCCGGAAAGGTTTTCTGTCTAAGAGTGGCTATAAAAGGTTTCCCCTGTTCAAAAGAACTTGATGCAGGAACCTAAGGATAAAAACCATACGGAATTGTAGCGCACTAACCTGATTCCCCTCCATTCTTGTTGAACTTTCGTGACGGCAAAGTCGCATTCATTCTGTGAGGATTTTGTTGCCCGTAAGAAATATGCTAACACAAAAATCAAGAATCAATCACGTTCTGATGCGGACACCACACCAGATGGCTGTGGATTAGTAACGATGTTTTTTTTTTTGGCTTTAGGACTAAGCCATGCAGCCAGAAACTAGGTTGGTATATAGAATATATCTAATTATGGACAAACACACGACGTCACAACATCCATGGCGAAGGCGAGATTCGAACTCGCGACCCGGCCGGCCGGCTGATCAGTAGCACGACACTCTGACCCACGCGGCCAACCGAGGTCCCTAGAGTAACGATGTTTCTCATAAATTCAGCTTCGGCAATATTTCAGGCACTAGCAATCACTGAATTCCATTCTCACTAGACTGTTGAACCTAATTTTCTAAGAACCGTAGTACTCACCACCTAGTACAACGACAAAGGCAAATATCATTGGCGTTATTTTAGTCTTATTTAAATAGGCCGGAATTACTTTAGCATCGAGAACATCAGTTGGAGTCTTCTATATGAAATTTGCATGAAATGAGTTCTCTCCTCTTCCTTTGTGCCTTTTTTCCTGGGATGTGGAGGCAGGATATTAACTTCACTCCAACATTAGAGCAGAAGCTGCGTATTAAAATTTCATTGGACTACTTAGGAATGCATTAAGGCTTTAGGAAAAGAACGGCAGGCCCGTGGCACAGTTGTACGAGTTATCTAAATTAAGGAGCTAGATTTGCTTTTGTTGCCATCTTCTTCTGGTAAATGTATTATTAGGATAATGCAGGAGAAATAAATACATACAATAGTGATACAATTTTTGCAAAACAGGCAAATGGCGCGGATCGCTTTTCCTGAGAATGCATCGAATCGCTTGTCTATACCAATAAACCAGAAACAATAGAAGCTTTAGAATACGACACTCGTTACGTTATTCTTCATAATCGGTCAAACGTGTTTTTTATATCTTAGGGTTCAGCCTATCGCTCAAAACTCATAAGAAGTTAATATAGTTACTGAAAATTAGCAGAGTGATTATGAACTATTTTTACTGTATAAAGCTCAAGTTTTTTTGTACTAAATGAAAATTGACAACGTAGGAGGTCTGGGGACTATAAACACGAAAAAACTTTTGATGTTTGTTCTGGTGATTTTCAGTAACTATCTTAACCTATTATGATTTTTGACCGAAGTCTGAACCCTGAGTCAGGCAAAACCACTTTTGAACAAGAATGTCGGTCAAAAGTGGTTTTGATCAGAGCATGAATCAAAACCACTTTTAAGCGATTTTTGCGGTCCAAAGTGGTTTTGGCCAATTATGAGTTGAAGTTGCAACAATGCGGTATTCAAACATGTAAGGGAAATCTATGATGTGTAAAATATGTCTAACAGGTGCGTAGATCTACCGAGGTTGGAATCGAATCAGCATACTACAGGGTGCGACAGCGCAACTTCCTTCTTTAAAAACTTATTGTATGTATAATTTTGGTTTAATTTTAATAATGTAAATGCATGCGTAAAGTTTTGTTTTGCGTACTTTTGAATATGAAATCAGATAGTTGACATCCCTCATTCTCCATACACTGCATAAACCGAACCGAACACATTTGTTTCATGCCAGCATAGAAGGTGTTATGTTAGCCCTATTCGTATGTTCACACAGCTGTCACAAACCTGTCAGTGGTCGTCTCCAAGATCCCGACACACAAACTCACATGGCCTCATGCCTGACACAGTCAACGACAAGTTACAGACCACTGTACGAACAAACCTGTTAACCCTGGTTAACCCTCAAATCCTCGAGGGTCGTTGGAAGGTACACATAGGCACGGGATTTCAAAAAAATCCTAATTGAGATGAGACGCTCTGGGACGTATTCCCTCAAAACAGCCATAGATACTATTTGAAGTGTGTGCCACTGCACTATCTTGTGAGAACCAAATGTCCCTAATCCTGTAACATGTTTACATGCCGGTCCGAATAGTCACCGTCACTGCGGCTTCGTTTTCCTCAAAGAACGATGGACCAATAATTCCAGCTGTGGAAATTGCACAAAAAACCGTAACTTTAGGTAAATGCGAGGGTCTTGATGCAATTTTGGAGAATTGGTGGGTATGCTTTGTTTGTTGACTCTCACGCGTTCATGCGATAATTAAAGGCACGTTCAGAAAGTTCCTGCACAATTGTCATCTTGTGAGGATGGAACTGAAAAACAAAATAGAAAATTCTCCTCACAGAACGATAGGAAAGTCCAAGGGCAGACGCATGGTGGTGATCGCACTGAAGCTCTCACTGCTTCCAGGTGTTCATAGGTGATCCCACGTAACTATTGATATACGGACCGGCACGGGTATCACGTATCTTGAAAAGTGACATTATGCCGATTTCTTTTGACATTATGCTGTTTTTTGACATTCTGCAAGTTATTCTATAAGATGTTAACTTAACACTTAGTTGTACGTGTTGCCTAAACGTCATGAGGCTTGTTATCAATCTTTGGCTCTGATGTGATGTAAAATCTGCTTCTGAGATGGCATTACTGAAGGTCTAAGCTGTAAGTTGTATGTGTTTATGGTAATTACATACTTTTTCTTATCCATTCTGGAAATTACATCTACAAATATGCTGAATTTCAAAAATGAGAGAGATAAGAAATAATTATATTCCGTGTACACTGTCGAATTACAAGCCATATACAACAGTAATTACACACAACGCGGGCGCGGTGATTATTTCCCGTAATTCTCATCAGTTTTTCGTAATTTAAAATTTCGAACATAACCTCTCTACAGAAAGCACAACATATAAATAACCCGTCATATTCGGCATATTCAGTAATGATTTTCTTACCCAGCAAATATCACTGATTTTATACATATGCAGACCAATACAATAATCATCCAGATGCGATCTTGCTATTCAACGAACTTTCTTCCCAGAGATAAAAACTACAGACCCGGATCACTCAGCCTCACAAAACTTTGCAACCAATAATGCGCAGTTTAGTTTAGTGATTCCTCCATAGTTGGACGTTCACAACGATCCTAGTGAGCAAACATGGAATGACTGCGCCCTAAAAACTACCTAGTCTGCAAGTTGACATCTTATAGGTTTTTTTACGTTTTATAGGTTTTTTACATGATACCTGTGCGGGACAGCAGCAAACCGGGTTAAACTAAGACGATTCCGATACATCCGCTAGACAGGTAGACCTCAACGGCAAGATCACGCTCCTTATTGTTACAACGCATGATGGCGACCCAACTGTGTTGAAACAGATCATTATAGCCCCGTCTCTCAAGCGAGGCCGCTAGCGCTCCGCTACGACAACAAAAAACTGAATAGTGCGGATTTCAAAATTTAAAGTCATGCTGCCGCACCCTCTAACGTGAGATAAATCTCCTCCACTCCCTTACAAACCACCATCGTCCAATTTTTCATCCCAATATTTTTTTTCAAAAATGATCAGGAGCCTCTGGAACGGCAAAAGGCGAAGGTTGAGCGATTCTTATCTTTTCGTTTCTGAGCTACAAAGCCCTTTATCCATACTAGTAATCCTGTGTGAATATTTTGTCAAAACCCCACTGGTACATTCCAAGTTATAGATGGGCCAAGGATTAGCGGATAGACAGACAAACCGATACACAGTAAAGGCCGTAATATAGATCCCTGCGGAGCACCGATCTCAGCAATCAATTTAGGTGAAGTTACTTCTCCAACGTCAACAACCTGCCGTCTGTTAGATACCAACCAAGATTTAACGTCTATGCCAGAATCAAAGTTCTGACACAATCTCTATCTCGGTCCAGAATACAACAAGGCATATTAAAATTCCACCACAGTGTACGTACTTTTACAGAATTCCCCACCTAACTCCGGAACGGCAAATTCCGGGGAAGGCAATAAACGAATCTACATGACACACTGCTGTTCGGGCGTACACATATATAGAAAAGCCTGTTCGGGTCCGCACGAAATGCTGTCCTTTCCCTATCGCCTTCCGTCTCCGCGATATATACAAGAAGAAGAGGAAAAATTTGAGCGACTACAATCGAAGCGCGATTTGAATAGCTAAGCCGGGCTAAGGTTGTTTTGGGGCGGCCCAAGGCGTTCTTTACCCTCCCGGGCCGTTCGACGTCGGGAGAAACGAACTGGTCCGACGTACCACTCATCTATCTGTCCCTCTAGCGACGGAATCGAATTTGAAATTACTTTAATTCGCTGGGGAGGCTCGGGATTTTTTGGTCCTGCGATTGTTAGCTAACGACTGTTGTTAGCGCCGCACTGAAATGTCGGTGGACAGACGGACTTCAGTCTTTAGATACTGAGACGTTGCGATGTATTTTTCTTCTTCATGATAAATGGTGAGAGGTACCTGTTTTATACACCGAATCAAGACCTATACAAGGTCCTAGTCAACGAAGTGGTGGAGAAATACAGACGAGCTTTTAGCTATGATCGTTTCTAAACTTCTAGGCAAACTTTCGTCGCGTGCGTTGTATACATCATGTACCCGCGTATACAATTGTAATTATATACGTCTTGATATTGATGTAGACAATGCAGATAATATTTCAATCAGGTCACGTATATGTAACACCTGTAAAAATGATTTTTGAATAATCAGAAAAGGTATAAATGTATAGTAGTGTATATTTATTATTTATACAGGATATCCTGAAAGTTGGGAGCTCATTTTCAGAAACAACTACAATTGTAATAAATAACAAAGCTAATGTGTGGCGAAACAACAGCGAAAAAGTAAAACAAAAAATTAACGAAAAAGTACTCACCGTTCATCGAAAAGAAATGTCAACTACAGCTCTGTTACTTTTAGGTACTATTAAAAGTTGTCTACGGTAGATTCAAAGACACATGTATCTCCTCGAGCCAAGCACCAGAGTAGGCTTTTAGAACAGACTGTCTCTACCGAATATATGCAGCAAATTGGTAAATTCGCACACGTAGTTCGTCAACCGAGTTCACCTAAGTTTTAAACACTAAGCAAAAGAATGATCTTGAAAAGTTTTTCAACTGCATGTACTCTCGAAGCCTCAGAGACATTTCGAAGACACTCACCATAAATTAAAATAGTACGGACAACTCTGATGTTACTGTATGGGTGTGCCATATTATAAACACGTGTTGAGCATAAAAGTATTTGAATTTTTGTTTGATGTTTGTTAAGGAATAAGCATCCGTATTTTTTATACCTTCAACGATCTTATTAAGCAGAATTTTGCACAGGAATGACAAAAATAAGTTATCTAACTTGACTGAACTGTTACGAACAGAAGAGAAAAAACAGGTTTTCATAGCTAACCTCGATGGACATGTTGATGGATTGTTAAAAATATAGCATTTTTTAAAATAGCTCTGTCAGGTAAGTAGTGACACAGTTATTTTCAATAAAACGCTCAGTAATCACTTCTTTTTAATTGGTGGCATTTGTGTTTGGGTTACAAATTTTGTGTCCGGCACAAATGAAAACATCAGTTTTGGAGCTAAGTTATGTGATATATGAGGTATTTCTTGATTTAATTTGAGAATTATGGGCCTGCGAGATGTTTCACAGGAAATCATCCATATTGGTTAGATCCATTGCTTCAAAAACATCTTCTCATTGGTCGAATCCGAAATCGGGGCTAAATGACACGCAATTCGATACCATTATTCTAAGCTACGTTGAAGAAAGAAAAAGAGTTTGACAGTTGCAACCCCTAGCGATTTGGCTTGACTTCGATGACGTATCCATCCCGAAGACAAATGAGGATCGGTCCTGGGGCTGTCTCGAGACGCAAATAATATTCAGCCGGTCAACCGAACTACATCTATATGCATATTGCGCGGCCATCGCTACGAGGATGGAAAATGGCTTTTCTTTGACACCTCGGAATTAGATTTTTTGAGGAGAGAAGAGTAATACAGCTACTCGAGCAGCCGTGGCGTGTATACCCTCGGGCATCGGGTGGTTATATCGGAGAACGTTCACAAATTGCGTTTCCAACCCAACGTAACGTACGAGAAACTGGTTTGAATGTCAATTTTAATTTGGATACCTTACACCAAAATCCAGGCAACTCAGCATTACAAACAATCGGAAGGAATCAGACGTCTTTTTGCATTATTATGTATACTGAGAAACTAATGATTCGTAATAAGAAACTATTAGATTGGCTTGTTGTATAAATTTTTTCAAATAAATAAAATGGAGGGTCACGTGATACTTTATTTTGAAACTCCTCATGATTAATTTATAACCCTAGAGTATAAAATCAGTATCTTCCAAAATTACCGACTGGTAGGCTGTCAAAGTTCAGCATTTTGTACATTGAATAGCTTACAGCTCGGCTAGTCATGAAAACGTTATAGTAGGTTATATCAATATCTTCTTTTGTAAGTGTCTGGATGTGCAATAAAATATGGGATATTCGGCGTAAAGACTTTTTATAGATTTTTAATTTACTAAAATAGAATGGTCCATATTTTATTACAAATTTAGATAGACCCTTTCAAGAGATAAAGATTGACATAAGCTACTATAGCAACTTGTTGATTGGTTGTTGAGTTATAAGGGACTCTATGAACAAAAACGCTCAATTTTGACAGCCTGTCAGTTCGCCATTTTGAAAGATAGTGATTTCATGCTTCAAAATGTAATATCGCACAACCACTAGTCTTTAAAAAAAACGTTGAAAAGTGACGCTCATCCGCCATCTTGAAATTTACATCTATTGCTTTTATGCTAATATATAGGCTAAAATATAGATTCATGCAGCGTTTTCATTATCCCCGATTTCAACTTACTAACTTGGCCCGCAACCGTAGCACGTAACATCTTGTAAAAAGTTATTAAAGACTCTTATCCACAAAAGCTCAAAAATAGGTAAGGCAATAGGTACTGTCGTAAAAATAGTTGAATATAATGTGGATTAATTAATTTTTAGACCCACTGCACCGATAGCTTCTAGCAAGTTTCGTACAAATGAAGAAATTGAACTAATAAAATGCAAACATTTTGAACAAGGTCTAGAAAACTCAATTGCAGCAATATGCCGTATGGTATCATTACAATCCCTCAAATAAAGTAGAAAGAGTAATGAAGGAGAAGATCGACCTGTATTCTTCAGCTTTCCCAGCAACATCCCAAGAATATTATAGGGAAGGCTTGATGGTAGCGCGATTATAATAAATAAGCATCCTCCGACCCAAATATTGACTGCCACCGATAAAAAAAATCATCCTTCAGCTAGAAAGACCGCGCTGAGAGTTTCCCGGGCCGAGACATCTTTTAAATTACAAATATTGATACAAGATAAGCGGGTTTGGGAATTTTCTGACAAAATGTTTGAGATATTCTGCGGCACGTTCTTGAGTCACATTGATAAAACGGCCATGCGTTCATCGTAGCTACAGTAAATTATCCCGGTGGAATAAAAGCCTAGAAATATTTTCGCGTAGGAAGTTGAATATGATAACTATGGCCACTATTCTGGGATCCCATACAGCACGAAATGTTTCTTTAGCTCCGTAACTTCAGATTTCGGCAGCGTATACCACATGGAAAGAGTACAAAAAAAATGCAACATGATATTCCAGCCTCAATCATCCAGCTTATAGAGAACTACCTCAGTGGTCGATGAGTCCGCGGATAACTTTTGAACGTCCAGTTCACGGAAGTTAGTGAATGGTGTGTCACAAGGGTCAATTTTTGGGGCGATTTTAACTTATGTGTGTCGCACCCTCCAAGAAACCACATTGCGGGAAGTATTTTCCCACAGTACGCAGATGCCTTGTCTGTGTTAAATCGTTCCTCAAATCCAGATGAAGATTAATAGACTTAAAATAAGTGGTGACTGAAGTGTAATGCGTAAAAGACTGACTGTATGCTTCTCTGTTTTAGCGGAAACACCAAAATGTAATTAAAATCGAAAATTAGACGGTACCAATATGTGGAGAAATAAGATAAGAATAAGATAAGAAAATGTGGAAAAATAGAGCACGTCTATCCATTATTTTCTGGTACACAGAGAAGGAAAGCGACTCACCGCGCTTTCGTACCTTCCTTCTCTCTGGTCGCCTATAACCTCTCATTTGCCTGTTACCATGTATCGAATGGTAATTTTTGAACCTATGTACATCGTATTGTGGCGTTGTGTACAACCTATCGTTTACTATTGCAGAGCGTTAGTAGTATGTTGTTGCAACTCACTTTGAACATCTACAAGTAGAATTTACTTCGACGAGACCTTCACATAATTAGGATCGAACATCACTTACAGGTAAGTTCAGTTGATCATGTAATTGATAATTTCTGTCTCTCGCATCCCACAGATAACGGTTCTGGTACACCTTTAGTTATCAATTTATCGATGTCCAAGCTGAAATAATCGAGTACGCAAAAAAACCTATGCCGTTCGAAAAAATCAAATCTGAACACTCGATGGTGCTGACTACGTCCTGCATACTATGATGTGCTGGTCGCTGCCAACGACGCTCATTGGAAAACAGTAGTTTGTTTATTTAGACTAGGGCTGTCCAACATACGGCCCGCGAACTCCTTTCTTGCGGCCCACTTCACGGATCATGTATACATCACATGTATAAATTACTCTCAAATACCGAATATGCACAATTCTTACATTAACTCTGTAATAATGTTGTATAAAAAGATTTTATAATGCGGCCCTCCAAACTGCATTTTTTTAAGTGGCCCTTGGGCCACATTAAGTTGGACAGCCCTGATTTAGACGAATTAGCCAGAAGTTGTCAGATCAAAATTTAGTCAGAATCGCATCCATAGTAACCGTAGCCTTATTCCTACTGCATTACCAACCGACCAACCTCTGGCTGAGTGAGTTCTGTCACCACTTGCAGCTTTAAGTTTATGTTTATCTTGTTTGTATGAAAAATCCACTGTAATCATAGACCTTAGCAAAATTGTTCAGTCCTGAGTGTAGCTCCAAATTGAATTAAGAAAATGTCATTATTTCAGGTTTGCTATGACCGAGGTTAGCTCAGCTACGTTTTCTTTAATTTTTAATTTTAAACTGTTACATGAACGTCAATTCAACTATTTTATACGGCATAATATAGATGTGTTGTGGCATCCATGGTAACATTTATACCAGAAACCCGCAACTTGTTTTTTTGGTGTGACATATTACTACTTTAGCCAACAAATTGCTCCCAACAGAAGCACCCATACCACACTTTAGTAGCCCTTAGAGGCTGTACATCTGCAACAATATCACAAGTTTTATAGTACAAAATTGCTGTGCTCGGCATATATATATTTGTTGCTAAATATATGGGTATACAACTTCACCATAACTAACTAACTTAACTTTCTACCGTCTGTCTTTTTAGGTCGAATGCCTATACCAATATTTGGAATCTTTAAAGGCAAGCAACGCACATATATTCGTTTTTGAGGTTTTAAAAGACTTTTCAAACAGAAGATATAGATCTGAATTGTTAGTTGGGTAATTTGGCAGTCCCACCTCTGTTAACAAATTCAAAATCACAATCCAAGACACAAATTCCTCTGTCCAAATAGCTTTATCTACCGTATTCATCTACAACCGGTGATTACGCTTACGTCAGATCTGACCAGAGACCATATAGTGAGCCTCTTCGCTGTTCCTTATTTGTCGGCATAACCCTGCATGACCTGACGCGTGCCAACGAAATGGAATTCTTTCAACTGCCGCTCGTGCTGTTTGTAAGAATATTTGAAATGTGCCGTTATTTATGTTGAATTGTTATCATCATTTTTTGCTGTAGCTTGTTTAGGCTTGTAGTTTGTACGAGGTGCTACGCTTCAGTGGTGAGAGAAATCAAATGCAGTCTCTTTTCATTTATTCCATCAGAATCGTAAAACTAACGCTTTCACCATTTTTAAGGCCCGTATCGTCAGTCGTCCCTACAATTGTAGGGCGCCTTTATGGCCTCCTTGATTGTCATAGTTTTCTACTTCTCCGTGTCAGCGCTCTATTTTGAGGTTATGTCACAAACATCTATTTGCATCAAACTGTGCTTGCTTTTGAGTTATATCATGTTTTATCAGCCTGAAATTTCCTACAATTTAAAAAGAAAACTTATCTTTACAATAGGAGAGCGCTGACGCTGACACGGGACAAGTGTAACCTAGAAATTTTTGAAGGAGAGAAAGGAGTATGACAATCAAGGAGGCCATAAACGCGCCCTACAATTGTAGGGACGACTGACGATACGGGCCTTAACTCCGCAGGTTGCACAACAGTCGAGCCAAGTGATATGTTCACATTTATACGAGTTGAGGAGTTAAGGAATGCTTGGCTGATAATCTAATGAAACAAACGACTATCTGATAATTTGAAAGGCTACTTAAGAAATTCTGTTTTTTTGAAATAACGAAGATTTGGCAAAGTCAATATGGTGTATGACATTATACACGTTTGGAATCAGAATTATAAAGCTCTATTCATATGTGCAAAAATTAAATATGGGATTTATTAAAAAAAAAACAAAGTTGAAGATTGAGGATAAGAGACGAAATGATATATTGAAATTCAACTTGTGCCATCTTCTAGAGTGGATTTGAAACGCCCGGTATAATGGGTGTTCTGTACTTAAATGGAAATAGTGAACTAGTATGTATAGTATATCTGAAAATAATAATTCAATTTTACGGATATATAGAGTAATTTATCTGAACGCGCCATATCTTGTAATATCACATGCCCAAGCATAGAGGAAATTGACCAAATTTGAGACAAGCGCCTAATTTGAGACACTGGTGTAACTTTGCATCTTTGTAGCACCATCTTCTAGTAATACCACAAAGTTTTGAACTAAGACGCAGTAGTATTCTACATGTGTTTACAGTTTTTTTTGTACATGATTAGCTGTGTCATCACAACCTGTTACTTCTTGAGAGTTCAAAATATTTTTAATAGTGCGAGAAAAGTGATTACTAAAATTAAGGTAAGTTATTTAGAACAATTGTCTGATATAAATTTTATTTTACAATATTGTGATTTTATTAAGTATATAACTTAAATATGCTTGTGTAAACTTTTCAATGGAAAATTCCTAATTTGAGATACCTAAGTTTTCCTAACTTGTGACTAACTCTAATTAGGGCACTGTATCAAGATGCAGATGCCTGGAAACACAAGATAAGGAGATGGATTATTTAAAATAATAATAATAATATTTATTCACTCAATGTACAAAGATAACAAACAATATGAGTAAATAAATATAAAATCAAAACAGGCCCAATAGAAGGCATCGCCTGTACATGGACCAATAATTTAAGTTGAAACTGTAGAATGCAAATGACAAAAAAGGACAAAAATTAGCTACAGTAGATTATGTATTTAGTTGATGTTCGTATTTATGAGTTTATGAATTTCAGTCCTAGATATAGAATGTAGCCACTTTTTTAAATTTCTTTTGAAACAATTTCCGAAACGTAAATCTTTTAAGTCTTTAGGTATAATTTCATAAAACTTAGGCGCTAAATAGAGATTTGATCGCTGCATTATAGATTTGTGCGGTTGAGGAACTACTGTGCCAGGAATTTTGTACCTGGTATAATGATTATGTTTAATTTTTTGGTCGGTGTTTACAAATTTATGGTAGTGAGTGATACTGTGTAAGAAATAAAGCTGTCTTATATCATACATTCGAACATCTGCGTATAATTTTTCAGTGGTAAAGTTTCGGTTTTTTAAATATCATTTTTAGAATACTTTTTTGAAAAACATCTAAATTATAGATATGTGAGGAACATGCAGCTCCCCATGCTAATATACCATATGTGAGATGAGGCTCAATCAGTGCATGGTATAATGTTCGAAGATATTTTTCTGTCAATATATTCCTAAGGTATTTAATTTTGTAGAATACAAATCTAACTTTCTTTAAAATATAATTGACATGGATGTCCCATCGTAAGTGAGGATCCAAGACCACTCCAAGGTATTTTATGTTGGGCACTCTATTAATTTGCATTTTTTGATCATTAATATTGAAGGAGAAATTTGTGTAATTTGGCAGATGTCTAGCATAAGATCCAAATGGTAAAAAATGTGTTTTAGAGTAGTTAATGCTTAATTTTCTACTGTTAAACCACCGAATAATTTTGATAAAATCATTTTCAATTACATTTTTCAGATCAGACCAGTCAGTGCCTTCATATAATATTGCAGTATCATCTGAAAAACTAGTTATTTTGCCAACACAATTAATTTGGAAAATATCATTTAAATATATATTGAATAACAGCGGACCTAAGACAGTTCCTTGTGGGACACCACACTTAGTATACATTTCTTTACTAAATGATCCTGATATCTGCACAGATTGTGGGCGATTTGACAAATAACTTTCGATCAGTGAGTACGCGTTTCCTCTGAAACCAATTCTCTCCAATGTTTCTAATAATAATTTGTGATTAACTGTGTCGAAAGCTTTCTTTAAATCAACAAAAATGCAGATTGAAGGGATTCTGTTATCAATATTTTGATGTATTTGATTTACAATTTTAGTTATTGCGTCCGATGTAGCCTTCCCTTCTGTAAATCCGTATTGATTTTCACTTAAAATTTTGAATTTTGTGAGGTATCGAATCATTCTAATAGATAAAACTTTTTCAAAAACCTTTGCTACACTGGATACTATTGATATTGGTCTATAGTTGTTAACATCTGTTTTTGTACCTGATTTATGTATCGGTATTATATTACCTTTTTTTAAAATTGAGGGATATATGCCAGATTCAAAGCATTTGTTGATTAGGTAAGTAAGTGGTTCTGTTATGTCCTCGGCTATAATTTTCAAATGCTCGCTTTTAATACCATCGAACCCAGGACTTTTCCGATTTTTTAAGGACATAACAGTGGTGTATACTTCACATTGCTCGACTTTATCCAAAATAAATGAGTTCAAAGTTCTTTTTGGAGGCTGAGTATTTTGTACATTTGCTTGTATATTACTTGCTAAATTTTCGCCTGTGTCAGTAAAGAATTGTACAAATTCATCGCATATCTGTTGAGTATTTTTTAATACTGTTCCCGATGTTGTATTTAACTCAGTGACACTCTTTAAATTTTGTTTTCCCAGTAATCTCATCAATAGTTGTCCAAAGCCGCTTAGGATCATTTAAGTTATTATTCAATTTATTTAGGTAATGTTTTCGTTTGGTTTGCCTTACAAGCTCTATTAATTTATTTTTATATTGGTTGTAGCAGTCGGTATTCTCTGTAGTTGGCGTTAGTTTCATTACATTATATAGTCTTTCTTTTTCTATTGCCGATGTTATTAATCCTTTGGTAATCCAGGCATTTCTGCTTTTCTCTTTGTGACTAATTATTACTTTATTGGTACTAATATCTATTAGTTTTTTTATTTTCTCTATGAACAGTCCCGTTGCTTTGTCTATATTATTTATAGAGTATAATTGTTCCCAGGATTCTTGTTTGACATTTGATATTAGTTTTGAATTGTCGACAAAAAATTTGTAATTTTCCTGGTTGTTATTAACGGTAGGGATGTTAGAATGTTTTTCATTTGAAGATATAAAAAGCCTCAAAAGATTTCGGATAGATACCTTCCCCCTCCAGTTCAAGTTCAGAAAGCAGCGGAAGCTTGAATGATTCATCTTCAGACGAAAGCAACATGAAAGCGATGCTGAATGTTTATTTTGTACGGGTCGATTTTCCGAAGATAAGAAGGGTGAAAATGGGCAAAATGCAGCCATTGTAGTAGATGGGCACGTAAAGATTGTTAAGAGATTACCAATAAAATTTTCATTTGCAATTTCTGCAAAAGAAAGGGATTCTTTGAATAGTATCTCAAATTAGGGAACCAGCTGTAAATTCACAAATATATTTACTTTTTTTAAAATATACTTTTTCTCGATCAAAAAACATTTAATATTATTTTTTTATTTTAGAGTATGCTAGGAGCAACAAGTTGCAAGTTTATTTAAAAATATACGCTCGTTTAAAACAACAAGTACTTTATTTTTCCTTTTCAAAAAAGGTATCTCAAATTTAGTTACTTTCCTCTATTGTTTTACTATTCTTTTTGATTCTATTAAGTGTAAAGCCCTGTAAGTTATACTCGGAGTTCATTATTATTATTCTGTAGAAAAAGAGCAGTATTTATATTCAGTTCAATTTTCAATATTCTGTGAAATGTTGATGAAACCAAATTGAAATTGTCATTTTTGAGTCACACTAGCTGCTTAAAACGAGATACATATTTGGATAGAAAAAAAAAATTTCAGCCGTGCGAGTTTGTCTACTTTTAAGTTAAGGCTCGATGTCACGGAGCTAGTTTACTCGCAGCTAGTGCGCTTTTTGACTAGCTGCTAGTAAACTAACTCTGTGTAATTTAGGTAGCGTGTAAACTACCCAGATAGTTGGCGAGTAAAGTTGAAGACCGGTCAACTTTACTATCTACTAGCTGACTTTTTTACTATCCGGATAGTAAAAAAGCATTATATCGGCGAGATAACTAGATACACGTCAGAAGCTTTACCAAACCATACTAATTTGGGTTTATAAATATCATCAGTTCCCATACCGCTTTTTTTTACTTTTCAATTTTGGCCAATTTTTGGCGGTAGGCATGTTTAATACTTTTTATTTTTGCGTTCACTTGCTTTGCTGTTATATCTTCCACTATACCTTCTGCTCTTAATTCGTCCCATAACTTGTTGAACGCACAATACCTCAATTTTGCATCCGTATAATTTTTTTTGTCTTATATTCCATAATATGGGCTAGCTTTCATAGATTTACAAAAACTTATTTATTAATATTATTTACATTCCACTTCATATTGAAGCTTTGTTGCCGGTTAGTAAAAAAACGCACTAGCGGCGAGTAAACTAGCTCCATGTCATTGTTTCCGTGCAGAATTTAACCTAAATGGAATCAGTAACCCCTAAGATTATGATATTAAAGATTTGGCGTGTTTAGATAGAACACCATGTAAAAAATGAGTTTCGAACTTTTTCATATTCAGATATGAAAAATTCTACCCAAGGACATACCACCTTTCAAGTACGAAACACCCTGTATTCTGTGGCAAAATATTAGTATTTCATTGAAATAAAATCATATTATGAGCATTCTCTCTTGCTTGGTACAAGTCAAGGGTAATTCTCATCATTATTCCGTTCCCTAGAATAATATATCTCATTAGTCCATCACAGCGCTGCTCATTAAGGAACCTTCATCAAGCATACAGAGTTACAGAGGACTCACACTCTCGACAATTATTAATATTCCCCGTTATTGTGTCGGTTCCCTAAGCGGCCACAATAAGTTTTTGGGGCTAAATCGCTCTCCCTTTGATACGCCAACCTTAATTATATATGTAAATGGTGATCTACATTGAACTTTGAACAATTGCCTTGGCTCGGGAATATGATTGAATTCGGCACGGGCTTTGTTCATAATTACAGAAACGTTTTATCGTCGCTCATTAGGCTCACAGACTAACTAACAAAGACCTCTGCAGCAGCATGTGAAACTTTGGGCATTATACATTCGGCTGAATATCATAGCCGAAATTGCTCCGTGTATGTACCTGACTACATTTGCATCGTGATTATTGGCATTGCGATGCTTTGAAGCCGAATTTGGCTGAAAGTTATGCCCCCGTTGTTACATATTCATGCAGATTTACCATCGGGAAGGTGATTAACCGTCACACTGCATTTGCAGTTTCCAGTTCCAGGCGAAACCGAAGTCAGTGTCGTTTATGCGCTCCTGTTAGCTCCTAAACTGCTTGATTTCTAAAATATTATAGCATATAATAGGGACGCACCGAGTATTCCTTTTTTCAAGAAGCTGAGTACGAGGTACTTGGTCAAATTCGAATACCCAGTACCAAGTAATCGGCTGGGCACTCGGTGAGGTAATTTGTTCTGGGTTATAAGAGAGATATTAAGATTGTATTTACATTTGTGAAAGGTCCCTTTGTTCTAAGAATTGAAAATTGGTTTATCCTTCCAAGACATTAACACACCACAAAAAAAGGAGTTGTGCAGATAAGACAAACAACAATGAAGCGTCGTAGGTTAGTGAATTTTCGTGGTTTTGATTTTTAAATATTGCAACATCTACGTATATGTGTCTATGGAATTCAGCGGCTACAATACTAAGTTAAAATAAATAATATCCTTTGATTTTCAAAAACTACAAAGCTTTGTCGTCCTAGGCATAGTGGTGTGAAAATTTTATCCAAATCCGAGCAAACTTCATTTCAAAAGATCATTTGATATAATTAGTTTTAAATGATAATAAGTTTGATTCATCAAACAATACTGTGTTGGTATCAAATATTGGACACCATTAATATTGGAATAATACGCTTTATGTGATGGATTGCCAAGACAGCTCCACCATTCATCAAGCGCTCCTTTAATTGAGCCTCCTCCATTGTTGTTTCTACACGTCTGAAGCAAAACTGAGAATTGGATAGTCCTTCGCTTGCATTTCATACGAGATACCACGGAGTAGTAGGGGTGGGACGCTATTCCTATGCACACCATTCGACCTAACTAGTGGGAACACCACTCAGACAAGTTCCGACTAGTACGGAAGAGTACGCATTATAGACCGTTACATTTTCGCATTATCTGTAAGAATATTGCTGTGAAGCACAACTTGAAGGTGCTTTGTAATGAGGACAGTGTAAAACGGCGCCATTGTCCATTAGTTATAGAGCCAAATTAACACCTTTCATACACACCTTCTTAGTCCATATTAGTGGGGTCTTCATATCCATAAGTCCTTACAAGACCGCGTGCGCATAGCTTTCTACTAAAATCCCGGTGCTCTATTATTAGTGGGGACATCAACCAAGACATACACATTCTATAGCAGATTAGTAGTGGGGCGGGTGTAGAGGCAATCGTTAGATCAATTAGTTATGGGTACATATGCTTACTCAGTCTCGTACTATCGATTTTGTGACGACGTTCTCACAAGAAAACTTTGAGTGTATTAATTTGGTAACAGAGGAGTGTATAGGTATTTTTAAAATAGCTTTGGAATTTACGCGAAACGCTGTCGTTCTCCATGTAGCCAGTTTGGAAGTCCACACTACAGCAGTAAATATCACGTGGCCTCACAACACTGATGAAACCTGTATAAGTGTGTAGACGTGTGTATACGTATATTTATGTAAAAATGTAAGTTAATACACACACACAAGAATGTATTCTTCTGTGGGTAAATTCAGTTTATTTACGTTAGTTTTAGTTATATTTGTATGTTACGAGTATAAACTTATTATTATTATTATTATTATTATTATTATTATTATTATTATTATTATTATTATATCTTTGGAGCATTATTTGTTTATGATACACGTTTGATTTCCTACGTCACTGGCAAAAAAGTGTTGTATTCGAGAAAAATTTCGAAAATGAGATATTAGGTACGTTTTATTTTTTATTACTGTCACTTATTTGCCGTGACTCTGCCTGTCGGTCTGTCTGTCCGCTAATCCTTGGCCCATCTGTAACTTGGAAAGTACTGCTTAGACTTTGATGAATTTTTCACACAAGGTTACTATAGTGAAAACGAAGAAGCTTTCTAGCTTTGATCAAGTAGCGGACGCGCTACGAAATCGCCCAAGCTTTGTCCTTTGACGTTTCAGAGGCTCCTAAAAAAATTGTAGGGTTTGAAAATTAGGACTTGGGTTTTGTAGGGAGTGGCGGGCTATAAATGTTGCACCTTTGGTATCAGTGAATGAAGTGCTACCAGTGGGAAGCTTGTGATCACGGTAATAAGAGGAAATTTAAATGAGAATAAATAAAATCAAAAAACGCATTTTTAAAAACAAGCTTTTACGTAGCTGTCAGTAAAATGAATTAAAAACGCAAAAAGAAGGAATTCAAACGCCTGTTACGTTTTGACAGCAGGATCGAAAAAGGGTGTGGCGCGCTGATATTTGAAAACTTTATCCATTATCGTTTAAACACTTCCGGTCGAAAATTCTTTTTATCTTTAAATTTTTAGTTCATTTATTAACTGCTAAATAAAAGCTTGTTTTTAAAAATGTATTTTATTACGGAAAAAGAAGAATCGTGTTTATTTTGTTCATTGGCAAGCAGACCACATCTGTACAGCTAGAATCGTCACTGGGCTATTGCTGCGTGCTGAGATATTTACAGTTCCAACAAATAGCTGCTATGCACTCTCTGCAGTGGATGATTTTGATGATAGATGATGCTTTGCGCTGTCTTATTTCGATAGAGCGTATCTTCTTCATTTTGTTGTCCCAGAGACGAGAGACCAATTCGAGACCATGCTGATGACTAGCCAAAAAGCATGGTTGGCTGTGCATTGTTCGGACGGACGAAAGCATCGTGTTTATATTTTTTTTTTATTTTATTTACATTCAACTTTTAGTGTAAGTATAATGATGTCAAACAACTAGTTTAGTTTGGTAATTTCTATATACTTTTCATTTATAGGACTCCATTTGTATTATAAAATTATATATTTTAGATATAAATTGATACTCTGCGGCCATTTCGAAGTAATCTATATTCAAGGAAGCGATCAAAAAGCCCTTCCTCTGTTATTTTGGACGTACCTACCGTAGCCTACGCCTGCGTTATACATTCGTCGACATCCTTCAGGCGATTGGTATTTTACTATTCTCAAATATTTCTCACCTACAAGCAACTCCTTTTCAGCACCTATGCCTACGTAAATTCAGGCCAATTCCAATAATAATTAGACAAACTTATAAAAGTCTACTAATATGCATGGCTATCTTTATACCTACTACCTACGTCACTGTCCATCCCTCGAATGCTGGGAACGTATCGAAGCTCCTGGCGCAAGCTCAACTCTACCTTTTCCGTTACTGTGTGGCATGCTGGCATGTGTTCCATTTCACACATGAAACTCTGTTCAACCGACTCGCCACACAATAGTGGTGACTGCATAAAAATCCCAACTATTCCATTCAAACACAGGCAGTTCGGCGCTTCACGTATAGGTGGCGATAGTTGGATGGACTGCTATTATAGTTGGGTGATGATTTGAACAGTGGAGTGGAAATTAATTATAGTCTAGTCGACGAGGCTCGACAAATGTGATGATAAAGATGTTGGGCAGTCGCGGCTCGAAACCATATATGGACGTCGGCGACATCAGCATTGCGAGGCTCTTTCCATTTCCCAATAAAGAAAAAAAAAACGTTAAATTGAATGAGATGAGTTATACACTGATTATAGTATATTAGTATATGATTTTTATTGCAAATCAAATGATGAGAACAATACACACACAAATTAAAATAGACGAACTTTTCAGCTTTTAGCCTCACTGAACTGTTTCAAGATTATTTCATAACAAACACAAGCCGCTACGCATGAATTGGAAGAGCGGACAGTCTGTTTTGATTCATCGTGCCTCTCAAGTAGGTCTTAATCAACTTTAGCTTTGAAAAGCTTCCTTCATCAGACAATGTACTGACTTGAACTGCCAGCATGGTTTAAACTTTAGATTGTTATCTAAACATTTGGATATATTGCTTCCAAATTATTTTCTAAAACAATGGATAAGGTCTTTCGATATTGACAGAGTCTGGTGAACTGGATGTTAAAAGCTGGGGTTCTTATATAGTTCGAAAGGCTGTATGTAGTTGTTTTTATCTTGCCGAAGTATTGTACGTAAGTCATTACAATGCTTGACAATTTTCCTACTTTATTATAGATTTCAAGAGCACACATATTCTCTTGAAATTATGACGTTGATTTGAGATCACAGTATATCATAGTCACGACTCTAAGTTTATCATAGGTGGGTTTGACCTAAGAGCACCTCTTTTAGTGTACCTATATGCGAACTTCCTAAGACCATTATTGCTTTCACATTTACACAGCACATTAAACTTTCTTTGATGTTTTGTGGTTTCTGCTTATGCTTGATTTTGCTGTATTCTTGCATGATTTTGGATTAGTCTGAATAGTGATGGAACTAAATGTTGGATCAAACGGGGGGCGGTTCGCAAAGAGAAAACTGAATGTTCACGATAGGCAGTAGTTATAAAGACTCTTCTCTTCTGAAAAGAGTTGTTAATAGCCACACAATTAACCACACGGCTGGCCAAAAACTCTTTACATATTAACTCACTAAGCTCTATAAAGCTAGCAAAATAACGATTTATCAATACATAATAATAATATTAAAAACAAAAATGATAATAAAAAATGTTTTTATTGCCAAATTATTTGGAGAACATTCATACAATTTTGGATCTAAGTACAGGTGACATCGTTTTATTAAAGATTCGCTTGCTTTAGGAACATTTTTTGCGCGTAATTTATAACTGGTGTTCTGACGCGTTCACTAATAATTTTGATGGTATGAGTGATGGTATGTAAGAAGTGAAATTGTTTTGTGTCCTATCCTTGTGCATCATTATACAAGTCATCAGTTGGATATAAGTTTGATTTGACAAACATTGAGATACGTCGTGCATGTAGCACCCCATAATTCTATACCATATGTTAAGTGCGGCTCGTCTAAAGCTGGATATATTATTCGTAGATAATATTCAGATAATATATCAGTTAGAAATTTTATTTTATATGCTATGAATCTTTTTCTTTAGTATGTAAGAAATATGTACATACCATCTCAAGTGGGGATCTAGATAAATTCCTAAGTATTTATTAACTCTATTGGTAGATGATTAGATAGTGATGGAAATGGTAAAGAACGAGTTTTAGTAAAGTTAATAGTTAATTTTCGGTTATTAAACCACTGAATAATTTCACAAAAGTCATTTTAGATAACATATTTTAAGTCATTCCAATCCTTGCCTTTTCGTCCGCAAAACTGACTATTTTTGCCAGTACTATCAATTTTGTATATATCGTTTAAATAAATATTGAATAACAGAGGATCCAAAATTGTACTTTGTGGTACATTTAACAAACATTTCTTTATTATATGAGCTTAATAATTTTACTGGTTGCGGTCTGTTTGATAAATAATTTCCCATTAAATTATATATCTTTCCACGAAAACCTATTCTTTCAAAAGTATATTGTGGTTAACTGTGTCAAACGCTTTTTGTAAATTGACAAATACGCATATCGATGGTACCTTTTCGTCCATATTTTGGGTAATTTCACCTACAATACTTAGTACACCATCTGTTGTAGATTTGCCATACCATATTGATTAGAATTTAAAATTTCGAATTTATGAAGAAAGTTGATCATTTTATTAAGGAGCAATTTCTCAAAAAAGCTAAACTTGATATAAGTGAAATAGCCTTATAGTTAGTGACATCCGTATTATCATTAGCTTTATAAATAGGTATGATGACTGCTGTTTTGAAAGCTGATTAAAATACTCCAGATTGAAAGGATTTGTTAATGATATAAGCAAGTGGTTCTGTTATTCCTTTGGCCAGCACCTTCAGATGCTCAGCTCTATTTTTGTCAGCTCCAGGGCTTTTTTTATTTTTTTAGAGTCATAATGGCATTGAAAACGTCCTGACAGTCTACTTTAGTTAATACAAATGAATTATTCAGTATTATTTCACACAGCTGAACATTTTGTTTGATATTATTTGCCAAGTTTTTTCCTATAAGATTCTATGAACTCATCATATATTTGCTGAATATTGTCTGTCTTTGTTTTTATTTCATTAATATTGTTTTTTAAATGGGATGACATATTGAATATATCATTGACAGTGGACCATAGTTGCCTGGATTCATGTGAATTATTATTAAATTTTTCTAAATAGTAATTTTGTTTTGCTAATCTCAAAAGTTGTTTAAATTTGATCCATATTTTCTTTTATGGGTAAATATTTCATGATTTTATATAGTCTTTCTTTTTCGTTTGCAGGTTTTATTAGTCCTTGGGTCCTCCAATCATTTCTGCCTTTTTCCTTGTGATTTCATTTAACCTTATTAGTACTAACTTCAATGATTTTTTGAATTTTGTAGTAGTGTTGAAAAACGCACGCATAGATTTTGAAGTTTGCTTCGTTTGCTGTTTAATAATACGTCTGCTATTATATAGGATTTTAAGGTTACTGTATCCTCTTTTTGAAACAGATGTGACATGCTCCAAGAATCTGAGTGAGATTTTATGTTAAATCTTTTAGAATATTTTTTTAATTTTATGCTAATATTTATTTTACTAATGTATCTGTTTCGAGCCTTACTCCTAACAAAGAGCATCACCACATCGATATTTGTCTCTACGATGTTAGCACACCTAAACAGAAATAATCGGTCACTACTCGGGGTTCTCCGAGTATCGCGGCGGCATAGCTTTTTTCAACTGCGAATAGAATGTTTTTATAACTTTCGTGCAAGGAAGGTAAAGGGGATGGATTCTATTACCCACCATGAACAACAGACCCTTACATATCGTGAAAGACTTTTATCAAGTAAAAACCAACAATCTACAAGATGGAGCGTTTTGCTACTTTTGAGTATCATTGCTACCATTTGAGTTATTTATTGGTAAAAATTAAGTTTTGCATGCCACCAGTTTGAGTCTAGTCTAAAAAGCAGTGATATAAAAAGCTGTATTTAATAACGTATAATAGAGCAAACATCGTTTGCTCCACATATATCGCACAAACCACACAATTAGACGCTAAATATCAATTGGGCTCCGTTCTAATTGATATTAATTGGAATCTACTGGGTTATTATAATCAACGACAATGAGTACGAAATTATGCAGAACAAGACGATTGTCAGCTGGGCAGAAGGAGCACCATCGCAGTGATTGCGCAGTGCTGTATTGGAAAATTTTACATATAAGCAGAAACAATTTCGTTTGATTTTTTGACATGTTTGGTTTTTATGATATCGTTGAGTGTTGTTATTTAATTGCTGCTATTGGACGATTATAATAAATATGTAGTAATATACTTCAGAGAAGTGTTCCTCAAGGAGCTATTCCCAGTCTGTCATATTCTGGGTGGCATATATAAAGCTTCATAATTCCGAGTATTTCCGGAGATAAGCGAAACTACGCTAATTTTTAAAAAATTGTAGATTTTGATATGAGGGACATCAAATGTGGAATCTAAAATATGGTTGAGGCTTTTACCTAATGCAAAATGGTTCTATCAGTTACATAAAATAATAGTGTTTTCAATACTACCGTTGAATAACATGAAGTTTTAGCATTAGGTTGTTTTGTATTCGATGTGTTAAAATCAACTATAGGAAAATAAGCTTTGTTGATATCTGAACTTCTTTAATACCAATTCATGCCATGATATGCACAAGGTGGCCAACTAAGAATGATAGGACTGCATCTGGGAACCTATCCATCGTAGAGGCGTGCGGCCAAAACAGTTGTTACTAAAACGACCAAGAGAAAAGTCTAGAAAATATTTTCTAGTTTCTGGAAGGGTCGCTAGGGGGCGTAACTTCAATCTTCAATCTGAAACAGTGATGTTTCTGTGAATTCGAATTCTGATTAACCTAACAAAACAATACCTGATCATTAAATTCGAGGATAATCTGAACCTTTCTATCTCTAAAAATAAGGTGGTGGGGGGTATTCCAAGGTTTCCGTAAAAAACACCCTATATGGGCTAGTTTTTGAGATCCTAATGGCGAGAGTCGAGTTTGAAACACCCGGTAGATTTAGCTCCCACTATGATGATAGATGCATATTTGAGCAAGAGCAAATATCTGCTCGTCGATGAAAACCTTCTTTACAACTTGGTTTTAGAAAAAATGCCTTCTTGAAGTGCTATTTTGGAATATGAACACTAAAAATAGGAGAACATGGACAGGAAATAAGTGACATCATTTTAACGATAATTTTCTTATACCGAAGCCGTCGTGTTGGAAGAAGCCTAAATACCAGGGCGTCGCTGCTGCTACAAGGAGCTTAAAGAAACTTTGCTAGTATGATTTTTGAACTGCCTAAAGTAAGTAGAACTGGGAAAAGCGTCCTTAGGTAAATTGTTCCACCAGCTCAATAGCCTAGGGACAAAGGAGCGGTCGCACCGATCAGCTTGAGAAGTAAGAGAAGTTCGGAACGACTACCACCCAATTAGCAAAGTAGTGGTATAAGCTTGGTAAAAGAACCGTTCAGCCATAAAAGCTCTTCATTGTTGTTGCCTGAACACCAAAATGCTGGCTTAATGTTGTGTGGAATGCAGATTTGCTTTCTGCAACATATTTGCTCTAAAATGAAGTGTTTAAAATATTCTTGTAGCATAGTTATACAACACCTTATAGGGCAAATCTTTAACTGTTGCATAAACGTTTATATAACTATTTTATACGGCATATTTGCACGTCAGTCAAAATGGTTGTGTTGTGGCATTCATGATAACGTTTATAAAATAAACCCGAGCCTTGTTGTTTTGCTGTGCAATTTACTATTTTAGCCAACAAATTGCTCCCAACGGTAGCACTTATACAACTGTTGTTTACTAACTGCTTAAGGATGTACATATGCTAAATATGTTGGTAAACAACTTCACCATAACCTAACTTTCTGCTGTCATATCTTTGTAAAATGCCATAATCAATGTTTTAAGACAAACAACGCATGCATATTGGTTCAAAAAGTTTTATCAACTGTTCAAACAGAAGATATAGATCTGGTACAAATTCTGGGTAAATCGTTCGACTCTGTCGGTATTTCATTTCAGACATTTGTCAAATTCTTGTATAACACCTGCAGGCAACACCAAAATATTCTAATAACCTAAAGACAACATGGACGATGCCATGATTGTACACAACCACCCGCCATATTGGGCAAACACTTATTCCTCTATTTAATATTAAATAATTATGTTTCAGTTCGAAATTACAGATATGAAGTGATAAACATTAGTGTACTTGTGTCTAAATATAGGATTTGTGGAAGATTTAGCACAGATAAGTTCAGTTTTCCATCTTAAAAATCTAGACATACTTTTGATCATTGTCAAAATATGAATCAAATACGAAGCCCGTAGAAATTGGGTAACTAATCTGCACGATAATCACAATAAAATTTGCTGCGCCAGTTCAATAGCCGTATATCACAGTGTAGAAGTTTATCATATACCTGTGTATGAAATTCACAATGGCCGATATATAAGTAAATAAGATGTGTTAGTTATATATTCTTCACTTCATCTATACAATACATAAGAAATAGTTTGGTTGCAATAAAGTAGAATCACGTAACAGAATAGTTGAATAGTTGACAAAAACTGAATCTTGCACTGACGCAAATGTCCTATAGCGGCTGCAAGAGGCTTACACTTTTGTTTTATAACTGTTGCCTGCAGCCCTTATTTAACCTCTTAAATGACTGAAGTGTCCTAGTAGGTGTGCCCATTCCGCTTGTATAACTGTTCTAAGAGGGTTTTGCCAATGTTCTTAAAGTATAACAATGCTGTTTAAGAAATACTGTATAATCATTCTTGCAACTCTAATAGGAGTGATAATTGTTAGTTGGGCATGGAATGGCGAAGTCAGGCGGGTCTGTCTGGCAGGCACATGGCGACATTATCGAGGAGAGCTCTGATGAGAAGAGAGCTACATCGCCGCCGATCCGTCGCGCTTCGGTATGAAAGGGTTCTGCCGCTGTCATCGATCAGTCGGACAACCCTCGCCTAAACATCGTCGTGCATGGATAATGTAGTCGAAACGGCAGCACCCCAAATATGTGAGAAGTACTTAGCTGGAGCCTATACAGACAGCGGAGGTTATGTAAAGCAAAATACCTCTTTCCCGTAAACAAATTGCCTAGCATTTTCCCAGCATCCAGATCAAGTCCTCGGTGATCTGGACTCCGGCCCAGCCAAAATGGACGGCTCTTTAATAGAACCTGGCTATGTACCTACAACGTCCTTAAGAAATAATTTTTAGAATTTTAATTTTCTGTGGACTATCGGTGTGAAAAACAAAAATCAGTTCTGTCGACTTGTAAAACCTTATCCGCTCTGGTGGCACGTGTTGTAACTCAGGTTTGCAGATCCGGTCCTGTGACGATTCCACAGACGACTCATGTCTGATTGCGGTTAATCACTAATTATATCTGTGTGTACGAGTCGTAATTGCGACCCAGACACCGCAGCAGTATTCGCTCTAGCCGATGCCAGCTGGAAGTCTGCATGTAATTGGTTTGCTTCCCTGGGACGTGAGCTGCTCTGCGAATTTTCAAATTGGATTGTGCATAATTACGCCACTGAGTAGACAATAAAATGATAACGACCATAGTCCCAAGGGCATTTGCTACAGGGTAGATTTGGAATGATATTTCAGACAAATGGGAAAACTTCTATTGTTAGTAGAGGCGAGCGTGTAAAAACAAACCCCCATTTAGTGCTAAAGATAGCTGATAGTATTTTTGAAAAGATTGTCCGTTTACTTGGTGATGCTGAGCAGAATTTACTCTAAAGGTTCACACACTGTTGACAATTATTATTAAAAAAAGGTAATTAGCAAAAAGCTTGCATAACCTTGATTTAAAATAAATATAAGAATATATTTTTGAAAACATGCTTTTAATAAAGTGGACTAAATATTCAACAACAGTTTTTTCCGATCGGAAATATTTAAACGATAGTAAATCTCCTTCATCTCAAGTTTTCAAATAACAGCATCTTACACCCTTTCTTCGTGCAACTGTCAAAACATAACACGCTTTTATGTGATGCAGCACCTTCATAATCGTTTGTATGTTTCCAATCGGAAAACATGTATCAAAATTTTTACTTCACTTTATTAACACCTAAGTAAAAGCGTGTTTTTGAAAATGTATTTTTTATTTTATTTATTTTATAGTGTTTAGTATTTATGATGTCTAATAACTAGATTGGTAATTTCTACATGTTTTTCATATATTTCAGTTATAAGACTCGATAAAACTTCTTAGTTTATACGTATTATTAAATTTCGATATATTATGTAAATCGTATAATGATAGATCGATATTTTGTGGCAATCGCCATATGATAATAATATAATAATAATGTGCCTTTATAAAACTTTTCATACACAAAATAAAACAAAAGAATAATATCTTGAAAACTGCAGAAGTGCAAAATTGAAAAGGTGGAGTGTTGTTACCCTAGGAGTATTTTTCATCTCAGCTTTGAAAAAAACCCAAAAATTGTATTTATATCAGGAACATATTTAAGGAAAAACCCAACAATAAAGCTAAATATATGTATCAATGATAGTTATAATAACTATTGTGTAAAATGTACCTAGTGCCTAAGAGAAAGGAACTAGAAATACAAAAAAAATGTAGTGAGTTTCAGCTCATCCATTTAACAACGATAGTTTTACAATAAAACGTAGAATTAAAAGTCTTTTGTTGGTAGTGTAGCTATCAACATCCTATCATAATATATTTTGGAAGGTAACGAAAAAGTATAAACACATATATTTAACACATATGTACATACATACAAATATAATGTATATCAGCAATTAGTAGAACAACAGGGAAAGACAGACAAGTAGAAAAGTAGTGGGGGTAAACAGAGTATCCTTCACACATGAGACAGATGCAAATTCTTTAGCTTAAAGGTTGATGGCGCGTGAGGTGGAATAACAATCACTCGCCGATTTATATAGTATGCAATGAATTCATATTTTCAAATTTTGAAATTTTAAAGGTATTCCGGTTTTGTGTTCAGGAGGACTTTGTGGACTAGTGACAGCAAATGCAATTTTCTCAATCTATCTAAACTTAGAATATCGTGTTGTTTGAATATATGGCTTATATGATCAAACTTTCTTATAGCAAAAACAAAATTAAAATCGCAGTCACGAATTTTGTACTCTCTGTAATTTCAAACAATCCTTTTTTAAAAGAGTCGGGAGATATACTGTCACAGTAAGATAGGCGAGAGATTATAAGGGGATCACATAACTTCATTTTCAAGCTACTATTCAAAACACTGCGCTGTGGATATAATTGTTTTGAGGAGGAAATTCTATTGCCATGGACACTAACTCGAAGATCTGAATCAAACCAAAATTCCAAATATTTGATCTCACCAACTACTCGTAATGGTACGTTATTGATATTTAGATTAAACGAACGCTCAGGTAAATTATACGTTTTTGTTTAGAGTTAAACAGCATTGCCTTTGACTTATTGGCATTAAGGCTTATATTATGTGCAATTGATATATTGTATAACATATTAATATCGTCCTTAATCAAAGAGTAGGAGTTCAAAATGTGATCAATTTGAAAACTGAGGTACAATTGTGTATCTTCCGCATAGTAGTGTATTTTACATGAAATTTAGAATGGCCTTATTTGTTATCGTGCTTCTCTCATTAAGCCGTCTCATTTGATAACATAGAGGTGGCCATGAAAATCATAAATTTCCATTTAGCGTCTTCTGCCATATTGGATTTAGAATGACGTCATTTTGCTTATTATGTTCTCCTCATCCACTTGAGCAGCGTTACTCAGCTAAGTGATTGGCTTTTTAGCTGAAAAGCTAATTCTCTGTTAAGCTATAGTATACACGATATATCTGTTAGACTGCTTTTTAGGGTATTGCTCTAGTGTTAGATCTGAGCAAAACACAATTCAACAATAGCAAATCACCTCAAGCCTTTTGTTATCCCCATTATCACGGCCGAAGCGGCGGAAGTCTCGATGAGGTGCTCGGCTCATAAACAGTACCGGGTACCACGCTAGACACACATCGCCACGACCACGTACCACCACTAAATCATATTTAATTAAAAGCCGTGGTGCGGTATGGTACCGTTCCTCTCGTAAACCATAACAATTACGCAGAAGTTCCTCGAAAGGGTACGACCACGACCACAGGTACGACCAGCAGCGCCATTCATTCCGGCTGCCGTTGCTTTCACAACCAGTCCCATTTTCTTCTTTAAGACGACCGTTAGTGCCTTCGTCGCTCTTGTTTTACCCAACGTGCCCTTTTTTGTGTTATTCTTTGACCTCTGGTTAACAGCACGCTTGAACGTCTTCATCAGGACACATAAATCTGATACAGGGGTTGATGGCTTCCTTCTATTCCTGTGGTGTACATCATACCAGTACTATAGTCACTTTTATTATTACGAGTATCGCATAACATAGTAGAAATGATGTTTTCTTATTTTGCATATTTATTCACAAACCAATGAAATGGAGTCAAGTAGGTTGACTGATTACGAACATGTACAATAGAGACATTAAAGTCAGTCAATCAGGTCCAGCAATTAGTCAGACATAGTCAGACACTGTCGCTCTGCCGCAGTTCGAGCAGAACAAAGAAGTTGTATAAATGTACGAGGAATCCTATCATACATCAGATATGGCTAATATGTGCGCAGAATTAACACGGTTGGAAGTGAATAAGAATTCTGAATTGAGGCATACCCTCCCACGCCCCCTACCATTCCCACTCCCTAATTTTTGATACCTAAATTCCTCCACCGCAGACAAACGTTAAATATTAAATTCCCGAGTCTCTATGTGACACATGCGCTATGTAAGCTTTCGGGTCGTTGGAAAATGCCACCAAATTCAAATCGCGATGGGACAGACTTTAAAATTTCGGAACACCCCTTGTATATTAGTGCGCTGCAAGTTAGATTTCCGACAACAGATGCACCAAAACTTTTTCCCGGAAAGCCGCTTTTTATCAACAATGCATCTCTTTAGTTACTGGTATATATGTAGCAGAGCGACGTCTAGTTGTGACACCACGGGAATATGAATAGAAGTTTAATTAAATTTTCCTATTCTAGAAACGTGTCCACACTACTGAATATAACCGCGACCGCGACTCCATTATCGTTTATTTTTATGATCTGTCTACGTTTTTCCAGGTGCATTGTCTTAATGGTAGGAAAAGTTTTTTAATGTAACTTTTTTAACGCACAATGTTGTAATTGTAAGTCTTGGCATGAATATTCGTGGAACGTTCAAATTTCAAAGTAGTCTAGATACAAGCTACCGTCATCTGATGACATTTGTAATAAAGATTTTTACCTTTATTACTTGTAAAAACGGTGTTTATGAATGTTAGCTCTATAGAGATATAGGAAGACATAACCTTATGCTGCTTTGATTTGATGCTTTTCTAATTTCGTCCAGTTTGTAACAAAAATGGTTGCATCGTTAGCCACATGTTGCTTTTCCAGACTTACTCGGTCTCGCAGAATTATTTGCAGTTATAAATAAATGAACCTAGAAAGACACAAAGAATCTAACTCTTGAATATTTATTTTCTGTTTGATCTTCAACTGGCTGTTTGTGTGTTGTGAAATAAAGTGTAAAAAAATATTGATCTGGAGTTTAAAACAACAAAATCTATAGAATAATAATTACCATACGTTGTTCCGTTCCCAAAGGTATATTAGTTTAATGAGTTCCATTCATAACATAATAAATAAAAATTCAAATTTCAAATAAAAGCGTGTTACGTTTTGACAGCTTGACAGAAAAAGGGTTCAACAGACTTTTGTTGGAAAACTTGAGAGGAAGGAGCTTCTTTATCGTTTAAACAAGTCCAATCCAAAAAAATATTTTCAGCTTTTTAGTCCACTTTATTAACGGCTAAATAAAAGCTTATTTTTAAAAGTATACCTTTTCATTCTATGTATTTTTCACTTTTTAGTAATTTCTATATCACTTTCAGATATATTATTAACTGGATTCCATAAAACTTCTTGCTTTATTTGTATTAGGATACTTTTGGAAGTTATTTGCTTATCGTATTTCTCTCCTTAAGTCCTTCCATTTGACAGCCTTAGTATAGAGCCATGGACCACGGAAATTATAAACCGCCATTTTACAGTGGCAGCCATATTGGATTCAAAATGACGACTCTGCTTATTATGGTTCCCTCACCAAGCAGTTTTATTTGATACTCATAGTGTGGAGTTGACTAAGGAACTTATGAATCACCATGTTGCGGTGGCCATATTAGACATAGAATGACGTTGTGAATCACGTTGCCTTGTTATGTTTCTTCCAAAAAGCCCTTTAAATTGATACTCTTATCATAGATAATTATAAACGATATAGTGGGACAGTCAAATATCACGAGAATATACCAACGAGCATCGCAATTACAGTATAATGAATTTCAAAAAAAAAAAATCACAAGCAATACTTCTATCCACCTTCATTAACTGATAATAATGTAACACCCCTTTTCAAAAATTCAGCTACCGTAAGATTTTTGGAGTTATATGGGTATTATTATTAAACATAGTTAGGAATTGTTCACAAATACTATATATTACTTTATTATTCTACAAATCTATTTTTCTTCGTGATTGAACATTTAATTCTTGACTGAGCTGAAATATACCTTACCACCATTTCAATTCTTTCCGCAACTTACTCAACATAAAAATTTATTTGTAAAATAATCGAATAAAGGCATGCTATTATTATTATAATTATTTTTATATTGGGCCTAGAATGACTTCATTTTGCTTATTGCGTTTCCCTCATCAAGCCCATTTATTTGATAGGGGCATAGGAGTGACAGTGACATAAAAGCTTATAAGAGCTTTGCTTATTGTATTTTTCTCATCAAGCCCTTTCATTTGATACCCATGTCATCCATGAAATATGTAAATCGCCATTTTCCGGCAGTCACCATATTGAATATAAAATGACGCCAGTTTACTTGTTGTATCCCCTCACCATGCCTTTTCATTTCATACCAGCATCAGATGGGCTACTATGGAAATGATGAATCGCCATTTTGTATCATGCGCCATATTGAATTCAAAATGGCCGCAGCAAAATTGTTTTCTGAAACCAAACGTGCGTACAAAATTCGAATCGTTCAATGTTACCTGGATCAAAATTCAGTTCCAAGATTTGGTCCACACATACTAACATACTTATATACTCACTAACATACCAACAAACAGCCCAAGTTAAAAGGTTGTAAAATGTACAATGGCACTTCAAAATGCGCCAAACGGGACATTCTACCCCTTGACATGTTCAATTGCCTCCTTGCAGCTGCAATGATTTATCGTACACGGTGTTAGAAGCTACAAATTAATAAGAAACTATTTAGAAAGCTATAATACCGCTAATACTGGAGAACTGTCATATAGAATGCCACTTGTTTTTGTCGTGAAACACTCCAATTGGATTTGTGAGACTGCTAAAGAGAGGGTGGAACTTGCTCTGTGGTTGACAATCACTGATATAATGGCACCTTATCGGAGCTGTTACAGATACTGATGTCACTAAGATTAGCGAAGTACATAGTAGTGGAGACGAAACTTTGATGTGACAGAGAATGTCTGTTCATTATGAAATATCGTTACAGCTAAATTTGGGTTTTCGCAAGAAGTTATTTGGAAGATATGTAGGTATAACATGCTCTTATTTCCGCCACTTAGCTGGACGGGAGCTTGCAAATTGACACGTCAGGACGTCCTGAAACTAAACTGGTCTTTTGAAAGCTGAAAAGTAGTATTCTTAACACACAAATGCTGCTCTATATAATTTTCAAAACCTTTCAAAATCCTAACTTCTCCAAAATGTTATTTGATTACGCTCAAAAGTTTTCAGACGGTTGTAAATCATACAAAAACAAACTTTGAGAATGATCTAAAGTTGTTTTGTGCTTTGCTCTTAATATGACTGAACAGCATGCTGCTGCCTAAATTTTATCCAAATTAATAATGCCAACACACAAAGAGACCGACAGACAAACTTATTGAAATAAGTGATAAATTAGGTTTGTTGACAACACAAAACAAAAAAATGTTATACATGAGAAAGTAAAGGACAAGAAAGAGTATATTTTTATTAAATTATATCTAGAACTTATTTTTATTCATTCATTTTATTGTGGAGTGGTGATTAAGCAGAAAGCCTGAAAAACCCCCAACTACTTCATTTTGATTTCTGATAGGCTCGTTGACAGTAAGGAGTTTAATTTACAAAATCATGGTAAATGGTTTAAATGCAATTTATGGCATTTATGACAATTTTTTGATGCAAAACAATTTTTGATTCATGAGCCAACACTATGCTGCATCCGTTTCCATCTAGTTTCAAGATATTGAGCTTTAATAAATAAACATTTTCTTGAAAAACATTGTACCAACATGTACACGTCCTTGTCACTTTGTTCGAATTCCCAAAGTTCAACCTGAGTTGCCAAATTTCCATCATATTTCAACACATGTGCACGAGATACCAGACTATTCAAGAAAGCAGTAGCAACAAAAGCAAGAACAAAATTTCAAACGTCAATTTCACTTGAACTGTTAAATAATCTAACTGAATATGAGTCAGGTTTTTTGACTGGCAGTATACAATAAACATAAACGTTTTGACAACGGTACCGCAGAAGATGCTGTTGAAAATTTGCATACACAAATGGATTTGTTAACCTCAAATTAGACACCTAGTTATACTTACAGGAATTTTTATGTGACCGTCTGTGTCTAGTCATGACATTAAAGATCAATATCGTACCTGAAAGCTGTTGAATTTTAAATTTAAATAACAACGCTCCGGAGTATTACAATACTGCTTATGGCTCCGAATCATTATTATTATAACTACGAACGATGCTATCTGAATCCGTTGATATAATAAAGAATAATTGTAATGCATCTAGGGTATTTCACGAAATATTTGAAGAGAGATTTAATGTCTTTCAGGACTTTGAAGAATGTCGAATTAGAATGGCTGACGTTAGGATTATGAATAAAAGAATTATGTGGAGACGTTTATATTGGAGTACGTGCTCCGGTCTACATTTTTAAATTACATTACAGTTAAGTTCAGAGTGTAATGCCACTTGTAGGTTTACCAGAAGATAATATAGGCATGGGTCTATATAAGTAACAAAAATGGATGAGTTTGTTTGATTTCGCTGATTGATGCAAAAGGCAAGTACTGTTTACGATTAAATATATTGAAAACATTATAAAATGTCTGATCTTTTCATAGGCCAGGCGAAAACATCATAGTTGTGGGAGAAACGTTTCGACTAGATTTTATTTCATAATCACGAAGAAGAAGTACAGCACTTATATGCAAATTTTATTATATCGGAAACTGAAGGAGCTTGATCCACAATAAATATGTGACCTAAGCTCGAAGAGAATACGAAATTATTATTTGAAACGAAATGGTCCGATATTTTCGATCATATGTCTAACCCTTCGTCGTTGCCTTATGTTAAGCTATACTTCTGCCTGCAACAATGATGTATGTATGTAAATTGTTGAGTTGAAATATTAAATATTCTCATTTGTGTAATTAATCACGAACACATGCTGGCAACTAATGTAATTGGGAACTGTTTAAAAATTGAATGTATGTACGCCAAAATGAATAATTACATTTTCCTTTTAAGCAACAAATGTGTCGTTCGAATCATAAATAAAACTTAATTAATAAGCTTCGTTTAAGACCGCACGTCAAGTATAAAATATGAACAACTTGAGGTCAGAGGGCAAACACAATGCAACGGGCATTGTTTGGAAGACAGGCGGATCAAATGAAAATCAATCAGATGGTTTCACTTGTTGAAAATTAGCTGTGCTGCTAAACTTACAAAAGGCAAAGCAACTAGGATATGAAGTGTCTATAATCATTATTCAACAGATAAGTTTAATACATAATGAGTACTGTAGCAATTTCAACACGCGAACAAAGTAACTATACATATACTTACTACACTGAATCAGCATGGAATCGTTTCGGTTTGTTATGTCGATGGAGCATATTGAAGCATTTTAAATAGTCCTCAAGGATCCTAGTATGCAAAGAAAAAACTAAATAATAATAATAATAATAATAAAAATAATAATAAAAATAATGATAATAATAAAAATAATAATAATAATAAAACTAAAACGTCTTTATTGGGCGAAGTTTAGCATAAGCTATTCTACCACTTAACCCGTAAAATGTCCATCCATAAAAATATATACCAACCACTAAAGTGCAGAGTTTCAACATAAAAAATACACTAATTGAGTAAAACACAGGTAAATCAAGATTGGATAAAAGTATAACATTATACATATATATTGATGCATATAACATAAGTAAGAGGTAAATTTATGTGAATGATTGCTCGAAAATTCTTATTCTTAAATAATTTTTGAAATTCTTCAAATTTAAAGCTTTAGTATCAGAGGGTAAAGCATTGTACATGATAGTAACATTATAAGTAAAACATTTAGGAAAAAAGTTTTGTGAGGAGCAATTGTTATTGTATCAATAAAGCGAATATCTCGTGTACATAGAACCACGAAATTTCAACTTATTTTCCAAAAATGGGGGAACTGAGGTAAGTAAAAGCTTGTGAATATAACATAGTAAATGCAATTTAAAAAGATTAGGAATAGATAACCATTCCAATTTTATGAACGAGTAGGTAAGGTGGTCATATTTTATCAAGTTACAGATCATTCTGCAACATGAACTTTGAATTTTTTGTAAGCGCTTGACAGATACTGAATCTAAAAACGGATGATAAACAATGTCGCAGTATGTAATTTTTGAAATAATTAATGACTCGCAGAGAATTTTTTTAGTTTTGTAATCGAGAATTTGTTTGTTCAAGTATAATTGCCGAAGTGTTGAAAAACAACTTTTTGTAACATTGTTCACATGAGGGATAAAATTCAGATATTCATCAAGAGATATGCCTAGATTTTTTACAGTTTCACATACTTTTATAATTTCACCATTTATTGATAATGTCGAGTATTTCTTAATTTGATTTCTAAATGTTTTCGTAGTGATTAGGTATAATTACCTTTGACTTTTCTGAATTTAATTTAAGATTATGTACTTTTGCATACTTGTCTTCATTAATTTGAGCCTCAGCAATTATTATATTGTCAGTATTAAAATTATTCTATAACTGCGAGTCAAGCCTTATCAAGATCGGACATATATAAAATAAAAAGAAGTGGCCCAAGAACTGACCCTTGAGGCACTCCCAAAGAGATTAATGTCATACAAAATCGATATGTCACCTTTTAAGTTACGCAGTACAGATATCGCACGGTTATTAAACAGAAAATGTCAAACAAATCGGTAAAAAGTGAACTTGCTGCTACTACATTCCGTGCCTACTACAAAAGAGAAAGAAGTGAATGTCAGCTAGCTGAAAGATGACATTTTATGGAAAATCCTAAATAATGTCAAAAAACCTACACATCATATCATAAAAATCGATATAGCGACACTTGCAAAGTTATGTAATAAGGGCCTGGTTAAATAGATGCCTCGTCATGATTCTAGCCAGCCTCGTCTCTTATAACGCACCCTGAATCTCATGATTACGAGGAATATAAAATTACCTTCAATTAGGAATGCCTACTATTCGATGTTAAAAGAAATTTGCATAAATCTACTACCGGAAATAATGAAGAGTAAATAATGCGGTGCACTGAGATATATGCGGATTAACTCAAGTAAAGAAAATGTTGTGTTATTATAACAGTAAGCAACGTTTGACGTATGCATGATATGGAAAATTGTTGAAATGAGTGTATTGACATCTCGTGTTGTCTGCTTGCGAACATACTAACAATTTAGTGATAATTGGGGCAGAAATTGTGGAAGGAACATATTATTCCTTGGGCTAAAAATGTTATTATATATTTAGTGATGCAAGGTTCACAAAACTGTCACTCCTCAGATACACCTCGGTTGGTTCAGTAAAAGATACCGCTGCTCAACGTTTAGGATGCCTTCTTTTTAATTCCTCCGCATTTCTGAGAAGTCTAAAGGGCCAGAAGTAGGATAATGACGTGAACCCCACATTTTGAATCCAGCAACATATCATAAGGGACTCAGTTCTTGAAATGGAGGAATAGAATAGATAGTAGAAGTCTTCTGTAGCACCTGCTGTGTTGGCATTTACCAAATTTTGTGCATGCATCTAGACTCGGTAAACTATTTTCATTTTTATGCAGTTTTTTTATAAATTTTATACTTACCTCTTGTCTGAAATAGAAACTATTCTGCTTTTTACAACCAAACAAGCAGTGTAAATTGTGCAGTCTCTGATATTGTAGGATCGTTAGATTTTGGAAGTTCAATCTAAAATAAACCAAAACGTCAAAGAAAATTTGGAAGAATTCATTCATTACCAGTTGAACGAACTATCATGAAACAAAGAAAGCCAAAGAGTGGGTGTTTGTCTAGGTAGCACGACTTGCGCAAGGACGTGATTCCTTCCAAATAACTGGTTAGGCTTATTAGAAAATGTGTTAGGTAAGCTAAGAGATCACCTGTTATTACGTGCGGTCCCAGCTACTCCGTGTAGTCTATAGCCTGCCTCTAATCAACCGGTTATGTATATTTCGTAAGCTTCATATCGATGTATTTCTCTACCACGTTCATGTGAGTTTTACTTTGGAAAATATCATTGGTCACTAAAGTCAGATTTGTACCAGTAGCTGCCTTTTCAATAATAGGACTATGCTTTTATATTGATATTATAAATTGCATTTCAGTTCAATCTTCCTTTTACATGTTATATTGCAGAAAACCATGTCACTTATTTCCAATAGCCCATCTGTCGGTCTGTCCGCTAATTCCTGGCCCTTCTGTAAGTTGCAAAGGACTGCTTGGATTTCAACGAAATTTTTACACAAGGCTAGCACTATGCCATGGACGAAGAACCTTCATAGTTTTTTAAAATCGGTCTAGTGGCGACGGAGTAGAAGGCCAGTGACAAAAAAATAAAGATGATCAAACTTCGTCTTTTGACCTTTTTATTTTTGTAAAACAAATTAGACTTGAAAAATTAGGGTGAACGGGATTGACGGATGTATCTCATTTTTTGCTGTTTGTATATCTATAAGCTCCCTCGGAAATTCTGCGCACCTGTTAGACATATTTCACACATATATTTCCCCGTACACTTGCTCTTAAGGAATGACAAATGTTGCCAGACGGACTATCGGTAGGGTAGGGAAAGAATGCGTATGAACTAATTCTATGGACCTATTTAACTGACTTGATCCATTTAATTTCTTGTTAAATAGGTTCGTTACTTTTTTCTCAGATAGTCTAACTTGTGCTTTATGAACTGATAACGGCGTTGTGTGGGAAGTGCAGATTCAACCTACTTGACGCCATTTCTGTATCCTAATACAACTTTACAAATCGAACAATAACCTCATTCAAAAGGACTGTCTCTTCATTTACAAAAGTGCTCTGATTGCTCTGCTCATTCACATTGAACCGTCATTTTCCGTCCCACCTGCGTCGCATAAAGCATCAGCGACCCGAAGGACATTCCATTAAACAAAACAGCATCGTCTTGTTGTATACAAAACTGAATACACAGCCTTCCAGCGTCCGTGGTGCTCTTTGTCTGTGCCCATTCAGGATTCAGGATTTTCCTCCTCCTAATTGGTCATAATTAGTAACCAAGACTGATTTAAGCGCCCTCCACTTGCTTTGTGTGACCTCTTAGCGGAGACTATAGTCTAGTTCGTAAGTTTAATGCATGGTTGCTTTGACTTGCTCGATCTCAAGTTGAGCTGATCCTTGATTTCCATAGATGTGTGACATTTAAATATGTCAAACTACTGTTTCAACAGATAAGGGCCGATTTCACCAACATTAATATTATGGACCAATGGGAAAATACCTTATCGAAATGCAATTTGACAGAAGCTGTCAAAGGTCTCAGAATATCAGTGATTTCTATTTAAATGTTGAATAAAATCGTGAAAATTCGACTGTATTATAAACAAGACCACTTTTTGATTCCAACATGATGCTTTTGTACAGAAAAAACAGGACAACTTTCATGTATTTTGATATATGTTATAGGTTTACATTTAACAATCCGTTATGCTCCTCAGCGAATGGGAATGCGGCAAATAATAGCTCGTATTTCTAGCGGTTAAATTTGGCAGCAGATTTGGACGTTTGTTAATGCATGGCACTCTCGAATTTACCAACTTCAATATACTGAAAGTTATCATTACATACCTGTCGAATAGTGTGGATTTGTCTGTATTTTGCAAGAAAATAGAATATTAAATACATTCCATCCAATTCCTCATCTTCCTTTACGTCATTATAGTAATCATTTATTAATTTATGGGTTAATGAATTTCTTCAAAGCAATAAAAACATTATGTCCTCTCCATCCTAAAACACAGATAATATGTGTAAGATGTGTCAATCCCTACATCTCCCTGATGCATAATGCAATTACTATGGACATAGACAAAAAATTATGAAAAATGTTTCACAAATAATGTCTTTAAGTCCAAAAATCATCAAAACTAGTCCCGTTTATTGTTTGTGTTTTTGACTGGCGGTCGTTGACTGGCGGGGATATCTATCTGTCACTTGCAGGCTTGCCAAGTCTAATGACGATCACGTCCCATGGTGGAGGGTGCGAAATGAATCTTTTACATTTGCTGGTTTTGAATTTTTTTCGTGAAAATTTACTAGGTATCATGATTATAAGCATCTTTGGTAGATTGTTCGATCCGGAATGGGAAAGATCTGCTGTTTGTGAAAATATTTTTGGTATCATCTAACCGTTGCAATCAGTGCACAAACGCTGTGACATATGATTTATAGCATAACCCGCAGTCCTATCAATACAAATTTAACATACAGGTCGCCTAGCCGTGGGGATGCAGTGGTCGGGATGAATATCACGGCAGCAACTGATGATTTGGGCATGTCTGGTAAGAACGTATGAAGTGAAACTCGCTAACTTCACAAATTTGAAGATTTTGTACAATTTCTTTGAAAATGATGAAAGATATGTCTGATTTGGCAGGGTAATGTCGCAGCCAAATGGCAGTCACTCTTTCTGACTCAGACCGGATCGAAAGATGACGATACTCGTGAAATGTATTGATACTTCTAAATATAGGATCGTATCGAACATTCCTACTGTCAAGATGTACAACCCAAGGTACCGACGGAGCTATTTTGCGGCGTCATGGAAATAATTTTAAATTTTCGTTTGCATTTTTTCAAGTGTTGTGCAATGATTTTGGGAAAAATGTAACGAATAGTCTTATAAAGCATAGTAGAGTATATTTCAACAGTTAGCGGAACTTACTCCTCTGGGACCAGGAGGGTGAAACGGGATATTAATGCACAATCTGGCAATCCTGTCGCACCCTCACAAAATGTCCGCTGTCAACCACACAAGTCACCGTGTTGTCATTGAATAGCATGGAATTAAACCTTCATAGTATATGTTTTGTGACTAGTATCAAGAGTTTACAGATCCCACACATGTGTCACCCCTTGAAATGCAATAATCAGCTGTATTCAAATAATGTCTAATATAAATATAAACTAGAATGTGTACTCGTGAAAAAAGAAAAATATGGCAAATTTGTAGCTTTTGCAGGTTTTAAGTTTGCTGGTAGCTTAATGCATATATTTGGGAATTTCTTAATCGCTGTGAATATAGTGTGGATGTTTGTTCAGTTCCTGAACAATGAAAAATATTCAGCTTTATGGATATCAAAAAACCTGAATGGTTTTGTGAGAATATCAATCTAAGGTGCCATAATGGTTCTGATGAACGGCAAGTAAATGAATGAATGTTTGGAAACGATCAATATCTTTTGGTAGAGCCTGTCATCAAGTAGGTGCTTAATGGCTATTTGCAAGAGGTTTATAGGAAAAAACACCCAGTATCACATATCAATTATTGAAGAAACTAATATAAACATGAATAAAAAATCAACAATAGTAATTAAAACATGAATTTAAAATTTTGACTGAATTATATGTAATTTCTCAATATTCAATAAGCTGGTGTTGTTCCAATGACAAGTTGTCATCTCATACTTTGACAGTATTGGTTGCTAAAATTTGTTGATTGGAACTTGAAGCTCATTCGCTGTATCTGACGGTCTGTTACCCTATAGATGGATAATAATCGACTGTTGTTGGTAAAATTGGCCCTAAGGGTTTGAAGTATACACGTAGGCATTCCAGAAATTGATAAAGTTGAGAAAGACATCTGCTATGTATGACATCTTCCTAAAGATTTTGTATCATCCGAATACCTTCTTTGTTCATAATGAGACTAATCGATGACATGGTGGAA
This sequence comes from Acanthoscelides obtectus, assembly GCA_963669975.1. Taxonomy (NCBI): domain Eukaryota; kingdom Metazoa; phylum Arthropoda; class Insecta; order Coleoptera; family Chrysomelidae; genus Acanthoscelides; species Acanthoscelides obtectus. The sequence continues at coordinate 56,249,581 of CAVLJG010000008.1, read as the reverse complement.
TTCCTCTATGATATATAGACCTCAAGGCTCTATCTTGGGTCCATTACCTTTTTCAGTATACTCTGAAAATATTACCAGTAGTTTGATAATATTCAAAACCTTATTTCTATGCTGATGATACAGGTTTTCAAAGCATGTTGATTGGTGCATTGACTGTGCTTACGGTCAGCTTAAAATGTTATTGCTTTGCTTTGTGACACGCTTGTTCTGTCATTATTCAATTAGTGCGACTCAGTTTATGGGCCTTGTTTAACAAGGTATGATGTTGATCATATACAGCCTGTCCAAAACTCTTGTCTTAGGTTTATTATTGCAGTGAAAAAATTTGAACATATTTCTTATAATTTACCTGTAATAGGATGGCTAAATATGGAATTTAGGAGAAATCTGCACTCTGCAGTTTTGTTTCATAAAATTATTCTATATAAAACTCCGCCTTATTTATATAATAAGATTACATTTGGAAGTGATGTTCACAATATAAATGTTCGGTATCGGAAGCTGATTTCCCAACCAAGTCATCGTACATCTATGTTTAACAGATGTCTTTCGCATTTTGAATACCACTTATACAAATCACGTCCCCACAATAGAATTTACAGGACATATCTATTAGATGAATTGTAGTGTTTACTTTATATTGTTCCTTTCCTTTTCATATTTGATACGTTTTTTTTTTGTTAAATCTGCCTAAAATGGTTTGACCTCTTTCATTAAGCTAAATTTTTATATAATTCCTTTATATACATATATTTTTTTGACGTTTGTAATTATTATTTATTAATAATTAATATTAACTTATATAATTTGGTTAAAAACTCCTCTGTTGTAATTTTGTTTGTTGGGCAAGTACTTTGATCAGCTCGTCTGTTTACTAATCCCTTTTGCAGGAAATTCATGTTGTTTCTTCATTTTTAATTTTTTCCTCTTTCTATTTTTTGTTCTGCAAATAAACGCTATTATTATTATTATTATATTATATTATATATCGTTTATATGTCTTTACTGTCAAGTGCATCAAGTACCATAAGGATTGCTTTTTGAAATATAAATCTAAAACTGTGACAAATTCTTATAGACAAACATCCTCGTCAATGAATTTGTAGTTACGCTGCTCTCCTGAAAAGTGACTACGCATAGACTGTTGTCAGATGTATATTTATTTTGACTAAGTTTTCAGCAAACTGAGATGCAAGAGAAACATAATTTGAGGTCAACCTTGACATATGGATCACCTTTGCTGAGCGGCAGATTTGAGAAAGGCAACGTGATTTCTAGAAACTCTCTAAAGGTAATGCATATAAATAAAATTTAGAATAACACATGTCAAATATACCATTTCTGTCGCTCACACGTTGCGGTCTTGTTTACTGCAAACCTGAGTATTAAAGGTGTAGACTAGGATCTGGTTGTGAGGACCTGCCTCCAGCATTTTCCTCTCAACTTTACAGTCAAGGTCGCTTGTTTCCCAGTCCAACATAGGTACCTCCAGTTTCTGGATGTCACAAGTGGGCATGGTGTTTGTTCTTGATTCTGCAATATGTCCCACAACTGGACATTTGTTGCAGCCCTGGCCACTAGATAGAAAATGACTAATGTGTATCTTCAGATACCTTCCCAATTATGATATTTGAGTTTTTGATACCTAAACTGTATCCTAACGCCTCCAGGATCTTTTTTTGGTGCTCTTTTTTGATTTCCCCAAATCTTACCTTTACTCCGTCACTTTACACTCTTTTGATGTTTTCAAATCACTGCCTCAGGGTTTTCTGGGCTTACACTTTGTGAAGCAGATGCTCTCCAGAACAAAACCTGAGATTCCCATGAGCAACCTTGCTAATGCGATGGCTGACACAGTTGATTCTTGCTTTCATGGAATAGGGTGCCTCCTGGGCAGCGTTGGGCATATATTCCCTTACTTTTAAAGGGTGTGAAACCACACAAGATGACTTTTCTGGTATCCGTCTCCTTCACCTCTAACGTATAGGGTTTTTGCATGCAATCATTTCAAGTGTTTTTTCCCTGCTTTTCCCAGGTTTGGTTTACGTCCAAATACTAGATCTCAAGGTAATCTCCTGTCGGAAAGAATATTTGACGGTGACTGTCCTGTGTACCTTTGATAAAGTGGAATAATGGAAGATGCCGGAAGCAGTCTTTGTGATGGTCGGAGTTAACTTCACACATGTACTTGTCAATTCTTTTGCCCACCTGTTCAACTGTGCCATCGGTCTGTAGGTGAGCTGGTGTTGTCCCTACACCCAACTTATGACTAGTCTGCTGGAAGGGGCCGCTCTCAAAGTAATTGATCTATTTGGGGTACCATGAGCCTCTTCCAACTGCTTGAAGAAGGTTCTTGTTGTTGTCTAAAGTCTCTCTTGACATTTACTTGAAACCGGCCGTGAAGTCATTTCATCTTCTAATAAAAGCCATTGTCAACCGGACTATAAATCCTGCACCATCGTCAGACGCTATATTTGAATAAAATTAATCGCATTCATTTGCGAATGTTTACGACCACAATTAATAACTGTCTGGGTCGAAAAAAGTTTTGTCTTTATGACGTTAAAATGTAATTTGTTTTGTGATTGTGGAAGAAAAAGGGATGTTACTCTGTTCTTTTTAATAGTTACACTGAGCTGCCAGAGACGTTTTACATATTCTAACGCATAACCCAACTAATGGGTGTTACAATTCTCTTTTTTACTTTTATCACGTGAGGTTATACCCTCCAAGGTATTTGATGGTCCTGGAAAGGGTATTGCAAAAAATTGACACAGCATCAGCACTTTTTATCGCTATGTCTGTTAAAATATCCAACGCTAAAGACAACAAATATTTCTGAATACAGTCAAAACAGGCTGGACAACGGCCTAGCTTGCTTCTGCACACAGCTGAATTATGGTGAGTTCCAAATAAACAAAAATATTATTTTCAATAAACAACCGGCCGCCAAGCGTAGCAAGAAAAAAAATCCTTCGTTTACACTTATCTTTTTCTAGGGGCGTAAGACAGGTAACTGGTCTGCGTTGACATTGGCCTCTGTCATCTCCCCCCCCCAAAAAAATACTCCTTAGGGGTCGTCTTTTCGGGGGGTCCATATTGGCTAAATGGTCAACCCCTGGGAGTAGAAAATCTTTCTTCTTACAGATCCTCTAAGCTTCTCGTATTCTCCTTATGGTCCCAGATTGCTAATTAATGTAAGCATCTAATTTTATACTCTCTCTCCCTGCATCTCCCTCTTGCTGTCTTAGTTTAATATGAATTACAAGACGTAACAACGTTGATAGAATCTGTTGGTCATTGCTACCATGCGGCATGGCAGTTGCGTTTTTATTACTTCATTATATTCAACGAGAACGCGTCTGAAGATAACTTTCGAGCTTATTTACATGACTTCTCTGAATTTTGTTAGTGATATTTAGGGACATCCACGTGCTTTTTAGTATTCTTGGTAATACATACCGAGACAGTCGGTGATCTCGAATAACAATCCTGACCTGCCTAGTTTTTATTACCTTTTCCTCCATTGTGCTTATCTTTGCTGTCATTGTTGGACGAGTGCCGTATACGGCCGAATATGAGTTACGTAAGGCGTACGATTGGTTGGATTGGGAAGGGAGTGCATTTTAAACTATTGTATCATCACTTAGTCTAAGGTCATTATGTTCATCTTTTTTGCCTTACGGAAGCCGTCTAATCTGACCAAGGTCCCAGAAGGCACTGCAATCTCTTGCGTTTATTGTACCTTGCTCCTCGAATTTGCAGTACCCAATCCAGTAGTCTAGTGTTCTGTAGCAGTTGGTATTCGAGCCTCTTCCCACTTCAGTTGACCCAACTATTGAAATCTTAGTTTTTTTCTTATCAAACACAAATAATAAAAATGTAGCAGGGTATTATAGGTTTAAAATATTATCAATGAATATTTTGATAATATATAGTAGAAAACGCCAACTTTATCACTCCCTAATCAAATTTGCAGCATAAAAATAACACATGTTGCAATTACAGCATATAGTGGATACCAAATAAAATCCGATGCACGTCATAGGTGATGTCATTCATAAAAATCATGGTTACCAACAGTTGACTACATTCAATGTGACATTTCTACTTGAAGTTTAAATTTCCCCGTCTCGATTCGGTTGGTAGTGCCGTGCAGAGAAATGTGAGGTTGCCGCTTCTCATTTGTTGACATCAGTTGCCATTGTCCTTTTGTCGTACTATTAGTTCTTTATTGTTTAGTTTGTGAGTTTTGCGCTATTTGAGCTTTGAATCGTTGCCTTGCCAATTAAAAGTTGTTCTTTTCAGAACAAAAGTTACTGTGAAGTGGTATAAAGTATCCAAAATGCCAAAACAACTTAACAGTCGGTGTAAAGAGCTCATATCAATTCTGGCAACAGCGCACATCTCCAGATCGATGACGTGCATCGGGTTTTATTTGGTATCCACTATATCAACCTATTTTCATTTCAATGCAAAATAAGGTGGCTGTGAAAAATAAAAGCCATGACAATTGTTTTTATTAATCACAGCTGTCAGAATACGTTTAAAATAGTTTTGGGTAGTTAAGGTTTTCAAAATGGGTAGAGGAAAGGTTATTAGTGAGAAAATTCGGTTACTTTTAATTAAATTTTTTTATTCTGGGAAATCAAACTCAGAAGTTGCAACTTTGTGAAACTTATCGCGGTACAGTGTGAGAAATATTGTTAGAAGATATAACGTAACTGGTTCAGTTAATATTAAGCCACGATATGTGAAAAAAAGTAATATCACAAATGCCGACCGAAGAGCATTAAGAAGAATAATCGTGAAAAATAGGCGTGCCAATTATTTACAATTAAGGAGAATTTCGAGGTCCACAACTCATAGAGACGCCCACAAACTGGGATTTAGCACTTGCAAGGTAAGTTATCTTATAAAAAAAAGTGAAGTAAAAACCCTAAAGTTGCACAACTTGTTTATAGGCCAAAGAAAAGCCACTATTAACTCCACTTCAAAAGAAAAATCGGCTTAGGTGGGTTAAAGAACATAGACAATGGACACCTCAACAATGGTGTGCAGTACAATGGAGTGATGAGGCCCGATTCGAAGTTTGTGTTGGTGACAGTCGCAGTAGAGTTCTTCGCAAAAAAATTAAGCATTCCATGTTGATTGTCTAAAGAGAAAAGTGAAATTTCCAGCATCCATTATGGTCTGGGGCAGTATGTCATTAAAAGGAGTAGGAAAACTTCATTTTATTGATGGAAATGTGGATACAAACAAATATTTGGCAACTTTAGAAGAATCGCTTTTACCAGTGATGGAAGAATGTTTGACATCCAGCCAAGATTTTGTGTTTCAGCAAGATGGTGCAGCGTGCCATACCTCAAAAAAGGCTATAAAATGGATGGAAGAAAATAATGTACCACTTTTGAAATGGGTTTCTAGCAGTCCAGATCTGTCACCTATTGAAACTCTGTGGCACGAGATGAAAAAGGTTCTACGACAACATCCTGTTCGTACAATCACCGAAGTGAGACAAAAGCTTCAAGAAATATGGGATTATTTTACACCAAATTTTTGCCAAGACTTGGTTAACACTATGCCCCAAAGAATTTCAGCCATAATAAAAGATAAAGGTGATGTTACCCAATGGTAATCTTTCAATTGTTGCTTTGTTAACTTCGCGTATTTATTCGCACATTGCTTATTTGTTCAGATGTTCTATTAGTTATGGGAGTAAGTGACTTCAAATATTTATTTTTTACGACTAGAGTGTATCTAAAATGTTTTTGAGAAAATAAATTATTTTAGAAGTAAATAGTTTCGTCATGTTTAGTTGATAAAGGCATATTTTGGAACAATACTTGAAGTGGGCCAACTGAACTGGGAACGGGCTCGTAGTTTGGCAATTTCTACATAATTTCTATATAATTTTCATGTACCTCAAGGTTTGGACTTTCCTTTATAATAAAGTTCAAGCAATAATAATAAGTGTTATTAGGCTCCAAAAAGCAATAAGTGAACTAGTACTACTCTTCCCACAATCCCATCCTATGTCAAAACGAATAATGTTGTACTAGGGCAATGTGAGTCAGTATCCAAATTAGTCGTCGCGTCATGGTTAACCTGGCTGGAATCAATAAATTATGAAATTAGAGGCATACCGGCCACAGTGAGGAGCCGGCGCATAGGCCACTTAAATTGGCCCTTATGCACCCCTACGTTTCCTAAGCCCCAAGCTCTGCCCTTCTAGCAAAGCCTTGAGTCCCAGCTCCTTAACATTCTAGGGAATCCAAAGTGAAGTGTAGCTCAAAGCCTCACAGCTACACATAACATGTGCCGAGGTCTCTCGTAGTTATTCGACATCATAAATACTAAAAAGTTAAAAGTAAATAAAAAAATACATTTACAAAAACAAGTTTTTATTTTTTCCGATTGGAAATCTTCAAACCATAATGAAGCTCCTTCATCTCAAGTTTTCAAATAAAAGCGTCTTACGTTTTGACAGCAAGATGGAAAGAGAGTCAAAGATGCTCCTATTTGAAAATTTGAGATAAAGGAGCTTTATTTTAGTTCAAATATATCCGATCAGAAGAATTATGTTTTTAAATTTTCGGTTCACCTGATTAACAGCTAAATTAAAGCTTGTTTTTAAGAATGTGTTAATATTTTATTTATCCTTATTTACTCATGACACAAAATGACTTTTTTGTATTACACATATGTACAACAGATTTGTCCGTACGAATAACCAACGATAATATAGCGCTCATAGATCGCTGAAAGTCAACCCAAGCGACCCAGCCGTGCGTTCAGGTGAACCTCTCATCATCAAAGCACCCGTTGAGCGTTCTGTCTCGGCACACCACGATAAATTACATTAAAATGTCTCCACTTGCTCACTAACAGCCACCAGCAACTTATCATATTCATACAATTAAATGTGAGCACATGTAAAACACGTACCTTTGCTCTTAATGTGGATCTTTCTATTCCTGCAGCACACATCAGATCGCTTGCCTGTCATGCTATGGTTGCCTTTTAATGAAAGCATTGGGTGTGACATGACCGAGATCATATCAAGCCTAGGAAGCGCTCGTTTAAACGATCACAACTGTAAAGACTATTTGCATCACCTGTTTATCGCTGGGTCTTAAGATACGTCGTTGACTTGAAAGAAACTAGCAAAGCATCTATGAGTTTATCATAGGTAATATCAATGAGAAACAAGCTGCAACTCACTTAAATCTGAAGTGGGTTAGGTATGCATGTGAGCTCTGATAATTAATTGTTTTTTCAGAAAATCTGATTGTACTATAACACGGTTTCAACATGCTCTTTTTAATTTTGATCCTTAACAATCCATTTACAGCAATATGCCTACAAGAGATTCAAAATAAATATGCTATCTAAATATGATAATCTTGAAACTCAACGACATCTACCGGCCCAATAAAAATGTAAACTTTCATAAGCCATTGCTTTATCACCATCATTAGCAAACACAATGCATATTTCAACGAGGATTTATTACTCCAACCCGTTTAGCGGTATATGGCACATTCACCATTTCTAACACATTCATACCGTATGTTTCAAATTCGACCCTCAACCATTGGGATGTCGGAAACATTAAGAGGGTAAGAGGTACGAAGTTTCGTATTTGAGTAATTGACATATCGCTTAGAAAATTCCGAAATTCAAGCTACTTCCGAAGAGAGAAGGAAGAAACCGAATTTTCCCCAAGTCATTTAAATTTCTTCCGACCTACAAAAATGTATGTTATACTTTGACATTGCCAAATTTTAACTATTGAAAAAAAAATCAGAGTTTGCTAAGTAGGCTATGAAATTATTAGATAGTCACTACATTAATTGACTATACTTTATGGTCTACAGCACATTAATTATACTCACACACCAATAATCCATTCTTCATTATCACATTCAAATGCGTATTTTCATTTCTCAAATCCCACTATTTCCAAGTTCTTATTCTCATTAGATACCTATTCGAGTGTGTCTATGTGACGTAATTAGAACAATCTGTTATAAAATGCTTTTATATAGTTTTTCAGTATACCTATTAAAGAAGTCGAGGGTCAACAAGATTTTATTTAAAAATTAATTGCCACAAAAAAAAGAAATAAAAATAAAATACGAACCGCAAAAATAAGTTCATCCAAGTATGTAATAAAGAATATGGTAAATGAAAACCAATTATCCAGCTACCATTGATGCCAAATTAATCATCAGTATTAGCTACCACTAGCGTGACTAGAGTTGTCAGTATTCCTGCATCTAACTTGTTACAACACTGTCAAATATCTGTTATAAGACAAAATTTCGTTTAAATGTACCACACTGAAAAACACCGTAATTCAATAATATACATCATTCTTATCTGTTTGAAGCATCTCAATTCTTCAAAGATCGATGGTGGTCTACTTCCTATAGATGAATTTCAATAGAGCCAAGCGTATGCAAATGCACCTTTTAATATACGCCGTAGGCGCAATTCGCCAAAATTCCTCGATATTGATTTTATTTTATTAAAAAGCTGCTATAAAACAATAGACACCCACCAGCAAGGCACGGAGGTGCATTCACTGGTTCGGGAAAACGGTTCAGGACCGTATTCACATTTTATATACAGAATTTCTGCAAATACCTTAGTCTCACTCTTGACAAGTTGATGACCTTACAGCTTGACAAAAGCGCACTTGAATACTGAAGTCCAAATCAAGTTTTGGCAACTCTCTACCAGCAGCGACTTCCTCTCTGACGAGAGACCTGAAGGTTACCACTACTTGGGGATGCAACAATCTGGTACAGTTTAATGCTTCCAAAACACTGTACTGGAGCCTGACTAACAAGAAGCGCCCTAGCGCTCATCCGGTTTCGATGGATGGCCTAGTTCTGTCAAAGATCCCTTTACTTCGGTTGCATGGAATCCAGATTTCTGAGCACTTGACCTGGTCGAACACATATCTTCAATAGCGGCAGCTGCTGGGAAAAGGCTAGGCTATTTGTTTACGGCTAAGAAGTGCTTTTCTGCACATGAACTCCTCACTCTGTATAAGGCCCAAGTGAGATCTAGCCTCGATTACTGCTCACATGTTTGGGGGACTCGACTATATTATCCACGCTCGATACTGTTCAAAGGCGGGCTGACCAACTGATCGATGACTTTTCACTGCCGACAGTCTCAGGACCTTTTAGCACCGAGGGGTCGTCGGATTCCCTCCTCCATGCTGCCGCCGCGCTATGTGCCTGCCAGACAGACTGACCTATCTTCGGCCTCCCATCTAACCGTGTCGAACTTCGTACATTCAGAACTGTCCAATACATGCGCTCCTTTGTTCCTAGAGTACCGATACTCTAACCCTCAGCAGTTCAAAAATTAGATCAATAAAGTTTCTCATAGGAGCAGCGGTGCCCCACCCTTTAGGCTTCTGCTTGCGCGGCTCCTTCGGTACATAAAGAAAAAAACAGGTTGGTGCTGCGCCACCAGTGTGGGATCTAAGCGCTTCATCAGGGCATATTTGCTCTCTCGCTTTCTTTATTGATCAAAATACCATATGAAAAAGTGATGAGTCGTATGGACTAAAACAATGGCTGCTCATAGTTATAAAACGTAGCTTTTTAAGACAGGTATACCGCAACAAAAAAAAAAAAAATATATATATATATATATATATAAAATTCAACTAATTGACGCTTGTGCCTGCCACATCCGTAACTACTTCAATCTACTTTATATATGATCGATCTTGATCAAGCACTTACATATGAATGAAAGCTGCTTTGCAGCCATATGCGCTGCAGCCAGAAGCTATCTCTGGATGCATGAACGAAAACACATATTAATCTATGCTAGGCAAGACCGAGAAAAGGGGTTGAATCTGACACAAACCATGAGTAAATGGTGATGGATGATGCGTTAATATATCTCAAAACGCACATAAGCAGCATGCAGCTTCTGCAGAGCAGAACATGCTTTAATGTTAAACTACATTCTGACCTAGAAATAAAACCAGAACAGGGTTGGTAAGCTTGGCAATGATTAAATTCTACAGATTCGAGGTCTGTAAATTAAGTGATGATACCGGCAACGTAGCGTTCGATCTGACAATACTGGAGGCGCCGGGCTTGAGGGGACACATAGGAACATGTGATCCGCCATCAGTACAAGTTTGAACACGGTCGAGTCATTTGGTTGTCCGCAGCGATTTTTTTTGTGAAACATTTTTTATATTGTGTTCTAAAGATGAGTGACATCAATTTCGAGCAACGTTGTGCTACCAGGTTTTGCATTAGACGTGCGCACAGTGCAAGGGCCCATATTTTCTGGTACTTTAAGGCATTCTTAGAAGGAAGAGTGTTGATTGAAGATGAACCACCAAGCAGAAGGCCTTCATCTGCAAGAACCGATGAAAATACCGACAGAATCCGGGATCGTCAGCATTCAGATCGTTAGTTGACAGTCAGAATAATAGAAGACTTGAATTTCACTCACACCACCGCTTATCAGATCAAGAATAAATGCGTGTTGCATTCCGATAATGCTCCTTGTCACACAACAATGTGAATAAACGAGTTTTTGGCCAGTAAAGCATTCCCGAGGCTCCTCAGCCTCCTTTTCGCCTGACTTGAGTCCGACTTTTTTCTTTTCCCGAAGTTGAAAAATCACCTCTAGGAAACTCATTTTGGGACAGCCGGCCAGATGAAGGCTATTCCAGTATCGGAGTTCCAGCTGCTATGAGGAGGGGAAGTACAAGCGCAGTGTGGCGGCTTCAGAAGGAAGTTATGTTTAGGGTGAGAATGTAAAATTAATTAATTTGAATAAAGAGCTTCAGTGATATTAAGAATTCACATGGTACAATATTATTATGGTGTTGCAAGATGGTCACTCAAAATGCTACGAACTATAAAACAAGGGCATTAGTATATGTCATAAGGTGCGATAACAAATAAATAATAAAAAGAAGAAGAAAAGGAAAAAGATGACGGCGAAAAAGAAAACGAGAAAGAAGAAACAGAAAAGGAAGGAGAAAAAAACGTCTTCCGCTTTGTTCTCCTCTCCCTTTTAATACCTCTTGCCATCTTCATATTTCATGATTCGCCTGGTAGGCAGCCAGACCTGACAGACTTGCGGACTGATAGGACTTCAATAAGGTACAAAGCATATCTTACCGAGAGGATAAAATAACACAGTCCGTTTGAGGAGCAGTGTAAATCAGCAATGTCCTTAATGCGACCCTGGGCGAAAGTACAGGTGCGCTCTGAATGCGGCACGGATCCGTAGGTGTACTAAATAGTCCTGGTCGGATTCAAATCTGATATTTTTTATTTGTTTGTGATTCTCATTGTGTGAGGACATTAGCTCTAGATGGTATCGCGGCTTTCTGTGGGCTTGATATTAATTTAGTGCTAGCCCGAGATCTGTTTCAGACACCATTGTTGGCTTTTTGTTGGTCGTCTTGTTGGCCGCACCGCGCACAGCATCACTTCGACAAAAACTGGAATTATTTCGATTTTAATGTGACTAGACCAGAGGCTGGATTATGGTAACAACGTACTGTCTGAGAATCTACTTTAATATTTATTTGCAGCTTTGGAATGTAAAAAGACATGAATAATATGGACAGGAAAAACTGGTAATCTGCCCTTATCTGACCAAAGTACTAGCTTTGTCACCATAAAAAGTGAAAAGTAGTAGATATCAAAAACATATTATAATCATCAGATAAATAGATTGACACAGAATATAATAAGAAACCATAGTAGAGGTGATAAAAGCCGCTGTTGTAAGAAATAGCTAACATGTGGTAAATGCATTTCGACAAATTGCAGACTTAGAAGCTTCAGTTGTTCCACATGCTGGAACCTAAAAAGCGCTTAGTAAGATAATGCATTTTGAGCATACAAATAGGCAATATCAGGAGTCCATCATCGTCTGTCTATCTGCACCAGGATCTCCAGTGATTTGCTTCTTACTAGGCTTGCATTCTTGAAAACATATGCTGTGGAGTTCTAAGCAAATAAGTAAACAAGAAAGGTCTGCATCGTTTCCAAACATCGTGTTTGCTTACTCTACAGAACTACAGAACCACAGAAATTTTGTTGTAGTGAAACTAAAACATTGAAAAAATTGTTTTACCAATCCTAATAACTTTAGGCCCTGTAGGGCCCTGCTAAAGGTCGCAGTCAAACATATTTGAACTTAAAATTGTAAAATTTCGCATTATTAGATCACAACGAAGTTATGAAAGGGCATTTCCAGTTTGTATGAAACGTTTGAAGAAGTATATACGTGTATCTTCGAGTTAATATTTTAAGAAATATTTGATAAAAATATAATACTCATCCAATATTTATATAGAAGACATATGCTACTCCGCATTAGAGAGTACACAAGGGCAGATTCACAGGATAGTGAGGGGGGGCCCAAATGCCCTCTTTTACGCCTAAGTCTGCTGCTATTTGCTTGTTCTAGAAATATGTACATGTTGCGGTATCTTCGTGTAAAATTACCTTACTACACCTGAATGGTGAGATGTGTGGTCACTCTCTCCTAGACGTATATCCCCTCGAATCACCAACAAGACGTTGCAGCTGCTCTCGCCGAAAGCCCTGACATATTTGGTAACAATAATCAATACGACGCTCAGAATCCAGTACTTCCCTGCTGGGTGGAAGACTGCTGAGGTCATCATGATTCCAAAGAAGGTGGGTTCGATATTTCCTCAGGATTACCGTCCCATAAGTCTGCTGTCAGCTCCTTCTAAGCTCGCCGAAAAGGTGATTTATCATCACCTTGAGATTTTTTTGTCAAATTACCATGTGATTTCTGACATTCAATTCGGTTTTCGGTCTGAGCATAGCACCGAGCTACAGGCAGTCAGACTGGTGGAACATGCAACCAGAGGGCTCACCCTCAGCATGAGTACTGACATCTTGCTTTTGGATGTCTGAAAAGCCTTTGACAAGGTGTGGCACGCGGGTCTCCTTTATACACTAATCCAAAAGGGTTTTCCTTTTTGGCTTCTAAAATTACTGAGATCCTTTCTTGAAGGAAGAAAGTTTCGGATCAAAATTAACAATGTTTTGTCAATAACACGGCCAGTACCGGCCGGTGTTCCTCACTGTTCGGTCCTAGGACCACTCCTTTCTTTGCTTTTTATCCATGATGTCCCTTGCCCCAGCAACTGTGAAGTCTACCTCTATGCTGACGACACTGCACTTGTCGCCCAGTCGTGTACTGGTGATCTGGTTCACGATGGGTTGCAGAGTTTGGTGGAAGCAGTACTAGAGTGGGCGAAACGCTGGCTAATTAAAATTTATCATTCGAAAACGTAGGCTATTCATTGTGTACCAAAAAACGTTGCGCCCCCCAGCAGATGTATCTGTAGACGGCAATTGTGTACCATGGACAAATTCTGCCAAGTACCTCGGTGTCATCCTTGACAAAGGCATGACCTAGCAGAAACATACAGCAGCCTTGAAAACAAAATTCCAAATTGCGTTTTGGCAACTATATCCTTTGTTATGTAGATCTTCAAAATTGAGTTTAATAAACAAAGTTCGCCTATATAAAATGATTATTAGACCAGCTATTACTTATGCATGTGCGGCTTGGTGTTTTCTTTCCAAGACACATATGCAAAGTCTTCAAGTACTGTAAAGTAGAACTTTGCGAACAATTTGCAACGCTCCATCGTATGTCTCAACCGAGACACTACACAGAGACCTTGACATTCCTTACTTGAGGAATTATGTCACCCTCTGTTGCGCGACTCAGTGGACTACACAGTGGAGCAAGTTCCTGAACATTCAAGGCCACTGCTCGCACTGTAATAAAAAATTAGCGCGAACTTTTAGTACACTTAAAATTACACTCTAACAAAATCGAATTAAAAATTTGTTTAGTTCACCTCAAAATTAATTCGTATACCAACTAAAAAAACCTAGGTATCTCCTCTTAAACACTTCTGTTTTTGTTTGCTCTTCTCCATTTTTCTTCTCTTTCCCTTTCTCCTTGACATTGTCTGGTTTCTGGGCAACCAGTACTGACAGATTCGACTAACGTACATTAGGCAGTGACTAATGGGAAAAGGTCCCACGGATCGCCCAGCCAAAAAATGACGAATAGTAGTACGTATACCCCCCACACTTCAATTTTAACTATGGCATTTGCTCTCAGAACCGCTGCTCAAGTGCGCTTAAGCATGCAGCCCTCGCCCCGTCTTCAACTTTTTAATCGCCAATATCCCCCCAAACGTCTTCCTATAGATGGATGCCACCTCTGTGCCCCAATTCACAGATTCCTGAATCCGTCCTCAAGAGTATGAAAAAGCCCCCACTCATGTGTGTTCGAATAGGACGCCCTCGGCGAAAGAGCTTAATTAAGTCTAATCAACTACAATTTCATATAATGGCTAATAACTTCCTTTCTGGTAGAAAAACCTAATTACAGTTTTAACAAAGTTTTCCCACTCCGATGTGCTTCTTGATGCGTTCAAGGATATTTCTAAGAAAAATAGGAAAAGTTAGCTTATTAGCGAGGAGCTAGCGATGATGCAATAATTACATCTGAGGAGAAGTTTCTTAATGTTCATAATATGAGTGTCTTCCTCCCTTGTCATTTCTTAGCTTTCGTTTGGCATCGATGTTGCATATGGATCTTAAGAATAGTAATAAAGTCGGCTTTTTATTAGTAACGTGAGTATAATTATTTAACTATTTACGAAGGCGGAAAAATATATGAATGTAGACACTTGCAAATCCAGCATTTAGGTAAATAAAAACGAGAAGCACAATTTGAAAGTATTCAACCCGTTACCATATATATTAAAAGTGGCGTCAAGTAGGTTAACTGAGCTTTTGAGGAAACGCATCAGTTAGCGACACTGAGAATAAAATTAGCTACATGTATATGAAAAAAAGATCATCATCATAGTATTTTTAAAAGCTTTTATTAATTCAGTTCGATTCGACTCTTTATTTAGTTATTTTTGTTATGTGTAAGCATTGAATGAATGAACCAGGATTGAAATCATTACATTTTGCTATTGTACATTGAATTATTTGATTGAAATTTAATACAATCATAAGCAACATTTCGTACATAAAAGAAAACTCGACTGGATAAGGTATCTCGCTGGTACTCGGATGAGTTTAGAAGGTAAACAGTTTAGCAGTCTTGATACACGCATACCTATATTTTTCGAATCTACTTTGAATAACCAGAAAAAATTCAATTCCTGCCATAGTCTATAATATCCATCAGCATTAGTCTCTTTCCTGATCGGTCTATTAAACATAACGGTCCCTCATTAAACCTCTTTCTTTCCTACTGCTCTACCTATCTCTTTTGATGTTCGATTGACTTTCATCAGGATAAGGATAAGACATCAACTCCTCTATTGCAACACAGCTCCACCTTGGTGAGAAACGAACGATTTTTTCCTGACTAACAAATGAGTGCCATGCCGCGGAAGACAGACATGATGCTCCCCCTGATGAGAGACAAATAAGTTTCTCCTGGTTCTAAAACAAGTGTCCCGCTTCTTGATCGAATACGTGGCAACCGTGTCCAGACATTCGCTCCAGATTCCAGAGTGGTGGTACCAAATATATATCCACAGACAGACAAACAGACTGGTGCGGTGAAGCACAGCGCAGCTGTGGAGATTGTTAATTCTTGAAGTGGTCTGTGTCTTTAGCGATGTTTATCTGACTGGCGCACTTGAATAGAATATAAATGCAAATGGACGACACAATTGTATACCTTTGTGTGGGCATTGTGTGACAGTGGCGGTACCAGAAACTTTAGGGTTACTGTGAATCCGAATTGATGTCATTTCAGAAAGTTTCACTATCTACCAGTAGGCATCTTGAATAATGGCAATTTATGCTGATAGGCTCTAATGAACGGAATCTTTGATATTATGGCAAGATCACTGGAAATGACCTCCTAGTTTCGCGGTGCCTTGCATACCTTCAAAACCAGAAAAGGGTCTAAGATCGGTTTTACCCAACTCACATTAATTGAAAGATTAAGCTCGGGCAACACTTTTGAAACCCTGAGAATCAGATCAATGGAATAAAATTTATGAGATCTCTGTTCAGAACATGAGCTGTCGTACTATAAGGTAAGGTTTTTGATCTCTCATTGTAGTCCTTACATTCTTCTTGAAAATTAGGAGAAAATGTTTGTATGAGAAAATGAGCTTTCTAACTCTAACTCTATTGTTTACAAACAAGAATGCTTAAAAATGGAGAAACATCATGGATAACAAAAAGTTATTAGATATCAAATTGAAAATGGACCAGAAAAAATGTTGTTCAATTGAGAGGTTACATAGTCCCAATCTATTTTATTTGAAAAATTGAAAAAATGGTATTGTCGAAAACAAAAAAACTGTCCACTGTCGCTTCTTAAAACTCATAAGATTCTGTTTACAAAGCTTCGGCAGGTTTCTTGTTATTACAAAATCCAAATCCACTTTAAATTTTGATTTGGGTGATATTGATATGTAACACTTATTATGGTTTAAATACATTTTATTTTGTTCAGAATATTCAGGACAACAGAATCGACAGAACAGAACATTATATGAACTTCAAGAAAGTAATTATTACACCACGCAATTCATTCCTCATTTTACCAGCATTAAACGCTATTTATATTCTTACAGCTATCGTTGTCATAGTCTCTCTCAAGTTGTTTCTGCTAGGCGCTAAAAATGAAAAACACAGTACTTATTCGGGAGATTTGTGGTTCTTTTGAGCATCAGGTATGACACAGTCTTTTTGATTTGATTCCTCAAATCTCCCCTTGGCTGTGACTGAAAGCTAGAGTGAGCAGTTCTCATCCCTCTTCCAAAAATTACAAAATGCGTGACCATTTACTTTTTGAGGCAAAGTGACACAACAGGACAGGTTTATCTATGTCTATATTTTAATTAATATTGCTGAAGGGCGGAGGGGGACTTCGGCTTAGTTTACCAATCCTTCACGGGATTCAAAACTGAAAAGCAGAGAGAGGGCCGTAGTATAGTTTTGCGTCTCCACTTTGGAAGCATGGCATTTATGCATCCCCAGCGGAAAGAGTAAAAAAAAGCGAGATGTATGGTCACCACAGTTAGATAGCCATCATTTGCAAATTTGTACAGACTTAAGTCCTGATGGATCTCTCTGTGCTCGCATAGAAATGAAGCTTAACCCCTTCTACTCAGAAAAGGTCATAATGCTAAAAATAAAGTATACGACAGCGCGGCTGTCCCATTACAAAACACAGGAACCGATATTTTTGTCAAAATCGAGTTTTTGGACTTGCTGTTTTGCCCTACCTTCTGGTATTGTTAAAACTAAAATCGGTTCATAAATAAGGAAAATACGGTATGCGCAAAACACAGTAACCGACAGTTGATCGAGGCTTCTCCCACTGCAAAACACAGTAACTAACAACACCTATATCAAAACCATGTAACTGCTAAGTAGTTACTGGGTTTTGTTATGGTTTTTGTAGTTGCTGTGTTTTGATTTGAGAAATCGTCTCCCAATTTATCCAGCAAGAGCGCAATGAATCCCCACCATCTACCTTGTAACTATAGACATACCGCGTTGTTCAATAAGTTGGTCTCTAACCACCATAGCGAGAGGATACTGCACCGTGAGACGATGCTGGCATGTAATACACGAACGAAGAATATTGTTTCATCGGCACGCTCGAGTTTAAAGAAGGTTCCTAAAACATATCATAATTTCATCGTCAGTAATTCTTTATTTTTTTTTAAAAATATCGGTGAACTCCCGCTTTTTTCAAAGTAAATTTTGAAACACTTTTATTGTATGCAACTATTTGAGTGAAAATCAAAAAAAAACTTACCTAAAAAGGTTGAAAGCTTTTTAACGATTTGGCACGGGAAATTGAAGATTTGAAATTTAATCGCATAGAAAGCGCAGTCGATGACAGCGACCATGATAAGGACTACTTCCCCACACCACAACCATATTCTAGCTATAGTGAAGAAAATGATGACAAAATTAAAATTAAGATAAGGAAGAGAAAAATGAATACCAAGAAAAAGCTAGTTCCGGAGTCAGCTCAGGTTAGGAACGTTTTTATTATTTTTACTGTGGTTTAGGATATTAATGTATACAATACATTGAACCAAATGATTTTTTAGGATCCCAACAGAGAGAACAAATCATCCAGTGCTATTCTGAAAAGTCAAAATGCTAGTTTGGTGGTAAGATTCCAACTTATTTTTTAGTTAACCAAAATTACTGTTTACTTTGTATTTTTCATAAGTTAATAGTGCTGAGGCACAAGTAATTAACGAAGTGAGTTGCACAGCAGTAAAAAAAAATTGAAAAAGGCCAAAGGGAAAACAAAAAAATGAAAGGGATAAGGAAAAACATCCTACGGGACCCGTGTGTAAAGGAAAATGTGGTAGAATGTGCCAAAAATTAACAGAAGAATATCGAGGCAATATCTGGTTGGAGTACGGGAATTTATAGTACACGAGTAGACGAAAGCCGTTGTACAAGCAAATAAAGCTGGTTCCTGTTGTAGAACCCAGTTAGCCAAACGTAAGAGGTGTGAATCAAGACGTTAAACTTTACCATTAGAAGATTCTGCGGACATAGAGGTATGAAGACATACTTTTTTGAATACTTTAGGGTATAGCAACGATTCTGTAATAACAGAATTGGTGGCAGTAATTCAAAAAGGTCCTTGTGGAGATCAGGTAGAGGAACGTAGAGGTCGCTGCCGCATTCAATCCAATCGAGGTATAATAACATATTGAGTCATTCAAGCCATCAGTGAGTCACTATTCGAAGAAGAATGCCCCTAATGTTAGGTATTTACCAAGAGAGTTGACATATAAGAAAATTTAGGATGATTTTGTACATCCATACGTTTGCAAAATCGAAGTACTCCGTCAATTTTTGAAGAAAATGAATATTCCACTTTGCCAACCCAAATCTGATATCTGTGAAGTGTGCAAAATGTTAAAGAACACACAAAATAAAGAAGACGATAAAATGCAATATCAGCTAAATTTCCACCGTGCTAAAGCAGAAAAGGCAAATCTAGAATATAAAAAAGACTCTACCGAAATAGCAAGTTTCACGGAACGTATATAGTCTATGGATTTACAAAGAGTGATTGTTTTAAAAACTCTAGTGCCATTAATGCCGGAAAACTGAAAGCTGTTTTGGCAAACACTACCAGACTCTGAAACGTCTTAAGATTTAGTGGACCATGACCAAATGGATGTCGTAGATTCCGATATTTGAATAGAATGTATCCGTGCTATTGCTTATTCCGTATCTTTAGCTTAGTTTTCCCTTGTGAAACCAAACCTAAGTATGTGATTAGTTCGTTCCTTTCGTCATTTTTGTGATATTATTCGTTTTTGTTTGAAGTATCTCTTTATTTATACTGCCTGCTTTGTTAGTTTCATATTATATAACAGTGGGTACTATTTCATTTTATATTGTATTAAATTAAAGATATCTATATGGCATATTTCAAATTTATTTTTTGCCAAACACGAAGCAGCACTTACTCTTTCTGTGTAATGGAGTATCTTTTAGGTATGCACTCATCACAAAACATAGCAAAGGCAGTTACTGTGTTTTGTAATGGAATAATTTGTTTTATTAATTTTTTAAGCCTAGTTTTTTTGCTGCCAATCCGTTTCCAATTCAGATTTTTTCATTCAATTATATAAAGGAAAATGTGGATAGAGGTTATCTAACATACCCTGAAGCTTTTGGTCGATTTTCTTTAATAATCTCTTGCGGCTTATACATTTTAGAAAAACTGTTTTTTCTCCATTAGTGTAAGCATGCATCAACTGTGTTTTGTAATGGGACAGCCGAGCGGCTTACTAAGAGAAGTAAACAAAACAAGTGGATGCTCTTTTATCAAGAGCCACAATGAAATTAAAATCTGCAACTAGTTACAATATATAGTTATACAATTGTTTATTCCTATGTTACATAAAATTTTCAACAGAAGATCTATTTTAAAACGCAAAAGCCTGGAGATTCTAGTGTACTCTTTGTTTAGGGCAGGACCTGTACTAGACATTTGGATGAGATCCTTTCTGAGGATAATACATCAGATAACTGAAGGCATGTTGTACATCAAAGACTGGAAATTGAAGGTTCATTTAAAAGTAACCCAATATAGTGTGATGAGAATGTGTCGAACTTCGTACATCCAGAACTGGACTATACGACAGATACTTTGTCCCTAGGGTAGCTAGACTGAAATAATCTGCCTGAGGAGGATTTTCTTTGTTCTATTAACCTTAGGCAGTTGAAAAAACGGATGAACAAATCTATGATCCACACAAAAAAGTTGATGTTGAAATGTTCAGCACTCTGGAACATTTTGGACTTCGACGGAAATTGTCAACCTCTACACAAACTAACCGGTATAAAATATGTCTTTGATCCGACCGAAAAATGATACAAACTTTCTTGCGAGTTTGTAACTCTCTCCTGTAACGCCTCTGCGCATGATATCGAACGCGCCTCCATCTGGCTCTTTTTCTTCTGCGTCATTAAAATAATCAACAATTATAAGCATGGACTCGTGAATGGCCGACGAGTCGTTATTATTATCTGATTCGCCTTGCACCACGTACCAAAGGCGGTACCACTTATCTCCCCAGACTACTTTTAGGGAAACCGCGAGCCATTGTGCCAAACGTCCACCGCGACTGTGATTCATGGCACACTGTGGACTCATTAGGGCCAATGAGCATTCCACCAGCAAAGAGTGGCGACATAACAGGGAATCTGAGGTTGCCACACATTGGTAGATTGGTGATTACCCATCCTAGCAATAAAGCTTGTGGCGTATGGATATTATATGAATAGACTTGGCGGCACCTCCTGAGCTCAGTTGGAATGATCATAGCTGTAGAATATATTGTTCTGTTTTATATACACTTAAATTAAACGTAACAAGCAAAATTATGGTCAAATTCGGAACATTGTAACTTTTTACTTTTACCTCGATTTTATTGATTTTTTCGGCAAGTGGTACCTAGGTACACTCATTGGCATTAATGTGTAGAAATAAGGTCGTGATTGTAACCAAGGTTTGACTTGTTTCATTACTCCAACTTTGAGTCTCTCTGTGGTGTAAATTCAGTTGTCAATTAGACCACAGTGCTTTCCATCATCAAGAACTACATTTTCATCTATAATCTAGTTTTTTATTCACGTCAATATATACAGTGGTTGAAGTTTTCGAGGCAAACGCACCAATTTCCCTTCCTCCTTTCATAACTTTTTTTTATTCCCGTACAAATTGAAAAGGTTTTGAACCAAATTGTTCACATTTTTTAAATCGTCATTGATACCGTATATCTACAGTGGTGAAGAAAATGAAAACTGTTGACTTAATGTAAGAAGAGGCTATATAATAGTGTCAAGGCAATAACCATATCACCCTTATCCTCCAATTTTGTCACACACTAGGCGTATATAAGTCACTATCATTTTGAGGATCGAATTAGTGGAGAGTTACTCAACTCAGCCGTACATCCTAATATTTAGTTAATATGATATAAACCTATTAAACAGCTCCAAAACGGTTAAAAATATGATCATGTGGTCTTAGTAAAAATAGATAGAGGTATCTTATGTGACCAATTTATCCTATTCAAGTAGATTGGGTGACAGAGTGGTGAGGGCATGATTACTGCTGAGTAACCATGACTTCAGCTTTGTTTTAGATTATTCCAAAGTCAAATGGACGATTATTGTATGAGAGAAGCTTTTTTGTAGAGAGACGTAAAGTGTTCAGGTATAACTAATAATTTCGATTTCTGGTAACCAAGTTACTGATTTTCAAATTTGTCTAGTTTCTTTAAAATACATTCTGATTCCTTATTCACTAAAGTTTTATAAACCAAACATAAACTTTGATTTCTGAGATCTTCCATGTTCATTTTATCATTCTCTTTGCACACATGGCTTATACGATCAAATTTACGTATACCTAGAGAAAAGAGCATCTCACCGTTGTAACTTGTCTTTATCACTTTTTATTATAGCTGGCCATATACACTTGCGCAGTATGAAACTCTTGAAATTAAAAGAGCATCAGCCAATAGCATTTTCAGTTTACTGTTCAAAATATTCCTTTAAGGATATATTTGCTTGAGTACTGTATGATTTTGAACATAATTCTTTGATATGGAAATCAAATTTTAATTCATTGCTCAACCATAATTCTAAATTTTTGTTAACGGTTACAATTGGGAACGGAATTTTATTAATTGCTAATTGACAAAGATTTTTTGCTATATTACGCTTGTTCTCTACCCAAAAATTATTACACATCATTTGAGATTTATTAGCATTTATTTTTTAAGTTGTGAGATGCTGAGATATCGACAAGTAAGTCCAGATCATTATTAATTAGATTAAAAGAAGGTACCGCGTCGTCAGTAGCGTGATTGCAGTATATTTTTGTATTATCTGCATAGTGACGAAATGTTGCCGTGTCCTTATATCGCCAACATTTTATAGATTTAGTGCCTTTGGCTAATTTGTCTACCGTTGTGTAACAAAGTGCCAAGGCAATATTTTTCTCTGGAGAGGTATTCAAGTAGCCAGTTATAATGGGTGTGCTGCGATGTTGATGACTGGGATAAATAAGATAAGGCAAAAAAACAAAAGTAAATATTTATTAACGGTATAACACATGAACAGTTCTACTTGATTCATGGTTTTGGAAGATGAAAAATACGAAAAATGTCATGGACAAACAGCAGTAGTGGCAAAATATCTGATATTGAAAAAAGTCCCAAGAGAAATTTTTTCCTTAGCTATGTGATTATCCGTTTTGTAGGTAGTAGACAGGCTCTGACTGTTGTACGCGGAGGTACCACCTGGCGGATATCGTAGGCGGTGCCAGAATGTGTGCATGCTGCATGCACACGTGTTCCCTCGCTGGAGTCCGTGTGGCGTCCCTCCCTTTCCCTGTATCCCCCTATTGCCCCACGGTATCTATGGGTGCTTAGGCCTTAGGCCTTCGTGGTAGCTGGAGTATAAAAAACACCTTTTTTGACTTTTACTCAGTTTTTCTAGATAGTTGTGATCTGGGCAGATTCATGGCTATAAGCAAATACCTAGATGACCATGATATTGAAATTACCGCTATTGGGCTAGTATAACATTGTCACTATATTACAATAAAAATATTTGGGTGTAATTCAATTAATTTGGTATTCATAGGCTTTTTGGGGCCTACTGAGTATCCTCACTAGAATCTCGTTGCAATAAAATGAGATCGTAAGGTTACTATTTATAACGTGAGGGCAAAGACGTTTCCTAAGAACTTTTAGATTCAAAAGTAGATTACACTCAAGTTAATATTACATTTTGGACCTATCAAATAGTTATTTGGTCTCCAATACTTTTTTTTTCAATGTTGTTGCTAACAATCAACCTGTTAACAAACTTTAGATTCGGACTGATTAAAATTACTTCACAACAGTCCAGGTAAAGGCCCAACCTTGAGCCATGAGCCGTTTCGCAACGCCAATGACTACAATCTGCTTACACTTATCGATCGATTATTCAGTGTAAGCAGCATTTTGCATTCCACAGAGACTTTCACCATATTCGACAATTATTTGGAAGACCAGGACTTACTGGAACCATCGCGCTTTATATTTCTTGTGAAATCTCAACAACTGTTAAGCCCGATCCACTTGTAGTACAAACTTTCATCCTGACTACATACTGAGATTTTGGAGCCAAACAAATCGTAGATTTGCACCTTCTACCTAGTCTGCTTTTATTGACATTAAAGTTTAGACTCGAAAAGTATTTTATGAATCTGGCAACAAATCTGACAGTGACATCCGTTGGCCAATATCAACTATTGTCAGCTACTGTCACCATGCGACTCTTTTGGTTGTCAGTTATACTGGTTATCATACTTATCTTTGAGTCAATATTTATAATACTATGTCTCTTGGGTGTAGCACGAATGCATTTCGACAATATGGGTCTATTTGCAAATTCAAGCAGTACCACAGAGGTTCCAGATTGTACAACTGGTAAATCGTAGTTAACGTCAGAGTGGAACATTCTTATCAAGCCGCAGGTAAGTCTGTTAAGCGCAGGAAGGTTTATAGTACGTTCACGCTCAAGAAAACATATTTTCCATGGGATTTATGTCGTACTGGCGAAGAGCCTATCTTAGGCTTTTAAAAACGATTTTCATGGGTAATTTTTACGCTATGGAGTTAGCTCTCCATCAGAGTCCATCAAGTCGTTACCATTTGTAGTTCAGGATGAGGATGAGGATGCTTATAAGTGAAACATTTTTAAAATTATCGCTCGCAAACGAAGAATCTCGACATCGATAATCATAATTATTATACCTTATGTATATTATTATCTCGAAAAACCATTGTTTTATTTTTGAGGAAAGATGAGGGCATCTTCTTGAAAATTCAGAGGTAGCTGTACCAACCATGAGAATCAAGAATTTATAAATGAAATCTTACGCGATAAAATGTAAACGTTAAATATGAAATGAATCTGTTTCGGGGCTCTTTTGACATATGCATGGTAATAAAATATATTCCATTCGAATGTTCCCTGCTCAATAGCTTACAATTTTATTTATAAACTGAGAACTGCTGGGAGCAGCAGAGTTTGCTGTTAATGTAAGAGGCAGATAAGACAATCCTTAATATTCTGACAAAAACAGGTAAACACCTATGCATGTTTATTAGAATTCAGGAATAGTTTACATATCGATTTATCTTGCCATGAACAACAAGTGATGAAATGGTCAGGTTCTCTGTTAGGTTTTCGTGGTGGCTGCGTGTATTGTTTGGTGATGCGTACGTTATATCGCCGAATATGGCTGTTTGGCCTTTTTTCTTATCGCCTACATTAGGTGCTACCTCTCACAGCTGAACATCGGCCTAACCGTTTGCTTTGGTATAGAGAAAGAATTCTATGCATCCGGAAATGGAATCAGGTGGTCTAAACTGACGAATCCTGCTTCTGTCTGGAGATGCACGATGGTCGGGCAAGAGTGAGAAGACGACGTGATGAAAGACGTGACCCACAATTTGACAGAGAGCATCACATTCCGTGGGAGTTATGGTATGGGGTGCTATTGCTTATCGTAGCAGATCACCACTAATTTTCATCAGAGACAATATATCAGCCCGACGCAATATTCAGGAAGTAGTGGAGCCTAATCTTATTCCATACCTAAACATCATCCAAAACATCGTGTCAACCGTTTACCTTGGCCACCATGACTGCCTGACCTGTCTCCACTTGAATGTGTCTGGGACATTATAGGTCGCAGGCTCTTGGATTTGCAACATCCTTCAAGGACTCTAGCAGCTCTTACTCACGAAGTTGCAGTAGCCTGAAATGGATATCGACCTCCTTATCAGCACGATGCCCAGGCGTGTCAATAAGTGTATAAGAACAACACATTATTGAACCACCTTGAGCAGTCAGTTGACGAATCAAGCTGGAAATTTAATCATTTCACTAGTAAGGGACACTGACAAGCCAAAAATTATTAAAATCGGGTAAACATAGGTAGGTGTTTACCTTTTTTTGTCACTCAGATGCCTTCTCATTCGTAATTTTTGTTTAGGTCTGGGATATCAGCGTGGTACCAATCTGTGTCCAGTCTGCTTCGCTATATGTGACCCCCTACAGTTTTTAAATACGATGGCCATTGTTATGCAAGAACCATTCTATAATTGATTCCAGAAAACTTCAGTTGTGGAAATAGTCATCATAAACATTTCAGTACTTGTCAATTCGTGGTACCGTACCAGCTTTTGGATCCGGCCGTCAAAGGATGCCTGATGATTGAAGCAGTTAGTAACTGTTACATTTTCCAAGCGCTTTCCACCAAGAAACTCCGTTTCTTTTAAAAAAAACTCCGGTGCTAAGTCGGGGTTGTATGGTGGATGATCCAGTAATTCCCAAATGAACCCTGTCAGGTTGCCTCTGTGTTCTTGCAGCTACGTGAGGCCGAACGTTACCATGAGGCGAAATAGTACCTCTTAACATTTATAGCAGCACAAAGTCTTTTGCGCTTAATAACCACTTTGCTGAAAGCACAGGGCGACAAACAAAGCAGCGTAGCTAACATAGAAAGAGACATGAAACGTCGAGAGACAGGATGCGCCCGAACGATGTGCAATCGGTTGTTCCTTATAAAATTTTCCTCGTAATAGACATAAACTTAAACTGTTATTAGTGTATGAAAATATGTCTGTGAGCCTATCGTAAATTCAGTTGCAAATATAACATTGGTGAAATCAAGTTCTTTTTGATAGTGATTTAACTAACTAAGTGGCAAATAGGAATTTTAGGTGTTTGATTATATTGTGGTCATAAATGAAAAAATGCAATTTAACTGGCCTGTAATTTAGAGTCATCTCTTTTCAGAAAATGCTGGATTTTGAATATTCGACCTCGAGATACAGTCGCCATGCTCATCTCACGGTCCACAAGGTAATCAATCCAAAATAAGCTAGCTAAGCAATCGAGGAATAGGTGGATATTCAACCTAAAATCGTGGCTATGATATGACATGTTTGACCAAGGGCGGATTTAGGATATAGGGGAGAGGCCGCAGCGGTGGTCGCAGCATTCATGCTTAGAAATTAGCGGCAATTAAGGATTGAAGATCGGGAGAGTATCGCCTGCACAAAATTTACTTGAAAAAGTGGTAGACTTGGGCGTCTAAAGGGGAGGCACGTACCCCCTCGCTCCCATCATCTAAATCAGCGCTTGTTTTATATAAATACGCTTACTGAACCATTGCCTCGTATCCAAATCTGAACCAATGCGAAAATGCATATTGGATAAAAAACCTTAGCCGAATTTTCACTATAGGTCAGTCCTGGTGGGCGACTAACGTCAAAAACGTGGTCACTCAAAAAATTTTACAAAACTACGCATGCTACATTGCTATATCCTATAAAACTGTAATTTTTTCATACATTTGTGTAGCTTATGGGTTCAAAAAAAGTTTTTTTTGAGAATTTCTCAAACCTAAGTATCCACGTTATCTTCAGATCCACCAACAGAATCTTGAATTTTTACCCGGAAAATCGCTAAAAACGGCGGCATTTGTAGAGTACATAACTTCGCTAACTAAAAAACTCAACATATGTGTGTATTTTTGTCCATTTTTTCAAGTTCCACAATTAAAATTTTGGAAATAGAAAATACCGCATTTTCGCTGATTTTCCTCAATTTTTGACGCTTTTGTTCAGGAAATAGTTGGCTAGCACGATAAAACACCATACGAGTAAATTTTCTACATTTTTTTTGTTTCGTTGTCAAAACTATGGTTTCTTAGCCGAAAAACCGCCAGAATGCGGAAAATTCGCATTTTCACCGGTATTTTTCGAATTTCGACATTTTTTGAGTAGAGTGTCGTGACTTAAAGAATCAATTTGCGAATGTATTTCTATGCATCCTTTTAGGTTCCATTTTCTGGCAATTTTCGGGGCAATAATTCATTATTTTGTTAATGGATTTGAAAATAACGCAAGAAAGCACTGATCTACACAGGTCTTATACGTTTACGAAATTTATATTGCCCAACAAGAAATTCGACAAAAACATTAAGGAGAAATTTCTATTAAACCTATTCTATTCGTTCAACAAATCTATGAAAAAACATAACTACGTAGGATATAACAGTAAAGCATCACGTTTTTGCCCAGGGGCGACCAATCAATCTGAAAATTTGGCTAAGATGATTCGATGGAAAATACAGATAGACACTCTTCTTCAATACATGGTTATGATGCCAGCACCAGTGCGATGGATCAGACAGGCAACGAGAGCATCAGATTCACAATTTACATTTGGCAAAATTATATTATTATCGTAAATTGAAACTTGATTTTGAGTTGGACCATTAGAAATATTGTCTAAATGGCCCTGCTTCTTGTAGTGCTAAAACATACTGAACAATATGGATCAAACTGCCATTGTGATCCCTTGATTATAACTTAGGTAAGTATGGATAAAAGTATTGCAGTAACTAATTATTACACATGCTCTTATTTGTCAGACTATCTTGATGGCAAAACATTAAGGTAGCTCCAACCAGCGAGACGGTTATCTCGACCAGAGTAACGTTTTTTTTTTCTATAACACACCGTAGGCTAGAATGGATACTGTTAATTCTGCTTTAGCTTCAATTAATCAGACACCCACCTGCTCATGTTTCTTGTGGATGATACAATGGAACTTGGTAGTCTCTTGAATATATAACTAATTTAAACGTGTGACTGATTTTACCAGATACAGATCAAACTTCAGAGCACAACAGGAACAGACTGCTTATGCATATGCATGTTGTATTCCGTTCTTCGTCATACCGTAGTCAAGATTGGATTAACGAGATTTTCACTATAGAAGCTAATGTCTGAGGCTACTTCTATCCGAAACACATAGCACATTTTCTTCTTGAAGTTGGAAAACAAAGGATAAGGTTTTTTACATAATACCAGTGCCGATAAACCTGTAAAACGTCAGAAAAAAACAAAATATCATTTTGCAGACTAGGTTATTTATATGTTGTCCTTTCTGAAGACAGGTTATATTCACCCGCGCCCGCGTTGTGTGTAATTACTGTTAGTATGTATATGACTTGTAATTTGACAGCGTACAGTAAAAATAATTATTTCTTATCTCTCTCATTCTTTAAATTCAGCAAATTTGCATATGTGATTTCCAGAATGGATAAGGAAAAGTGGATGCAGCTTTGAATCTCAAATAAGCGTACTTGAGTTAAGAATACAATGGAATTATCATCATCAACTCATATTATTAGCACACACATCCTCTCTATGCACCTATGCATTTCCGTTGCCTCCAGTAATGTCATCTCTGAAACAGATTTTACCTCACATCAGCGCCATCATTTATAACTGATGACTGATGACGTTTAGACAACACGTACAACTACAAAACCAGTTCACAACGTGTCCATCAGCTAGTGCTAGAAGTTAACATCTTGTAGAAAAACCTACATAATGTCACAAAAAAAAACAATATAGAGTAAAAAAAATTGGCATAATGTCACTTTTCAAGATACGTAATACCCATGCGGGTATGTCACATCTGTCACGGATTTGAACTAAATCGCAAATATTGAGCAATGATATACAGTATTTACTGTTTTACTGTCATGTCTTGAGAGTAAAAAAACTCAAGCTAAAATCGAAAGGTTCAAAATTTTAATATGGTCCAAACCAGTTTGAGAACGGCATGGGTATTACATGCCTTGAAACGTGACATTATGTCGGCTTTTTTTTTAAATGAAGTAGGTTCTTTGTGACATTCTGTAGGTTTTTCTACAAGATGTCAACTTAGCACTAACTGTTTGGCTCTGATGTGATATAACGTCAGAGATGGCATTATTGAAATATTGGAGGTCTAAGCTGTAAGTCATATACTATAGTGGGAAGGAAACGGCAGTGCATATGTGCATAGTGAGGATTTGTGTGCTAATAATGTGAGTTGATGATAATTCCATTGTTTTTTCACTCAAAGTTGAGATGCATGTAAGCAAAGCTAAAAACTAGCTGCGCATTTTGGCGGGTCTACTAAAACTACCAGTATCACTTTTATACATCCATCTCTCTCACACACACATATTCATGCAATCTGCCTCTGTGCGCGAACGTTTGTTTGTGTAAGCTCATGCATACGTTCTTTAGTTTTCCGTTGACACCTCGCAAATCTTCTCGCGAACGTAAGATGTGTACGTTTGTCACTATCAGTGTGACAACCCACTTGAGATGGACGTACTACTTTGAGTTTGCCTTTTATTGATCTTAGTAATATAAAAAATTTCACTACCTCATATTGCAAGTAACCGAAAATATCGATAGTTGATGCCAAAATTATTGCAGTATTTTGAGAAACCGAATGTTCCTTTTCTAGCCAATTTATGTGCAGATGCGCTTAAGATGGGTTTGCCTAGCGTGTAATTTTCCAATAGAGCTACAGCTCCTCATGATTCACTTATAGTCAACGCCAAACAAAGTGGCGTGCACGTCATCAAGGTGGGTGTGTTGAAAAATTTACATTGTTGCCAAACTTTTTGTAAAATAATAAAATTTATTATTTACATATCTAGGTTTATAAGCAATATTAACCTCAAATGAGAACAAAAATAATAGTATAATAAAATTATAGATCTGTACTTGCATAATCATTAAGTATGACAATTATTGATCAGATGACACTATGAAACTACCATATTTAATTGATAGCTTAAAGGTACTGAATAAAAATCCAAATGGGGTCCTCCAAATTTTATGCATGGTATTTATTTTACAGAATTCATACAGAAAAATGCATTCTAAAATTAGGTAAGCTACTGGTGTAAGCTTTTTCTGTACAATAAAGTTAGTCGGAGTTTCTTTCTTCAGCGCTGTCTGAATCGGAATCTTCATCACTCTCAAAGTTGATTATTAAAGGTTCGATGTCTGGTCGATCAAAAATTCGTTCTCTTTCATACCATTTAAAAATTTCTTGCTCAGTATGTCGAACACTACTTTTCCACATGTCTGGGGTAACCGTTTGTAGAGCCTCGTTCCACATATCCAAACAGTCTTTTTCACTGTTACCATCTCTACCAATATGTCTGTTATAGTAACCTTTTGCTATGCCCCAAATTAACTCAGTA
Organism: Acanthoscelides obtectus; assembly: GCA_963669975.1. Classification (NCBI taxonomy): domain Eukaryota; kingdom Metazoa; phylum Arthropoda; class Insecta; order Coleoptera; family Chrysomelidae; genus Acanthoscelides; species Acanthoscelides obtectus. The sequence goes on along the minus strand of CAVLJG010000008.1, from coordinate 56,218,840 downwards.
GGGTTAAATATACAATGGTAAGGAGGCAGACGAAGAACTTTGTGCCCATGTTGTACCGCCAATTCATCAATCACGTATATTTTAGGTGGTTTGTTTCTAAAAAAGCAGTTATTTTAAGAATAGGAATAAACAAAAGAAATATAAACTGTCGACCAAAATATATATAATTAAGAAGCATTATGTACCGAGCAACAATACTCAATAGCTCTGTTTTAAACATTGTGTTTAAAAATGGTATGTTTTGATTTGTCAACCAGTCTTGGATATTTTTTTTTGTCCATGCATTGTTGGGCACTTTGTTCAATATCATGCTGTGATAAGGGGCGTTATCCAGTATAATCATAGATGGACTCTCCAATTTTTCTAATAACTGATGTTGAAACCATTTCAAAAAATTGTCCTGGTTCATCTCTCCATGGTAATCGCTCAATTTTGTTTTCGAAGAAAATATCGCTTCACTACCCTCAATAAACCCATTTTCATTTCCAGCATGTAATATAATGTATCTAAAATATATTAGTTTTAAATTTTATAGTGCAAATTGTGTAAAAGTACATACCTTTTACCATCTGTTTTAATAGCTTTCACGCTTTTTTAGTTTCCATTTTGCCAAGAGCGACCTATGGTCCCATTTTGAAATATCCAAGTTTCATCGAGGAAGACAAACTGGTATAAGGCCTCAACCTTGGCTTGATTGTATTGCCTTAGAAATTCCACCCTTTTCAAAGCTATACTTGGTAGTTCCATGAGCCCTCGTCGCGGATTGTCCTTAAGCCTCTTAAATCCAAGATCTCTAAGCAACCGCCTTAAAGACGTGGCACTACCATCAAATAATGCCCTATCTCTTAATCGAGACCATAAAGTTTGTATCGTAACTTGTTCTTCTGAAACCATGTGTAATATGACATTATAATTTAGTTAACAAATTAATGCAAATTTCTGATAAGTTATTATAATAAGATCTTACTTTTGTGATACATATTATAGATCACTTCTCGAATGGCACTTGTACCCAATGTCGCTGTGTTGGTTACACGTTTAATATAACTCCGCTTTTTCTTGGGCGATTCTAAATTTGCATCACTTTTCACACCCTCGGAAATACGACTAACTGTCCTTAAACTAATTTTTAAAGCAGCAGCAACACGCTACAAAAAATGAAATAAAATTTCACTATTATTAATATACATTACATATAATTATTAGTGACCTACCTCTTGAACAGCATTTAAAGGCAACAAAGGCCCGTTGTTGTCCCTTTCTTGCTCAAAGTAGTGCATTAACGAGGCCACGAGTTCCTTACACCGACTATCTAACTGTTTGGGCATCTTTATATACCAAAATTGCCTTTATCTACTCGTAAAATGAATAATTTTGTTTTGAAACAAACAGTTGTTGATTTACAGTATGCGGGGCCAAAGGATTTATAAAGATTTGAAATGCCACAAATTGATTCAGTGTCAAAATTAATACAAATGTCAGTTCCCAGTTTAAATAAGTTTCAAGGTGACAATATGTCAACGCTGCGAAATCGGTTTAGTGCGTTTACATGTCGATAAGTGATTGGAGCGTTTGCAAAACATTTTATTTCGCATAATGCGTCTAAATTTATCAGAAAGCAACTTATGTGATATTTTAATAACAAAGTTTATATGACTATTAACCATAATAAGAGAGTAATGACCATTTTACAATTTATATATCACATTAATATGAAACTGCAATAGAGCAATTGTTTGTGATAGAAACCTAGGCATTAGGTCGGGGAATTTTTATCGTGATGACGTGCACGCCACTTTGTTTGGCGTTGATGACGTAACCGCCAAAATCGTGACATATAATCATATTTATATTTTTTATAAAATATATTATTCAGTATATTCAATGCATTAAAGATAAGAATATCAACACATTTGCTTTTGAATAGCTTTTTAGTTTACGATCAAATATGGGCATATCTAAACAATAAACTGACAAAGTTCACTAGACAACTGGAAGGCATCATAGTCTTTGTGTGGTTTCAACTTTTCTGAGATTATTTTTATAATTGTACTTATGCTGGGCACACAAAATTTGCATCCTGTAAGACCCCTTAACACCAAAAATATGGCATATTTTTCCATACAAAAGCTGTCATATTGTCATTTTTTTGCGTACTGTATGGGTTTTCCTTACTGACCAGATACTCAGAGTTACCTTCCACAGAGTTGTATTACAAAGTTGACTGAGATTGGTTTCAACGTTTGTCCTATAAAATATTCTATGTTTGTTTTATTATTACTTTCATATGATTACACTGCTTCAAAGAAATCCAATTCCAATGGCCATTATCATTTTAATCAGATGTTGAGGTGACCGAAAAGTCACATCGTAAGCGACCGCGTGTGGCTGTGGTCAACGCGCTGGCAGACACATCCAACCGGTAGATTAGAACACTGAAGAAGAATAATTGTAGTCGTATAATTTGACAAGAGGTGCTCAGGTAAATGACAGAATCCGAGGCGAGCTGGGGGGTCGTCGATAACATCTCCCGTTTCGATAATCGCAATGGTGCCCCGTCATTGTAAGCCATAGGCGGCTCCATGATCCAAAGAGGTGATAGTTGAGAACCACTGACAATGAGATGAGACAAAGAGTAGGTATGTAGGGTGCTTCAAAAATTTTGGACTGCATAAGAAACTACATACGGCAATAAAAATATTTTGTACATATAGTCAACTTTGACTTGGACTTTTTGTGGAGACGGAGTAGAGCTATTCAAAATACTCTCTCTAACATTGCAACCTTCAAATCAGACGGATCCCTGTCAGGGCTCTAAGGCGGGAGACCAAGTTGTCAAACCTGAGGTCTCTGATCTACACCACCAGGATACACAGATGCACTATTATGCAGTAAGCGTACGTACGCCTTTGTTTAGCATTCCCCGATGCTTTTTTAATCTTCAAAAGCCTAATAGCATTATCCCCTTGCAATCCCAAAGAAAATGTGACCATAATTTTCTTTCCTTATGGTGAGGCTTTTGCTCCCTTGGAGGACGGCCACTCCATGAGCGCAATCAACGCGGTGTTGTCATTGAACTGCTGATAGTAGTTCACAAAATTTTTAAAAATGAGATGCATGTCTGTCGGTTTGTCTGTTGGCAATCCTTGACTATTCTATAACTTGGAAAGCACTGCTCGGATTCGGTTTTACACAAGACTGCCATGACGCCACGGAAGAAAACGAATTTAGTTTTTGAAAATCGGTCCAGTGGCCGCGGAGAAAAGGCCCAAAACAAAAAAAATCTGTCAAACGTTGCTTTCTGACATTATAGAGAATCCTGGTCCTCTTTTAAACATTTTTTAGGGGTTTTTCCATTTGATACTCCGGTAACACTAAGAAATATTTCAAGTTTGCTACGCCACTGTCCAAATTTAATACTCACGGAGAAAATATCTAACACTGTAGCCCTGATCGACATAAGATGCTCATTATAATCAGGATATTATTTTTCCGTTGTGTCTGTGACAAGACGAGATGGCTCGACCGTACCTCCCAAATATTTTTAATTATGAATTACATAATGCCTTTTGAGATACCATCAGGCGGTAAATGAATATGAATGGACGAGATTAAACAATGTCATTGAAAGGTACATTCCTCACGAATCCAAAGAAACACCTAGAAAGAATGTCGAGAGGCGATTGAAAATTGTGTAAACAATCCTATGAATACCAATTTATTTCCTGTAAGAACACTTTGTTGTTTCCTACAGTTTTTAGCAACTCATACACCCACCGCTTAATATAGACTACTTTGAAACTCATGCTTGACTGCTATGATGTCCTAGTCGTAGGCTACTTTAGATTTCGAAATCGATTCAGTGGTGGAAAAGCTATGAGCAGAAAATAAAAGCATCTTCGATTGTTCTCAAACGGATTAAAGGCTATTTTTATGGGGCTCAAAATTTTTGAACAGGTTATAAAAAGACACTACAAAAGTGAGCCAAAAAGCACAGCGTGTAGTGCGTCATCACATGAATGAAGCTACATGTTACGAGGTCTGTAGATTAAGTGATGCGACTGGCACCGTAGCGTTCAATTTAGCAACACGGGAGGCGCCGCGCTTGGAGGGGACACAGGGATACAGATGATCCGCCTTCAGTACAAGTTTGAATCAGATGGAGTCATTTGGTTGTACGTGTCGATTTTGTTTGTGAAACAAATATTCCTATTGTGCTCTTAAAATGAATGACATCAATCTCGAGTAACGGTGTGATATCATGTTTTGCTTCAGACTTATGCACAGTGCAACAAAAACTCTTGCTGAACTTCAGCAGCTCTACGGATATAGTGTTTTGTCAGAAGCCCAGGTTCTTCGGTGGCTTAAGGCAGTTCAGAAGTAGAGAGACAGTCGATTGAATATGAACTACGAAGCGGAAGGCCAACATCCTCAGGATCCGATGAAAATATCGACAGAGCCCGGGATCTTGTGCATTCAGGTCGTCGGTTGATAGTCAGGGAAGAGTTAAGTTTGACTCACATCGCCGTTCATCAGATCAAGAACAAGTGGACGTTGCATCACGACATTGCTCCGTGTCACAGAGCAATGTCAATAAACGAATTTTTGACTAGCTCCTTATTTACTTCACTTGAATTCTTGTGACTTTTTTCTCAAGTCGGAACTAAAAAATCACCTGAATCACATTCAAACGGCTGTAACCAGCTGAGACCAGCTGAAGGCTATTCCAGTATCGGAGTTCCAGTACTGCTATGAGGAGTGGAAGAACAGCCTCCCGCGCTGTGTGACTTCAGAAGGAAGTTATTTTGGAGGTGACAATATAAATTTGTAATTACTAAAAGAAGTAAGAAAGTCAGTATCATCACTTAATTTACAAACCCCATAATTAACGCGTTAAATGACAAACTGCAAGCTTCCCTTCCTTCTACCTCCTGAAAATCTCGCTTCTCCAGTCCTGTGAAGCAGTCTGTCAAAACTGTCACGGTTCGGTTAATGTAAGTAGATTTCCAAGATATTTACACCGCAGTATTAACATAACCAAAACTAGTGGATTCCGAAAAAATCTGGGACACCACATGCGGCCGCGGCTCCCGCGAATATACAAATATAAAGGTACGGCGCACGTCAGTACTGCACCGGTCGTGCGGGTAAACAAAACTGTTTGTATAAAAATTGAAATTGAAAAATTGGAAATGGCACATTCTATAGTTTACTGTTTTCAAGATACCACTATGGCTTCGGAAAAGTACCCAGATAATTTTTTTACACGGTTCCATCTTGCGCCATGTGACAGAAAGGTGCTTGGATTTCCTTATTAAATGAACGAGTGATTACTTCATTTTTTGTGTTTACTCTTTTCCGTCCAGTTTCCTCCACATTAGCTTCATTATTTCAAGCTCTATTGTAACACCTTGTACATAGTTTGGATTTTTTAGAACTGAATACCTATACAGAGTATGATTAAGATCATCATCATTACCCGTTACAGTCTCAGAAGGAGGGACATGCATTTCAGACAAGAAATGGAGGATTTTCATAAAAAAAAACAATCTTCAAATTCCTATTTTACAGGCTGCAGCTTAAGCTGCTTGATATTTTGACATATGAGAAACTGTTGGATTTGTCTTAGCAATGCTAGTGACACTATGTTAAAATTCGATGACTGATTTGAATAAAAAAATTCAAATCTCTAGATTTGTCTTGACAGAGCAGGTGACGCCAAGTATATTGAAATTAGATAAAATCAAAATTGCAAAATTAAGTTGGAAATTTCAACTTTGAAATCCTATTTAGCTTAAAGAGCTTGACGGGTATCGACATAAGATGTTAGCAGTGCTGGATCTAGATTTCTGTTCCTAGCATAATTAAATCTTCTTTTTAGTTACTGCAGTTCGGTTATTGGTACTCTTTAAAGGTGTTCTTGTCTCCAAACGGGAAACTCATAATGTATTTATAACTTCAGAATTAATTTAGAAAAATGTCGTGCATACAGCTGGTTCTTGCATTAATAAAATACGCTTTTGAAGTAGCTCATATATTATAATCATACGAAGCCTGTGGTGGTATTGTATGATATCTGAACTGATACAGATGCTCTAAAATATGCATGTAAATATTATGATTCAATATTACAATCGGATACTGGTAGGCATTAAATTGTATATTTCTCCCTCATTATCATATTTTCGTCCTACGCAACCATAAGAAGCCAGTGTTGCGACTAGCTTTAATGAAATAGGGATCTCGACTATGCAAGTGTTTTTTGTAAAAAAATAGCGTCACGTAAATTGACTCTACATTCCCTACGCAACGCCGTCATCAATTCATAAAGGATCATGTTCAGCACAAGTTAGACGCTATAGAATAAGACAGCTTATATCCTGGTTAGAGGATAACTGCTAGGCTTTTATTCATTGTCCCAGAGACTAACCCTAGATCACGCTGGTGAGTTGCCGAAAAAGCATAAAACAGCTGTCTGTGGTTGGCTGTCTGGTTGGATGGACGAGGGCGGTATGTTCAAATTAGACCATATAAGAAATAAATAGGTATAACATAAAAATTAAACGGATACAAGTCCGTCAAATAAGTCCGTACAATCAATCCAATTACATTTTGTCCCTGCCCTAGTCGCAGTGCCGTCCATTTGGAAACGTCGCGTCGCCTCATCCCAATATCTGAAAGCATGATGTGTCAGACGCGTCCACAGAGCACCAGTCATGTAGGAGGCATACGAACACCGACACGGCGGTCGCGGCTGTTCAACTCAGCTGGTATTTGAATCATCCTGTAGATGAGATCTGAGGAAATCTCTGCTGTCCATTTTCGCTCTAAGGGAAATCAATATAACCCTAAGCGTCTTAGGAGGACTGAACATTTTACTTTCCCTTCAAGAAACATTGGTTACATTTTATGCAGGATGGATTGATGAAACCATGATTAACCTCATGAAACATTAATGAGGGTTATTCTTGATTTGCATAAAAAAAATTCGGGGCATAAATCTAAGACAAATAATTGATGACGCCTACTAACCCTATACCATTTTTCCTCCTCCACCTCTCAATCTTCTCCCTTCTCATAGCCTCATCGTTTCTCAGATAAATAGCCGTAACACACCCATTGCGCTACATTTTTTTATTAATGACGTTGCTTGTAGTGTTAAAATATTCAGAAATATCCGCTGTTATTAATTAAACAACTGCCTCCACTATTCAAGAGTCATAAGTCATCCCAGTCGGCTGCTGAGATAGAATTAAACAGGTAAGAATCAGTGGTGCCAATCAAGGTGGATAAGTAGCGGCTGTGTTGCCAGGTAGTCGGAAATATCATGACTTATGCGTAAAAGTGCATTACTAGATATCTCTGGAAGTTAGAAAATACTTATCCGACCAGGCGCTGGATGTAATTGAGTGTAAAAATGTGGGCAGGTATTAACTGGGAAGACGTGAAGGAATGATAATCCGGATTTTGCCCGACCACTTCTTGGTCCATTTTTCTAATTCCCTCACATATTAAATCATCACTCACACTCTTTTCTTCGCCAGGCACTTTTTTTCTGATTTCTCGGATCATTTTGATCAACTAAGGTCCTTAGTAACTTTTCTCCAAAGTTAGCCGTCTTCAAGCTACAAGTCCGAAAAACCCTAAAAATGCCCATCTTCAAGGATTAAAGCTCCGATAAAAATCATTATTTAAGGTTGCAACGTATCTAAATTAAAGCTAAAATCTTCCCCTACAAGACCCCAAGGAATACTTCAAAATTAATTTAACTTAAAGTGATTTTTAAGCTAGTTTGTTAGGCCTTTTGATTTTCACATTTTTTGTTTAGAGCTTATGTATAAACAATAAACTAAACAATTAATCACTGTTCATTTGGATACGAAGAGCAAAATGGTAATTTGCTTCCATGGCAAATGACACAGCCTTCTTTAGCAGAGACATTGGTCCAACTCTGTAAGTCTTTAGTCAACTGTAAAACAATGTCATGTAGTTGCAAAAAATCAAACTTAGTTTGTATTTCTTTGTGCAAATGTGTCAGAATAAAAAGGGGAGAATGCATTCCTATTGACATTCCTATTTTAATTTTTCATTAGTAATCAATATTGTTTTCAACACCACTGCTTGCTTTGCTGCTTCATTTAACAACCTATAAAAATATAAGTTAATTAAAATAACCATTTAAGTCGTTCTATTGCATATACTCCATATATGTATTTACATGCAACATCTGCACAAGTCTGCGGAACTGAAAAGGTAGCCAATTTGGCCTAACAAACTAGTTTAAAAATCGCTCGGATATACATTAATTTTGAAATACTCTTCGGTGATTTGTACAAGAAGGTTATAGCTTCAATCAAAATACCCGAAAATCAAAAAAGTAATGATTTTTATTCGAGTTTTTAATCATTGAAGACGAGCATTATTAGGGTTTTGCAGACATTAAATGGCTTAAGCTCGGAAACGACTTAGCTTAGAGGAAAGTTACTAAGGACATTTATTGTTCAAAATGATCCGAGAAATCAGAACAAAATTGTCGGCGTTTTTTGCACCTAATGATTTGAGGGTGGAGATTAAAAGAATCGATCATAAGTTGGCAGGGCAAGATCCAAATTATTATTCTTTTACTTCTTCTCTGTCGATATCTGTTCATAAAATGCGATACTCAGATATTGTCTTCCAACGCCTAGTGTATAACGAGAAAACTCTGCGAACAATTCCTGGCAGATTTATGTAATAATAACTTCTGAATCAATAAGCTTCTTACATGTTGGTTTCTATAAGAAAAATATCGCTTAGATTGTCAGAGATGTCTAGCACTAATGCAGTATTCTTACGTCTAATCCTATAGCTGAAAAAAACGTCATCACCAAAACGATGTTGTCTCAATACTATCTCCATGGACGATAATAGGTAACGCGCTTATGAAGCTGTGGTGTACTTATATAGGACGTTCCACTGAGAGAGGGAGATGTTTCCACCATGGATAGGTGCCACTGAAGTGATTATATTTTGCAACGCGGGTCGTAACCGGGATTTGGAATAGGAAGGGACGCCTTTGCTGTGTCGACCCTAAGGCAACCAGGGTTACGCCACCGTTCATCAAGGGTGGCACAACTTGCAACACTATCGAGATGGATCGACCGTCATCAACAACATTCAAGACCATTCAAAATAGTAATAGCCACTGCCAATACACTCACAGTTCAGTCTCTACAACGATTGAAGTCACTCCCGATGTGTGCACGTACTGATACTGTCCAGCGTAGAGGTACTACCCGGCGGATCTCTAAGGCGGGACCATTATGTATGCATATCACAAGCTTATGCCACATGCACACGTGTTCCCTTGCTAGATACCATGTGACGTCCTTCCCTTGCCCTGTATCCCCTATAGCCCCACGGTATCCACGGGTATTTGCGTTTAAGGCCTGTTCAGCTTACTGCGTAGTTGACCATCCTGTTACGGCAACATGGCTAGACCAAAAGGACCTGAGACATCTCACAGCGGTGTTTAGTGAGTCAGCTTTCAATTAATTATAAGACTAGTCTTATATATATACGACCAGTCACTGATAAACAAGGGTGTGTTTCCTTAATGAATTCTATTCATATGCCATGCAGATCTCTCTTAAATCTAACACTCATCATCGTCGCGTCGTCAATCCTGAGCTCTGTAGTTGTTATGGTCCTTTAAGGTATTTGAACTAGAGATGCGTGCTGCCGTACGGTACGTGCATACGTTAGATGTGTTAAACTTTTTTCAAAGATTCACTGTTGTTTCTTGTCACCCATCCATACTGATACCCAAGAGTGATTATATATAGAGAAGACAGACAAGGCGATTAAAATTAGAAAGAGAAGAGAGTTGACCCCAAAAACATGGCGTCCATAAAACAACTGCTCTCATTTAGTCGGAAATAAATTCGGTGTTGCCAAATAGATAGTCCTTTTTGGATTAATTCATTGACAATAACTTGTAGTGACCGCATTTTTTGTTCAAATTTACTTTTTGTTGGACATTTATTTATGGTAGGGACATTAATCATCCTTTTGCAACCTACGAAATTAATTTTTCATTCAATAAAGCTATTGATTTTGATGTTGAACAGCAAACTCTGGAAATACCTAATGTGTGACCAGTTATCATCCTATCATATCAGTACTCGATTATGTAACAAAAAGATTATGATCGACTTCCCTATTATAATGCAGATGACTACCCAGATCAATAGGGTTTATATAACCCTTTTTTTGCCGATACTTTGCTTACCTGTACTACACAGCAAAGAGGAACAAAATTAACCTTCAATGTTCGGCATAGTACTCTAAAAATCCATGTCTGTACTAAACTATCGAATTTTGGGTACGTGCCATGTTGTTCAATTTACACTAAGCAGTATTTGTTAACGCACTATCCTTTCCTTGTATCAGGGTCCGGGTGGGATTAGAAAAACATAAGTTTATCCAGTTGTATCAATTCAAAAAGACAACATTATATGTTCTAAATCATCACTAACGCTGCTAATCATAACTTCAATCATTACCATTTCTTACTATATGCATTCACGAGTACCTTCATCTTATACAGGGTGGGGCAAAAGTCGCGAAGGGATTTGAAAAATTAATAACTTTTTTAAATTTTAATTTTAATTTTTTTCCCTAACACAAAACTAAAATGCAATGTTTGGAGTTTGTTTACAATTTAAGTGTGAAAGATTACATCACGCAAATGACCGCCATTTTCAGCCTCGCAAAGTGCAGCTCTTGCAAGAGCATTTTCCATTACCCGAGTCAGAATATCTGGCCCCAAAGCACTTACTTCTGCTCGAATATTATCTTTTAGTTGCTGCAGGGTTGTGGGTTTATTAATATACACTTTTCCTTTCAGATATCCCCAAAGGAAATAATCAGGGGCTGTTAAGTCCGGCGAGCGGGCGGGCCAATTGAATCCTGAATTTCTCGAAATTAAACGTTCGCCAAAAATCTGCCTTAGAAGGTGCATAGTGGCTCGAGCAGTATGCGCAGTGGCTCCATCTTGTTGGAAAGTCATCGTTTGATTGTCAGCAAGAGCTGGTCTTAAGAAATTTTGAATCATATCACGATATCGGTCGCCATCTACAGATACAGCATTCCCATCGTGGTCTTCGAAGAAGAATGGTCCAATAATTCGTTGAGACGTAACTGCGCACCATACTGTACATTTAAGCGGATGTAATTGCCTTTGATGAACCACCCTTGGGTTCTCGGTACCCCATATTCTGCAGTTCTGCTTATTTACGAAGCCATTCAAATGAAAATGGGCTTCATCGCTCATGATCAGAGAATGAATAAATTCATTATCTTCTCGAGCCATTCTTTGCAAGCGAACTGCATAAGTTAGTCGTTCTTGAAAATCTGCTGGTTTTAGTTCTTGCACTAGCTGCACTTTATATGGAAACAGATGTAAATTTCCTCTTAATATTCTGCGTAAAGACCTTTGAGACATCTGCAGCTCAGCAGAACGTCTTCGGGTTGAGGTTTCCGGATTCTCCTGAACACTCTCCTGAACGCGTTGAATGTTCCCTTCATTTCTTGCGGAACGTGGCCTTCCGCTTCGTGGGAGATCCATAACTGTGCCTTGTTGCTGAAATCGTGCCACTAAGCGTCGAATCATTGATTCAGAGGGCGAATTCCGCAAATTGAAATGACGACGATATGCTCGTTGAGTTTGAATTATTGAATGGTGATATTCAAAATAAAATTCTATAAGTTTGGTTCGTTGATTGAGGTTGTAACGCTCCATAATTAATCTCCAGGATTTATTTTACACGGTCCTGAAAAAAAAATGAAAACAAAATAAATTTAAAAAAGTTATTAATTTTTCAAATCCCTTCGTGACTTTTGCCCCACCCTGTACTTATGAGTATAGTGTATAGTTTTAATGTACCTCGCATCTCTACCCAGAATGCAGCAGCTCTCCTATTGTATTTGTTCAGCTATCACATTCTGCTAGAGCTTTTGTTATACTTCATAAAGCTTAGAGTAAGTTGTTACATCCACGCACCCACGTCTGCATTAACCAACAACTGATCAAAAATCTCATAATTTTAACTAAAATCTGAACGATATAGTACCTAATAGTCAAAAGCTGATCCATAATAAATTTCATTCTCGAATGCTTAACCGTTTCTACATTTTTGCAGTTGATACTAATTTTTGTCAGCAAAATGGCCTTTATGGACGAGACGTCCAGCAAAGTTTGATTAATTAAATGTTTTTTATTATTATCGCATTCAAAGGATACGAGATTTTCTTATACAAACCATATAAAAAAGAATCGCCAATGTTGAGTGAAAGTACCTTCCCGCATTGATATGAATGTGATAAGCATTCTAGCTTCACGAACATCCTAAGCGATAAGGGAAATACGATAGGGATTCCTAAATTTTAAACGGTTTTTGACTACACTTCAGGAGCAATTATCACGAAAATCGCCATTCGCCTGAAAAACGTGTTTCCCTATTCAAGAAAACGTACTCATTTAAATTATACTGACTCATCTTAATTGTAATTATTCGGCTAGAACTGTCTGCTTCCAGGAAGTTCTGGAACAACAATCGATCTGGCGATAAAATCTGGAAAAGCTGTGCCGCCTTCCTAATCTCACTTTTGCCGTATATTTAACCTTTACCTAAACATGCACAGCAGAGCGTTTATTATTTCATCGTTAACACTGACGGGCATGAAATGTCCAGCACGACAGCTAGAGGATCCCATACATTATCAGTATTAGCAACTCTATAGTAAGCAACGAATATCAGCGTATACTGATATGAATTATAAAAATAGTCACATCTTACGTATTTTGAAGCTAAACAGAAAACTTGCCCAAAAAGTTAAATAGCTACGTAATAACTTACCATTCTTAAGAATAACTGGTGTGATTTATAGCTTTATTGAATGAAAAATATATTTCGTGTGTTGAAAACGAATGACAAATATCTCCACCATGAATAAACGTCCAAACAAAAGTAAATTTGAAAAAGCAATGCGTTCACGACAAAGTGATGGTCAATGAATTCATTTGATAAAGATTATTTATCTGCCATCAACGTATTTATTTCCAACTAATAGAGAACAGCTGTCACGTGCCAAAATCAGCTAACCTTTATTTTACTATGTTGATCACTTATCAGTAATTTGAATTCTCTTAATTAATGGTACAGTGCCGAGTCCCTTTTTAATGATTTTCTTTTGGTAAATTTTACAGTTTATTGATTGTAAAATTTCAAACGTATTATATCCTTTTTTCTCAGCGACTCAGTATTGTGTTGAAATCTTTTTGACACTAATGTTATAGTATTATTAACGACCATCTCAGAAAGTTCCTCAGAAAATATCGTTGGTCTCTCGTCAAGTTGGTTCCGCCCATTGGCAATCAGCGCCACCTTGTGATTTCTGCACGCACTACCCTATATAATACTTCATTTTCTATTAAGATACCTTATTTAAAATAAACTTGCGTGTCCAGACGGGTCCAGTGCCATTTTATTCTTTTCTTTCGGTTGAGGTTTTAGTTGTGCGTGGGTCGTTTCGTTGGTAATAATTTCCAGATTCTGGGATACTAACGCCCCAAACACCAGATAATGGAGTAGCATCCTTTATTTTGTACCTTACGTTTAGTTGTTTTGTTTTTGGTTTGGGTGCTACTCCGTCCATTTTCTAATGGGATTTTAACCTTCAGCGTGGGAAGGAATTGCGGAGAACCATCATTCACACTCCTCCAGTTTTGTTTTGTAGCTCCCTTGTAGCTGTTTTGCAGCTGATATTGCTGGAAGCCACCCCCCCCCCTTGACACAGCTGTTTCGTGGACGCCATATTTTTGTAGTCATCCTTATCTCTCTCTTATTTTATTTGCGTTGTCTGGTTTCTCCTTATCCGGTGAGGTTAAAATTTGGCTGACGTCGTAATGTGTACGAGAGAGAAGCGCAAAAAACGTCCAATTTATATGTTAGAAAGGTTGCTAGGCAACGAAATGCTTCTATCTCGTTCTAAGACACGGATTGCATGCGTCTCGCGGTTCTCTCTCGTACTCATTACGACGTCAGTGGTATTTATGGTTTTCATTGTATAACTATTCTTTCGTTCTATGCTAAGCGCAGAGATGTCGCACCTCACCGTCACAGTCAACGTGTCAATTGGTCAGAATACCATGCCATAGCAATGGCTTTTCTATGCTTACGTGTATAAGATACAAAGCTGAAAATGACATGTCTTTTCCGAATTTTTCGACTGATATTGCTGAAATATAGTATTATTAATACATCAGTTTCACTATTCCGAAAGTCAGCTTGCTAACTTAACCAGTTCAAAAAGTTAGTAAGTATTTATTTGGATTCAGAACAAAACGATTTTACTGAAAATATATACAGGTTGTCCAACTTAAAACAATTAAACTTTGTTCGATTTGCGTGTTTATAAAAAATATATTGCCTGAAAAACTTTACACTGGATTCTGCCACTTTGTTTCCAAGAGGTCATGCTAAAAATATCAATTTACGGTAGCGCATCATCATACACACAGAACACTCCGGATAAAATGTTTCGGACAAATTGAAATATGAAATATACCTGCCTGAAAGTTAATTTTTGACGCTTCTCAACCTCAGCCATTTCATTCACCCAATATTCAAAGTGAGGTTAGCCAGATTGGAGGAAATATGACGAAATATGTATGGGAACTTCGACAATAAGTAAAACAAATAAGGACTTTATATGCTCTGGCAAGGTTACTTCTTGTGTTTTAATTTGCATAAATAAAATCAGACGCAATAGGTGTATGGCAGCCTTAGAAAATCTCTGGACATGCCCAGTGCATTAAATTAACGCTTAACTCCAAACAAACCACACAGTGGTATCAGGTAATTAAAATCAGCAATAATTTCCCGCTGCTACAATGACCTCGCCAACGAAAGCTCAATATGCACGTCGACTAATGAGCGTTTCCACTTTGAAATCAGTCCAGCCACAACGATGTTTGTTCAATGAGGTTTCAATATTATGACAGATTTTGTTTCGCTTACACATCATCATTGTGAGAGCCTATGCAACATTTTTTGTAGTGTTTGTTCTATCAACTCCTGCGTTTTTGCTAAAAATGTCAACTGGCAGTTGCTTTTTTGCTATTAGGATAACATTCATTTGCAATAAATAAGACGAAAACAACATTTTTGAAAACAAGCTTTCATTTAATGAAATGACCTTGAAAATTTAAAATAAGTTTTACTGATTGGAAATATTTACAGGATAATCAAGCTTCTTTTCAAATAAAAGCGCGTTACATTTTTTCCGTCCTGCTGTCAAAAGGTAACACGCTTTAATTCAAAAACTTGACATGAAGAAGCTTCATCATTGGTTAAATACTTGCAATCTCAAAAACGTTTCTCATAAATATTTAGTTCATGCTAGTAACAGCCAAAGAACTAGTTTGGTAATTTCCATATATTTTTTATACAATATTTCATCAGCAGAAGTCCAAAAAACTTCTTACTTTAATTATACTTCAAAATGTCGATAGATATTAATCATTTAATGATAAATCGATATTTTGCGGTGATCGTTATATGGAATTACGGATTGATATTGTTTGCTTATAGTATTTCTCTCATTAAGCTCTTTCATTTGATACCCATATCACAGCGGCGACCATAGAAATTAAAAATCGCCATTTAGTGGCGGTCGACATATTGGATTTAGAATGACGTTACTTTTCGTATTATTGTTCCCTCGACAAGCTCTTTCATTTGATACCCATACTGTAGGGATAACTATGGAAATTATAAATCACAGTTCTGCGGTGGCGGCCATATTAGATTTGGAATGACGTCACGATACTTTTTCATTCCTCTCAAAAAGCTCTTTAACTTCGTAGCTACACCACAGGGAAGACTATGGTAATTATAAAAACCATCTCTGGGCGGTCGTCATATTAGATTCAGACTGACGTCTTTTGTTTATTGCAGTTCTCTCATCAAGCTCTTTCATCTGACACTTGTATCGCAGAGGTGAATAAAGGCTCGGCCAAACTGACGCGTTCAGCTCGCGTCCACGATGGCGTGCACGGTGGCGAACACTGCCCGTACAAAAGTTGTGCACATTGTCGTGTTTGTTCAGGCGTTCACCAGGCTGGAGTCACGGCACTACAATGTTGTCTGATACAGATAGTGAAATTGAAGAAGTTTTACTTCTGTCTGCAATTATTGAAGAGGAAGAGGAACAAAAGACGTAAGTACAACACAGTCACAGTATGTCGGCATTTGGGGTGGGTATGAAAACAGCCTACTTCTCATAATGTTAAATAGATAATCATGTACGGAGATAGTGTGCAAGTGTATTAAATACCATGGTTTGATAAGGCCTCAATATATATATATATATATATATATATATATATATATATAACTTGAGACGTGGTCATTGTCGTCTAGACCAGTTAGGTGAAAAATTGAAGCTTCCGCCTTTTGTTGGGTACTTCGACAAAATTTAAGCAAGGAGGTTCATCTCACTCATTATTCCATGACCACCATTTTGTGCAATCATCAAGTGGCTTCACGATGTAATGCTCTAATGTTTTTAAATAATTTTTAATCTGTTTTTAACTTGTTCTTGTCATATTTTATATAATTTTGACCATTGTACCATCTATCCAGCTCTCACCATATTACTGGACGTTTCCCTCATCCTATGCGTAAACAACAATTATTAGCAACATCCTCACATACTACTGTAAGTTGAGTCAATTTAAATACATTTTACGCTTTTGTTGCTACTGTTATCATTGTAATTGCAGCTCCTGATGATGATGGCAAAGTCCATTGAAAGCTAGAGAGAATTAAAAAGTATAAAGAAGTCCTCTTTGCTTAAATTTTGTCGAAGTACCCAACAAAAGGCGGAAGCTTTTATTTTTCACCTATATATATATATATGTATATATATAGAACGTAACAAGCGCGATCTGATCGCCAACGCCACGTACAGACGCTGCATCCGACGCTGCGGCCAATCAGAGAACGCATCGATGGTGAACACGTCGCTAAAAGTTTGTACACCATAAGTGATCGCCAGCGTGCACGCTACCGTAGACGCGAGCTGAACGCGTTGGTTTGGACGATCCTTAAGAAAAATATAAGCCATTATTTTGCGGCTGCCTATACAGGGTGACCTTGAAGTTGAGTAATTAATTTTCAGATAATGATTGTAGAAGGAAGATAAACCAAAATATGTGTGTAAAAATAAAATAAAAATTAAAAAAATGTTACCTTGTATTATAAAGTATCCTTCCGACAAGTATTTCAGTGCGGACCTGTATTTGATCGTGCGGTCTTGGAGCACCGGCATGCCCTCCCCTGTGAGGTCTTAAGTCACCTGATTCACGAGCCCTTTGTAATACATTAACAAAGGCACGAGGGGTTGGTTGCGCTCGATTGGGAAACCGATCCGCATAAATCCGTGATGCCGCGGCAGCATTTTGTAAAGACTCCCCTCCGTAAATAAGAATCATGTCCAGTTCAGCATTTTCGTAAATATGTGCCATTTTTTATTTCGTTTGAGCCACGCGTTACCGACTGACACATTGACTGAATACAACTGAATAAAATTGTAGTAAAAACATCGTGATGAGCGTTTCAAATTCTTTCGCTTTTTTGTTTCCGATGCGATGAACCGATAAGGCGGATTATATCCGTTGTTGCCAAACACGAGCACATAATATTATTATTGAGACAGGGCAGTACTCAAACTTCTAAAGGGCTATAACTTTGTTACTTTAATTTTACCAGAAAAATGTTAAAGGAAAAAACATCTCTTTTGATCAGATCTACTCACTGTTAAAATAAATGACTCAACTTCGAAGTCACCCTGTATATTGGAATCAGCATGAAAACACTTTGATCATTGTATTTCTCTCATTAAGCTTTTTGATTTGATACCTATATCATAAGGGTTACTATGAAAATGATGAATCGCCATTTTGGAGCTCCCGCCATACTGGATTCAGAATAGCGGCAGTTAATTTATATTGTCAAGAGAACCGAACGTCTGTTAGAACATTTCAGCTAAATTGGTTTAGGTTAACTTGTTCAAAATTCAGTTCAAGGTTTGTGCCACAGATCAAGTTGAATGCATGGTTGTAAAAATTAAGCTATAACCTGAAATATGACCTAGATAATGATCTCTGAAGCCATTTAGTGGTCAGGTTTGTAATCCAAATAGTACCACCATTTTTCTTACAGATCTTTACATAGATCAAGATTTTGTGACATAATGCACTTTGGTACTATATTATTATGTTCTGGTAGTTGATAGCCGTCAAATTCGTAGAATAAATGGTAACGTCTGAAAAGTAAGGCACATATTTTGTAAAAAAACTCTGGAGAAGCCTCATCAGGAATGCTTATCGAAATTATATTTATGCCATTTTGTACAGAATGAAAAGTGCCAATGATAATGTGCATGATAATGTAGGGGAGAGTCCTCCAATACCGTCACCTTAAGGTTTATCAACAAAAAAATCAAAATACTTATGGTTACATGTTTAAAACCTTCTGATATGTGTAAAGGAACTATTATGCTATTAATATAAATAATAAACAACTAGTAGGTTCAGAAGTAATCAACTTTATTATTGCAATTCGAACACTAGAAAAAATCAGACTCAAAAAAATTGGCCTCCAGTACCGGCCAGTGATTAAGTAACCATTTATACAATACAATAATCGCAAATATACTGATCAGATAGCTCTGATACGTTTGCACAAGCCTCGTGGACCCAAATCTTGCAGTTTCCACATTGTATCCAATCCTCTTCGTGAGATTCGGCACACAAAGGACAAACTGTTTCTTCAATCGATCTACGAGGAGGAGGTAGGTTTTCGTTTTTATTTGTTTTTGTTTTCTTACTGACATCTCTTCCTGACAGCAAGCTTTTCCCTTTTTAATAACATCTTTTTCTGAAACATTAACTTTCTTTTTAAGTTGTTCGACATTCCTTTTATCTGCCCTTTTCTCTTCCAGCATCCTTTTGTATGGAGAACTTGTTATAATTTCACTTCTTTCAGCTTTACGACGTCTTACAGTAGTTCTTCTTTTGGAAGCATCAGGAACCGGTGACAGTTCTGTAAGTGCAGCTTTAAAATTTTCTCTGGATTTATCAGCAATAACTTCTGTTTGAGTTTCTACTTGTTGAATAGATAAAATTTCAGATTCGGCGTGAGTAGGAGTAGTTTGAGTCTCGGATTGTATAGAAGTTGTAATGTCAGCTAATAAATTAGAAGTTGGAGTTTGAGATCCAAGTTGTCGAGAGGAAATGGATGTAAGTTCTCGCTGTGTAGAAATAGAATTTGACAGATTTGAACAAGCAGATGTTGAAGGTGTCGGTTCGGTTAGTTGAGAATGTGAGAGCGATGATTCTGTTGCTGATTGACTTTCTGTAACATTCGTCATGTCGGAACCAATGAAATCTAAATCACTGAAGATATTTCTATCAAAGGGGTGTATGCCAGTGCAGTGGAAGCCATTAACCGCGATATCCATTCGCGAAACTCGATTAAAAGCAATAGCAACAAACCCTGCAATCTCGTATTCACTGATCCTAATAGCAGGGTTTGCCCTCATCCACAAGTCACATGCATCATTGTACGCAGATTTAAATGGCTTCATGAACGTACGATCCAGTGGCTGTAACTTGTGGGTCGTGTGAGGTGGGGTGCTTAACATATGAATATTATTTTTTCTGGCAAACTCAATGACATCTAAGTCTTTATGACTAGCATGCCCATCTAGAATCAAGAGTACGGGATTCTGGGCTGTTGGATTAGAATATTGCACAAAGTGTTGCATCCATTTCAAAAATAATTCGGCATTCATCCAGCCGTTTGGTTGAGCTTCACCTACACTCTAATTTGGAGCATTAATCATTAGTCTTTCATTCATTCTGTTTCGTGGAAATATGAAATAAGGTGGTACGAACTGACCTCCAGCGCTCATTGCAAAAAGCACTGTAACGTTCTTTCCACGTTCTGCTGACGTAAGCTTTCCGACTTGCCTTTGGTTTTTAGTAGCTAACACTTTAGCATGTTTTTGAACAATGCTAACTCCAGTCTCATCACAGTTCCATATTTTATAAGGTGTGAATTTAAATCTCTCCATCAAAGTCTCAAGACCATCAAAGAATCGCATAACCTGAGGCCTGTTAAATCCTACTGCTCTCATTAAACTCGTTGATTCAGCAGTTCGCAATGATAAGTCACTATGTCTTTTCATAAACGAATAATAGTAATTTTTCCCTGCAGATTGTTTCTCTTTATTGAACTGGTGAGGTAACTTTAATTTCTCGGCCAGTTGGAAAGCGAGACGTAAAAATTCTTGTCTGTTTAAAGGCATTAGCCTGTTGGCCAAGTCTTTAACATGCGATGCCAATATTTCTTCATGTTCTGGTGCAAAAGTATTGTGAAAACGACCCATAACTGGCTCAATAGACATCTCTTTATTACTTTTAATAGCTCTAACTCTATCATTCAAAGTAGATCGTGGTACCTGATAGCGTTCTGCGGCTTGACGAGCACTTATTTTATGATTCAGTACCTTTTCCACGGCCTTATGCATGTTGGCAGGATCCCAGGTGCCCTTCTTTTGCGTTGTCTGACCATCATTCCCGTGACTTGACATTTTTGTATATCTGAAAGTAAAACAAAACAATTAAAAACGATCTAATAGAATGGCCGGTACTGTAGGACAACATTATGTCCGGTACTGGAGGAAACGAAAAAAAAACTAAATTCGATTTCTAACGAACATGAATGTACAAAGGTTAACTATAAAGACACTTTTCTATAGATATATAAGTACACTCTACTTACCAGTAGTTATTTGTTTTAAACTGGATCTCTGAACTTCGAAAATTGTGAATAGAATTTTAATTACGTAGTTAGCGTCCATCACGCGCAACTAAAATCTTTGAACTGGAAGTAAACTTGTCGTTGCAAGTTAACGCCGCGCGGGGAATATCATCCCGTGAGTGTATTGCACAAATCACGATAAAAATTTCAGCGCCATCTGTTGTCAGGTTGTAGAATTTGCAACTGGCTGGTACTGGATGCCGGCCGGTACTGTAGGACTCTCCCCTACGTATTTTTCTAATCCGAAATAAGGACGGAAAAACTATTTTGTGAAATTTTGGTTCTCCTCGTCTATCTCCGGAAGTATTTTGAAACTTTCTACGTTCCATTTGTTTTATTTACCCATCATCAACAACAAACAACTCCAAAAGCATAAAAGTCTTATGTGAAAAGTGGGGTTACAGTAATGTTTTAAACTTATTCAGGATTAATAAGCCCTGAATTATTTTCGACTGGTGCATCATTATAATTATCATTAAAACGCCCCGGCTATTTTTATCCCCGACTAGGTAATCCGAAATGAGAATGGTTTTGGTGAAACTGGGCCTAAATGCGCAACTTTTCCCTCTTCTTACTGGTTTAGTAACTTGTAGTGATCCCAATGGTGATGGTCAAATTACAAACATCCGGTAGATTTGTAAGTTGAATGAATTTAGTCAAAAGCTAGCCACGTTTATCGTACTGCTGAATTTGATAACCAGTTCCATCGTCGATGTCTTGTTGCCAAGAACACAGGTAACGTCTCATTTGTATCCTGCAGCAGCGTTATGCTAATTATCGCGACCGAAACCGCTCTGAGATCGCGAATGCTGCAAACGATCAGTGCCCAGCGATGCATATAATAGGAATCTAATGCAAACATAAATACAAATAAAATTCCCATTCACGCCTATTTACACTTATCTGCGAATGCAATATCCACCGATGCAGGAGAAATACCCATATACTCGACTTGGCTGGATTTCCCTCTCTTGCTACTTCCCCCTCCAGACTTCCACCATAGTCCGCTGCATCGCGAATTTTCAATTTAGAATATTATTCGTTTTACGATTCTCAGTATACGCGTCATATTGGTTGCTCCTGGGGCTACATAGAATCATTGGCGTAGGTAGAATGAAGAACCATGAAGTTTGAAGAAAGATGCTGAGGACCAGTGTCTGGTTTATGGGTTACCAGACCTAACAGACTTGCAAGCTATGGCCCCACGAACCGCTCTGACCCCATGAATAAAGGAGCAATCGTATCTGCCAATTCTGGGTGTACGAAGTTTGACAAGGCCAGGCTGGACGGCCGAAGTCAGACGGGTCTGTCTGACATGCACACTGTGTGACGGCTTTATGTAGGAGAACTCTGAGAAGCTAAGCCCATTGGCGTAGCAGTAGAAGAGAGGTAGATCACCAACGGCTAGTCGGCGCGAAAGCATCCCGATACTGTCCGTTAGAGAAAGTGATCGATCAGTCGGACAGCACTCCTTCGCCGAGTATCCAGCATAGATAATGTAATCAAGATGGCAGACGCCTTTTTTTAGAGTGAGGGGCTTATGTAGAGAAAAGTACTTAATATTGTGGGATGAAGAAGATAACCCGTCAATTATGACTGAGTCTCTCTGCCACCCATCTGCAAAGCTTCTGTAGGATGGAAGTTTGCATGAGACGGCAGCATGCCACGGCTGATTGCACGCTTGCGCGATATCAAGGGCAACGACATGAGCTTCACTATATGTCTGGATGGGTTTACTCCACAGTTCTCAGTCGAATCTATGGGGTTTAAGGTACTCCAGCTGCTCCCGTTTTAATATTTTTCCACTCATCCTGTAAGTTACGTGGAGTTAGCGTAGAAGCCGTCTCAGAAATACAAACGGCAAGGGATCTCACTGAGACAAGACTTACAGAGAGCTTCGTCTTGGGAGGACTATTGTGGAACATCTTTTATGATGAGGTCTGGGTTCTACGACTTGAAGCATCTTCGCGTGATAATGACTGGAGTCCACTAACCGATCTGCTAGATCTGGATGCATGCAAAATCTCTAATCGGCTAAAAAGGTTAAAAATGAAAATGGACCATCTGGTTGCAGGGGGTGGGCGACAGCTTGCTAAGAAGCCTGGATTGGTGAACTGATTCCTGATGATAGATAGATTATTGATTTTTGGATATCAATCTACATAGATGAGACAAGCGAGTTGAGATCGAAGCGAGATATTCATATTATACAAAAATATTCTTAGAAATAAACTCCTAGCCGACAATACCTATCGTGATGTGATGTGGCAAGTACCACTAATGTGGGATTCACATTAGATGAATGAGGGGATTTTTACACACAGGGCGGAGACTGATGAACTAGCCTATAGGCGGGTATATCAAAAATTGCAAAAATAGACGATAAAATTTATTGAACAATTTGCTCCATAGCCTGGATGGCTTTTAGAGGACGAGGAAGATAAGGCTTCAATCGACAGGTCAAGAAATGAAACACAGATTTGCATAGTTCATGGTATTGAAACATAAAAAGGCCTGAAACGTTTACAGTTTCTGGCAACGCAGTCTTATAATATTCCCCAATTAGTAAAACTGAACAGGCAAAATATCATTCATCGTTTGGTGTCACACTGATCCCATAATAAAATTTGAAAAGGATCACCTGAGCAAAGCCAATAATAGCATAATACAGAACTAAACCAATAAATGCGGGCACAAACAGGCGTCAGGCATAAACACACTATGATTAACGCCTGGAAGAAACGTCCGACGATCGCCATGGTCATCCGCGGCGTGCGATATATTTTAATTTTGTACGTGTAAATGTAAAAAACCTTAGAATGTTCATGTCCTAAAACCAATCTTAGTTTTTTTTTTAGTTTTCAATAAATGGGACTTAAAAAGAAAACACGTACCATGACTACGAGGCATTTTTGAAGTTATGTTTATATGCACTTCTTTCATGAGCCCATGTTGAGCCTGAGCCAAGACATGGGCTTAAATGATGTAAAGGGCTATGACTGATGTTTCTTTAAAATGTTCATCTCCATTCCTTGTAATCCTTGATTTGAGATCAATGGTGATTTCTATTTGAAAAACAAAATGTGTGAGATACAGAACTAAACCAATAAATGCGGGCACAAACAGGCGTCAGGCATAAACACACTATGATTAACGCCTGGAAGAAACGTCCGACGATCGCCACGGTCATCCTCGGCGAACCGCGACTCCGCGACGGACGTCATGGTGGCCGTTGACAGACAACTTGTTAGCCAGCGCGAAGATTAGCCTTCTAGATCTCTCCGAATAGCCGTAGCACGGATGGCTTGCGGCTAAATCGCACCTCGCACTTCGCCCGCTTCGGGGCCACCTGGTCGGCTGGGGAAAACTCAGTGGCGTGTAACAAGATGCATGACAGGGCCTCTATTTTTGGAGCTTGATGTTTAGCCAACAATAAATTAAAAATAACACGAGATTATACTTTCATTCATAATTACTAATAAAAACCGCTCTCGCTATCACAAATGTACCAAGGATCATTGACAATATCATGAGAAAAACCCTGGATAAAGCACCCATGGTCCATTAGTTAGGTTGAAGAATATCAATTAGATCTTTCCTTCAGGGATATTCAACAAAATTGAGTCACAGTCCATAGAAGAACTAGAAAGACCATTGTTGTTTAATTTTATATAGTCTCATTCGTTTACCTTTTACGTATACAATAAAGAAGAATTTTAAAAACAAATAGTTTGATTGGCAAGACAAACGTTGGAGATTACATATACGTTTGATTTACAGTTCCTTCAGAAGAATAACCGCGCTACGGATCTGCTTATTCTGTTAATACCTCTCTGAATCCAAACCGTCATGCACATCTCATCGTGAGGTCATTAGGAGCAACTGTTTTTTTTCCTCGAGCTAAACAGCTGTAAAACACCAGTAATCCAATGTAGATCGCTCTTCGGAGTAGCAGGACCATTCTACTCCGCGAGTGTGGCGCAAAGAACTCATTACGAGGCGTGAGGTAGAGCTGACACCTATCAGTCAGGCCCTTAGCAATGCAAATGCACTGCCACAGCGCCAGAAAACAATTAAGGATCCTGGTCTGTTCTGCTGGACAGATAGAATAATACACACGTTGTTGGAGGTACAAGCATTGTTGCCAGACTATGTGAACAATATGATATTGCACCTCTTTCTACAACTCCTAACTGCAGGTCGCGTGACAAACACTAGGCTGAAAAGTATATTGAACAAGTGCGGAAAGTGATACTTTTCCGCACGCTCCGCGTCTTTAGGGCAACTACCGTTGCGTGCGGAAAAGATACCTTCTGCAAAAGTTAGGAACTACAAATTAAACTACATTTTTCTACCAGCGCTTAACAAGAAAAACAACAACATGAAAATTATATACTATAATAAGAAAAAACGTAGCCATAACGCATTGTGGTTATTAATCGAATAAAAAAATATCAGTTGATGGAATTTCGAAGATTTATGGCGAATGACAAAATCCTTCTGATGTAGCTCTGCTTAAGACCAAGATATTTTATATTGGGGAATGTATGCTGTCAAAGTGTAAATGATTAAAACTAACACCCGTAGGGGTACTACGTGACCTGAAAAGTGACATTATGTTAGTATTTTTTTTGACATTATATAAGTTTTTGTGACATTATGTACATTAGTTAGTACTAGCTGTTGTACACTTGTTGTTGTACACTCGTTTCGTAGTTGTACGTGTTGCCTAAAGGTCATGATGCTTCAGGTATCAATGCTTGTATCTGATGTGTTGTAACATTTGCAACTGGAGGTCTGAGGTGTAAGTGGTATACTATAGGTTGGATGAAGCGGCAGTGCATAGGTGCATAGTGAGGATTTGATCAATGCATCCCTTACAACAGGAAAAGTTCCAAAAGCAATAGAAACTAGTGTTATAGTGCCTATTCCAAAAGTGTCCTCACCAAATAAACCAGCACAATACCGACCCATTAACTTGTTACCAGTGATAGACAAAATCTTGGAAACCGTGGTTTGTGCGCAGTTACGGGAGTTTCTGGAGGCAAGAAAACTGTTGTTTAAGGGACAGTCGGGATTTCGGGAAAAACACTCGTGCGAGTCGGCGCTGCAGTATGTGTGTTCGAAATGGCGTTCATACATTCATGACGGGAATATTGTGTTAAGTGTATTCATCGACCTTCAACGTGCATTTGAGACTATTGATAGGAAAAGGCTGATCCAGAAATTGCAGACCTATGGGATTACAGACAGTGCACTAAAATGGTTTATGAACTACTTGAAAGACCGTTGTCATGTGACGAAGATTAGTAACGTGGCGTCAAATTCAATTGATAGTGAAATTGGGGTACCTCAGGGTAGTGTGTTGGGCCCGCTTGTTGTTCCTACTTTATATAAATGACTTGAACAGGGTTTTAGTAAATACATTTCTGAGCTTATTTGCAGACGATACATTGCTTTATGTGTACGGTAAGGATTTTAGACAAGTTGTAGATAGTATGAACTCAATACTGGAAATTCTGTATAACTGGTTATGTGTGAATAGGCTTAAGTTGAATGTAGAAATAACAAAATACATGGTTTTTGGGACAAAGCAGAACTGTAATACATTTTTAGAAAAGAAATTTTGTATTGAGTTAGATAATATTCAAATTGAAAGTGCATCTAGTATGAAGTATTTGGGCGTAGTTTTAGATCCTCAGCTAAATTTTTCATTGCATGTTGATTATGTTAGTAAAAAAATTGGGAAAAAATAGGATTTTTTAGGCGAATATCTGAAAGTCTTAGTCACTGGAGTCGTCTTCTTGTATATAATACCATCATATATCCACATTTTAATTATTGTTTTTCATTGTTGCTATCATGCAAAAAAACTGATATTCAAAGGCTCCAGTTACTACAAAATAAGGCTATGCGCACTATATTATTTTGTACACGTTATACGCCTATTACTTTAATGTTAAAAACCCTCGGATGGCTTTCAATACAGCAAAAGGTTGAAATGTCAAATGTCTTATTTATTTTTAAAACAAAAAATCATTTATTGCCTGAATACTTGCAGGAATATCTAATACCGAGGTCCGAGAGGCATGCATATAATATCAGGTCACGTAACACTTTTGACATAGAATTCGCTAGAACATCCCATATGCAAAAATGTCTTTTTAGTGATGGTTTGAGACTTTATAATGCATTACCTACAGAAATTAGAGAAGCGACATCTGTAAATATATTTATTCGTAAGGTTAAGCAATTGTATTTAGATAAAATGGCATAATATATGTACTTTCTGTGTTAAGATAACTGTATGTCATTATCTCGCATTTGCTATTGTTGCATTTACTGTGGTTGCAGTTACTATGATTTTAAGGGAATCTAGAATTACTGTTTTTTTGTTTATTACTGGAGTAAGACACTATTATAAACTATAGGAAGTAGCTTTAGGACTAAGAATAATAAACATTTCATATCATTTCATTTCATTTCATTTCATTTCATTTCATTTCATTTGTGTGCTGATAGTCTGTCTTGATGATAATTCCATTGGTTTCTTGTCTCAAATACACTTACTTGAGACATCAAAGCTAAAAATTAGTTTTGCATCCGCTTTTTCTCATTCAAACTAGAAATTACATTTGCTGCATTTCAAAAAAGAGCGATAAGAAAAGGAAATCCTTGGTTGGTGAAGTATATCTAAACTAACAGGTGAGAAAATATGGTACATACAGGAATATTTATGAAGCGTAAGAAAGTTATTACATTTCACATTGATTCTTATTTTCAGTCATTTACATTTTATAGACGTTTATTTTACGATCAGCGCCTAGATGTGAGGCACTGTAAAGATGTTTCGTATGTGATGCGTCATTCCTAATTTTTCTGTGATGTGGCTTAATTACACACACCGCGGGTGCGGTGCTGATTTCCCGTAATGCTTCACAAAGTTTTTGAAAATGAAAAAAAGGGGAAAATCGTGATGTATAATTTTAACCTCTCTTCAGAAAGGACAACAGAGATAACCCATCTGGTACAGCTAATAAATATATTTTAAATAATAATTTTACAGACCAAAACACACGATCATTCAGGTATGATCTTGCTACTCTGCTAGGCAGTAAGTTGACATTTTGTTGGTTTTGTGCTGACGTTTTATAGGTTTTTTACCCTGACGGTGACATTTTTACTCTTCGGCCGCCGTGCCCTTAACTACTAGGTTTATACTGCACTGATGAGCTGCTAATGAGCACGAAATAGGACTGTCTGAGGTTGAACGTGGTTACAAAGACGGAAAGCGAACATGATCATTTCAAGACAGACTATGTGCTAGAACGAACAAGTCGACGGCCATTCCTTGAGCGGAGATCATCTGGATTCAAGAAAATAACACTAATTCTTGCAAAAAATGTGTAGTGCGATATATTTTGTACGTGTAAATGTAAAAAACCTTAGAATGTTCATGTACTAAAACCAATCTTAGTATTTTGAGTTTTCAATAAATGGGACTTAAAAAGAAAACACGTACCATGACTACGAGGCATTTTTGAAGTTATGCTAATATGCACTTCTTTCATGTGCCCATGTTGAGCCTGAGCCAAGGCATGGGCTTAAATGATCTAAAGGGCTATGACTGATGTTTCTTTAAAATTTTCATCTCCATTCCTTGTAATCCTTGATTTGAAATCAATGGTGA
Organism: Acanthoscelides obtectus; assembly: GCA_963669975.1. NCBI lineage: Eukaryota > Metazoa > Arthropoda > Insecta > Coleoptera > Chrysomelidae > Acanthoscelides > Acanthoscelides obtectus. The sequence continues at coordinate 56,190,217 of CAVLJG010000008.1, read as the reverse complement.
TTTCTATTTGAAAAACAAAATGTGCGAGATTCACTAGGATTGCACTTGCTATGAGACTTTTGACTAGTAACTTGCTTCAATCTGGCAACACGGCTCAATTCTGGGATCCATCATGTGCAGTAATTAAAGCTGGTGGGTGCAGCAGGTTAACATGGGCGCTCGAGTTCGTTAGTGCCTGATGGTATTTAAAAGTGTTTTATGCATACAGATAAGACCTGAGGTGGGTAGAAAATTATAGCTTGTCTTTTTTGCATAGCAGCTATATAGGACTCCATTGTCTGGTCGAATAAAAACCACATATGTTTAGATTTCTCTTCCAGAAAAAGATGACACTGGTGATCGAAACGTCGCTCAATAAATAAAAATCTAAATATATACAGAGTGCCCTCAAAGTTGGGATTTTGCTTTACAGACCGTGCACGAGGTATGTCGGGCCATAATAAGCATGCTAAGCAAGTAACATACCAAATTTTATAGCAAATATTGAAGGTAGCCCAGATATATGTTCTAAATATCAATAAATGAGCCAATACGATCTTGCCACCCTCCCCTCCCACAATCCCTTCCTACGTCGAAACCAATGATATACTAAGGCTATGTGATCAATATTCAAATCAGGTGCATTTGACTAACCGAAATTGGCACATTCCTAGAGCAACGACGTAGTTCCTATTGATACTCCGCGAGTGTACTCAGACGTCGCCGTCGTCCTCGATGTTTCTTGCATATGTTTGCTTATGTCGTGCAAAAGTGGTCGGGGTGAACACAGTTGAAGACCTAGACAGCCCCAAGTGTTGTTAATTTAGGACGAGGTTAGAACACTCGTGTTTTTGAATCGAACAGCGACAACTTCAAGCAGTGCTTACAAAACAATACATATGACATGGCAATACTTGAAATTCCTTACCAAATGAGTAGTGAGTATTCTTCTATAATTTAATTTTTACGTTTTCCGTGTTCTTTTGCAGCAGGTTAGCTTTGTCATTGCAAACCTATTTGACTCTGAAAAGGAAAGTCCCAACTTTCAGGATACCCTGTATGTAGTTTTGGTCCCGCTACACAATAGAGTCTTAAGAACATGTAAACCGCAGGATAAGTTTCTACATTATAGCAGCTACACTTGCATTGTAATTATGTTGAGATTGAATGTCCGATTGCTTAGGAACTTGAAAAATTGCCAAATAGTTGATGATTTTAAGGTTTTTAAAAAAGTGGTGATGAAATTGCTTCTACAAAAAGCGTATCACACCCTGTAGGAATACTTATGACGTACTGTGATCATATTTGCACGTTGAATCATTGTCTGACTTATGTATTATGCTGTTTCATGTTTTATTTCATTTCATGTTTTATGTTATCTGTAACTCTGTATGGTATTTTATTTACTACCCTTGTCAATAAGAATAATGTATTCTTATGCAACAAAGTATATTTTGATTGATTGTGGATGCAGAACTGGCTTCAAATCTCCTTTACGTGGAAATTCTAAGCTTTCTAAAAATGTATAAGCAGCATCATAATCAAAGAAAACTTTTTATATATTCTTGATGATTCACTTGATATCGCTTGGTTATCTCAAAATTCCATTAGACCCAATAAAAGATTGTCAGGTGTAAGAATTCCCATTAAAACATTCTCATCCGCATCTACATATTCTCCATTTTAAAAGTTAAGATCCTCATCAAACTTATTTTATTGATGCTTCTTACAGTTTTATGGATAAACAGACACGTTTACAGCACAGCAATTAATTGATCCTCCTACGGAGGTAGGAATATTTACTGTTGAAGCGCAGTTGATAAAGTTCCCAAATAAAGCACCTGTTTCTATGCCGTGTGGTCAAATGCATTTTATAACGTAGCAAATTCTAATTAGATTTTAAGCATGTTTTGAGTTATGAAACGTACTTGTAATGTGCTGCCACTTTTTTAAATCCGATTCACGAAATCACACAAGTTAGAGAAGTCACCGACCGTTTGAAGCTGAAGCACTAAGTCACGGTGACACATCTTATTTGAATGTCCAAGATCTTAGATTTGAAGCATCACAGAGCAGACCAGGAAATGAATTAAGCATTTATTTGCATATACGTATAAGTACAAGTTTGCCTTATTACAATAATAGAAATAGAGAAAAGCAAAAATCGCTCGAACTCTGTTATTTAACGCTTGACAGATTCCTGTGCATTTTTGGAAATTAATTTCGAAGCTCAAAAAATTGAGGATGGGCTTGTATGGTTTGGTGCAGGGTACATCTAATTTTTTTGACCTCTGTATAGTATACGCTTTCAACACCGTACTCTCATTAGATAACTGAAAAGGTGACATTATATCGATTTTTAGAACACAGACTTTGTTAGACATAATGCAGTTTTCCCGTAAAATTTTGCTTTTATACTAGATGAAATTCACTTCATTCTCACTTGTAGTAGGCGCAAAGTGAACTAGCGGTATATTAGAGGCTGCCTAGTGCACAAGTTGACATTTTATCGATTTTTTTGACATTATTTTAAGTAATATTTTTGCCGGTAAATCTACCATCAAGTTAGGACAATGCAGAGAACTATGATGAACACACGTCGAACGCAATGAACACAACGTTGTCGAATGGGCGGAGACTATGGACCAACTTCCACTTTGACTGACTTGATTCATTTATTTTATTTGTATGTTACAGACGATATGATATAGTTCTCTACGAGTGTCAGCAGCACTGAAGCCCTACTACAAATTCGTGGTACTGCACAGTTCTGTTTACTCAAAACATATCGAATATTCAGAAAACTTCATATAAGTTTCTATTGACAACAATTTTTTTCGGATCTCATAAAGACTACAAAAATACTTACACCATGGCACTCATATTACATAATTAAGCTAAAACTAAGTTGAACCAATAAATTAAAGACAAATAGGCGGTAGATGAGTAAATTCACAATTATTGCAATCACAACTTAAACTAAAACATTTTGATTTGCTGATATAGGTACCTCTATTTTTCTATACTACTAATAATACTATCTATGTGTGACTCCCGATTTAATCTGCATGTTAATCTCAACCCAATTTATTCACTTTTATGACACACGTAAATTGCTTGACCAAGTACTGTCTTCTATACTACTAATAATACTACATATATATGTGTGATTCCCGATTTAATCTGCTTGTTAATGTCTACCCAATTCATCCACTTTTATGACACACGTATCGTGCTTAATCAGGTTACTGGGTTTATATTTTTATTTTTTTATTTTATTTACTAAACTTACGGATGACCCCATTTTTAAAAAATAAAATTAATTAGATCAAACGGGAATGACACTTAAAATCTACAAGCTCACAAGACACTGTTATAAAAAAATTACATTTTAAAAGATACTTTTTGAAGCCTGAGAGTGTACAGGTAAAGATGTCAATATCAGACTGGACCAAATTGATAAGACGAAGTGCTCTATCGAGTGGAAAGTGCTGACCATAATTTGTCGGATGGATAACTATTACGCAATGTTCTGCAGTAGAAGGTATATTAAAATTTATGGATTCTTACAAAGTTTCGTAATCGGTGAGCTCCAATAAAATCTCGAAAGTGAAAGAACTATCAAAGACAGAAAGAAACATTCCGACGTGTCAGCCTTATGATATTCAGTTATTTTTAAGTTCATCTTTAATGTTGCAAGACGTAAACATTTATACTGGACATTTGTTCGAATCAACTCAAAGGATTATTCTTTCCCAGGTGGAGAACGTAGCATTTCGAGAGATTTAAAGGCAGGAGCCAAAGTTCTGACCACTTTCTGATCAGCTTGAGGTCTTCTTGCAGCACAGATGAGTTCATGGCAGTGTTATACGAGTAGACTTTAGTATCATCTGCATAGATGGAACACATAGAAGAAAGTCGGGTGGGAATGTCGCTTGTATAAAGAAGAAAAAGTACTGGCACTAGCATAGATCCTTGTGGAACTCCACTAGTAACACGATGGCTAGAAGAATAGGCGTCTCCAACACGGACGGAGAAAGATCTATCTAACAAAAAAGCTTCAATCCATAGCAACAAATTTCCCCTGATTCCGAGATGTTCAGGCCTGTGCTTATGCGGAACTCGATCGAAAGCTCTGTAAAAATCCAGATAAACCACGTCGACCGGTTCATTTTCGTCTAAAGGTCTGGTCCAATTGTCGATGCAGCGTAACATGTTGGTGATAATTGATCTACCAGGAATAAAACTATGTTGTTTGCTAGGCAGCAGGTTGTTCTTGAACGCAAATGTCATAAGTTGTTCTTGGACGATCTTTTCGGCTATTTTCGCAGCTATAGGCACAAGACTGATAGGACGGTAGTTTTTCGCAGATGTTTTATCTTCCTCTATTAAGCTACCATCTATTGCTAGAATCGCAGTTCATGCTGGTTTATTTTAAGGTTAGCATATTATATTGAAGCAGTAAAAGAAGACAAAGGTAAATTTATTCTTCGGACTTACCATAAAATGGGCCAGAAACTTCTTCTTTCGATGGGATGTAGCGGTTACCGTGGGCTGTAGACTTTCTTTGTCTACATTGGCAATAATTTAAACTTTAGTTTCCTCATCTACGTCATCGCCAAACAGATAAGACAGAGACCTCATCTGACAAATACCATAAATGTTGGCAGAACCTTTGTGAAGCTGCTTTTGAAATGGTTTTGTCAATTCTTTCATAAGCCTTTAAAAAACATAATTCCTGGTAAGGTGCTTTTACCGCTAAAGTGTATTGCAGCCACGGTTTCACGTTATGTTGTCATCATGAACAGGCAGATATCTAACAGAGCTGCCTCATCCTTATTAGAAAGTTTGAACTGGAATCTTTTTATTGAATAGACAGTCGTCTCTAGCAACTTCTTTGATCGATACAATTCTAGCAGCTTGTCAGTCTCTGAAATATTCAGGCATGATAGCTTTTCAGTATAAATCTGCTTTTTCTGGGGGTCCACACTTTTCCAGCTCTAGCGAAAACATTGGTCGATCTTTGATTCAAACACGCCTATTAACACCAATGCGTAGACGTGATGGCGGCAAGTAAAAATAAGCATTTCTTTATCACGTTTCTCTTCAAGAAGCACTCAGGCACCATTAATTCAGTAGTATCACAACAGACGAGATGAACTTTATTTTCAAGATTCCAGTCAATAATAGCACCTCAAACTGCCTGAGCCTGCTCGCTGCCTGAAGAGTTATCCAATCTGGGCACAGCGATGTTGCTTTTTATTTTCATATCTTATAACAATCGGTAGACGTTCTTTTTTAGACTTGCGTGTATTTAAATGTCGCAACAATTTACCATCCCAGTGGAAAGTTACAGTATGCGGAACCTCGCTTTGGAAATCAAGCTTTATAGCTTCTGTGTGCTCTTTTCGCTTTTCGGAACTAATTCTTTGAATGGAGGACTTGCTTATAGGAAACTCGTCCGTGTTATGTCCAAGTACCTCAATGGCAGCTTCAATAATAAAAACAGCATTTCTCAGACTTAACTGACACCTATCTAACTTTGGAGTTATAAAACTTTTCCTTATTGGAGTTTGACTCGACTTCGTGCTCTGAGTTGGGATGGGACAAGTTTCTTGTAAATCTATCTCGGAATCTGAAGATGAATTTATGGCACTGATTTGTAAGATGATGTCGAAGAAGTTAAGGAAGCAACATACTTAGCTCCCCGCTTTTGTTCTTCGGTGTTCCTAAGACGCGCCTTTTCTGCCCAGCTAAATGACCAGGCCGACCTGGTTCGCTCTGTCGCTGCAAGAAGATCCTATCTTCATTTATTTTCATCAATCGAAGGCAACGGCATGCGCAGTATCAAACGGAGTGTCCAAGTTCGTAAAAAGCTCTTGCCGACGCTGCTCAAACACTTCTTATATATATACTGACTGTAAATATAAAAGTGTAGAAAGAAAATTTAGTAAAGAATTTTCTTTTAATAATCAATATCTGAGAAATGTAAGACACAAATACATCAGTGTTTTATTTGTCGAATAAGAATTAGGTTTTGAAATCCATACATACCTACATGGTTTCCCTATTAACTTTCAGATTCAAAGTTTGACCGAAAGTCACGGGTTATCCCTCCCCGATCGCAATAATATTTATATTTTGAGTTGTTAGAGTCAAATGAAGGAAAAAATTAGAAGGTATGCGTTAGAAAAAAAGAACTTTCATTTCTTTGGGACACCCTACTGGACATGCTCTAAATCATCTATATAAGACTGGTACTCTGGAAACTATGCCACTGTGGCATATACTAGATTCCATCTTACCAAGGAGTAGTATAAAATTCGGAAGGTATGATATAGATTGAAAAACACACTTGCAATTTCTCCAAACAAAGCCCAGCCATCTGCATGCCCTATATAGTAACCTTAAGAACATGGTCTGTAAAGTTAAGTCATTCATCAAAAAGCACTCCCAGATCCCTAGCGGTAGTCTTATAAGGAAGGGTATCACTATTTAATTTAAGGCGAGTCGGAATTCTCCTGCTACTGTTGTTTCCTTTTTTGTCTATTAATTACTAGATATGCTTAATTTCACAGAGCAAACATTCGAAGTTTCATGATTAATGACCGAGGGTATCTTCGATCTTTTATACACTCGTATTTACCTATCTTAATCCAGCACTTACACAAAATCCGTTGTTAGCTAATAAACTTCCAAATTGCATAGATAGGCGTTAGTTGATCAGATTCCGTTCGATTGTTTATTAATCATCCTCTATAATGTTGAACTAGGTACGTCTACCGCAGCAAGAATGCATTTGTTAATTATGCACACATCAATTAGTTAAGAATTATCATGTGGTCCAGGTGAGTAACCAACAAGGCATCTGGATGAGATATGCCGAATGCACACATCATCAACGAAACACGCGTGAAGAGACCACACCTCGACTGTTTAACCTATCAACCTTTTGTTGGTCGAGTCAATTTATAAATATTAATATTTACACACTCTACTGTAACATATCTGATACCACTCTGCCATCTCATCATAGTCTCGAGAGACAGGTACCAGCACAGTGGCGTACTTAAGAGAAAGCCAACGTCGATTCCAAGAAGCAATACATTTTGGAACGTACAACACATACACCGAAAACGTTCATTTTACATTTTGACAAGTGCATGTCAATCAATCCAAAGACAATTTTTCTTTTGTTTCCGATCACATGTTTTGTGGCCGTTATTGATTGTCGAACACCTAAAACCTGGAAAAACACAATTTCCACCGCATTTATGCACTTCTCAGTACAACAGAGTTTTTTGTGTCGCTGATTTCAAATCTGAGGTTAATTCGTACCTATGAGGACACTTGAAGGTCACTACAAAGTTGTATCAAGGGAATTCTTAAAAGAAGCTGAGCAGTCGAGCCAGCCGCATGTTATGGTTAAAAAGCTCAAATCAGAGATTTATTAGTCACCATGAGGGCATCAGACCATTTTAAGGTCAATTCAAGGACAAACTTAGAGTAAGGCCAGCATTCCTTCCAGACGCGTGTCGCACAGGTTTTTGCGGTCCTTGGGGCAAAATCGGATATTCGTTTGTTCCCAGGAGGGCATTTGAAGGTTATTGAGAGGGCACTCAAAAATAAATTCAAGAATCATATAGAATATATAAGGTTATATTTTTGAATAATTTGCAGAGGTTAGCAAACACTGACACCAGATTTTATCTGGCAGTAGCTCAAGGTTGAGAAACAATTTGGTACAGTCGTTTTCGTTCTCAGGATTCAGAGTGAGCAAAATTCGTATTTGTTCATGAGCAAGTATCATAGGTGTGCAAACTTCTCTTTCTAGCTGGAAGTTGTAGACTCTTCCAAATAAACCAGCCATTCCTTATGTTACCTTTAATTTTTAACTGAAGCATACAGAGACCTTTAGGCAGACTGGAGTAGAACATACCTGCGATTTAGTAGATGTCCAGACTCAGGCTACCTGGATTATTGCTTATTGGGTCATTTATACTACTACTAGAAATTGAACAATTGCCCGATGTCATTAATAAAAGGCGCTGAGGTATTTAGAAACGTGCTTCACGAAGAGAACATTGGAATTATGCATTTCAGCCTATCATTGGTATTTTGAACAGTTCATGTGGATTAAGGATCTTCACATGAGATTGTTGCTTATGCAAAAATCTTACCACTGAAAATTTTTTGAGCTTTCGATTTTCTAAACACTGGGGTTCTTCAAAGATTGGCGAAGTACGAAATTGTTTTGGAATAGGTCAATGTATCATTTTTTTCCTTTGCTCCATACAATAGGGTTACCGTAGATACCTCTCAGGATCAAATTAAATCATTCACGACAATGTAAATGTTTATTCTTTCTTAGTGAACAAAATTAATAAAATGGCAGCAAAAACAGTTGCTCTAGAGCAAAATTATGGTATTAAAGAAATTGGTAGAAGTACAAATCAAACCAGTTAAGTATTGTTTTGGTGAAATGAGACTATTTGTTGAGTACTTTCATATTAAATTTACCCAGTTGTGGTTCAAGGCTGACTGAATCGATTCTACCATCGACCGTTGGAGTAATTATTGGAGACTTGTATATGAAAACGAAGTAGGACTTTACTCTCATATAACTGCTGCAGCTTTTAGCATATTAAGAAACTGGCATTTGAAAGGTTCTGGAGCACGGAATGTTGGATAAAACTCACATTTTCAATTTGATTCAATCTATAGACAATGATTATGTTCACAGAGGAAAGCTACACAAATTGGTCAGAAATGGATAATCTTTATTTAGAGCGAAGTCTAGGTCATACTTATTCTGCCACTTAACCTGTATCAAAGATTAATTAGCAATTAAATTAGCAGTAAAATTGTCTAAAAACAATATAATTTAAATTATAGCAGTATGAGAACAGTATATAAGAAATTTAATGCAATGTGTAATGTGCGTCCTTATATAACGTATATGAGCTCTCGCTTTCAAAAGCTTGTATTCAAAAAATGTTCCAACTTATTTTGAGGGAATGATGTTACATTAAGAGGCATTGGTAGTATACTTATAAAACGAATATTTCGTGAGTAGGGTACACCCATTATATATCAGCTTGTCTTTTGAAAATTGAGGCACTAATTTTTTACACAAAACATAAGTGAATCTTCAATAATTTTGTGCACGCAGTAAAGAATCACGAGTTACGTACGTTTCTGCTTATTGGCCTCACCACGCCCAAATGGATATGTATGGGAAACAACACCGCAGTGAAAACATACGCCGATCACATCTGGATACGGGTATAACCTGAAGGAAATAAAAGATGGAACAGGGAGTACAACTAGAAGTCACCAACAAGAGCCAGCAGGCACATTTGTGGCTTATGACAGAGGACCTCGTGTTTGCGAGACATCAACTAACGTAGCCTCGGAGGCCAGTTATTATAGGTATATTATAGGTATACTCAATTTTATTACATACAACCAACCCACTATTTGAGATTCAATACGATATTAATGAGACTATTTCTATAATAGTTAATAGCTGTTGCTATCTATTTTTTTATTCGGGAAAATACAACTTTTTCAGAAATCTACGCCACTGATGACTAGAGCAGGTTCATAATGAATGGATGTTTTTGCCACGTAACAATAGACACTAGAAATTCACTGAACAATGCCATATGAAATTCTGTTAATTTATTAATGCTGATGCGTGTGTTATTAACAGAAGGAAAATACCATCGAAGGTTGGATGGACATTTACATACGGAACTGTACCGTATGGTCGGGTGAAAGCTGTTTCCTTACTATCTTTGGTAGTAAAGATGAACGGATTGGCGAATATCACATTTTTGTTCTTTGTGAACTACGGTGGAACCAACAAACCATTCTACGACGACTAAATAAAGATTGAATGAGACTGACTGATTGAGCAGCCGTTGAAAAAAATGGCATCAAGTAGGTTACACTTTCCATATAGCGTTGTCATCGGTTTATAGAAGATTTATGTTCGGTACAAAATTAGCTACGAACATATAGGTCTTACAAAAAATTAACTGGATTAAGTCACTAATATAGGCTCTATGTGTGTCTCACAGTTGCGTAGAACAGGGATTTTTTATTACTCCTTATCGTATACCATGTAGTTCTGCAACGAACAACAAGGCATCAATACCATTATGCGCGTTTGCCCCTAATACGTCTCGCCCCTGTATATCTTTCGGCATGATGGTAATTCGCTTAGCGTGGATGCCGCACAAGTTGGTATCTTCGAACAAGATAATCTTTGCTGGGTTCTTGGAGTGCCATCACAGCAGAACCTTGAAACCGCAAGTCGGTCTTGAAATCTTGCGGTACTCCATGAACCAGCCCAGCTGCCGGAAGGATAATTTTCTGGTCAACATTCAAAATTCTTTGTAGTATGTCCTGAAGAAGAAATAAAAAACGCGTTCTTTCTAGCCTGACCCCGTTTTGTGGTTGAAGCTACTTTCTTGGAAATGTGTACTTTAAATCTTAGCTAGACAACTAAGACTACCCTCCTTCTCTGAACTAAATAGATTAAGAGCTAAAATTGAAATATACCTTCTCCACTTTCTACAAGACCCAACCCCTACAATTTTTTGCTAGGAATGATCACAGTGCTCTGAAACGGAAAGAACAGACTTTTTATATTTTCGTTTTGTACCTGTAGCTCCGTCGCCACTGGCCAGTGTTTCGAAAACTCTAAAGCTCTTGCGTCCTTGGTACAGTGGAAATCTTATGTCAAAGTTTTGTTAAAATCCGCTGGGTAATTTCCAAGTTTTGGTCAAATAACATCCAAAAAACATACTAATCTCATTTTCAAATCAAATCAAATTCAAGCGGAAATGGTATTTACCATTTTGGGTTGCTATTTACCGATCCGTTCAAGCGAGTGTAGTTATCAGTTTGGTTATAAGATCCGTGACGTCACGAATCAGCTGTTATATGTCATAGTTATCACCGCAAAATTGTGGTATTTACCCAACTCAAGAGTAGTCTTATATTTCTGGTTATTATTTGAAATGTGACAAGTTAGAATTTTGCCGGGTATTGGATATTGTTATTGTACTTCAGCTTCATTTTTGAGAAAATTGATACAGGCTGACTTCAGTTTTACCATAAAGTGGAGCACCTTATTAGTTATACTCATTACAGTTGTTGGGGACACTTTAAATGTAGTTCCTATGCTTAAAAAAGTATCCTGTGTAGCCATATACCACAAGAATATTAAAATATTCCCATATAAACTCACTGGATGATATCCACCTGTATACGGTTTTGCTAATTTCTTTTTTCATCATTTCTGCTGAATCAATAAATGTTTTCTTTGACATGCGGAAAAATTTAGAGAATTGAAAGTTATCATACTACAAAGCCATGGTTCCATCATTAAAAAAAAAATCTGAAAAAACATTTCTCCCATGAATATTATGAAAGGTTTCTTATTTAAACTTTCTATATACAGTTGTAGACGAAAAAGCACCGATTA